>CP141131.1:79775517-81203893 GCA_035236585.1 Warburgia ugandensis | reverse complement strand
TGGACATGGGCAACATTAAGATGAAGAATATGAAAAGTATCAAGAGCACGAGCAAGAGGCCAACCTCAGCAGCACTCAAAAGAGATGGAGAGGGTTATTAAGGGAAAGTCAAAGGAAATTAAAGAAACTGTCTAATACAATAGTAAGGGGCAAGATATAGGTGAGAGTGCAGCATCTTGTAGCAATTTTCTCTGTTCCATGGTAAGGAAGCATTATATTTGATGATTGGAGACGTGTGCCACAATTATTACAAGATTCAATAGGGGAGATGGTGAAGGTATGTAAAAGTATAATTTATAACATAATTTATCTTCTTATTTTTCAAATGTTGCAATGTGCTTTGCACCTTGTAGATTGCCTTTGAGGTATCTGAACATGAGAAGATGCGTGCTTTGCAAGGAGCTCGTGAGCGATGGAGAAAATGGAAAAGCTCCATATGTCGATGATCCATCGAGGTCACACGCAGCAGCGTCTACCATTTATTCCGACATCATTAACCAGGACGTGTGGAACGTATTTACATCCTTTAAATTTGAGGCATGTGCTAAAACAATATTCTATTTAATTGATTATATATAACATCTAATTATTGCGCCCGATTACGTCCGCGCAAATCTGCAGGCAAAGAGGATAGGAGGAAGAAAGGTGGATGAAACTAATATGCAGCACCTCTTCTCCAAATTGGGCTGCGCCCATTCAAAAGAACGCGAAGCAAGTATCTGCGATATTTTATTCCTTTGAAATTATTCTATAGTTGTATAGGTTTCATTACCTAACGATAGTGCCCTACTTGATAGCAAGAGAAAGCTGGGACTACGGATGCCACTAACTGGCCATCCCATGGAAGATGACAGTTTTGGTGGGCCAGAACGCCGGAACATTTACAGATGAAGTTGTTGCACACAAGTTGCCTCTCGCATCGTAAGCAGTTTCACCTGTCTACACTTGACTAGCTTCAATTTTATAAATTAAATAAATGAACTAGTCGTGTCAATCTAATTAAATTCTGTGGGACATCCTTGCCTAAGAAAGCACGAGTAAAGAAACTCTAAGCTGCATACTACCAACGATGACATGACGCATAAGGATGGGCAAGAAGGACCACCCTAGTCGAGAAAAGGACATAGGGTGCAGTATTGTTTGTTCCAAATTCCTTGGTATAAAAGTGCAGATATGGATGGCTACAATGAGATGTGTGAGAAGATAAAATGGATATACTTGACCAATTGCATGAAGGAGGTTTGGAGATAGTTTCTCATTCCCCCGCATCTCATTCTCGTATGCCTCCATCAAATGCTTGCTCCAAGTCTCCCATTGAAGAAGTTCACGAAGGACAACCTGTGCCCTTTGAAAGAGAAATTTTGATCAAGGAGGCATGTACGTAGGCACTGGAACATTTTCACTGTCCTGTAATTCTCTTATCTCAGCCCCTCTAATGAATGATGTATTTCTGATTTCCAGGTGGGTCAATGTCTACCGCCCTTGCATAACACCAGAGACGGTTCATGCTATCAGTAGTATGAATTAACCATTTTGTACGGAATTAGTGCACGCCTCCACATACTAAGCGCACGTCCATTAGCATGGCTTTGAATGCAAATGCCAACATGCCATTTCGTTTAGAAATGGAAAATATTGTAACCGCTGGCAGGCAGTTGCATATCATGTTGGTTGGCAGAAGGAACTTGTCATTCCCACAGAGTCCAAGGTATATATCTTCTCGTACTACTTTCCTCGATAACAAACTCTAGAGGGAGACCTCACTTTAATTATTTATTAATTGTATCTAGGGTTAAGCAGCAAGCCATCAAGGTAGCCTGCCGTTGCACCGTCAGCTACCGTCGAACCAATGGAACGGCGGGTACTAGTATCTATGTTTATTTTTCATCATAAAATTGAATGTCTTCATTGACCAATATTAATCGACTAAAAATCTCTACAACTTTTACAGTAGTCGTCTAGGGATCGCGTGAAAGTCCCACCTAACATGCCTCGATCCCTAAGGTTATTCTATGAACTAATCAACGAAGATAAGCAATCAGTCCCATGCCGATCAAGGAGGGAGTGCTTGCCGCTGTTGCTGTTGAAGTGTGTCACTCATGACAGAGTAGCTGTTATGAGTTTGCCAATGGGATCAACTGTAATAACCCCAATTTTTGTAAATTGATTGAGAAAAATCAATAAAGTTTGAATTTCAGATATTTTGGGCTGAAATATTAGGGTTATTTAAAATATACTTTTTATAAAAGTATAATCAAATAATAAGACATGTAAAATTGAAATTTAAACTTAACAAACCCTTCAAAATGACTGTAAGCACGACAAATTTCGAATTCGGATGAGAAATCCTTAAGTTTTTCATTTTTTGGACAAAAAGGGGTAAAATAGTAATTTTACCCAAAAAATCAAAATATTCCAAAAATCAAATTATGAAACATCAAAATTTAGAATGTACACAGAAATACGAATCCAACGCCACTAAGTACACTCAAATCCGAGATCATGGGAATAAAACCCAAAGTTTTATGTATAAAGGGCAAAACGGATTTTTTACACCATGTGGGGCCCACATGGGGCCCAGATGGGGACCACCACGTCCCCAACAACCAATTTGATCAGCAGCCCATGTGAAACATAGGTCAACAAAGATCAGCTAGTCATGGGGAAGAAAAGTTAGGCATGGGAGCATTGAAGACTTTCATGTCATTTTATATTAAAAAAATAACATATTATAATCATGGAAAAAGACCCAAAATGCCTATAAATACAACCCCAAAAATCTACTAAAAATCCTCATAAAATCCCCACGAAATTATCTTCAATCTCCTTGAAAAATTAGATTTAGAATCCCTCTCCAAAACCCCAAAATTTCCAAGAGCTAGATCTCTTTCCAACTTGTTTTTCTTTTTAGATTAGAACAAGAGACCTAAATTCAATTAGGTACTCTGTTCTAGATCTAAATTGATCAATTGCACCGTCCAAAACATCCCAACACATCTATTCTACAAAACCCCCAAAGAAATTTCAAGATCCAATGGTTCAAACAACGGTATTTGCAAAAAAGGTGGATTTTAGGCTATATCTTTATCAACAAGGTATTTTTTTAAATTCGGGATATAAATGAGGTTTTCCCTCCAATCAAGTAAGTGAAAATCCTTTTCATATATTTTTAGTATTTTTTTATGTAATTTTTATTTTACTGTAATTAATTTTGGTAATAAAAAGGTAAAAATAAAGTAAACAACAGAACCCTTAATTCATGATGATGGAGTGCTCAGATGAAAAATCTGACTCTCCCAATCAATCCAGAATGGTCAAAAACCTCTAGGGTAGAAGTTTCAGAAAGATCTGAGCTGTTTTGGACCCTCAATTGAGAGAGATTAATTATGGTGGGCCTAGATCAAATCTGGACCCTAGGAACGGCTGAAAACTTCAATTTAAGATTGTGGAGTCATATGAACTCCAAATTGAGATCAGAAAGAAGCTATGGAAAGCTTGTAATGTCTAGTTTCTAATGAAGTCATAATATTTCTAAAATTTATTTCTGTATTTTTCTGTATTTTGGAAATAAGTGTCCAATTTCTAAGATCTTCAAGATCTGAGGTGATCAGATCTTGGAAATTTATTTTAACGATGATATAATAATGTAATAAAGTAATATCTATGGTTAATTTGGACAGATCTTGGATAAAATAAGGGATCTACCCTTTATGGTAGAAAAACCCAAAAAAAAAATACAAAGGGACCCACTTGATCAATGAGATCAAGTGTGATCAGATCCTTGGGATGGAAAGAATAAATGTTTATATGATGAAATCCAAGGAAATCATGGATGGATTATGATAAAAATAGATCAATGTGATCTTTTGACCTTAAATAGAGAAAATTCTCTAAATATAACTAAAGTCCTTAATCAAAGGAAAAGATCTAAGATCAAATGGTTGGATCATAAGTAAAGGTTTCTAAAAATGTAAATATAATTAGTTTCATTTTATATTATTATGTTATAAAGCATGCTAGTATAACATTTAGAGTTTAGTATGATATGTGTTCATTCTTATCATAAGGTGCTAGATTTAATTTAAGTACCTTGCCTCATTTTCATTGAATGTTAAATTAGGTAGTTTTATGCTTTAAATTTATAATTCACTTTGTGTTCACCCATTCAACTAGTAAGCCTTAGACAATTGGAAATAAGAGGAGTAGTCTAGATTTAGGCTTGAATAAGCTACCTTCAACCATGCACATTAACTGGTTGAATAATAATCATAAGAGCATAAAAGGTTAGTAAATTACCTAACCCTAATAAAAATAGTAAATAAGATAAGGATGATCAAACAAGATCTATTAAATCTTGGATGATCAAGAACAATAAGAATAAGAACACTATATTGTACTTAGTATGTATGTTTAGTAGTATACTTGTTATAGTTCATTAGATTAGATAATCCAAACCCTTGATCAAAGGTGATTCAAGGAAGAAAATCAAGATCATCCTCCATAGGGATGATCCAAGAACTGAACTTAGATCAAAGAAGAACTAGATGATAGAAGATCTAGGACCTTGATCTTTATCAACAAGAGTAGATTGTCAATCAAAGGATCTATGAAAGATCAAGATCAAGGAGATGAACATACAAAGACTTAGAGATAGAAAAATACTTAGATATGAATGATCTAAAGATCATTCTAAACATCAGATCTAGTGATCAATAGGATTGTTCATAATTTATATATTGACAATATGTATGGATGTACAGATTACATACATCGGTCAAGATCATGGAAGATTGGGGAAAAGAGATCAATCCTTAAAGGTAGGAGGATTTGATGAATGCATTTACATGAGATATTCATGATTGTATTCATGATCTTATGTTGACAAGAGTAATGATAATACTTGTAGTAAATCTCTTGAAAACCTTATGATCCAACCAAACACCTATAAGATGGTTAAGGACTAAACTATAAGTGAATAGGGAACTAGAAAATATTTCAGCCCTAAGTAAACAGACATATGGTCTGATATATATGAAATCTATTTTACATACAAGCTTGGAGGCTTGTGAGTTTGTTTTAATAGGCATGAGCCTAGGGGATGCTATTGCTAGAGGAGTTATGAGGGCTTGGCTACCCGCTCCTTGAAATTTGATGATATGATGATACCTTGCCCAATGAGAGGCTAAAAGTCGGGTGGTGGCAATTATGGGAAGGCCACCACTGTGAAAGTCTTGCCTCCCCATACGGGCAGTGACATAATATTTTCCACCGTGGTATCAGTGGTGAACAGGGCAGTTATCCGAGCGCGCTAGTACGGATCGAGGCTATGACATAACAACCTTTCTGATTATTTTGCACTATGATGCATATGGGAATAGGCATAGTGAAATGCCTTATGTTATAGCATAATGAAATGCTAGGTAATTGTATATTACCAATGTTTCCCAAGAAGGGAAATTCCCAGTATGAGATTAGCTGTAATACTAAATTCTCAAAATGAAGAGAATTGGTCAGCTTAGTTGGGAGTGATATTTGACTATTTTCACAAATTTAACTGGTTTACCCATGAAGGGTATGTATGTATATAGTTATACATAACTTACAAAGTAAAGAGTATGTTTAAGGATAATGAGATTATCAAGTATTGGAATTACATTCTCAATGTTATGTTTCTTGAATCCCCTACCAAGCATTGCTTGCAGAGATATTGTACTTGTTGCAATATCTCAGATCCAGGGAAGGAGAGTTAGGAGCTGAAGACTATAGAAGACTTGAAGAGAATAATCTTCAAGGTATACCCTTCAAGACATGTATTTTTCTTTGTCGAGAGTTTTATTGTATGGTGAGCTTGAGTTTTGGATTATGTAATTTGGACAAGTATTGTACTAGATTTGGCTGTACTGTGAACCAATGGATGGATCCTGGAGTTTAATAAAAGTATATTCCTTCAATGGAATTTTATTTTGTAAACAAATTGTACTTATGTTATGTATGAAGTGGTGACTTGGGTTTTCAAAACAAGTTCTAAAGAAAAGAATTTCCACTGTTTTGTTTTGCGAAAAATTTTTACACTCTTAAGGGCCCTGCCTTTCAAAATACTTTACAAATAATGTTTTCAAAAACTCGAGTCGTCACATCAACTCAAGAACCCTCACAGTGTCTCCTATAGGGGATACTAGACATTACATGTTATTTTTTTCATGAAAGGTACTAATTATTTCTTTTATTTACCGGCCATCCTTGCTGATAAACCCCTTCCCCTCTCTCTATCTCAGTAGGTCTTCGTTTGTTATGTTGTTTTAGCCTTGATAAATCTCACAAAGAATGTTTAAACTGATTCTTATCATTTGTTATATTGTTTTCTTTGGAATATGTTTTGTGATTCGTGCAATGATGGGTGTAGGATTTTTGGGACGAAGATATGTTAACGTGGTGATTTATTTCATAGAAAATGTTTGAAATGATTCTTGTTATTTGTTATGTTGTTTTAGCTTTGTTATTTGTTTCTTTGATTCTTGTAATGGCAGGTCTGATTAAGCTAAACACGAGACTAAAATTTGAAAGTACCATGCTTCTAATTTAGCCTAAATCTAGAAATTGATCATGCATTTAGTTCCCAATGTGGTCCTGAGATGTATGTAAAGAAAGATGGAAAGTTAACAAAAGCTTTAAAAAGAAAGAATCTAAGATCTGTGTGTGAGATTCTAAAATTAGAAAGAAGCATAGTTCTAAATTAGAAAAGTTCTAAAAATAAGCAAGAATAAAATGATGAAGACTTTGTAGACTAGGACAGTGATCTATGATGCTTGCTATGCCCAAATCAAAGTGCAGAATGCACGCAAACCTAAAATTAGGAGCTATCTGAAAATAGAAAGTACCATGCAAGTCCTGAGGATATAAAACTAAATGATGACTGGTATTAGGCAATGGATTAAGTGCACGATGCTTGAAAGAACTGATTGAACATCCAAAAGCTTCCCACGCTTAGGTGAAGCTATAAATTATGCGTTAGGTGGTCCAGTTGTCATGCCATTGCTTAGGGAAAAAGTTAGAGTCATGGAATTTCCTTGTTGAATGGATTCCCATCTTTAATTGGAAAGGAGCATGTTAATAATGGCTTATGCGCGTCTGTTGACATTGAGCAATAATATCGTATTGCAGCTGATCTTAACTGAGTCCTTAAAGGTTTGAGATATTTTTGGAGGCTTTGGCGAGTTTTGCATTTACATTCTCGTGTATTGTTAATTTTGTCTCGAGCTTTTGTCATGGATTATTTTAATCATGTCCATGATTTTGCTTTAAGGATTAAGGACATTGGAACACATCCTTGTCATCAATCATTTGGAGCTTGATTTTGATTCATATACGGAGAAGAGATAAGGTCGCTAGTGTTTCATTCTATTGCATTATATACATAACATGTTTCCTCACCTAAATACATAGGTAATTTCTTTGAGGTATACATACCCTACTTCTATTAGATTGGAAAGTCGGAGTGAATAGCTGATGTCTATGTCACGGTTTCCATTTTAATACCACTATTAATTCATCGGCGAATGCCACCTTTGTACTAAAAAAAGCAAGTTTCTTATTTTCTTTCTCCATTTTTGTGCTTTAAATCCATTACATGGGCTATTTGATTTCATTATGTTCTATAAAGGTGGACATGGGCAACATTAAGATGAAGAATATGAAAGTATCAAGAGCACGAGCAAGAGGCCAACCTCAGCAGCACTCAAAAGAGAGGGGGTGAACGAGATGGAGAGGGTTATTAAGGGAAAGTCAAAGGAAGTTAAAGAAACTGTCTAATACAATAGGGAGGGGCAAGATATAGGTGAGAGTGCAGCATCTTGTAGCAATTTTCTCTGTTCCATGGTAAGGAAGCATTATATTTGATGATTGGAGACGTGTGCCACAATTATTACAAGATTCAATAGGGGAGATGGTGAAGGTATGTAAAAGTATAATTTATGACATAATTTATCTTCTTATTTTTCAAATGTTGCAATGTGCTTTGCACCTTGTAGATTGCCTTTGAGGTATCTGAACATGAGAAGATGCGTGCTTTGCAAGGAGCTCGTGAGCGATGGAGAAAATGGAAAAGCTCCATATGTCGATGATCCATCGAGGTCACATGCAGCAGCGTCTACCATTTATTCCGACATCATTAACCAGGAGGTGTGGAACGTATTTACATCCTTTAAATTTGAGGCATGTGCTAAAACAATATTCTATTTAATTGATTATATATAACATCTAATTATTGCGCCCGATTACGCCCGCGCAAATTTGCAGGCAACGAGGATAGGATGAAGAAAGGTAGATGAAACTAATATGCAGCACCTCCTCTCCAAATTGGGCTGCCCCCATTCAAAAGAACGCGAAGCAAGTATCTGTGATATTTTATTCCTTTGAAATTATTCTATAGTTGTATATTGTTCATTACCTAACGATAGTGCCTTACTTGATAGCAAGAGAAAGCTAGGACTACGGATGCCACTAACTGGCCATCCCATGGAAGATGACAGTTTTGGTGGGCAAGAACACCGGAACATTTACAGATGAAGTTGTTGAACAAGTTGCCTCTCGCATCGTAAGCAGTTTCACCTGTCTACACTTGACTAGCTTCAATTTTATAAATTAAATAAATGAACAAGTAGTGTCAATCTAATTAAATTCTGTGGGACATCCTTGCCTAGGAAAGCACGAGTAAAGAAACTCTAAGCTGCATACTACCAACGATGGCATGACGCATAAGGATGGGCAAGAAGGACCACCCTAGTCGAGAAAAGGACATAGGGTGCAGTATTGTTTGTTCCAAATTCCTTGGTATAAAAGTGTGTACCATTGAAGATATGGATGGCTACAATGAGATGTGTGAGAAGATAAAATGGATATACTTGACCAATTGCATGAAGGAGGTTTGGAGATAGTTTCTCATTCCCCCGCATCTCATTCTCGTACAACCCCTATGCCTCCATCAAATGCTTGCTCCAAGTCTCCCATTGAAGAAGTTCACGAAGGACAACCTGTGCCCTTTGAAAGAGAAATTTTGATCAAGGAGGCATGTACGTAGGCACTAGAACATTTTCACTGTCCTGTAATTCTCTTATCTCAGCCCCTCTAATGAATGATGTATTTCTGATTTCCAGGTGGGTCAATGTCTACCGCCCTTGCATAACAGTGAATGCTTCACCAGAGACGGTTCATGCTATCAGTAGTATGAATTAACCATTTTGTACGGAATTAGTGTACGCCTCCACATACTAAGCGCACGTCCATTAGCATGGCTTTGAATGCAAATTTCAACATGCCATTTCGTTTAGAAATGGAAAATATTGTAACCGTTGGGCAGGCAGTTGCATATCATGTTGGTTGGCAGAAGGAACTTGTCATTCCCACAGAGTCCAAGGTATATATCTTCTCGTACTACTTTCCTCGATAACAAACTTTAGAGGGAGACCTCACTTTAATTATTTATTAATTGTATCTATGTTTATTTTTCATCATAAAATTGAATGTCTTCATTGACCAATATTAATCGACTAAAAATCTCTACAACTTTTACAGTAGTCGTCTAGGGATCGCGTGAAAGTCCCACCTAACATGCCTCGATCCCTAAGGTTGTTCTATGAACTAATCAACGAAGATAAGCAATCAGTCCCATGACGATCAAGGAGGGAGTGCTTGCCGCTGTTGCTGTTGAAGTGTCACTCATGACAGAGTAGTTGTTATGAGTTTGCCAATGGGATCAACTCAAGAACCCTCACAGTGTCTCCTACAGGGGATACTAGACATTACATGTTATTTTTTTCATGAAAGGTACTAATTATTTCTTTTATTTACCGGCCATCCTTGCTGATAAACCCCTTCCCCTCTCTCTGTCTCAGTAGGTCTTCATTTGTTATGTTGTTTTAGCCTTGATAAATCTCACAAAGAATGTTTAAACTGATTCTTATCATTTGTTATATTGTTTTCTTTGGAATATGTTTTGTGATTCGTGCAATGATGGGTGTAGGATTTTTGGGACGAAGATATGTTAACGTGGTGATTTATTTCATAGAAAATGTTTGAAATGATTCTTGTTATTTGTTATGTTGTTTTAGCTTTGTTATTTGTTTCTTTGATTCTTGTAATGGCAGGTCTGATTAAGCTAAACACGAGACTAAAATTTGAAAGTACCATGCTTCTAATTTAGCCTAAATCTAGAAATTGATCATGCATTTAGTTCCCAATGTGGTCCTGAGATGTATGTAAAGAAAGATGGAAAGTTAACAAAAGCTTTAAAAAGAAAGAATCTAAGATCTGTGTGTGAGATTCTAAAATTAGAAAGAAGCATACTTCTAAATTAGAAAAGTTCTAAAAATAAGCAAGAATAAAATGATGAAGACTTTGTAGACTAGGACAGTGATCTATGATGCTTGCTATGCCCAAATCAAAGTGCAGAATGCACGCAAACCTAAAATTAGGAGCTATCTGAAAATAGAAAGTACCATGCAAGTCCTGAGAATATAAAACTAAATGACGAATGGTATTAGGCAATGGATTAAGTGCACGATCCTTGAAAGAACTGGTTGAACATCCAAAAGCTTCCCACGCTTAGGTGAAGCTATAAATTATGCGTTAGGTGGTTCAATTGTCATGGCATTGCTTAGAGAAAAAGTTAGAGTCATTGAATTTCCTTGTTGAATGGATTCCCATCTTTAATTGGAAAGGAGCATGTTAATAATGGCTTATGCGCGTCTGTTGACATTGAGCAATAATATCTTATTGCAGGTGATCTTAATTGAGTCCTTAAAGGTTTGAGATATTTGTGGAGGCTTTGGCGAGTTTTGCATTTACATTCTCGTGTATTGTTTATTTTGTCTCGAGCTCTTGTCATGGATTATTTTAATCATGTCCATGATTTTGCTTTAAGGATTAAGGACATTGGAACACATCCTTGTCATCAATCATTTGGAGCTTGATTTTGATTCATATATGGAGAAGAGATAAGGTCGCTAGTGTTTCATTCTATTGCATTATATACATAAAATGTTTCCTCACCTAAATACATAGGTAATTTCTTTGAGGTATACATACCGTACTTCTATTAGATTGGAAAGTCGGACTGAATAGCTGATGTCTATGTCACAGTTTCCATTTTAATACCACTATTAATTCATCGGCGAATGCCACCTTTGTACTAAAAAAAGCAAGTTTCTTATTTTCTTTCTCTATTTTTGTGCTTTAAATGCATTACATGGGCTATTTGATTTCATTATGTTCTATAAAGGTGGACGTGGGCAACATTAAGATGAAGAATATGAAAAGTATCAAGAGCACGAGCAAGAGGCCAACCTCAGCAGCACTCAAAAGAGAGGGGGTGAATGAGATGGAGAGGGTTATTAAGGGAAAGTCAAAGGAAATTAAAGAAACTGTCTAAATCAATAGTAAGGGGCAAGATATAGGTGAGAGTGCAGCATCTTGTAGCAATTTTCTCTGTTCCATGGTAAGGAAGCATTATATTTGGTGATTGGAGACGTGTGCCACAATTATTACAAGATTCAATAGGGGAGATGGTGAAGGTATGTAAAAGTATAATTTATAACATAATTTATCTTCTTATTTTTCAAATGTTGCAATGTGCTTTGCACCTTGTAGATTGCCTTTGAGGTATCTGAACATGAGAAGATGCGTGCTTTCCAAGGATCTCGTGAGCGATGGAGAAAATAGAAAAGCTCCATATGTCGATGATCCATGGAGGTCACACGCAGCAGCGTCTACCATTTATTCCGACATCATTAACCAGGACGTGTGGAACGTATTTACATCCTTTAAATTTGAGGCATGTGCTAAAACAATATTCTATTTAATTGATTATATATAACATCTAATTATTGCGCCCGATTACGTCCACGCAAATCTCCAGGCAAAGAGGATAGGAGGAAGAAAGGTGGATGAAACTAATATGGAGCAACTCTACTCCAAATTGGGCTGCGCCCATTCAAAAGAACGCGAAGCAAGAATCTGCGATATTTTATTCCTTTGAAATTATTCTATAGTTCTATAGGTTTCATTACCTAACGATAGAGCCTTACTTGATAGCAAGAGAAAGCTGGGACTACGGATGCCACTAAATGGCCATCCCATGGAAGATGACAGTTTTGGTGGGCCAGAACGCCGGAACATTTACAGATGAAGTTGTTGCACAAGTTGCCTCTCGCATCGTAAGCAGTTTCACCTGTCTACACTTGACTAGCTTCAATTTTATAAATTAAATAAATGAACCAGTCATGTTAATCTAATTAAATTCTGTGGGACATCCTTGCCTAAGAAAGCACGAGTAAAGAAACTCTAAGCTGCATACTACCAACGATGGCATGACGCATAAGGATGGGCAAGAAGGACCACCCTAGTCGAGAAAAGGACATAGGGCGTAGTATTGTTTGTTCCAAATTCCTTGGTATAAAAGTGCGTACCATTGAAGATATGGATGGCTACAATGAGATGTGTGAGAAGATAAAATGGATATACTTGACGAATTGCATGAAGGAGGTTTGGAGATAGTTTCTCATTCCCCCGCATCTCATTCTCGTACAACCCCTATGCCTCCATCAAATGCTTGCTCCAAGTCTCCCATTGAAGAAGTTCACGAAGGACAACCTGTGCCCTTTGAAAGAGAAATTTTGATCAAGGAGGCATGTACGTAGGCACTAGAACATTTTCACTGTCTTGTAATTCTCTTATCTCAGCCCCTCTAATGAATGATGTATTTCTGATTTCCAGGTGGGTCAATGTCTACCGCCCTTGCATAACACCAGAGACGGTTCATGCTATCAGTAGTATGAATTAACCATTTTGTACGGAATTAGTGTACGCCTCCACATACTAAGCGCACGTCCATTAGCATGGCTTTGAATGCAAATGCCAACATGCCATTTCGTTTAGAAATGGAAAATATTGTAACCGTTGGGCAGGCAGTTGCATATCATGTTGGTTGGCAGAAGGAACTTGTCATTCCCACAGAGTCAAAGGTATATATCTTCTCGTACTACTTTCCTGGATAACAAACTTTAGAGGGAGACCTGACTTTAATTATTTATTAATTGTATCTAGGGTTAAGCAGCAAGCCATCAAGGTAGCCTGCCGTTGCACCGTCAGCTACCGTCGAACCAATGGAACGGCAGGTACTAGTATCTATGTTTATTTTTCATCATAAAATTGAATGTCTTCATTGACCAATATTAATCGACTAAAAATCTCTACAACTTTCACAGTAGTCGTCTAGGGATCGCGTGAAAGTCCCACCTAACATGCCTCGATCCCTAAGGTTGTTCTATGAACTAATCAACGAAGATAAGCAATTAGTCCCATGCCGATCAAGGAGGGAGTGCATGCCGCTGTTGCTGTTGAAGTGTCACTCATGACAGAGTAGCTGTTATGAGTTTGCCAATGGGATCAACTCAAGAACCCTCACAGTGTCTCCTACAGGGGATACTAGACATTACATGTTATTTTTTTCATGAAAGGTACTAATTATTTCTTTTATTTACCGGCCATCCTTGCTGATAAACCCCTTCCCCTCTCTCTGTCTCAGTAGGTCTTCGTTTGTTATGTTGTTTTAGCCTTGATAAATCTCACAAAGAATGTTTAAACTGATTCTTATCATTTGTTATATTGTTTTCTTTGGAATATGTTTTGTGATTCGTGCAATGATGGGTGTAGGATTTTTGGGACGAAGATATGTTAACGTGGTGATTTATTTCATAGAAAATGTTTGAAATGATTCTTGTTATTTGTTATGTTGTTTTAGCTTTGTTATTTGTTTCTTTGATTCTTGTAATGGCAGGTCTGTTAAGCTAAACACGAGACTAAAATGTGAAAGTACCATGCTTCTAATTTAGCCTAAATCTAGGGTGGTCCTTCTTGCCCGTCCTTATGCATCATGTCATCGTTGGTAGTATGCTGCTTAGAGTTTCTTTACTCGTGCTTTCTTAGGCAAGGATGTCCCACAGAATTTAATTAGATTGACACGACTAGTTCATTTATTTAATTTATAAAATTGAAGCTAGTCAAGTGTAGACAGGTGGAACTGCTTACGATGCGAGAGGCAACTTGTGCAACAACTTCATCTGTGAATGTTCCGGTGTTATCGCTCACCAAAACTGTCATCTTCCAAGGGATGGCCAGTTAGTGGCATCCGTAGTCCCAGCTTTCTCTTGCTATCAAGTAAGGCACTATCCTTAGGTAACGCAACCTATACAACTATAGAATAATTTCAAAGGAATAAAATATCTCAGATACTTGCTTCGCGTTCTTTTGAATGGGCGCAGCCCAATTTGGAGAAGAGGTGCCGCATATTAGTTTCATCCACCTTTCTTCCTCCTATCCTATTTGCCTGCAGATTTGCGCGGACGTAATCGGGCGCAATAATTAGATGTTATATATAATCAATTAAATAGAATATTGTTTTAGCATATGCCTCAAATTTAAAGGATGTAAATACACTCCACACGTTCTGGTTAATGATGTCGGAATAAACGGTAGACGCTGCTACGTGTGACCTCGACGGATCATCGACATATGGAGCTTTTCCATTTTCTCCAACGCTCACGAGCGCCTTGCAAAGCACGCATCTTCTCATGTTCAGATACCTCAAAGGCAATCTACAAGGTGCAAAGCACATTGCTACATTTCAAAAATAAGAAGATAAATTATGTTATAAATTGTACTTTCACATACCTTCACCATCTCCCTATTGAATCTTGTAATAATTGTGACACACGTCTCCAATCATCAAATATGATGCTTCCTTACCATGGAACAGAGAAAATTGCAACAAGATGCTGCACTCTCACCTATATCTTGCCCCTTACTATTGTATTGGACAGTTTCTTTAATTTCCTTTGACTTTCCCTTAATAACCCTCTCCATCTCGTTCACCCTCTCTCTTTTGAGTGCTGCTGAGGTTAGCCTCTTGCTCGTGCTCTTGATAATTTTCATATTCTTCATTTTAATGTTTCCCATGTCCACCTTTCTAGAACATAATGAAATCAAATAGTCCATGTAATGCATTTAAAGCACAAAAATAGAGAAAGAAAATAAGAAACTTGCCTTTTTTAGTACAAAGGTGGCATTCGCCGATGAATTAATAGTGGTATTAAAATGGAAACCGTGACATAGACATCAGCTATTCACTCTGACTTTCTAATCTAATAGAAGTCGGGTATGTATACCTCAAAGAAATTACCTATGTATTTAGGTGAGGAAACATTTTATGCATATAATGCAATAGAATGAAACACTAGCGACCTTATCTCTTCTACGTATATGAATCAAAATCAAGCTCCAAATGATTGATGACAAGGATGTGTTCCAATGTCCTTAATCCTTAAAGCAAAATCATGGACATGATTAAAATAATCCATGACAAAAACTCGAGACAAAATTAACAATACACGAGAATGTAAATGCAAAGCTCGCCAAAACCTCTAAATATATCTCAAACCTTTAAGGACTCAGTTAAGATCACCTGCAATACGATATTATTGCTCAATGTCAACAGACGCGCATAAGCCATTATTAACATGCTCCTTTCCAATTAAAGATGGGAATCCATTCAACAAGGAAATTCCATGACTCTAACTTTTTCTCTAAGCAATGCCATGACAATTGAACCACCCAACGCATAATTTATAGCTTCACCTAAGCGTGGGAAGCTTTTGGATGTTCAACCAGTTCTTTCAAGGATCGTGCACTTAATCCATTGCCTAATACCATTCGTCATTTAGTTTTATATCCTCAGGACTTGCATGGTACTTTCTATTTTCAGATAGCTCCTAATTTTAGGTTTGCGTGTATTCTACACTTTGATTTGGGCATAGCAAGCATCATAGATCACTGTCCTAGTCTACAAAGTCTTCATCATTTTATTCTTGCTTATTTTTAGAACTTTTCTAATTTAGAACTATGCTTCTTTCTAATTTTAGAATCTCACACACAGATCTTAGATTCTTTCTTTTTAAAGCTTTTGTTAACTTTCCATCTTTCTTTACATACATCTCAGGACCACATTGGGAACTAAATGCATGATCAATTTCTAGATTTAGGCTAAATTAGAAGCATGGTACTTTCAAATTTTAGTCTCGTGTTTAGCTTAATCAGACCTGCCATTACAAGAATCAAAGAAACAAATAACAAAGCTAAAACAACATAACAAATAACAAGAATCATTTCAAACATTTTCTACAAAATAAATCACCACGTTAACATATCTTCATCCCAAAAATCCTACACCCATCATTGCACGAATCACAAAACATATTCCAAAGAAAACAATATAACAAATGATAAGAATCAGTTTAAACATTCTTTGTGAGATTTATCGAGGCTAAAACAACATGACAAACGAAGACCTACTGAGACAGAGAGAGGGGAAGGGGTTTATCAGCAAGGATGGCTGGTAAATAAAAGAAATAATTAGTACCTTTCGTGAAAAAAATGACATGTAATGTCTAGTATCCCCTGTAGGAGACACTGTGAGGGTTCTTGAGTTGATCCCATTGGCAAACTCATAACAGCTACTCTATCATGAGTGACACTCCAACATCAACAGCGACAAGCACTCCCTCCTTGATCGGCATGGGACTGATTGCTTATCTTCGTTGATTAGTTCATAGAATAACCTTTGGGATCGAGGCATGTTAGGTGGGACTTTCACGCGATCCCTAGACGACTACTGTAAAAGTTGTAGAGATTTTTAGTCGATTAATATTGGTCAATGAAGACATTCAATTTTATGATGAAAAGTAAACATAGATACTAGTACCCCCCGTTCCATTGGTTTGATGGTAGCTGACGGTGCAACGGCAGGCTACCTTGATGGCTTGCTGCTTAACGCTAGATACAATTAATAAATAATGAAAGTGAGGTCTCCCTCTAAAATTTGTGAACAACGATCAAGGGGTAACTCACCCCTAGGCAGTGTTAGAGGAGATGTGGGCCCCACACTCATGATGAATGAGGACCCACCACTTCCAATAGATGAAGAGCCTCAACCTCCACCAAGGAGGAATAATCAGCCACCCATCCCTAGGAATTGGGGAAGAAATGGAAATGTAGAGTGGGACCAACATAGTGACCATGGGGATAATGACTTTTATCAAAACCCTCGTGGTAGAACACTAAGGGATTATCTTCAGCCAACTTGTACAAGTACGCCTTCTTGTGTCATTCTACCTCAGAATGCAAATACGATAGAGCTGAAAACAGGAGTAATTCAAGTACTCCCAAAATATCATGGGCTAGACAGTGAAAGTCCTTACTTACACTTAAAAGAATTTGATGAAGTGTGCACTACACAGCGCACACAAAATGTCGGATTAGATACGGTAAGGTTGAAGCTTTTTCCTTTCTCTTTAAAGGAAAATGCTAAGATGTGGTTCAATGCGTTGCCATCAGGTTCAATACGGAACTGGCAAGACATGACAAGGGAGTTCTTGAAAAAGTTCTTCCCAACTCACAAAACCAACACTCTTCGCCGGAAGATCATGAACTTCACCCAAAATGACAAAGAAACCTTTTATCAATCTTGGGAAAGATTCAAAGATCTATTGTTAACATGTCCACATCATGGATATGAATCTTGGCGCATTATCAGCTTCTTTTACGAAGGACTGAACTCTGATATGCGTCAGTTTGTAGAAATGATGTGCAATGGAAATTTTCTAAACAAACAACCGGAAGAGGCACGAGAGTACTTAGAATGGTTGGCTGAGAGCGCACACACTTGGGCTGATTCAGAAAGAATTGATTATTCAGATAAAACAAAGCCCACCACATCTTCTAAGGGAGGTATTTATGCCTTGAACGAAAAAGATGACATAAATGCAAAGATAACTTCCCTTGCTAGAAAAGTAGAGGCCATAGAAATGGGGAAAGATGCCTCCATGAAGATTGAACAGGTGTGCGGTTTTTGTGAAAGTACTACACACATTACTGAGAAATGCCCAACAATACCGGCATTTCAGGATTTGCTTCATGAACAGCCAAATGCCCTAAACTCTTATAAGCGACCTTTTTCCCCCTTTTCTGAAACATATAATTCCAATTAGAGAAATCACCCTAACTTCAGTTGGAGAAATGGACCAACATCAAATAGTTCACAGTCAGGTCCATACCAGCCTCATCAACAAAATCAAGGACTCCTTACCCTACCTTACCAAGGCCACCAAAATCTTGCTCCTGCACCATATATTCCCCCATCCAAAAGGCATGGGGAGGATAATCACATACTTCAAAATCAGGAGAAGAAAATTTCTCAATTAGAAAAATCTATGGAAGAGTTAAAAAATATGATGGGGCAGATGATGCAAAACATGGAGAAAGGAAAGTTTCCAGGTCAACCACAAGCAAATCCTAAGGGAGTGCATGTGGTTAATACTAAGGTTTGTGAAGCATCATCTAGCTCTACCATAGAACAAACCAAGGCTGTCACCACTCTTAGGAATGGTAAAAGAATTGAGAAGGGTGAGTCTCAAAAGATTGAACAGGTGGAAAAATCTACTAAGATCATGGAAAAATCTAAACAAAAGGACCCTACACTTGTTGACCCGTGTCCTATCTCTGCTCCATTCCCTCAAAGGTTGCGCCAAGCCCCAAAGTCTGCATCTAATGATGAGATTTTAGAGATTTTCAAGCAAGTCAAGATCAACATACCGATCTTAGATGCTATAAAACAAATCTCATCATATGCCAAATTCTTAAAAGACTTATGCACCATCAAGAGAAAATTAAATGTCCAAAAGAAGGCATTTTTGACTGAACAGGTTAGTTCTATTCTTCAACATCATACACCACCAAAGTACAAGGATCCTGGTTGCCCCACTCTTACTTGCATTATTGGCAACTACAAAATTAACCAAGCTCTTCTTGATTTAGGATCTAGTGTAAACTTATTACCATACTCGGTATACGAACAGTTAGGTCTGGGTGAATTGAAACCTACATCTACTACGCTCCAGCTAGCTGATCGTTCTGTAAAAATACCGAGAGGGGTAATAGAGGATGTGTTAGTCCAGGTAGAACAATTTTGCTTCCCTGTCGATTTTCTGGTTCTAGATACACAACCGGTGGTGAATGAGAAGAATGAAATACCAGTCATCCTGGGACGACCATTTTTGGCTACGTCAAATGCCTTAATCAATTGTAGAAATGGTGTGATGAAATTGTCCTCTGGCAATATGACAATAGAGCTTAACATTTTCAATATCTATAAGCAACCTGGTGAAACTACTGATGATTTGCACTGTGTTAACATGATCAATTCAGTTGTACAAGATCAGTTTCAGTCATCTTCCTTGTCGGACCCACTTGAGGCCTGTTTGGCCCATTTTAATGAGTTTAATGAGGATGCATTAATAGAGGAAGTTAATGACCTCCTTGATTCTGTTCCTATCATGGAAACAGAAAAATGGAAACCTCCTTTCGAGGACCTTCCACTAAGGGAGTCCTCTCCCCTTCCATCATTCATAGAACCTCCTAAGCTTGAATTGAAATCTTTACCATCAGATTTAAAATATGCCTTTTTAGGAGACAAAGAGACTTTTCCTGTAATAATTTCCTCCCAATTAGAAACATCTCAGGAGGACAAATTAATAGACACTTTAAAAGAACACAAAGGTGCTATAGGATGGACCATAGCTGATATAAAGGGCATTAACCCTTTAATCTGCACCCATAGGATATATCTAGAGGATGAAGCTAAACCATGTTGTCAAATGCAAAGAAGGTTAAATCCTAATATGAAAGATGTGGTTAGAGCAGAAGTCCTAAAGTTGCTTGATGTGGGAATCATCTATCCCATAAGTGATAGCAAATGGGTAAGTCCTACTCAGGTGGTTCCAAAGAAGTCTGGAGTGACAGTAATAACTAACGCCAACAATGAATTGATCCCTACCAGGGTTACTACTGGTTGGCGTATGTGTATCGACTATCAAAAGTTGAATGCCGTTACAAGGAAGGACCATTTTCCTTTGCCCTTCATTGATCAAATGTTAGAAAGGGTTGCAGGACACCAGTACTATTGTTTCTTAGATGGTTATTCAGGGTATAACCAAATAGAAATTGCACCCGAGGATCAGGAAAAGACCACATTTACATGTCCTTTTGGCACTTTTGCTTACAAAAGAATGCCATTTGGATTATGTAATGCTCCTGCCACATTTCAACGTTGCATGTTAAGCATTTTCAGTGATATGGTGGAGAGAATTTTAGAGGTTTTCATGGACGACTTTTCTGTTTTCGGTAATTCATTTGAAACATGTCTTGAAAATCTAAGAAAAGTCTTAACTCGTTGTAAAGAAAAGAACCTAGTGCTTAATTGGGAAAAATGTCATTTCATGGTTCCTAAGGGAATTGTCTTAGGTCACATTGTGTCATCTAAAGGTATAGAGGTAGATAGAGCTAAAGTTGATCTAATTTCCAATCTACCCATTCCAAAATCTATTAGGGACATTCGATCTTTCCTAGGTCATGCAGGATTCTATCGGAGGTTCATTAAGGATTTTAGTGCAATATCTAGACCACTATGTCACCTCCTCACAAAGGATACTCCTTTTGAGTGGACTAAGGATTGTCAAGAAGCATTTATAAAGTTGAAAGACAAGTTGACCACTGCACCTATCATGCAGCCGCCTGATTGGAGTCTACCCTTTGAAATCATGTGTGATGCCAGTGACTATGCTGTAGGAGCTGTACTAGGACAGAGAAAAGAAAAGAAGCCATACGTCATCTACTATGCCAGTAGGACCTTAAATAGCACCCAAATGAACTATTCTACTACGGAGAAAGAACTCTTAGCAGTTGTCTTCGCATTGGATAAATTCAGGTCTTACTTGGTTGGATCTAAAATAGTCATATTCACTGACCATTCGGCCCTCAAGTATCTTCTTTCTAAGAAAGATGCTAAGCCTAGACTAATTAGATGGATTCTCCTACTCCAAGAGTTTGACATTGAAATAAAAGATAAAAAGGGAGTAGAGAATGTGGTAGCTGACCATTTGTCTCGCTTAGTCCTAACAGACCCTTTAAATGAGTTGCCAATTAAAGACACTTTCCTTGATGAGCAACTTTTTCATGTTTCCCATCCTCCCTGGTTTGCTAATATTGCAAATTATTTAGTCACGGGGAAAATTCTGAACATTGGACTAAACAAGAAAAGAAAAAATTCTTTTCCAATGTTAAGCACTATTTCTGGGATGATCCATACCTGTTTAAATACTGCCCAGATCAAATCATTAAGAGATGTGTCCCTGACTTAGAACAATCAAGTATCATCTCTTTTTGTCACTCAGAAGCATGTGGTGGACATTTTTCTGCCAAGAAAACAGCTACAAAAATCTTGCAATGTGGTTTCTACTGGCCAACTCTTTTCAAAGACACCTATTACTTTTGTAAGGCATGTGAGCACTGCCAAAAGTTAGGAGGAATAACTCGTAGGAATATGATGCCGTTAAACCCCATTCTAATAGTGGAGGTCTTTGATTGCTGGGGCATTGATTTCATGGGACCATTGCCACCTTCTTTTGGATACCTATATATTTTGGTTGCCGTAGACTATGTATCCAAATGGATAGAGGATGTTCCATGTCGAGTTAATGATCATAAAATCGTCATTAAGTTCTTAAAAGAAAATATATTTTCTCAATTTGGAACACCTCGAGCCATTATTAGTGACAACGGGACTCATTTTTGCAACGGAGTTTTTGAAGCATTAATAAAAAAATATAACATCACACATAAAGTTGCAACCCCGTATCACCCACAAACAAGTGGACAAGTTGAGGTGTCAAATCGGGCCATTAAACAGATTTTGCAAAAAAACTGTTAACCCAAAACGCAAGGATTGGTCTATTCGACTGACGGATGCGCTTTGGGCATATCGGACTGCATTTAAAACCCCGATTGGCATGTCCCCTTATCGTATCATTTATGGTAAAGCTTGTCACTTGCCTCTAGAATTGGAACATAGAGCCTACTGGGCAATTAAAAGATTGAATTTTGATATAGGCAAAGCAGGCTTGCATCGTAAGCTCCAACTTAATGAGTTGGAGGAGATCCGACATGAAGCTTATGAGAGTAATAGGATCTACAAGGAAAAGATGAAAGTTTTTCATGATCAAAACATTTTAAGAAAATCCTTTACTCCATCCCAAAAGGTACTTCTTTACAACTCTAAGCTTCACCTATTTCCAGGTAAGCTCAGATCTCGATCGACTGGTCCATATATAGTTAAGGAAGTTTTTTCATATGGGACTGTCGAGATTGAGGATCCTAGGATTGGGCATACTATTAAAGTGAACGGTCAACGTTTAAAGCCTTTCCTGGAATATGAGAATCCAGAAGTTGAGTCCACAACTCTAGATGATCCTATTTATCAAAATTGAGTGGGTTTTATCCCTCTGTACCATATTTTGTATTTTTTTTTGCATCACCCATATTCATTTTAGGTCCTATTTTTTAACATTGAGGACAATGTTTCGCTCAGGATGGGGGGTGTAGAATTTTGGAAAATTTTAGTTTTTATTTCTTTAAAAAAAAAAAAGAGGACAGTTCATATACAATGATGAGAATTGGATTGTCTGAAAGTCTAATCTTGAATTACTAGCCTTATCTTATTAATGGAATTGTACATTTTACTTATTTGCTAAAAAAAAATTCATGAAAGCTAAGTCTCAAATCATATCTTTATACATAGTTACATGTACATAGTCTAAGTGATAAGTAGTTATAACTTAGAAATCCTGAAGAAATTCAGTAGAGACCTATAACCTAAGTAAGCTTTAGAGCTATTCATTTCTTTTGTGAGGTTATAAATGTTCCTAACTTTCTTCAGCGTGCTTAAAGAAAATTGATCCCAAACTCTTAAATTTGGCTAATTACCTGAATAATTAGAATACTATCTTTAAAATTCTAGAAGTTCATTGAATTTGATAGATTATATGAAACCTAGAAAATGATTTAGGCCATTTTCGTTAACCTAAAGACATAAAGCCTACCAAAAAATATATATATTTTACCACTAGTAACCAATTTGAGCCTTTTATTTAAGCCTTTTCTTTTCCTCACCCAACTAACCTCAACCCATATAACCCACTATAATATATCCATTACCTATTTCTTCAAGAGATAAGTTAGAGATAATGAAAATATACTTTTTAGTTGCAATCAAAGCAGGAAAGTGGATATTGAGAAAAGAAATTCAAGTGAAAAAAAAAATTGATTGAGAAAAGATACGAAAAATATATATATATATATATATATATACATATTCACTTTAGCAAATAAAAGAAAGAATTGACAACTTTAGTGGAAGACCTCAACTTATTTTGAAGAAACTTTGAATACCCTTTTACCTCTTCTTTTGTACCCTGTCCTAAGCCTTCAGGTTGTCCTAGCTAAAGACCTAATGATTTTGGGGTAAATATAGTCTTAAGGAGGATATGAAAATATAGGATTTATAGGATAGTAGTTCTAAATATTCAAAGGTAATGGCATCCATTCAAAAGGGGATCAAAACAATGAAATTTCTTCGTAACTCCCATTCTTAATGAGTATATGTGAGAGAAATTTGTTTCTATTGGCTCTTCTCACATAATTAAAAGAGAGATGTAATTTGAACCCTCTATCTGAGAGATTTTACTTCTGAGCGTATGTCATTAGTGAGGATTGAGGTCAAAACATATTTCAGATGGAATTTAAGAGTTGTACTCTACTTAGAAACAAAAGATCTATTGTATATGTAGACTGTACACACACAACACCTTGAGATTTACGCTTAAATGAAATATCATTAGAATATAAGTAAGGTTTTGCAATTGTTATTCATTAACATGATAAGGTGGTAAATTAAGTATGGATAGAAAGAAAGTCTCAGAGATAAATTTAGGAGCTGTCCTTTATGAATTTTGTGGGTAAATTCTCTGTAAACCCTCACGAGGCATAACTCGTCCATGATGACTATTTTATCCTCAAATTTTTGCGTGTTTTGCTAGGGACTAGCAAAATGCTGGTTGGGGGGTGTGTTGAGTCCTTAATTTTGTCAAAAATAACGTAGATTACTATGTTATTAGGTTAATTATTAAGGTAATTTTGTGATTTTAAATCAATTTTAGCTATAATGGACCATCTAACCGTTAATTTGAAAATTTAAATGATTAGATGATTATTATAGTTAATTACCTATATAAATTAATTCTAATTTTATATTTTGCTGTGCAGATGATCTAGAATGCATTGGACGATTCAGATTTGCTTTGTGGGTCCATGCCATAAATCTGGGCAAAGTGGACCCACGATGCATATGACAACACCACATGGACATGCTGCAAGATATCATGGGCAAAGCATGGGCGAGGCATGGGCAGGCTGCACGTCTTATAAAAAAATAAAATAAAATAATATATTTGGCTGGCTTTGCTTCCTTCAAGGGGAGGAGCAAACAACTCAGTCGGGACAGACTTTTTTCTCAAGGGCTCCCTTCTTCTCCATCGACTTCAGCCCCTTGCACGGAGAGAGACGGAAGGATTGTTCCTCTCCGTCTCTTCCGTTCCCCACTCTCTCTCTACCCCCCTCTCCTACTCTCCCTATTCTCACTTCCCTTCTCCACTATCCCGAGCACCATCTTCTTCTCCACATAGCCTGCCTTCGTCACCCTTTTCATCGTCACCTAGAACCCCGCCGCACCTGCCTCTCCTTTTCTATTTTCTTTCCCACGGCTACCTTCCCTCTCACCCACCTTTTCTCCTCTCTGTTGCTCTGTCTCAACCATTCCCCAGTCACCGCACAGACCTCTCACCATTCCAACCCCATTGGCGAGTTCCTTCTTCATCTCTGCCCAGTCTTCACCACCTCAACTCGCCTAAGCAACTTGGGCGCAGCCCAGAACTCCTAAATCCCGTGTTTTCCTGTCCTACTTTCTCTCATCCTACCCCCACTCTGCTACTCCTCTTTTCCCATCAGGCCAATACCCATCACCGAAAATCACCCCCGATCTGCCCCCAGGCTCTCACCATTTTCTCCTCTCCAACAAGTATTTTCCCGAATTCCTCTCTCTCTCTCTCTCTCTCTCTCTCTCTCTCTCTCTCTCTCTCTCTCTCTCTCTCTCTCTCTCTCTCTCTCTCTCTCTCTCTCGTATGCTCTTTTCTCCCTACCGCCCCCACCAGCCACCGGGAGAAGGAAACCTGATCTGGGTTTTCCTTCTTTCCCCGGCCTCCCTCATCACCGGCTTCTCCATCACCATCCAGCACCGGGCGTCGTTTTCCCCCTCTGTTCACCATCACTGGCCCTGGTTTCGTCATGCCAAAACCCCATCTAAGCTCTCTCTATTCACCTCTTCACCAACAAGCAGGCCACCTGAAGCAAGACCCATCACCAGCCACCAACATAGGCGTCATCGCTACCCTCTGCCCAGGCTGCTTGGGATCATTGTATTCCACACCAGCCGGCTTGGAGAAGGAAACCCGATCTGGGTTTTCCTTCTTTCCCCGGCCTCCTTCTCCGGCTTGGGTGGCCCATATTTCCCTCTTTCTTCCTTTTTCCCTTCTCCCCTTTCTCCGGGTTTTTCCTTGTTTCCCTCATCTTTCCTCTCCTTTTTCTCCTCACCTTTTTCCTCCCCCTCCTCCTTCTTCTTCTTCTTCTTCTTCTTCTTCTTCCCTTCCCCTCTGCTTCCTCCTTCTTCTTCTTCTTTTTCTTTTCTTCTCCCCGTTCGATTTCCTCGTACTGTTCATGAACAGTAACTTCGGTTACTGTTCACGAAAAGTACCGGGTACTGTTCATGAACAGTACCCCCATCTTGATTTCCTCAAAAGTTTTCCTGGTTTTTCGTTTAAAATCAGAACCCCCTAAAATTACGTTTCCACCCTTGGCAGATCTCAGAAATTCCCAATGTATCCTCAATGTAATTCCATCTCGGTCCTTTGTCTTTAATTCCAAATGTGTCCTCACTTAAATTACATCTGTGTCCCTAACTAATCTGATTTTTACTTTATCCTTATTCTGATTATCCAGGGACAAGCTTATCCAGGACTCCTTTTGGTTTTATTTTCTGTTTTCTTTGGAATAAATAATTGTGAACATTGCAATAGTTGAATAAAGTTCAATTTTCTTTTATTGTTAGTTTATTTTTGTTATTTGTATTTTTATTAATTGAAATTTGTGTAAACTCCACATTTAAGTCGAGTCCCCGTGGAAATCGACCCGGACTTGCACTAGCTAGACTACAACAGCCGTGCACTTGCGGAAAACACTCAACAATGCTTCCTTACCATGGAACAAAGAAAATTGCTACAAGATGCTGCACTCTCACCTATATCTTGCCCCTTACTATTGTATTAGACAGTTTCTTTAATTTCCTTTGACTTTCCCTTAATAACCCTCTCCATCTCGTTCACCCTCTCTCTTTTGAGTGCTGCTGAGGTTGGCCTCTTGCTCATGCTCTTGATACTTTTCATATTCTTCATTTTAATGTTGCCCATTTCCACCTTTATAGAACATAATGAAATCAAATAGTCCATGTAATGCATTTAAAGCACAAAAATAGAGAAAGAAAATAAGAAACTTGCCTTTTTTAGTACAAAGGTGGCATTCGCCGATGAATTAATAGTGGTATTAAAATGGAAACCGTGACATAGACATCAACAATTCACTCCGACTTTCTAATCTAATAGAAGTCGGGTATGTATACCTCAAAGAAATTACCTATGTATTTAGGTGAGGAAACATTTTATGCATATAATGCAATAGAATGAAACACTAGCGACCTTATCTCTTCTACGTATATGAATCAAAATCAAGCTCCAAATGATTGATGACAAGGATGTGTTCCTATGTCCTTAATCCTTAAAGCAAAATCATGGACATGATTAAAATAATCCATGACAAAAACTCGAGACAAAATAAACAATACACGAGAATGTAAATGCAAAGCTCGCCAAAGCCTCTAAAAATATCTCAAACCTTTAAGGACTCAATTAAGATCACCTGCAATACGATATTATTGCTCAATGTTAACAGTCGCGCATTATTAACATGCTCCTTTCCAATTAAAGATGGGAATCCATTCAACAAGGAAATTCCATGACTCTAACTTTTTCTCTAAGCAATGCGATGACATTGAACCACCTAACGCATAATTTATAGCTTAACCTAATCGTGGGAAGTTTTTGGATGTTCAATCAGTTCTTTCAAGCATCGTGCACTTAATCCATTGCCTAATACCATTCATCATTTAGTTTTATATCCTCAGGACTACCCTAACTTGCATGGTACTGTCTATTTTCATATAACTCCTAATTTTAGGTTTGCGTGCATTCTACACTTTGATTTGGGCATAGCAAGCATCATAGATCACTCTCCTAGTCTACAAAGTCTTCATCATTTTATTCTTGCTTACTTTTAGAACTTTTCTAATTTAGAAGTATGCTTCTTTCTAATTTTAGAATCTCACACACAGATCTTAGATTCTTTCTTTTTAAAGCTTTTGTTAACTTTCCATCTTTCTTTACATACATCTCAAGACCGCATTAGGAACTAAATGCATGATCAATTTCTAGATTTAGGCTAAATTCGAAGCATGGTACTTTCAAATTTTAGTCCCATTGGCAAACTCATAACAGGTACTCTGTCATGAGTGACACTTCAACAGCAACAGCAGCGAGCACTCCCTCCTTGATCGGCATGCGACCGATTGCTTATCTTCGTTGATTAGTTCATAGAATAACCTTAGGGATCGAGACATGTTAGGTGGGACTTTCACCCGATCCCTAGACGACTACTGTAAAAGTTGTAGAGATTTTTAGTCGATTAATATTGGTCAATGAAGACATTCAATTTTATGATGAAAAATAAACATAGATACTAGTACCCGCCATTCCATTGGTTCGACGGTAGTTGACGGTGCAACGGCAGGCTACCTTGATGGCTTGCTGCTTAACCCAAGATACAATTAATAAATAATTAAAGTGAGGTCTCCCTCTAAAATTTGTTATCGAGGAAAGTAGTACGGGAATGACAAGTTCCTTCTACCAACCAACGTGATATGCAACTGCCTGCCCAACGGTTACAATATTTTCCATTTCTAAACGAAATGGCATGTTGGCATTTGCATTCAAAGCCATGCTAATGGACGTGCGCTTAGTATGTGGAGGCGTACACTAATTCCATACAAAATGGTTAATTCATACTACTGATAGCATGAACCGTCTGTGGTGCAGTATTGACTGTTATGCAAGGGTGGTAGACATTGACCTGGAAATCAGAAATACATCATTCATTAGAGGGCCTGAGATAAGAGAATTACAGGACAGTGAAAATGTTCTAGTGCCTATGTACATGCCTCCTTGATCAAAATTTCTCTTTCAAAGGGCACAGGCTGTCCTTCGTGAACTTCTTCAATGGGAGACTTGGAGCAAGCATTTGATGGAGGCATAGGGGTTGTACGAGAATGAGATGCGGGGGAATGAGAAACTATCTCCAAACCTCCTTCATGCAATTGGTCAAGTATATCCATTTTATCCTCTCACACATCTCATTGTAGGCATCCATATCTTCAATGGTACGCACTTTTATTATACCAAGGAATTTAGAACAGACAATACTGCACCCTATGTCCTTTGCTCAACTAGGGTAGTCCTTCTTGCCCATCCTTATGCATCATGTCATCGTTGGTAGTATGATGCTTAGAGTTTCTTTACTCGTGCTTTCTTAGGCAAGGATGTCCCACAGAATTTAATTAGATTGACACGACTAGTTCATTTATTTAATTTATAAAATTGAAGCTTGTCAAGTGTAGACAGGTGGAACTGCTTACGATGCGAGAGGCAACTTGTGCAACAACTTCATCTGTAAATGTTCCGGCATTATGGCCCACCAAAACTGTCATGTTCCAAGGGATGGCCAGTTAGTAGCATCCATAGTCCCAGCTTTCTCTTGCTATCAAGTAAGGCACTATCCTTAGGTAACGCAACCTATAGAACTATAGAATAATTTCAAAGGAATAAAATATCGCAGATACTTGCTTCGCGTTCTTTGGAATGGGCGCAGCCCAATTTGGAGAAGAGGTGCTGCATATTAGTTTCATCCACCTTTCTTCCTCCTATCCTATTTGCCTACAGATTTGCGCGGACGTAATCGGGCGCAATAATTAGATGTTATATATAATCAATTAAATAGAATATTGTTTTAGCACATGCCTCAAATTTAAAGGATGTAAATACACTCCACACGTTCTGGTTAATGATGTCGGAATAAACGGTAGACGCTGCTACGTGTGACCTCGACGGATCATCGACATATGGAGCTTTTCCATTTTCTCCAACGCTCACGAGCTCCTTGCAAAGCACGCATCTTCTCATGTTCAGATACCTCAAAGGCAATCTACAAGGTGCAAAGCACATTGCTACATTTGAAAAATAAGAAGATAAATTATGTTGTAAATTATACTTTTACATACCTTCCCCATCTCCCCTATTGAATCTTGTAATAATTGTGGCACACGTCTCCAATCACCAAATATAATTCTTTCTTACCATGGAATAGAGAAAATTGCTACAAGATGCTGCACTCTCACCTATATCTTGCCCCTTACTATTGTATTAAACAGTTTCTTTAATTTCCTTTGACTTTCCCTTAATAACCCTCTCCATCTCGTTCACCCTTTCTCTTTTGAGAGCTGCTGAGGTTGGCCTCTTGCTCATGCTCTTGATACTTTTCATATTCTTCATTTTAATGTTGCCCATTTCCACCTTTATAGAACATAATGAAATCAAATAGTCCATGTAATGCATTTAAAGCACAAAAATAGAGAAAGAAAATAAGAAACTTGCTTTTTTTAGTACAAAGGTGGCATTCGCCGATGAATTAATAGTGGTATTAAAATGGAAACCGTGACATAGACATCAGCTATTAACAAATGATAATAATCAGTTTAAACATTCTTTGTGAGATTTATCAAGGCTAAAACAACATAACAAACGAAGACCTACTGACACAGAGAGAGCGGAAGGGGTTTATCAGCAAGGATGGCCGGTAAATAAAAGAAATAATTAGTACCTTTCATGAAAAAAATAACATCTAATGTCTCGATCGCGTGAAAGTCCCACCTAACATGCCTTGATCCCTAAGGTTATTCTATGAACTAATCAACGAAGATAAGCAATAAGTTCCATGCCGATCAAGAAGGGAGTGCTTACCGCTGTTGCTGTTGAAGTGTCACTCATGACAGAGTACCTGTTATGAGTTTGCCAATGGGATCAACTCAAGAACCCTCACAGTGTCTCCTACAGGGGATACTAGACATTACATGTTATCTTTTTCATGAAAGGTACTAATTATTTCTTTTATTTACCGGCCATCCTTGCTGATAAACCCCTTCCCCTCTCTCTGTCTCAGTAGGTCTTCGTTTGTTATGTTGTTTTAGCCTTGATAAATCTCACAAAGAATGTTTAAACTGATTCTTATCATTTGTTATATTGTTTTCTTTGGAATATGTTTTGTGAGGGGCAAGATATAGGTGAGAGTGTAGCATCTTGTAGCAATTTTCTCTGTTCCATGGTAAGGAAGCATTATATTTGGTGATTGGAGACGTGTGCCACAATTATTACAAGATTCAATAGGGGAGATGGTGAAGGTATGTAAAAGTATAATTTATAAGATAATTTATCTTCTTATTTTTCAAATGTAGCAATGTGCTTTGCACCTTGTAGATTGCCTTTGAGGTATCTGAACATGAGAAGATGCGTGCTTTGCAAGGAGCTCGTCAGCGATGGAGTAAATGGAGAAGCTCCATATGTCGATGATCCATCGAGGTCACACGCAGCAGCGTCTACCACTTATTCTGACATCATTAACCAGGACGCGTGGAATGTATTTACATCCTTTAAATTTGAGGCATGTGCTAAAACAATATTCTATTTAATTGATTATATATAAAATCTAATTATTGCGCCCAATTATGTCCGCGCAAACCTGTAGGCAAAGAGGATAGGAGGAAGAAAGGTGGATGAAACTAATATGCAGCACCTCTTCTCCAAATTGGGTTGCGCCCATTCCAAAGAACGCGAAGCAAGTATCTGCGATATTTTATTCCTTTGAAATTATTCTATAGTTGTATAGGTTGCGTTACCTAAGGATAGTGCCTTACTTGATAGCAAGAGAAAGCTGGGACTACGGATGCCACTAACTGGCCATCTCTTGGAACATGACAGTTTTGGTGGGCCATAACGCCGGAACATTCACAGAAGTTGTTGCACAAGTTGCCTCTCGCATCGTAAGCAGTTCCACCTGTCTACTTGACTAGGTTCAATTTTATAAATTAAATAAATGAACTAGTCGTGTCAATCTAATTAAATTTTGTGGGACATCCTTGCCTAAGAAAGCAAGAGTAAAGAAACTCTAAGCAGCATACTACCAATGATGACATGACGCATAAGGATGAGCAAGAAGGACCACCCTAGTCGAGTAAAGGACATAGGGTGCACTATTGTTTGTTCTAAATTCCTCGGTATAAAAGTGCGTACCATTGAAGATATGGATGCCTACAATGAGATGTGTGAGAAGATAAAATGGATATACTTGACCAATTGCATGAAGGAGGTTTGGAGATAGTTTCTCATTCCCCTGCAACTCATTCTCGTACAATCCCTATGCCTCCATCAAATGCTTGCTCCAAGTCTCCCATTGAAGAAGTTCACGAAGGACAACCTGTGCCCTTTGAAAGAGAAATTTTGATCAAGGAGGCATGTACGTAGGCACTAGAACATTTTCACTATTCTGTAATTCTCTTATCTCAGCCCCTCTAATGAATGATGTATTTCTGATTTCCAGGTGGGTCAATGTCTACCGCCCTTGCATAACAGTGAATACTTCACCACAGACGGTTCATGCTATCAGTAGTATGAATTAACCATTTTGTATGGAATTAGTGTACGCCTCCACATACTAAGCGCACGTCCATTAGCATTGCTTTGAATGCAAATGCCAACATGCCATTTCGTTTAGAAATGGAAAATATTGTAACCATTGGGTAGGCAGTTGCATATCATGCTAGTTGGCAGAAGGAACTTGTCATTCCCGTACTACTTTCCTCGATAACAAATTTTAGAGGGAGACCTCACTTTAATTATTTATTAATTGTATCTAGGGTTAAGCAGCAAGCCATCAAGGTAGCCTGCCGTTGCACCGTCAACTACCGTCGAACCATTGGAACGGCGGGTACTAGTATCTATGTTTATTTTTCATCATAAAATTGAATGTCTTCATTGACCAATATTAATTGACTAAAAATCTCTACAACTTTTATAGTAGTCGTCTAGGGATCGCGTGAAAGTCCCACCTAACATGCCTCGATCCCTAAGGTTATTCTATGAACTAATCAACGAAGATAAGCAATCGATCGCATGCCGATCAAGGAGGGAGTGCTTGCCGCTGTTGCTGTTGAAGTGTTACTCATGACAGAGTACCTGTTATGAGTTTGCCAATGGGGTCAACTCAAGAACCCTCACAGTGTCTCCTACAGGGGATACTAGACATTACATGTTATTTTTTTTCATGAAAGGTACTAATTATTTCTTTTATTTACCGGCCATCCTTGCTGATAAACCCCTTCCCCTCTCTCTGTCTTAGTAGGTCTTCGTTTGTTATGTTGTTTTAGCCTTGATAAATCTCACAAAGAATGTTTGAACTAATTCTTATCATTTGTTATATTGTTTTCTCTGGAATCTATTTTGTGATTCGTGCAATGATGGGTGTAGGATTTTTGGGATGAAGATATGTTAACGTGGTGATTTATTTCATAGAAAATGTTTGAAATGATTCTTGTTATTTGTTATGTTGTTTTAGCTTTGTTATTTGTTTCTTTGATTCTTGTAATGGCCGATGTAATGCAAGGAGAGAAAGTCTGATTAAGCTGAACACGAGACTAAAATTTGAAAGTACCATGCTTCTAATTTAGCCTAAATCTAGAAATTGATCATGCATTTAGTTCCTAATGTGGTCCTTAGATGTTTGTAAAGAAAGATGGAAAGTTAACAAAAGCTTTAAAAAGAAAGAATCTAAGATCTGTGTGTGAGATTCTAAAATTAGAAAGAAGCATACTTCTAAATTAGAAAAGTTCTAAAAATAAGCAAGAATAAAATGATGAAGACTTTGTAGACTAGGACAGTGATCTATGATGCTTGCTATGCCCAAATCAAAGTGTAGAATACACGCAAACCTAAAATTAGGAGCTATATGAAAATCGAAAGTACCATTTAAGTTAGGGCAGTCCTGAGGATATAAAACTAAATGACGAATGGTATTAGGCAATGAATCAAGTGCACGATGCTTGAAAGAACTGATTGAACATCCAAAAGCTTCCCACGCTTAGGTTAAGCTATAAATTATGCGTTAGGTGGTTCAATGTCATCGCATTGCTTAGAGAAAAAGTTAGAGTTATGGAATTTCCTTGTTGAATGGATTCCCATCTTTAATTGGAAAGGAGCATGTTAATAATGGCTTATGCGCGTCTGTTGACATTGAGCAATAATATCGTATTGCAGGTGATCTTAAGGAGAGGGAAGATCGCAAGGAGTAGGGGTTTATTGCCAGTTGCTTCTGCATTTTTATTGACTGCATGTGACGGTGCTGTTTTCTGTTACGCCATCATTAACCATGATGGCCTACACCACAGGTGAGGGAGGAGGAGCGTGTGAGGGTGGTGATGCGTTGCAAGCCTATCACAAAGGGTGTCACTATAAAAGTCAGACCCTCTATGAGCCATCCATCTTTACCTCTTCCCTTTGATTCGTACACTAACTTTGCATGTTAGCAGACCATTTAAGGTGTCTCTTTTACCCTTGATCATCTCTCAATGCAAAAAAAAAAAAAAAGAACTCTTACTTGAATGAAGGTCTATTGATGGAACCCAGATTATCTTATCCATCCATTAATTAACTTGCACTTTCATCTATGTGATATTTTATTCTTAACATCCTTTCATTGTATCTCACATATAAAACATCATCTAATTAGTTTGTTGCATTGATTATTATTAGTAAGGAGTGTTAAAAATATGTGAAATTGGTATGGAAATGAAAGAAAATTTTACCCCTTTTTAGCAATTATGATTTTTTATTAATTGTAAATAAATATTACATGTATCACAATTTGTAAAGAAGAAGGATGGTTCCCAGCAGCCCTGCATTGACTATAGATAGTTGAATAGGGTTATAGTGTAGAGTAGATATTGCTTGCATCATATGGATGATTTATTTGACCAATTGCAGTTAGCCAAGTTGTTCTCTAAGGTTTACTTGAGGACTAGCTATCATCAACTTAGGATGCAAGACGACAATATCCCTAGGACTGCTCAGACTTGTTATGGTCACTACAAGGTCCTGGTGTTGCCATTTGGGTTGACGAATGACCCAGTAGCTTTCTTGGAACTAATGAACTGACTTTTCAATGATTATCTTGATAAGTTCATCACTGTGTTTGTCAATGATATCCTTGTCTACTAGAGCAACATAGAGGAGCATAGAGAGCACTGGAGAACAGTGATGAGTATCTTGCAAGCTCATTAGTTATGTGCCAATTTATCAAAGTGCAAGTTTTGGTTAAATGAGGTCTATTTCCTTGGTGGGCACTATGCTAAGAGGTTATACCGGTTTAGCCTCCCAGCCTTTAACCACCAAAGGTGGTAGGTATTCGTGCCCAAAGAGGCACCTATTTTTCCCAACTAATGTGGTAGGGAAATGACCAATGGAGGTGTTCATGGCACCCTTTTTGAGACATATCCACAATTGCCACAGAGGTTATGGTTGCTAGTCTCTAGACATCAGAGACACACGATTCAGGGAGCTAGCCATAAGCATAGTGATCCCTATAATTTTTATTTTTGCATCACCATGCATAGTGTTTTGTGATGGTCATGAGTCATGTACTTGTGACCAATCAACTAATGTGTTAACTGAGATACCCACATGCATAACAACTATCATAGGGTTGGGATTTATAGCATCTGGTTTGAACAATTACTTCTTTAAAGGATTTAATAATGTTTATATTATTGATTGCTTAATTTTGTTGGAAATTTTATTACTTGAATATATAAATGTGCAAATGATTTATGCATGAATACCCATGATTACATACTATGGTTGCATGATTTTATGGCATGAAATACCCATTTTAAAAGTATGCATGTTGTATGTCATGTTTTTAATTTGGCAGCATTCAATCACCTATTAGGTATGAGAAATACGCGACCAAATATATTTTTACAAACAAGCTCAAGCAGGATTTGAAGAATCATCAGGAAGTTTTAGTACTACAATTAAGTGAGAGAAGGTAAAGACAAGTGACAATGTAGTTTTCCAAAATTGATAATGATTATTTTAGTATTTGATGTAAATGGACTTTAAGTGATTATTATTAACTTGGGATTAACAATCTTAGGAACAAAATTTATCCATTTTTTAGACATTTTTCAAATTTCCATGGCGTGTTTCATTTATTAATGATGTTAGATCATTATCTATTCGTTTGAAATAAATAATGACCCTCGGGATTTTCATGAATGAATTTTAAAGAAATAATAATAATAAAATAAAATTTTCCTCCATTTATTTCAAAAAATTATTTCTAAATAGGAATTGATCTTGAAAGTGAAAGCTTGTTATTTTAAATTGCATTTTAAAAACCTAGGTCGTCACAATTAGTATCAGAGCCCAAGTTCAAGTTACTCATGGCCAAGTTATGAAATAAGAACCTACAATCAATTTACAGCAATAGGAAAACCTTTGATTAGCATGATAGAACTCCTCAAAAGGAGCATGTTGCTCTTATAAAATAGATGACGCCTAATAGAAGAAGAGGTGCAGCCCTCAGACCATATCAATCTCCCTTCTAACTCCTTTGTATCTGGAAATGGGATGATTGAAGCCTTGTAGCTCTTCATGCAACATACGGGGTAGTTTATACATAATCAACCATGAGCACCTGCGGCAAGGACCTCATCGCTAGAGAGGATTGCTAATTGAATGGAGGCCCAACTTGAATGATTTCAAACGTGGCCCCACCATTCTCTGGTGAAGAAGAGTCAGCAATAGCAAAGAAGTGGATCTTCGTGTGACGACCCGGGTTTTCCCATGCATTTTTAAATGCAATATCTAATTCCTAAGGCGGGATGCATCCCTATTTGAAAACCATTTTACAAAAACCATGCAATGCAGTGGAAATTCTTTAGTTTTAAACTCGTTTTGAAAACCCCGAGTGTCATTTGCTTTACAACAACCAAAGTAATTTTTGAAAAGCTTCAGAAATCATAAGTGTTTTTCCCCAGATCTATCCAGTCACAGCACACAGCCCAATTGTAATAAATACATGTCCAAAGGGTAGAGAGTTTACTCACATGTGTCGTTGTCTCCTTTGTTTATTCACTTGCTCGTAGCACTAATATAGATGTCCTCTACTCGTGGATGGAATTATCCTGAAAAATGTTAAGGATATGGTGAGTATATACTATACTCAGTAGGAGTCTATCACTACTAGTTTTATAATGCATGAGATGTTTTAAAATCATGTGCTCTTTCAAAACATGTGCATGTCCGAATACTCAAGTTCAATATCGATATAAAAATCCGTTGTCAAACTGAAACACTAACGATTTAAAGGATCACATAATCCAAAATTGAAAGTATCATATATATATCATAACATGATGATATGCATAAGATGCTTCATTGAATCCAACTCATGGATGTCTAGTACGGTATGGTCGACCAACCTCATATCATGCCATATGTAATGCAAATAAGTCCATAAACCATAGGGTCCAACTATGCCCACAACCTCCTCGCCGTATGGTCCCCGGGTACCTGAGGACACTCGGTCATAGCCTCCACAGGGCCTATGACACGTCGACCCAGTGTCGTGACACCAGTGGTAGCCCCCTGTACCACATGTAGTTGACGTAGGGATGTTGCCTGTTTTTGGGCATAGTACCCATCCACCTAATAGTGGTAGAGGCCGGGTGGCCAACCCAGACCCCTCGGCATAGCACCCACGAGCTTACTAGCCCCAATCACATAAGATCAAATAAGCCAAAACCTCTTTTCAAAACCTGTCCCCTTTGGGTCCCTCACAACTGCCTGGCCCTCGGCACTCCAGCGTCTTTTGGCAACCCTCAAGGACATGCAATCTTTACAAGAACTTAATGCTCATAGGTCATGCAATGTATGCAATAGTTTGCAAAACATATCTATGCATAATGTATGTACAAAACATGTCTATGCATAAAGCATTTGTCACATGCATGCTAAACAAGTCATATACTTAAATCATGTATTTGCAAAACAATCATAGTTCTTTTAAAAGAATCTAGTAGCGATAGAGCACCTACTTGACTAGGTCGTGCTAACCCCTTTGTCCTCGTACGCTCTTGAACACGGTTTGGGGACTCAAGGTTTGTTTGGCCCATCTTTTATGGGTTTTAGAGTAGTTAGTCATATCACTTAGGCATTAGGGGTCCATCCCTATGCCTATGGGTGTCCTAAGGTCCTAATTGGGCCTTGGTATTATTAGTTTCCCAAAGGTTTAGCAGCCACGTGCCACCATCCTATTCTAAGGGTCATGTCCACCTTTTATTGGGCCTTGATTAGGGATTTTATACTTTGGATGTGTCCGCATCGTCGACATGGACACAACGCCTTTTGCGGCGCCTCAATCGGAGCTCTAGATCTCAAGTTATAAGCGTTTTAGTGTCGCACGTACATAGGGATCTTAAAAGTGAAAAGACGGAATGCTAGGGCGCTACGCATCAGCGTCATGCGCCCTGGCTTCCTTAAGAAACGAGAAAACCCGCATCGCTAGTGCGCTGGGCGTCTGCGGTGTGCGCCTCAGCGGGCGTGTCTGCAGACGCGTCGGGTTTTCCCGCCCAACTCTCTCTCTTGCAGGCGCATCCCCAGACGCGCCCCGTTTGGTTTTTTTCAAACAGGAGGACGTGTGACGTTCCGACTGGAATGTGCTGTTCGTTGGGGAACTGGGGCATCCTCAGGACACCCTGGTTCACCTGTCGAACCAGTGCAGCCCAGGGAACGGCCATGGGTCCTTGGTGAGTCTTCAGGGCTCCATTTTGCATGGTTTTTCCTGCAAAAACCTAAGGAAATTGATCCTAGAACTACTGTGAAGATGGGTTTTGAGGGATCTTGAGCATACCTGGCTCGTTGCTAGGTTTTTCTCCTTATTTCCCCTCTAGGTCACTCCTCCACAATGGGTTTTCTTTAACGTTTTGGGCTGCCATTAGAGGTGCCCAAGAGCTCTATTTATAGAGCTATGAGAGGGTTCTGGAGGGGGCTCTCACCGCCTTTGAATGGCGATGGAGAAACCTCTAGAATGGCGGTGATTTCTCCTCCAATCACTGCCATTCTAGAACCCTCTAGGAGGTTGAAGATGAAGGGTGCCCGTATCAAAACGGGCCCCTGTGTTTTGCAGCTAAATCCGTTTTTGTTAAAATTACAATTTTGCTCCTGAACTTCAAAGGGCCATAACTTGCTCATTTTAACTCCGTTTTGGGTGATTTTGGTCTTGTTGGATTTCTTTTTCTGAGACGCATCTAATGGTACCATTTTCAGGACCAAATTTCTGGGTTCAGTCAAGGTGAATGGTGAAATGACCAAAATGCCCTTATCTTCAAAACTGAACTTTTCATGGGATTTTAATATTACAAAAATTGGGGTCATTACACGGAGACATTGAAAAACTATATAAAGTGATGAAAATTCTGGAAGAAAGGAAGGTTGCTATGGCCACTTTTGTACTAAAAGGTGAAGTAGGTTTTTGGTAGGAAACAACCAAAAGGATGTACTTTGATGATAGTAATCCCATTCCTTTGGAGGATTTCAAGACCATATTTAATGAGAAGTGTTTCCCAAGACATGTACAATAGCAAAAGTAGAAGGAATTCATGGATCTGGAACAAAGCAGCCTATCTGTGAATCAGTACAAAAATAAGTTTATATGTTTTCATAGATTCACAACCAACATTTGTGCCATTAAAGAAAATTCTTTGTTGATGGGTTAAACCCTGGGTAAGGAACAGTGATAGGGTTTCAACCAACCACCATGGCAAAAGCACATGAAATAGTGTCTCTTTTTGAAAAGGATTTTCAGAGAGCACAGGAAAATAGGAAAGAGAAGGAGAAGAAGGCCAACATCAATGGACAATTCAACAAAGGCAAAAGGCCCATTTAGTCTTCTGGATCTCGATATCCACACAAATGATAATTAAACAATAAAGGAAGAACACCATAATCTAGATCTTGCCCCTAATACAACAAACATCACCTTGCATCATTTCAAATGTTTTATCTATGGAGAAACAGGACACACAACCATAAATTTCCCTAAGAAGAGGAAAGAGGAAGAGGATAAAGGAGATCAGATTCCTTGAAGCCAAGGATGCATGTTTGCCATTACTTTAGGACAAGCTAAGGCATCTAATGTAGTAGTAGAAGGTACACTTCATATCTATGATAGACCTACTAAAGTATTGTTTGATACTAGCTCTACACATTCTTTAATATAATGTGAGTTTGCTTCTTGCATTGGAGGTATAGTCTTAAGCTTAGAATTCTTCTTAGAAATCATGACCGCCTTGGGCAAGTCCATTGCCACACAAGCATACTTTAGGATGTTCCAATTGTAACTGAGGGCAAACAAATGAACATTGATTTAATCCACCTAAATATGGCAAACTTTGATGTCATACTTGGGCTGGATTGGTTAGCCCCCCATCATGCAACTATTAACTAGGGAAAGATGAAAATTATTTTTAATATTGCTGGAGAAGTAGTGGTATCATTGCAAGGGAGAATAGATTATTCAAAAGCATGTGTTATTTCTGCGATAAGGGTAGTGAAGCACATTGCTCAAGGATGCTAATTCATTTTGGCTAAGATAGAAGCTACTCAGGTCGCAAAGCCTAAATTAGAAGAAGTGCTATAGTTCATAAATTTTCAGATGTGTTCCTTAAAGACTTATGAGGTTTACCACCAAAAAGGAAGATAGATTTCACTATTGACCTAATACTTGGTACAATCCCTATCTTTAAGGAACCATACCAGATGGCTCCAGTAGAATTAAAGGTGTTGAAGACCCAATTGTAAGAGTTGCTAGACAAAGGGTTCATCAAACCCAACGTATCTCCTTGGGGAACACCATTGTTAAAAAGAAAGATGGATCAATGAGACTTTGCATTGACTATCAAATGCTGAATAGGGTCACAATGAAAAACAAATATCCTCTACCACGTATTGATGACTTGTTCGATCAACTCCAGTTAGCTCGTGTCTTTTCCAAGATCAATTTACAATTAGGATACCATCAGCCTAGAGAATATTTCAAAGATAGCATTTAGAACCAGGTACAAACACTATGAGTTTAGAGTGATGTCATTTGGGTTGACAAATGCACTAGCTGCATTTATGGATCTTATGAACCAAGTAGTCAAGGCTTATCTAGATAAATTTGTTATAGTGTTTGTGGATGATATTTTAATCTACTCAAAAAATCTTGAGGAACATCGAGAATACTTACGAATAGTACTGGATACATTTAGAATATACAAATTGTACACAAAGTTCAACATGTGTGAATTTTAGTTGGAGGAAGTGAATTTTCTGGGTCACATTATTTCTAAACATGGCATAGTGGTTGACCCAGAAAAGGCCAAAGTAGTGGAAAAATGGTGTACTCCCAAGACAGTGACATAAATAAGGAGTTTTCTAGTCCTTGTGGGGTACCTATGTAGGTTCATTGAAGGATTTTCATGCATTGCCTTACCCCTGACCAAATTGATAAGAAAGGATGTGAAGTTTGCATGGGATGATGAGTACAAAGAAAGCTTCAAAGAATTAAAGAGGAAGTTAACCATAGCACCAATACTCATGCTACCATTTGGAAGTGGAGGATTAGAGATATATGGTGATGCTTCTAGGGAAGAACTCGGATGTGTGTGTTTGCAAAATGGAAAGGTGATTTATGGAAGAACTATGAGCTTAGAGTGATGTCATTTGGGTTGACAAATGCACTAGCTGCATTTATGGATCTTATGAACCAAGTAGTCAAGGCTTATCTAGATAAATTTGTTATAGTGTTTGTGGATGATATTTTAATCTACTCAAAAAATCTTGAGGAACATCGAGAATACTTACGAATAGTACTGGATACATTTAGAATATACAAATTGTACACAAAGTTCAACATGTGTGAATTTTGGTTGGAGGAAGTGAATTTTCTGGGTCACATTATTTCTAAACATGGCATAGTGGTTGACCCAGAAAAGGCCAAAGTAGTGGAAAAATGGTGTACTCCCAAGACAGTGACATAAATAAGGAGTTTTCTAGTCCTTGTGGGGTACCTATGTAGGTTCATTGAAGGATTTTCATGCATTGCCTTACCCCTGACCAAATTGATAAGAAAGGATGTGAAGTTCGCATGGGATGATGAGTACAAAGAAAGCTTCAAAGAATTAAAGAGGAAGTTAACCACAGCACCAATACTCATGCTACCATTTGGAAGTGGAGGATTAGAGATATATGGTGATGCTTCTAGGGAAGAACTGGGATGTGTGTGTTTGTAAAATGGAAAGGTGATCGCCTAAGCCTCTCGACAATTGAAAAGACGTGAGGTCAACTACCCTACCCATGACTTGGAGCTTGCTGCGATAGTTTTTGCCTTAAAGATCTAGAGGCACTATTTATATGGAGAAAAGTTTGAAGTGTTCACAGATCACACAAGTCTTAAGTACATCTTTTCACAACAAGACTTGAACATGCGACAAAGGAGATGGATGGAGTATTTGAAGTATTATGACTTCTCTATTCAATACCATCTAAGGAAGGCTATAGTAGTAAATGCTTTAAGTCGAAAAGAATGACTAATGTGTGCAAGCTTACTTTCCAAGAGATAGAAGTTGCTACAAGAGGCAATAGAGTGCAAACCCAAAGTAGGTCATGGGAGATCCTTCATGTAGAATTTGACTGTGAGATTCACTATTAATGAGAAAGTTAGGTAGATGCAAAAAGATGATGCTGAGGTACAAGCATTAGTTGGGAAACTAGGGTTTGCCAAGGAGACAAATGATAGTGTTCGTATGCAAGGGAGATTGATAGTGCCAACTAACAATGAAATAGGGCAAGAAATTCTCTGAAAAGCACTTCAATCTAAGTATATTGTTCATCTTGGTGGCACAAAGATGTGTCAAGACTTCAAGAGACATGTCTGGTGGAATGGTATGAAAAAGGATGTGGGAGAATTCGTGGCACAATGCTTTACTTGTCAACAAGTTAAGGATGAGCACCAGAGACTAGGGGGACTATTACAACCACTCAAGCTCCCAAAATGGAAGTGGGACCATATTAAGATAGACTTTATAGTGGGATTGCCCAAGACACCAAGGGGACATGATATGATATGGGTGTTAAGCATAGATCGGCTAACCAAATCAGTGCACTTTCTCCTAATCTGACAAAATCAATCTACTGATAGCCTATCTTAGTTATATATGAAGGATATGGTGAGTTTGCACAAGATACCATTGATTATCATTTCTGATAGGGATAGTCATTTCACGTCACATTTATGGAAGTTAGTGCAAAAGTCATTGGGATCTTCATTAAATTCCAGCATGGTTTTCCACACTCAGGCCTATGGCCAATATGAATGGACAATTCAAACATTGGTGGATATGTTGAGGACATGTGCAATTGACTGGAAGGATAATTGGGACAAGAGCTTATCAGTATGGCTCCATAAGAAGTGCTCTATGGGAGACATTGTCGTTCACCCATATGCTCGAATGAAGTGGGTGAGAATAGAATCATACAATCAAAGTTGGTAGAACAGTGTGCAAACAAGGTGAAACTTATTTGAAGATGACTTCTCATAGCGCAAAATCAACAGAAGAGTTACACCGATAAATGACAAAGGCAATTGCAATTCGAAGTTGGAGACCATGTGTTCTTAAAGATTTCTCTGACTAAGGGTATTATGAGGATTGTTATGGAAGGAAAACTCACTCCTCTACTTATTGGTCCATTCAAAGGTCTGGACAGAATTGGGTTGACTACATGCAAGCTAGCCTTACCACCATAGTTATTGAAAGTTCATAATGTTTTTCTTGCATCCATGCTGTGGAAATATATCCATGATCACACACATGTATTTGAGAAAGTGCCAATTGAGTTACAGCCAGACTTGACCTCGGAAACAAAACTAGTTCAAATTCTAGATAAGAAGAACAAGAAGCTACGAAGTAAAGAAATTTCACTAGTTAAGGTTCTATGAAGGAATGCGTTTGTCGAAGAGGAAACCTGGGATGTAGAATTGAAAATGGAGGACAAATATCCTAAACTCTTTAGTGAGTAGCAAATTGTGAAATTTTGAGGTTGAAATTCTCTATAGGGGGTAATGAATTAATAGGAGGATGAAATTTTTATGAATTATGAATCTTAGAAGAGAGAAACACCATCATAATTAGATATCACACAAAATTTTTAATCCAACGACATTAAAAACACTAAAAACAAAGTTTGGATGAGAAAGTTACATAACTTTTAAGTATAAGGGAATTTTGGTTATTTCACAAATAATATATATATATATTTTAAAAAAAAGAAAGAATCAGAATTAGAAGGGGGCCATTTTGATACCAATACCCATCTCTATCTTCTGCACTAGGAAAATGTTCAATAATGTCTCCTTCACCAGCATTAAATATGCCTCCCCCTTCTCCCATCACACTCTCTTCTCTCCCCAAACTCCTATCCCTCATCCTTTTCTTCTCCTCTCCCTCTGACTAACTTGTTCTCCATCACCAGTGACTAGGGTTCTAGGAAACACAGGTAGATCTGCACCCACAAGAGAAAACCCAACCAAATCCACTCCTCTGGCTACTAGGTAACATCTCCCTCTCTTTCCCTCCTTTTTCCTTTTTCCAATGTGTTTCCCTAGGTCTAGGGCAGATTTGCTCTCCTCGGGCCACAGATCACTGATGAAAATAGATCTGGTGGATCTGAGATGGTTCCCACTCAAAGACAATCCATATGGGAGATCTGAGCCATTTGATGTGTTCGTGGAACACTAAAACCCTAGAATCCCCAAATAGTGGATTTTAGAAGTATCCTAGGTGTTGATTAATGACCGAAAAGATTTGATGGTCCATGTCGGACCGCCTCACCCTGGTCGGCCCGATCAAGCAACTAAGACAATTCTCAGTGATGTTCAACAGAGGCACATCCACTCGACGCGTCTTTGTGAATGCAATGCAAGCGGGTGCGGTTGTGGTTCAGCCAAGATGCAGCTACATCTAGGGAACTGAGACGCAGCCTAGGGTGTTATAGTTTCCAAGCAACACTAGCGCGTTCCAAAAGGTGTGCCCATTAAGGTTGGTCCCGGTAACCTTGTTTTGATGCATTTTGATCAAGAATTTAAATCTGGACCATTTAAAAAGATCTAAAACACAAAATCACTAATTCAAAGGCTATAAAAGTCCAATTTATGATCGAAAAGGCCTGTTGGATTCATCTTGACAACGAAGACCTAATTATACTATAAAATTTAGGATAAAAAACAATTTTAACTAATCATGACCTAAAAACTACAAAAATCTCATAGATCTATAAGATCAAAGATGATCAGACCCCAAGAAGGGATAAATTAAATAATGCAGATGTATATGCATAGATCAACCATAAATTAAGGGCATCAATCCCCAAATCATAGATCTGACCATTGATAGATAGGATCAGATTCTAGATCGATGATCTAGGTTGTTGATCTATGAATCTAATTAATGATCTACCGAGAGTGAGAAATAATAGTTAGATTTTTACCCTTAACTTGTGCCTCAGACCCCACAAAAATCTTGAGGGACATCTGGGGTTCAAATTGCAGAAAAACATGAATAACACCTTAGTAACATTCTTGAGGTTGGTAGTCTGATGCTTCTAAGTTTTCAGCGGAATATCAAAACAAACAATTTACTTGAAACTATTTTCCGTGTTTAGTATGTTTTAGAAATGATAATGAGGAGTAGCTATGTGTGAAAAATTTTATACATGATTTTCTGGAACTTAAGTTCGATTAGCCTTTAAATTTTTAAATATATGGTATTCTTATAATCAACATGTAAATTATTCTCAAGATTCACAATCTTAATTGAAAATGTTACCACTTATGTCTTTCATACCCATATTTATTCTTGAATGATAGAACAATTTCATATATGCATTAATTGCATGTTTTAAAATAGGTTGTATAAATTGCATGATTTAGTATATGTTAAAACTTGTATAATCCTACGATGTTTGAATTTGGAATACATGTATATATCTATATTTTTTTAGGCTAGTGAGCCTGGTGGGCACTATGCTTATAGGTTATCCAAGTTTGGACTCATACCAGTCGACTGATGTATTCACTAAGATACCCACGTGTATAATAACTACCATAGGGTTGGGATTTCTCACATCTGGTTTGATCGATTACTTCTTTAAGGAATTTAGTAATGTTTATATTAATGATTGATTGATTTTATTTAAAATTCTATTGCTTGAATATATAAATGTGCAAATGATTTATGCATGAATACCCATGTTTACATAAGATGGTTGCATGATTTTATTTCCTAAAAAACCCTTCTTAAATTTATATATCTTGAATGTCGTGTTTTTGTTTTAGTAGTACTAGATTACCTACTGGGTTGAGAAATACTCAACCAAATATATTTTTACAGGTCAACTCAAGTAGGATTAAAAGAAGAATCAGGAAGTTTTAATAATACGATCAAGTGAGAGAAGGTAAAGACAAGTATGAATGTAGTTGTCCCAGAATTGGTAGTGATTATTTTAGTATTTAATGTAAATTGACTTTAAGTGATTAATATTAACTTGGGTTGTGACTGATTGTCTTAGGAATAGAATTTATCAATATTTTTTAGATATTTTTCAAATTTCCATGTCATATTTCATTTATTAATGATCTTAGATCATTATCTATTCATTTAAAATAAATAATGACACTTGGGGTTTTCATGAATGAATTTTAAAGAAAAATAAAAAATAAATTTTTTGTTGCATTTATTTTAAAAAATTATTTTTAAATAAAGATCGATCTTGCAAGCGAAGGCTTGTTATTTTAAATTGCATTATAAAAACTTGGGTCGTCACAGCACTAGATGCACTGGCCTCGACAGTGGTGATGGTGTGAACTCTACCCTGATTTCTAGGAAGCTGATCTCTATGTTGTGCAAGATCTGGGTGTGACTTCTACTCCTATAATGGTAACTACCTAGCTCATGGTGCCTGACCAAAATGTGGTGGTATTGCCCTCCCTGTTGAGATGTAATTTTGAGCAAACTAACCTCAGTGGAAACATCTAAGTCCTCAATCCTGCCTATTCCTACCTGGACGAAATTGTCCCTAACCAAACTTAACTCTCTAGGCTGACCCCCAGAATGCCTCACTGGTTATGGCAGGGTGGATACCTCTTAATCACCATCTTTTTCTTCCCTTTCCAATCTAAACTATGGTTAGCTTGTCCAAACTATCAACTTGCGTCTCTCTCTCTCTCTCTCTCTCTGAGATGGATTCCAACCCTATAGCCTTAGCTACAGTGGTAGGCTGTGATGCAAAAATTTTACTCTTCAGGTTGAAGTTCGATCCCCTGACAAAGTTCTGTGCAACCTTTAGCTTAGTGTTACAAACCTCGTGTGTGAACCTCCTCATGCATGTAAACTCTGCCTCGTATTATGCAACTGTTTGAGTGCCCTGACTAAGACTCAGAACTCTAACTCCATATGTTCCAACAAATGCGGTGAAAAGAATCTATCAATAATTACTTCCCTAAAGTCCTTCTAAGAAATGACATTTGTACTCTCAAAGTAGTTCCTTTTGATTGTAGGACACCAAAATGGAGCCAAACTAGTCTGAACAAAAGTGGCAACTTCCACCTACCTATCCTTAGGATTGACCATCACTGCAAAAATCCTCTCGACATCATATTATCATGTTTCAGCACTCTCTTGCCCATCGTTGCTTGAGAACTTAGGTGCAATCCTGCTAAACCTATGAACTAAGTTGTCCCCCTTAAGACCATAATCCTCAGCCTCTGTCTCTCCTGTGCTCCACGGCCACCCCAGATAACCAAGAGTCACTGTCTCATCTTTTGGAATATGAGCTCAACTAACTAATCTACCTCATCAAGCTGATTAGCAATAACACCCTGTATCTTAGAAGTTGTCGATCTATCATTAGGCAAGGGAGGGTTTTCTCCAAGTCTCCTATCTTCCACTCAATCCTAAGACTTAGTCCCCTATCAGTTGTTATTGTCTATTTTTATATCAATTTAATTGTGAGTAGTAATAACTTGTGCCTTTGATACCAAATCTTTCAGATGATGGTTTTCTAAAAACAATATCTAGAAATTTTCTTTGTTTTGAAAACAAGTTAGGAAGTATATTATTTATGTATATTTTGACAAGGCCCACCTTCAAACAAAATGTCATGTGTGAAACCTTCTCACATACATTTAAGTGCTGAAAATGCACTAAAACAATTTTTCTTGCAACAAGATCCATTAGTCACAAATTAAATTCCCAAATAAAAACACACTTTCATAAATTGTCTATAATGTTACAATATAATGAGTGTTAATCATAAACTTATTGTTACACAAACTCCATCTCTCGCCTAGGTGGTAAACCCAGCAACTCCTCCAGAAACACATCTTGAAAATCCCGTACTACCTCAATCTCCTCTAACTGAGGTCTAGACTCCCTCTCCTTTATTATTACATTGGCCAAGTACACCTAACAATTGTGTGTTACTAGAAATGTTGTAATAACCCCAATTTTTATGAATATAATTCATCATCATCGATGATGACCTTATCCCAATTAGGGGTCGGCCACATGAATCTCATTCCTCCATTCCACTCTATTAAATACCATGTCTTCATTTAGTCCCAAAATTTTTAAATCTTTCCTCACCACTTCTATCCACGTTCTTTTGGGCCATCCCCTTGCCCTTTTAAAACTTTCTACTTGTATTGCCTCGCTTCTTCTAACCAGTGCCATTGTGGGTCTCCTTTGAACATGTCCAAACCATCTAAGTCTAATCTCCCTCATCTTATTACCTATTGGTACTATCCCTAAATTTTCTCGAATATTTTCATTTCAAATTCTATCTTTTCTTGTCTTACCACTCATCCATCTCAACATCCTCATTTCTGCGACACTCATCCTATGAGTATGATGTTCCTTAATTGCCCAACATTCTGATCCATAGGGCGTGGCCGGCCTTATGGCCATCCTATATAATTTTCCTTTTAGCTTAAGTGGCACCCTTCAATCACACAAAACTCTAGATGCACATCTCCATTTGTTCCAACCCACTTGGATTCTCTGGATAACCTCCCTCTCAATCTCTCCACTCTCATGAATCATTGATCCTAAGTACCGAAAGTGGTCTTCGACAGGGACTTCTTGGTTATCAATCTTGACTGGTGTTCTACTCCTACTCTCCTTGCTAAAATTACATTCCATATATTCTGTCTTAGTTCAACTATTTTTAAATCCTTTAGATTCTAATGCTTCTCTCCATAATTCTAGCTTTATGTTTACACCCTCCCTTGTCTCATCAAGTAAGACTATATCATCAGCAAATAACATGCACCAGGGAATCTCCTCGTGCAGATGTTTTGTTAGCTCATCCATAACCAATGTGAAAAGATATGGACTCAATGTCGATCCTTGGTGCAATCCTATAGTGACAGGAAAATCACCAGTCACACCACTAGTGGTCTTAACATTTGTTACCGCTCCCTCATACATGTCTTTAATTATGTCTATATATCCTTGCAAAACCCCTTTACCACCCAACACTCTCCATATTAACTCTCTAGGGACTCTATCATAAGCTTTCTCTAAATCGATAAAGACCATGTGGAGGTCTTTCCTCCTCTCCCTATATTTCTCTACTAATTGTCTTAGTAAGGAAATAGCCTCCATGGTAGACCTCCCAGGCATGAAACCAAACTGATTCTCCAATACACTTATTTCATGTCGCAGCCTCTTCTCAATCAATCTTTTTCTTTAATAACTTTTTGAACTGTTTCCGTCCACCACCATGTTTCCTTTTGCTAATAACCTTTTACCTTTAGATACTCCTAAGACATCTTTTGCTACTTTCTTAATGCACTCAGCCATATTAGTCCACATAGTATTTACTTCTGTTTCATAGTTCCACTTTCCTTCTACTATCAACTTATTTTTGAAGGACGTTATTTTCTCTCCTTTTAAGTTCCACCACTTAGTTTTTGGATGTGTATTAAGTTCAGTTCTTTCACTCCATCTTTTGATATGGATGTCCATAACTATTAACCTATGTTGTGAGGTCAAACTCTAACCAGGTATCGCCTTACAATCCTTACATGTAGATTGTTCATTATTCCTAAGTAGAAAAAAGTCTATTTGGCTTTTATGAAGTCCACTTTTAAAGGTTATTAAATGTTCATCCCTCTTCTTAAAGAGTGTATTTGCAATGGATAGGTTATATGACAAAGAAAAATTGAGGATATTCTCCCCCATTTCATTTCTTTCACCTATACCATATCCTCCGTGTATTCTATAATATCCTTCCTTGTCTTTTCCTACATGGCCATATAAGTTTGCACCTATAAATATCCCCTAAGTGTTGGAAATTTCTTGCATGACTCCCTCCATATCTTCCCAAAATTGTTTCTTGATTATCTCTTGTCACCCTACTTGTGGTGCGTATGCACTTATAACATTTATAATCTGCTCTCCTAGAACAATTTTTATTATTATAATTCTATCGTTGATTCTTTTAACATCCACAACTTTATCCTTTAATTCCTTGTCCACTATTATTCCTATTCTATATTTGTTATTTTCCTTTCCTACGTACCATAATTTATAGCCACCTATTTCTCTTGGTTTAGCCCCTTTCCACTTGGTTTCTTGGATACAAGCAATGTTGACTCTCCTACGTTTCATCGCGTCTACTAACTCCAAACTCTTGCTTGTTAGTGTCCATATATTCCATGTGGCGATACGTACCATAATTTTTATGAATATAATTGAATTATAAAAAATTAAAAAATGAAATTCTAAAAGTGGAATGGAACTTTGAGTTCCTAGAGAATTTATTTTTATAAAAATAAAATCAAGACTTAAAAATTGGATAATTGTAATTTTCTTGAAAAATCGGTCAGAATAGCTGTAAATATGTCAAATTCTGAGTTCAGATGAAACATCCTTATTTTTCTCTATTTTTATAAATAAAAGGGTAAAATGGTAGTACAGTATGGGATGTGCTCAAAAAATCGATCGAAACATCACTAAATATGCTTAATTCCGAGTTCATAGGAATAAACCCTATTTTTCTCCATTTTTGGAATTAAAAGGGCAAAACAATCTTTCCACAACTATGTGGGGCCCACAAGGTGGGCCAATGGTCTGGAAGACCACCATCATGAGTCAAACCACTACTAGCTAGTAGTGGTGAAGGAGGTGGAAGTGGGAATCCAATACCAATTTAATAATAAAAAGAAATAAAACCTAATTTTGACATGTAATCATGGAAAATTCAAAATTTCCTATAATTAGACCATAAAAATTTCCAAAAATTTTCCTAAAAATCCCCCATGAGGTGCCTTAGAATACCCTAAAATCCTAGCTCCAAAATCATCTCCAAAATTTTCTTCTTTTCTTCTTTCCTTCTTTCTTCTCTTGTTTTTTTTCTTTGTACAAGTGTCTACAGATGCACTCGGTACTCCATGCTCATTAGAAACGTCGGGCGCATCAATTGACATGTCGTCCCCGATGAACCAAGGTTTCTGCCTAGGAAACCCGAATTCAATTAGCCATCCAATTCTACCTTTTATAATCAAATATCCACCGTTGAATCTGTTCGAGATGAGGGGATATACAAATACCCTAATATTTCATGATGATCCACTAGTTGGATCTTTGAAAAATTCAAAGCGAAAGTCAAGCACGGTACTAATTCCCTATCCGACAAGTTCTATCCCTTTTTCTAGCCAATATGACCAATGAAACAAGATCTTGAGCTGTTTAATATATTCAGGATGATGGGGTCTTCAAAAGCCCCATAATCTCAAATATTATATGGCAACGGAAATAGAGAAATCAATGACTGAATATTAATCTAGTAGCTAGGGTTTTCTTTCACCCGTAAATGTCTTCTCTGGTGAAATTCCTTCACTAGACCATCACAGGTAGGCCACCCACTTCACTCCCTTTTCATTCTGGCATGTTTATCAATGTTTTCGACCATCCCTGATCTTCCTTGGCCATTGATCCGTCGAAAATGATGGATCCGGCATGGAGGGTTGAGATCTCATCATTTGCTGGCTCAGATACAAACTCTGAGCAGTTGGATGAGTTCTTAGGACCCAAAAACCTTAGACTAAGAAATCTCATCCCTTGATGTCTTCCAATTTGGGAGATCTGGAGAAAGGTTGATCCAACAGTCCAGATTAGACCGTCTCAACCTATCTCCATGAGATCGATCCCAGAACGCTTGTGTGAAGCACAAGCAAGGACGCTCCCTACAGGAGAGTCCCTGCACATGCACTCTCATGCAAGCTGCTAGGTGGCATGAGAACAACACTGTCTACGTCTCCATGATGGAGACACAGGCCACTGGTCATCCCTGCACCCTCTAAGCCCAGATTAGATCTAAGCCGTCCAAATTTTGAACTAAGATCTTATTTATTTGATTAGGAGCTCATTTTAACTTCAATTTTAGATCCAAAAACACTAATGCATTCCTTTTGTTATTTCAAATCTATTGGAATCATGAGATCTATGTTTCTAATTGTATGCATGTGAGATAATTGCTAAAATCCATTGTAACAATCTTGGATCATGCCTATGATGATCTTAAAATATAAATCTAATCCGATAGATAGATCCAAGACACCCAAAAACCCAAGGAACAACAATCATAGTAAGATTTATGGACGTCTAGATCAAAGAATTGTGCTATTAAAGATTGGATTGATTTTGCCCCTTAAAAATGTTTGAAATCTTAAAATTTTGATTCATATCTTATTTTAAGTCCAAATTTAAATATAAAAGCATTGATGAATTCCTTATGCTATGTAGAATCTTATGAAAGCATGATAATTATGTTTTTAATTGTATTTATGTAAATTATTTGCTAAAATCCATAGTAACAACCTTGGATCATGATCAAGATGATCTCAAAATAGAGATATGAACCAATGGATGGGTTTAGGAGGTTACAAAACCCTAAGGACCATGATCATAGTAAAAATTTTGGATCCCTAGATTAAGTAATTGAATTAAAACAGTAAATATCAATAGCAAACATAAAAATTGGCTGAAATTTTAAAATTCAAATTTTGATCTCAATTTAACTCCAAATTGAGATCAAAAAGTTGGTTTGAATTTATATTAATGAGGAGAACCTACTGAACTAATAAAATCATAAGTTTAATTCATGAAACTTTCTGTTTTTAAATAGATAATGGTATTAACATCCTTGATCTATAAGATCTGGAATGATCAGACCATCCAAATCATTTTGGATGATGATGTAATGATTTAATAACTTGAATAAATAGGTTTTATGTAATTGAATTGGTGGATCTTAAGATTTGGACCATCAAAAGTAACTAAATCTTTAAAAATACATACTAATCTCCTTGATCAGATTAATCAAGGATGATCAAAGACTATGAACAAGTGAGGATGATGATCTAATGATAAGATCATAAGAAATTAATGGCTTGATGATGATAATTTGGGATAGATTGAGATCTATTCCCCTAAATTAGCTAAAATGGCTTAAGATCTTCTTGATCAGTTAGATCAAGAAGGATCAGATCATGTGATAAGATGGTATCAATGATCTAGTGATGAGATCACTTTGAGAAAATGAGTAGATTTGATAAAAATAAAAGATCAAGATCTAAATCCTAAATAGGATGAAGGATGATTATAAATGAAAGATGACTATTGGATCATGATGATATGTTAAATGTGTTTATTTGAATTATTAATGTTATTGTAAATGTATTTTATTGCTTAGTAGATTTAATTGTTATATTTACTTATTTATTTGTTTATTTATGCTTTAATGTTCATATTATGTAAATTGTATAGAAAATGTAATTAATGAAATATAGATATAAATGGACATTCACAAAGGACATGGACTTAAGCATAGTTAAGGGATATAGTTAGTAGGACAATATAAGGATTATCAAATCCTTGGCCCAAAATTAGGAGAATAATAAACCCCATGAATGACATTTTAAATGTTCATGGATTTAATTAAAATCAATTGGAAAGAATACTTAGGGTTAAAATGCTCATAGGAACCATGTTAAAGGTTGAGCTAGTGCCACCCTAGTAAAGTCTGAACATTGTGGCTATAGGGGGTATACAAGAGCCAAGTGCTTTTCCCTCGCCTCCCATCAATGTAAGTTAAGGTCTAACAGCCTCCTTACAGGAGGGTTGTATTAACCACTCTTTGAGTGGACTTTTGCTGTGTAATGACCCCAATTTTTGTAATATTAAAAGCCCATAAAAAGTTCAGTTTTAAAGATAAGGGCATTTTGGTCATTTCACTAGTCGCCTCAACTGACCCAAGGAATTTGGTCTTAAAAATGCTGTCATTAGATGAGTCTCGGAAAAAGGAATCCAACAAGACCAAAATCACCCAAAACGGAGTTAAAATGAGCAAGATATGGCCATTTGAAGTTCAGGGGCAAAATTGTAAATTTCACAAATCGACTTAAACTGAAAAAAACACAGGTGCCCGTTTTGATACGGGCACCCCGTCGTCTTCAACCTCCTAGAGGTTTCTGGAATAGCAGTGTTTCAAGGAGAAACCACCACCATTCTAGAGGATTCCCCACCGCCATTCAAAGGCGGTTAGAAACCCTCCAGAACCCTCTTTAAAAGCCCTATAAATAGAGCTCTTGGGTGCCTCTAATGGCAGCCCAAAACATGGGAGAAAACCCATTGAGGAGCAGCGACCTAGAAGAGAAAATGTGGAGAGAAAACCAACCACAAAGCAGGTACGCACAAAAAATCCCCAAACCCATCTCACGCACAGTCCTAGGCTCGGTTTCGCTAGGTTTTTGTATGAAAAACCATGGAGAATAGGCCTCTAGGAAGCCACTAAGGACCCTGGGACGTCCCCAGGGCAGCACTGGTTCCTCAGGGATGAACCAGGGCATCCCAAGGATGCCCCGGTTCCCCAACGACGGAGACAGCCACTCCAGATGAGACGCGTCGAACGCGTCTGAAGAGAAAACCAACGGGCGTGTCCGTGGACGCGCACGCTAAAGAGGAAGACGCCTGAGAAAATCTTGCGTGTCTGAAGACGCGCCTGCTGAGGCGCGCGTCGTAGCCGCGCAGCGCACTAGCGAGGCGTCATTTTTTTGGTTATTTGAGAATGCTGGGCGCACGTCGCAGACGCACAGCGCCCTAGCATTCCTCCTTTTTGTCTTTAAGACTCTATGTACATACAAAATTAAAATGCTTATAACTTGAGATCTAGAGCTCCGATTGAGGTGCCGCAAAAGGCGTTGTGTCCGTATCAACGATGCGGACACATCCAAATCATAAAATCTCTGATCAAGGCCCAATAAAAGGTGGGCATGACCCTTAGAATAGGATGGTGGCACGTGACCACTAGAACTTTGGAAAACTGAGAATACCAAGGCCAAATTAGGACCTTGGGACACCCATAGGCATAGGGATGGACCCCTAATGCCTAAGTAATGAGACCCAACTACTCTAAACCCATCAAAGATAGGTTAAACTAACCTTGAGTCCCCAAACCATGATCAGGAGCGTATGAGGACAAGAGGATTAACGCGACCTAGTCAGGTAGGTGCTCTATCACTATTAGATTCTTTTAAAATAACTATTGTTATTTGAGAACATATGTTTTAGATATATGATTTGATTTGCATGTGATTTGCATGAATAAATTCAGCATGCATGTTAAATGCTTTGTACATAGCCACGTTTTGGAATGACTGCATATACATTATGCACATACATGTGTTGCAAACAAGTGCATGCATTGCATGATTTACGTACTTGCAAAGATTGCATGTCCTTGAGGGTTGCCAAAAGACGCTGGAGTGCCGAGGGCCAGGTAGTTGTGAGGGACCCAAAAGGGGACAAGTTTTAACAAAAGGTTTTGACTTATCTTATGTGATTTGGTCAAGTAAGCCCGTGGGTGCTATGCCGAGGGGTCTGGGTTAGCCACCCGGCCTCTACCACTAATAGGTGGATGGGTACCATGCCCAAAAAGAGGCAAGTCCCTACGTCGACTGCATGTGGTACGGGAGGCTACCACTGGTGTCACGGCACTGAGTCGGCATGTCATAGGCCCCGTGGAGGCTATGACCAAGTGTCCTCAGGTACCCGGGGACCACACGGCGAGGAGGCCGTGGGCATAGTGGACCCTATGGTTTGATGTGCATTTCATATAGCATGATATGAGGTTGGTCGACCATACCATACTAGAGATCCATGAGTTGGACTCCATGAGGCATCTATTGCATATCATGATGTCATCATATATATGATACTTTCACTTTTGGAATTATGTGATCTTTTAAGTTATAAGAATTTCAGTTGATTATGGATTCTTATACTGATGTTGAACTCGAGTATTCAAACATATGCATATTTTGAATTTCAGTTGATTATGGATTCTTATACTAATATTGAACTCGAGTATTCAAACATACGCATGTTTTGAATGAGCATATGATTTTGAAACATCTCATGCATTTATAAAACTAGTAGTGATAGGCCCTACTGAGTATATTATATACTCACCCAATCCTCAACATTTTTCAGATATCAGTAAGCACTCAAGGACAGGATACGTCTGTATATATATCATGGTTCGGGACAACTCCACTCCCAAAGAGGACATCTATGTTAGTGCTATGAGCAAGTGAATCCAAAAGGAAACAAATACACATGTAAGGAAACTCTCAACCCTTTGGACATGTGTTTGTACTTAGTTACAGTTAGGCTGTGCATTGTAATTGGAAAGACCTGGGGAAAAACAATTATGATTTCTGCAGTTTTTCAAAAACTACCTTAGTTGTTGTGAAAGCAAATGACACTCGGGGTTTTCAAAAATGAGTTTAGAATTAAAAGGTTTTCCACTGCATTGCATGGTTTTTATAAAATGGCTTTCAAATAGGGATGCATCCCGCCTTAGGAAATTAGACATTGCATTTAAAAATGCATGAGAAAACCAGGGTCGTCACAGTTGGTATCAGAGCCCAGGTTTTATCCTTTCACAGCCAGTCCGGCATGTCCAAGGGTCATGAACAATAGAGAAAATTAAGGATAAGTAGTATAAGAAGGAGTAGTAGAGATGACTACTTCTATTTGAGGATTATAATATTAATGCTCAAGGCATTTCACCATAAACACATAGGTGAAAAAGGAGATTGTCCTAGCAAATACTTAGATATTGGATTGATTAAATCCTATCAAAATCATGAGAAATAAGGATTGTTGTGCAGTGGTGCAAAGATGAAATCTCATGTAAGGATCATATTGTGATGAGAATGATGAATGAGTATGTTAGTGAACTTGTTAGTAGATAGTTCTGACCTGCACTAAAGTAATCTCATCAAAAGTGAGAAAATTGAAGAACCTAGATGACCATCTTACCATCATAAAGAATATCAGAATATGAGTACAAGGATATGATATAAGTATGATAGGGGATGTAAGAGACAGACTTTGAAGATTTTAATCTAAGAGTGATGAGGATGCAAGAGAATATTAGGAAATAACTGTGACTCGTACTAGATCACAAAGGTATGAAGGACTTAGCTTAATTTTGGATACTATTCAGGAGAGTAAAATGCTATTGAAAAATAATTACCTAAGAATTATGGAGCAAATCAGAAGAGGTATACAAGTGACATATTATGTGAATAAGAGGAACATAACACGAATATGATAAGGAAATGAATTCAACCGAGTTATCAAAAGATTTTGATGATCATCCTAAGGATGATAATAGATTGATCCTAATATGACCGAAACATCAAAGCCATTATTAAGACATTGTATGCATTTTAAGACAGTTTAGAATTTCTAAGAAGCATTCAGTTTATCATATCTGTTATGTAAAGTAATAGATGAAGTATCGATCATATGCAACAAAAGCATATGGAGACATTGATCCAGGTAGGCCAAATGAGGATTTTGAAGAAAAGAAAGAAAGAAATAGAGATGTAACTGTGAGTATTCTATGAAATATTGAATATTCAAAGAAGAAGATCATGACTTCATGGAGATACATAGAATCCCATAGAAAGGTAGATCAAACAAAATGCAAAGGAATAATGATAGATGAGTTGATGATCTTATTGTAAAAGAGTATCAAAGAGAGGAAGCATATGGGGTTTAAGGCTTTGAATAGAGTATCGAATTTCATGAGAATATGTGACAAGAAATTTTCAAAGAAGAATGGCGACCAACTAGAAATGGTTTGATATCAATAAGATTCTTATCAAGATCCATTAGCGTATGGAGGAACACCAATGGATATAATCCATAAAAAGAAAATTTGGTGGTATCTCACCTTGCCACTACATGAGTAAATAAAGTTATATTGAAAAAGGAAATAGGCCAGGACAGTAACTTATCCATTTAGCAAGAAGAGTACCATCAATGATCAATAAAGGTCTTGCTATCATCAATTGGAAGACCAAATATCTTAAGACCATCATTAAGTATTGTCAACTAAATAGAGGCATCCCACCCTAATCAAGTATGTTAGTAGTTGAAGTTATATACTGAGAAGGATGTATAAGTCTTTAAACTTGAGTACTTGATAGGCTAAGTCATTTGAGGGTATAAGGCCAGTTGATTAGGCCACATCATGAAGTTGATTAGGCCACATCATGAAGTTGATTAGGCCATGTCATGAAGAGCTACAAGTACAATAAATATGGTAACAACTGAGATAGGAGCAAAAATAAGAAGTGATCTAAACCAATGTGAAAGGTTTTTCAAACCTTAGTGGCTACCATGACAAGGTGAAGAAATTACCTTGGGTCTGAAAAATACTACAGACTTGGACTGAAAGAAAGGTAGATAAGTACCGATCACTCTAGAGGCCCTTAAGCTTATAACGCATCTAAGAAGAGATCAATAAGTAATCGAATAAAGTCTTTCTATGTCTGAGAAAATGTTTATACTTGTGGAGTTAACAACTTCAGTACAATTTGATATAATTGCTATTGGAGACGAATTATTGCTATTATAAGCTGTATGAGAAGGCACTTAAAAGATAAAATAAGGAGGCACTTGAAAAATAAAATTTTAGGAATTGAGAAAATCACTACTTATGAGGATACCTCCTGACAATACAGATTACATGGTTGACAATAAAACCTTGGTAAAAGATTGAACAATATATTGACATAGGGGATAAGGTGAGATGGCTAGCAAACTATAAGGTAAGATTGGATGTTACATTGCCTTTTTGATAAATAGTTAGTCGATATGAGCATATACCAAGAATGAAAAATCAATTAAAGGAATTTCTTAAGGACTAACCCTACTGGATTGAGTATAGAACTTTTGAACTAGAAGGTAACAAAGAAAACCATCAAGCAAAGAAAGGACAAAGAGGATGGTGACAAAGAATTCAACCATGACCTAGTAAGGGTATCCGGTGATGAATAAGAGACTCTTTGCTTTGCATAAATAGGAACATTATTAACACTCCTAATAACAAATTGATGTGAATAGTGAGATAGGTCTCTAGAAGAGAATAATGGACCATGATATGAGTATGCATAAACTCTTCAAGAAGAAAAACCAATTGATGACTTCAGCATCTATGAAACTTGATGAACAGTTTGGATGTCCTAATCATAATATGAGGTAGTATTAGTAATGGAAGACGGTATTAATTGGCTTTCATGATTTCATTTTGAATATAACCTTGAGTCATGTATGGAAAACAACAGACAGCTGAAATTCGAAGTTAATCAAGGGTTTCGCTATAGAACACATGATACCATATCAGTTATTGAAGTATCTTGGAGACAAGGGCAAGAAGCAAAGTTAGACACAATAGAAAGAAGGTAACTTTTTGGACTTGTGGATAATAAAAGAGATCACTAGATGAAAAAGGATTATCCCATGATATTCAAAATAGGAGAAATAAGATAATATGATCTTGAAAGAAGTATATGCATGAGCAAAGAAGCATGATCTTACAAGGAGACTATCTTATACATGATAAGATAAGTATAGGAATCTAAGGACTTCAAGATAGATGAAGTACCGCTAGGAAACGGTATTGATAAATTGACACGTACGAGAGTATGGCGCTGCATCAGAGTATGCAGCGAAAACAGGCCCTTATGAGTGAGGCCTTATAGGAGGAACAATGGAAATAATAAATTGAGGATAAACCTAGAAATTGCTTCCTAAAGGGAAATGCATTCACCAAGAAATCATCCGAGAGACAAATACCTGGAAGATGATAATTTATGGAATTTTGAGGATGAAATTCTTTTAAGGGGGTAATAATGTAATGACCCCAATTTTTGTAATATTAAAAGCCCATAAAAAGTTCAGTTTTAAAGATAAGGGCATTTTGGTCATTTCACTAGTCGCCTCAACTGAACCAAGGAATTTGGTCCTAAAAATGGTGCCATTAGATGCGTCTCGGAAAAAGGAATCCAACGAGACTAAAATCACCCAAAACAGAGTTAAAATGAGCAAGATATGGCCCTTTGAAGTTTAGGGGCAAAATTATAAATTTCACAAATCGACTTAAACTGAAAAAACACAAGTGCCCGTTTTGATACGGGCACCCCGTCGTCTTCAACCTCCTAGAGGTTTCTAGAATGGCGGTGTTTCAAGGAGAAACCATCGCCATTCTAGAGGATTCCCCACCGCCATTCAAAGGCGGTTAGAAACCCTCCAGAACCCTCTTTAAAAGCCCTATAAATAGAGCTCTTGGGTGCCTCTAATGGCAGCCCAAAACATGGGAGAAACCTGGGGAAAAACAATTATGATTTCTGCAGTTTTTCAAAAACTACCTTAGTTGTTGTGAAAGCAAATGACACTCGGGGTTTTCAAAAATGAGTTTAGAATTAAAAGGTTTTCCACTGCATTGCATGGTTTTTATAAAATGGCTTTCAAATAAGGATGCATCCCGCCTTAGGAAATTAGACATTGCATTTAAAAATGCATGATAAAACCCGGGTCGTCACATGCTGGTAAGCATTGGTTAATTTTGACATAAGGAGGAGCATTCTTGATCAAACATGATAAGTAAGATAATCAAGATCAAACAAAATCCATAAGGAGATCTTGAATGATCAAGAACAATAAGAATCATAACACTGTATGGTATTTAGTATGTATGCTTATTAGTATGTATGTTATAGATCAAATCTAGATCATTAGATTAGATAATCCAAACCCTTGATCAAATATGATTTAAGGAAGAGAACCTGGATCATCCTCCTTAGGGATGATCAAACAACTAAACTTAGATAAAAGAAGAACTAGATGATAGAAGATCTAGGCCCTTGATCTTTATCAACAAGTATAAATTGTTGATCAAAGGATCTATGCAATATCAAGATCAAGGAGATGGACACACAAAGACTTAGAGATAGAAAATACTTAGATCTGAAAGATTAGAAGATCATTCTAACCATCAGGTCTATTGATCAATAGAATAAAATACTAAATGAGGAAGATAGATTGTATGGATGGTAGGAACACAAGACAGATCTAGATCCTTTATATCAAAGGACAAGATTAGATAAGGAATATAAATATGAGATTATCTAAGTTGTTTAGATAATGACAGTATGTATGTATGTATGTATGTATTTACAAATTACATACATCAATCATGGAAGATCTGAAGGGATGGATCACTACATGAAAGTAGGTGAAAATTTAAGAATATAAGACCTATGGTCTATGGAATTGTTGTTATACATAGATATTATAATGCTTAAGAATGACAATATGCTTAGTTACATTTGAATCATAATTCATGTATATGAGATAGAGATAACTGTTGAAATTAGATGGAATACATAATAAATACTTAGGTATCATTTATGATTAACCCTAAACTTAAATAAGAACATAATAATAATGGATATCATTTGTATCAAATGAGTATCCTTACACTTAATAACATTTGGTATATGAATACCAAATTAAAGGAAATGGGAATCATTTACAATAAATGATTAATCCCTAAACTTATATGAACATGGGTATCATTCATTGTAAATGAGGATCCTTAAATCTAGAAATGATATCCTAAGTATGAGGATATTGAATATGAGGATAATAATATAAATAGATAGATCATCTGAGATGTACAAGAAGTATTTTAGATACAAGCATGGAGGCTTGTGGTTTTGTTTTAAGTAGGCATAAGCTTGAGGATGCTATGCTAGGGAAATTATGAGGGTGTGGCCACCCACTTCTCAAAATTTGATGATATTATAATACCTTGCCCAAAGAGAGGCTGAAAGCCAGGTGGGGCAATTAAGGGAAGGCCCCACTGTGAAAGTCCTGTCTCCCCATATGGGCAGTGACACAATATTTTCCACCGTGGTATCAGTTGTGAGTAGGGCAGTTATCCAAGGGCACTAGTATCGATTAGACTACAATGTGGTAGTCCTTGAGTATTTTTCATTATGATGCATGGCATAGTGAGATGCCAATATTGCCCTAATGAGGGAGTAATTTTCAAGAAAAAGTTTGGATGATTTATCAACTCAGTATATCTGAGTATGATTATTGATGTTGAGATATTGACTATTTTTCACGGTTTTTTACCGTATATATATTTATACATACAATATAGTGGTGAGTGGTTTGGAATTATCATAGTAGATGTTACGTGATAAATTATGTGATAGAATGATCATATATGGTATGGTTCATGGAAATTGAATTATGTGATTCATATGGAATATGGTGATTATGAATACTATACTTTTGAATTATACGATTTCATATGTTCTTGAATCTCCTACCAAGCATAGCTTACTGAGATATTGTAAATGTTTGAATGTTTACAATATCTCAGATATAGAAAGAAAAGAATGGAGGCATACGACATAGGAATATGAAGACCATACTATTGATCAAGACTATGTACTATTGTGGAAAGGATTGGATTGTATTTTCATTTGTGTATTTTGGACATAAGATGCAATAAAAGGGTTGTGTATGCGAACCACTAGATCAATCCTGCAATTTTAATAAAATGAGTTTCTTTGGGAACATATGTTGTATACAAAATTATGTATGTATATGTTAGTGAAATGTGGCATTCGAATTTTCTGAAAAGAATTTCAAATAAAATATTTTCGCTGCTTAAGTTTTCAAAATTTTTGCAAAATTGGTCGACCAACATTTGAAAATAAATAACAAAAATGTATTTCAAAAATCCAGGTCACCACGCATGCGACCTAAATAGCAAAGATGATCCAGATGGTAGATGTCTCAAGCTATCCCTAAAATATAAAGGTCTTTGTGTCTGGCTCACAAAGCATCACATGCTTTCTCCTACAAACCACAATCAATTCATGTTATGCTAACTAATCCATACATAGGATGACATTAAATTCAATCATATCTAGGATTATCAAATCAGGGGTAAGACTTCTACCTATCAAAACTCATGTAAATGCGAGGTCACCCGCTGGCATGCTGACCTCTAACTAGAAACGTAGTCTACATGTCAGTAATGTCAATGCTAGATGCAAAGTGTTTGGACATAAAAGAATGTGTAGCACCTAGATCAATCATAACACAAGCATTCCTATAAAAAATCAAGAGGATACCTTCCATCACAATACTAGATGTATGGGCAAAGTTTATGGTGATAGTAACAACTTTCCCTTAACACCTAGGAACTGCATCTTGAAGAGGAGGGAGGTCTCTCCTAGTCCACAGTGTCACAACTTGGTTTTCTAAAAACAGTAAAAAGATGCACCTTCAAATAGGATGTTACATGTGAAACCTTCTCACATACATTAAAGTAATGAAAATGCACTAAAAATCAATTTTTCTTACCACAGGATCCACTAGTCAAAAATTAAATTGCTAAACAAAAACACACTTCCATAAATTGTCTGTAAGTTTTACAATGTAAGGAATGTTAACCTTAAACTTATTGTAAAAGTACTAACATAGTCCAATATAAAAATTTAACCATTAATATAGCTAACTACTCTTTTTCTCACATACATCCAAAATGTGACACGTTCTCTCAACTACGAAAATGCCTCCTCTCCTACTCCTGACCTTGTCGACGTTTCACCTAGAATGGTTGTAGGGGAGTGAGCATAAATGCTCACCTTGGAATAATGATAATACTATGCCCTTAAATTTTTTAAAATAGGTAATAATGAGAATGCATATGTAAATCACATTAACAGCAAACATACTGAGTTTAGATTTAGTTTTGACCATGTATATACAACAATAAAACATCTATACTTATAAACATGCCAAAAATGAACGTAATGTCACATTTAGCATAATTAACATAATATCAAATTCTCACACAAACCTTGACCGGTAAATACTTGATAATGGAAAACATGACATGAGATATGCTGACAAGAAAATAATAATAATCCTGAAATCATGCTTGACAAATCATGCAAGTACCCATATATATAATATGGGGTGACAATTTAGTCCTATCACAAAGACACTGGCACACCTATCCTACTAGTAGAGACCTCCATGCATGTCCAATGCTCCTAGACTATCCTACTCTCCTTGATAATCAACATCAATAACCAAATTGTCCAACCCTCCTGGACATCATACACACCTCTCATACTATCCAAGGCTCCTAGACATCAATCACACACCTCACATAGTCCACTGCTTCTAGACTATTAACATGTCCAATGCTCTTGGACATTATCAGGCCTTACAGCTGCCCAAAGAGCACATGCCTTATGGTCTACATACTTGAGTCAGCATTGAGATGCTTTTCCCTTAAAAACAAATGAAAACCTTGTAGGTCTCACAGCATATCTATGAGTGCTAGCCTTGAAAACCCCTCGATAAAATCCATAAATCACTTTCCACACTAACTAATACTTGAATATATAAAAGTTCGAGTTTTCATACTATCTTATGCATAAAGGAACATTCCAAAAGATTTCCAAGTGCACAACTTCCAATATATAATGTCATGATTCATGCATCCTCAAAATATAAAAGTAAGTCTTAGAAATGATAGATTTGTAGCCATTTTTCAAGTGTTCTCATCATACACACATAGTCATGAGCAAACTAAAAGAGGAGCATGAATCTAAATATTAAATGTTTTCCACATTGCCACATGAAATCATGAGGGATAAAAATATGGAATTTTATTTATGAACCCTTGTAATTCAAGTAGCATAGTATATTGCACAAAGATATTTATTGGCTGGATCATATAAACATATTAGTGATGCTTAATCCATGTCACTACTTATGAGCATATTAATGATTCATCTTACCGCATTACACATGCCAGATTCTAAAAAATACATGCATTTGTTAGTGTGAAGATTGAGGTAAATTAGTGAGATTTCTAGTCTTTCTTGTGCTAGTTTCTTTCATGATTTTCCTTTAGAATATGCATTTCTTTAGTATGGTTATTAACTCCTAAAATTTTTAACTAAAGGTTTAATATCATTGATTTGCTATCCTTAACAGCCTACTCCAAACTATTTGTCTTTAATACTCATATTGTATAAAAGACTAGGTGTATGTCATAAATTGCCAAGTTCTCCTATGACTTTGATACAAACACAAAGGAAACATGATCTAGGAAATTCAGTACTATTTTGGACAGCAGTAGTAACCACTAAATTATATCCTCCTATTTATGTTTTTGGCATGTTGTTTTCGATAGGCCTTTAGGTTATCATGTTCCTAATTTAGGCCTAAAACACCCTAGATACTCAAGTCTCTTTTGTAAACCTACCCTACCATGTTAGCATTAACCATATTACATAACTTTTAAAGTGTAAATTTCTACAAAATACCTGTAGACAGTAGATTAGAATTTGTCATATTGTATTGTGGGTATTAGCCTCCAATTAATCCATAAATGGCCTACACACATTGTCAACAACCTTCCCTAAACTCCAACCATAATTGGGAAAGGAATAGCTGTCATATATAAACATTTTAGGATGCAAATTTTCTGCATAAATCTATAGAAAATTGCATGAGTCACCTTTTCCTTAATCCTTGAATTACACATGCATATCAACCACTTGGGTGAATGATACTTTAACCCTTTCAAAGAAGCATTCAATAGCAATAAAAAGGAATATAAAACTCTCATCATTTTTGGTAGTTACTTAACTAATTTCAACTCCAAGGTATCACTAGGAACAAGGCATCAACTTCCTAGCCTAAAGTCTAGAAATTTCACATCTAGTTCCAATGCCATGATCTAGCATGGATTCACCTCAAAACCTCTTCAATTAAAATTCGTATTTTCTCCATCAGTTCAATTGAAGTCATATCTATGATAAAGCAATTCTCATTAGCGTTCTTAAAGGATAATGCATGATTACTATATAGTTGACCAATTTAAAAAAACTGAGTTTTACTGATTACCCAAAACATAAGAAATTGAAGTATGCACATCATTTACCTATCACAATAGCTTGAAAACTTTCTCAAATGGTTACATTTTTTATGATTTTTATTTACTAAGATGGGTATTCAAAGAAACTCAAGTATAATAGGCATAGCAGGTAAAGCTAATTTTTACCAGCAAAAGCTGAGATTCTCTAAGAAACCCAAAATTTGCAATTTTTAATATAGTACGATGAATCTAATTCCCTAATGGTTTGAAATGTTCAAGAACATATTTGTGCCAATAAAATGAAGATATTTCATGTGTTTTTTCAAGCTAAAACCCATATATCGTACAAAAGGCTTGTAAAATTGAGATTCACCAAAATAAGCTAGAAATCAATGTTTTTAGAGTAGATGAACCTACCTATTGGTTTTATTGTAGAAATTACCTCATAGAAAAATTTCAAATGTGTTTAGAGTAAACCTATAAATTATTTTCAAAGAATTGATCACATACCACACTTAAGGCATGTAAATTGTGATTTACTGATAACTTGAAATATTGAGTTTCTTAATATTCCTTAGGGCATAACTCCCACTATGATACCATGATTGTTTTGATATTACAATATTCAGTAATTTGGAGCAAATCAAAGATAAACCTTCTGGAAGTTCAAATAAATAAGATGTGTAACCATGCAGGGATTATGATCTAACATTCATACAAATATGCATCAAAAATAGAAATTTCTGCTATACTAACATGCATATAGGTTTTGAAGGCTTCAAAATCAGTATTATTAACCAAAATTCCAACTTAAAAGCCCTATCTTAAAGAATCCTAATGTATCCCACAAATTTTCCTTTTGTTTGCAAGTTTTTCCTGCACCAAATCAATGGAGGAAAATTGCTGAAATCGAGCTCCCCAACAGGGGGTGTGCTCTTCCAATTGTGGGACATCCTCCTTCTGGTTGCAAACCTCTTGAATCTTTAGAAAAACTTCCCTTGGTTGACACTAGATTTCACCTTTGAAGTTCTTCCTCTTGCCCTAATTACGGGATGCCCAAAACAGTCCATTTCTAAGGGAAATCATCAATGTTTTTTCCACTTTTTTCTACTTTGTTTATGCTATTTATGGGACACACAATAAGAACCTTGTTTCCCTTAAAAATATTCTATTTTCCATTTTCCTTTCTTCAGATTCAACCTTGCTCTTAAGTAAATGAACCTAGCCCTCAAGTCCCACACAACTTGGGCATGGTTCCATGTATATAAAATTTAGCCCATTGTAGTTTCCCTTTTCTACCCTCATTAAGTTAAAATTTTGGCTTATTTCGATCATACCCTCAATACTAAGACTTGATCTATTTCATCTCTTGCCCTTCATCTTACTTTTCAATTCCTTGTATTCTCATCTTAGCCTAAATTTCTAAATAGTTTCTCCACCTTAATAGTACATAATTGATATCCTAAATGTATTGGTCCAAAAACTAGAATGGATTAACCCACTAAGCCATTAAGAAACTAAGGTGAAAAAGAAGAAAAAGTGAAGAAAAAACCCTCCCTTTTTTCTTTAACTTTCATATATATTAATTGAGAATCAAATAATCATTGGCATTACATGCAGGCATTCTCTAATGTGATGGCCCTAATGTCAACACATGAAGCATTTGTCGAGAGGGTTATTACGGCAAGGTTTGCTCCAATCAACACATTGAAAAGTGTAGAACTTGCCCAAATTCTCCTTTCTCTTCCTAAACTGTCCAACTAAATACTTCACAGGCCACGTAAAAATCTTTCTTATTGCAAACTTCCTATTCTTACTCAAAGATAGCTTGATATTAGGGCCTCTACATCTGCCAATATCCTTGTAAGGATCTTGCAACTCTCACTCAAGAATGGATGCAAGCTACACTGCTCTAACCACAGTAGTAAGATACAATGTTAGGATCATGCTTTTCTAGTTGAAGTTTAGGCCTCTAACAAAGCTCTAAGCTACCTTCTACTTAGAACTACAAACATTTGATAGAAATCATGACAAGCATGTGAACTCTGCCTCATGCTACGCCACTATCCTAGTGTCTTGCATTGAACTGATAAACTCCAACTCTAGCTTCTCTTGTACATGGTGAGGAAGGAACTTGTCTATGAAGATGATCTTGAAATCATCCCATGCTATCCTATCACCACCCTCAAAGTAGTTCCTCTAGGTTGTCATTGACCACATAATGACCTCTCCTATCAAAAGTGACCACTGCCACTTGTTGGTCCTCTAGCTCAACCATCGCTACAAATATCCTCTCCACATCATGAAGCCAGGTCTCAGCCACCTCTCGCCCATCTCAGCTAGAGAACTTAATCGCATTCCTCCTAAATCTCACCAATAGGTTATTCCCGTTGGGACCCTCATCATCTACTTGTGTATAAGAAGGCTCCCCCGTCTCTCGTAGGGGCCTGTAGTCGCTGCCTCACTCATTAAAACAGGGGCTCTACTATCTCATATGCTACATCTCAGTGGGCCCTAGCATTAACCTAGGTCCTTGCAGTAGTAAATCTGTCTGCAGGAGGTGGAAGATATGATCTACTTCTCCTGGGAGCCATGTGAAATCAACAAAGCACCTATATTTTTCCAGTTCAACTAATTTCTTAGGGTTTATAGACCGACTCTCTGATAGTTGACAATTATGATTCATGGAACTAGTTTTGAGTAGTAGGGCATGTGCTCTAATTCCAAATCAATGACATCCTAGTTTTCTAAAATCATTCTTTGAAATGAGTGAATAGAGCAAGAGAATTCCTGTAAAAGTTTATGCAAATGAACTACTTAAAAACTCATAATCCTCAGATATTTTTAAAGAAGTCCACACTTCAAACCAGGGTCACTATATCAAACCTCCAAGTATAATCAAAATGAGTTCAAAGAGTAAGTATAAACCAAAAAGAATATCATGCCATAGGATTCACTGGTCACAACTAAACATCATTAATCCTTCTAAAATAGTTCACTTACACCCTATGTTAGACCAATATGCCAAGTGGTGCATTTACTGCCCACGGCTCATTTTGGATAATGATTTTCCTCTATCACATAGGAATTCATTAGGGATTTAGTTAGTCATTAGTTTATCCACATATCCATGCATTTTCTCCATGTTGGCCAAAAAGTAGATTAGTAGATCCCCCAAAGGTACATAATTCCACTATTTAACATAGTTCGATTTTCCAAATAAATCATTTGAGGAAAGTGCTCCATTTAGTATGAAGTTTGATGAATTTTAGTTTGTCTTTTAGACATCTGATAGGGGTTTAGCACATGTTTAGGGAATCAATTTTATAAGGAAAACCTTAGATTTTCCAGCTCATTGGCCCACTCAAAGTCTTCACATTCCAAGTATCGTTTTCTAAATGGAATGTAAAATACGTTTGCTATTGTGGGGGCCAATTAACTTGGAAAATGTATTTGCGGCATCCAAACTATTTATTCTTTAGCAACCTGATGATGAATCCAAGCATAATGAATTTTCAATAAAATTCAATGTCTAGGTCAATCAATATAGTATGCCAATCAACTCCAATTCTAGGCCTATTTTAGTTCAAAATTGCCCCTAGATCATGCTTAGATTTCTTGGGATTTCAAGCTTCAAATCCGCCTCCATTCACCATGCATCATAGAATATGCTAAAATCAAGACATCAACTATCAGAGACATTCCTCAACAAAATAGGCAAATTTCGAATGCAAAAAATCAAAATGGTGCTAATTGTTCCCTTTAAATGGTGTCATTTTTCCTACCTTAATTTGTTGGGTCCTACTACCCAAACTTTCATCATTTCAAGCACCAATCACAATTATGGAAAACATATTGATGGAATGTAGTCACATATAAAAGAGATGTTGCACAAACTTTCTAGCCCAAAATAGCACCATTTTCACTCTTAAAATGGCATCCTTTTGCATCTCATATCTCTTGAGGACTTCAAGTAATTTCCCTTTAACAAAACTGCCATTCATGCAAGGTACAATCATTCTAGAATAACTTCAATCTCATAAATGTAAAATTATACCAAAAATCAGAGAAAATTTATAGCATATAATGCCCCAAAATTGACGCCATTTACACCCTTGTAAATGCCTCTCATTCTAGCATGGATACTATATCAAAGTCATTTCAAAAGTATACATAATAGGTAAGAAATGTAGGCCAAGGATTCTCAATAGGTCATATATGGAAATGCTAAACAATGCTAAAAAATGGTGAAAAGGTAAAGCATAGCAGTGAACTAATTAAGCCATGAGATCACCTCAAAACAACATGAAAATAGCTTCCAAAACTTAGTCAACACCTAAGCTTAGGAAATTTTCATGATTTATGTTAGAGGTTTTCCCTTGTATGCCCCTACCCAGCTTAGGAGTTTCAAAAATATGGTGATTGATGAAGATTTCTTAAGCTTTAACTCTTAGGAGCTTTATCTTTAGGATGAGCCACCACTTCTTTGTGCACATGTTTTCACCTTCTTTCCTTTTCTTCTTCGCCCATGGTTTCTTTCCTTTCCTCATTGGTCTTCCTCTCTTCTCCCTTCGCTTTCCCTCTCTCTTTAAAGTTTTTTCTTTAAGGGGATTATCACTCTCTAGGTTGGACACATGGAGCAACCAGCCTAGAAGTGTTTCTTTTCTTGGTTTTGTTCCCCAATTAACTTGCTACATTGGTATTACATGATGGCCCATGTATAGCTGCCCTCTTGCATGTCCATGGCCATAGATGTGTAAGCCTTCCCTTGCTTAAGTTGGCTTCCCTAGAGTAAGACTTCATCATGGTTTTGAGCCATGTGAAAGACCCCCTTACTCTAACATAAGTCTTTATTCTCATCATCACAAAATGTCACATGAAAAGCATCTTATTTCTCTTATTTATGATTATTACATCATTTTACAAGTCATCAGTATGCCTACATTGCTCTTATCTTGGTTAGAATCACTTCATTATATAAGTTAAAGGGTATCTTCCATACTATACTCTACCCTATACATGACATAAGCTAACATCATCACTTTGTCATCATTTCCATTGCAATTAATATACTATACGTTACATTAAGTAAGTATACATGTACTCCATTGTGTATGATTCTAATTAGATGCAGCATATCCAATGTATGCTATATTAACATATGATGTTAACTACATGCTATATATTATATGCCCTTCTATCTAATTAGTTTATCACATAAGTCTTTCTATTAGACTTAGCCTAATTATCATTAGGACAATCCAACACCTTAGACCTAGCTAGGCGTTTAGATTATTCATCCCTCTACTTCATTGTCCTTTAGCGACCCACACTTATTGCATCATTTGATTATCTCTTATGACTTCTGCATTCATAGCCTTGGCATATTATCTAGCTCTCCAAGCTAGTTAATGAACTAACTTAGGTTTTATCACTTGATGTTATAGTATATATCCACCACTTTGTCTTAAATCATAACAAAAAATATCCTACTTTTTCTCAATAATTATAATAGAATTATAGTATTACTTATATTACAACTTGTGCACTAGAGAGATTCATTTGAATCAAGAGAGTTCATGAGTATGATTATGCTTTACTTGATGTGCTAGGGGATTTGGGTGGCCTTTGACCTTCAAGAAGGATCTCGTATATAACTCATGGTATATTTCAGCAAGCATATGTCATAGGTAGACTGCTTCCTTTGTGATTCCCCTCCTCATGAGTGTTGGTGTAGCCTGTGGGTATTCATGAACAATCATAGTTGGAAAGAGATTTCCTCTACTTGCATAGTTGCCTTTTGTTGTGGACATGGGAGCTAAAATGTTGGTTCTGGCACAAAAAAGGGTAGCTTGTGATAGTTACACTAGATCCTGTGGCAAGATGGTTGTGCCACTCAATTGTAACCCCAAAATTGAGCATATGATGTGATTGTTGACATGACCTATCATGTCAATCATCCTTGAGGGTCAAACCATCACCTTTGTGGCATAGGGCAGGATGGCTCCATTTGATGTGTGTGATCTTGATATGTGACATGCAATGGAACTTACTGATTATGTATAATTATTATAAATTGACTAAATATGGAACTATGATGTGAATGGTTTTAAAAGATCCAAAAACATTTTCAAGTAGCATATCTGAGCAATGGAGCTTGCAAGTAGGAGGACTTGAATAGCCAAAAAGAGCAAAAGTATGAGAAGCATGAATAAAAGATGAGGTTAGAATTTTTATGTTATTTTATTTCTTAGGAATAGTTAGCTGGACATGTAATAAGAACTTGAGTTTTATTTCATGTTTAAATTATGGATTATGTGGCAATTTGGGCAGAGATTAGTGGGTCCTATACTTGTGCTCATATCATGGATTATTTTATTTGAATTTATATGTGGAGTTTTGCTTATGACCTCATGATTTCAAGAAGTGGTTTCAAAACTAGTATGTACTATCTTTACTAAAGGCTTAAAAACAATCTTCGGAATTTTTCCAAAGATTTTAATAAAACTATTTGAAAAAACTAGGTTTGTCACATCTGGTATCAAAGCATGGTTTAAATAGTCTATTGCCAAGCAAGCAGGATTTGTAAGAGTCAACAATAGTAGAATAGTAAGTTCTAAATTTATTATACAAAAACTAGAAATAGAGACTTATTAGATTATTTGTTATTTTAGATGGTACCAAGGAGAAGTAAAGATACTTATAAGAAATCGCATAGTAAAAGAAGTATGCTAGTGTTAAAATAATTATAGCATAAGTATGAACATGGTAGTGAATGTCTTTGAATGATTCTTGGGGCATTATAAGAATTTGATGGAGATATCAATATTAGATGATTCTAATGCTACCTCAAATAGAAGAATTGGATCTAGGGTATGTATTTGACTTTAGATCATGATCATAGACATTTTGTGTTCATTTTATATAGTGCATCAAGTAGGGAAATTGATAGACGTAGATAGAGTAAGGACTGGATCTTGAGAGAAAAGCATAAGATGAAAATAATTATGTTTATTGACACTGAATAGTAAGAGTAATAGATGATAATATTTTCAATGACTAAGAAGAATGTTAGCACTATGAATGAATCTTGTTTGGAGTAAGTGGATCTATAATTAGAATTGCTTGCTACCAATGTTGATGCTAACCAATGCAATTGTATGGAATAAAGTGTCCTACTTTTACAAAGTGTTTTTCCAAGCTAGAAGAATTTCGTAAGAAGTTTTGGATGACATTTTAGGAGGATTCAAGAGACTTTAAATGGTAGATCTTTGTTTCACTTGATATCACAGTGGAGAAGAAACAAAGGAAATAAGACATTGTCATGCCACAATAATTTATTCGAGATGTACCCACCATTATAGAAGATAAAGAACATAGTGCAGACTTGATCCTTCTATAGATGAAAATTTTGATTTGATTTTTGGAATGGATTGGTTATCATGGTATGGTGCAGTTGGGGACTATAGGAAAAAGAGACTCACTTCTAAGATTTAGATGGCACACCTTATATCGTCTAAGGTAAACTAGACAACATAGACATGACTATTATATTAGCTATTAGAGCTGCCCATGTTATTGCTTTTGAATGTTAATCATTTTTAACTAGTGTGGTTGTTCAGGAGAAGAAAGGAATACCCAAACTAGAAGATACTAATGTTGTTAACAACTACATGACTTTCTACCTAAGCGTGGGATGGATACTAGGAATAGACCCATCTCTAGAGCAACTTATCATAAGGCTTTGATACAGTTGAAGGAGTAAAAGGAGCCATTATGAGGATTACTAGATCAAGGATTTATCCAACCCAACATTTTACCTTAGAGAGCTTCAATGCTATTTATTAAGAAGAAGGATGAATCCATGAGGCTTTGTGTTGATTATCGGTTGTTGAATAGGATTATTATTAAGAATAAGTACCCTTTGCCTCGTGTTGGTGACCTATTTGTTTAGATACATGATGCAAAAGTTTCTCTATGATTGATCTAAAGTCTAGATACCATCATATGAGGATCCATGATGCGGACATACCTAGGATAGCTTTTTGCACATGCTATGGACACTATGAGTTTCATGCTATGCTGTTTTAGTTGGCAATTCTTCCCACAACTTTTATGGATTTAATGAGCATAGTATTTTGAGAATATCTTAACAAATTTGTTATTGTATCTATTGATGATATTTTAATCTTCTCTGGAAGTGTGGAAGAGCATAGGGAGCATTTGCAAATTGTTTTGAGGGCACTTTAAACTTGTGACAACCCCGGGTTTTTCATAAAAAAATTTCGCATTTATTTTCAAAAGGTGGCATGCCTCTAATTTTAAAATTCAAAAATAGCAGAAGATAGTTTTCTTTGAAATTCATTTTTCCAAAACCCAAGTATCACTTCAACTCCCATACTATACATAATATAGTTTTTATAGAAGATAGATATACCCTTTTATGAAACATCCAGGACTCATCCAGTGGTTCACATACACAGCCCTTATAATCATTATATTAAATGTCCAAGTGACATAATCCAAATCATTAACTACACAATACAAAACTTTAACAAAACATATACTTGAGCACAAAAATATAGTTGTTGATCTCTTCTTGCTTGTGTATGTCTTCTCCTGTCTGTCTATATCTGAGATATTGTAAACATAAAATATTTACAATATCTCAGCAAACTATGCTTAGCAGGGGAGATTTAAGAAAACATGTTAATTGTATATGAATTAAGCATTTTTCATCAATTGGAATATTCAATTATTTGCATGCCATTGATAAAGTAGCTCTTCATAATTCTTTTTCATCATATGAATATAAAAATCCTACTTTAGAGATTACACTTTACATAATATATATATATAATCCACTGGTATTTTAAATATTTATCATTATCATTTTTCATATGATACCATACTCTGCATAATAAATCTACCCATTCATTTCCCCATAAGAAAACTTTTATAAAACTACGCCCTCTAAGTATATACATTCAGGACTATATCATATATATTGAAATAGTTAAAATCCATACAAAGCTATGAACATAGTCCATAGGTTTTGTAACTTCCATTTCCAAACCATACTGGGTCTCATACATATACCCCTTACCATACGGGTTTCATAAAACTCCAGTCATTGCTCAGAAAACAATATAAGGAATATCATCATGCCATGTCATGTAAGGCCTCTCATAGTGCCATCATATACACATGTTCCATGTGCAGAGTGCACAACGGATACAATAGTCCTCTTTGGGTCCCTCACGTCTCTCTCGCTAGCATCTTTTGGCAACCCTCAAGGATATGCAAAATAGTGCATCAAATATAAGGACTACTTGCCATAGTCTAGATCCATACAGCGTGCCCAAATAACTGTATAATAATCCACTGATACCAACTGTGGAAATAACAAAACCCATGTCCACATGGGGGGTGGACCATGGCTGTCATAGTGGGGGCTTTCCCATGAATGTCCCACCCGACATTTAGCCTCTCATCAGGCATGGTATCATCATATAATAAATTTCAAAGAGCAGGTGGCCAAACCTTACAACTCTCCTAGCACAGCATACCCAGGCCTATGCTTGTCTAAGTCAAAACTCTTAGGCACCACGCCTAGATGTAAAATAATAATACACAGGCGTCTTGCCTGTCCATAATATATATATATGAATATTTCATCATAATCCTAACATCCTCACTTATTACGTGATCGTCCACCAAGGATGTAATGTAAAATCCTAGACTCATACATCGCATATGATGTAATGGTACCCATGTACCAAAATGTGTTTTTATTATAAGGAGGTATCAATTATAAGCATGTCATTCATATAGCATTTCAAGTTACCAATCTTTATCATTCACAAGTAATCATTCTCATAATCACATATGTATGAAATGCACAGTTTAATTGACATAATGTTTATCACAAGTAATAAGATCATGTTTAAAACATGTATCTTAATATTAAAACATGATTTATTAATTCTCCAACTACCTCGTGTGGCTAGTTCATCCATTTTCCACTAGCTGATCGACTTTGTGCGCTTCAATCTATGCAATGCATAAAAATTCTTTTCTTAATACCTTCATGTACATATAGGTATTTAGATTTAATTATGATCTAACTATCTAATCCTATGTCCTAGGTATTTGATTATAAACTTAGGGCCATGATCATACAGTCGAGGTCCATGTTTCTCATTCTATTTAGTTCATTTCAAGTCTAATTAATCCATTCTCAACCCTGGATCAATACTTTCCTATGATTTTTCCTGATTAGGACTATCAACTCTAATCAAAGATCCAACGGTTACTAGGGGTTCTAATCAATCTTGGGTAGTCATATTTTTTCCTAATTTTTCAGCCTTTTGATCATAATTTTAAGAATTCGATGAAATCCAAGGCTTGGGACATCGTTATCGGATCTTTACATGGATGATCAAGACTCATGTGAGTTGATTAAGGATTTTGTGGATGACTGTCCTTAGTTTAGGGTTTAGATCTACAGTTGGATCTGTGTGACCATCTAAGTTGCATTTTCCATTGGATTACATGGTCAGATTTAACTAATTTAAAGGTGTACATTGGTCGGATAGACCACTTCTAGTTTTGGATTAACAATCAAAACTCATCTGTGGGGCCTGATTGTCGATCTCACGTCAACCAGTCACTGTTTGAATAGTGACTGATCGGATGACTGAGGTTTCTTGCTAGTTTTTCATCCAAATTACAACATTCTAATCACATCCTAGTTAATTCATGGTCGTAGGATTCATCTATGGTGTCTGATCATCGATCAGATATCCAGAAGTAACTGTGTGAACAGTAATTGATCGAATGGTTAAGATCATCTGATTTGTTTTCTAGCACAGATCACAAATTCAGTCCAATATAACTTCTCTCAAGCATTGATCTACCCATTACTAAACATGGATTAACAATTCAACGGTCAGATTATCATATAAACCTATATCTAGTGTAAAATCAAACGGAGTTAACAAAATTTCATCAAATCAGAAGATGGGTTTGACGAATCTTACCATCAAAGCACGTTATTGTGCTTCCTACACTCTTGGGTCGCCTAGATTGAAGTTGATTTCAGGTGAAAATCTCTGATCTGCGTTGCACAGGAGTTTTCCCCTCAATCGACAACCTAGATCATCCCTGATTCGTCCAAAACCATGGGGTTTTGGTTCTTCTAGGCCAGTCGTAAAAGATGGCCTGCTCAGATCAAGGATCCGAGCTATCGTTGTCTCCTACAACGGCTTGTACACTCTAGCCAGCCACCAAACCCTGGTTCCTCCTTCAATCATGGTAGAAGTAAAGGGCTTTTGCCCTACCCTTTGAGGTGAGCAAGGTGGGGGTTCATATTTGAATTCCAAGCCCCCAATCACCATAGGTGAGTTCTCTGGCAACATGAAACCCCCAAAAACCTATCTTTTCTTCTTCTTCTCTGACGTGCATGTCGCCTTTCCCCCCTTCCTTTCCTCTCTTCTCCTTCCTCTTCCCTCTTCTTCTTCTTCTTCCTCTTCTTCCCCATTTTCTCTTGCTCCCATCGGGTACCCTCTTTTCGTCGGGTTTGGGAAATAGACCAACGTCTATTTCTCGGTTTCCTTTAAGTGAGGGGGTACCATTATCAAACTTGCCCCCCCTTTTAGTTTGTTTAATTTATTTTCCTTTTATTTATTTAAAGTTTCATCATGGTGTTTTTACTATTCCGAACACCACGATGCCAGTCAACCAAAATAGTAAGCCATACTAATGATGTTTTTCAACCCCATTGACTGTCAAATTCTAACTGCTGCAAGTGGGGCCCACTTAGCAAAATTACAAAATTACCCTTTTGTAAGAAAATTACCGTTTATTTGTCCAATCTCTAATTTCAGTGAACGTAGTGTCGTTGGATTTGTATCAACTAGTAGAATCCAGATTTTAGAATTTCAACTTCATGTTCTTAGTTTTTTTTTTTTTTCCAAGTCCCATAACTTCTTCATCTAGACTCTGTTTTTAGTGTTCTTTGGCTCATTGAATTCCATTTTTCAAGTACTATCTAATGGTTTTAGTTTTATTTTCAAATGATGTTTCTATAAAAATATATACCCCTTGAAAACTCATTACCCAATCATAGAATAATAAAATTTTAGGGTGAGATTCATCCATAATCCAATCTCAGTGTTTTTGATGTCGTTGAACTAAACTTTTCAATCCAAACATTCATGTTTCCACTCCAAATTCCATTTTTATAAAAATGGTCAAAAATTCTAATTATATTCCAAAAATTCTAATTTCACATAATAACGTCCAGAATAGTATTCACAAAATTTGGAGTCATTACAAGACTCACCAATTTTATGCCATATTTAGTAAGTGTGGTGTCTGGCTTGAACATATGTAGTTCCTTAGGCACATTATCTCTTGAGATGGTATAGCAGTTGATTCTTAGAAAGTGGAAGCCATCACTAATTCGGAAACCTAAGACAGTGACAAAGATTAGAAGTTTCCTTAGTCTGGGTGGATACTATTGGTGATTTATTGAAGGGTATTATATGATTGCCCAACCTATGACACAGCTAACCTAAAAGGATAAGAAATTTATGAAGACAAAAGAATGTGAGCAGAGTTTTTAGGAGTTAAAGAAGTGGCTTATTTTAGTACCAGTATTGACCTTGTCAGTAGGAAGTGGAGGTTTTGTCATGTATAGTGATGAGTCAGGTAAGGGTCTCAGATGAGTTTTAATGTAGCATGAGAAGGCAATTGCTTATGCTTTTAGGCAATTGAAGACTCATGAGGTGAACTATCCTACCCATAATATGGAGTTAGCTACTATAGTTTTTATTGAAGATTTGGAGTCATTATTTGTATGGCTAGAAGTTTGAGGTGTTTACAGATCACAAATGTCTCAAAGGCATATTTTTGCAGAGGATCTAAATATGGGGCAATGATGTTGAATAGAATATTTGAAAGATTATGACTTCTACATTCAGTATCATCTAGGGAAGGCAATGTTGTAGCAGATGCATATAGTATAAAAGCAAAGGAAGTGATTGCCAATGTGTCTGTAAGATTAGTCTTCTCATAACAAATTTCACAGGCACAAAAGGATTGTGAAGAGACTCAAGCTAGAATGGAAAGGAGGGATTCACTAGTAGTGTTGAAGATGGTGTACATTTTCAGGGTAGATTAGTAGTACCTGCAGTAGCAGAATTGAGGAAATCGTTGTTGTAGGAAGCACAGTGTAATATAGTCAACTTTATAACCCAATTTATTATTTGAATGGAATATAAAACCTAGATTATAACTTATGCTTAATGGATGGGAAATATACTTAATAGCGTAATGGATTGAAAATGGATAATAGATTAACACATTTTCATGGTGTATGTCATTCTAAGTTAGAAATAGGTAGGAGTGGAAAATAAAACACATACACCAAACAAGTATATACAGAAAGTAATGATGAAGTGAAAGAGGGTGTTACATGGGATATTTTTTTTGTAATGGAAGATGCATCGGGCTGCCCACCCATGCATGGAGCCCCACCCCAACACGTGAAGGGGAGGCTATGCCATGCAAGGGGGCAGCCATCCCATGGCATGATGATTTCCGTTTGAATGAAAGAAAATCTTAATACTATATATTCTAGAGAGGAAGGATAACATAGCTACCCTTTTGCATGGAGCAAATGTGACTTATGGAAAGTGAATTCCATGCAAGGGTGGGGGGGAAGCTGGATAAGAAGCCATGATAAGGTCCTATCAAGCATGATAGGAGAAAGAGTGCAATGAGAGGTAAGGGGAGTTCCCTAGGCTGCATACTTCATGTGTACAACCTAGGAATGATTACATGAAAGGGCTCCCATACGTATCAATTAGGGGAGTCCATGGGATAGCCATCCTTGCATGGATTAAGACCAACATGTGTGAAGTAAGATCCCATAGAAGGTGGCAGTTGTCCCATGCCATGATGTGCTAAGCTCATTAGCTTGAGTGGGGGGAACAAGAAGCAAACATAAAGCTTTTTCCTAGGCTACATTGCCTCATGAATATAGCTTAGGGGAGCATGGAGAACCATCTTAGAGAGGGGAAGCAGGAGGAAAGGAAGCAAGGAGAAAGCATTGAAGGATGGAGCAGCCCAAGTGCTTCAACACCTTAAACTTAGGGATCCTTGAAATACCACCAAACTTTACCAATATCAACCTTCATATAGAGTAGATTTGCACTAGGAAAAACCTAGTAGGATCCATGGATTAGCCATGTAGTGGCCTTGGCATCATGCTTCCCATAGGACACCCTTGAAAACCATGCTTTGAGATACTGTTTTACTCTACTTTCTTTCATCCATATTGTCTTGGAAATTTCTTGTATTATGTATGCTCAATAATGATTTCAAGTCATACCGTTATTTCATGATGTGTACATGTGTGCTTAACTTCATGGCCAATTGTAAAGGGTCAAATGACGTCTCTTTTGAGGGCTTGACATGTGACGACCCGGTTTTTTGAAAACATGATTTTTAAAGTATTTTGAAAGGCAGGGCCCTTAAGAGTGTAAAAAATTTTCGCAAAACAAAGCAGCGGAAATTCTTTTCTTTAGAACTTGTTTTGAAAACCCAAGTCACCACTTCATACATAACATAAGTACAATTTGTGTACAAAATAAAATTCCATTGAAGGAATATACTTTTATTAAACTCCAGGATCCATCCAGTGGTTCACAAGATACCAAATCTAGTACAATACTTGTCCAAATTACATAATCCAAAACTCAAGCTCACCATACAATAAAACTCTCAACAAATAAAAATACATGTCTTCAAGGGTATACCTTGAAGATTATTCTCTTCAAGTCTTCTATAGTCTTCAGCTCCTAAGTCTCCTTTCCTGGATCTGAGATATTGCAACAAGTGCAATATCTCAGCAAGCAATGCTTGGTAGGGGATTCAAGAAACATAATAATTGACAATGTAATTCCAATACTTCATAATCTCATTATCCTCAAACATACTCTTTACTTTGTAAGTTATGTATATCTATATACATACATACCCTTCATGGGTAAACCAGTTAAATTCGTGAAAATAGTCAAATATCATTCCCAACTAAACTGATCAATTCTCTTCATTTTGAGCATTTAGTATTACAGCTAATCTCATACTGGGAATTTCCCTTCTTGGGAAACATTGGTAATATACAATTACCTAGCATTTCATAATGCTATAACATAAGGCATTTCACTATGCCTAATCCCATATGCATCATAGTGCAAAATAATCAGAAAGGTTGCTATGTCATAGCCTCGATCCGTACTAGCGCTCGGATAACTGCCCTGTTCACCACTGATACCACGGTGGAAAATATTATGTCACTGCCCATATCGGGGGCAAGACTTTCACAGTGGTGGCCTTCCCATAATTGCCACCACCCGACTTTTAGCCTCTCATTGGGCAATGTATAATCATATCATCAAATTTCAAGGAGCGGGTGGCCAAACCCTCATAACTCCTTTAGCAATAGCATCCCCTAGGCTCATGCCTATTAAAACAAACTCACAAGCCTCCAAGCTTGTATGTAAAATAGATTTCATATATATCAGACCATACGTCTGTTTACTTAGGGCTGAAATATTTCCTAGTTCCCTATTCACTTATAGTTTAGTCCTTAACCATCTTATAGGTGTTTGGTTGGATCATAAGGTTTTCAAGAGATTTACTACAAGTACTATCATTACTCTTGTCAACATAAGATCATGAGTATAATCATGAATATCTCATGTAAATGCATTCATCAAATCCTCCTACCTTTAAGGATTGATCTCTTTTCCCCAATCTTCCATGATCCTGACCGATGTATGTAATCTGTACATCCATACATATTGTCAATATATAAATTATGAACAATCCTATTGATCACTAGATCTAATGTTTAGAATGATCTTTAGATCATTCATATCTAAGTATTTTTCTATCTCTAAGTCTTTGTATGTTCATCTCCTTGATCTTGATCTTTCATAGATCCTTTGATTGACAATCTACTCATGTTGATAAAGATCAAGGTCCTAGATCTTCTATCATCTAGTTCTTCTTTGATCTAAGTTCAGTTCTTGGATCATCCCAATGGAGGATGATATTGGTTTTCTTCCTTGAATCACCTTTGATCAAGGGTTTGGATTATCTAATCTAATGAACTATAACAAGTATACTACTAAACATACATACTAAGTACAATATAGTGTTCTTATTCTTATTGTTCTTGATCATCCAAGATTTAATAGATCTTGTTTGATCATCCTTATCTTACTGTTTTTATTAGGGTTAGGTAATTTACTAACCTTTTATGCTGTTATGATTATTATTCAACCAGTTAATGTGCATGGTTGAAGGTAGCTTATTCAAGCCTAAATCTAGACTGCTCTTCTTATTTCCAATTGGCTAAGGCTTACTAGTTGAATGGGTGAACACAAAGTGATTACTTCAATCCTCATGTAAGGAGGCGTTTAGACCTCACAAACGTCAACAGAAGGTAGGGGAAGAGCGAGGCTCTATTAGATAACCCCCTTAACCACTATGTTCATCATTCACTAGAATGACCATAGCTCAACCTTTCATAAGGTTCCTATAAGCATGTTTACCCTAAGTACTCTTTCTAATGGATTTTAATTAAGTCCATGAATATTTATAATGTCATTCATGGGGTTTATTATTCTTTTCCTAATTTGGGCTAAGGATTTGATAATCCTTATATTGTCCTACTAACTATAGCCCTTACTAATTAAGTCCAAAGTACTTCATTCCTATTTGTGTCATGAAACTCTACTTTCTCATTAGAATACATTTTTTATGTTTTATGCTCTTTATCTCATAACAAGTAAATCTACTACTAACATTCAACCATAAATGAATTATAAATTTAAAGCATAAAACTACCTAATTTAACATTCAATGAAAATGAGGCAAGGTACTTAAATTAAATCTAGCACCTTATGATAAGAATGAACACATATCATACTAAACTCTAAATGTTATACTAGCATGCTTTATAACATAATAATATAAAATAAAACTAATTATATTTACATTTTTAGAAACCTTAACCACTATGTTCATCATTCACTAGAATGACCATAGCTCAACCTTTCATAAGGTTCCTATAAGCATGTTTACCCTAAGTACTCTTTCTAATGGATTTTAATTAAGTCCATGAATATTTATAATGTCATTCATGGGGTTTATTATTCTTTTCCTAATTTGGGCTAAGGATTTGATAATCCTTATATTGTCCTACTAACTATAGCCCTTACTAATTAAGTCCAAAGTACTTCATTCCTATTTGTGTCATGAAACTCTACTTTCTCATTAGAATACATTTTTTATGTTTTATGCTCTTTATCTCATAACAAGTAAATCTACTACTAACATTCAACCATAAATGAATTATAAATTTAAAGCATAAAACTACCTAATTTAACATTCAATGAAAATGAGGCAAGGTACTTAAATTAAATCTAGCACCTTATGATAAGAATGAACACATATCATACTAAACTCTAAATGTTATACTAGCATGCTTTATAACATAATAATATAAAATAAAACTAATTATATTTACATTTTTAGAAACCTTAACCACTATGTTCATCATTCACTAGAATGACCATAGCTCAACCTTTCATAAGGTTCCTATAAGCATGTTTACCCTAAGTACTCTTTCTAATGGATTTTAATTAAGTCCATGAATATTTATAATGTCATTCATGGGGTTTATTATTCTTTTCCTAATTTGGGCTAAGGATTTGATAATCCTTATATTGTCCTACTAACTATAGCCCTTACTAATTAAGTCCAAAGTACTTCATTCTTATTTGTGTCATGAAACTCTACTTTCTCATTAGAATACATTTTTTATGTTTTATGCTCTTTATCTCATAACAAGTAAATCTACTACTAACATTCAACCATAAATGAATTATAAATTTAAAGCATAAAACTACCTAATTTAACATTCAATGAAAATGAGGCAAGGTACTTAAATTAAATCTAGCACCTTATGATAAGAATGAGCACATATCATACTAAACTCTAAATGTTATACTAGCATGCTTTATAACATAATAGTATAAAATAAAACTAATTATATTTACATTTTTAGAAACCTTAACCACTATGTTCATCATTCACTAGAATGACCATAGCTCAACCTTTCATAAGGTTCCTATAAGCATGTTTACCTAAGTACTCTTTCTAATGGATTTTAATTAAGTCCATGAATATTTATAATGTCATTCATGGGGTTTATTATTCTTTTCCTAATTTGGGCTAAGGATTTGATAATCCTTATATTGTCCTACTAACTATAGCCCTTACTAATTAAGTCCAAAGTACTTCATTCTTATTTGTGTCATGAAACTCTACTTTCTCATTAGAATACATTTTTTATGTTTTATGCTCTTTATCTCATAACAAGTAAATCTACTACTAACATTCAACCATAAATGAATTATAAATTTAAAGCATAAAACTACCTAATTTAACATTCAATGAAAATGAGGCAAGGTACTTAAATTAAATCTAGCACCTTATGATAAGAATGAACACATATCATACTAAACTCTAAATGTTATACTAGCATGCTTTATAACATAATAGTATAAAATAAAACTAATTATATTTACATTTTTAGAAACCTTAACCACTATGTTCATCATTCACTAGAATGACCATAGCTCAACCTTTCATAAGGTTCCTATAAGCATGTTTACCTAAGTACTCTTTCTAATGGATTTTAATTAAGTCCATGAATATTTATAATGTCATTCATGGGGTTTATTATTCTTTTCCTAATTTGGGCTAAGGATTTGATAATCCTTATATTGTCCTACTAACTATAGCCCTTACTAATTAAGTCCAAAGTACTTCATTCTTATTTGTGTCATGAAACTCTACTTTCTCATTAGAATACATTTTTTATGTTTTATGCTCTTTATCTCATAACAAGTAAATCTACTACTAACATTCAACCATAAATGAATTATAAATTTAAAGCATAAAACTACCTAATTTAACATTCAATGAAAATGAGGCAAGGTACTTAAATTAAATCTAGCACCTTATGATAAGAATGAACACATATCATACTAAACTCTAAATGTTATACTAGCATGCTTTATAACATAATAATATAAAATAAAACTAATTATATTTACATTTTTAGACACCTTAACCACTATGTTCATCATTCACTAGAATGACCATAGCTCAACCTTTCATAAGGTTCCTATAAGCATGTTTACCCTAAGTACTCTTTCTAATGGATTTTAATTAAGTCCATGAATATTTATAATGTCATTCATGGGGTTTATTATTCTTTTCCTAATTTGGGCTAAGGATTTGATAATCCTTATATTGTCCTACTAACTATAGCCCTTACTAATTAAGTCCAAAGTACTTCATTCTTATTTGTGTCATGAAACTCTACTTTCTCATTAGAATACATTTTTTATGTTTTATGCTCTTTATCTTATAACAAGTAAATCTAATACTAACATTCAACCATAAATGAATTATAAATTTAAAGCATAAAACTACCTAATTTAACATTCAATGAAAATGAGGCAAGGTACTTAAATTAAATTTAGCACCTTATGATAAGAATGAACACATATCATACTAAACTCTAAATGTTATACTAGCATGCTTTATAACATAATAATATAAAATAAAACTAATTATATTTACATTTTTAGAAACCTTTACTTATGATCTAATCATTTGATCTTAGATCTTTTCCTTTGATTAAGGACTTTAGTTATATTTAGAGAATTTTCTCTATTAAGGTCAAAAGATCACATTGATCTATTTTTATCATAATCCATCCATGATTTCCTTGGATTTCATCATATAAACATTTATTCTTTCCACCCCAAGGATCTGATCACACTTGATCTCATTGATCAAGTGGGTCCCTTTGTATTTTTTTTTTGTTTTTTCTACCATAAAGGGTAGATCCCTTATTTTATCCAAGATCTGTCCAAATTAACCATAGATATTACTTTATTACATTATTATATCATTGCTAAAATAAATTTCCAAGATCTGATCACCTCAGATCTTGAAGATCTTAGAAATTGGACACTTATTTCCAAAATACAGAAAAATATAGAAAAATACAGAAATAAATTTTAGAAATATTATGACTTCATTAGAAACTAGACATTACAAGATTTCCATAGCTTCTTTCTGATCTCAATTTGGAGTTCATATGACTCCACAATCTTAAATTGAAGTTTTCAGCCGTTCTTAAGGTCCAGATTTGATCTAGGCCCACCAGAATTAATCTCTCTCAATTGAGGGTCCAAAACTGCTCAGATCTTTCTGAAACTTCTATCCTAGGGGTTTTGGACCATTCTGGATTGATTGGTGGGGTCAGATTTTTCATCTGAGCACTCCATCATCATGAATTAAGGGTTCTGTTGTTTACTTTATTTTTACCTTTTTATTACCAAAATTAATTATAGTAAAATAAAAATTACATAAAAAATACTAAAAATATATGAAAAGGATTTCCACTTACTTGATTGGAGAGAAAACCTCATTTATATGCCCAATTTAAAAAAATACATTGTTGATGAAGATATAGCCTAAAATCCACCTTTCTTGCAAATACCGTTGTTTGAACCGTTGGATCTTGAAATTTCTTTGGGGGTTTTGTAGAATAGATGTGTTGGGATTTTTTGGACGGTGTAATTGGTCAAATTAGATCTAGAACAGAGTGCCTAATTGAATTTAGGTCTCTTGTTCTAATCTAAAAAGAAAAACAAGTTGGAAAGAGATCTAACTCTTGGAAATTTTGGGGTTTTGGAGAGGGATTCTAGATCTAATTTTTCAAGGAGATTGAAGATAATTTCATGGGGATTTTATGAGGATTTTTGGAAGATTTTTGGGGTTGTATTTATAGGCATTTTGGGTCTTTTTCCATGATTATAATATGTTATTTTTTTAATATAAAATGACATGAAAGTCTTCAATGCTCCCATGCCTAACTTTTCTTCCCCATGACTAGCTGATCTTTGTTGACCCATGTTTCACATGGGCTGCTGATCAAATTGGTTGTTGGGGACGTGGTGGTCCCCATGTGGGCCCCACATGGTGTAAAAAGTCCGTTTTGCCCTTTATGCATAAAACTTTGGGTTTTATTCCCATGATCTCGGATTTGAGTGTACTTAGTGGCGTTGGATTCGTATTTCTCAGTACATTCTAAATTTTGATGTTTCATATTTTGATTTTTGGGTAAAATTACTATTTTACCCCTTTTGTCCAAAAAATGAAAAACTTAAGGATTTCTCATCCGAATTCGAAATTTGTCATGCTTACAGTCATTTTGAAGGGTTTGCTAAGTTTAAATTTCAATTTTACATATCTTATTATTTGATTATACTTTTATAAAAAGTATATTTTAAATAACCCTAATATTTCAGCCCGAAATATCTGAAACTCAAACTTCATTAATTTTTCTCAATCAATTTACAAAAATTGGGGTTATTACATGACATGTTGAATGGATTATGTTTTTCCTTCATGATATGAAACCTCTTTTGACATGCTTACATGAATGGTACATTCTTTGCCATGTATCCATATTTGATCATGTTTAAGTGCTTGATATGCCATAAAATGTGAAGCTAGCAAACGACGCATTCCCACCATGAAATCATACCATTTTGCTAACCACTTTTGGTGATACATGCTTACTTTATGAAGGCCTTGTTTTGCATGATTATTCTTGGGTAAGTAGCATGATATTTCTTGAGAATATTTGTATTTTTAATGTCAAGAAATTGGGCTTCATTAGCCCTTAAAAGGATGCATAGATTTGGTATGTTTCGAGGCCAATTTTGGGCCGAAATATGGACCAGATCTATAGTCATAATTGGTAGATCAAACCACCTATAAATTTTGGTATTTCTATATGGAATGATCATTATCAAGTTAGTTTATGGATTGAGCCCACTTTTGTTGGATCATTTTCTACATTCCCTATAGGAAATGATGCCTGTAAGATCATAGTTTTGTGTAATAACTAAGGGGGCAGCCAATCCTAAGTATCGCAATGAATAAATTAATATTCCTAAGTTAAAATCCAATAAATGATGAGTTTTGTTAGGTGAAACCTAAGGAAAGACCTAGGAACTTATGGGCTGCTATAAGTGCTTGAATGCTACTTAGGCCTTCAGTAATATTGATAACCATAAAATAAGAACGTGACTTGGACATAAATTCAAATATGTACCCTAAGGCCTTTCCTAGGACATCAAGTTAAAAGTGCACCCAAGAGTGCCATGGAAGGGAGCTAGAAAACCACCGAGTATGGGATCAGTGTACCTCACTGCCATAGCACCATTTGGAGTGTGAGTTTTCATGGAAAAAGTGTCATTGAACACATGCGAATATGAATAATATGGATGATAAGATTGGGCATTGATAATATATAAATTTTGCACCCAAATTAGGAGAAAATGGACTTAGGACCCTAGGCCACTCTATGGTGAGATTTGAGCCTAGGTGACATATGGATTTTATGTACTTTTCATAATTGGACCAGACCTTAGAAAAGTTATTCTAGACCATTTTCTAAGGTTCAAAATGAAGAAATATGATAAGGACATGAGCCCTAAAGAAAGTGAATTAGAATGTCTTGTGTAGCACCTTAAAATTAAGTTGCTTTACTCTAACCTTGCCAACAAGAAAAGAAAGTAAATTAAGGAAACTAATTAGAAATAATCACTAAATCAAAGCAAATAAACGTAAGTTATCAAATTAAAGCAAGAAAACTACTTAAACTAAATTAAAGCAAAATAAAAAAAAAAGAAAGGAAAGGAAACTAGATTAGATTAACTAAGGAATGGAAAAGACAATTTCATTAATCAACTTCATTACCATCACAAGGAATGAAAGGAATAAACAAAACAAAGTAAGAAAAGAAACTTCCTTGAAGTGGCTGCCATACAAATCCTTCATTATGTCACCCAACAAGGCTCTTTACACATCCTCTTCTTCAAATATCGGTTTGAAATCTGTTTGACAGTCTGCTGGTTGTGTCACTCAACAAGGGCCTCCATACTTACATTCAACCCAAAGTACACTAATCTACAACCAAGATTTTCTCATCTCCTCAACCTAACATTTTGCAAGCCCAAATTGTTTCTCCTAGCCATGCTTAAGGAATTAGAATAGTCCTTAACTACCATTAGAAGGTGTTCTTCCATTTTCTTTATTCCCAAATCCCAAAGGAAGAAAAGAAAAGATGAAGGAACAAGATTTGTGTATGGTTATGGTGGAAGGCATGTAATACTAAGGGAGATGGGTCATGGATAAAGAATGGAAAAGAAAGAAGGGGGAAAGAGGAAGAAGATGGAGGAAAGAAAGAAAGGGAAGTGGGGATGGAAGAGCTTCCTTACCTCTTCTCCAAAGGATTGAACTTGATCTTATGGAGCTTTGGTAAAGGTGATCCCTCTCCTTATATTTCTCCTAGATTTAGCTTTCCAGTACAAGGGAAAGGTAAGATATCCCTAACTCATTCAAAACACCTTTATTTATAAGTTTTTTAGAGTGAAAGTCATGATGCTTGAATGGTTGAGATTAAACCACATAAGTTAAAATTGAATGAAGGGTTGGATGAAGGGTAGGCATGTTTTTCATATAGGATGTGGGAGAGGAGAAAAGAAGAATGGGAAAGAATAATAAAGAAATAAGAATGGGAAAGAAAGATAATTAGTAGCTGAGGAAAGAAATAGAAAGGAAAGGAAAAGAGGTCGCTGTGGATAGAAGGAAAGGAGATTTGATGGAATTTAATCAAAATAAGAAGGTTGTTGAGGTGGTTGGGGGAGGGGGATGTAGTTTTCCATATGGGATTTTGGGGTGGAAAATTGGAAGTTGGTAACTTGGAAAGAAACGGAAGTAATGTAATGGGTAGGTACGAAATAGGTAGAAATGAAAGTAGATGAGAAAAAAAGTGAAAGAAATGAAAAGTAGGAGGAAGAATCTAAGGAAATTCAAAATTAGAAAGTCTTGAAATGGAGGGGCCATGGAATTCAAATGGGTGTATGTGGTTTGTTTTTAGAAACCCTAAGATGAGATGAGAATTGGATGAAGATGGGTGGTTGAGATCTTCCTTAGGGTTTTAGGTTGAATTTTAAACATAGAAAAGGTGGCTCGGGTTTCAATAACTTCAATACTTCATTCCTTGCCCTTAGGTCATGCTTACCCTTACTTGGATGGATGGGATCCCATTGTGACATCTAGATCTTCTTGAAGCTCCTTTTTCTCTCCATCACTGGATTAGATTGCCTAGCATGAATGACCTTGATTCCTTAGAGATATCTTTATGTATTTCATGTAAAACAAGTGTTCTTCAATACCTTACATAGATGAGACATCAAATCATTGGTTGATCTTCTTCTTTTGGTTGATTAGGAGAGAGAAAATGAGTAAAAAATTTCATGTTGGTCTCAGTCATCTTTTATTTATTAGAAGCTTTCTTTGTATACGATCCCATTATATGTAAATTGAACTTCTCTCATAAGCTTCTTAAGGTGGTAAATGTTTGCAAATATGAACACATGGGAAGTTTGACACCTTTCACCTTCATTTGAGGAGTTATGCATGGTGGTTTTTTATTGTTCTAACTTTGATAATGACTCCCAATGATAATTTTGAACCTCCAGGACTTTATTTTTTACATGTGTGACCCATGATGTAGCTTGGGAAGTTTCTCTTTTAGGGGTAAAATTGGCAATTTAATGCTTTTTTTCATTTGTACTTTGAACCTCCAAAATAGTAGAATAAACCCTAATTAGTGATAATTAAGTGATTTTGGGGATAAAACCTTCTAATTATAGAGGTATGTAGGTAATATTTCTATATATATATATATTATCATAAGACATGAACTGGAACTAGTAACAAAACAGGTTTACAAAGCACCTAACATGATTAGCTTGGGACTAATAGATTCATTATGTGAAAGCTTATTCAAAACAATACTTCCACTATAATTTGACTATGTTATTCAAAGAATCTATGTCTTGATAAGGAGTACATGGAAAAAGTATTGAAAAGGGATGTATTCAATGGTTTTGCAAGGATTTGCATTGAAATGCCATGGAAAAATAGAGCATCTAGAATGCCCTAGTTTCGAATGAAAAGAAAGGTGAAAGGCAGTACTACAAGTATTAACCTAGTTTTGGAATGAAAATAAGAACCCTTTCATCTTATTCATGGATAGGAGTTCTAGGAAGGATCTTATATGATTTGATGTGTAAGTGAGACGTTGCATCTCTATTTTGTTTTCTATATTTGATTGAAACATACAGGGATAGTGATATGTAACTCCTATAAGTATATTGTTTTGATTTGAAAACTTACAAGGACAATGATACGCAATGCCTCTAAGTATATGGTCTTGATTTTGAAACTTATAGGGACGACGATATGTAATACCTCTAGGTATATGGTTTTGATTTTGAAATTTACACGGATGACAATACATAATGTCTGCAGGTATATGGTTTTGATTTTAGAAACTTACAAGGACAGTGTTACATAATGCCTTTAAGTACAAAAATCTGTAACTTGACATGGGCTGACATGTCGATCATCCCAACTAGAGCCAGTGGCAAGATAGTTGTACCATTCATTGAGTAGTACTTGGCTTGATTATCTACTGACGAGTTGAGCAGGAGTAGTACTAGATTTGCTTATCAATTGACTAGTTGAGGTAGAGTATTTATTATTATTATTATTATTATTATTATTATTATTATTATTATTATTATTATTATTATTATTATTACTACTGGGAAACTCATAGAAGTGAACCCCTTCGTCTATTACAGATGATTTTGAAGTAACAATTATATGATGTTTTATCGATCAACAATATTTCCAATGATGCTCTTTAACCTATACGATTTAATAAAGATAGTTTCTGTCAACTATTTGCATATGTATAGATGCATAAGTTGTAAGTAGTGAATAGGAAAGAATGATACAACATTACACACTTAGAAACTTGAACCATAATGCTAGACTTGGATATTTAGAACTTATGAGTATGACCTTGTTAGATTTGACATCTATCAATGTACTTGAATTAAATCACATGCTATCATAGACATGAAACCATGTTGCATACTTCTCTATTGGCCATATTAGCATTTTTCCAACTAGGCAGTTGTGCTCACCTCACACCAACATTTCAGGAGAGATCTCGAAGAAGTTGAGTGTAGAGGAGAAAGGGAAAACAAAAATCATGTTTTGATGAACTTTATGGATGACTATAATATGAAGTCATGTTGACACTTTACATTATGGGAATGTAATATTTAGACATAGTCTTCATATTAATGTTATGAATGTGAACATAGCTGTGACCAGTGGAATCTTGTAGTGTGATTCTTGTTCGTATACACTCTTATTTTTCTCTTATTTTAGTGCTACGAATGAAGTTTGATGGGTAGCCCCAATGAGGAGTGTGGGATTTCTTAATTACCTATATTACATATGGGTTTTCCTACATTTCATTTGCATATGGTTTTAAATAGGAATTCTGATGCATTATCCATGATCTCCAAAATATGTTTCAAAAAATTGGGACATCACACATGGGTTGAGGTATAACATACACCCTGGAGCCATTAAGATGTATTAGGATTTTAAAGAAACTTTTGGTGGCAAGATATGAAAAGGGATATAGAAGAATATGTGACTAGTTGTTTAAGAAGGTGAAGGTAGAACACCAAAGACTAGATGGTTTGTTGCAGACTTTGGAACTTCCTAAATGGAAGTGGGGCCACATTACCATGGATTCATTATGGGATTGCCCTGGACTTTTAGTAGGCAGTGTATGATATGGTTGATATGGCAGATGTGACTCAGTATCTTGCCTAAGAGCAATTAAACTATTCATTAGACTTTCTATACTATCTAATCGATTATCAATTGCATTGGATAGATTAGGAGTGTACCTTATCTTTGTCTCATGCATATTATGTAATGGCTTAGGAGTGAAATAGTATGAAAGTGGTGGTTGACCATCCCTTGTTTGGTAGGCCATTGCACTCAACTTTACATACAACGAAATAAATCATAGTATACAATGAATGAATAGTTTTTTTTTTATAATGAAAAGCCCTAACTAAATGATGCATCTTAAGTAAATGTGGCTCCTAACTCTAAATGATGCACAATCAATCCCTAGGGTGGTTATTGATCTTTGATAATGAGTAGGGTGGTTAGCCTTTAGACCTAAGTCAAGATAGCTCCTTCTTTTGACTAGGCTTGACTATTGCTTACAAGTTAGGTTCTGCTCTAAAGTGATTAATACAATTCTCATGAAAGGAGGTGTTTAGACCTTAATAACTGTCAATGAAAGGTGTATGAAAATCACATGGATTTTGGATACCCACTATAACCATGATGTTTAGAAGCCATTGGAGTAACAATATATCTCCTCCTTCTAAAAGGGTCCTGCATGCTTGAAACCCTAAGTCTCTTGCTACTTGATTTTAAATTAAGCTTCAAGGATTGGAATCGCTAACATACATGGAATTGATTTGATTACCTTGGTGGTCCAAGAATCTGATGATGAAATCTCAATCCTTATCTTATGAGGGTTTCAGCGAGGCCCTTACCATCAATGTGTTCCACCCACCATAGAAGTAGTAAACGTGCAATGCAAGTACAAGAAAGCAAACTATTGCAACCTATATGCTATCGAACCAAGGTTTAGTTAGGTGCAATCTAATGCAAAAATCTTAAATAAGATGCAACAAATAAGATGAATGACCCTAATCTATATGAGTTACACTACCAACCAATATGCAGCTTACACGAAATGCAAGTACACTAAGAAAAGTAAATAAGGTAAGGGAAACTTATAGTGGGGTTTTTGATGAAGATCAAGTGTGGGCCTCCTTACCCATCACTTGCTCTATATTAATACAATCCATTTAAAATTGAAATAAAGAAATTGCAAGTTATAATGGGTCCTCACTACAAGTTCACTCAAAAGGAAAAAAAAAGAAAAGAAGACACTAATCTAAGAAAGCAACCAAATTTGATAAAGCTTTGGCCCACATGATCGCCGTTGCTCCTTGGATCAATTTATGAGCAATTAGAAAAATATGCAGATCTGATATAAAAATCCTAAGTTAATGCAACCTACAATTACAACTAAAGATAAATAGTCCAAATAAGAATCCAACCACAATTCATTGCAATTCCCTAGCAATGGCACCAAAAACTTGGTGTATCTTTAAAATTACTCGCAAGTGCACAAATCAAAGTAGTATTTTAATGCAAGTGAGGTTGATCCCTTGAGGAATCTCAAAGATATGCAATAAATTGGATTCTATTTAAATCAATTGACTTTAATCAAAGAGATAGAGAAGTGAATAAACTAGGAAATTAAAACAAACTAAGAAGGAAACATGCATGGAATTAGAAACTAGAATTAAAAGAAAATTTCTAAAAACTAAAGCAAAACAATTGGAATGGAAACTTACCTAACTAACATGCAAGCAACAAAAGGAAACTAATGCTAAATTAGAATGAATCAAATTAGGCAACTAATTTTAAGGAAGCTACTCAAATTCAAAACTTTCCTAAGTTACCAATTTCCTAAACTAGAATTAGAAACTTTCTAAAAATAGACTTCATAAAACCAATTTAGGAAAATTTCTAACACTAAACTAACATATAAAAATAATTAACCAATGAGATCTAACTAACTTTGACAAGAAATTAGAAACAAGCATATGAATGGAATCTATGATTAAAGAGACTTTCTAAATTTAACATCTAATTCTAAAACTTCATAAAGGTGGGACTTTCCAAAAAGAAAAAAGAAAAATTTCTAAACCTAAAATAAGAGCAAACAATGAATTTAATACTACTAAAACTAAATTAGGCAACTAAACTAAGCAAAATCCAAAAAGAAAAGTAACCTAGTACCATGCACACGATCCATGGATTGTACGCATGGTTCTAAGGTGCAAAGGTCACCACAAGTGATGAATCTAAAGTGAACTTTCATTCAAAATATTTAATGGTTGTAAGAAAAAAATGAAAAGCTAAATGGATTCCTAATTATTTAAGCAAATATGGTGTTTACATGGCTGGAAACAAAGCACAAAGTTAAGGGGAGAAATATTCTCGATTTCTACTACTTAAGAACATTAAATAAATCAAGCATAAGAAAGCAATTGAAACCACAAATTTTATGAAAAGAAACAACCAAATCCAAATTAAATTGATAAAATAAACATTCCTATGAAATCAGCCACCATTTTGAACACATTGCATTATACGATTAAGTCAATGCATTCTCCCTTAGTTATACATGATTTATATAATTTCCCATGCATTAATTCCCATTCAATTACATTGGTTTCATTTCACTTGCACAACCTTTCTTTTCATTTCCTAAGTTGTAACTTTGTTATTTCTCTCAAAGGTCATATTCAAGTATTTATTTTATCTAAGTTTTTCTTCAATTATCACCTATAGGTACTCTTGCATCACCATCTAATTGAGTTTCCTTATCATTGCATCACTTAGGTACCCTATCTATATATATATATATATATATATATATTAACAATTTCACCATGGTCTCCTTTGTTAGTTCAATTTATTAACCACTTAGAATGATTTTTTCCTTATGCAGCCCTGAATGTATCATATCTATTCGTACCTTTACATATCACTTAGATATTTATACATAGTACATAGGTTATCATCACTTAAATAGTTTTTGTATCTTTCATCCTAGGCTTCATTAACTCTTGTAGGTATGAGATTTAAGCATTTCTTGTCTAGGTTTCACTATCCATGTATTCACATAAGCTTCACTCTTCCACTCCATTATATTATATTCCAGATTCTCAAACCAAATTAAGTTTCACGTTTACCCTTGTAATGTATAATTCATTTATTTTCACTTCACCTCAAAGAACTTTATTGATTCACTTCCCAATTACTCCAAAATTATGCGCATAAAATAGTCTACAAATTCTAGAAATTGTGTACTATTCAAGCTTGCAAAACTATATCTAAACTACAAAAAACTTCAATCTAAAAGCTCTCAATATAAATTATAATGATATCTAAAGAAAACTCAATAAATAATTTAAGAGGAAAGAAGTCTTAAAAGGCTGAACGGCTAAGGGAAAATGGACCTAAATTAAAGTGGTGAACAAGAACCAAAATGGGAAATTCAAATGGGGATTTCCAATTTCTTAACTAGCTATTCTCTTGGATGTCACTATGAGCGAATAACTAACTTAAATATTGGTTGACTAAAAAGAAAAACTAAAGAATTGAAGCAAGAAAGGTGGGGGATTGAAGGTTGGAAAGTTGCATGTAATCTAATAAACAAAAGAAGGAAAACTTAGAGCAATGAAACTAAATCAAAACAAGTAAACTACTAACCCAAGTTAGAGAGAAATTAACTAAGACAATAACTAGAAAAGCAAAGGAATATGAACTTTAAAGGAGTCCCAAAGTTTAGCAGCAACAAAGCACCAAAAGAGATCTTGATTTCAAGGTGCCTCACCCACCTCTAATTGAAAAATTCGTATAAACCATGGGCAATATATAGATAAGTGGGTTCCTAAGTTAGGAAAAGATGAATCCATGGGAAAAGTGGATCTAGGGCTAGTGTATTGAATGAAGAAGGTTAGGAGGCATTTTGAGGAGGAAATTTAGGTAGGAATGATGTCATAAAGATGACATAAGAGAGAGAGAGAGGAGTTGATGGGCTGGCTGGTTACTAATTTTGGAAGGGGGGAAGGCATCATTTTCCATGGAAGGAAAGTGGCTCTCCACCTCCTAATTGAATAGTGATTAGTTGTGGGAAGAGTGGAAAAATAGGAATGAAAGTAAGTATAAAAATCTAGAAGAAAACCTAAGATTTTTACATGTTTGTATAGACTTAGATCTAGGTTTTCCTAATTAGGAAACCACTTGATTTTGCCAACTAAGCAAGGGCTACACCCTTTTCTAGGAAGGTGTCTTTCTCCTTGACTTAGAAATGTGGGACCCTAGTATGATGGCTAGATTAGGAATGTGGTTTTTCTCTCTTTATGAGTCCCTTAATGCATGATCATCTTACCTTTTACATTAATCTCTCAAAATCCCTTAAAAATAACACTTTTAACATAGGAAAGTTTCTTGACTTGATGCTCTAATTGTGTGGCTTCATATGGCACTCCTCCTTGGCTTGATGGTTCACTTTGATGGCTCATTCCTTGCTAGCTTAAGTGGTTTCAATGATTGAGTTCAAGACTTGAGTAGCTTGTACGGCTTATCATGCCTTTTCATGGCTCCCATGCGAAGGTGGTGAAAATCATGACTTGGGCTTGGGTACATTTCTAGTTACCCTTTGCTCCTCCAATTGCTTCTTTACTTACCCTAGGATAATCTTGATCCTTCTTCACACCTTGATTAATGAAAATTAGGCTTTGGCCTGCTTACATTTCCTAGTTAGATTGGGAAACCTCTTGAATGACCTCAATTCTTATCTTGATCAAGCTCAGCCTTTGGATTACCTTGTCAACACCTACAAAAGAAGAAAAACCCTAATTAAATCCTAGAAAATTATGACTATTAGCATACTTACTCTAGATTAGCTCCTAAACCAACAAAATATCCAACTTGTGAATTATTAGGTAAGAAATGCATGTGTTACGAAATTTCAAAAAAAACTTTAAAAATATAATACTATATTTTATAATACATGGACTACTAATTGGTTACTTTTTATTCAAAATTGAACATTTGTTAGTTAACTTGATTAGGACTCTTGAAAACCCAATTTTTTAGCATAGGATAATTGAGTGAAATTCTTCTCCAATAGTATAACTCCATGTAGCTTGGCTTAAGTAGCTTTGAAGACTTGCTTTTGGAGCTCATTTGGCTTGGTTTTGTTGCTTACACCCTTGAATATAATGGCTTGACTTGAATCTTTTGGCTTGTCACCTTCTAGTTTCATTCTTTACTTCCCTTAAGATAATCTTGAACCTTGATCACTCCTTGGATCAATGATATTTAGGCCTTGGCTTGCTTAGGTTTCCTAGTTAGACTAGGAAACCTCATGAATGGCTTCAATTCTCATCTTGATCAATTTCAGCCGTTAGATCCTCATCTCGATTTCCACAAAAGGTTAAAATTCCTAATTGAATTATAGAATTATGATTATTCACATACATACTTTGGATTAGCCTCTTAATCTACAAAATATCAAACTTTTGAATTATTGGTTAGAAATGCATGTATTACAAATTTTTTTAAAAACCCTAGAAATAACACTATATTTTGTAACACATGGGCTATTTATTGGGTACTTTTTATACAAAATTGAACACTCATCACAACCCCCAACCACCATTTTTCTAGTCTTGAGTAAAATATATGAAAAATCATAAAAATAAATGGTTGCCATTTTCATTGGTATTCACGATTGTGTTTAACATATGCAACAAGCCCTAAAATCCCTAAGTTACCCATAGTGGATGAGTTAGGCCTTGTGAGGATTTGCAGTTAATATATCCACTAAATTCTTAAAATTTTTATGAAAGTCCTTTATTTGTCAGAGAAAATTTTCTTCTATTCAATTTATATTAAATATATAACTTTAGCCTACTAATAAAGATGAACATAAAGGTTCAAAATCATGCCCTTATGCTAAAGATATCTCATTATTTCATTAAACATTGGAAGGTGAGTGTGTGCTATAGCTAATATATAATTATCAATTTCCATGTCAAATATAACCTAAATGAAGTCCAAATGTATGCTTTGACTTCAATTCTCACAGGATATACTTGTCACTCAGAAAGAAGTCACTCAAATAGGAGTAAGTCTATCATTAATATGTGAGCAGAATATTATTCATTGTCCAAAAATCTCACATATTTCATACAAAAGAACGATAACTTAGAAAGAACGATAATGGTCTCATGAGAGGATATCAACATTCTACCAAATTCTATACTCATTCATAACCATATCGAAGCCATATCTCTTAAGATCAAGTTAAGACTTCTATTTGCACAAACCATAGGCTTAGGTAAGGTTACCAAAAGAATGAGGACAAAGGTAAGCAAAGGTTTTCTAGGAATATGTAAAGGTCTTCTATTAGTGTATTCCCAACTTTTCCATTTTTTCTTACACAAGTGAACATTCTTCTTTTTCACTGGCTATCTTTTTCTTTTTCTTAACTCCCCCAATGCCAGTCCTAAGCCCGGATGAAAAAGGAGGAGGGTCTTACGTCAGGTGCCAGCCAGCAAGGGAGAAGTTGAAGATGATTTTGTAATTTCTTTCTTACAAATGAATATGCATTTGTATATTAGTTTATGAGGAAGAAATGAAAATCATCTCCAGCTTCTTAAAATATGGCCACCCTTGCGTCAAGTAGCTAGCTAGCAAGGGTGAAGCTAAAGATGATCTTTTTGTTTCTCTTTTGCTTGCAAATGAATAAGCATTTGTATATTAGTTTGTAAGGAAGAAATGAAAATCATCTTCAACTTTTTAAAACTACGGCAACCCAAACATGACATGAATCGAAAACTAACATTCCCTCAAGCTAAGGCATTCCCCATAAGTGATGCGTTGCATCGGATCCCAAGTGTAGTGAAAAATGGGCAAGGGCTACTAGAGCATCCTCTCAGAAGCGACTCGCTGCTTCTGAACCCAGGTGCAATGAAAAGTGGACATGGGTTCATGCCATGGAGGTCAAGAAAGGCAATAGCAAATAGGATATCTCCAAAACATAAGATTCGTATTGCCACATGGAATATAGGAACATTGACAGGTAAGAGTTTAGAGTTAGTAGACATGATAAAATGTAGGATAGTCAACATCACCTATATCCAAGAAACCAAGTGGAAAGGGCTAAAGCTAGAGAAATAGATGGGTATAAATTATGGTACATAGGAAAGGAAAATAATAGAAATGGCATAGGAATAATAGTGGATAAGGAATTAAAGGATAAAGTTGTGGACATTAAAAGAATTAGTGATAGAATTATAATAATAAAACTTGTTCTAGGAGAGCAGATTATAAATGTTATAAGTGCATACACACCACAAGTAGGGTTGCAAGATATAATTAATAGACAATTTTAGGAAGATATAGAGGGGGTCATGCAAGAAATTCCCAACACTGATGGGATATTTATAGGAGTAGACTTAAATGGTCATGTAGGAGAAGATAAGGAAGGATATGATAGAATACACAGAGGGTATGGTGTAGGTGAACGAAATGAGATGGCAGAGAATATCCTCAATTTTGCTTTGTCATATAACCTGTCCATTGCAAATACACTCTTTAAGAAGAGGGATGAACACTTAATAACCTTTAAAAGTAGACTTCATAAAATCCAAATAGACTTTTTTCTACTTAGGAATAATGAACAATCTATATGTAAGGATTGTAAGGTGATACCTGATGAGAGTTTAACCTCACAACATAGGTTAATGGTTATGGATATAGGTTAGTGGTTATGGATATCCATATCAAAAGATTGAAGAAAGTAAAGGTATCTAAAAATTAAGTGGTGGAACTTAAAAGAAGAGAAAATAACCTAATTCACAAATAATTTGATGGTAGAAGGAATTTGGAACTATGAAACAAAAGTAAATACCATGTGGATTAATATTGCTGAGTCCATTAAGAAAGTGGCAAAAGATGTCTTAGGAGTATCTAAAGGTAAAAGACAATTAGTAAAGGAAACATGGTGGTGGAATAAAACATTGCAAAAAGTTATTAAAGAAAAATGGATGCATTTTAAAGCATGGCAAAAGACTCATAATGAAAACCATGAACAATATAAGAATGCTAAAAAGGTTGCTAAGAGAATAGTAAGTGAGGCTAAATTTAAAGCATATAATGAGATCTATAATAGACTAGGAACAAGAGAAGGTGAGAAAGATGTGTTTAAACTTGCAAAAGTAAGAGAACAGAAGGGTAAGGACTTAGATCATGTTTGGTGCATTAGAAGCAATGATCAAAGGGTATTAGTCAAAGATGATGAGATCAAACAAAGGTGAGAAACATACTTTCAAAAATTGTTAAATGACAATGGCTCTGAGAATATAGGGATTGAAAATACTATAAATCTAAATAACGCTAGATATTATAGATATGAATGTAGGATTAGAGTACCTGAAGTAAAAGGGGCCTTGAAACAGATGAAATCAGGAAAGGCCATGGGGCCCGATGGTATCTCAATAGAGGTTTGAAAGCATATGGGAGATATTGGGGTAGTTTGGTTGATCACGTTATTTAACAAGATTATAAAATCAAAGAAAATGACTGATGAGTGGAGGAAAAGCTCTATTGTACCAATTTATAAGAATAAAGGAGACATACAGAGTTGCACTAATTATTGAGGGATCAAACTTATGAGCCACACTATGAAACTTTTTGAAAGAGTGATTGAGAAGAGGCTACGGCATGAAACAAGTGTATCGGAGAATCAGTTTGGTTTCATGCCTGGGAGGTCTACCATGGAAGCTATTTTCTTACTAAGACAATTAGTAGAGAAATATAGGGAGAGGAGGAAAGACCTCCACATGGTCTTTATTGACTTAGAGAAAGCATATGATAGAGTCCCTACAGAGTTAATATGGAGGGTGTTGGGAGATAAAGGGGTTTCTCAGGGTATATAGACATAATTAAAGATATGTATGAGGGAGTGGTAACAAATGTTAAGACCACTAGTGGCGTGACTGGTGATTTCCCTGTCACTATAGGATTGCACGAAGGATCGGCATTGAGCCCATACCTTTTCACATTGGTTTGGATGAGTTAACAAAACATCTAACCGAGGAGATTCCCTAGTGTGTGCTATTTGCAGATGATATAGTCTTACTTGATGAGACAAGGGAGGGTGTAAACACAAAGCTAGAGTTATGGAGAGTAGCATTAGAATCTGAAGGATTTAAAATTAGCCAAACCAAGACAGAATATATGGAATGTAATTTTAACAAGGAGAGTAGCAGTGAAACACTAGTCAAGATTGATAACCAAGAAGTCCCTGTAAAAGCCAACTTTTGGTACTTAGGATCAATGATTCATGAGAGTGGAGAGATTGAGAGGGAGGTTACCCAGAGAATCCAAGCGGGTTGGAACAAATGGAGATGTGCATTTGGAGTTTTGTGTGATCGGCGAGTGCCACTCAAACTAAAAGGAAAATTCTATAGGATAGCCATAAAGCTGGCCATGCTCTATGGATCAGAGTGTTGGGCAGTTAAGGAACATCATACTCATAGGATGAGTGTAGCAGAAATGAGGATGTTGAGATGGATGAATGGTAAGATAAGAAGGGATAGAATTAGAAATGAAAATATTAGAGGAAATTTAGGGGTAGCACCAATAGGTAACAATATGGGGGAGATTAGACTTAGATGGTTTGGACATGTTCAAAGGAGACCAACAATAACACCGGTTAGGAGTGAGGCAATACAAGTAAAAGGTTCTAAGAGGGCAAGGGGAAGGCCCAAAAGAACGTGGATAGAAGTGGTGAGGAAAGATTTAAAAACTTTGAGACTAAATGAAGCCATAGTATTTAATAGAGTGGAATGGAGAAATAAGATTCATGTGGCCGACCCTTAATTGGGATAAGGTCTTGATAATGATGATGATCTCTCTCTCTCTCTCTCTCTCTCTCTCTCTCTCTCTCTCTCTCTCTCTCTCTCTCTCTCTCTCTCTCTCTTTTTACTTGATTTATATATAGCCTTATTGAACTTTTTTATATTCATCTCTTGAATTGTATTGCTCATAATTTTCCAAATATGTTTTTCATTCTTCTCTACATATTTCCAAAACACTTGCGCTATGGATAAATTATAGGGGTCCAATTTAGGTAAAGATTGTTTGGTTAACAATGAAAAGGCTCATTTTAAAGGCTCAATGGGTTTACTAAAGGAAAATAACATAGGGATGACAAAAGGCTAAGGGTGAAACAAGGATGGCTTCTATATTTCCTAAGTTTCATATAACAACCCCAAAATTTTATTGTTGCATGATCGAGGAATGAGTTTTCTAGGAGAATAACTTTTATAGAATTAAAATTAAAACATAAATAGTTAGATTCTACTTAGAAATTGGCATCCAATGACCCAAACAATGCTGAAAACGGAGTCTGGATGAGAAAGATATGGGATTTCAAAGTCAGAGCTATTTTGGTAATTAAAATTTTAAAAAAAACTAAGAACATGAAATTGAAATTGTAAAATCTGGATTATACTCATCGATATGAATCCAATGACACTAAGTTTGCTAAAATCGAAGATTGGACGAATAAATGGTAATTTTCTTATAGAGGGGTATTTTAGTAATTTCACTAGTGGGCCCCACTTGCAGAAATGTGAGTCCGATAGTGATGAGGTTTTGGGTATGTAACAATCATACATGTTGACTGAACTTAGGCTAAGGGGAATGATGAGGAAAAAATACAATCATTCTATGTTTAATATATAAAAAGAAAAGAAAAGAAAATAATAAAAAGAGGGGCCATTTTGATATTGCATGATCTGTTCTCAAAGAGAACAAACTTGACAACCCTAACCTTAGCACCCACCATTTTCCCCTCTTCCCCTTTCCATCCAGCGTGCCTTTCCCCTCTACCGGCAACCAAGAAGACTCGAAAACCCAAACCCCATTTTCGGCGTTCCCAAGCCGACAAAACCCCCTAGATTTTGGTGTGCACAATCCCATACAGATCCCTCCTTCGATCTCTTTTTCCTTTCATCATCATCGAGCTTAGCCAGACCATGATTGTTGGCGAGCTAGAAATCTCCTGCATCTTCTGATCTTCCAGTACACCACCCCTCCTGCTCTCTGGCAACATAAGAAACCCCAAATCCCACACCCAATAGAAACCCTCATTGAGTTTTCTCTGACTGCATGGGCTGCTCCTTTCTCGAGCAGATCTTGTTTTCCCCCTGATCTCTGGTACAGCCAATCTAGCGTGTTCAGATCCCTGGCAAACTTTTCCCTTGGTTCTCTCCATCACGTGGTAGGGCACAACCATGCCTGAGAAGGCCGACGTGCTCAGACCCACCAGAGATCACCATATGCCTGTCATCTCCTATGATTCTCAGTCTCCAGCATAGCCCAATTTTCAAGCATTCCTGCATTTATTGCCTCCTTCCACCATCAGTCCTCCACCTCGACAAGTCTGACAAGTTGGAGGAGAATCAACCTAATGGGTCAACTCACCCCTGACTCTTTGGGTTGGAACCAAGTTGACTAGGTGAACCCCAAAGTAACCTTGAACTTCAAAACTAGATTTTGATCAATCCAGGAAGAGTTTTGATAATTCAAGAGTACCCTTGTGATCCTTGGGACATGAGGAACAAAACCCATCTTACCAATTTTTGACCCAGGAAGTTCTGACCATTGAATTTACCAGACCTTTGATAAGGGGTTAGATCATCTTATCTGTGATGACTTGACTCTGTTTTTCCAATCCAAATAGTTTATAATGACCATTAGGAAATGGGTATCAAGAATCCTATAAGATATTTAGGATTAGATGCTTAATTCAAGAAGATTTGTCTGATCTTGATCAACGGTCAAGATCAATCAAGGATCCAGGTATGGAAATTGATCAAGCTCTATGATCCTAGTCAATTCTTCCTATTCAATTAGATCATTTAGTTAGAAATTACTAATTGATTGTTTGATTTGGAGGGTCCAAGTGAAAATGAGGATTTGATCAGAGTGAACGGAAGGTGATCAATGTTAGTGGAATTGAAGGATGAGTCACACAAGGTAGGTGAAAATTTAAGAAGCATGACCAAATAATAAGATTCATGTTTTAAACATGATGTTATTCCTTATTATGAAAGTTACAGCATGGAAATAGTATAATTGTCATTAAATGTGCTTTGTATGGTGAATGATGGGAATTAGTTATTTAAAGTGATGTCATGCTTATAATTCATGCTTAATGTGCACCTACTATCTAACAAACATGATTAAGACTTGTACATCTTATATGATTGTGAAATTACATTTATGGTACATGGGTACCATGTCAGTAATTGTGATGTATGAGTCTAGGTTTGTAGGGCACATCCTTGGTGGATTATCACCAAATAAGTGAGGATGTTATTCTTGCTATGAAATATATGAATAAGAAAATTACTTACTATTGTGATTATTTTACATTCGGGCATGGAGGCCTGAGAGTTTTGTTTTAGACAGACATAGTCCTGGGGATGCTATGCTAGGAGTGTTATGAGGGTTTGGCCACCTACTCTCCAAAATTTATTATGTTATGGATACCAAGAACTATGTGTTGCTAAAAGTTGGGTGGGACAATTATGGGAAGGCTGTCATTGTGACAGTCATGGTCCTCCCATACGAACATGGATATCGTGATTTCTACCAAGGATGGTATAGGTGGATTATTGAGCAGTTTATCTAGGCTCACTGTACTGATTCTGACTGCATGCATAGTAGTCCTTATATTTGATGCATTATGGTGCTTATATGGTGGCATTATGAGATGCCTTATATGATGTGGCATGATGATATGCCTTATATTGTTTTCCCAGCAATGGTTGGAGAATTGTGGACCCCGTATAGTGAGGAGCATGAGGATTATATTGATATACCAATAGAGGTTAGATGATTATGAACCCCACATGATGAGGGGTATGATTCTGAAACCTAGTATAGACTAGGAATGTAAATTAGATGATATTGATTATATTCATAATTTTTTTATATCTTTTAACAATTTCCATATATTTGTATGTATGCTATATGTATATGATTGAGGGTGTAGTTTCATATGGGTATATGAATGGGCAGAACTGTTATGCAGAGTATGGTTCATGGAATTGGATTAGTTTATTTAGATAACAAATAATAATTAAAGATGTTTGATAAATCAATGGATTAGTTATAATTATGAAACATGTTAATAAATGATTTATCAATGGATTGTTAATGATTATGAAACATGTAGATATTAGTTTATAAATGGATTATTAAAGTGTGCAATATGTAGTAAATCCAATTTGATATAATTGCTATGAAAATGAATATTTTAATTACTATGGAATCATTAATATATATTAAGATTCAGCATGCTTCTTAAACTCTCCTACCAAGCATAGCTTATTGAGATATTGTAAATGTTTTATGTTTACAATATCTGAGATACAAATAGACCGAAGAAGATGTACACAAGAAGAGGAATCCACCAACCATACTTTTGCGCTCAGGTATACATTTTATTAAAGCTTTTGTATTGTGTAGTTACTCATTTGAATAGTGATATTGGACATTTAATATAATATTATAGGGGTTGTACAAGTGAACCACTGGATGTGTCCTGTTTTAAGAAATGAATTTATATCTTCTAGAAAACTATATATATGTATAGTGTGAGCATGAAAGTGACATCTGAGTTTTAAAGAATTTTGAAGAAAAGTCTTTCACTGTTTTTGTATTTTAAAATTTAGAGGCGCAGCATCTTTTGAAATAAAAGCAAAAAATTTCAGGAAAAACCCGGGGTGTCACATTTTGTATGACTTATAAATGACCATAAATGTCAAAGATATATGGTGTGGTTGTTTGTGATTTCTCAATAGTTGACCACAATAAAGAATAATGAGACCAATTAAGAACTAATGTCTGTTGAAGAAAATTTTGAATTTATGTATAACCCTCAGAAAAGGAAGAATGGCTCAAGTTATATTTTCTCTTCAACTTAAACTATATATGTAACCATTTTGTCCAATTAACATTCTAATTTCAATTTTTCATGAAACACTTTAGAAAAAGGATAAAATAGTGAACTAATTGCATAAGAGGTCTACAGAAAGCAAGAGGGAAATGATGGTAAAGAGAGTAAGAAATAGCAAGGAACTTAAGGAAAAAGGGAAGTAAGGACTTAATATATGAACAACACTCTCTTAGCTATCACTACATGAGAGTTATAGTCCTTAGATTCAGTAATCTAAGATGTAAATCAAAGTAATAGAATCAAAGAAACTAAGCAAGGAAGCAAAGAAACTAAAGCATATGTTCAAGGAATAAAATAAAGCAATAACCAAGGCAAACAAACAAAGGATTCAAGGATAACAACTAAGCTAAACTTTGAAGAAAAAAACAAGGAGAGAAAAACCAAAAGAAGAGGTTTATAAGGGCTGGAATATGGACTGCTCCATGGTAAGATGCGTTGGGAACTTGATGAGGGGAAGAAGCATGGAGATGCCTCCTTTTTAAAAGAGGGTGTCCTCCCCTTTAGAATCATAGGACAACTAAGAAGGGGATAAGCTGGGAGTCAAGGTGGGCCAAAGTGGTTTTAGGAAGATGGGAGGCATGGAACTCACCTCCCACCATGTAAATCTAGTGGAGTGCTCCTTGAAAGTTAGAAAGAGATTTGGGAAAGTGATGGAGAGTGATAAGAAAGAGATAAAGAGATAAGGGTCAGGTGAAAACAAAAGGTGAGTGGTTAATTAGATTAGGACTCTCAAAAAGGTGGAAGCTAGGTGTGATTTAGGAAGGTGGGAGTGATTTTAGGAATATGTAAGGTGTCACCTTCTTAGGAAGGCGTCTCTCCACCTTAAGAAATCATGGATGGCTTTGGGTGGAGTGGTTGCGGTGGAAAGAGAGAGAAATAAGGTGGAAAAAAAATGGGAACAAGAAATATAAAGGTGGGTTCTTCCTATTGGTACACATATATGCTTATGTAATTTGATTTTCACCCAAATATCCCTTAATCATCCTCTTGATAACCCAATTTTAGCTTAGGATAATTGAGTGAAATTCTCCTCCAATAGTATCACTCCATGTAGCTTGGCTTAAGTGGCTTTGATGGCTTGCTTATTTGGCTTGTCTTCATGGCTTACAGCATTGACTTTAATGGCTTGGTTTGATTCCTTTAGCTTATTACTTTCTCTCATGGCTTATATGCCAAGGTGGCTTGAATGGCTCTGATACGAAGGTAGTGGAAATGCATGGCTTGGGAGTGACCCCATTTTAATCACCTTTAGTTCTTCTAGTTTTATCCTTTGCTTCCCTTGAAATAATCTTGGACCTTGGTCACACCTTGGATCAATGATATTTAGGCCTTAGCTTGCTGAGGTTTCCTAGTTAGACTAAGGAACCTCATGAATGGCTCCAATTCCCATCTCAATCAATCTTAATCACTATATCCTCATTCGATTCCTATAAAAGGTCAAAATTCCTAATTAAATTATAGAAAAATATGATTATTCACATACATATCCTCTAAACCTACAAAATATCAAACTCTTGAATTATTAGGTCAGAAATGCATGTATTACAAATTTTTGAAAAAACCCTAGAAATAACATTATATTTTGTGACACATGGGTTACTAATGGGGTATGTTTTTTACAAAATAAACACATTCATTATATATTAATTTTGCAACATGGTTTTGCTGCATATGAATTTCCACAAAAGAAAGAGAGAACACCATAGTTGGCATACACATCTTTTAGGTACACTTCTTCTCAGCTTTATCTTCCAGCTTTATTGTGTCGATTGTCCATGGTGTCTAGTAATAAAACATTGAGAAAAATGTTTGATTTAAGTCTAAGGGTAGAGTACTTCAAAAATTGATGTGTTCGTTTTATGCTTTTGTTAATTTTTTAGTCTTTTAACCAATTTTTGTTACTTTCTTTTAGTTTTGTGGTAAGTTCTTTTTTGAGATGAGAATTGAAATTATCTCATTTTCCAAAATTTAATGTTATCTTCGGACTTTAGCTTATGTATAGATTTACATACAATTAGTTCATCTTATTACTCTTGAACTCATAACACTTATTGCACAATAGACATATGTACATAGTCTACATCGAAGGGTGAATATAACTTATAGATCTCAAAGAAAATTAGAAGAGACTTATAACCCATATGACAATAGAGTCATTCTTCCTTTGTGAGGATTATACATAAATTCAAAATTGTCTTTAGTGGACATTTATTCATAGTTCGTCTCACTATCCTTTATTTTGGTCGACTATTGAGAACCATTATTCAAAGATTGTACTAGATATCAGTTGACTTTACGGATACATTTAAGTCATTCAAGGCCTAGAAAATGATAGGTGCCATTCTTGATGAACCTAGAGATAACCCACTGTAAGTTAATTTTTTTCCCTAGCTGCGCTTCTAAGCGTTTATAACAACTCCAATTTTTACACTATAAATATTTATTATTTCCAAAATTAATCAATAAAACTAAGTTAGCTCAACTAGTTATAGAGTGAAGTGGTAAACTTTTGGTCCAGAGTTCAAGTCACAACCATAGTACATTTCTAACCATTTTGGAATGAATTTCAAATAAAAAGTCAATGGATGTCTAGATACATTGAATGCTTATAAATGGAAAATTTCACCGAATAGGAACTTTGAGGAAATTAGAATAAACTTATGATTGGTAAGAGAATATTAAATGAAATAAGTTAGCATCTAATTATTGCAAACAAGAAAATAAGAAACTAGAAATTTGTAATCAGAAATGTAAGGAAAGAAGCCCCAGCCTAACAAGGCAACTATGATAAGATGTCAACTTATAATGGGACATCTTGGGCTATGGGGAAAGAAGAAATTTTGGAAAAGATAGTGAGAAAAGAAAGAGAGGAAAAGAGGGAGAAATAAAGTGGGAAGATAAAGAGGAAAAGAGAGGAAGAAAGAGAGAGAAACAAGCAGGCTTAAAAATAAAGGACTTTTTTCTCTAGGAGCTTTTTGGAGAAGGGGAAGGTAGGAGACTAGAGGAAAATCTGTAAGTTTAGGAGAAAGGCCTTTTTCTGCACATTAAGCTTATGCTTAGTGTAGCTCTAAAATTACTCACAAGCACATGAATCAAAGTAGTATTTCATGCTAAAGATGTCAAACCCACAAGGAATCTTACAAATTTGTGTTAGATGGATCTTATTTAAAGTGCTTAACTTTAGCCAAAGAGAGAGATTGAATTGATTTAAATTTAAACTAGGAAAGTAAATGCATGAAATTAACAACTACAATTAAAGGAAACTTGATAAAATTAAAACTAAGAAATGGAATTAGAAACTTACCTAACTAACATGCACTTAACAAAATAAACTACTGAAAAACAAGCATGAATTGAATAAGCAACTAACTTAAGGAAAGTACTAAAAGGGAAATTTCCTAATTTAACACTTTTCTAAACAAAAAACTTTCTAAAATTTAAAAAGAAAACTCTCTCAACCTAAAATAAGATGTAAACAACTAATTAAAAACTACCAAAACAAGATTAAGCAACTAAATCAACTAAGATTCAAAGAGGAAATTAACCTAGTACCATGTGCATGGTTCATAGGCTGAAAGATAGCCATATTTGATGCTTTAAATGCAAACTAACATGCAACATAACCAATGAACTCAGTAATCAACCTAAAAAGTGAAATGAGTTCCTAAGGATCCAAGCAATTAAGATGTATGGACTGCTGGAAACTAAGCACAAAGATCAAAGGGAGAAAATTCCAAAATTCAATTATTTGAAAACATCAACTAAATCAATCAAAATAAAGCAAATGAAAAAAAAAAGTACAATATTACTACCCAAATATAAATTAATTTTATAATATAAACAATCCATAACAAGAAACTCAATAAACTTTATTGAATCATCACCAAATTACAACAAATTTCATGCACATAATACATGTTTAAAATTCTAAAAATAGTGCATGAAATTAAAGCTCAAATCCTAATCTAAACAACAACAAACACCCAATTATTAAATCACAAACTAAAGTAACCTAACATGCAAAGAAAATCCAAAAAGTACTTCAAGAGATGGCTAGATGGATAAACTAACGATAAAAATAATAAGCTTAAAACTAAGCAGAATTGAAAGAGAAAAACATGAAATTCCTAAGGAGGAAAGCATGGATGCAAGCCATTTCTTCTCTTAGCTGTCACTATTAGAGAAGAACTAGCTTGAATCTTGATTGAATTAGTAACAAAAACTAAGATAAATGAACCAAAGAAAAGAGGGAAAGCTAACTAGAAAAATGAGTGTAGAACTAGAAGGCAAAACAATGGGAAACTAATGCTATGAAACTAAAACAATGAAAGCAAACTACTCACCTAAATTGGAGAGAAAATAACCAAGGAAATAACTAGAAATCCCGGGGAAGAATAGCATCAAATAAAACCAAAGTTCAAACCAAAAGATAACCAAGTAAAGAGTGCAATGTTTCAAGGTTGTCTCACTCGACTTTTACTTGGGTAAAAATGTGGGAACCATGTGGCATATATAAATGCTAGATTTCTAACTTAGGAAAGGATTAAATTAAAGAGGAAAGGAGATCTAAATCTAGGGTTCTCAATAAGGAATGGTAGGTAGATGATAATGTAACATGATGATGTAAGAAAGAGTTGCATGGCTTGCTGGTTTCCATGTTTATGAGTGGGGGAGGCGTCTTTTTCTTCGAACTTTAGTGGAGCTCCCTCCCTTCTAATTGGATGGTGATTATCTGGTGGAAAAATAGGAGAAAAAAATAGTAAGGAAGGATGGAGAAAAATCTAGGGTTTTACGTGCTTTGAATAGACTCAGATCGAGGAGTTTCTTATTTAGGAAACCACCAAAATTGATAACTAAGCAAGGGGGGAGGTGATTCACCTTCTATGAAAGTGCCTCCTTCCTTAAGTTAAAAACATGGAACCCTACAATAAAGGGTGGATTAGGGTTAGAAAATAGATTACAAAGGTATAGTTTTCTCTCTTGATGGGTCTCACAATGCATAATCATCTTATCTTTTACAGAATATCTCAAAAATCCCTTAAAAAATATATTTTTAACATAGGAAAATTGCTTGAATTGATATTCCCATCATGTGGCTTGTGGCATTCATCCATCACTTCATGGCTCACTTTGATGGCTCATTCCTTGGTGGCTTAAGTGGCTAAAGGTTTGAGTATCTTGGCTTCATTAGGTTTTCTAGTTGGACGAGGAAACCTCATGTATAGCTCCAATTCTCATGCAAGGTGGTGGAAATGCATAACTTTTTGCATGGATCATTTTAATCACCATTACTCTCTTCCAATTTCTTTCGAAGGCTCTACCCTCACACCCCTGGGTGGGGGCATGCCACCCCCTACACCCCTGGTGAGCTAATTGGTAGCTCTACCCATGAAAAACTCTGTGAAATGCAATATAAGCTATTGGGTCATCTTTTTACTTCCTACAAAAGATTAAAAAAAACTAATGAAAAATAAAACTAATTAAATCCTAAAAAATTATGATGATTCACATACTTACTCTGAATTAGCTTCTGAATCTGCAAAATATCAAACTTTTGAATTATTAATTCAACAATGCATGTGTTATAAAATTTTTTTAATAAAAACCTATAAATAACATTATATTTTATAACACATGGGCTACTAATTGGGTACTTTTTATATAAAATTGAAAATTTATCCATGCTCATGGGTGTAGAGGTCCTTTAGAAATTTGGCATGAGGAAATTCCTTAATTGCATTGAGTAATGGAATACTTATGATAACCTACTTGAAAATCTCCATTATCTCATTAAAATTATTCTCCTTCTTTGCCATATTTAAGCTCCAAGGATAAGGAGCCTTAGGAACATATGGAGCATCAGGAAGGGGTACAAAGGAAGAGGGAGATGGTTGAACATTCTCTTTACCCTTTTGCTATGTAGTAGGCATCTCTTTTGCCTTAGTCATTGGGGAATCCTTAGTCCGGCCTACCTAATTGTGTAGTTGCTTACCGTAATAATTGACCTTCCCTAATCACTTGATATTGAGCCAATTTCTACTAACCCTTGGGGTCGGCCACAAGTTGACTAGGAAATTTTCCTTTCTTCTTCTCATTCATAGTAGCAAATAGATGTCCCATTTAATACTCCAACTTCCCAATGGATTGCGAGTTAAATTGCAAAGTTTGCTTTGTATTGTTTTGGAACTACATTAAACTTTGCATGAATAAATTCAATGTCCCAGTGATTGTTTCCTTTGATGTTGTAGAAACTATTAAGGAGGCTACTTTTGAGGTATAGTAGCTCTAGAAAAAGGTTGTGGATGGCAGTTCCCTAATGGGCCCCTTTGGTGATTATTCTTAGACCATGAAGAATTTCGATTCCTAGCCCATCTAGGATTATAGGTCTCAAAATAAGGGTTTTTGCTATGTTTAAAGAATGCATTCATAGCAATTACTTGCTCTAAAAAACATTCAGAGAAAGCCAAGCTAGATGAGCAAGAAGTAGTAGGATGTGCGGGACTAGAACAAATAAAGCAAACCTCATATGAGGTTTTATCAAAGATCTATTAAACAACATGAATGCATCTAACCTCTAAGTGAGACTATCTATCTTATCAACCTTGTGGGCTAACATATCTATTTTGTAATATAAATTTAGAGAGGCCCCTATCTCATATAAACCGTCTTTTTCTAAGGCATTGAATTTCTTTCCATTCTAGTTGAGTAATCCCATTATTGGGAATTGTCTGCGAGTATCTCAAAGAAATTTGAGGCCTCCACATCACTTTTTATCATGAAGGCTCCACTACTAGTGGCATCAATTATACATCTGTTCTATCAGGTCAGTCGTTCATAAAAATACTGTACTTGTTGTCACTTCTTAAAGTCGTGATGGGGACACTTCAATAATAGGTCTTTCCATTTCTCCTAGCATTCATAAAAATTCTCATATTCTTTCTACTGGAAGTTTATTATCTACCTCCTTAAGGATTTAGTTTTATGGACAAGAAAAACTTGTTCAAGAATTTCCTTAATAGTTGACCCTATGATGTCTACCACTAGTGAGTTGAGCCATGTCTTTTCTTTGCATTTCAAAGAGAAAGGAAATAGTCTCAACCTGATAGACTCATCAGAAAAGTTATAGTACTTGAAGGTTGCACATATGTCAAGGAATTCCTTAACATGGTGATATGGGTCCTCTTTATCCAACCCATAGAAAGTTGGTAAAAGTTGAATCACTTCTAGATTTAACTCAAAATGTTCTGCATTAGTCACAACTAAGACTATACATGAGGGAGAGTTAAATTGTATAAGGGTAGAATAGTCACTTAAAGGCTTAACCTCTGCTACTTCGTTGGCCATGTCTACTTCAGGATTATCAATATCTACTTGATTCCTTAACCCTTGATTGTGGTCCATTCGATCTCTAGATCTAGGAGCACTAAGTTTAGGCTCAATAATTGACAACCTTGCATACAACAGTGGTTGCTGTAGTAGACTCTACTTTATATATAATGAAAACAAGTCATTGAATACGAAAGAGTACTTTTTTATTTTTGGCTAGTCTAGGAGATCCTAAACTAGATAATGCAACCTATATTCAAAATGATGCACAAAAAAAGAAGGGCACAGAATAACCGCAACCCTATGGCAAACACTATGAAATTTATTTATCTTGAATTTCTGTACGAGGAGAGGCTTTTAGATTATCTGTAACCTAAGTAGCTCCTCCTCTCTTTCAAACTTGTCTTACTACTTACTAGTTAGATCCTAATCATAATCAACTACTTGACACCCTCCTCAGTTAGCCATAGGTGATCTGAGTCATCAAGTGTGTTGGTAGAGCCAATCATTTAAATACCAACACAGTTGATTAGATAGGGGCCACTAGAGTGACAATAATCTACTTCCTTCCAAGATGGTCCTATAAGTTCGTGGATCACTATAGGTCTCTTCTAATTGATTTTTAATTAATTTGTAGAGACTACAGTTGTGCCTAAGGTGATTATTAACCTAGGAGGGCCAAAGGATGCTGATGAAATCCACCCTTGATCTTATAGGGGTGAGTGCCCTAACTAACCAATTAAGCAATCCCATGACAATTTGATCATCATATATTCATCTTAAAGTAGTAAAGCCCTATAATGTAAAGAAAGCAATAAATCTAATGCCTTTGTATATATTAACTAGCACCCAAATGCAACTAAAGTAAACTACTACTGTGCAATAACCCCATTTTTGTAAATTGATTGAGAAAATCAATTTAGTTTGAATTTTTAGAAATTCTAGGCTAGAATATGAGGTTATTGGAAATTCTCTTCTTATAAAGATTAAAAAATGATTTAAAACTTATAAATTATGAATGTACTTGAAAAATCGATTGAAATGACACTAAGTACATTCAATTCCGAGTTAACATGAAAAATTCCTAATTTCCTTTATTTTTATGAATAAAAGGATAAATGGTAATTTTATCCATAACTGAGATATAGGACTTCAATATTTAGAATGTACTCAAAAATATGATTCTAACGCCATGAAGTATGCTCAATTCTGAGTTAGAGAGAATAAAACAAATTTTTCTCCATAAAAGGGTAAAATGGTCCTTTCACACCTTCGTGGGGCCCACAAATGGATCCAACTGCCAAAAAACATGTAATGAATGGTCAAACCACTACTAGTTGATAGTGGGGATGGTGATAGTGGAGGATCCAATGTTAATTTAATAATCAAAACAATTAAAACATAATTATTACAAGTGATTATGAAAATTTCAAAAACATCTATAAATACACCCTCAAAAATCCTCCAAAAATGTTCATTAAAATTCTCACAAAATTATCTTGCTTCTCCTAAAAACCAGATATAGATTCATTTCCAAATTTTCAAAACTCCCAAAAATCTCTCTTCTTTCACTTTCTCTCTCCTCTCTATAGATTGGAACAAGAGACCTAAATTCAATTAGGCACTCTATTCCAAATCAAATCTCACACTCTGTTCCAAATCAAATCTCACAAATCCCACCATTCATATTGTCTTAGACAACCCTATCTACAAAATCCCAAGGAAATTTCAAGATACAACGGTGCAATCAACGGGAAATCACAAAATAAGCGGTTATCGAGTGATCTTATCATCAACGAAATATTATTTAAAATTGGGCCACAAAACCTACGTTTTTGTCCAATCATGTAGGTGGAAACTCTTCCCATACCTATTTCATGTTAGTTTATATAATTTTTATTTTTCTAAAATTAATTTTCAGTTAAAAATTATAAAAATCAAGGACAAGAACCATTCATTTCTATATGATGGAGGGCTCAGATGAAAAATCTGAGCCATCCAATAGATCCAGAAGGACCCAAAACCCCTAGGGTAGAATTTTTATGAAATTTAATCAAGTTTTGAGCCTTTGATTGAAGAGGAATTGATTGGACGGTCCAAAATGGACTGTCCAATCTTCCTAATAAGATTGGCTCCTGGGATGTCGCAGCAGAACGCTGCACGAAAATGTACCCTGTGGGAGCGTCTCAGTGTGCATGCTCCACATGCGACAATGTTCCAACAAAACGTCCGCGAGATAGCCGCGGTCTTGGGGAAGTGCCTTTCGACTTGCGTACCGGTAACGGGAGTGCGGAGACTGCTCCACCCGACCAGACCCACTTCGCCCAAACAATCTGGTCCGTCCGTTCCATTGGGCCCATATCAAATCTGGACCCTCTGAACAACTATGAACTTCAATCTTCAATTCATCTAAACTCCAAATTAAGATCGGAAAGAAGCTATGGAAAGCTTGTAATGTCTATTTTCTTCTGAAATCATACAATTAATAAAACACTTCAAGAAACTTTCTGTTTTGAGGAATTAAGATTCTAATTTTCATTATCTTTAAGATCCAAGATGATTTGATCTTGGGGATCTAATGTAATGATGAAATAATATTGAAATAAAGTAATATCCATGATTTATTTTGATAGATCTAACATAAATTGAGGAATCTACCCTTTATGGTAGAAATAACCTAAAAATACAAAGGGACCCACTTAATCAATGAGATCAAGCATGGTCATACCCTTGTGATGGATTTAATGAATGGTATTATGATGGAATCCAGTGAGATCATGGATTAAGTGTGACAAAAACAATTGGATATGATCTTTAGACCTTAATGAAGTAAAAGCCCTAAATGTAATTAAAACCCTTCATCTAAAGGAAAAAGATCTAAAATCTAATGGTTGGATCATAAGTAAAAGTTTTTAATAATATTAATCTAATTAGTTTACTTGTCTTTTATTTGATAATAGAATTATAAATGTGATTTATGTTATAAATTAGGAAGCATGGTAGTGTAATTCTTAAATTTTAGCTTGTTATACTCTATATGTCATTAGATTATTGTAATAAGTTGCTAATTTAATTATCTTAGGGCCATCTTAGTTTAAATTTAAGATTTTAGCATGATTCCATTAGATTAGTAGTAAAATTTCATATATTTCATAACTTAGGATCATTCATAGGAAGCATGTTAGTATAAATGGTTGTTAAACTTATATTGGATTTATGCTTTAATATTTATGATTTAATTATTGTCAAATTTTATTAGTAGATTCAATTGTTAAGTAGTTGTTAAGATATAATGAGTATAAATCACCAAAAATATAAACTAATGGAATATAGAAATTAATGAACAATTAAGATGAGTGAATGACTTTGAGTTAATATTAGTAAGGGCTCTAATTAGTAGGACAATATAAGGATTATCAAATCCTTGGGCCAAATTAGGAGAATAATAAAACCCATGAATGGCATTTTAAATGTTCATGGATTTAGTTAAAATCAATTAGACAGAGTACTTAAGGTTAAAATGCTCATAGGAACCTTATGAAAGGTTGAGCTAAGGTCACTCTAGTGAATGCTGAACATGATGGTTATGGGGGTTCTCTAATAGAGCCTCGCTCTTCCCCTACCTTCCGTTGATGTTTGTGAGGTCTAAACACCTCCTTACATGAGGATTGAAGTAACCACTTTGTGTTCAGCCATTTAGCTAGTAAGCCTTGGTCAATTGGAAATCAGAGGAAGCTGTCTAGACTTAGGATGGAATAAGCTATCTTCAACCAATAAAACATTAACTGGTTGAATAATAATAATAAGAGCATAAATGGTTGGAAAATTATCTAATCCGAATAAAACTTGTAAGTAAGATAAGGATGATCAAACAAGATCCATAGGATCTTGAATGATTAAGAACAATAAGAATCCTAACGTCGTATTTTTTTATTTTATGTATCTATGTATGTATGTTGTAGACAAATCTAGATAGAGAATCCAAACCCTTGATCAAATATGATTCAAGGAAGAGAACCAAGATCATCCTCCTAAGAAGGTAGCCTTCTTAGGAGAGAGAAAATAAGAGAAAGGAAAAATCAGCTAGTAAGCCTTAGTCAATTGGAAATAAGAGCTATCTAGACTTAGGATAGAATAAGCTATCTTTAAAACATTAACTTGTTGAATAATAATAATAAGAGCATAAAAGGTTAGAAAATTATCTAATCTTAATAAAAATTGTAAGTAAGGTAAGGATGATCAAACAAGATCAATAGGATCTTGAATGATCAAGAACAATAAGAATCCTAATGTCGCATTTTTTTATGTATCTATGTATGTATATTGTAGGCAAATCTAGATAGAGAATCCAAACCCTTGATCAAATATGATTCAAGGAAGAGAACCAAGATTATCCTCTTAAGAAGGTAGCCTTCATAGGAGAGAGGAAATAAGAGAGAGGAAAAATCAACCTTAGGTCGAGGAGACCATTGTGTTGGATGATCGACCAAAGTGATGGTTTGGAATGTAAAAGAGAAAAATAAGATGGAGACCAGTGAATTGATCAAATATGATTCAAGGAAGAGAACCAAGATTATCCTCTTAAGAAGGTAGCCTTCATAGGAGAGAGAAAATAAGAGAGAGGAAAAATCAACCTTAGGTCAAGGAAACCATTGTGTTGGATGATCCACCAAAGTGATGGTTTGGAATGTAAAAGAGAAAAATAAGATGGAGACCAGTGAACCTTGGATGAGGGTCGCTTCTTAACTTTAAGAGGTGTGGGATTGGATTAGGTGCTTACCTAGAATGGAGCACCTCCTCCTATCCTCAGACACGTTGCCTTAAGTGAAGAGCAATGAATGGATGTGGAAATGGATTGAACTCTTACCTTTGCTTCTTAGGGTTTGAATGTAAGGATATATGGCAAAGATAATGAGAGTGATCTCTCTCCCTTTATTTCACCTATATTTAGCTTTGAGCTCTAGGAAAAAGTAAGTGATAATTTCTTCTTCTCCTTCACTTATATTTATAAATTTTTGGAGTGGAAGCCCTAGGGAATGGATTCTTCAGATCATGTGAAGAGGGGAGTGAAGAGTGGTTGAGATGAAAGGAAGGGCTATAAGGAAATAAAATGGAATGGAAAGAGTGGGGGTGTGGAACTCTTGGAAGGTAAGGTGGATGCCTTGGATTTGAAGAATGGATGGAACTAGAAGGAGAATGGATGTGAGATCTTGATGAGGATGGGTAGGTAAGATAGAATAGGAGGAAGGGAAAGAGATGGGTAGGGATAAGAAGAAAGAGTGAAAAAGATAAAGGGAAATGGAAATGGAAAGAGAAATGGAAAGAGAAAAGGGAGAATCACATGGAGCTTGGGAAAGGTTAGATGGGCTATTGTGGATGGATGGATGGATGGATGAGTGTCCTTCTTTCCTAAATGATAGACATGGGAGGATGATATCATAGCATTCGTTGGGAAGTTTCCTTCAAATTCTATCTCAAAATCAAGTGAAATTCCTCTTTGAAAAAGATGACTCCTCCATGTTGCTTATGTTGAATACGTTGAATCTCCATTGTTTGGAATATAAGATGGTGGCTAGGGCTTCAAAAATTTCTCCTCTTCATTCCTTACCATTGGATCATCTTTCACATTAGATTGAGTGACTGAGATTTCTTAGAAGCTTCCTTATTAAAAAGATCATGCTTTGTAGCTACTTCATTATCACTTGGTGGATCAAGTGCACCCTAGAGTGAGCGGCTTGGATTCCATTGAACTTTCCTTATCTAAATCTCTTCCTCTCCTTGATTCTCTCCCAACCCACCATTTTTTCTCTGGCCAATAGGATTCAAGTACTGGAGGATATCTTCTCCCTTAGGAAAGCATGTCTTCATCCTAAAATTGAGGTGAGCAACCCACAAAAAAAAAATCCACCAATGGGATTCAATTTTGAACTTCTCTGTAGTTTTGTTTCTCAATGATCCATCCTTGTTTAAGTGAGTACTCATTGTGTGCTTTTAGTGTATATATATACTCAAGGATAGATCTTAGCCTCTAAATGTGTGACACCCTAGGTTTTTCCCAAAAAACAATTCCCTTTATTTTCAAAAGGTGGCATGCCTCAAATTTTAAAATTCAAAAATAGTGGAAGAAAATTTTCTTTGAAATTTATTTTTCCAAAAACCCATATGTCACCTCAACTCCCATACTATACCTAATATAGGTTTTATAGAAGATAGACATACATTTTATGAAACAACAGGACCCATCCAGTGGTTCACATACATAGCCCCTATAATCATTATATTAAATGTCCAAGCAGCATAATCCAAATAACTAACTACACAATACAAAAACATTAACAAAATATATACCTGAGCTCATAAGTATGGCTGTTGAACTCCTCATGCTTGTGTATGTCTTCTCCTACATGTCTGTATCTAAGATATTGTAAACATAAAACATTTATAATATCTCAGCAAACTATGCTTGGTAAGGGAGAGTTAACAGAACATGTTAATTGCATATGAATTAATAATTTTACATCAATAAAAATATTCAATTATCTGCAAACCATTGATAAAGTAGCTATTTATAATTCTTTTTCATCATATGAATATAATAATCCCACTTTAGAGATTACACTTTACATGATATATATAATCCACTAGTATTTTAAATATTTAACATTATCATTTTCCATATGATACCATACTCCAATTCTATGAACCATACTCTACATAATATATCTACCCATTCACTTCCCCATACGAAAACTTTTATAAAACTACACCCTCCAAATATATACATATAGGACTATATCATATATATTGAAATCATTAAAAGTCATACAAAGTTATGAACATAGTCCATAAGTTTTATAACCTACATTCCCAGACTATATTAGGTCTTAAGATCATACCCCTTGCATAAGGGGTTTATAATACTCCAGCCGCTGCTGGCAACATCATAAAAGGCATCTCATCATGCCATCATCATATAAGGGATCTCATCATGCCATCGTCATATAAGGGATCTCATCATGCCATCATATATGCATGTCATCATGCTATCATATATGCACCATAGTGCATCAAATACAAGGACTACTATGCCGCAGTCTAAATTTGTGACAACCCGGGTTTTCTCATGCATTTTTAAATGCAAGATCTAAATTCCTAAGGCAGGATGCATCCCTATTTGAAAACCATTTTATAAAAACCATGCAATGTAGCGGAAAACCTTTTGTTTTAAACTCATTTTGAAAACCCCGAGTGTCATTTGCTTTTACAACAACCAAAGTAGTTTTTGAAAAACTTCAAAAATCATAAATGTTTTCCCCAGGTCTATCTAGTCACAACACACAGCCCAACTACAAATAAATACAAATATATGTCCAAAGGGTTGAGAGTTTACTTACATGTATAATTGTCTCCTATTTGATTCACTTGCTCGTAGCACTAATATCTCCTGAGACGTCTTCTATTTGTGAGTGGAACTATCCTGAAAAATGTTAAGGATATGGTGAGTATATACTATAATCAGTAGGAGTCTATCACTACTAGTTTTGCAATGCATGCTATGTTTAAAATCATGTGCTCTTAAAAACATGTGCATGTTCGAACAATCATGTTCAATATCGATATTAAAAACCACTGTCAAACCGGAATACTAACGACTTAAAGAATAGCATAATCCAAGTCAAAAGTATCATATATCATAAACATAATGATATGCATAAGATGCTCCACTGAATCCAACTCATGGATATTTGGTATGGTCGACCAATCTCATGTCATGCCATATGCAATGCAAGTAAATCATCAAACCATAGCGTCCAACTATGCCCACGACCTCGCCGCCGTATGGTCTCTGGGTACCTAAGGACACTCGGTCATAGCCTCACCGGGGCATATGACATGTCGACCCAATGCCGTGACACCAGTGGTAGCCCCCTGTACTACACATAGTTGACGTAGGGACGTTGCCCTTTTTAGGCGTGGTACCCATCCACCTAATAGTGGTAGAGGCTAGAGGCCAACCCAAACCTCTCGGCATAGCGCCCACGAGCTTATCAACCCAAATCATATCAGATCAAACAAGCGAAAACCCCTTTTTCAAAACCTGTCCTCTTTGGGTCCCTCACAACTGCCTACCCAGCGTCTTTTGGGCACTCCAGCGTCTTTTGGTAACGCGCAAGGACATTCAATTTTTCAAGAACTCAATGCTTCACAAATCATGCAATATATGCAATTGTTTGCAAAACATGTCTATGCATAATGTACTTATCATATGCATGCTGAATTCATTCATATACTAAACAAGTCGTAAAATAAGTCATGCTAAACAAGTCATATGTTTATACTTAAATCATGCATTCAAAACAGTCATGGCTCTTTTAAAAAGTCTAGTAGTGATAGAGCACCTACATCAAAACATCATGGTTCTTTTAAAAAGCCTAGTAGCGATAGTGCACCTACCTCAAAGTCTCCTGGTGTCGCGTCCTTTATTACTCAACCCGTCCCTGTGTCTCATTTATAAACTCCTGGGTATGAATGGACACAAGGAGTCCTTATTAATTTCATTCTATTTAGAAATTAGATCGCTAAATCTGCTTATTGGGTCCATGGTCCTTGCCTAATTCATTCGTCAGGCTAGATCCTATGGCGTGGATCTACTTTCCAATAATTAAACTCTGTAATTTATCCTCTAATCCTAACTTTAAAGTCCCAATAGGTCCGCGTGCCCCAGTTCCCAGGACACCCGTGTATCCTGGTTGAACCGCGACCGCCTTACGTGCGTGCGCGCCCAAAGGCTGTGCCAGGGACTGCATTTTGCACGCGCACATGCATGCTCAAGTGACGCGTTATGACGCGCATCCTGGATGGCATTGCACGAACGCACCTTTGGTGTACATGGCGCGTCTCAGCTCCCAGGGCACCCCGTGCATCCTGGTTGAGCCAAGACCCGTGCCTTATGTCACGCGTGCACCCGAAGCTGCACCAGGGATAGTGTTCACATGTGCTCATGCATGCCCAAGCGATGCGCTATGACGCGCGTCTTAGATGACATGGCGCGAACACACCTTGGCGTAGGCGAAATGTGCCTTGGCTCCCGGGCCACCCATGCGTCCCGGTCGAACCAGGGCTGTGCCTAGGACGCACCAAGTCCATGCCCATACATAGTCACATGCCCCCGTGTACAGTGGCGTGCCTGGGGTCCGTCCACGGGCTCAGTCGGGTGTGCATCATGCACCACACCCAGGATCATCTCCTTCATTGGTCCAATCATGGGTTCTGCAATTTTCGGCTGGAAAATGCTAAGTTCGGCCTGGTTTTGACCAGGGAAAGTGGAAGGGAAGAGGAGGAAAGGAAAATGGCTTACCTGGGTCGCCATATATCATGCTCCTCTCGCCTGCCTGAACCCTCATGTTGCTGGAATTCTTGAAGCAAAAAAACCCCAACATCAAAACCAGAAAACTCGAACAAGGGGAAAGCCCATTGCCAGACCGAAAAGGAGAAAGGGAATGGGAGAACGGCCGGCCCAACTAGGGCCTGGCCGTTGCCAGAGATTGCAGAGAGACGGGTTTCCGATTTTTCCCGGAAACCCTAGTCTCAAACGACTGGAAAAAATGCCGGAAAACGTGGCTTTTGGAGAGGGGAGATGGGGTTTTTATAGAGGGGTGAAGGTGGTGCTCCTCAATGGCGGTGCCGCCATTTCCCCTAGTGTATTCTAGAGAAATCAGGAAAAACGGGTTTCTGGGGGGGTCTAGAGGTTTGAAGACGACAGGGCGTGCCTTTATCAAAATGGCCCCTGCATTTTTCGTCCTTTTTCATTTTTTTCGTTTTTCTGTTTAATTTCCAAAAATACCCCTATCTTTAAATGGCTGTAACTTCTTCATACGAACTCCGTTTTGGGTGATTTTTCAGGCTTTAGATACCATTTTTCGAGTAGAATCTAATGGTACTAAGTTCCCTCATAAATTCCATCATTTACTATTTTAAATAAAGTGAAACATTTAACTCAGTTTATTTCCTATAGAATGTTCAATTTTCGTTAAAAATAGTGTAAATTGCTCAGGCATTACATTATTACCCACTTAAAAGAATTTCGTCCTCGAAATTCCATAAATTATCATTTTCAAGGTATTTTGTCTCTCTAATAACTTCTTGGCGAATGCATTTCCCTCTTAAAAATCAAACCTAGGCTCAACCTTAATGTATCATTTTTATTGTTCCTTCTACAAGGCCTTACCTATAAGGGCCGCTTTCGCTGCGTACTCTGATGCACACTCTTATACGTGCCAGTTTAGCCATAGCGATTTCTAGCTCTAATTCATCTATCTCGAAATCCTTAGATGCCCATACTTTTCTCATCGTGTATAGGATAGTCTCCTCGTAGGATCATGCTTCTATATTCATGTATAAATTACTCCATACTTCTTTGAGATCATATGATCTTATTTCTCCTATTTTGAATATCATAGGATAATCCCTTTTTCTTTTTATCTTTCATCTATTGATCTCTTCATCATCCATATCTCCTTCTAATGGTTGGTAAGAATCCAAAAATTTTACCTTCTTTCGATTGTGTCTAACTTTGCTTCTTATCTTTTACCTTTGTTCTCAAGATACTTCAATAACTGACATGGTATCATGTGCTCTACAGCCAAACCCTTGATTAACTTTGAATTTCAACTGTCTATCGTTTTCCATATGTGACTTGATTCCTCGACCAAAGTTACATTCAAAATAAAATCATGAAAGTCAATTTGTAGCATCTTCCATTGAGGACCTTATCATATACTGAAAGTAAAATGTCCTAATACCATATCCAGTTTCATAACTATTGAATTCATTAAACGCTTTTCTCCGTGAAGATTTTATCTAAACTCATGTCAAATGTTAATGGTCGATTCATCATCACGGGTCACATGTTCTCGTCCAAAAGCCTATCTCACTATTCACATCAATTTGTCATTAGGATTTTCAATAATGTTCCCTTTTATGCAAAGCAAAAAGTCTCTTTTTCATAAACGAGTACCCTTACTAGGTCATGGTTGAATCCTTTGCCATCATCCTCTTTGTCCTTTCTTTGTTTGATGATTTTCTTCGTACCTTTCAGTCCAAAAGTTCTATACTCAATTCAGTAGGATTAGTCCTTAAGAAATTCCTTTAATTGATTTTTTTTTCGTACTTGGTATATGCTCATAACAACTAACTATTTGTCTAAAGGCCACGTAACATCAAATCTCACCTTATAATGTGCTAGCCACCTCAACTTTCTCCTTCCATCCCCTATGTCAATATATAGTTCAATCCTTTATCAATGCTTTATCGTCAACCATTCGATCTTAATTGTCAGGGGGTATCATCATCACAAGTAGTGGTTTTCTCAATTCCTCAAATTTCATTTTTCAAGTGCCTCCTCATACTTTATAATAGTAGTCCTCGTTCAATAGCTACCACATCAAGTTATGCTGAAGCTGTTAAATCATCAAATTGGAGAAACACTCAGGTAAGCATGGAACATTTTTGTAGACACATAGAAAGACTTTATTTGATTACCTATTGGTCTCTTTCCAGATATATCTTCGTCATATACTCAAGGGTCTCTAAAGTGATCGGTACTTATCTGCCTTTCTTTTCAATCCAAGTTAGCATCATTTTTCAGACTCAAAGTAATTTCTTCACCTTAAGGTTTGGAAAATCTTTCAGATTGGTTTAGATCACTTCTTATTTTTGCTCTTATCTCAGTTGCAACTGTCCTGATTGTACTCATAACTCCTCCATGATGTGGCCTAATCAACTGACCTCATACCCTCAAGTGACTTAGTCTAATAAGTAACTTCTTTTAGGTAGAACTCATGTCCAAATACTTATAACATCCCTTTGAGTATATAACTTCGACTACTAACTCATAGATACTAACATACTTGATTAATTAGGGTGGGACACCTTTATTTAGTCAACAGTACTCTAAAGGTAATGACTAAATAATGGTCTTAAGATATTTGGTCTTCCAATTTATGATAGCAAGACCTTCATTTAATTCCTTGATGGTACCCTTCTTGTTGAAGATAGATAGATGGACAAGTCACTGTCCTGCCCTAATTCCTTTTTCAATATATTTTATTGGCAAGGTGAGAATTCACCAAATTTTCCTTTTTATGGATTATATCCATTGGTGTTCCCCATAAGCTAATGGATCCGATAAGAATCTAATTGATATCAAACCATTTTAATTTCTAGTTGGTCACCATTCCTCTTTGAAAATTTCTTGTCACATAATCTCCTGAAATTCGAAACTCTGCTCAAAGTCTTAAACCCCATATGCTTTCTCTCTTTTATACTCTTTTACAATAAGATCACCAACTCATCTATCATCATTCCTTCGAAGTTGATTGGTTTATCTTCACAGATGATTCAAGATGAAAGATTTCTATGGATCTATTCTTTCCTCAATAAAGTCATGACCTTTTTCTTTTGAATATTCAATATTCATTGAATACTTATAGTTACATCTCTATCTCTTTCTCTCTTTTCTTCAAAATCCTCATTTTTGTCTACCTAGATCAATGCTTTCATTTGAGCGGTTACATATATTTGATCTACGCGGCAGTCAAGAGAAACTTAATACTTCCAGGAAATGTTGAAGTTTTCTAATATCATTGAAATCCTTAATTGCCTATATTCGTGTTATGTTTCTCTCATCACATAATATGTCACTTGTATACATCTTCTGATTTGCTCCATAATACTCAAGTAGTTATTATTTGATAGAACTTCACTTTTCATAAGACTCCAATTAAGGTATCCAAAATTGAGCTAAGTCCTTCAGAATCCATACGAGTCACAGTTATCTCCTAATATCATCTTACATTCTCATCCCTCTTAGATTATCATCAAAATCTTCTTAAAGTCTGTCTTTTACATCCCCTTATCATACTCATATCATATCCCTTGTGATAGTATGCTCATATTCTGATATTCTTTATGATGGTAAGATAGCCATCTAGGTTTTCGATGTTCTCATCTTTAGTGAGATTAATCTATTATAGGTCAAACTATCTACTAACAAGTTCACTAATATCCTCATTCATCATTCTCATAATATGATCCATATATGAGTTTTTATATTTGCACCACACAACAATCCTTAATCCTTAAGTCATCTTAGACTAGATTTTGGATAAGGGTTGCACTATCCTCTACCTAATTATTTGTTAGACCAAGATGTGTTTCACCTATTTATTTATGGTGAACTGCCTTGTGCATTAATATTGTAATCCTCAAATAGAAGTAGTCATCCCTACTACTCCTATTTATACTACTTATTATTGATTTTCTCTATTGTCCATGACCCTTGGACATGCTGGACTGGCTGTGAAAGGATATAACCTGGGCTCTGATACCAACTGTGATGACCTGGGTTTTCTCATGCATTTTTAAATGCAAGATCTAAATTCCTAAGGCGGGATGCATCTCTATTTGAAAACCATTTTATAAAAACCATGCAATGCAGCAGAAAACTTTTTATTTTAAACTCATTTTGAAAACCCCGAGTGTCATTTGCTTTCACAACAACCAAAGTAGTTTTTGAAAAACTTCAGAAATCATAAATGTTTTCCCCAAGTCTATCCAGTCACAACACACAGCCCAACTGTAAATAAATACAAATATATGTCCAAAGGGTTGAGAGTTTACTTACATGTATAATTGTCTCCTATTTGATTCACTTGCTCGTAGCACTAATATCTCCTAAGACGTCTTCTATTTGTGAGTGGAACTATCCTAAAAATGTTAAGGATAGGGTGAGTATATACTATACTCAGTAGGAGTCTATCACTACTAGTTTTGCAATGTATGCTATGTTTAAAATCATGTGCTCTTAAAAACATGTGCATGTTCGAACAATCATGTTCAATATCGATATTAAAAACCACTGTCAAACCGGAATACTGACGACTTAAAGAATAGCATTATCCAAGTCGAAAGTATCATATATCATAAACATAATGATATGCATAAGATGCTCCACTAAATCCAACTCATGGATATCTGGTATGGTCGACCAACCTCATGTCATGCCACATGCAATGCAAGTGAATCCACGAAACCTTAGGGTCCAACTATGCCCACGACCTCGACGCCGTGTGGTTCCCGGGTACCTGAGGACACTCGGTCATAGCCTCAACGGTTGTCATGCAATTTATGCAATCGGTTGCAAAACGTGCATGCAATGCGTAAAATCTACTCATGCTAGTATTGGATTCAAAGTCATAACCCTGCCTAGAAGCCTGACAGCCTAGAAGCCTGCCAGCATAGAAGCCTTGTTAGCTCTCTCTAGCCTGCCCTCATCGGCCCTCCCTCATAGGCCCACCCTCATCAGCCCGCCCTCATCGGTCAAGGCTACACTTATCATGCAATCTATGCATGTAGCACATGTCTTGGCAATACATGCACAATGTATTTTTCAAAACCTGTCCTCTTTGGGTCTCTCACAACTGCCTGGCCCTCACAACTGCCTACCCAGCTTCTTTTGGGCACTCCATCATCTTTTGGTAACCCTCAAGGACATGCAATTTTGCAAGAACTGAATGCTCACAAATCATCCAATATATGCAATTATTTGCGAAACATGTCTATGCATAAAGTATTTAATCATATGCATGCTGAATTCATTTATATGCTAAACAAGCCATAACATAAGTCATGCTAAATAATTCATATAATTTATACTTAAAACATGCATTTAAAACAATCATGGCTCTTTTTAAAAGTCTAGTAGCGATAGAGTACCTACCTGGCTAGGTCGCGCTAACCCCGTTGTCCTCGTATGCTCCTGAACATAGTTTGGGGAATCAAGGTTAGTTTGGCCTATCTTTTATAGGTTTTACAGTCATTGGTCTTATTACTTAGGCATTAAGGGTCCATCCCTATGCCTACGAGTGTCCTAAGGTCCTAATTGGGCCTTGGTATCATCAGTTTTCCAAAGGTCTAGCGGCCACGCGCCACCATCCTATTCTAAGGGTCATGCTCACCTTTGATTGGGCCTTGATCAGGGATTTTATAGTTTGGGTGTGTCCATGTCAGCGAAACGGACACAACGCCTTTTGCGGCTCCTCAATCGAAGCTCTAGATCTCAAGTTATAAGCTTTTTAGTATCAGGTGTACATAAGGACCTTTAAGAGTGAAATGTGGAATGCTAGCGTGCTGCGCGTCAGCGGCATGCGCCCCAGCGGGCGCATCTCCAGACAGGCCAGATTTTCCCGCCCGTCTCTTCCTTTTGTGAGCACGTCCATGGACGCTCCCGTTTGGTTTTCTCGAACGCGGTCGACGCGTTTCGTTCCATTTGGAACGTTCTATTTGTTGGGGGACCAGGGCGTCCTCAGGACACCCTGGTTCGACCTTGTCGAACCAGTGCGGCCCAGGGATCGTCCCTGGGTCCTTGGTGACTCTCCAGGGCTCTATTTTGCATGATTTTTCATGCAAAAACTTAGGGAAACTGAGCCTAGGACTACTGTGGAGACGGGTTTTGAGGGATCTTGGGCATACCTGGCTCGTTGCTGAATTTTTCTCCTCATTTCACCTCTTGGTTGCTTCTCCAAAATGGGTTTTTCTCAAGCTTTTGGGTTGCCATTAGAGGCGCCCAAGAGCTCTATTTATAGAGCTATAAGAGGGTTCTGGAGGGGACTCTCACCACCCTTGAATGGCGGTGGAGAAACCTCTACAATGGCGGTGATTTCTCCTCCAGAATGGCGATGATTTCAAAGGGCCATAACTTGCTCATTTTAACTCCGTTTTGGGTGATTTTGGTCTTGTTGGATTCCTTTTTCCGAGACGCACCTAATGGTACCATTTTTAGGACCAAATTTCTGGGTTCAGTCAAGGTGAATAGTGAAATGACCAAAATGCCCTTATCTTCAAAAACTAAACTTTTCATTGCTAACTTGAGATTTTAAATGTTACAAAATTGGAGTCATTACACCGCCCATGCATCGCGGTCGAACCAGGGCTATGCCTGGGATGCACCGAGGCCATGCCCATACACAGTCGTGTGCCCCCGTGCACAGTGGCATGCCTGGGGTCCGTCCACGGGCTCAGTCGGGTGTGCATCACGCACCACGCCAGGATCATCTCCTTCGTTTGTCCTGTCCTGGGTTCTGCAATTTTCGGCCAGAAAACACTAGGCCCGACCTAGTTTTGACCAGGGAAAGTGGAAGGGAAGAGGAGGAAAGGAAAATGGCTTACCTGGGTCGCCAGATATCGTGCTCCTCTCGCCTGCCTGAACCCTCATGTTGCCGGAGTTCTTGAAGCAAAAAAACCCCAACGTCAAAACCAGAAAACTCAAACAAGGGGAAACCCCATTGCCAGACTGGAAAGGAGAAAGGGAATGGGAGAACAGTCGGCCCAACTAGGACCTGGCACTAGGACCTGGCTGTTGCCAGAGATCACAGAGAGACGGGTTTCTGGTTTTTGCCGAAAACCCCAGTCTCAAACGACTGGAAAAAATGCCGAAAAATGTGGTTTTTGGAGAGGGGGAGATGGGGTTTTTATAGAGGGGTGAAGGTGGTACCCCTCAATGGCAGTGCCGCCATTTCCCCTGGTGTATTCTAGAGAAATCGGGAAAAACGGGTTTCTGGAGGGGTCTAGAGGTTGAAGACAACAGGGGGTGACGTTATCAAAACGGGCCCCTGCGTTTTTCGTCCTTTTTCATTTTTTTCGCTTCTGTTTAATTTCCAGAAATACTCCTATCTTTAAATGGCTGTAACTTCTTCATACGAACTCCGTTTTGGGTGATTTTTGAGGCGTTGGATTCCATTTTTCGAGTCGAATCTAATGGTACTAAGTTCCCTTACAAATTCCTTTGTTTACTATTTTAAATAAAGTGAAACATTTAACTCAGTTTATTTCCTATAGAATGTTCAATTTTCTTTAAGAATAGCGCAAATTGCTCGGGCATTACAAAATATGTACAGTGCACCTCGATAACTGCAAAATAATCCACTGATACCAATTGTGGAAATAACAAAATCTATGTCTACATGGGGGAGACCATGGTTGTCATAGTGGCAACCTTCTCATGATTGCCCCACCCGACATTTAGCCTCTCATTGGTCATGGTATCCATCATATAATAAATTTAGGAGAGCGAGTGGCCAAACCCTACAAATCTCCTAGCATAATATCCCCTAGCTTACACCTGTCTAAATCAAAACTCTTGGGCCACCACGCCTGGATGTAAAATAATAATACATAGGTGTCTTCCGTATCCATAATATATATATATGAATATCTCATCATAATCATAACATCCTCACTTTAGGTGATCCCCCCACCAAGGATGTACTATAAAATCTTAGACTCATACATCGCATATGATGTAACGGTACCCATGTACCATAAATGTCTTTTTATATCAATAACAGATATGATATTTTTAAGAACAGATCATGTGTATCCTTTAATATCATTCAGTAGGCTTCAATTATAAGCATGTCATTCACGTAGCATTTCAAATCACAAATTTTCATCCTTCACAAGCAAACATTTTTCATCATCATATATCATATAAAATGCACAATTTAAATGATATAATATCTATCATAAGAATAAGATCATGTTTAAAACATGCACTATTAAGACATGCTTTCTTAATTCTCCACCTATCTCGTGTAGTGAGTTCATCCATTTTCCACTAGCTTTAGTCGCCCTCTTCTTCAAGATCGACCCCATGCACTTCAATATATTTATGTTTAAGTATGATCTAATGGCCAAAAGTGGTCTCATTTTGATCCTCATCTATCTTTTAATGATTTTAAAGATAGTATTAAGGTCTGACTCCAAGGATAATTGCCTAGGAAGTTCAAGTGAGACCAAACGTGTCTAAGTGTACCCTTGTTGGTCTAGTTGAGTGTACCTTAGTGTTTTACACAAAATCGAAGTCAAAGCACAACCTGATACATTGGAAAATTTTCTATTCTATATGGGCAATGACATCATTAATTGTTGTACCAGCAAGTGTGGGAAGGATCAATAAGATTGGGTAGTTGTTTGGGAATCCCAAGTCTTCAATCCATTACAAGTACTCCTGTTGATTGAGTAGGTGCATGCTTTATCATTCTATAATTTATGCTTGTTGTCACTTATCTTTTACTAAAACTTCCAATCAAATTTTTAGTGGCAATACTATCAATACTAAATCCATGCAAATGGTGGTCATACTTGACAACTTTATTATTGAAGCCTAAACTAAACAGTTAAGAAGAGCTAATATCAAGTTCCAGCATGAAATCATTTCATAAAAGAAGCTAATTAGAGGAAATACTACTGGGATTGCTTCCTAGTTATTTGAGTGGAACTTGGTAAAAGAATGAGAACCATTCCACATTTTACTTACAACACCCATCCACTTAAAGGTTAAGCCATTGACTGGGTAGGTAGTGTTATCAGTGTAAATTTTGTACAAAGGCACACCAAAGTAAAGCCCAAAGTATAGATGGTGTAGGCCATGAGGTCACATACTAAATGTGTGCAGTAATAGTCCATTAAACTATTGTAGATTTTTCATTTGAAAATAGATCAATGGGTGGATAATGCTGAATCAAAACAAAACTAAGGTTTTAAGTATAAATTATACCTTCTACGCGTGCTTCCCGTCCAATAGATCGCTAAGAACATCAGATCACTTTTCGATATTCATGGATCTGCCCGATCATGGCTGTATAGTACTGTTGTGTTAGGATCTCTGTCAGATCAGCTTCGATCATCGAATCACTTGTGGGGTTTCGTCCATGACGTCAAGATAGGATCACTGATCCTAGTCATTTTCACTACTATGTGCATTGTTCCCTAGAACTATTCACCTTCACTGGGGTTTTATCGTCAGTGACGGAAATGGAAGGTGGGAACAGAGATGGAAATGGGGTTGTGGGTTTACCAGTGACTGGGAAATCACAGGGGAAATGGTGGTCGGTAGTTGTAAACACCGACACGCCTAAAAACTCGGCCGTGCTAGTGATTGAGAACCGTAGGGGAAGACTGTGACGACCTGGGTTTTTGAAACACATTTATAATATATTTTTCAAAGGCAAGGGCGTCCCCTCAGTAAAAAAATTTCACAAAACAAAGCAGCAAAAATTCTTTTATTTTAAAACTTGTTTTGAAAACCCAAGTCACCACTTCATACATAACCTAAGTACAATTTGTGTACAAAATAAAATTCCATTGAAGGAATATTATTTTATTAAACTTCCAGGATCCATCCAGCGGTTCACAGTACACAACCCATTGTATCCATACAATACTTGTCCAAGTACACAATTCAAATTACAAAGTTCTAAATACAATACATGCTCTCTATACAATGTTTCAAGGGACATACCCTTATTACTTATTCTTCACTAGTTCTTCAAGTCTTGAGCTCCTAAGTCTCCTTCTTCAGATACGAGATATTGTAAACATTTGAACATTTACAATATCTCAGCAAGCTATGCTTGGTAGGGGATAAGAATGTAAGTTATTGACAGTAAAATCTCAATATTCACTTGTCACATAATTCATTCTATCATAAACACATTCATAGACCACTATTATTGATATGAACATCTCATTTCCTTGTCATTTGTGTTCACCTTTATACATACATAGTATATAAGAACAAATTTGTTAAAATTGTAAAAATAATCAATAATCATTTCCATACAAAACTGATCAACTCCTTTTATTATAGGAGATTTGTATCTCAGCCAGTTACTATACTGGAATTTTCCCTTCTTGGGAAAAATATTGGTAATATACAATTACCTGGCATTTCATCATGCCATCCCTTAAGGCATTTCACTATGCCAATTTCATATGCATCATAATGCAAAATAATCAAGGACTACTATGCTTGCAGTTTGATCCGTACAGCGCGCCCAAATAACTGTTCAATAATCCACTTATACCATTCTCAGTGGAAATTACAATATCCATGTCCATATGGGAGGACCATGGCTGTCACAGTGGTGGCCTTCTCATAATTGCCCCACCTGACTTTTAGCCTTTCTTAGGCTTGGTATTCAATATCATCAAGTTTCAGAGAGTGGGTGGCCAAACCCTCTTAACTCTCCTAGCATAGCATCCCCAGGCCTATGCCTGTTTAAAACAAAACCACAAGCCTCCAAGCTTGTATGTAAAATAATACTTATACATATCAGACTATCTGTCTGTTTATCTAGGGCTGGAATATTTTCTACTTTCCTATTCACTTAGGGTTGTTCTCAATTCTCAACTTAACCATTTAATACTTATTTTTCTCATCATTTGGTTGGATCATATTTCAATTTGAGGTATTTACGCTAATATATTGGTATCATACATGTCAATACTTCAAAACATAAGATCATGTATTAGACATGTATCTTCATGTAAAGGCATTCTTAATAATCCACCTACCTCAATAAGGTATTCTTACTCCTTGAAATCTTCCATAGTCTCGATCAATATATATCTGTCAAATCATATGTATAATGTCATTTTTCTAATCAAGGGTACATACTACATGGTCTTTTGATCATACTTATGTAGGATGATCTGAATCTTTCTTCCTTGAACATCATATATCCATGGGTTTAATATCATCTATACAAATACTATCTCTATCATACATAACAATCTAATTTACATTGATATTTCTTTTTCCTTATTGTTTTTTATCATACAAGATCTCATCTTGTTTGATCATCCTTATCTCACTTACTATTTTTATTAGGGTTAGATAATTTGCTATCTTTTTATGTTCTTATTATTATTCAACCAGTTAGTGTCTTACTTGGTTGAAGATAATTTATTTCTTCCTATCACCAGACAACTCCTCCTTATTTTAAGATGACCAATACTTACCAGTTAAAGTCTGCTCAAAAAGTGGTTAATACAACCCTCATATAAGGAGGTGTTTAGACCTGTCTTACGTCAATGGGAGGTGAGGGAAAAGCACTTGGCTCTTGTATACCCCCTATAACCACAATGTTCAGAGTCCACTGGAGTGGTACTAGCTCAACCTTTGACAAGGTTCCTATGAGCTCTTTACCTTAAGTCCCTTCTCTAATTGATTTTAATTAATTTCCATGGATATGCATAATGTCATCCATGGATGTTCATTATTTTCCTACTTTGGGCCAAGGAATTGGTAAATCATTCCTTATATTGTCCTACTAACTATAGCCCTTATTAAGTCAAAATCATTCATTCATCTTAGTTGTCCATGAATCTCTATATTTCGTTAGTTTACATTTTTGGTGATTTATGCTCCTTATATCTTAACAACTACTTAACAATTGAATAAAATTTGACAATAAGTAAATCATAAACTTGAAAGCATAAATCAAATATAAGTTTAACAACTATATACTAACATTCTTCCTATGAATGTAACTTAAGCTCGTGAAATAAAACTAACATGATCCTAAGTTATGAAATACATAAAATTGTACTTCTATCTTAATGGAATCATGTTTAAATATCTAATTTACACTAACATGATCCTAAGATAATCAAATATACTAACAAATTACTCATTTAGGGCATATCATACTAAAATTTAAAGATTACACTATCATGCTTTCTAACTTAGAACATAAATCACATTTACATCTTTATGTCCAATAAAAGACAATTAAAACTTAGAACATAAATCACATTTACACTTCTATATCCAATAAAAGACAATTAAAGTAATTATATTAAGATTATTATAAGCCTTTAAATATGATCCAACCATTAGATCTTAGGTGTTTTCCTTTAGATCAAGGGTTTTAATTACCTTTAAGGCTTTTAATCTATTAAGATCCAAAATTCATATCCACTTGATTTTGTCACATTTCATCCATGATCTAACTTGATTTCATCATAATATCATCCATTTAATCCATCCCAAGGATCTGATCATACTTGATCTCATTGATCAAGTGGGTCCCTTTGTATTTTTTTTATTTTTATTTTTATTTTAGGGTTTTTCTACCATAAAGGGTAGATCCCCTAATTTATCCAAGATCTGTCCAAATTAACCATAGATATTACTTTATTACATTATTATATAATCATTAAAATAAATTTCCAAGATCTGATCACCTCAGATCTTGAAGATCTTAGAAATTGGACACTTATTTCCAAAATACAGAAAAAATTTTAAAATATTATGACTTCATTAGAAACTAGACATTACAAGCTTTCCATAGCTTCTTTCTGATCTCAATTTGGAGTTCATATGACTCCACAATCTTAAATTGAAGTTTTCAGCCGTTTCTAGGGTCCAGATTTGATCTAGGCCCAGCAGAATTAATCTCTCTCAATTGAAGGTCCAAACCTTGTTAGATTTTCTTGAAAATTGTATCCTAGGGGTTGTTGACCCTTATAGATCTATTGGAAAGCTCAGAATTTTCATCTGAGCTCTCTATCACCATAAATTGAAGGCTCTTGTATTTACTTTATTATTACCATTTTTCATTCAAATTAAATTACAGAAAAATAAAAATTACACTAAACCATAATAAATATGTATGGTAAGTAGTTCCACCAACCTGATTGGAGAAAAACAATATAATTGATGCCCAATTTGAGAGAATTATCGATTGATGATAATATAGCTCAATTATCCACCTTTTTGTGATTTTCTGTTGTTGGAACCGTTGGATCTTGAAATTGATTTGGGGCTTTTGTATATACTATAGTATAGGAGGTTATGGACGTTGAAATTTATCAGATTCTACCTGGAATGGAGTGCCTAATTGAATTTAGGTCTCTTATTCCACTTAGAAAGAGGAGAGAGAAATAAGAAAAATAGAAATTGGGGAGGGATGAATGAGAATTTGGAGCTGAAACTCCAGGGAAGATTTGGAAATTTCGTGGTTAAGGTTGTAAAAAATTTTCAAAAATTTTTGGGACATATTTATAGTCAAATTTGAATTTTTTATCATTTCTTTTGACAGGATATTTTATTACTTTATAATTTTTTATTACAAGTGCACACTCCATTCTCCACTACATTCTCCACTACCAGAAATAATTCATTGAGCAATTATTGTTGCTTCTAGAATGTTGGCCCACTTTGTGGGCCCCACTTTTATGTGAAAAGACGTTTTCGCCCTTTGAACTCCAAAATTGGAGAATAATAGGCAATATTTGTCCGAACTCAGAATCGAGCGTACTTAGTGGCGTTGGAATTGTATTTCTAAGTACTTCATGAATATTAAGGTCTTATTTCTTGGATATGGAATTTGGGTAAAATTACCATTTTACCCCAAATGGAGAAAATTAAGGAATTTTCACTTTAACTCAGAATTGAACGTACTTAATGTTGTTTCGATCAGTTTTCCAAGTACATCCATAATTTCTATGTTTTAATTCATGATATAATCTTCATAAAAAGAGAATTTTCAATAACCTAATATTCCAGCATAGAATTTCTAAAAATTCAAACTTTATTAATTTGCCTTAATAAGTTACAAAAATTCAGGGTCATTACAAAGACACCCATAGAAAACAGAAGTCTTTGGTGGAAATCTGAGTGCGTTGGCCTTCCCAGCCCTAGCTATGCCCTACGATGGAGAGAACTAGAGGGGGAGATGGGAAACTCAGGGCTTGGCAATGATGGGTCTTGGCACGTAGGTGACTAGAACAAGGATAGAGGGTTTTTCTTTTTAGTGCTCTCCTCATAGACAACCCTCGATCCAGTAAAGATCGTTGCCGGAGAAAATGGGAGATCCGATGCTAGGGAAGAAATAACCTTCCACTTGTCACTAATCTAGGCAAGTGGAATAGCGTGGCAGAAATACAGGGATCTACCCATCGCCGATAGGGGGAATGAGGAGATCAGACTCAGTAGGGGGGATCTGAAAGAGGGTTTGCTTCGCACCAGTGACAAAAAGAACAAGGGTTTTGGGGATTTCCTAGTTCACCAGCCATGGGGAAGGAGACCAGAGGGAGGGGTTTTCTCCGTTGCTAGCAAGTTGGCTCCAACCGTTGCGGCAGTGGTGGCTAATAGGGGAGGGAGGGAGGGAGAGAGAGAGAGAGAGAGAGAGAGAGAGAGAGAGAGAGAGAGAGAGAGAGAGAGAGAGAGAGAGAGAGAGAGAAACCAGGCCTGACATTTCGTTGAGTTTCCAATGTGATGGGGGGATGCCAATATCAATTTGGCCCCCTTCCATTAAGTTATGTTTTCTTTTTTCTTTTAATTATCGTTTTGCCCCTGACTTCAAAGGCCCATAACTTCTTCATCCGGACTTTGTTTTCAGTGTTCTTTGGCTCATTGGATTCCATTTTCTGAGCTAATAGTCTCAGTTTTAGTTTCAAACCATACTTCTATAAGAAGATATACTCCTTAAAAACTCATAACTTGCTTATGGAATAGTAAAATTTTAGGGTGAAATTCATCTGAACTCCAACTTTAGTGTTCTTTATGTCATTGGACTCGATTTTTTGAGTACATTCCAAATATTCATACTTCCACTCAAAATTCCATTTCTATAAAATTTTATTTTCTTTGGGCCAAAAAATCTAATTATATTCCAAAATTCCAATTTCACATAATAATGCCCAAAATAGTATTTACAAAATTTGGGGTCGTTACAATCTTCTCCCCTTAATTGAATTTCGTCCTCGAAATTCTTTTCATGCTATCTTTCAAACCGTTCTAGGAGTATTCTTATTTCATCCCGAGCTTAATTTCTTATTATTCCTTCCATGAAACAATATCCTTCTAAATATAATTGATCTTTAATTTAACTAAATACATTCCACTTAATGTGTCACTTTTCCATCTGCTATAAACAATAAGGGACCACTTTCTCTGTGCAACTCTGATATTTGAGCTTTACTCGATAAGCCATCAAAACAATAAATTTCTGACTATGTTTTTCTTTCATTTCAACTTCCAAAATCCTTTGATTGTAATGATTCTTAGAACACAAAATCTTTATCTCCAACTCAACTTTTCTATTTTCTCATCACTTTTTCTCTTTATAATAACTTCAAAGACTGACTATACATCTCTTAACTTAAATTAAATCTCTTCTGCATGTATTTAATCAACCCTAACATTAGAAAACTGCCTATCTTTTAGAAAATTAAGTGTCATATTTCTAACAAATTTTTGGCAGGGTCTCCTCTATTTTTCGAACTTACGCATTTAACGCATGCAATTGCGATACACCTTATAAACCATTCATACATCCATAATATCTTTTTGAGACTCAGTCCCATCACATTCCAACATCCATCATAATATAAATAACCATTCATCCCACACATTCACCTGATGTGACAAATTTTCAAGATAATGCAATTACTTACCCATTTTCACAACATAAGGTATAATATTCAGATCATTCTAAGGTACATTGCCATTTCATTATAAAACCATCAAATGATTAATTATTTAACCACACCTGCATCACCATCACAACCATATATCCTATACAGTTTTCATGACATTCCATAAACATCTATCAAAATATCCCTTGAAGTGCATGGATTTAGATGTATATAAGTTTGCACTTTCAATGACTCTTCAAAGACACTCTACTATAACAAATCAAATCTAGGTTGTAAAAGCACAACTTTTCAACAATAATTTTCCATGCTTCATCATATGTTCAAAACAGATAACATTTGCATTTCTTCAAGTAATCATTTAATATGAGATATCATTGCATATCATAACCTTTTCATTGTATCACTAATAATTCTTTTAGGCTCATTCACCAAATTTCACATATGAAATCAAAATAATGAGATTACCATTTACATCAAGGAACATCTTAGGCATTATCACATTCCAATTTACTGAGATAAGATGTACAGCCTTAAAGTCTTATAATCAACAACAATGCTTTTTAACTTAAGCATCAACAACACATACAACCATAGATGCTAAGGATACCACATATGATTCAGAATTTAATACCTGAACTTACCTCCTTTTGTATAAATTCAAACACCAAAATAATGCATCCATTGTTTCTCAAATGCAATTATGAATCTAATATCATTACATGAACAATTGAATTTGCACTAACTATGCATTCGAGTTCAAATATGTAAATATCATCATTGGTGTTTTCAACATCAATACATTACCATCATGATTTCAATATTGAGACTTCAATGCTTTCATCAGTACAAATAAACATAATTGTTTGTCATATTCCCCCATGACACATGATTCAAAGGAATTTCTTCAATTCATTTGTCACATAAGGTTTATATCCTCTATTCTCATATATATTAACAAATACTCTTCATCAGAAGTGTCCAATTTCATAGCGTCGATCAACTGCTAGTGGAATAAAATCGAAGTCCATCAATCACTGATGGAATATCTCAAATTTGGATATAATTCACATGTCAGATCTGATCTTTCAAAATACATAGTTCGAGAACCTTTGTTGAAATAAAGTACATATTCACATCACTTATTTTCTTAAAGTTTGCCAGTCTTCATAACTGGTTACATTTTTCATTTCTTATGATTACCATCTTTTAACATATCCTACAGGCCATCCTGCCTATGTTGGGATATGAATTCATCATCAAAATCATCACTAGTCAACCAACTAGTGATGTTTATTAGAAACATTACTTTCTCATTTAACAATGGTTTATTGTAATGTAATTTACTTCTTTATCATGCACCATTTTTCTTGAATGAGTGGTTTATTTTACCAAGCACACATCCCATTTACAAAGAGAAGGAATAGATCAATGTGTTGATGATTTCTGGGGCTCATAAGATGGACAATGGAAAGAAAAGGAGTATCGTCTAGGTTAGCCAAAGGGAAAATCCCTGTAGTTTTCTATGGGTGCAATTATTTTAGCTTCAACTGGAATAGCTGGATTACTAGAATGCCGATAGTAAGGGAAACTGAAGAGCAAAGAGCAAAAGGAAAAACAATAGTTTATTGTGCTCAAATTTTAATGATTCTCATGCTCATGCACACTTAATTTTAACTAAATAACTTTTACTTTAAGGAGCATACACATGAATATACAATGTATAAGGAAAAGTGAATAGAAAGGATGGAAAAGAAAACAACAGTTTCTTGTAATGGAATTTAAGTCTTCGTCATGCATAGTTATTTGCAACCAAGCAGTTTTTTTTTTACTTTAGGGAGCATACACATGAAAATGCAATCTATAGGAAAAAGAAATAAGCAAAGGAAATATGAAGAGGTAAGAAATATGAGGACATAAGGGAAGTTACATGAGAATAGTCTAAGGAAACTGGAGATAAAGTGGAAGAAGGTTACAAGTCTAGGTAGAGCGAGAAGAAAACAATTAAAAGCTAGAATTTGGGAATGCATAGGATGTCTCTTGTGCAATGATTTTAACTCTTAGGCCACCACACCTGGATGTAAAATAATAATACACAGGCATCTTGCCTATCCATAATATATATATATATATGAATATCTCATCATAATCATAACATCCTCACTTATTAGGTAATCCCCCACCAAGGATGTACTGTAAAATCTTAGACTCATACATCGCATATGATGTAACGATACCCATGTACCATAAATGTCTTTTTATATCAATAACAGCTATGATATTTTTAAGAACAGATCATGTGTATCCTTTAATATCATTCAGTAGGCTTCAATTATAAGCATGTCATTCATGTAGCATTTCAAATCACAAATTTTCATCCTCTACAAGTAAACATTTTTCATCATCATATATCATATGAAATGCACAATTTAAATGATATAATATCTATCATAAGAATAAGATCATGTTTAAAACATGCATCTTACTATTAAGACATGCTTTGTTAATTCTCCACCTACCTCGTGCAGGGAGTTCATCCATTTTCCACTAGCTTTAGTCACCTTCTTCTTCACGATCAACCATGTGCGCTTCAATCTATACAACGTATAAATTTTCTTTTTTTAATACATACACATATATTTATGTTTAAGTATGATCTAATGGCCAAAAGTGGATGTGTGCTTTATCATTCTATAATTTATGCTTGTTGTCACTTATCTTTTACTGAAACTTCCAATCAGATTTTTAGTGGCAATAGTGTCAATGCTAGATCAATGCAAATGGTGGTCATACCTGCCAACTTTATTATTGAAGCCTAAACTAAACAGTTAAGAAGAGCTAATATCAAGTTCCAGCATGAAATCATTTCATAAAAGAAGCTAATTAGAGGAAATACTACTGGGATTGCTTCCTGGTTATTTGGGTGGAACTTGGTATAAGAATGAGAACCATTCCACATTTTACTTACAACACCCATCCACTTAAAAGTTAAGCCATTGACTGGGTAGGTAGTGTTATCAGTGTGAAATTTGTACAAAGGCGCACCAAAGTAAAGCCCAAAGTGCAGATGGTGTAGGTCATGAGGTCACATACTAAATGTGTGCAGTAATAGGCCATTAAACTGTTGCAGATTTTTCATTTGAAAATAGATCAATGGCTAGATAATGCTAAATCAAAACAAATTATACCTCCTATGTGTGCTTCTAGTCCAATAGATCATTAAGAACATCAGATCACTCTTGGATGGCCATGGATCTACCCGATCGTGGCCGTATAGTATTGTTGTGTCAGGATCTCCGTCATATCAGCTCCAATCATCGAATTGCTCTAAGGGTTTTGTTCATGACGTCAAGAGGAACGCGATGAATGGCTCAAATCACTAATTCGAGTCATTTTCACTGATGTGTGCATTGTTCCCTAGAACTATTCACTGTCACCAGGTTTCTATCACTGGTGACAGAAATGGAAGGTGGAAACATAGATGGAAATGGGGCAGTGGGTTTACCAATGATTGGGAAATCGTAGGGGAAATGGTGGTTGGTAGCTGTAAATGCTAGCATGCCTGAAAAATCGGCCGTGCCATTGACTGGGAATCGTAGGGGAAGACAACCCAAAGAAAATGGAGGTCTCTGGTGGAAATCTGAGCACGCCGACCTTCCCAGGCCTTGCTATGCCTTGCAGTAGAAAGAACTAAAGGGGGAGAGGGGAAACTCAAGGCCCAGCAGAGATGGGTCTTGGCACGTAGGTGGCCAAAAAAAGGATATAGGGTTTTGGGGTTTTTTTTAGGTGCTTTCCTCATAGACATCCCCGATCCAGCAAAGATCGTGGCCGAAGAAACTGGCAAATCTGATGCTGGGGAAGAAATAACCTTCTGCTTGTCACCGATCTAGGCAAGTGGAATAAGGTGCTGAAAATATGGGGATCTACCCATCGCCGGTAGGGGGAATGAGGAGATCAGACTCGGTAGGGGGGATTTGAAAGAGGGTTTGCTGCGCACCAGTGAGAGAAAGAACAGGGGTTTTGGGGATTTCCTAGTTCAGCTGCCATGGGGAAGGAGAGCAGAGGGAGGGTTTTCCTCCGTTGCCAACAAGCTGGCTCCAGCCATTGTGACAAGGGTTGTTGATTAGGGAGAGAGAGAGAGAGAGAGAGAGAGAGAGAGAGAGAGAGAGAGAGAGAAACCAGACCCGACATTTCATAGAGTTTGCAATGTGATGGGGGGTGCCAATATCAATTTGACCCCCTTTCGTTAAGTTTTCTTTTCTTTTAATTACCGTATTGCCCCTAACTTCAAAGGCCCATAACTTCTTCATCCGGACTCTGTTTTCAGTGTTCTTTAGCTCATTTGATTCCATTTTCTGAGTACTATCAATGGTTTCAATTTTAATTCCAAATTATACTTATATGAAAAGATATACTCCTTGAAAACTCATAACCTACTCATGGAATAGTAAAATTTTAGGGTGAAATTCATCTGAACTCTGATTTCAGTGTTCTTTATGTCGTTTGGACTTGACTGAGTACATTCCAAATATTCGTGCTTCCACTCAAAATTCTATTTCTAAAAATTTATTTTCTTTGGGTCAAAAATTCCAATTATGTTCCAAAATTCTAATTTCACATAATAATGCCTAGAATAGTATTTACAAAATTTGGGGTTATTACAGAATGCTTCAAAAGTAAGGATGAATGTTGAACGTAGATTTGTCATAAATTGTCTCTCTCCTCTCTACTTATTTTCCTCCTTTATTTTCTCATGTAAAGATATATCTTTATATGTTTCATAAGTCCACTTCATGGCAAAATCATGGAGCTCTTTTGGGGGTCCCCTCTTGTGATTGAGAGAGAGAGAGAGAGAGAGAGAGAGAGAGAGAGAGAGAGAGAGAGAGAGAGAGAGAGAGAGAGAGAGAGAGAGATCAAAATGAGTCTTCATGCAAGCCACAGTCTCTAACTTATTGTTTCAAAAAAGGATCTTATATATGTGTATCCATTGTATGTGATTTGAGCTTCTCTTAAAAACTTTCCAAGGTGGTGGAATGCTTGCATGCATGTATGGGCAGTCTATCACCTTTACTTTTGATAAGAGCACCCTCTTTTGAATGGATAAGGTTGGTCTTTCTCTCAGGGTATCTTATTGCTCTGACTTTGCTAAGGACACCTCCATAACATTATGAACTTTTGAACTTCGTGGTTTATAACATGTGGGCCTATGATATTATTTGGTCAGTGGTTTTGTTCTCTTTTAGGGTTTTAGGTCCCAAAAATACACATTTTTCTCACTATACCTAATCTTGCAAAATGTGAAATAAACCCTAACCAGTGATAATTAAGTTAATTCCATTGTTAGAAAATATTAAATATAGGGATATTACATGTCATATTTCTAACTATATTAATGAGGAATAGCAATGGCTTGAGGAGATGCTCTTCTATATTTACCTAAGTGTGCTATATATAGCCCCGCTATGGGTTTATGGCTCCTTGATAGAGATCTTACTAATATGTAGTATAACTCTTTTCCATGGGAACCATAACATGGAAGTTTTGTTGAAGAAATAGGTATCAGTGAACTCAAAATGTGAATTCCTTTCTCCATGACACTAGATCCATTTGTTTAAACTTAAGCCATTGCTTCTAGATTTTAATCTAGATCATCTGGATTAGTCTGAGCAGTCCATTTTCATTTAACCATAATCTACGATCTAAAATGTTGATCGAGTTTATCTAACCACTTGGATTTTGATCTACCACCTATAAAACACAGAAAAAGTTCTAATTAGTGTTATTTTATAAGTGATTTTACACATACTTAACTCGAATCTCCATCTAACCTTGAAAATTCACCAATTTATGAGTAGATTATAAATAAGTGTTTTAGTGCCATTATATCCTATAAATTTAAAAGTGAATGATCAAATGCACTAAAACAATGCAAAAATGGGGATTTTTAATATAAAAATCAACCCTCAACAATTACTATTACTGCTTTTAAAATAGTACGTGTGGAAGCTTTAAGCTCAATTTATTCGAGATAATTTGGCATGGATTTGCCATATGAATTGAAATGCAAATTTTGTATTTTAGTATGTTGCTTATATGTGTCCTATTCTTCACAACTGCATGACAAATAATTGTGATTTTGTTTTTTATTTGCAATTATATAAATTATCATATTTGATGATAAAACTACCTATACAAGAGCAATCTTGATGAGATATTATACTTGTTTATAATATCTCAAATTCAGAGAAATAGAGCAAGAGAAAGGGAGTGGAATACTCTACTAAGAGTTATAAAAAAAAGTCAACAAAGGTAATGTCAAAGTGTATAGACTTATGGATGTTTATCTTCAAGTTGGTGAAAGTAAATGATTGTATTATGACTTATATTACATGGACATGTGGAATTGTAATATTGAACCTTGGATATGTAGCTGTGATTAGATTGAATGGAGTCTACATCATTGTTATTTTGCTATATTATGGTGTAATAGGGACACTGCATTGCATATGAAAAAATATGCGATGTTTGAATTACCAAGGAGAATACTAAATTTTTAATAGAAATGAAACAATCTTTTTACAGAAAATTTCATATTTTGTTAAAGAAAAATGATACTCAAGGTTTTTCAAAGTTCTTTTATAGAAAAATACTTTCCTATGTTTGTTTTCTAAACTTCTTTCAAAATGCAAGGCCTCACATTTGAAAAAGATTTGCTAAATAGTTGTAAAAGAAGCCCATGATGTCATGAAACCATCTTAGATATATGTTTTTAACCGCCTTAAAAAACCCTCCAATTTAGTAGAGTAATGAGCACTTTGTTAACATGTCTGCAAAAGCTTTTAAACTTTAATTTAGGCCTAATTCGCCAGCTCCCCTCTTAGGACCTCATAAGAAGAAGAAAAATCTTTGAATACATTATAAAGGATGGAGATGACATCATATAGTCATAGATGTGCAGAGGTAGAGGAAGGAGTCAGCATTACTTTGGGCCCACTAGGAAATGGCCTGGCATATCACAAAACCTATTTGATTAAGATGGAAGAAGGAGAAGCCACACTTCATGCTAATAACCAAGCAACCCACTTGGCTTGAGTGATTTGAATGCAATCAATAGCAGCAAAGGTAAGGTAGGCACATCAACTGTATCTGAAACCATATTTAAGGAACCTTGGACAAAGAAGCGCCCTAACCTCAACAATTTCAAGCACGTTAGCCCCAATGCTCTTTTAGCAATGGTGCCCAAACCTAGCACCTTACCCTAACCCAAGCATTATCAACACCCTAACTCGAATGCCTCCCAACCCCCAACACAACACCCATTTCTCTTTGTAGGAGGAAAAACATGAAATCAAATGGATGCTTCAAGCCTAGGCTTTGGAGCTTAGTTATTGTTAAGAAAGGACCGGAAGACATGGTTGAAGTATGAAGATGTGGTGGTCGACTTTAATGACTTGAATTTTTGTCATCATCATCATCAAGACCTTATCCTAATTGGGGACCGACCACATGAATCTTATTCCTCAATTCCCCTCTATTAAGTACTATGGCTTCATTTAGTCCCAAAGTTTTTAAATCTTTTCTCACCACTTCTATCCCACGTTCTTTTGGGCCTTCCCCTTGCCCTTTTAAAACCTTCTAGTTGCATTGCTTCACTCCGTCTAATCAGTTCCATTTTGGGTCTCCTTTGGATATGTTCAAACCATCTAAGTCTAATCTCCCTCATCTTGTTACCTATTTGTGATACCCCTAAGTTTCTTGTTTTCATTCCTAATTCTATCCTTTCTTGTCTTATCACTCATCCATCTCAACATCCTCATTTCTACGCTACTTATCCTATGAACATGGTGCTCCTTAATTGCCCAAGACTCTGATCTATAGAGCATGGCTGGCCATAAGGCCATCCTATAGAATTTTCCTTTTAGTTTGAGTGGCATCTGCCGGTCACACAAAACTTCAGATACACATCTCCATTTGTTCCAACCCGCTTGGATTCTCTGTGTAACCTCCCCCTCAATCTCTCCACTCTCATGAATCATTGATCCTAAGTATTGAAAGGTATTTTGTACAGGGACTTCTTGGTTATCAATCTTAATCGGTGTTCCACTCCTACTTTGCTCCTTGCTAAAAGTGTATTCCATATATTCTATATTAGTTCGGCTGATTTTAAATCCTTTAGATTCTAGTGCCTCTCTCCATAACTCTAGCTTTGTTTTTATGCTCTCCCTTCTCTCATCAATTAAGACTATATCATTTGCAAATAGTATGCACCATGAAATCTCCTTATATAGATGTTTCGTTAACTCATCCATAACCAATGTGAAAAGGCATGCCTCTATGCTGATCCTTGGTGTAATCCTACAGTGACAGAAAAATAAATAGTCTCACCACTAGTGGTCTTAACATTTGTAACCTCTCCCTCGTACATATCTTTAATTATGTCTATATACCCCTGTAAAACCCCTTTCTCACTTAACACCCTCCATATTAACTCTCTAGGTACTCTATCATAAGCTTGCTCTAAGTCAATAAAGACCACGTGGATGTCTAGGTACTTTATCATCAGGCATTTTCTTTGATTTTATAATCTTGTTAAATAACTTGGTCTACCAAACTACCCCAATATCTCCCATATGCTTCCAAACCTCTATTGGTATATCATCTGGCCCCATGGCCTTTCCTCATATCATCTTTTTCAAGGCCTTTTTCACTTCAGGTATTTTAATCCTATCTTCATATCTTTAATGTCCAATGTTATTTAGGTTTACAGTATTTTCAATAGGGCCATTATCATTTAACAATTTTTTAAAGTAAGTTTGCCAACTTTGTTTGATCTCATCATCTTTTACTAGTACCCTTTGATTATCACTTCTAATACACCTAACATGATCTAAGTCCTTACCCTTCTGTTCTCTTATTTTTACAAGTTTAAATACATCTTTCTCACCTTCTCTTAATCATAGTTACCTATAGAGGTCGTCATATACCTTAAGTTTAGCCTCACTTACGATTTTCTTAGCAACCTTTTTAGCATTCTTATAATGTGCATAATTCTCATTATTTCTAGTCTTCTTCCATGCTTTAAAACACACCCATTTTTTCATTAGTAACTTTTTGCACTGTTTCACTCCACCACCATGTTTCCTTTACTAATTGTGTTTTAACTTTAGATGCTCCTAAGACATCTTTTGACACTTTTTTAATGGACTCAGCCATATTAGTCCACATGGTGTTTACTTCTGTTTTATAGTTCCAGTTTCCTTCTACCACCAACTTATTTGTGAATGAGGTTATTATCTCTCCTTTTAAGTTCCACCACTTAGTTTTTGGATACCTATTAAGTTCATTTCCTTTCTTCCATATTTTAGTACAGATACCCATAACCATTAACCTATGTTGTGAGGTTAAACTCACTAGGTATCACCTTACAATCTTTATACATTGATCTTTCGATATTCCTAAGTAGAAATAGGTCTATTTTGTTTCATGGAGTTCATTTTTAAAGGTTATTAAGTGTTCATCAATCTTCTTAAAGAATGTATTTGCAATGGCTAGGTTATATGCCAAAGCAAAATAGATGATAGTTTCCCCCATCTCATTTCATTCTCCTATACCATACCCTCCACGTATCCTATCATATCCTTCATTTTCTTTTCTTATATGGTCATTTAAGTCTGCTCCTATAACTATCCCCTCAATATTGGGAATTTCTTGCATGACTCCCTCCATATCTATCCAAAATTGTCTCTTGATTCATATACACTTATAACATTCATGATCTGCTCTCCTAGAACAAATTTTATTATTATAATTCTATCACCGATTCTTTTAACGTCCTTTAATTCATTATCCACTATTATCCCTATGTGGTTTTTTGTATTATCCTTTCCTAAGTACTAGAGTTTATACTCATCGATTTCTCTAGTTTTATCCCCTTTCCACTTGGTTTCTTGGATACAAGCGATGTTGACTCTCCTACGGTTCATCGTATCTACTAACTCCAGGCTCTTACTTGTCAACGTCCTATATTCCATGTGGCAATATGAATCTTATGCTCTTGAGACAGCACATTTACACGAGCATTTCTCGACCTCCATGGCATGAACCCAGGCCCAATTTTCACTACACCAGGATTATAATGTAGGGCGTCACTTCTGAGGGGATGCTTTAATAGCCCTTGCCCATTTTTCACTACAGCTGGAATCTGATGTAGCTCATTGCTTCTAAGGGAACACCCTAGCAACCCTTGCCCATTTTTCACTGCAACAGATATCCGATGCAACGCATTCCTTATGGGGGATGTCCTAGCTTGAGGGATGTCAAATTTTTATTCATGTCATGTTAGGGTTGCCATACTTTAAGGAAGTTAGAGATGATTTTCATTATCTTCTCTTCTTACTTACGACTAATATATAAATTCATATTCACTTGCATGTAGGAAAAAAATAACAAAATCAAAATCATCTTCAACTTCAACTTCTTCCTTACTGGCTGGCACCTGATGCAAGACCCTCCTCCTTTTTCATCCAGATTTAGGACCTACAACGACAGAGTTACTTGAATTTTTGTATAATATAAATATTTATGGCAAAGATTAATCAACAAAACAAGTTAGCTCAATTGGTTTCAAAGTAAGTTTGTAAACCTTTGGCTTAGAATTCAAGTCACTAAGTTAGAAAAAGTCAATGGATGCCCAGATACATTGAATATTTATAAGTGGATGTTTTCACTAATAGGATTTCTATGAAGATCAGTGTTAAGTGTTTAATTTTGGTCAAAATTCCCCTAATTTAGCATTCAATTACATCATCTAATCGTTCAATTTTACAAAACTTAGCTTGATTTTGAATATAAATCCAATTGACCATCCAAACCTTAATTTGTCAAAATCAACGGTCAGATGATCATTAGAGTTCATTAGATGACTAATGTGCGGTTCAGATGATTCTAATTTAGTCTTTTCTTTTGCAGATCAACCAAAGGACGCACGGATGGATATGAGTAAAAGATAATGGTGCAGATCATCTTAAAGGGCAATGGATGGACCAGATCACCCATGGAGATAGATGAAATAGAAATCATGGACAAAATGGAAAGAACATGTAAAGGGCAACTCTTTCCCCCACTTCTCTTTCCTTTTCTTCCTCTTTCCCTCCTTATTCTCTTTTTCTTTCCTTCATTCTCTCTTTCCTTTCCCACTCCTTTCTTTTCTTTTTCCTTCCTTTTCTTTTCTTTCTTTTCTTTCTTTTTCCTTCCTTTTCTCTTTTCTTTCTTTTTCCTTTTCCTCTTCCTTTTTCCCTTCCTTTTTCTCTTTTCTTTCTTTCCTTTTCCTTCTCCTCTTTCTTTTTCCTTCCTTCCTTTTTCTTTTTCCCTTCCTCATTCTCACGTACCCAATTCTCTCTTCTCACCTTCTACTCCTCTCTTGGCCCATCTTCACGCACAAAACCCAGCCTCTTCTCATCTCTCTCAATTCGCCCTTCTCCTCCTCTTTCCCTCTTCTACTTCCCCTTCATCGTACCAGTCTTTGAACTAGCACTGCATCTTCCTCTTTCTCATTCTCTCTCCCTATGTTCTCCACCATCCCTCCTCCATTCAGTCCCCAGCATCGTCTGTCCACTCCTCTCCACGACTAGCAATTCCCCACCAGCTACTCTTCAGCCCTGCATCCGCTGCACACCCGAATTTCTCTTGTTCTCCTCTGCTCCCATCAGCCCTCCACCCTTCTTCTATTTGCAATTTCCAGGACTGTGCGACGTTCCTTTACCGCCTAGCATCTCTACGTACCCACCCCGGCTACTCTCCTCAACGCCTCCAACCAGAGCACGGCCCAAGCGTCGACCTTGATCGGCCCAGGGGAGAAAACCCAAAACGGGTTTTTCTCCCGCACCTCTTCCCTTCCATCTTCTCCTCCTCTTTTCTCCTCTTCTTCTCCTTCCTCCTGCTCCCCCTTCTTCATCGGGTTCCTGGTTTTTCCTAAAAAACCAGATTTTAACAACATTCCGGTTTTGCCCCTCTCTCTTAAAATTCAATTCCATTTCTGTCCTTTTTCAGAAATTACATTTGTGTCCTGCTTTATCCCGGTTCTATTTTATCCATCTTTTTCTTATCCAGGAACTGTCTAATCTGAATCAGCTCAATTAAGGCCTAACCCATCAACGGTTTTGCCTTAATCAAAACAAAATCCTCGATTTCTCCTTCGTTTCTTCTCTGATTTCAAATTAATTTTACAGGTTCATTATTAGGACATCCCTAAACATAACCAATGCTTCTGATCTTAGATTTGAAATCCAGAAATCAATCTGAGCCGTCCAAATCTTGAAATCACAATTTAGCCTAGATCTTGACCATTTTGAAGAATCTGTCAAATCCAACCGGTGGATCACTAATCAAGAACGGGTTGAAGATATCTGTAAAGGAGGATCAGCTTTTAGAAGACCAGAAGTGAAGATTTTGATGAAAATTGATCTAGGGAAGTAGTTTTTTCTCATTATTTGATTTTGTTTGTTTTCTTTAAGAACTGGAAATTCTGTATTTTTGAGAAGTTTATTAGATCTGAACATTGATTCTCATTTTAATAATTCCAGTAATTGTGAGTGATTTATTTTTAATTTTAAATAATTAGATTTTATTGAAAACTCCATTTTAAATCAAGTCCTCGTGGGATTGACCCGTACTTGCATAAGCTACCCTACAATAGCCCGTGCACTTGCGGTAAAACAATCAACAATCAGCATAAGTCTAAGATTTGTAAGAGAATACAAAATAAAATAAAATCAAGATCTGGAGGATAGCAGGTTAGGAAACATGAGCTCCAAAAAATCTATAACCAAACAAATGGAAAGAAATCATAGCCTAAGTAGGAAACTAGACCAAGACATCAACTTAAATGGGATGTCTTGGGCTACAGAAAAAGAAGGAGAATTCATGAGAGAGAGAGAGAGTGAGAGAGAGATGTAAAAGCCTTCTACCAGTGTATTCACAATTGTATTTCTACCCATAAGAGTAAAAATTCCTTTTTTCATTGGTTATCATTCATTTACTCATTTTTTCCTTTTTGACTTATGGTATAGCCTTTCTTTGAATTTTTCTCTTTTCAACCCTTTTGATGTTCATCTCTTGAATTGTATGGTTCATACTTTTTTCAAGATACTTCTTCAACCATTTCTACGTATTTTCAAAATAAACTAGGTAATGGATATATTAATCTGTTAATAAAGCTACTGTTCAATGGGCTCACAAAGAAAAGGCTCAAGGAATTAACTAGTGGAAAAATAATAACTAAGGGAAGGATAAAGGCTCTAGGTTTACCAAAGATGACCTCTATCATTTCCTAAACTTTATATGGCTTAAATTGACCATAAACTTAAGAGATATAAGGTATAATCTTTTAAATGTTTGCTCAATAATTGACCAACATGAAGAATAATGAGACAAACTAAGAATTTATGTATGTTGAAGAAAACTTGGAGTTTATATATAACCCTCAAAAGGGAAGAGTGTTTTTAAAGATCACATGGGTTAATAGTCTCCATTTATCTTCTTTAGGATCTCTAGGTTATATTTTCCCTTTGATGTTGGGATTATCTTTCCACAATTTGATAATTGTTGGGCCAAGTCAACTCGACTTGGTCCTAAAGAATTTAAATTCATGGTGGTCCATCATGTTATCTTGTTATCACCGCTATATATTTTTTGGTGGAAGATGTATATTGACTACCATGAGATTCTAAAATCAAGTGATTTTTCTAAAAACTCTTTCATTAATAGGTTATTTACTTAACTTAGTTACATTTTTCATTTCATTATATATTTTGCATGACTGGATACATCACTAGATCAAGGCACCATTGCTGGCATGTAGGTAATACCTTTCTATCTCTTCTCGCTACTTAGTTATTTCATTTTCCATGTTTTTATTTTAAAACATTGGAGAAAATGTTTAATTTAAGTTTGAGGATAGAGTATTAAAAGTTTGATGTGTCCAAAGTTTTTCTCAACTATTTTTTGTTCATTTCTTTTGAATTAATTTTTAAAAATTTTGACAAAATTTGAAAAATTATGAAATGTTCCTTTACAAGGGTGAGAATCTCAATTTTTTTAATATTTAGTATATTTATGAATTTTAGCTTATTAATAGATTTGTATACAATTAGTTCACCATTTTATCCTTTTTGTAAAGTTTTCCATAAAAGTTAAACTCCAAATAACTATTGCAAAAATAGTCGTATATATAGAGAGAAAATATAACCTAGAGATCCTAAAGAAGATAAATGGAGACTATTAAGTCATGTGATCTTTAAAGACATTCTTCCCTTTTGAGGGGGGAGAAGAGAGAAAGATAAAGAGAGGCAAAGAGGGGAGAGGAAGTGTGTGTGTGTGTGTGTGTGTGTGTGTGTGTGTGTGTGTGTGTGTGTGTGTGTGTGTGTGTGTGTGTGTGTGTGTGTGTGTGTGTGTGTGAGAGAGAGAGAGAGAGAGAGAGAGAGAGAGAGAGAGAGAGAGAGAGAGAGAGAGAGAGAGAGAGAGAGCTTCTACGGAAAATGTTGAATCTTTGCATTTTGGAGAAGAAGATAGTGGAAGAATGGAGGAGAAACACACAAGTCAAGGGGCATAGGACTCTTCCAAGTTAGATGCAATTTTTATTCTTTTGAGCATGTGTGTTTTCTTTTGAAGTTCTCAGTTTTTAGGTAGTTTGTTAGATGTGTATATTGCATATTTTATTTCATGAGTTTGCTATTAGTATGTTTCAATTTGATCTTACATTCTAAGTACATTTGTGTTATTGAAATTATGTTCTAAATGCATATGCGCTTCATCTTATGATAGAGACACCATGAGCACTTCATCCCATGGATCGGTCTACCATGTATAATTCATCCTATTGCTACTTATCTACATGCACACCATCCACTAGTAAGCCTGTTGTCTTAGTGCTTATCTGTGAGTGCACATCTCATATTTATCCCATGCACACTCCTTTAGTAGTATAAATTACTCCGCCATAAGTTTTGGCAACAAAAGAAAATGATGTTTGATATCAATTGATGTTGGATTTGGGAGGTCTATGCATGAGAGCCCATTTTTAAGACGTTTTTGAAAATAGAAGGGTGTTCTGTGATTGCCTAAGGGGCTTGTGTATTTATATGCATGTGATAGAAGATTCAAAATTCTCTATTTATTATTGGATTTAATTCGTTAACTAAGATTTTGAGATTTCACTCTAAGAAGTGTTTGTTTAACCACGCAATAAGTGTGATTGGTACTATTTGGAGACTCATTGTTAGTCATATATGAGGGGTGATAGATGAAACCCTGTGGAGACTCATTGAAGCCATATATGAGGGGTGTTAGATGAGACCTTGTCGTTTTCTATATTAGGAGTGTCTAGGTAGCCACTGTCACTTTAAAAAGAAATTTTTGATACCTACCTCAAAGAAAGGCTTATCTGCTATTGGAGGTATAATGGAAACTTCCATTCTATGTGATTTGTATGGTATCCATGGTCGAGCGTAGATAGATGTTGGTTCTCTTTATGTGCATAGCATACAATATGTGATATGGACATAGATGATTATGTCAGTCATCCTCAAGGGTTAGACCAGTTTCATTTGTGGCTGTGGTAGGACGCTGCTACTTATCAATGTGATACTATATGATCTATTTCTTGATGTTGAGTACATCTTATGATTTCCAAGTATGTCTTTGAATATGAATTTTAGTACACCTTGAGATTTATAGTACATTATAAGATTTAGTCTTTTGATATTGATCTCAATTAATTGAACGCGCCATGTTATTATCTTACAATCATATGTTTTTCACATGTTTTATATGGCTTAGAAGTTTCCTACTCAGTGGTCTTACTTACCCCAAAAACAATTCCAAGTAGTTCTTCTAGACAGTAGATCAATTATGTGTGCAGTAGGTCTAGTGACAGCTGAGCAAAGTATGAAGGAGAATATAATCTAGTATTTATTTTAGATGTCATTTGAATATTATTGATAAACATGCAATAAGTTATTGAGTTATTTTACATGAACTATGTTTCAATTTAGTCATTTGAGCCATGACCAGTGGGTCCTAATAGTGCTTATGCATCCTTATAATTTTACATATCTGTGAAGATTTTGAAACGACACCAGGATTGAAGAGTAGTTTTAAATGCTATTATATGTTATATTTAATAACTTTCTAATACACACACCCCAAGGATATCCTACGTATTTCAAAATGTTTACAATACTACTTCTGAAATCCAGGTTGCCACACTCACATTAGACTTGCTTCCTAAGTAGCAAGGATAGTGGATCCAACTCTTGTGTGGTCAATCCCATAAGAATAAATCCATCTTTAGTGGCCATGCAAGGAGTCTATTTTTCATTTCATCACATCGTTGTTCCAACATCTAAAAAAATGATGGTATCTAAAGATCCCTATTTTTTGCAACATCTTTTTACTATCTAAAAGAAATAGAATGGAAATATCTCAACTTATCCCCGAGTTCATTCTTTAAAAGACGAAAAATGGTCTAGTGTACTATTACAAACACAAGCTTAGTCTAACCAACAACACAAATTTTTAGTTAGAAATGAAACAAGGTACGTGCAAATAAAAATGGGCCCACATGGTCCCCACCCAGGTAAAAAAGCTAGTTTATTTCTTGGACCATAAATTGGTTACATTTTCACATTGGATCATGACATGTGTACCATAGGTACACCCCCAAGGCAAGCCAAGGGTTGCCCCACATGTCCCACATGCCCTACATGCCCACGAGTTGCTGGCAGCACCCACATGCATTAAATGTAAAAGAAGGTGCCACCTTTCTACCTCCACATGGTGACGACATAAATTAAATGCCAAGAAAAAGGAATTCCAAGTTTCAATGAAAATCAATGACCTTAGCCTGCTTACATTACCAAAAGGCGATGAAATTATAGGAATGTCCCCCAGGCCAGTACTAGGTCGCTTGCTCACTTGCCAACTTTGCAGTATAATACTCCATTTCAATGAAGTATGCTACATTATCAGGAATTCATCTGCAGATAAAGGGCATCCCCTAGGGGATAAGCACTAAAAACCCTCTAAAAATGGCCAGAAGTCTAAGAAAAATCTCAAGTCTTAAGAAGTCTATTTCCACTTTTCTCTTTCCTTGTCAGCCTTTGGACAAATAGCTCTTTTTAAAAAGGTTCGCCCACTCTTCCACGAGTTTAACCACGCAAAAAGGAGCGTAAATCCTTGAAAAACCCTCCTCATCTTGTTTTTCTTCTATATTAGCCTATGTAGTTCTATGTTAGTGATACGTTTGTACCACTCTAGTTTGTAAACCGAGTGTTGCTAGTAATCCATTTTGACTATATAAACAAGATTCAAGTGGGGCTTTGCTTTAGTGAAATACATGAAATTATAGAGTGATTTGATCATTTTTTCTCATTTTTCTTGATCTTTCCATTTACCTCTAGAATCCTTAGATGTCTGCAAAGTGAATGCCAAGTAGAAAGAAGGGGCAACCTTGGCCCATCAAGCCTTGTGTACATCAATGTCCAGCAATGAGAAGCGATACGAAGTTCCACCGATGGTGTGTAAATTTTGTTTTTGGTTTCTTTATGTTTATTTCTACACTCTTTTAAAAGGGATGTAGGGGACCCTTCATATATTTTAGGCGGACTATTCTTCATTGCCTCTAGCTATGAGTCTAAGCAATTTCTCCCAAATTTTACTAATTTGCTAACAACATACCATAGGATAAGTAGAAAGCATCCCTATAGGCCAAGTGAGTGCAACCTTTTTTATTTCCTTTCTACTTTGTAACTAAGGATAGGCTGTAGTGTCTAGAGATACTATGGACCACTAAGTGCTCTGTTTACTTTCTGTAATTTTTGTTTCTTTAGAGTAAGTCTATTAAGAACCTCTTACCAAATGATATAATGGACCACTAATCCTACCAGCTGTTTTTCATTCTTATTTAAATTCCTGTAGTAGCATCAAATGCAGCATACTCTTCTAGGTGGTTAGTAGGCCTTGCGGAGCTAACACAAACCTACATGCCATACGAGCCACCATGGCCCCCCTTTGCAGGACAAGCATCGTGTTAAAATCTATGGCTTTCTTTCGGGAGGCCTAGATATGGACCCACAGACAACAAAAGATGTCCCTTTCAACTAATCAACTGGGCCCTGCTCCTTCGCAGCGCCACTAACCTGATGTAGTTCTTGGAATTTTCGTTCACTCCCTAGATCCTCATCCAACCTATTCATTTAGGAGGACGTCGGTCTGCCTGGACCATGTTGCGAACGGGTGATTTCATTATAGCAACTTAAATGGTAGAGTTTACCTACAGAATTTAGGCAACTGGTACTTCTTAACCATATATAGTGCCTGGCCAGCATCTTCAAATGCAGCATAACAAGAAGGATACGGACCAATCAACCCTTGAGAGAGAGAAATCTACATTGAGTACCTAGATACAAGACTACAAATTATAACTTTTGAAGGTGCCATCACAGTTCCCGTAGCATGTAGCAGAGAGAGGCTGAGATCTCCAAATGGTACCATTCTCACTATCTGGACATAATACGTCATGAATTTTTGTTGACAATGTTAACGATATGTATATGACTAAACTGATAACAGTCTTAACAATTAGTTGCCCACCGATTGGATATTAAATTAACAAACGAGCACAAGGACTGCAGCCGAAGGAGCCAATTGATAAAAATCTGGTAAGTGCAATTGGTGGAAATTCAAACCGGTGTTGAATAATTGAGACATCCAACCTTTTAGGACTATTGGCTCTGTTCTGCTTCTATCAAGGCTTGAACAAAAATATCCTTGAGATGAGCATTGGTTGCTGCAACTCTCCGAGACATTATATCGAACTCTGCCCCAGAGCTGATGCAAAAACATACAATGGAAGTTTCTCAGAATCTGAACATACAACACAGACAGGTTATTGCTTTTAAAAGGATTTATGTTTGATTACAAATCAAAGGAGACATACGGGTCAAAGACAAGGCCACCGGCTTCTTGAACAATCACAGCTCCACCAGCTACATCCCTGAGTATGTATAAACCAGCATCAAAAGCAAATTCAACGAATTATTTTTACTGGAAACCTTTACATAACTATTTTTGGATAACATACCATGGGCCCCCAAATCCGAGCTCATAAGTGAGATCCAACCTTCCACATGCTATGCTGCAAAGGTTCATGGCACAGGAACCAGTCATCCTAAGTGACCTCACCTGATCAAGCAGGAAACAAGGATTGAGCCTAAAATGAAAAATAACTCCATTTCAAAGCCACAATGATTATCATGATCTTGCCTTGAACAGTAAGCTGTTAATCCTATTTGTTGTAGCATCCACAGTAGACTTATCACGCATAGTTCCAACCTGCTCGTAAGGTCCAGACGATTATGTTAATCATTTCTGGCAGTTGATTTACATAGTGTCAGTTCCCACTGATGAGCCATTACATGTCTGATACAAACCATATTCAAACGTGCAGTGCAGTACCAGAAAAATAATCAAAGATGCAAAAGAGATGCAGATATTTTAGCAGGGTTGCAATGCCAGTTTATGTGGACATTACACGTGCACAAGAGAGCCTGTTACTTTGCGTCGAATCATGTCAATTCATTTTCTTGCTTGCTTGCTTGCTTTTGCATGTCCTCCACACATGAAAGAAATTAAAATATGGTAAAGAGAACAGCTTCAGTAAATCACATTTCCACTTATTTGGCAGTAGCATTCCTCACTTTTATTGAACGGTTTCTGGTAGGTTAGCAACATCTTTCTGGAGATTTTAACAAACATGAGCATAAGAAACTGAAAATATGGTTATAAGTTTTATTACTAAAATAAATAAAGAAAACACCAGCAAATAATTTTTTCTTTTAAGCACTGGAATTTACCATCATATGGATCAAGATCACCAATCCAATGTTAGTATGTGGCCAAAAATATTTCAAATCTCATGCTTCAAATATGAAGATTGAGTTGGCAGCTTAGTCCATATAAAGTTACTATGGACTATAGAGACCCTATGTGAGAAATTTAGAAGGATAAACTGATAGTGGATAATTGGGTAGATTAAAATATAATACAGTAAATTAAAAATAGTTCACCACTCTATGGATACAGAACGATCACCACCACGGATATACAGAACTAAAGTATAGTAATGGCTATATAGAAGAATCACCACCATAGAGTACAAAACCAATGGATAGAACTAACGACTTTAATGATATAGAAGAATCCCCACCTTAATGAAACAAAACTAGGCATCTCACCACTCTAAGATCCCTCCAAGAGATAGAAGACACAAAGAAAGCAAAGAATTCTCTAACTCCAACAAAAAAAGGGGTCCAAAATACCCTATATTGATTCATGCTACTAGGGGATATAAATAGATGGGAACAGCCCTCCCAAATAAGCAATTTACAGGACTATATGCAACTTTCTAAATATAATAGTTTCCTAGACTAAGTAGTAACTCCTAAAACTTAGGTACTTTTCCAACAAGAGTTCCCTAAACTTGGGCGTTTACCAATTAACACTTTATAAGCATTGAGTGGCATAACAAGAAGACCGTAGCTCCTCCCTCCTCTCTGCTTCACCTCTTTCTCTCTCCCTGTTATCTCTCAGTGTCTTTCCTTCCCTGTTCATCACAGCAGCCAACAAACACCCTCCTCTTCTCTCTGCCTTATCCTTTTCCATCCATCGCACTTCCTCTTTCTCTGCTACCTCTCCCGCTTTCTCCCACCGGCCACACCACTCCCCATCACAGCCCGCCTGAGCCAATCACTACAGGAAGCTAGCCAAATCCCATCTCTCTCTCCTCTTCCCTCGCAATTCCTTGCCATCCTCTCCCTCTCGTTCTCTCTGTGGCAGCCAACACCAGCCTCCCTGTTCAACGCAATCATCGCCTGGTCTCACCAATCCTTCTCTGCTGGTGGGTACCAGCACACCACTGAGTTCCCTAAACTTGGGCGTTTACCAATTAACACTTTATAAGCATTGAGTGGCATAACAAGAAGACCGTAGCTCCTCCCTCCTCTCTGCTTCACCTCTCTCTCTCCCTGTTATCTCTCATTGTCTTTCCTTCCCTGTTCATCACAGCAGCCAGCAAACACCCTCCTCTTCTCTCCTCTTCTCTTTGCCTTATCCTTTTCCATCCATCGCACTTCCTCTTTCTCTGCTACCTCTCCCGCTTTCTCCCACCAGCCACACCACTCCCCATCACAGCCCGCCTAAGCCAATCACTACAGGAAGCTAGCCAAATCCCATCTCTCTCTCTCCTCTTCCCTCGCAATTCCTTGCCATCCTCTCCCTCTCGTTCTCTCTGTGGCGGCCGACACCAGCCTCCCTATTCAACCCAATCATCGCCTGGTCTCACCAATCCTTCTCTGCTGGTGGGTACCAGCACACCACCGTGCAACACCTCTTTCCTCACCACTTTCTGTCCCTCTGTCTTCCTCGGCCGTCAAATCTCACAGCAGCACCTCTTCCACACCGTTGTTTTCTCTCTCCCTCATCTCCTGCTGGCAACCTAAACTAGAGATCGGCAGAACTCCTCACTGCCTTCTCCCTCTCTTTTCTTTCCCTCTACTCCCACACCGCATTGTGTCTATCAGCCGGCACAGCCCTACAGACCAGTGCAGCACCAGCCTCATTGCCAACACAACACAGAATGACCTGCTCCTGCACTGCGTCACTGCTCTCTCCTCTCTGCTGGATCACAACTGACGACACAGCCCCCCTCACTTCTCTCTCCCTGTTCACCATACAGACCGGTCAGCAGCCCCCTGCCACCAGCCACCTCTGTATTCCTCGGCAGCATCTCCTTCTCCCTGCTCTCCCTTCTCTCTCCTTCTCTTTCGCGTTCCATGGCACCTCTCCCTTCATCGTGGAAGAAAACCCGCTGTTTCTTTTTCCTCCTCTTCTTCCTTGCATCTCCGGCTCCCCCGTTCTTCACCATCTTCCCCTCCTCGGTTGGGTTTCTCTGTTTTCCGTTAAAATAAAATAAATAAATAAATAAATAATTCATTTTTACCCTTCAGTCTTTAAATAAAATTCCATCTGTGTCCTTGATTTAATTCCATCTGTATTCTTTTCTTATCTCAGTTCTGCTTTATCCCTGTTCCGCCTATCCAAGAACTGTGTAATCCAAGGCTGTTTTATTAAAGCTTAAACCTAATCAATAGTTTGGCTTTAATAAACAAGATCACTTCAATTCCTGACCTGTTTCTCATCAGAATTTCAATTAATCTTCAGATCTTGTTCTTGGGACATCTCCTAGTTGATTCAACAGTTGTGATATTCAATCTGAAATCCAGAAATCAAAACTAAGCCGTCCAAACCCAAAATCATTCTTAAGCCCCAATTATCTAAATTTTGGGAAATCTGCTTAATCCAACCATTAGATCTTTAATGAGAAGTACCAATGAGAGATTGAGGAAGGCTTTGATGATCTTCATCATCATCATTATCAAGACCTTATCCCAATTAGGGGTCGGCCACATGAATCTTATTCCTCCATTCCACTCTATTAAATACCATGTCTTCATTTAGTCCCAAAGTTTTTAAATCTCTCCTCACCACTTCTATCCACGTTCTTTTGAGCCTTCCCCTTGCCCTTTTAAAACTTTCTACTTGTATTGCCTCACTTCTTCTAACTGGTGCCGTTGTTGGTCTCCTTTGAGCATGTCCAAACCATCTAAGTCTAGTCTCCCTCATCTTATTACCTATTGGTGCTATCCCTAAATTTCCTCGAATATTTTCATTTCCGAATTCTATCTTTTCTTGTCTTACCACTCATCCATCTCAACATCCTCATTTCTGCGACGTTCATCCTATGAGTATGATGTTCCTTAACTGCCCAACATTCTGATCTATAGAGCATGGCCGGCCTTATGGCCATCCTATAGAATTTTCCTTTTAGTTTGAGTGACACCCGTCGATCACACAAAACTCCAGATGCACATCTCCATTTGTTCCAACCCACTTGAATTCTCTGGATAACCTCCCTCTCAATCTCTCCACTCTCCTGAATTAGTGAGCCTAAGTACCGAAAGTGGTCTTTGATGGGGACTTCTTGGTTATCAATCTTGACTGGTATTCTACTCCTACTCTCCTTGCTAAAATTACATTCCATATATTCTTAGTTCGACTAATTTTAAATCCTTCAAATTCTAATGCTTCTCTCCATAATTCTAGCTTTATGTTTACACCCTCCCTTGTCTCATCAAGTAAGACTATATCATCTGCAAATAACATGCACCAGGGAATTTCCTCGTGTAGATGTTTTGTTAGCTCATCCATAACCAATGTGAAAAGGTATGGACTTAGTGCCGATCCTTGGTGCAATCCTATAGTGACAGGAAAATCACCAGTCACACCGCTAGTGGTCTTAACATTTGTTACCGCTACCTCATACATATCTTTAATTATGTCTATATATCCCTGCGAAACCCCTTTACCACCCAACACTCTCCATGTTAACTCTCCAGGGACTCTATCATAAGCTTTCTCTAAATCAATAAAGACCATGTGGAGGTCTTTCCTCCTTTCCCTATATTTCTCTACTAATTGTCTTAGTAAGAAAATAGCCTCCATGGTAGACCTCCCAGGCATGAAACCAAACTGATTCTCTGATACACTTGTTTCATGACGCAGCCTCTTCTCAATCACTCTTTCAAAAAGTTTCATAGTGTGGCTCATAAGTTTGATCCCTCTATAATTAGTTCAGCTCTGTATGTCTCCTTTATTCTTATAAATTGGTATAATAGAACTTTTCCTCTACTCATTAGGCATTTTCTTTGATTTTATAATCTTATTAAACAACTTGGTCAACCAAACTACTCCAATGTGTCCCATATGCTTCCAAACCTCTATTGGTATACCATCAGGCCCCATGGCCTTTCCTGATTTCATCTTTTTCAAGGCTTCTTTTACTTCAGGTATTCTAATCCTACGTTCATACCTATAATATCCAATGTTATTTTGATTTATAGTATTTTCAATCCCTATATTCTCAGGGCCATTGTCATTTAACAATTTTTGAAAGTATGTTTCCCACCTTTGTTTGATCTCATCATCTTTAACTAATACCCTTTGTTCATCGCTTCTAATACACCTAACATGATCTAAGTCCTTACCCTTATGTTCTCTTACTTTTGCAAGTTTAAACACATCTTTCTCACCTTCTCTTGTTCCTAGTCTATTGTAGAGCTCATCATATGCTTTAAGTTTAGCCTCACTTACTATTCTCTTTGCAACGTTTTTAGCATTCTTATATTGCTCATAGTTTTCATTATTTCTAATCTTCTGCCATGCTTTAAAACGCATCCGTTTTTCTTTAATAACTTTTTGAACTGTTTCTTTAATAACTCCGCCAATGACGGTCCCAAGCCCGGATGAAAAAGGAGGGTCCTGCGTCAGTGTACAGGGGGAGAAGTTGAAGATGATTTTGTTATTTCTTTCTTACAAATGAATGTGCATTTGTATATTAGTTTGTGAGGAAGAAATGAAAATCATCTCCCCCTTCTTAAATATGGCAACCCTTGTGTCAGGTAGCCAGCCGACAAGGGTAAAGCTGAAGATGGTTTTGTTATTTCTTTTTTGCTTGCAAATGAATGTATATTAGTTTGTAAGGAAGAAATGAAAATCATCTTCAGCTTTTAAGAAATGCGACACCCCAAATATAACATGAATCGAAAACAGACATTCCCTCAAGCTTTGATGATCTTAAATTTGAATAATTTTGTCATACTCAAGCTAGGGAAGTAGATTTTATTTGTTTTTTAGTTAATTTCTTGTCTTTTTAAATTTGAATTTTTGTAATTTTTATTGTTTAAATAGATCTGAATTTTGAGTTTCTTATTACAATAGCTTGTAATTTTAAGTCGAGACCCTGTGGGATCGACCCGTACTTGCATCAACTACATTACGATAGCTTGTACACTTACGGTAAAACAATCAACAAGTTTTTGGTGCCGTTGTCGAGGACCCACAACGAAATTTTTGTAAAATTTAATAAAAAATTCAAAAATTTTCAGAAAAATAAATTTTTTTAAGAATTACATTGTTTTAGCATTTTACCAATTTTTAGGTGCATTTTAATTTTTCTTAGTGCATAATCACTATATTTCCTGAATTTTGGTACTTATTGCTATTTTTATTTTTCAAAAAATTGTAACAGGAGGATTTCAAGGAGGATCTCAATTAGGATAAACAAAATTTTTATTTTGGTGAATTGTAGTGAGAATGCATAGTATTTTTTTTAATCACAATTCATTTAAAAGGATTGTAATAATACAGGTTGAGGGTAGACCATCGTAACCTGGAAGTGGAGGTGATATGTAAATGGTCCCACCCTCGTACGAGATCTTATCCAGGACCCCATTGTGAGCAATCCTAACTCCTTAAAATACCTATTGCATTATTAGAATAATTTTGCATTATTTGATAGTATAATTGCATATAGATTGCATATTTTATAATTGTTACATTTTAGGGTTTGCATTAGTTTACTGCTTTTAAATGCATTTTTTGGGCATGTTTATCGCTTTAAGGTGATTTATATATTAATCGAACTGCAATGGAGTGTGAAAATTAATCAGTAAGGGCACCCGACCCTACAAGATCAAGGGTAGATTTAATCACCACATATTAACCCACCTAGGATAATCACCACAAGCACGCAACCCAGCCTCTCAAATTAATTTAAAATTAATTAGAAGATCTATAGGGCTATCACATGCTCATAAGACCCTCTTAATAAGACGTGATCTATTGCCACTGCAATGGCTTCTGAGCATTGTGGTTATAATAGGTGTCTTCAAATTCAAGTGATTTTCCTACGCCTTCTGTTGACGTCTATTAAGGTCCAAACACCTCCTAACACAAGGATTGTATTAACCACCTTTAAAGTAGAACCCAACTGATAAGCAGCAGTCAAATCTGAAAGAGAAGATGAGCATTAAATTAGGCTAATCTAAAAGCATAGGCCCCACACAAATTCGAGAAAATCAAAATATTGTTGCTTGTTAGCCTCAGGAGATTATTTGATTGTGCATCATTCTAGGAATTTAGGTTTTTTCCAAAATAAAATTAAAAAACACAAACAAAAAGATCCTTCATTGTATGCACTTTTGGATACACGACAAAACCAGAAGGCACCAATGATTGATCAACGATCAAGGAGTAACTCACCCCGTGGTAGTGTTAGAGGTGATCAAGGCCCTCTACTCATCATGAATGAGGAGCCACCACCTCTAATTGATGATGATTATCAACCTCCACCAAGGAGGAATAATCATCCACAAATGCAAAGAGATTGGAGAAGCAATGGAAACAAAGAGTGGGACCAACTTTGTGACCATGGAGACTGATGTCTATCAAAATCTTCATGAAAGAACTTTAAGAGATTACTTTCAGCCTACGTGCACCAGTACACCATCTTATATCATTATTCCTCAGAATGCTGGTGCATTAGAATTAAAAACAGGAGTAATCCAATTACTTTTCAAATTCCATGGGTTAAGACAGTGAAAGTCTTTATTTACATCTTAAAGAGTTTGATGAGGTATGTAGTACCCAACAAACACAAAACATTGGTCTATATACTGTCAGGCTTAAGCTATTTCCTTTCTCTTTAAAGGAAGAAGCAAAAATGTGATTTAATGCACTGCCAGCAGGTTCCATAAGGACCTAGAATGAAATGACTAGGGAATTCTTGGAAAAAAAATTCCCTACACATAAAAAAAATATTACGTCATACGATAATGAACTTTACCCAGATGGATAAAGAATCCTTCTACCAATGCTGGGAAAGGTTCAAAGATCTATTACTCACATGCCCACATCATGGATATGAACTATGAGGCATTATCAACTTCTTTTATAGACTTAATTCTGACATGTGACAGTTTCTAGAGATGATGTGCAATAGCAACTTTTTGAATAAACAACCAGATGAGGCGGAGGAGAATTTGGAATGGCTAGCCGAAATTATATAGAACTGGGCTGATTCAAAAAGGGTAGAACATCTAGATAGACCCAAGCCCACTACCACATCTACAAAGGGAGGCATGTATGCAATATCTGAAAAAAGATGAACTTAATGACAGAATAGCAACACTAACTAGAAAAGTAGAAGCCACACAAATGGGAAAGAAAAACTCGAATAAGGATGAACAAGGGTGTAACATTTGTAAAAGTACAACCATCTTACTCAGGAATGTCCTATGTTCCAACATTTCAAGAGGTACTTCAAGACCAAGCCAATGCACTTAACACTTATAAAAGACCTTTCTCCCCATATTCAAAGACATATAATCCTAACTAGAGAAACCATCCAAATTTTAATTAGAGAAATAGACCAATTGCTAATGTCTCACAACCAGGCTCATACCAGCCTCATCAACAAAACCAAGGACTATATGCTCCACCCCCATACCCAACTCATCAACCTCCTTCTAGACTTTACTTGCCCCCACAAAAAATGCCTGTAAAGGATAATATCAATCAAAACATTCAAAACCAGGAGAAGAGAATGTCTCAACTAGAAGTTCAACTAAAACAAACCAACGAGTCTGTGAATGAAATAAAAAATATGTTGAGTCAATGAATGCAAAATATGGAAAAAGGAAAGTTTCTAGCCCAACTACAAGCAAACCCTAAGGATGTACAGATGATTAACAATAATACACCTAATCGATCATCAAGCTCTACCATGGAAAAGACTAAGGTTGTCATCATTTTTAGGAATAGTAAAATAATTGAAAAAGATGAGCCCCAAAAGACTGATAAGGTAAAAAGATCTACTAAAAATAAAGAAAAATCTAAAGAAAGGGACCCCACTCCATCTATTAAACCATGTCCAATCCCTGCTCCATTCCCTCAAAGGTTGCGTCAAGTTCCAAAGTCTGCCTCTAATAATGAGATTGTAGAGATTTTCAAGCAAGTTAAAATTAACATACCAATCTTAGACCCAATAAAACAAATCCCATCATATGTCAAATTCTCAAACGTCCTTTACACCATAAAAGAAAACTAAATGTTCAAAAGAAGGCATTTTGACTAAACAAGTTAGTGTCATTCTTCAACATCATACACCACCAAAATACAAGGATCCAGGTTGCCCCACTCTTAATTGCATTATTGGCAACTATAAGATTAATCAAGCTTCGCTTGATTTGGGATCTAGTGTGAACCTACTACCGTACTTGGTATATGAATAGTTAGGTCTGGGTGAGCTGAAACCTACTTTTATTACATTCCAGCAAACCGATTGTTCTATGAAGATACCAAGAGGTTCTGCTTTCTTGCAGATTTTCTAGTTTTAGATACACAACCAGCGATGAATGAGAAGAACGAAATACCAGTCATCCTAAGACGACCATTTTTGGCTATGTCCATTGCCTTAAATAACTATAGAAATGGTGTCATGAAACTGTCCTTTGGTAATATGACATTAGAGCTAAACATATTCAACATTTGTAAGCTAAGCAACCTAGTGAACTCCCTGATGACTTGCACTGCGTCAACATAATAAATTCAGTTGTACAAAATCATTTTCAATCATCTTCCTTGTTGGACCCACTTGAGGCGTGTTTGGCCCACTTCAATGAATTTAATGAGGACGCATTAATAGAGTAAGTTAATCCCCTCCTTGATTTTGTGCCCCTAATGGATACCGAAAAATGAAAACCTCATTTCAAGGAACTTCCATCCAGGGAGTCCACTCCTATTCCATCCTCAGTTGACCCTCCTAAGCTAGATTTAAAACCTCTATCTTCTGAACTCAAATATGCCAATTTAGGAGATGAAAAAAGTTTTTCTCTTATAATGCCTCTCAAATAGAAACATCTCGGGAGGAACAATTAATAGATACTTTAAAGGAACACTAAGGGGCTATAAGATGGACCATTGCTGATATAGAAAATTATGAGAAGCATCCCAAAGACATTTATCTTGCCCTATGACAAAATAAAAAATTCAAAATTGTAAGATAAATTCACGCACCATTCCTTTTCAGAGGCTTGTCTGGCTCATTTCGTATGGGACCCAAGGAAGTTTCAAACTCAGTAAAAAAAATTTCCTCTGAAAATTTTCCATCTGTAATAATTATGTGCTATAGTATTTTTTTTCAAAACTTCTCTTTTCTACATCTCCCATTTCTTCATATCTCATTGCATTATCATCAACCTACTCTTTTAATATTAAGGACAATATTTCTTTCAGGTTGGGGGTTGTAGAATTCTAGCAAATTCTAGTTTTTATTAGTTTTTCTTTTTCTTAATTTAAAAAAAAAGAGAGAGAGAATTTTTTTTAAAGTTAATTCCTATATTATGAGGAGAATTGAATTTTCTGAAGTATAGTCTAAATAACTTTTAGCTTATGAATAGATTTATACATAATTAATTCATCATTTTACTCATTTTCTAAAGTATTCCATGAAAGCTTATCTCAGATCACATCTGTACATGCAATTGCGTATACAGTCTAGATTAATTAGTTATAACTTCGAGATCTTGAAGAAATTCAATGGAGACCTATAACCTAAGTTTTAGAGCCATTCATTCTTTTGGAGAAGTTATAAATGTTCATAATTTTCTTCAGCGTGCTTAAAGAAAATTTGATCCCACCAATTTTTAAATTTGGCTAATTACCAAAATTGTTAGAGTATTACCTTTAAAATTCTGGAAGTTCATTGAATCTGATTGATTATAGGAAACTTAGAAAATGATTTAGGCCATCCTTGTTGTTAACCTAGAGATATAAAGCCTACCCACGAGTATTTTTACCACTAGTATAGCCAATTTGAGCTTTTTATATAAACCTTTTCTTTTCTTACCCAAATACCTTTACCCATATTAACCCAATATAAACTATCTATTACCTATTTTCTTTAAAAGATAAGTTAGAGATAAATGAGGATATACTTTTTAATTGCAATAAAAGTAGAAAAGTAAATATCAAGAACAGAAACATTCTTCAAAGAGATTCAAAAGTGTTGAAAAAAAAAGTTTGAAGAATGCAAAAAAGTGAGAAAAGAAATATTTACTTCCATACAAGTAAAGAAGAATTGCCAATATTAGAAGACCTCTACTTATTTTTTAAGAAACTTTGAATACTCTTTATACCCTGTCCTAAGCCTACATTTCGTCCCAATTAAAGACCTATTGATTCCAGAATGAAATTAGTCTTGATAAAGATATAAATGAATAGGATTTAAAGATTAGTATTTCTAAGTATTCAAAGGTAATGACATCTTATCCATTCTAAAAGGATCAAAACCAAAGTCCTTAGTAACTCCAGTTCCTTCATGAGTATATGTGAGATGAATTTACTTTTATTTACTCTGCTCACATATTTAAAAGGGAGAGATGATTTGAATCTGAGAGATTATATTTCAGACTATATGTCATTAGTTTGGATTGATGACAAAATATATTTCAGATAGATTAAAAGTTATAGTCTATTTAGCAATAAAGAATATTCTATATGTAGACTGTATACACTCACTCTGAGATATGAGCTTAAGTGGAATGTTTTTAGCATATGAGTAGGGTTTTGAATTCTTATCCCAATTCTGCTTTATCCCAATTCTGTTAATCTAAAAACTGTGTAATCCAAGGATGTTTTATTAAATCTTAAACTTAATCAACGGTTTAGCCTTAACAAACATGATCACTTCAATTCTTGATATGTTTCTCATCAGAATTCCAATTAATCTTCAAATCTTATTCTTAGGACATCTCCTAGTTGATTCAACGGTTCCGATATTCAATCTGAAATCCAGAAATCAGGTCTAAGCCGTCCAAACCCAAAATCATTCTTAAATTCAGATTATCTAAATTTTGGAAAATCTGCTCAATCTAGCCATTGGATATTTAATCAGAAGTACCAATGAGAGATTGATCAAGGCCAATCAACATTGATGATTTCATATTTGAAGAATTTTGTTATACTCAAGCCAAGGAAGTAGATTTTATTTGTTTTTTAGTTAATTTCCTGTCTTTTTAAATTTGGATTTTTGTAATTTTCATTGGTTAAATAGATCCGAATTTTGAGTTTCTTGTCATTTAATTTCTATTATTTATTTTTATTTTTGAATAGTTATATTTTATTTAAACTCTATCTTTTTAAGTCGAGTCCCCATGAGATCGTACTTGCATCAGCTACACTACAATAGCCCATGCACTAGCGATAAAACAATCAACAAACTCCTTGTTGTAAGTGGAGTAATTTCAGGGACAATCATTGAGTTTTTCTCTAAAGAAAGCAATTGGCTTTCCTTCTTGGCTAAGAATTGCACCGATTCCCATATTGGAAGCATCACATTCGACTTCAAAGATACAACAAAAGTTAGGTAAAGAGAGAATAAGAGCATTGGTTACCCTCTGTTTGATGAGTTCAAAGCTCTATCGTGCTTCCTCCGTCCACTAGAAATTTACACCATACATTCGGTGATAGGAGCGATGATTGTGTTGAAAGTTTTTATGAATCTTCAATGCAAGGAAGCAATGCCATGAAAGCTTTTAATATCATGAAGAGATTGAGGAATTGGCCAACTGAGAATGGCATCCACTTTACTCGAATCCCTCTTTCCACTGTCAAATAAAACAACATAGCCTAAAAAGATAAGCTTATCAATGAAGAAATTGCACTTCAAATTCTTGAACAATTTTCATTCTCGTGAAGTCTATACCAATTGCTGAAGATGACTTAAATGCTCCTAAATTTTTGCTGTACAATAGAATATCATCAAAGTAGATAGCAACAAATTTTCACTGAGCCATCAAACGCATGAAACTACTAAGAGCCTTAAATAAACCACAAGGTATAATCAACCACTCATAGAGACCATCTCTATTTTTAAATTTGATGGTACCCACTATGCAGATCAATCTTTGAAAAAGTAGTAGCTCCATGGTATTGATCTAGTAAATTATCAAGGCGAGGGATAGGGAAACAGTAAATGAACATTATCTTGTTCACTGCCCTACTGTTAATGCACATTCCCCATCATCCATCCTTCTTTAGTACAAGAAGTGCAAGTACTACGCAAGGACTCTAGATTTTTCAAATCAAACCTTTAGCAATCAATTCATTGACTTTTCACTGTAGTTCTTTATGATCTTTAGGACTCATTCGATATACAGCTTTGTTAGGAAAGATAGCTTTAGAAACAAAATCAATACAATGTAGTACACCTCTCATAGGAGGTAAATCACTAGAAATTTCTTCAGGAAAAACATCTTCAAATATGGTAAGCAAAGGTTGTACAAACAATGGTTGTACTTTTGTTTAGAATCTTCATCTATCTCATCATTGGAACATGCAGTATTCCAAACATCCTCAGTCATTTTTAGAAAGATTCACCGTCCTATTTCTCACCTCCTCTATCACCATGACTATTATATTGTTGTAGACGTTCTTGGAGTGGTTCAATTTGTCTCCTTAGGTCATCTATCTTTAAATCATGAGCATCTTTGTCAAAAATAACCACATTTCATGCTCAAAACGGCATCACAACCTTAAGCTCTAATACCAAATAATTGGATAGAATAAAATATAATAGGGTAAATTAAAATAGTTCACCACTACTGGATACGAAACGATCACCGCCACAAAGATATAGAGCTAAAGTATAGTAACAGCTCACCACTATACAAATACAGAAGAATCACTACCATAGATACTACATCAATACTTTAAGGATACAGAATAATCATCGCCTTAAAGATGTTGAACTAGGTGTCTCACATTGTAGGATCCCTCCAAGAGATATAGAAGACACAAAGAAAGTAGAGAATTCTCCAAATCCTACAATAATAATAATAAATTATCCAAAATAATGTTTATTGATACATGCTACTAAGGAGTATAAATAGATGGCAACAGCATTCCCAAATAAGCAATTTACAAGACTATAAGCAACTTTCTAAATAAAAGAGTTTCTTAGACTATGTAGTAACTTCTAAAACTTGGGTACTTCCCAACAAAAGTTTCTTAAACTTGGGTGTTTGCCAAATAAAACTTTCTAAGCATTGCATAGTTGCCTAAACCCATTCAAGCAATTTCTATACACATATATTACAAATAAGCAAGTTCTTAGACTCCCTAACTAACTTCACAAGAAATTTCCTTAATCTTTGCTAATTTGGAATATTGACTAGTCAACACATCTTGACCAAAGAAGGCATTCTTGGAAACATTTTAACCATGTGAAATTAGGAATGGTTTGAGTGGACCATGGGACATCTCCTTAGGAAGATCTGAAATGTCCACATGTAAGAATCCAAGACGTTCATCATCTTTGAATCTTAGACGTACATCCATTGTGATACAAGGCATCTTTCCTAGATGATCTGAGACGGTCTTTTGTTGATGACTCAAGGCGTCCACTCCTTCAAGATCTACATAGTCCAAAACAATTCAAGTTAAGACATTTTCATGATCATCCAGATCAGTTCTTATTTTCTTTTGATCCACCATCGATCTTTGGACTTAGGGACACTCCCATGCATAAACAGTACAAGCAACAATGAGATGATCAAGAATATTGGAAATAGGTTAGATGACAACTCCCTTAGTGATAGATATGGTTCTTAATTCCATGTGTTCATCAGATAGACTACACCGATGTATGCTTGCCATGATGGGACTAGAAAGCTCCAAAATGTGTAAAGACTAGAAAAATCCAAAAAGCAATAAGTGCTAGTGTATTCTCATTCCCAAGGAAGTTATAGCTACATGTAGTTTGCCCACATTTGGGACAAACAAAAGAAATGTTGAAAACCAGCCTTTCTAGAAAAGAGTCATGCATCACCAAATACAATCTATATCAGTCAACTGCTAGCCAAAATATGAGCATGATTTCCTCAAATCTGTTTATCTGAGGTGAATTATTTTTACGATTTGTAGGACTTATGGAGAAGAAGGGGAGCGTTGGCACAGTGGTCGAGTTATTGTAGTGTGACCTAGACATCATGGGTTCTAGGCATGGAAATAGCATCTTGCAAAAATGCAAAGTAAGGCTGCGTACTGTAGAACCTTCGTGCTCTACCTCTTCCCCAAAACCCACATGCAAGGAAGGTTCGTGCTCCAAGATGCCCTTTTTAGGTCTTATGGAGAAAAAGATCCACAAGCTATTATTTATTCTAATAAGTGATTAGTTCTTACATTACTATTACAAATATATAGGGAAAGTTCAGTTGGTCCTCCTAGGCAAAGAGAAAAGAGCTGCCATAACTGAATTTCAAGAGTATATTTAGTTAATTAAGAATCTTGCACAGAATTAAAATCTTGGCCATAAATTTCAGACATTGATAGCAATTATCTTACAGCAATAGTATACTGGACAAAATAAAATGTTTCGTTCACCCAGCAGACCGGTGGACTTGCTGACGGTTAGCTAGGTTTCTAGAAGAGGTGGTCCACGGCTGATATCCTTACGATTGGTATATATCAGTTTTATCATTGATCATAGCATTATATTCTATCTTCTTATCAAGTCTTTTATCTTATTTTCACTAGTTTCTCATGAGAATATGCTCTCCTTTCAACGGATCCAAGTTGCCCTCAAAGAGATACAAGAATTTGTTGATAATGTAGGAAGCATAACCTATATCTTATATGGCTTAAAAGCATCAATAAGTTCCTGCTCTGCTGGTTTTGAGCAGTTATGCAAGTTGGAGTGGGCTATGCTCCACAATTTCTAGGTTGTAGGGATCAGCCAAGAAAGAAGAAGAACAAAAAAGTGCCTGCTGTGCTGGCAGCAATTGACAAGCATCTGGATATGCATGGAACGCCAGTTCTGACATGTCTGGGGGTGGAAACAAATTCTACAACTGTTTGATAGTGATCTTATTGTTCTGGTTGACAAATCACATCACAAACTGTTTGCTATGAAGCAGATATCCACATAATAGTTACTTAATTTCATTATAGATTCTGTTACTTTCTACAGAGTTGCCAAAGTAGATAATAGGCACACATACTATAAGGGCAACGAATCAGATCAATGCTTTCTCATGTTATAGGTTGCATACAGATTAAAAGGGCCTCATATTTTCATGTAGTTTCTGCTCTACAGCAAGAATATTATGTTAACTATAAAACAAGCCCAAAAACCTCCATACTGAAGATAATTGCTTTCAGAGTTCTCACTAGAAAGTAACACTTGCATACCTCTGTTGCAAGCAGGGACTTCACCAGTTCAGTTTGACATGATGCTGCAGACATCAGAGTTTGGCAGATTGATGGTATTAGAGAAAAAAAGCAGGAAATAACAAGGTCCGAGGCATGAAATCTCAAAACATTAAACATAATAAATATTCTATATTTGGGAAAAGAAACTTAATCACCCTTTATAGGAGTTCCATTTAAGAATGCACCTTGTCCACGGATGCCAGTGAAGAGCTACACATGGTCAAGAGAAAACCAATTTAAACTTCACTCAACTAAAGCTTTTATATCCTCATTTAAGGTAAAATCAAATATAAAATATGTGAACTAAAGCCACCAGATAAGGAGCATGGCACAAAATGGCTTTAAGTGGTTAAAAGGGATATTATGAAACATAGCAACACACAAGAAATGAAATGTTGCAAAAGGTGTAAGATTCCTAAAATGACTTATGCATACTAGTAGTGACAAAGAAGCTGGACCACAGATCATCATTCCTAAAAAGAACAGAACGAGGTTTTGTGATGCCTATTAAAGGACAGAGAAGATACACACTGGTTCTAGTTTATAAAACAAATAAAACTAATAAAACTGTATCAGATCTGAAACATCTCGTACAGGTCCCAGGTCTAATTTCTGACCTACACGGAGTGGATATCCCATGTCCCATTAAGTTGCCATAGATGCACATGACAATAAGTACATTAGATAACTATAAAGCAGACATAAGGAAGTAACCAAATATCATGTCTGATTTCTTATTTTTCTGCTCTTTATTTTGAATATCAGGTATAAAGCTTTAATGCATTTGCAACTTTCTGGGTACCTTGTGCTTTCATCAGGGGGGTTATTTCTGCAATAATACTTACATGATAGGGGCTATAATTACATGGAAATGTATTCATATGAGGTTGAGGACAATGAATCTTACTCTAGAGTCCATTTATGATGCTGAAGCATAACACCAACAACATAAATGGCCTTTGAGAAACATTTGATCTTTATATTGTATAAACAAGCACTGCAAATAAGACAGCTGGCAGCCAAATCGGTCTTAGTTATTGTATATTAGACAAACATATATTCAGCTAAAATTGACAGTAGGAAGAAGTTTTTGATAGAATTGAGAAGACACAAAACTAAATTCTCACCTCATCAATAATAGGATTGTACACTACACCCACTGTAGGAACCTTTCCAATTGCAAGGCCAATTGACACACACACAAAAGGGAACCTACATGCAGCAACTCACCATTATTACATTATGAAAATGGCTGGAAATCAAAGATTTAAACTGGACTTACCCATGAACAAAGTTTGTTGTGCCATCTAGGGGGTCAACAATCCACGTAGGCTGATCTGTCAGCTCATCAGTCCCAAATGCAGCAGAAGTTTCTTCACCTATGAACTAACAAAGAGATACAGAAAATAAACCATTGCCATTCCCACAGAATCAACAATAGTTTTAATTTCAACGCTAAGTAATCAATGACACATCCCAAGTCACATAAATTCAATGAAAAAGAAACTCGGAATTCACCTGGTGATCAGGATACCTCTGCTTGAGATGATGAAATATGAGATCTTCACATGCCTTGTCTGTTTCAGTCACTAAATCCACCTTCAATCCAACAGAAGTTCTATTACTGTGAGCTAAAAATTTCAAAACACCTAGGGAACAACACAATTCGATGTGCACTTCATCTAAGAAACTAATTTGATACACCGGTCAACCCACTGAATCACCTTGGAGTCCTAACAATCAATATGCGATAGCCTGAAAATTGAGCTCCCAAGATGTTCATCCTAACCATAACCAGAAGATTTCATAATGGTATTGGTTCAATATTTTATTCTAACCTCCCACATGCAGGACGCAACCTAAGAGGGCCATTGCATCTTCAAACTGAGAACCACAGTTATATAATGTAGGACGCCATCAGGTCATCCCATTTTCATTCATGATATAAGTGAAATCCCGAAGGGGAGCAATGGCGCAATGGTAAAAGTTGTCGTCATGTGACCTTGACGCCACGGGTTCAAGGCGTGGAAACAGCCTCTTGCAAAATGCAAGGTAAGGCTGTGTACTTTAAGCCCTTGTGGTCTGCCCCTTCCCTGGACCCCGCATAGGCGGGAGCTTCATGCACCGGGGCTGCCCTTTATATAAGTGAAATCCCACAGTAGAATTTCCCGTTCTGTACCCACCAAAGAGACCCCAAAACCCATTAATGGAAGAAATACATTAATCGTGAAAGCTTAGAGTTCCATGGATTCAAAGAACTGATACTGATTGACCCCTGAAACTTCCACATTCTATTTACTTCGTTACTCCGCTAAAATCCAAATTAATTTCAGACCAATGTTGAACTGAAAACCCTAAGAAATCCTTTCATGCTAAACTTTTGCATTTTCTCTACTCAATTATCAGCGAAAAATTCCGGAAAATGCACACAAGTTCAAATCCATCCCAGTAGTAAAACACAGATAAAACATACAAACTAATAAACCCAGAAAGAAAAACATGTAGAACATTACTGAGCCTTTGTGTTCCACATGCTTCGTCTGGTAAAATCCTTTTCGAATAATCTGAAGACCCAAAACAAAAAGAAAACGATAAGAAAATGAAATTAAAACACTATATTTCATTATAATTCAAAATTAATCACCTCTCCAGCTCTTTTGGCAGCCTCAACAGCAACGGCAAGGAATTCATCGAGTGGATCTACTCAAGATACATTGGAAATGAACAAGGTAAAAGGGTGGCGTTATTAAATATTCATAGGATAATCAAACTGGCAAATCAGAAAAAAAAATGACAATATGAAAATTCGGAAGATCAAGTAAAGAGTGAAGTGCCCCGTACAGTTGCCACGCATTGAGATAGAGACGAAGATTTCTTTCCTTTTTCTCCTTTTGTTTCAGCAATTTTCGCGTATGTTTACAGAGGGAAGGAGAACATAAAAAGGAGAGCATATGACAGCAGTACGCCACTACAAATGGCAATCCCAGATGCATAAGTATCGTACGTACACAGACAGGCGTGAGGATATTAGAAGATCGGAGCCATTCATCTTGTTTGCCTCCCGTCAGATTACCTACATAGCAAACGTCGTGCGGCCATATTAAGGCCACTGAATGATCCAAGCCTATGTTTCTTCGGGTTGAAAATCACGACCACTAACTGGTAAAAAATCGTAAAACTAGTTGTTAGAATTATCCGATCTGTATCACTTTTATTATATCATTTTGAAACAAAAAAAAGTCTATGCTATTTTCTAGATCCCGATGGACCCATTGATCTCAATTTTACAGAATTCTGAATCATGATCGAATGGAAGACTACATAATGACAATTCCAAAATTCATGGAATTCCTTTCTCATCTGCTGGTCATCCTGTTGGGATTATCTGATATAATTATTTATTTGACTTTAGATCATAAGTATCTATTACATGTTGTGAATAAAAAAGAAGGAGAGATTGATTGAAGTAGATAAGGAGAAAGGATTATATTATGACAATAACATAAGATGAAAATGACTATAATTGATTGACATTGAACAAAGAATGTAGTGATAATGTGATTTTCAATGACTAAGGAGAGATCAATTCTGAAAGATCAATTTTTATTGGAGTGAGTTTATCAAAGTTGTAAAAGATTTTTTTTTTTTTTTTTTTATTGATGTGACCACGAAATAAATCATTAGTTAAGGCAAACTTAATGAAGAGGATATAGAAGGTAAGCATAAGGATTCAATTATCTTGGTTGTAGATGTGTTCTCCAAGCTAGAAAGTATTGGAGATTCTTATGAAGTTAGAGATAACTAGTCATGAGTAAGACCTTCTCATGAGTCAAGTGGAGCAGTAGCTACTTACCTACTGAAGGGTGAGTCAGGATTTTGAAGGCAATTGCTTGAGAGAACGTGTTTGTCCACTACTGAGCATTTTACCTAGGAGGGCTTTAAGAAGGCCTATGATGACCAGTATTTTCTACCTCATGCACAACAGGTGATATAGATAGAGTTTGCTACTCTATAGAAGAGAAATCAAATAGTTTAGCAATATTTGAATCATTCTCCACCTATAAGGAGGTATGCTTCTAACTCCTTCACCACAGGTAAAGAGGCAAGATAGATTTGTTGATGGATTGACACTAGGATTGAAGAATTTGGTGATGATAATGAGTTATATGTAAGTAGCAAAGGAAGAAGACATGACCTCTCTATTAGAGAGGGCCTTCCTCAGGACCATGGTAGGCCGCAGGGACTTAGACTAGGCTAGTTCACATCAAACTAGTAAGAGCAAGAGGCCACCGAGCTAGTAGCATTCGAGCAACGAGAGTAGGGACGCACACAAGAGAAGGTGCACTAGATGCAGGGGCAAGCACCCTATACAACCATGCCCTAGAGCTAGCAGATAGTAGCAATCACTATCATAGAGGTAGCCCTTTAGATGCTTTGGCTATGGCAATTCAAGGCACTCCCTTGGTGACTATCACAGGTGATGGAGGGACATATAGACACATGTTGGGGATAGGATAGAGATGGCCCCACATATCTAGGGGTGAATTTTTACCATTACTTCGGCGTAGGCACGTGCCTTGAACCAGGTGGTGGAAGGCACTTTTCTAATTGCTGATAGACATGCTAAGATTCTCTTTGAACTAGGATGTACTCATTTCTTTCACTTCATGTGGTTTTGCATCATGCTTGAACTTGCATGTATGTATGTTAGCCTTTGGGTTGGATGTTATGATCCCAGTGGGAGAGTCATTATGGGCTAATGAGTACCTTCAGGGAGTACCTGTAATGCCTCAAGCATTTCTGCTATTTTTGCATCCATTTTACAAAAATGCGAATTGGACATTCTATATGAAATTAACCATGTTTTATTTTATTTAAAATAGTAAACAAAGGAATTTGTAAGAAAACTTAGTACCATCGAAATCCTCATAAGTTAGTTGTTATATTGCATGTACCAAGTACGAAAAATCGATTGAAGGAATTTCCTAATGACTAACTTTACTAGATTGAGTATAGAACTTTTGGTCTGAAAGGTTACAAAGAAAATCATCAAGCAAAGAAAGGATAAAGAGAAAAGATTTTTCAGCTGCATTGTATTGTTTTTATAAAATGGTTTTCAAATAGGAATGCATCCTGCCCTAGGAATTAGATATTGCATTTAAAAATGCATGGGAAAACCCAGGTCGTCACAGTACCTATGGAAATAGCAAGTGAGAGGATGGATGCTAATCTTACTGTACTAGATATGGCTGGTTATGATGCCAGTCTAAGGATGGATTGGTTGGATATTTATTGTGCGACTATTGATTACCGTAAGAAGAAGGTTAATTTTAGAATACTTAGATGACCAGTGACCTCATTCTAGTATAGGAAGAACATCACTAAAGCTTGCATTATACTTTTCTAGAGGGTGTCGAGTCTTCCTAGCTTGTGTGATAGTGGAGGACACCAAGTAGGCACAAACTGAGGACATAGATGTCATGCAAGAGATTGCAAATCTTTTTCCTAAGGAGCTTAAGGGATTGCTGCTATAGAGGGAGATCGATTTGACTATCAACTTGATACCAAGTATATTGCACATTTCTATAGCACCATACAGGATGGGCCCAACTGAGCTGAGAGAGATTAAGAGCCAGGTACAGGAGTTATTTGACAGCTGTTTTTTCAAACCTAGTGGGTCTCCATGGGGAGCACTAGTCCTCTTCATGAAGAAGAAAGATGGATCCTTACAATTATGCAATGGATTATCACTGGTTGAATAGTATCACTTTGAAGAACTGATATTCCCTACCTCGTATTGATGATCTCTTTGATCAATTCCAACTGGCACAGATCTTTTCAAAGATTGATTTGAGGCTACATTGTTGCTAGCTGACAATTCGGGAAGAGGATGTCATTAAGACAACATTTAAGATGTGTTAGGGCCATGATGAGTTTTGGTTGGAGTAGGTGAACTCCCTTGGCCATGTCATCTTGAAGAATGGAGAGGTAATTGACCTAGCGAATGTTGAGACAGTGATGGACTATCACCCCAAAACAATGACAAAGGTTCATAGTTTCCTTGGTCTTGCAAGCTACTATCGCAACTTTATTGAGGGGTTCTCCAGGATTGCATTACATCTTAAGAACTAATTAGGAAGGGCACAAAGTTATGTAGACTGATGCATGTGAGATGAGCTTCAACAACGCAAGAGGAGACTTACCCCTACACCAATGTCAACTTTACCAGTGAGCAACTATGGTTTTATGGTTTAGTGTGATTCCTCTAACAACGAGCTTAGAAGGTTGCCAATATATCATTTGATAGCATTGGAATGGATTTGTTGCAATTACCCTTACCTTTATTATACATATGCAATACTTGAACTTGATTTCTCACTAGATGAGCGATATGACGGTGATTTGTATTTTAAGATGAGACTATCTTCTTACATGCACAATTGAAATTTGATTCATGATTTACAATTGTGGATGGCTAATGAGGGCAGGGTCCAAGTGGCACTTTAGGCTTCTAGGTTCTCATGATATTGTTATGGTCTGGGCTAAGATGAATTGTGAAATGTTCTTATATGCATGATTTGATTAGTGATTTTAGTTTTTAGAATGGATTTGCCTACGATAAGCTAATATGCTATTGTAGATTTAGCATGGATTTGCTTATTGGTGAGCTAATACATTCAGATTTTGAGTTGGCATGGTTGCCTACTATTGAATCGAAAAGTGATTCAATTATTTTATTCCTTCACATAAATATCTTGTGATTTTACCTATACTAATGTTATACATGTATAGATTTAATCATGGATAGAATTTGTTATGCTAATTGGGTTGCACGTGCCAGTGGTATGTTTTGAATCGACTTGGCATAGAATTGCCTATTTTATAAGCTGGTATACTCTAATATGTTTGGTAATGGATTTGTTGTTTTGAGATGCTTATTCAGTATTTCTTCATTCTATTGCCAAGTTACATATGATAATGGCTAAGTATTAGAGTGCGCAAGGAAAGTGACTCTTTATTGATTAGGATGTTTCTATAATTATTTAAAAGACATCATAAAAAGAATTTTGAGGATGAAATTCCTCTAATGCGAAAAGAATGCAACATCCCTAAATTTTAAATCTTAATTTAAGTAAGTTTTGAATTATGTTAAACCAAGATGAAAAGAAAATATTGAATTTCTAGTTTTTAGAAATCTACAAAATGAAGATTTTCATACATCAAACCAAGTGTCAAAACCTCAATAATTGGATTGTACTTGAAAAAATGATTGCAATGACACTAAATATGCTAAATCAAAGTTTAGATGAAAAAGTTGAGATTTTCTAGCAAAGTTAATTAGTAATTTTACTATGTGAGCCCCATTTGAAAATCTGCATTGGACAATCAAGAGACATTGGAAACCCATCATAAATGGTACTTATTTCATTTTTGCTATAATCATGATATCTAGAACCAAAAAAATATCATGGTTATGTAAATTTAATTAAATAAAGAGAATTTAATTTAAAACAGAAAGGAGGGTTCCATTTTGATATTGGCACCCCTACCCTATTAAGTGAAATCGAGAACAGACTAATGGAGAGAGAGAGAGAGAGAGAGAGAGAGAGAGAGAGAGAGAGAGAGAGAGAGAGAGAGAGAGAGAGAGAGAGAGAGAGAGAGAGAGAAGAAGAAGAAGAAGAAGAAGAAGAAGAAGAAGAAGAAGAAGAAGAAAATAAAATAAAAGAGAAAAATGACAAAGAAGGAGGAAGATGAAGAGGAAGAGGAAAGACAGGAGGAGGAAAAGAGAAAGTGGGAAAGAAACCCAGCTCGCCAAGGAAACATGTCGTGATGACAAGAAAGGAGGAACATGTGTGCGGGTTCACTACGATTGCAGGAGTTTTTTAGAGATTAAGATGGCTCTAATTGGATATTCAAACTAGTCATTCTCTTTAGCAAGAGTGTATGAACAAAAGCCCTTTCGTTTCATGCCAATTGGTAGAGAATTGATGTTGAAAATTGAAGAAAAATAGAAATTGGTGACTACGACTTTTTTTATGAAGCTCCAATGAAAAATCCTAATTTTTTTAGTATCAAACAATAATGAAACAGCCCCAAACATGGCAAGAGTGTAGGTAACTACCTAATCTACAAACCCTTTAAAATATTTGCATTTTGATGTAAAAATCATCACCGACTAGGACTGCGCCAGTCATCTTCTCTAATGACCTTCAATCATTGTCGATGACATGGAATTTTGGACTAAAAATCATAGTTCTAAGGTTTTTCAACCTAATTTACATGATGGGAAGGTTAGAATTTTTATCAGGGATCATCTGACTATCTAATCAGACACAATCCTGATCTGTGATCTGGAGCATGTGTTCTGCAAGATCTAACCATTCAATTGTAAGATTATAATGATCAAAAGCTAACTAGGAGGGATCACAAGTAAGATTTACCTTAAGTTCCATAGTTTTAAAAATAATTAGACTCAGGTTAGCATGAACGATCAAATTAGGTCTATTTTACATTCATTTGTTAAATTAGTCACTGATTTCTAATATAAGGACTAGATCCAAGCATCTAAGGATCAAATCTAAGTATTGGATTATGTTATAACAATCACATTAATGAGATAACTCATATCCGATCACCATCCAAGCATAAAGTGCGTGGGCCCCCAATTTAATGGAATGATCAGTGGATCAATGTGCTGATCCATGACGAGTAGATCTGATCTACAATAATTTAGTTGTTCATAATTATATTAGATGACAAATTTGATGATCCGCTACCCATCACAATGATTTGATGAATGTGAACTATCTAATCATTGTTGAAAGTGTACATCAGAGACTGAAAATATTATTTTATACTAATTAGATGGAATTTGAATAATAACTACAGTGGAAGAACGATCATATACTTAGAAAGAGGTCTAGTAATACTTTTGCATGATAAATGAAGAATCCTAATTAGATGAATAGCTTGGATTTTAAATGAGATCGAGACGAACTATTAAGGTAATGAGATCAAGATAGACCGAATCCTAGAATTGAGGTCGATTGTGACTTGGAGGTAAAGGCGAGTGGTTCTTCATTTGAGGTAGGTGACAACATTTAATATAAACATATTTTGTATTTGAAATTGCATATTTTCACCACACCAGTTCCTTATTTATGAATGAGTACTATGTATGTGTTATTTCACTGAAATCCTTATTGAGATACATACCTAGTTTATATGCAATACATATATACATATTTGCATCAATTCTCATTTTCCACGAAATGCATGATTTTGTATAATTAGCTACATTTCACAAGCAATAGTGCAAGCATATGATTTTGTATATAATTCCATGACATATAGATGTCATTAAATAATGACTATTGCTGTTATTGAATGTTAAGGCTGATGGATGCCCAGGTTTATCACTTATTTTCTTTGTGGATTTGTTTAGGAGGCTTGTGGTTGGTCCTTAAGAGTCAAACTAGATAGAGGGGTAGTGCCTTGGGATGGGGAGCCACTATTACTTTTGGACTTCATTTTTACACCAGAGGTTTTCAAGTCCATTTTCTTGAATTTGAGACATTGAGTGATTTGTATGATCCCGCAGATGGTTTGAGGGGTGATTTGACCTGATGGATGCTATTCTAGGAGGATTTTAGTGTTGGCCAACCTCCCTCGAACTTCATGGGATGATAGACACTCGTCCCATTTAGAGGCAAACTTTGTAAGGAGTAGTATCATGGGTACTCCACACTATGAGTCTATTCCCCCCTCCCTCATGTGCAATGAACATTTAATCTCTCGTTTTGGTGTAAACAAGAAGTGACAATCGATAGACCTAGGAGTTGGTTATCACTACAACATAGCAATCCATGTGATTTAGATGGTTTGTGTATTCATATTACACTGCAAGAGCACCAAGATAGACATTTCCCTCTATACCCATGGCGTGATGACACCTGAAGGATTGTTGTGAGTACTCATGACCCCACATTCAAGTGTATGGGACACTTGTGGGACCTATTTATTAGGGTGCTCCTCATTGATGACATGCATATTCACTTGAGATTTTTGTCTGATGAAATGGTTGTTGTTATATGCTCTAACAACAAATCATTGGTATAACTAAATAACTAAATAGATAGGCCCCTTATTTGAAAATACAATAACAATAGATGAATAGTCATTCGATGAATAATCACTTTACTATTTCATTTCCTATATTGCATAATATCATAAATACCTATGCCCAGTATTACCCATCTATTGCGAGAGTTTATAAACAAATAAGGATCCCTGGTCTCATCCTCTGTGCTATGTGAGATCTAAAAACATATCTCTCTATGGAATCTGTGCTAACTACTCTATGGTTCGGGTAATTAGTAGGTCTATTGATATAGATCAATCGTATATTCTTAGATGACATTCTCCTTTTTTCATTCTAGTTATTGACATGGGAAGGGATGAAGAATATTAAAGATACAATCAAGTCTTTGTGACTAATCCAGCCCCATTAAGAAGTAATCTTAGAAACCAATCGTGTTATGGGAAAAGTTATCAATATTGTATGATGCTCTACACTTATTTAGTTTTGGCATACTCATGACCATTGGAAGCTCAATCTTATAACAGTCAGGGATCCTGTAGCAATGATATCGTCTGCTTTGGGGCACCCACACACCCCTCATGGTTTTGTTCCTCCCTGGTTTCCCAGGGAAAAGGCCTCATTCCTAAAAGAGTTCCTTGAACTCTTATAAACCCCCTAGTTCCCTCTCCCTAGGCAATGTGGGACTAACTTTCAATACCTCACCCATCCTGGGATTCATCCCACAAGGCTTCACATCTTCCCCCCTTAGGGAACACGCGTGATAGCCATGACTAGGTGCCCGCATGTGGCTAACCACCACACTATGAGGGGAACTGGCTTTGATACCATTTGTAATAGATGGGGGTCCCACAACAATGATATTGTTTGCTTTGGGGTGCCCACACACCCCTCACGGTTTTGTTCCTCCTCAGTTTCCCAGGGAAAAGGTCTCGTTGCAAGGAGAGTTCCCTGAACTCTTATAAACTGCCTAGTTCCCTCTCTCCAGGCAATGTGGGACTAACTCTTAATACCTCACCCGTCCTGGGATTCATCCCTCAAGGCTTCACATACAACAGAAGAAAAAAAAAAAAAGGAGGAGAAAGGAGAAAGGAGAAAGGGAGAGAAGGAGAGGAAGGGAGGAAAGAAAGTCCAAATGCCGAGAAACCCTGGATTTTTCCCCGTGAAAAGGGGATTGGCAGATGTTGGAGGAAACAAGTTCGTCGGTGGTAACGACGACTCTGATTGAGGATCCAACTGTTCGATCGGTTCTTCAGGAGCTGAGGAGAAAAACCCCTTTAGGTCCAGCGCCATCGAAGGAGAAACGACTCTAAATCTGAGGGAGAAAACAGGCGCATGGATTGTTGTCGAAAAAATCAACAACTATGTCTTCTCCGGCAACAAGTGGAAATTGTGGAGCGTCCTTAGAGGTTAGCCATCACACGATTACTTTGTTTTGGTGTTCATTTCATTTGTAGAGTAGGAAAACTAGGGTTTTGTTAACTATAATTTAGAAAATCCGACCCTAATGGCCGGATCAGGCATGTAATCATGTTCCTAACTTGAACACATGATCATTAGTATTTTGATCACCTTGTTTGAGCTTGATCTTCCATTTGGAACTTGAACAAGGATGATCCGAGCCCTGAATCAACCTGTAAAGGGGATTCATGCATCAATCTCATCCATACTTAAAGGACAGAGATTGCTAGGGCCATTGATCGACCCATCTGTGGTTTTGATCGCCTGATCAGAGCTCGGACAATGATGATTCGACCTTTGAACCCTAATTTATAAATGATCCGTGCCTTGGACCAACCATTTGAGACTAGATAACATAGATCCAACCCTTAAGCTATGATAGATTTCAAATGTCAATCCATAAGCTTACTGATTTTGTAAATTTTGATGATATACACATTCGTATCCTAAGGAAAGATCCATAAAAGACAGACCCAAATCTCAACAATAAAACTATTAAATGACAAATGATAATCAGGATCGTACCATTCCCAACTATTAAATCACTAATCTAGATGGTAACAGTACATCAAAGAAATGATTTGATACCATTCCATAAATTTGATCAATGATTAGATGCCACTAGTAAGTTCCTCATCCTTTAAAATGATAGGATGAGTCAAAATTTTAAGATTTGGAAGCAAAACAAATCGGATGATCTAGGCCATCTAATATGTTACTGTTTAAATAGTGACTAGAATTTCTAGAACCTTGAATTAGCTAGAATGTGACTAGAATTTTGAAATTTCAATAAAAAGTTATCGAATTATTTGAACCATCCAATCTGATAGTAGGGGAACATGAACCTAGCGATGGTTGGTTGGTGATCATACACCACCATTGCATTCCTAAACCTAAATTGACATAGGAAGAGATATATTTCATGGATTCATTAGCTAAGAAGGTTTACTAACATGTTGAGACCAAGATCCGACCAATCCTAGTTGTCAGATCACCAATTAGAGAGTGAATAACATATCATGGGGTGATTTGATACTATTCTTATATATGATCTGTGATAAGTAGTTGAAAAAGGAATTATCAAAACACTAATGGCTTGAGATGAGTTTTCATAATCTATTAGTAATTTAAAAATTACAATTCAAAATACAAATATTCGAATAATCAATGGCAAACTTGATTATCTATGGCTCGATAGAAGTCGGATTGGTGAACCATGAAGGGAAACACAGATCAATAGCTTAAATGGATGAGATTGTGCGATCTTGATGGTAAATTAGTGAGGGATTACTAAAACCTAATGGTTTCACCATTAACAGATGATATGGACTGTCAGATCATGGTTAAAATACACATTTGTAAATTATTATCTTATGATTTGACATTGACAAGAAAATTTATAATATCAACAGGTTGACTAGGTTGGCCGATAAGTTGAGTTGAAGAAGAAACATAGTTGAAATGAAAATTTCACCTAAGAGGTACGTGGTTTTAACATCTATTTGCCTTGAGATTTTAAATAGTCAAATCTTAGTTTATCATGTTTTCTATTTTAGATTACTTGACTATCATGAAATTTACGATTCATCATGTTACTTTGTTTTAAGCTTGTAAAGAATGCAATGTTTGCAAATGAGACGTGTGAATTATATATATGAATATGTATCTTCATGGCCATGATGCATGCTTTTATATGAAAAACAAAAATGATTTTGTTCATTACATGTAGTATAGCGTTTTTGAAAGAAATGATGATATTTGAAATGCAACAACCCCATGTTTTGAGATGAGATTAAAGAAATGCATGATTTTGCATGAGATATATGTTATATGATTCAAGATCATTTGAGATTGAGATATATCTTTGTTCAGGCTAATGAGCCTGGTGGGCATTATGCTGAGAGGTTATACGGGGTGGCCTCCCACCCTCTAACCACCAAAGGTGGTAGGTATCCATGCCCAAAGTGGTATTGTTTTTCTCGATTGTTGTGGTAGAAACAACCATTGGAGGTGGTCATGGCACCCTTTCGAGATGCATTTGGAGTTGTCGTGGAGGCTGTGGTGGCTATTCTCTAGATATTGGAGAAGCACAATTCAGTGATCTGGTCGTGAGCATAGTATGCCATAAGATTTTAGTTTTGAGACCAAATGGGCATGATGATGGTCTTTAGATGAGTACTCATGACCAACCGGCTAATGTGTTCACCGGGGTGCATATGTGCACGTGATGATGTTGTTGATTTGGGATTGCCGACATTCGTGGTTTAACTGATGATTACTTTAATATTGTGGGGATCTTATATTGTTTGATTTATCAAGTTTGATAGTAGATCTTTCACATAGTTCTCAAGTTATGTTTACATGTAATTTTGGGATATGTTCTATATTGCAATTTGATGATTCAATCATTTGAAAAATGCATGCTTAAAGTCATAGATGTTTTATATGGGTATTATCTGAAATGTTTTAGTATGAAATTGTGGAACTGAGATTGAAAAATGACTTTAGTCATGTTTCTTATATCTGATTTGATCACTCTATTCTTTGGAATTGCATGAAAAATTATTTAAAATATTGTTTAGAATTGTATTTCAAAATGGGTAAAATAGATGCGAAACTACCTATACAGGTACAAGCTTGTTGAGACATTGTAAATTGTTTACAATGTCTTGGGTTTGAAGAAATAAGACCAAAGGAGCAAAAGACTATGCTAGGGATGTCAAGAGAACTAAACAGGTATATCAGACATGTTTACAATGTGGTTGACGAAATAATAAACCGAAGTAATGCTTTGATCTAATATGAGTTTGTTTTATGGATATGTAGTCATGAAATTGGAAGTTGTGGTTGTGTGGCTGTGACTGGACTGATCTTGGCAGGAATATTTTAAAATTTCAATGTTTCTTTGGTTTTGATTTAATTTTGATTTTTAAAACAACTAATCATGTATGTGAATGTGATGGGATGGAGACGGAGTCTCCCTTATTCTTTTATTTATAAAAATTGTGTTTATCAGGTACTTTGCAATGACATGAGTTAAATGTCTAACATCTGAAAAATAGAGGAAACTCTGCTAGATTTTCAGTAAAAATGTAGCGCTCATTTTACCGATAATCCTTTTTTAGAGAAGAAAAAAAAAAACACTCAGGATTTTCATAATGAATTTTTAAAACATAAGGTTCTTCCATTGTTATTTGATTTTTAAAAATGATTTTAATAGAGACGATCTCGGATATTAATCGTATTTTACATTTAAAAAGTCTCATAAAAACCTGGGTCATTACAAATCTACTCAACATGTTTTGAAAAAACATAGATAGCGTGGTTGCATTGTCCTGTTTTTGGAAGTTCTATGAGCTTTGATGCTTTGTTTTATTACACATTGATCTAGTTATGTTCACATGCTATTCATGTTCTACTTCATAATTATTTACCCTTATTGTTGAGATCATGTTAGAGACGTTTTCATGAGAAAGCTATTTGTTGCGCTTAGAGACTTGATTCTTAATCAGTTCATTATATGTTAAATATTCATAAGTGATTATTATTATCATTACCAATGCAAGCATAATTTGTTGAGGCATTGCAATATTTTACAATGCCTCAGATATTAAGAGAGACAATAGGAAAGGCAAAAATACTGATAGTAAGTGAGGATGTAGGCGAGTTCCACTAGTTTACAGAGGAAATCTTAACAATGTATGTGGTTTGTTAGAACTTTGCTTTTGAATATTTTGTTGGATGTGATGGTTGTGTATGGATAGATCTTGAGGTATGTCATTCTTTTAGGATTTGTCTTTCATTGTGTTTTGGTCAGGGTCTGTAAATGATCAAGATGGATGGTTATAGAGATTAAGTCTTCTAGTTACATGGTTATATAGAGACTTTATCAAATTTTTAGTAGAAATGGGAAGGTCGTCTCATCATTAAATCCATAGTTATGTGTGTCATATGAATCTTAGGTTTTTCAAATGAGTACTTTTCATTCAAAATTTTTATTTTAGTCAATTTTAAAAATGTAAGTTTTTAAATAAGGATCCTGATTTTTGAAAAGTTGTGTTTGTATGATGTGTAAAACCCAAGGTGTCACATAGACCAAATCAAAATCAATTGTTAGATCTATAGATCTAATGATACAATCAAAATTGATAGTTTGATTGACAAAATCTGATGAGTTGATGAAAATAAAAAGTTAGATCGAGGTGATCCAATGATTCGATGGAAATTGACAAACTAATCAATAAGATCATTTAATTTAATTTAAATTAATGGTTAAAACAATGAGATCCACTAATTTGATAAAAATCTAAGAGCAAAACAATGAGATTAGTGATTTAATGATTTTCATACTTTGACTTGACTGGATATGATTATTTAAAGAAAATTAATTTTTGAAAGGATGTGATAAAGTGATGCTTTGAAAACCAACATGATTTGATGATCTAATGACTGTTAATGGTAAGATCAACGAGATTCGATGACCTAATAAAAATCAATAATCAAGTTGATAAGATTGGGTGATTTGATGAAGATGGAGGGTTAGATAAATAAGATCCAATGATTTGATGAAAGATTTCTTTGTTCTTTTAGATTTGAGAAAGGATCAACTCAATTCTTGGGGATTTGATAGAAGATCATCTCCAATCTTGTCTAATCTAAGAAAGGAAAATCCATAATGTTAGAAATTTGAAGAAGGATTGTGTCCAATCCTTAGAATTGATTTTAGGATTGATAGGATACTATAACTTGCAAAAAAATTAATAGGTGGATAGATGAGATTTGATGACACATAGAGATCATTAGTTGAATCAACAAGATTGGATGATTTGATGAAAAAATACTAGTCAGATTGACTGGTTGATCAATGAGATGTGGTGTTTCACATAAAATCAATGGTTGGATCAGTGAGATATGATGATTAATTCAATATAATAGTGAGATCAACAACATCCAATGATATGATGAAAACTAATGATTGGATCGAAGAGATCCAAAGATTAGATAAAGATCAACAATCAAATCAATGATATTATAAAAATCAATAGTCGAACTAATGAGAGTCGATGAATTGATCAAAATTAAGGTCTAGTGAATGAGATCTAATGATTTGATAAAAAGTAAAGATTGCATTGATAAGTTCTAGTGACTTAATGACAATCAATGGTTGGATTGATGAGATCTAGTGATATGATGAAAATTGATTGTCAAATCTATGAGACAAAAATCAAAGATGGGATCAAGGAGACCTATTGATTTGATGAAAATGAATGGTTGGATTGATGAGTTTCGATCATTTTATCAAAATCAACTGTTAGATCTATGAGATTCATTGAAAATGATGATTGGATCGATGAGCTCCGATCATGTGTTTAAATTCTATCGTCACGTCAACAAGTATCGATGAGTTGTTGAGATTCAAAGATTCAATGAAACTTGATGGTTTTATTTATGAGATAAAATAATTAAATGAAAATTGATAGTTAGATTGACGAGATCCATTGATTCCATGAGAATGTATAGTGACTGATGAGATCCAGTGATTTGATGAAAATAAAGTTTTAAACTAATGAGATTCAATGATTTGATGAAAATCAATGATTGGATCAACAAGAATCGATAATTTGTTGAAAGACGATGGTGGGATGGAAGTGATCCAACTATTTGAATGAAATCATTGGTTAGATTTATGAGATTTGGTCATTTTATGAAAATCAACTATTAAATTGATTAGATCTGATGATTTGATGTAAATCAGGGTTAGACCAACAAGATCTTGATGATTTGATGAAAATTAGCATTTTGAATGAGAGCCACTGATTGGATAAAAATTGATGTTCAGTTTAATGAGATCTAATGATTTTATTAAATGTACTTTCAGAGTGGTGAGCTTTAATGATTTGATGATTAGAAACATTTAGATCAATGAAGTCCAATGATTTGATGAAAATTAATAGTTGAATTGATGATATTCAATGAAAATCTACTACCAGATCGATAAGATCAAATGATTTGATTAAATTCAAATGTTAGATAAGTGAGATCTAATGATTTGATGAAATTCACTACTAGATTGATTATATTCAGTGATTTAAATATAATAAATTATCATTTAATTTGAAAAAGGTTATAGTATTGATGAGATAATTTAGCAAAAATTGATAAATAGATGGAAGAGATCAGATGATTTGTTGAAAATCATTGTTTGGATAGATCAGATAAGATGATATGATGAAAATCATAATTTGGATTAATGTTATGAGATGCTTTGATGTAAACCAATAGCTGGATTGACAAGATCTAATGATTTAATAAAAATTGGTTGTTGGATTGATGATATTTGATGATTTGATAAAAATCAATGATCGAATAGATGAAATCCAATTAAAATTAAAGGGCAGATCAATTAGATCAAATCAAAATTAATTATAAGATCAATGAGATCTGATGATTCGATCAAATTGATGGTTTGATTGACAAAATTTGGTCAGTTGATTATAAACAAAGGTCAAATCAAGGAGATCTGATGCTTCAATGGAAATTGACTATCTGATCAATACGATCGTATGACTTGATTAAATTAATGGTCAAATCAATGAGATTAGCTAATTTGATGAAAATCATAGAGGAGAACAATGAGATAATAATTTAATGATTTTCATCCATCAAATTGACTAGATCTCATATTCTGAAGATAATTAATTTTTGGAAGGACATGATAATGTAATGTTTTGAAAACCAACATGATTTGACAAATTTATGAATAATAGTGGTTAGATCAATAAGATTCAATGGCTTGATAAAAATCATTGGTCAAATCAACAAGATTGGGTGATTTGATGAAGATAGAGGTTTAGATCAACAAGATCCAATGATTTGATGAAAGATAGCTTTGTTCTTTTAGATTTGACAAAAGATCAACTTGATTCTTGGGGTTTAATGAAAGATCACCTCTGATCTTATCTGATTTGAGAAAGAAAAATATCTGATCCTAGAAATTTGAAGAAAGACCATGTCTAATTTTTCTTATTTGAAAAAGGATCACGTTTGATTCTTTGAATTTGAGGAAGTGTCACCTCCAATTCTTATAACTAATTTTAGGGTTGATAGGATTCTAGAATTTGGAAAAATTGAAAGGCTGGTCGACGAGATTTGATGACTTGTAGAGATCATTGGTTGAATAAATGAGATTGGGTGATTTGATAAATATTAGTGGTTAGGTTGATGAGATCCAATGTTGTGACAAAAATGAATGGTTGGATTAATGAGATATGGTGATTTACATAAAATCAATGATCGAATCAATAAGATCTAATGATTTGTTGAATATAAATAGTAAGATCAATGACATCCAATGATTTGAGGAAAACTAATAATTGGATAGACGAGATCCAAAGACTAGATAAAGATCAACAATTGGATCAACAATGTGATGAAAATCAATGGTAAACTAATGAGATTCGATGATTTGATCAAAATTGGGGTCTAATAAATGAGATCTAATGATTTGATCAAAAGTAACCATTGGATCGATGAGATCTAGTGATGGATTGACAAATTCTTGGAGTATGATGAAAATTGATGACCAAATCTGTAAGACAAAAATCAAAGTTGGGATTGATGAGATCCATTGTGATCTGATGAAAATGAAGCTTTGGAATGATGAGTTTTGATGATTTTGCTAAAATCGACTATTAGATATACGAGTTTCAATGAAAATGATGATTGGATTAATAAGCTCCTATTATTTCTTTAAATTCAACCTTCACATCTACGAGGGTCGATGAGTTGATGAGATCCAAATATTTAATGGATATTTGATGGTTATATTAACGAGATAAAATGATTCGATGAAAAATGATAGTTAGATCTATGAGATCCAATGATTTGAAGAAAGTCAAAAGTTAGATCAAAAGGATCTGATGACTTGATAAGAATGTACAGTGGGTTGATTAGATCCAGTAATTTAATGAAAATTAAGATTCGATGATGAGATGGAAATCTATGATTGGATCAATGAGATCTAGTCGTCATCGTCATCAAGACCTTATCCCAACTAAGGTTGACCACATGAATCTTGTTCCTCCATTCCCCTCTATTAAGTAGCATGGCTTCATTCAGTCCCAAAGTTTTTAAATCTTTTTTCACTACTTTGATCCATGTTCTTTTAGGCCTTCCCCTTGTTTGTCGAGAACCTTCGACTTGCAATGCCTCACTCCTAACTAGTGCCATTTTCAATCTTTGTTGAACACATTCAAACCATCTAAGTCTACTTGCCCTCATTTTGTTACCTATTGGTGCTACTCATAAGTTTCCTCTAATGTTTTCATTCTAATTCTATCATTTCTTATCTTGCCACTCATCCATCTCAACATCCTCATTTTCACTATGCTCATCCTATGACCATGATGTTCCTTAACTGCCCAACACTCCAATCTATAAAGCATGGCCAGCCTTATAGCCATCCTATAGAATTTTCCTTGTAATATGAGTCGCACCTGCCAATCACACAAAACTCTAGATGTGCATCTCCATTTATTCCAGCCCACTTAGATTCTTTGGGTAACCTCCCTCTCAATCTCTCCACTCTCATGAATCATTGATCCTAAGTACCAAAAGTGGTCTTTTACAAGGACTTCTTAGTTATCAATCTTTATTGTGCTCCCCTCTCACTCCTCTCCTTGTTAAAATTGCATTCCATATACTATGTCTTAGTTTGGCTGATTTTAAATTGTTTCAGTTTTAATGCTTCTCTCCATAACTATAGCTTTGTGTTTAAGCCCTCTCTTGTCTCATTGATTAAAACTATATAATCTACAAATAGCATGTACCATGGAATCTTCTTATGTAGTTATTTTGTTAACTCATCCATAACCAAGGTGAAAGGTATGGGCTCATTGCCAATCCTTGGTGCAATCCTACAGTGATAGAAAAATCATTGGTTTGTCTACTATTGGTCTTAACATTTGTTACCGCTCCCTCATACATATCTTTAATTATTTCTATATACCCTACAAAACCCCTTTCTCGAACAACACCCTTTATATTAACTCTCTAGGGACCCTATCATAAGCTTTTCCTAAGTCAATAAAGGCCATGTGAAGGTCCTTCCTCCTCTCCTGATATTTCTTTATCAATTGTCTTAGTAAGAAAATAGCTTCATGGTAGACCTTCTAGGCATGAAATCAAACTAGTTCTCAAATACACTTGTCTCATTCCATAGCCAATCACTCTTTCAAATTTTTTTATAGTGTGGCTCATAAGTTTGATCCCCCAATAATTAGTGCAACTCTGGATGTCTCCTTTATTCATATAAATTGGTACAATAGAGCTCTCCTCCATTTATACAACATTTTATTTGATTTTATAATTTTGTTAAATAACTTTTTCAACGAAACTACTCTAGTATTTCCCATATGCTTCCAAACCTCCATTGCTATACCATCGGGCCCCAGGGCCTTTCCTAATTTCATCTTGTTCAAGGCCTCTTTCTCTTCAAATATTCTAATCCTACAGCATTATCTATAAGGTCCAATGTTATTTAGGTTTGTAGTGCTTCCAATCCCTATATTCTCATGGCAATTGTCATTTATAAAATTTTGAAAGTAACTTCCCACCTTATTTTCATCTCAACATCTTTGACAAGTACCTTTTGAACATCACTTCTAATGTACTTAACATGGTCTAAGTCCTTCCCCTTCTGTTGCCTTATTTTTTGCAAGTTTAAACACATCTTTCTCATCTTCTCTTGATTCTAGGATATTATAAAGATCATTATATACCTTGAGTTTAGCCCCACCAACTATTCTCTTAGCAACCTTTTTAGCGTTCTTATACTATTCATAGTTTTCATTATTCCTAGTCTTCTACCACGCTTTAAAATGCACCTGCTTTTCTTTAATAACTTTTTGCATTGTTTCACTCTACCACCATGTTTCCTTTACTAATTGCCTTTTACTTTTAGATACTCCTATGACATTGTTTGCCACTTTTTTAATGGACTAGGCTATATTAATCCACATGGTGTTTACTTCTATTTCATTGTTCCAGTTTTCTTCTACCATCAACTTATTTGTGAGTGAGGTTACTCTCCCCTTTTAAGTTCCACTACTTAGTTTTTGGATACCTATTAAGTTCATTTCATTTCTTTTATCTTTTAATGTAGATATCCATAATCATTAACCTAAGCTATGAGGTTAAACTCTCACTGGGTATCACCTTACAATTCTTACAAATTGATCTTTCTGTGTTCCTAAGTAAAAAAAGTCTATTTGGCTTTTATGGAGTCCACCTTAAAGGGTTATTAAGTGTTTATCCGTCTTCTTAAAGAATGTGTTTGCAAGGGCCAAGTTACATGGCAAAGTAAGATGGAGGATAGCTTCTTAAAATCTTAGGGAATAAAAAGCTTAGGGAAAATCATGTACATAAACTCAATGAGAATGAATTTTACTTTTTCATGAAGCAGGGACAATAGGAAATCAAGAATCAATTTCTAGTCATAAAAATAGAAATGCATGAATTGCGCAAGAAGTTCTTTCTCCTATGCCATGCCCTCCATGTACCCTATCATATCCTTCCTTTTCTTTTCTTATACGTCTATTTAAGTCTGCTCCTATAAATATCCCCTCTGTGCTATGAATTTTTTGCATGATTCCCTCTATATCTTCGCAAAACTGTCTCTTAATTATATATTCTAATCCTACCTACTGTGTGTACACACTTATAACATTTATGATCTTCTCTCTTAGAACAAAAAAGGGCAGCCCTGGTGCATGAAGCTCCCGCCCATGTGAGGTCCGGGGAAGGTGCGGACCACAAGGGCCTATAGTAGGTAGCCTTACCTTGCATTTTGCAAGAGGCTAATTCTACACCTTGAACCCATGACCTCAAGGTCACATGACAACAACCTTCTATCTTCTCTCATAGAACAAGTCTTATTATTATAAATCTATCGCTTGTTATTTTAATGTATTATATTTTCTAACCCTACCTATGGTGAGTACGCACTTATAATATTTATGATCTTCTCTACTAGAATAAGTCTTATTATTATAATTCTATCATTAATTATTTTAATGTCTACAACTTTATCCTTTAATTCTTTTTCCACCACTATCCCCACACCATTTATGTTATCATTTCCTATGTAATAGAGCTTATACCCATCGATTTCTCTAGTTTAGTCCCTTTCCACTTGGTTTTTTGGATAAAACCAGTGTTGACTCTCCTATATTTCATCACATCTACTAACTCTAGACTCTTACCTGTTAATGATCCTATATTCCATGTGGTGATACGAATCTTATGCTCTTGAGCTAGACTCTTTACCCATGCACTTCTCAATTACCATGACATGAACCCATGCCTAATTTCCATTATACCTAGGTTTTGATGTATCACATCGCTTCTAAAGGGATGCTATAGCAGCCCTTGACCATTGTCCACTACACCCAGGATCCGATGTAGTGCATCGCTTCCAAGGGAACGCCCTAGCAACCCTTGTCTATTTTTCACTGCACCATGAATCTAATGCAACTTGTTGCTTACAGGGAACACCCTAGCTTGAGAGAATGTCAGTGATAGATTCATGTCATGTTAGGGTTTCCATACTTTGAAGAAGTTGAAGATGATTTTTATTATTTTCTCTTCTTGCTTACAAACTAATATACATATGCATAATTATTTGTAAGTAAGAAGAGAAAATAACAAAATCATCTTTAACTTTTGAAAAATGGTTTTACTTGCTGGCTGGCACCTAATGTAAAACACATCTTTTTTTTTTTCAGGCCTGGGACCATCATCAGCATAGTTTCAATGAGATCCAATAATTGGTTGATATTAGATGGTTTGATGGACGAGATCTAATGATCTGGTGAAAATTGTAATTGGATTTATGTAATCTAATGATTTGATAACAATCAATTATCAGATCAATGTGATTCGATGTAAATTGATTAGCAGATAGACAAGATCTAATGTTTTGAATAAATTCAAGTGTGGAATCGAAGAGATCTAATGACATGATAACAATCGATTTTCTAATAGACAAACTCAAGATGATTTGATGTAAATTGATGATTGGATGAAAATTAAGGGTCGCATCACTAAGATCCAATGATGTAATGAAGGTGAATAGTCAATTATGAGATATAATGATTAGATGAAATCAACAAATGGATCAATAAGATCTAAAAATTTGATTAAAATTAAGGCTTAAATTATTGAGAGATTTAATGAAAATGTATGGGCAGATCATTGAGAATTAGCAATTTAATAAAAATCAAGTGTTAGATTACCGAGATGCAATGATTTGATGAAAATCAATGAAACTATTCTTTAGATCTGTTGATTTAATGAAAATGAACTATTGTATAATTGAAATGCTATGATTTAATAAATAGAAAATGTGGGATTAATGAATCCAATGATTTGATAGAAATTAAGGGTTGGACCACTTTGATTTGATCATTTGACAAAAATCAAGGGTTGATCAATGATATTTAAAGATTTTATGAAAATCAATGGTCAGATCGAAAAGATCTTAAAGTATAGGAAAAATGACAATTGAATTGAGGAGATATTGTGTTTGATAAAAACTAAGTTTTGAATAGACAAGAGTCGATTACTCAATGAAAATGAATAATTTGATCGACGAGATCTAATAATATGATGGAAATTAACAAATAAAATAATAATATCCAATGATTTATAATTTGATAAAAATCAATGAGTAGATCATTGAGATCCAATTATTTCTTGAAAATTAAGCCTTAGATCAACGAGATTCAAAATTTAAAAAAAAAATCAATTATCAAATCTATGAGATATGAAAATTTAATGAAAATTGATGGCTGGATGGTGAGACCTCATCATCCAAACAAAATATTGTTTGGATAAATGAGATCTAATGATTTGATGAAATCAATGGTTAGTTTGATAAGATTTGATGATTTGATAAAAATCAATGATTAAATTTATGAGATCTGATGATTTGATGACAAAAATATTCAAATTGATGAGATCTAATGATTTGATGAAAATCAAAGTTGAATTAATGAGATTCAATGCGTCAACAAAAATTGACTATTAGATTGACAAGATCAAGTGCTCTAATTTCATCTATAACACACAAAAAACAAAAGATGAAATCTGCCTTAAATAGGGGGAGCCATATTTGATATGGGCACCCCGCAGCATTTAAGTGAGAATGAGAATACGCACCTGATGAAGGAAAAGAGAGAAACACGATGGGGAGGAAGAAAAGAAGAAAGAAGAAAGAGGGAGAGAGAGAGGGGGGGGAGGAGAAAGAGAAGGAGAGAGATGGGAGAAGAGGCAATCGCCAACAACATCGTGGACGCTGGCGACTGCGTGAAAACCAAAGAAAAAAAAAGGAAAAAATATAGTTTTTAGGCAGCCATTTTGCAGGGAGCTGCTTAGAAAAATGACTACTTGAATGGATGATTTGATTTGATCATTCTCTTCTCCATGATCTCATGATCAAAACACCTTAAGAATCACTACAATTAGGCAAGTAACGAGGGAAAATTGAACCATTGAAAATGACACTGACAAGTAGTAGAAATCCACTGACTGGCAACTTTTCTTTGAATTTTCTAGCATCAAACGACATTAGATCGCCACCAAATTTTAGGGGAGTGAAGATGAGACTCTGATATGCAACCCATTTTGAGGAATTTTAGATTTGAAGAAATTTCATCCAGAAAAAAAAATCGAGCCATAGTAGAAAAATCATATTAGGAACTACTCAGATGGAAAATCTGAGCTGTCCATTAGATTTAGAGACCCCCAAAACCTTAGAAATAATAAAAATAGATAAAAAAAAATCAGATCATTTGGGACTCTAATTGAGCAAAAATAGCATGAACAGTTATGGCACATCGTTCCCAATGGTCGCTAATGTAATATAGTGTAAAGGGTTTTTGTCGCTGTATTTCAGTGTAAAAGGCCCGCCAGTGTAATTTGGTGTAAAGGGTTTCCGCTAGTGTATTTTGGTGTAAAAGCTACTTAGTTTAAGTTGGTGTAAAAGGTTCTGCCAGTGTAGTCCGGTGTAAATAGCATTCGGTCCATAATTTGATCTAGACCGTCCAAGAATGAACTGAAATGTTCATTTTGAAATTTTAGGAGCTAATATAAACCCAATTTTTTTATCCGAAAGGTCCATTGGAATTATCTTGACAACGTGGACATAATTTTAGCATAAAAATCTTGATTTGAGCACATTTATTTAGATCAAATTTATGAAATGTCATCCAATAACTTATATCGGGCTGATCAAGGGACGATCAAGCCCTAAAACTTGAACAGCTAGATGATCCAAGAGATGGATTGATGTATTTAATGATTAGATCATATATATTCATTCTAGAAATTGATTTGACTAGGAATTTAGATTTGGCCGATCTGAGGGTGATTAGACTGTCAAATCAAGACAAGAATCATGAACATACACTAAAATGATTAGAAAACATAAAATTGATTTGATTTGTGATAATTAAGGTTGGAATTAGTTATCTAATCATAAATTGAGGCTTCAAAGAATGATCCAACAGTAGGATCACCCTAAATTCCAATGAGATGGAATGATTAAGCTTTTTGATGATCTAGATGCATCTATTTAGCCGATCATAGCTTTGATTGACTTAAATAAAGTTAGATCAAATGATTTGAATTGTTGATCTTTAATTAATGATCAAAATTGATGAATATTATGAAAATCAAGAAATATGAGAAGAATTAAAGGACAGTAAGAGCAAGATCATCATATTTGATGATGATCAAAGACTAGATGAGTAATGGATGAGGAATTATGAATAAGTGATTAACTTGAGAAGTATGTATGACTTGACAGATATGCCAATTAATGTGCAATTGAGATCGTGGACTTTTCTAAGAATTTGATGGATGTATTCAAGGTAGGTGGAATTTAATATGCTAAATTTTCATAAACTGCATGATTTGTTTATATACTCATGATGTGATTTTGATAACTACATGAGATTTGAATTTCATGAATCATTTATAAAATGTGAATATTCATAAAGTCTTGGATTACTTCCAAGTTAATCATACAAAATATTGATTATTGATGTATAATGTTTTGTGCAATAAAATCATTATTATATTATGAAAGCAAACATTATATTTTGAATTGCATAAGCATCTTATTCCCCTACCAAACATTGCTTGTTGAGGCATTGCGTTATTGTTGCAATGCCTCAGATATTGAGAGACACATATGACTAATGAGGAGCCAAACGAGTAGTGATCGAGATATATCATATGGAGGTACGTTTCTAAATTCTAACTGGACTGTATATGTGCATCTAAATTATTTGGACTTGATTCTATTGTTGTTGGAAATGTGGCTATTGATTGGATGGGTCATGAAGAAGTAAACTTGTTTTGAAAATGTTTACTCGAAAAATAAAAATTTTATTTGAGTTTTGAGTCGATGGTTGACATTTGGAGATTTCGTTAAAATGAATTTTTTTTTTTCTATTTTGGTTAAAAATAATGGCCCTACTTTTTGAAATTTTTTTATTAAAAAGTGTTGAAAAACTCGGGTCGTCACAAAGTCAAAGGTCAGATAAGTGAGATCCAATAATTTGATGAATTTAGAGCTAGATTGATGATATCTAGTAATTTAATTACAATGAATTATTTAATAATTTAAATTTATAGGATTAATGAGATCCTATAATAAGACAAAATTGATAGACAGATGGATGAGATTAGATGATTTTTTGAAAATCATTGGTTGGATCGATGACATAAGATGATATGAAGAAAATCATAATTCAGCTCAATGTTATATGATACGTTGATGGAAATCAACATATGGATTAAAAAGTTCCAATGATTCAATAAAAAATAGTGGTTGGATAAAAAAATGGACAAAATCCAATTAAAATTAACAGGTGAATCAACTAGATCAAATTAAAACCAATTATTAGATCAACAAGATCTAATGATTCAATCAAAATTGGTGGTTGGATTGAAAAAATCAATTAAGTTGATGAAATTCAAAGGTCAGATCAAGGAGATCCAATGATTCAATGGAAATTAACAATCTAATCAATAAAATTGAATGAAATGATTAAAATTAATGGTCACATAAAAGAGATATGAAATTTTATCAAAATATAAGGTAGAACAATGAGATCAGTGATTTAATTATTTTTATCTGTTGAATTGACGAGATCTAGTAATTTGAAGAAAATTATGTTTTGGAAGGATGTGACATATTGATGTTTTAAAAACCAACTTGATTCCATGGTTTAATTAATATTAATGATTAGATTGATGAGATTCGATGACTTCATAAAAAATTAATGGTCAAATCAATGAGATTGGCTGATTTGATGAAGATGGCGAGTTAGATAAATAAGATCCAATAATTTGATGAAAGATTTCTTTTTCATTTAGATTTGAGAAAGGACCAAATCAATTCTTAGGGTTTGACAAAAGTCCACCTCCAATCTTATTTGATTTGATAAAAGAAAATCTCCAACCTATTAATTTGAAGAAAGATCCCATCCAATTTTTCTTATGTGAGAAAGGATCACATTCAATTCTTTGAATTTGTAGAAGAGCCACATTCAATCCCTAGAATTTATTTTAGGGTCAATAGGATTCTAGACTTTGACAAAAGTTGAATGACAAATCCATGATATTTGTTCACTTGTAGAGATCATTTTTGAATCAATGAGATTGGATGATTTGATAAAAAAAAAAAAATTGGCCAGGTTGATGAGATCCAATAATGTTACAAAAATGAACAATTGGATCAATGAGATATGGTGTTTTACATAAGATCAATCGTCGAATCAATAAGATCTAATGAGAGGATCCGATGACTTGATGAGAGTGTATAGTGGACCAATGAGATCTAGTATTTTTTATAAAAACAAGGTTCAGATATATAAGATTTAATCATTTGATGAAAATCAATGATTGGATAAACAAGATTCGATAATTTGTCAAAAGTTGATGGTTGGAAGAACATGATCCAATGATCTAATGAAAATTGATAATTGGATTCATATGATCAAATGATTTGATCAAAATCAATTGTCAAGTCAATGAGATTGATGATTTGATATAAATTAATTATCTGACAGAGGAGATTTGATGTTTTGAATAAATTCAAGTGTTGGAACAAAGAGACCAAATGACATGATGAAAATCGATGTTCTAATAGACTAACTCCTATTATTTGATTAAAATTAGTACACAGATCTTTAAGAATAGATGTTTTGATGTAATGATTGTTAGATTGACATATTTAATTATTGGATGAAAATCAAGGGTTGGATCGATGAGATCCATTAATTTGATAGAAATAAATGGTCAGTTATGAGATCCGATGATTAAACTAAATCAACAAATGAATCAATGAGATCTAATAATTTACATAAAATTAAGGATGAAATTATTGAGATTTGATGAAAACCGACAACTAAATATAAGTGATTTGATGAAAATGTATGAGCAGATCAATAAGATTTAGTGATTTAATGAAAATCAAGCATTGGATTGCCAAGATGCAATGATTTGATGAAATCAATAAAAAGATTCATCGAATCTTATGATCTAATGAAAATTAATAGTTAAATGATTGAAATATTGTGATTTCATGAATAGGAAATGTAGGATCGATGAGATTTAATAATTTAATGAAATCAAGTGTTGGACTAGTTAGATTTTATTTTTTGGTAAAAATCAAGAATCAATATAAGATATTTAAAGATTTTATGAAAATCAATTGCCAAATCAACAAGATTAGATGATAAAAGAAAAATAACAATTGGATAAGGAGATCCTATGTTTTGATTAAAATTAAGTTTTAAATTGACAATATTCAATAATTTTAGAAAACGAACAATTTAATCAATGAGATCTAATGATATGATGAAAATTGACGAACGTATGGTTGAGAATTGATCATCTGAACAAAATCAAAGTTTGGATCAATGCAATCCAATGATTTGATGAAATCATTGGTAAGATTTATGAGATCCTATGATTTGATGAAAGTCAGCCATTAAATTGATTAGATCTGTATGATTTGATGAAAATTAGCATTCAATATGAGACCAATTGATTGGATAAAATTGAGGGCCAGTTCAATGAGATCCAATGGTTTGATTAAACAAACTTTTAGGGTAGTGAGATCTAATGATTTGATGATAAGAAATATTTAAATCGACGATATCCAATGATTTGATGAAAATCAATAATCGAATTAATGAAATTCCATGATTTAATAAAAATTGACTATTACATCAGATGATTTCATGAAAGTCAACGATTAGATACATGAGATCCAATGATTTGTTGAAATTTATAGCTGGATTGATGATAGCCAGTGATTTAATCACAAGAAATTATTAGATAATTTGAAAAAAAAAATTATACAATTGATGAGATCTTACAAATTGTCAAAAATTGAGATAGGTGGATGAGATTAGATGATTTGATGAGAATCATTGGTTGGATCGATGAGATAAGATGACATGATGAAAATCATAACTCAAATCAATGTTATAAGATGTTTTGATGTAAATCATTAGATGGATTGACAAGATATGATGGTTCAATGAAAATTGGTGGTTGGATCAATGACATTCGATGATTTGATGAAAATCAATGATTGAAACAATGATGATACATCAAAATTAATAGTTGGATTGAAGAAATGCGATGAGTTGATGAAAAGTAAGGGTGAGATTAAGGAGATCCGATGATCGAATGTAAATTGACAATATGCTCAATAAGATCAAATGTTTTGATTAAAAATAATTGTTAAATCAATGAGATCCGCTAATTTGATCAAAATCTAAGAGTAAAATAACAAGATCAGTAATTTAATGATTTTCATCCGTCGAATGGATGAGATGGCATAATTTGATGAAAATTATTTTTTAAAGGACATGATAAGATCATGTTTTGAAATCCAATGTGATTCTATGAGTTGATGAATATCAATTGTTAGATGGACCAGATAACTTGATAAAAAATAATGGTCATATCAATGAGATTACATGATTTGATGAAAATGGAGGGTTTGATAAACAAGATCCAATGATTTGATGAAAGATTGGTTTTTTCATTTAGATTTGCTAAAGAATCAACTCGATTCTTGGTGTTTGATGGAAGTTCACCTCCAATTTATCTTATTTGAGATAGGAAAATCTCTAATCCTAGAAATTTGAAGAAAGATCATGCCTAATTTTTCTTATTTGAGAAAGGATCATCTTTGAATTTAAGGGAGTGTCACCTCCAATCCTTAGAACTAATTTTAGAATTTGCAAAAAATTAAAGGATAGATTGATGAGATTTATGACTTATAGAGATCGTTCGTTGATTCAACGAGATTGGACGATTTGATAAAAATTAGTGATCAGGTTGATGAGATCAATGAGATGATTAGGCAAATTTAAGAATTGATGGGATCAAATTTTCTTTAAGCATGCTAACGAAAATTAGGAACATTCATAATCTCTCAAAAAGAATGAATGGCTCTAAAACTCACTTAGGTTATAGGTCTTCATTGAATTTCTTCAAAATCTCTAAGTTATAGCTACTTATTAATTTAGACTATATATATGCAACTACATGTACATATGTGATCTGAGACTTAGCTTTCATGGAATACTTTAGAAAATTAGTAAAATGATGAATTAATCATGTTCAATTCCATTAATAAGCCAAATTTATTTAGAATATACTTCAAAAAATCCAATTCTCATCATAGTGTAGGAATTGACTTAAAAAATTTCAATTAAAAAAAAGAAAAGAAATCATCTAAAACCTAAAAAATCTAGAATTTGCTAGAATTCTACACCCCCCAATCTGGAAGAAACATTGTCCTCAATGTTTAAAAAGCAGGACCTAAAATGAATATGGGTGATGTAGAAAATTGAGATTTTCTAAAAAAACACTAGGTTGCCTCCTAATGAGAGCTAAGTTTAACATCTTTAGGTAGACATATCCTAATGTACCCTAATCTAAACATAACTAGTACTGAATTTTCCTAATCTTAATAATGAAATGGTAAAATTTCTCACACCACTTCAGAATCTCGTGGTAGTCTATGTATTTTATCCACATTGAAAATTTTGGTGATAGTAGACCACCGCGATTGTAAATTGAGTGGGACCAGTCTGATGATCCCCCATCTTCAAAATTTCATGGTACTCAATATAATTCCTCCACCTTGAAAATTTAGGTGGTGGTATTATTATGACAATGTGAACTATTGTGAATTTAAAGTCGGTTGGACCATAAGGAGATGGATGGTCCTTTTCTTGACCAATTTTAGGAAGAATATTTACTAGTGTATCTTTTTCCTCCTTTTCCCTTACATTTTCCTGAAATTGGGATATAAGTTGACTCCGCGATTCCTTAAAAGGTTGTTCTTGTTTTTCTAGAGGTAGAGATATGGTTTAGCTTCATCCTTGATTATCTTATAATGAGTACCGTAGAGTTGGTTGATGTAGAGCTAATACATCACTGGACTCTTTCTCTTTCTGTTCTATTAGCATAGGTAAGATTTTAAGTGGCACTAAATTCCTATCTAATGGTTGTTCAAATAAGGTCTTTAGGTCCTAATCAGGTACATCTTTTCTATTACAAGGCTCAATTATAATATCAGGCTTTGTAAGAGGTTCTGCTCTAGCTTGCCATTTAGAAGTGTTCATTAATGACATAATCTCCAACAATCCTTTCACCTCTTTAATGGATTTGCCTTCATCAATTTCATAAAAATAAGTAGGACACGTTCTAGGTTGGAGGTTTCTATGTATTCATTATCTTCCTCAATGGATGTCTCTTCATCATAATCGCTTAGATTTGCCCTGAGTATATCTATTTTGGGGGTTTCTATGGATGGTTGTGGACTTTGTAGCTCAGACTGCTCGCATGAAATTTCCATCCTATCGTCATTAATAAATGGCTCATCATTATTTCCATTTGATTTAAATTATCCAACCTTTCCATAGATGCATCATATAATCGACTCATCTCTTCACAACATTGTTTAATCAATTATGTAATAACCTAAGGGTTTTTGACGAATGTGTCTTTCTTATGTGCTAAAGGCATCGGCTCAAAAGGCACATACTATTGTGTCATTGGAGTATTGGAAAAGAATTGATCAAGTTGGAGCGATGATTATTGTCCCTAGTTTTTGTGATAATTCTGGTAGGGTTGATCAAGGTAAGGCCATGCTAGTTCTTCCTGATATGGTTGATAACCCTGATACCATGGTTGTTCATGATTCTTAGCCCATCCATTATAGTCTAGGTAATTTGTCTTTAAATAGTAGTTGTTACGAGGTTCTGTGAATGCATGAGGTGCATCCACTGGCTTCTAATAAAAATCATTACATGCAGAGCTACATAGCCATGCAGAATCGGGATATTATGGTTTAGAATAAGCATAGTAATTGTTGTACTGAGGTTCTGGATATGACTCAGTATCTTGCTTTTAGGAAAATAACCTATCCCATGTACGAGACATCCTTTATCTATCCCCTTCTTGATAAGTCATTGTAATCAATCTTTATATACAACAAAATAAATCGTTGTATATAACAAATGAGTAATTTTTTGTCAGTTTTATTATTATTATTATTAGGAAAACTAACCTAAATGATGCAACCTAACTTCCTAGAATGATGCATAAACAAAGGGCACAATTAAATAATCCTTGAGGCTAATAAGCAACAATATTTTTATTTTCTTGAATTTGTATAGGGACAATGCTTTTAGATTAGCCTAATCTAGTGCTCATCCTCTCTTTTAGATTAAACTACTACTTACTAGTTGGGTTCTACTCTAAAGTGGTTAATACAATCCTCGTGTCAAGAGGAGTTTAAACCTCAACAGACATCAATGGAAGGCATAGGAAAATCACTTGGATTTTACGGCACCTACTATAACCACAATGCTTAAAAGCCACTAAATTGCCAATAGATCATGGCCTATTAAGAGGGTCCTACAAGTATGTGACGACCTTATAAGTCTTTTCTAATTAATTTTAAATTAATATGAATGGCTGTGTTGCGCACTTGTGGCAATTATCTTAAGTGGGCTAAGAGGTGGTTAAGTGCCCTTACTAATTAATTTCCACACTTCATGGCAGTTTGATCAACATATAAATCATCTTAAAGCAATAAATGGGTCTTATAATGTAATTAAGAACAATAAACTAATGTAAATCCTAAAATGTAACAGTTATAAAATATGCTTTCTATATACAATTATACTACCAAATAATGCAAAATTATTCTAATAATGCAAACCCTAATCTAGAAAATAGAAAGAATGAGGGAGATTTACAGTGGGGTTTTTTTTATGATGATCAAGTGTGGGCCACCTTATCCCATACATGTCCTGTTTTAATCCTATCCTTTTAAAATTGGAATTAAAATTGCAAGTTACAATGGGCCTCACTACAAGATTCACTAAAAAAGAAAAAGAAAAATCCTATCTTAGGAAAGCAAGAAAAAACTATTTATTTGATGAAGCTCTACTTGCTATGATGAAGCTCTACTTGCTAATTTTCTCCAATTTCTAATTTCCTAAAAAGTAAAAATAGCAATCAGTACCAAATTTAGAAAATAGAGTGATTATGCACAAATAAAAATAGAAAATTCACTTAAAAGTGCCTATAATGCTAAAACAATGCAATCCCTAAATTTTTTTTATTAAATTTTATGAAAACTCCATTGTGGGTCCTTGGCAACGGCACCAAAAACTTGTTGTTTGTTTTATCCAAGTGCATGGGCTATTACAATATAGTTGATGCAAGTATGGGTGGAACCTATAGGGATTCAACTTAAAAAGATAGAGTTTTAATAAAATTTAGTTGTCTAAAAATTAAAAGAATTGACAAAAATTAACTAATAATGAATTATAAATTAAAATCTATTTAACTAATGAAAATTACAAAAAATCCAAATTCAAAATGATAGAAAAATAACTAAAAGTCAATTAAAATCTACTTCTTTAACTTAACTATGAAAAATTCTTCAAATTTGATATAAAAAAGTTCAATCAACCTTCATCAATCTCTCACTAATAACTCTAATTGAAGATCTAATGGATGGATTGAGTACATGATCCAAAATTTAGATGATCTAGGCTAAAGAGTGATTTTGGGTTTTGGACAGCTTAAATCTAATTTCTTGATTTCAAATTGAAGATCAAAACTGTTGAATAAGTTAGGAGATGTCCTAAGAACAACATCTAAAAACTAATTGAAAATATGATGTCAAATAGATAAGAAATAAAGAATTCCTGTTTATTCAAGCTAGCCTGTTGTTTTGGTTAGGCTTGAATAAAATAAGATCTAGATTAACTAATTCCTAGATTAATTTGAGAATAACATCAAACATAGATAAGCAGAATAGGGATAATGCAAAAATGGAATAGGATCAAAAAAGGGATGATAATGTAATTCTAATTATTTTGCAAATGGCAAATATGGATTTTTTTTTTTTCCAGATTTTTTTTTTTAACTGAAAACCAAATGGGAAGCTGGTGAAGAAGGACACTACTACACAAGGGGCTTTTAAAGTCGGCATAAAGAAGTCACTTATATGACCGTCGACTTAGTAAATATTTTACAAGTTGGTTGAAAATAAAATACTTCAAATATATAGACTTAAGAAGTCATTTAACTATAAGCGACTTCAAAAAATTGGCGCTAAGAGGGAATTTTTGCAAAAGAACTTTTAAAGTCATTTAATGTCAAACGACTTCAAAAATTGATAACTTTTGAAGTCGTTTAGAGATAAACAACTTTAAAAATCAATAACTTTTGAAGTTGTTTTAAGTAAGCAACTTCAAAAGTATCACAATAAATTTGAGAGGAATGGACTTTTAAAGTTTTTTACCCTAAGCAACTTTAAAAGTATGCCAAGATATTTGGCGGCATGATTAATATTATGTGGGAACGGACTTTTGAAGTCATCTGACACAAAGCTACTTCAAAAGTCAATAAATTTTGAAGTTGTTTAATTATAAGCGACTTTAAAAGTCTCTCACTTTTGAAGTAGCTTTACTGAAGCGACTTTAGAAGTCAATTCTCATATAACTTTCAAACTTGTTTTATGCTAAGCGACTTCAAAAGTTTATCATTTTTAGAGTCATTTATTACTAAATGACTTCTAAAGTCCTCGTTCATTTATTAATAGCTATCAACATCCCATTTTTTTCCTATTACCTCTTCTTCTCACGGGTGGCATGATGACTTCCTCTTTGGTCCTCATGCTTATCTCTTTTTCCATTCTAGCTTTCCATTTTCATATTTTAACTGATTATGTCATGAAAAAAACTGTAAGTAAACCATAACTTCTTTTAAATCACAAATTGCTTTCTTGTTACTAACTCTCTTTGTTTTCATTTTGTAGATCATGTGGGTTTTCTCACTATAGATTATGGGGTTTAAAAGTCTGTTAGATTGTCCTTATTTCGTGAAAATTATATGATTTCATTGAAAATGACAATTGCTTCTCTCTTTAAGCCTCACTATTGAAGAAAAGGAGAATATTACGATTTGTGGTTCTCACCCAAAATTAGGGCTTGATGAAGATTGAGCAGATTTGCTCTTTGATCTTGCATTGATAAGATGTAACAGTATGTAACATTTGATATATATACATATGTAATAATAAATGCAATTTAAAAATGATTTGATTTCCTTATTGATGTGTTTGTATATATATATATATATATATATGTATTATATATGATTGTATTTGTAAAATCATTTTCGTTGTGTATCTTTGTAAATTTGGAATGTACAAAAGGTAAATAAATATATATTTCATGCAAAATTTAAAAATTATTGAAATCGTTTGTATGAAAACAACTTTAAAAGTATCATGTTTTAAAGTCATTTTTCTACAAATGACTTCAATTGTACTTCTATTTTATTAATTATTTTGTTGACTTCTGCCTGCCTTTTTGCTTTGTGTTTATTATCTGTGCACAAAAACTAAACCAAATTTCTGTTTCCCTACTCTGAGCCAATTATTACCTTGGAATTGGAATTACATTCACAAATTCAGGGTCAATATCAATTTTTGAGTATTGGTTAGTATCTCTGTGCTTGTCTCATATGTATTATGCATATTTGAAGAATTTTTACAAGGTTGTGGGTTAGAAACTTTTCCTTTGAAAGTTGATTTCTTTCATGAGTGTGAATAATTTGCTCTTTTTTTTTCATTGTTAATTGAAAATCTCCATGAAATGTAGTTATTTTAAATACTTCTAATTCTTGTGTATCTAAGGTTTGGTAAAATGCCTAACCTAATCTTTTATGTCTAACAAGTCTCTACACAAATATGCTTTGATTTATTATGATAATGGACAAATATGCTTGTATGATTGCTATAAGAACATTGAAAGAATATGAGGAGGGAATAGAAAATTTCATAGAGTTTGCACTCAGTTTGGGTGTTGATCGTAATTGCATGCGTTGTCCATACTCAAAATGTGAAAACTTGAAAAAAGTAACTGTAGGGGTGTTGAGAGAATATTTGTGCTTTAATGGAATCGATGAAAGCTACCACCCATGGATTTGGCATGGAGAAGAACTTCTGCATAAGCCCTCCACAAGGCTTGGAAGATATGATGAAGACATTGTAGGAAGTGTCGGAGATAGTAATATAGCTGTATCAATGTTTCAAGATGCATATGATGACTTCAAGTATGACCCTGAACAATTTCTTACTACATTAGAGGAAGCTGACAAGCTATTATACCCTAATTATAAAGATTATACCAAGCTGTCTGCAGTGATAGAATGTTACAATGTGAAAACAAGATTTTGTTTTTCATATCAAGGTTTTATAGAAGTCTTGAAAGTAGTGAATAAGATGCTACTAAAGGATAATAAATTGGCGAGGTGCACATGGGAGGCAAAGAAAACCATGGCTGCACTAGGGTTGAAGTATGAGAAGATACATGCATGTCCCAATGATTGCATCTTATATAGGAAGGAGCACAAGGATAAAACTACTTGCCCAACTTGTGGACTGCCAAGATGGAAGTTAAAGAAGAATTCAATTGAGACAGTTACAGGCATTTCTGCAAAGGTTTTATGATACTTCCCCCTATTGCAAGGTTCAAAAGAATGTTCCTTATAATAGAAACAGCGAAGAAATTAGTTTGGCATGCCAATGACAGAGTAGCTGATAGCTTTTCACGCCATCCAGTAGATAGCTTAGCATGAAAACTCGTAGACTTCATGTAGCCTAATTTTGGTGAAGAACTTAGAAACCTACGAATAGCATTATCTGCATATGGGATTAATCCTCATGGTCTATGTGTAGCAAGTATAGTTGTTGGCCCATTATATTAGTTTGTTATAACCTTCCACCATCTCTATGTATGGAGAGGAAGTTCATGATCCTAACTATGTTGATATTAGGTCCAAAGTACCTAGGGAATGACATTGACATATACTCGTCTCCTTTGATCGATGATCTTGAGACATTATGAGACGTAGGAATTGAAGCATACGACGCATATAGAAAAGAGTCATTCGCCCTAAAGGCTATATTGTGATGGACAATAAATGACTTCCTTGCATACAATAATTTGTATGCACTGAACAGTGCACCTCATTGATGATGTCAGATGGATGTATCCATTTGAGGGTACATGAAAATTTTAAAAGGGTATGTATGTAATCACACTGGTTAGAGGGGTGTATAACCAAATGTTATATTGTAGAGGAAGTAGTGGAGTTTTGCACAGAGTACTTAATAGGAGTGAATGCCATTGGTATCCTAAGAAAGAAACAATAGTAGCATTTCATGATCCAAAGGTTGGTGAACCACTATTGAGTGGTCATGTATCGACCGTTGACTATAATGAACAAGACTAGGCGCATCTTTATGTGTTGCGAAACGTTGATGAAGTTCAACCATACATTGAGTAAGTTGATCATGCATGCACTTATGTAAAATTTAATTGTTGATGGTTAATTACATTTTCTTTGATTACTCTATTAATTTGTGTGTATGTGTATGTACATAGTGAACACATGGATGTACTTGAAGAAAAGAATCCAAGTTACACAAAGAAACAGAAGGGGCTACAATTTGAGCATTGTCACACTTTTAATAATTGGTTACGTAAGAAGGTAAAATGAAAGAAATCTCCCTTAAGTTAAAAAACTACATTCTGTGTGTGTGTATATATATATATATATGTAAGTATATATTAATCTTATTTAAGCCTACTTAATATGAATATACACTGATTCAAGATTAGCGAGAAGTAGCAGACAAAGGTATATCAAAAACCTTAGGATGGATGGCAATGAGGCCATGACTAGAAGTAATAAAATATGCCGAATATGCCATCCATGGTTATCACTTTTACATGAAAGACCATGATAACTCAAGAGTGCAACAAAATAATGGAGTTAGCTTAGTTTCCAATACTACAGTCTTTTCAAGTTCAAAGGATAACAGGCCAATAGTGGTAGATGATATTTTTTACGGGGTTATAAGAAAGATTTGGGCCTTGGATTATACTTTTAGAACTGTGGTAGTGTTTAAGTGTGATTGGGTGGAACACAACAACATCAAAACTAATGCCCTTAGATTGACATTGGTTGACCTCAATAGGATCGGCTATAAAAATGATCAATTTATTTTGGCATCTCAAGCAAAATAAGTATTTTACGTACAAGATGGACGTGATAAGAGATGGTCAACTGTTTTATCATCCTGTGCAAGAGATATTTTTGATGAAGATAATCTACTACTAAAACGATCCCATCAATTGAGGTAGTACTTAGTGAGAATGAGGATTATGTGTGTGATAATGCTGAGGAAAGTGCTTGGGTTTGAAAACAATATATATTTTGGGGTATGTGGAATATGTATATTAGTCAGTTGCAATATATATATATATGTAATTCCATATTTATAATTTTTAGCTCTTTTGTCATGAGCTATATGGATCGATAAGTGAGCTATATGTGTGTACAAAGAATGCATGAATCAATACTGACTATCACAAAAAATCCATTTCACTGTGTATTAATTGTTAGATACTATGAAGTACTAACATAAAACGTGTGTATATTTTGAATAAAAAATTATAAATGAAAAAATTATAAAAAAGTGTAGACTTTTAAAGTCGTTTATCAGTAAATGACTTTAAAAGTTTACGCCTTTAAAGTCATTTAGCATATAAATGACTTCTTTATGTATATCAAATTTAGCAACAAAAGAGCTCAACCTCCTAAATTTACCATATTAATTATTTAACATTGATTTTTAAATAACAATTTACAAATGTTTGATTTATGTGAATTTGGTGTCAAGAAAACATTAATATAAGAACAATGCTTTCTGACACAAACAACTCATGAAATGGACAGGAAATTTAAGCTAATACACCCACATTCCCTTATAATTAATTTATCATCTTATTTTGCTTAATGTTCTTTTATTAGTATAGTTTTTGTACTTCTTTAGTTATCACATATTTTTAGTTCTTTAGGAGTGTTTATACAATATTTTGTGGCACAAGTAAACTTCAGAAGCTTAGTGTCAATCAAATACATATTCATTTAAAATTAATTAAGTGTAGTTCAACCCTGAACCCTAACCATGGACCCCTAACCTTGAACCATAACCCTAAGCCCTTAACCCTAACACCGAACCCTGAACCCTAAACCCTTGAACCCTGAACCTTGAAGCCTAAACCCATGAATCAATGTTGACAATCATAAAAAATCCATTTTATTGTATATTAATTGTTAGATATTGTGAAGTACTGACATAAAAGGTGTATATATTTTGAATAAATTTTTTTTATAAAAAAGTGTATACTTTTAAAGTCTTTTATCTGTAAACGACTTTAAAAGTGTACACATTTAATGTCATTTATCATATAAACGAATTCTTTATGTATATAAAAGTTAGCAACAAAAGAGATCGACCTCCTAAATTTACCGCATTAATTATTTAACGTCTTTGATTTTTAAATAACAATTTACAAATGTTTGAATTATGTGAATTTGGTGTCAAGAAAACATTATATAAGAACCACGTTATCTCACACAAACAGCTCATGAAATGGACAGGAAAATTTAAGCTAACACACCCACATTTCCACCTCCTAATTAATTTATAATCTTATTTTGCTTAATGTTTTTTTATTAGTATAGTTTTTGTACTTCTTTGGTTATCCCATATTGTTTTCTCTTTAGGAGTTTCTACAATATTTTGTGGTGCAAGTAAACTTTAGAAGCTTAGTGTCAATCAAACACATATATTCATTTAAAATTAAGTAAGTGCAGTTCAACCCTGAACCTTAACCTTGAGCCCTTAACCCTAACTTCAAACCTTGAACCCTTAAACCCTGAACAATTACCCTGAACCTTGATGCCTGAATCTATGAATCAATGTTGACTATCGTAAAAAATTCATTTCATTGTGTACTAATTGTTAGATATTGTGAAGTACTAACATAAAAGGTATGTATATTTTGAATAAAAAATTATAAATGAAAAAAATATAAAAAAATGTATACTTTTAAAGTTGTTTATCATATAAATGACTTCTTTATGTACCCCTACTTAAACCACAAAATAGACTTCCCTCCATGCTTGACCAACACAGAGAAAAATCGAGGGAGAAGGAAGGAGAGGAGAAGAGGGAGAAAATTAAATATGGTGGTAGGGGAGAAGAGGGCAGTGAGTACCATGCTGGTCAGCTACTAGAGGGAGTGGGCGGGGAGGGGGAACTAAGTTCCGAGGAGGGGGTAGAGGTGCGGTGAAGAGGAGGGGAATCCCAATAGTAGCGAGGGGAAGGGGGATTGGAGTAGTGGATGGTAGGGGAGGGGTGATCCAAGCGGTGGGGAATAGGGGAATCCTAGCGGTGGCATGGGAAGGGGGGATCCTAGCGGTGTGTGGGGAGGGGGGGGGTGGGTGGGGGTTGTTACCTCCATTTATTATGTTTATTGATTGATTTTTATGGTGTTTCTGCAGAATTAAGTGATTCATGTGCAAACCCTAGTGTTGGAGGTATTCATACAGAAGAATCAAAGCTGACAAGTGCGATCTTACAGGTGCTTGATAGCTTATGCTTTTCTTTTATTTCTTATCAAGGCTACTTTAGTTGATATATTTTGCTACCTTTTCAACCCAAAAGGGATTCAAATTAGGTTATCAACCTAAATGTTTCTTATCATGGGCAACAACTCTTGCTCTATTTGATAGAATCATGTTTTAAATGCGTTTTGAATTACTTGAAGTAGACTACCATATGAGTATAAACTTGTAGAAGTAAAACACTGTTAATTTCCATCTTTTGGTGAAGCATTTTTACTATTAACATAGGGATAACTAAATGCTTTTAGTTGGTATTTGACTTAAAAATGAGTAGAATTTATGGAGTACCTATGGACAGTAATGCTTTAAATGTTTTTAGGGGAATTATATGCACATTTCATACCCTTATGAAAGATGATTGTGTCCTATCACTTTGACTTTGAAATGATGGTGTTTGGTATGGAATAGCATAGGTTAATGGGACACCCCTTGTAAAAAACCAACACAGAGGTGCCTTATGTTGATGGCCTTATGTTGAATGGGAGTTCTTGGGAAATTTGTAACTGACTAATAACTCTATTAGTTGGTTGAGGTTTTAGGAATGAACTAATTGGATTAAGTAGACTTTTAACCTTGTTTTGGGTGGACATGGTGGAATGTCTAGGCAAGAATTTCCAGTAGGGAAGTCTCCATCTGTGGAACCAATTAGTCCATGCTTGGTTGGCTAGTTGAATGAAATTCCCCATGGTTGAAAGATCTTAAACTTCATTAACATGCCTGGTAATAACATCTAACATAACATGTAAGCTTATCACTACTTGTGAATGGTAACTTCCAAATGGACTGGCTAAGTCAAGTAATGTAACATGTAATAAAATGAAAATTCTTATGTTAAAAGGGCAGTAACATGGACCTTAGAACTCTTGGAAGTTTAGTACGGACTTTGGCACACAATCCATGGTGGCTTTGCCATGATTAACAAGTAATTGAGTAATGTGGAAAGTGATGAACATCAAACGTGATATTCATGCATAAATCATATGAATACCTACACCCATGAAGAGACGTGAACTCAAAGTAGTGGAGTTAAAGACTAGTGAAAGGTCTATGGGATTTGTAGCCCATTTATAAATATCTATACTAAGCAGGCAAATACTTTTCATGCATCCTTTATCTATTTTCCTTGAGGTTAGTTTGTCACATATGTTAGATATTGTATCTTTATGTGAATGGATGGAGACAGAGTCTCCTTTAATTATTATTTTACTTAAACTATGTTTATCAAGGACATTAGTTTGGTTTCTTTAAATGAATTACATAGCCTTTTTTATGTCATTATTCTAATATCATTGAGTGTTTCTTTGTAGTAATGATGGAGCGAGAAGAATATCAAACTGAAGATTACGAACATATTAAAGAGCATGAACAAGAGGCCAACATGAGCACTACTCCAAAAAGAAAGGGTAGAGGGCAAACAACAATAGAAAAGGTTATCAAGAGAAAGTCAAAGAGAATTAATGAAACTATCCAATGTAATAATAAAGGGCAAAAGATTGGTGAGAGTACACTTGCTTGTAGTAGTTTCCTCTATTGTATAGTAAAAGCATGGTTCCTATGGCATTTGAGGATTGGAGACATGTGTCATCCTCGAAAAAATATTTGATATGGGAAATGGTGAAAGTATGTATTTATTAAGCACATATATTATTTACATTATAACTTTCCTTATTTTCAAATATAGTAATTTGATGTGTTCAATTTGCAGTTTGCCTTTGACGTGCTAGATGACAAGAAGATGCGTGCTTTACAAGGGGCAAGTGAGAAATGGAGAAAATGGAAGAACTACCTTGTTCATAATTACACAGTTCCAAATGTCAATGATCTATCAAGGTTGTACACGGTGCCTTCCATTTATTCCGACGTCATTGACCAGGAGGCTTGGAATGCATTTGTATAGAACCGCACCTCCATTGAGTTTGCAATATGTGCAGAAATGATGCTTCATTCTTTTAATTACATGTAACATTCAATTATTGCACTTGATCATGCATGTAAAAAGTGTAGGTGAAGAGTGCAAGAGGAAGAAAGGTGCATGAAACAAATATGCAGCACCACCTATCTAGGTCATCTGTGACAATTTATCCCATTCAATTTAATGATACTATAGTTATATACATGTTCGCTAACTATAGTGCCTTTGTTTGATAGCAAAAAAAAGCTGGGACTATGGAACTCATTAATCGCTCCATCCTTTGGAAGATGGCACATACGGTGGGCCATACTAGCAATAAGTTCTCAAATGAAACTACTGCGCAAATTGCTTCCCGCATAGTAAGTGGTTCCTCCTATCTATAATTTTTTTACAATTAATTAGATCACATGATCTATGTCTTTCTAATTAAGTTTTGTAGGACATTCTTACCCAAGAAAGCTCTACTACAAGAACTTTAAGCAGCACTACTACCAAGGAAGACATCCTGTATAACGCTATGGGAAATAAGGAGCACCCTAGTCGAGTTAGGGGTATGGGTCGCAGGTGTTGTTCCTTCTAAATTCTTTGGTTAAGGACATATACCTAAAGTTCAAGATGATGAGGCAGCTCACAATGAGCTCATTGTGAAAATAAAGTCTGATATATTTAGTCAATTGTGTGAGGGAGGTTTGATGATTGTTACTCCATCCATTGCTCATAATTCTCGCAGGGCCCCTATACCTCCATCACATGCGAGTTGTAATTCCCTTACTGAAGGATAATGATGGACATCTAGCTCCCCTCAAAAAGGAAATTCCTGCCAAGGAGGTATATACATGACAAAACAAAAAATCTTCATTGTCCTTCTATAATAATTCAATATCTCAACCTCTCTATTGCATATTTGATTTGTAGGTGGGTCAATGCTTGTTGGCCTTGGATTCCTGTCATAATATCGTGGTAGTTGGTTTATGCTATGAGCATGAATCAAACGTGTTGCATGGAATTAGTATGCTACCACATACTAAGTGGGTGTCCATTTCATTTGGCTTTGAATGCTAATGCTGGCCTACCATTCCCATTAGAAATGAAAAATATTATAACTGTTGGGCAGGTAGTTGCATATCACTTTGCTTTGCCGGAGGCATTAGTCATTTCCATAAAGTCCACGGTATGTATCTTATCATACTGCCTTCATCATCAATATTTTTTAGCTAAAGACCTCATTTAATTGTTTAATAACTATATACGATTAATCAACAACAAAATGCAGCACCAAGATCGACTGCCATTCTAATGTCACCTATGGTTGTTGCACCAATGGAACAGGTACTTGTATATATCTTCAGTTTATAGCAGCCATCCTAAGAGCGTGTGGAAGTCCCACCTAACAGGCCTCAATCCCTAAGGTTAATCGAGAGGGGCTCGTCAATGAAGATATGGAAATCAATCTTGTATGAATCAATTAAGGAGTGCTTGCCTGGGACATTGTTGAAGTGTCACTTATGAAAGAGGACCCATTACAAGTTTGCCTGTGGGATCAACTCGAGCACCCCACATTGTCTCCTACAGGGGGTCTATGCACATACTTGCTTATTAATCATTTGGTATTTAATTACATGTTATATTTTAATGGTATATGTAATAATTATTTCTTTTATGCAGCTTCTTAAATGATGTAGCGAGCCTTTTTGAAGGTGATAGTACTTTACCAATTCCTTGACCCTAGAATCATTTATAGAGTAGCGGAGCAATGAACGATTAAGAGGCGTATTCAGGATATTTTTCCAGGCTTCTTTTGCTGCTCTTAGGGATAGGGCTTAATGATTCCCTACAATAGTGGGTAAGTTTTAATTTTCTTACTTTCTTGCCAAATTATTCTTTACTTAGGGATTGTCAACTTCCATTATAATCCATATGACTGTCTATATAAGTCTCATTGGATGCTACTTATTTTGGATGTGCATGGTGCCCATGCTTTCTTTTTTTATTCTTATGGATCGCACATCCGTCCCTCCCTCACAAATATTATAAATAAGTAAGAATTTTTTTTTTTTCATGTGTTGTGTAGATAAGTAATTTGTTATTCATCTATAATGCATTTGAAATTTAAATTTCTAGGGCTTAGATCGAATGGGCTACTATGATCGAGACTGTACAACCACCAAAACTCACTTGAAAGAATGTTAAGGTATATGAAACAGTTAATTGCTCTAAGTTATCACTAATTAAACCTACATTATTACAAATAATATTTATGAGTTCTTTTTGTTGTCCTTGTTGCACAATGTCCTAAACAACAATCTAATTGGAAGTGTGAGTATTATGTCCTGAGATACATGAGGACCCTTGTATTCGATAATACTCTTGTCTCTCATTTTAAAAAGTTAGAACACTTTTTATTTTGTATAATCTTATATTTTTCTACATTTTGTATAGATCTAGCTAAAAAGTTTTAGCTTAATTAAATATGTTGTATTTTTGGCTGCTATGCTTTCTGAGTGGGCAAACATGAAGAGTTACTCTAGAGTAAATCTCAATGAAATACTAACAAAGTGGGTTGAGTATGCAATGAGTTTCAATTAGATCACTTGGAGTAACTACATAAACTTGAAATACATAATAAAGTATTTTTTTCATTGACTTTGTATGTTCCTTTAGATTTTATTATTTTCTTTGATATATATATATATATATTTGTATTCTAAGCAATGAATGATTGGAAATTTGGAGTGTGTGAATAAATGAGTATGAATGAAGTGAATTTGGATTTTGAACATGAAGTGATTATGTGGAGGTTGAAGTGTATAACTTTTATGAGATGAAGAATGAGAGGGTTATTTAGAGTATGAAAGTAAATGTGAATGTGTATGGATTTACAAATGAAGTGAATGTTAAAAACAATGCATATGTTGTAGTTTCTTATATAAATTATTTTCAAGACATGTGTGGATGGATAATAATGAGTATGGATGTTTTGTAGCCATTATGGATGTATTAGGTGTTATATTTTTAGAGCAATTCGAGGTATCAAGAATGAAGTGGATGCATGTTGTATTGCATGCTTGGTTTTTCATGTTTATAAAGATTGTTTGTGTCAAGTGTATAGAGTGTTTGTTTAATGTATACGCAGGTGGTAATATATCAAGAAAGATATCAATGCATTGTAGTGGATGGTGGTTTCGAATGTGTATGGAGATTAAAGTATTAGGTGTATATGATGTTTAGTTTTTCATGTTTATAAAGATTGTTTGAAGTATTAGGTGCATAGAATGTTCATTATTCAATGTATACACAAGTGATAATGTATCAATAAATTAAGATGTGGATGCATTGTAGTGGTTGTTGGTTTTTCATATTTGTGGAGATTGAAGTACTAGGTATACATGATGCTTGTTATCTAATTAATGTATACAGGTGGTATTGTATCAAGAAGTGGATGAATGTTGCATATTATCAGGTTTTTAATGTTTATAAACATTGTTTGAGTATCAAGTGTACATGGGATGTTTGTTATTCAATTGTATATAGGTGGTGGAGCTCAAAAATAAAACAGAAAAAAGTACTTTTAAAGTCGTTTTTCACTAAACGACTTCAAAACTACAGAAATTTTGAAGTCATTTAGGAAAAAACAACTTTAAAAACAAGAATTTTTGAAGTCATTTAGGAAAAAATGACTTTAAAAGTACATCAAATGTGAGCTTTTGAAGTTGCTTATCCAGAAAACGACTTTAAAATTTACCACTTTTGAAGTCATTTAGGGTAAGTGACTTTAAAAGATAGTAAAAAAGGTAGAATTTTTGAAGTCGCTTATACGAAAATGACTTCTAAAGTCACCAACTTTAGAAGTGGTTTTTATGTAAGCAACTTCAAAAGTTCATCAAGAAGTGGTTCTTTTGAAGTCGCTTATATGAAAAGGACTTCTAAAGTCACCAACTTTAGAAGTCATTTTTTTGTAAGCAACTTCACAAGTTCATCAAGATGTGGTTCTTTTGAAGTCGCTTATATAAGAATGACTTCTAAAGTCTTCAACTTTAGAAGTCATTTTTTTGTAAGTGACTTCAAACGTCAATCAAAATTTTCTGATTTTGAAGTCGCTTATATGAAAATGACTTATAAAGTTGGTGACTTTAGAAGTCATTTTAGTATAATCCAGTTTAAAATTTTTTTACTTTAAAAGTTGCTTACAAAAAAATGACTTTAAAAGTTGACAACTTTCCAAATTAGCTCGATAGAAGTTGCTTATTAAGTGGCTTTTATTATCACTTTTAATTGACTTTAAAAGCCCCTTGTGTAGTAGTGGGAAGACGATGATAGAGATAGAGATGTAGGGAAGGAGGGGAAAAAGAAGTCGAAGCTGGTGAAGAATAGCAAAGAGTGAAAGTGGTGAGGAAGGACAGAAAAACAGAGGGGAAAGAGGAGAAAGTGTAGGTGAAGCTGTTGATGGAGCAAAGGAAGTTGGTGGAGAGTGAGCAAAGATGGTGGTGTGCATTACACCATGGATTAATTGCCGGTGTAGTAGAGGAAGGAGGGAAAGACAGAGTTGGTAACATAGGTCTGTGCACGATTGGTCTGTGTGATGACTAGGGTGAGAGGGAAAGAGAAGAGAGATGGAGGGGGTGAATGTGTGCAATGAAAAAGGATTCATTGGCCAGTGATGGGATTTTTGGTTGGTGGGTGTTAGGTGGTAATAGGAAGAAAAGGGCAGAGAGAGAGAGAGAGAGAGAGAGAGAGAGAGAGAGAGAGAGAGAGAGAGAGAGAGAGAGAGAGAGAGGAATGAGCATTTGCTTGGTGCCAAGTAGACAAGTGAAGGGGAGTGGGCTTCAGTGGAGATTGTGAGGGAAAGGCTGAACAAGAAAGAGAGGAGCAGGAGCAGGAGAGAATGGTGTAGAAACATGCTGGGTAATGACAAAGGGAGTTGGCAGTGGTGTATACTAGATGAAACCTGAGAGAGAGAGAGAGAGAGAGAGAGAGAGAGAGAGAGAGAGAGAGAGAGAGAAGTCTGATTTCAATTTGGTCGATCTACAAAATATAATACTAGATTAGAATAATCTAATTGTACATTACACATTTGATTAGTTTTAATGATCATCTGACCATTAATTTTTACAAATTAATGGTTGGATGGTCAATTGGAGCTAAAATTAATAATTAATTTAAAATTACAAAATTAATCGATTAGATGAGCTAATTAAATGCTAAACGAGGGTATTTTGGCAAAAATTGAACACTTAACACTAATTAGATTCAATGATTTGATGAAAATAGAGTATGTTTAATGAGATCTAATGATTTGATAATAAAAGTAATGATCGAATCAATGAGATTCATTAATTTAATGAAAATCAATGGTCAGATTGATGAGATACGGTGATATGATGGAAATTGATGTTCTGATAGACAAACTCCTATCATTTGATTAAAATTAGTAGTCAGATCATTAAGACTAGATTATTTGAAGTAACTAATGGTCGAATTGACATATCTGATGATTGTACGAATATCGCGGGTCTGATTGATGAAATCAAATGATTTGATGAAAGTCAACATAGACGAAAAAATCAAACATTGGATCAATGAGAACTAATAAATTTGTGAAAATTAAGGCTAAAATTATTGAGATATGACGAAAACTAATAGTCAAATCTAATAGATTTTATGAAAATGAATGGGTAGATTAATGAGAATTAGAGATTGAATGAATATCAAGCATTAGATTGCTGAGATGCAATGATTTGATGAAAATCAATGAAGAGTTTCTTCAAATCTGATGATTTAATGAAATCAATTGTTAGATAATTGAAATACCATGATTTGATTAATAGGAAATGTGGGATTGACGAGATATGATGATTTGATGAAAATCAAGGGTTGGACCAATTAAATTTGATCATTTGACATCAATCAAGGGTCAATCAATGTAATTCAAATATTTTATGAAAATCATTGGTTGGATCAACAAGATTTGATGATACAAGAAAATTGACAGTGGGATGATTTGTTAAATTTACTATTGGATTAATGATATCCAGTGATTTCATTATAATGAATTATTAGATAATTTGAAAACAAATTTATGGGATTGCTATGATCCTACAAATTGACAAAAATTGATAGATAGATGTACGAGATCAGATGATTTGTTGAAACTCATTTGTTGGATTGATGAGATAAGATGATATGATGAAAATCATAATTCGAATCAATGTTATAAGATGCTTTGTAGATGGATTGACAAGATCTGATGATTTAATAAAAATTGGTGGTTGGATTGATGACATTTGATGATTTTATGAAAATCGATGAAATCCTATGAACATGAAAACGCAAATCGATTAGGTCAAATCAAAATCAATTGTTAGATCAATGAGATATCATGATTTGATCAAAATTGATAGTTGAATTGATGAAATCCATTGAGTTGATGAAAATCAAAGGACAAATCAAGGAGATTGGATGATTAAATGTAAATTTATAATCTGATCAATAAGATCAGATGTTTTGATTAAAATTAATGGCATAAGGGAGCAGAGGAGTATCAAATAGAGCAACTACAAGAAAAATACTTACTAATAAACTAAAAAATCAATGAGATCCTCTAATTTGATCAAAATTTAAGAATAAAGCAATGAGATCAGTGATTTAATGATTTTCATAGGTCGAATTGATGAGTTTCTATAATTTGAAGAAAATTAATTTTTAAAGGATGTGATAAAGTGATGTTTTGAAAACCAACATGATTTGATGAGTTGATGAATATTAATTATTAGATCAATTAGATTCGATGACTTGATAAAAATCAATGGCTATATGTGACGACCCAAGTTTTCTCATGCATTTTTAAATGCAATATCTAAATTCCTAAGGCGGTCCCTATTTGAAAACCATTTTATAAAAACCATGCAATGCAGTGGAAAATCTTTTGTTTTAAACACATTTTGAAAAGCGCGAGTGTGATTTGCTAACCAAAGTAGTTTTTGAAAAACTTTAGAAATCATAAGTGTTTTCCTGTGTCCGTCTAAATACGTAACACAGTCCAATTGTAAATAAATACAAATACATGTCCAAAGGGTAGAGAGTTTACTCACATGTATAGTTGTCTCCTTTGTTTATTCACTTGCTCGTAGCACTAATGTCTCCTGAGACGTCTTCTATTTGTGAGTGGAACTATCCTAAAAAATGTTAAGGATAGGGTGAGTATATACTATACTCAGTAGGAGTCTATCACTACTAGTTTTGCAATGCATGCTATGTTAAAAATCATATGCTCTTAAAAACATGTGCATGTTCGAACAATCATGTTCAATATCGATATTAAAAGCCACTGTCAAACCGAAATACTGACGACTTAAAGAAATATCATAATCCAAGTCGAAAGTATCATATATCATAAACATAATGATATGCATCAGATGCTCAACAGAATCCAACTCATGGATATCTGGTATGGTATGGTCGACCAACCTCATATCATGCATATGCAATGCACATAAGTCCACGAAACTATAGGGTCCAACTATGCCCACGACCTCGCCGTCGTGTGGTCCCCGGGTACCTGAGGACACTCGGTCATAGCCTCAACGGGGCCTATGACACGTCGACCCAGTGCCTTGACACCAGTGGTAGCCCCCTGTACCACATGCAGTCGACGTAGGGACGTTGCCCTTTTTGGGCGTGGTGCCCATCCACCTAATAGTGGTAGAGGTTGGAGGCCAACCCAAACCTCTCGGCATAGCGCCCACGAGCTTATCAACCCAAATCATATCAAATCAAACCAGCAAAAACCTCTTTTTCAAAACCCGTCCTCTTTGGGTCCCTCACAACTGCCTACCCAGCATCTTTTGGCCACTATAGCGTCTTTTGGTAACCCTCAAGGACATGCAATCTTTTAAAAACTCAATGCTCACAAATTATGCAATATATGCATTTGTTTGCAAAACACATATTGCATAAAGCATTTATCATATATATGCTGAATTAAGTCATGCTAAACAAGTTACATAATTTGTACTTAAAACATGCATAAAACAATCATGGCTCTTTAAAAAAAGTCTAATAGCGATAGAGCACCTACCTCAAAGTCTCTTGGAGTCGCATCCTTTAGCACTCAACCCATCCCTGGGTCTCATTTATAAACTCCTCGGTATGAATGGATACAAGGAGTCCTTATTAATTTTAATATATTAGACCGCTAAATCTGCTATTTAGGGTCAATGGTCCATGCCTAATTCATTGCCAGGCTAGATCCTATGACATGGATCTACTTTCTAATAGTTAAACTCTGTAATTTATCCTTTAATCCTAATTTTTAAAGTCTCATTGGGTCTGCATGTCCCAGTTCCCAGGACACTCGTGTATCCTGGTTGGACAGCAACCACCTCACGTGCATGTGTGCCTAAAGGTCGTGCCACATGCACATGCATGCTCAAGTGACGCGCTATGACGTGCATCATCATAAGAACGCACCTTATAGCATGCCGCGTCTTAGCTCCCAGGGCACCCCGTGCATCCTGGTCGAGCTAGGACCCGTGCCCCATGTCGCGCACGTACCCGAAGGCCGTACCTGGGATAGTGTTCGCACGTGCACAAGCATGCCTAAGTGACGCGCTATGACGCGCGTCCTGGATGACCTCGCGCGAACACACCTTGGCGTAGTTGAAATGTGCCTTGGCTCCCGGCCCACCCATGTGTCCCGGTCGAGCCTGGACTGTGCTTGGGACGCATTGAGGCCATGTGGGGTCCGTCCATGGGCTCAGTTGGGTGTGCATCACGCACCATGCCCAGGACCGTCTCCCTCGTCGGTCCGGTCCTGGGTTCTGCAATTTCTGGTCAGAAAATGCTAGGTCCGGCCTGGTTTTTACCTGGGGAAGTGGAAGGGAAGGACAGCTTACCTGGGTAGCCGGTGATGGCGCTCCCCGTGCCTGGTTGTTGTCTGTTCCGGTTCTGAAAACCCCATGCCATCGAAATTTCGTGAAGAGGAAACCCCCATGCCAAGATCGGAAAGGGAAGAGAGGGGAATGGGGAGAATGGAAAAGGGATGGGAGACCAGACCTGGCTTGGCTGTTGCCGAAAAACATAGAGAGACAGGTTTCTAGTTTTTGCCTGAAACCCCAGTCTCAAATGACTGGAAAAATGTCAAAAAACTTGTGTTTTTGGAGAGGGGGAGTTGGGGTTTTTATAGAGGGGTGAAGGCTGTGCCCCTCAATAGCGGTGCCACCATGGCGGTGGCAAATCCCTCTAGAAAAATTGAGATTTAGGGTTATTGGAGGGTTCTTGAGGTTGAAGACGATAGGGGGTGCCGTTATCAAAATGTCCCCCTGCGTTTTTCGTCCTTTTTCGTTTTTCTGTTTAATTTTCAAAAATACCCCTATCTTTAAATGGCTGTAACTTCTTCATACGAACTCCGTTTTGGGTGATTTTTGAGGCGTTGGATTCCATTTTTCGAGTAGAATCTAATTGTACTAAGTTTCCTCCCAAAATCCTTCATTTACTATTTTAAATAAAATCAAACATTCAACATAGTTCATGTCCTATAAGATATCCAATTTTTGTCAATATAGCATAAAATGATCGGGCATTACATTATTACCCCCTTAAAAGAATTTTGTCCTTGAAATTCCATAAATTATCATCTTCAAGGTATTTTGTCTTTTGGACAACTTCTTAGTCAATTAGATCCATTAACTTGATCAAAATCTAAGAGTAGAGCAATGACATCAATGAGTTAATGATTTTCATTTGATGAATTGATGAGTTGCCATAATTTGAAGAAAATTAAAATTTAAAGGAAAAGATAAGGTGAAGTTAACCAATGCGATTCAATGAGTTGATGAATATTAATTATTAGATATACTAGATTTGATGACTTGATAAAAATCAATGGACATATCAACAAGATTACATGATTTGATGAAGAGGGAGGGTTAAATCAATAAGATCCAATGATTTGATGAAAATTGTTTTTTTCATTTAGATTTGAGAAAGGATCAACTCGATTCTTGGGGCTTGACGAAAGATCACCTTTGATCTTATCTAATTTGAGAATGGAAAATCTCTAAGCTTAGAAATTTGAAGAAGGATCATTTTTAATTTTTCTTATTTGAGAAAGTACCACCTTTGATTCTTTCAATTCGAAGAAGAGTTACCTCTAATCCTTAGAAATGATTTTAGGGTCAATAGGATTATAGAATTTGTACAACATTTAAAAGTGGATCGATGATATTTGATGATTCGTAAAGATCATCGATTGATCAATGAGATTAGACTATTTGATAAGTATTAGTGGCACAGTTAATGAGATCTAATGATGTCACAAAAATGAATGGTTGGATCAATGAGTTATGGTGATTTACTTAAAATCAATGGTTGAATCAATGAGATCTAATGATTTGTTGAATATAAATAGTAAGATCAGTGACATCCAATGATCAATATGATTCCAAGATTCTATAGAGATCAACAATCAGATCAACGATAACAATGATATTATGAAATCAACGGTCAATCTAATGAGATTTGATGATTTGATGAAAATTAGGGTATGTTTAATGAGATCTAATGATTTGATAAAAAGTAATGACTAGATCGATGAGATCCATTAATTTAAAGACAATCAATGGTTGGATTGATGAGATCTATTGATATGATGAAAATTCATGGTCAAATGTATGAGACAAAATCAAAGTTTGGACCAATAAGATCTATTGATTTGATGAAAATGAAGGGTTGGATCCATGTGTTTTGATGATTTCATTAAAGTCGGCAGTTAGATCTAGAAGATTAAATGAAAATGATGATCGAATCGATAAGCTCCAATCATTTGTTCAAATTTAACATTAGCATCCATGAGGGCCAATGAGTAGATAAGATTCAAAGATTTAATGAAAATTGATAGCTTGCATTAACGAGATAAAATGATTCAAAAAGAAATTAAGGGCTAGATCGACAAGATCCAATGATTTGATAAAAATCAATGGTCAGATCAACGGGATCCGATGACTTGATGAGAGTGTATAGTGGACCAATGAGATCTAATGTTTTTGATAAAAACACGGTGCATATCAACGAGATTTGATGAAAATCAATGATTGGATCAAAAAAATTCGATAATTTGTCAAAAGTTGAGGTTGGATGAACAAGATTCAATGATGTGATGAAAATTTGATAATTGAATCTATATGATCCAATGATTTAACCAAAAACAATTGTCAGGTCAATGAGATTCGATGATTTGATGTAAATTAATTATCGGATAGAGGAGATTTGATATATTGAATAAACTCGACTGTCGAATCAAAGAGATCCAATGACATGATGAAAATCGATGTTCTGATAGGCTAACTCCTATTATTTGATTAAAATCAATACATGGATCTTTGAGAATAGATGATTTGAATAATGATTAGAATTGCGTGCATGTTTCCTCTCAATTGTTTTAAATTCTTAGTTTCATCACAACTCTTCCCCATTTGCTAAAGCTAATTGATCTAAATACAATCTAGTCCATTGCAAATATGTGATATTCCTCATCCATCTAACCTTTCTTGTGTGAAAATACAATAATTAATTTGTGCGCTTGTGAGTAATTTTAAAGGTACACCAAGTTCACTTTAGTTTTAGGTAAATTTCCTCACCATAGTTCACCCACTTACTTTCTTTTCTCTTGAAATCATTTCTTAGTTTTCTTTCCATGTCATCATACTTTAGTTTGTGGGCATTAGATTTCATTGTTGATGTTGTTTAGATAAGATTTCATGCTTAAGAATTAGATGCAATTTCTATCAATAGAACATGTAGTATGAGTCTAGTTTTGGGTGTAATTTGGAGATGATTCAATAAAGTTCTTTGAGGTTTCTTGTTATGGAATGTTTCATTCATCAACTTACTTTATATTTGGGTTGTTGTCTTGTGTAAAATTTGTGGTTTCAATTACTTTCTTATGCTTTAATTGTTTGATGTTCTTAAGTAGTTGAAATCTGAAATTTTTCTCCCCTTAACTTTGAACATTGTTTCCAGCCTTCTAAACACCTTATTTGATTAAATACTTATGAACCCAATTATATTTTCATATTTTTTTATTAGATCCAATAATTATTTAGTGTGATATTTCACTTTAGATTCATCAATTCCGATCAATTTTGCACCCTAGAATCAAGTGCACAATCCGTGGATCATACGCATGATACTAAGTCACTTTCCTTTTTAGTGTTTGCTTAGTTTGTTAACTTAATCTTATTTTGGAAGTATTTGATTTATTATTTGAATCTTATTTTAGGTTTAGAAAGTTTCCTTTTTGAATTTTATCAAGTTCTAATTTTAGTAATTTTTAAGTTAGTTAAGTATTAATTTAGAAAATTTCTAATTTGAGTAGTTTTCCTAAGTTAAGTTGGTTAGTTTGATTCATTCTAATTTAGAATTAGTTTCCTTTTATTTTAACTTCTTACCTTTATTTAGAAAGTTTTTTTTTTTTTTTAATTCTAGTTTCTAATTCCACTCATGTTTCCTTCTTAACTGTTTTAAATTTCTAGTTTCAACACAACTCTTTCTCATTGGATGAACTTAATAGAACTAAATACAATCTAATCAATTAAAAATCTATGAGATTCTTTGTGGGATTGGCCTCTCACTTGCATGAAAATACTACAATTGATCCATGCACTTTCAAGTAATTTTAAATCTACACCAAGTTCTACTTAGCTCTAGGTCAATTTTCTTGCCTTAGTTCACCCAGTTAACCATCTTTTCTCTTGAATTCCTTTCTGGGTTTTCTTTTTATGTCATCATACTTTAGTTTTTGAGCATTATATTGCATTTTTTGGTATGATTTTATGCTTAAGAATTAGACGCAATTTCCATCAATAGTTCATGTAGTATGTGTCCATTTTTGGGTGTAATTTGGATATGATTAAATAAAGTTCTTTGAGGTTTCTTGTTATGAAATGTTTCATTCATCAAAGTAATTTTATATTTGGGTTGTTTCCTTGAATATAAATTTTTTAATTACTTTATTATGCTTTAATTGTTTGATGTTCTTAAGTAGTTGAAATGTAGAATTTTCTCCCCTTAACATTGTGCATTGTTTCCAGCCATCTAAACACCTTATTTTCTTAAATCCTTAAGAAATCATTTAGATTTTCATGTTTTTTATTATGCCCAATAATTAGTTCACATGATAGTTCATTTTAGATTCATCAATTCAGAAAACTTTTGCACCTAGAACCTTGCATACAATCTTTGGATCATTTGCATGGTACTAGGACACTTTCCTTTTTGGTATTTGCTTAGTTGCAAAATCTTATTTTGGTACTATTTAATTCATTGTTTACACCATAGTTTAGGTTTAGAAAGTTTCATTTTTGAATTTTAGCATGTTCTCTTTTTAGTAAGTTTTGAGTTAGGTAATTGTTTATTTAGGAAAGTTTCTAATTTGAGTAGTTCCTTACATTAAGTTGATTAGTTTGATTCATTCTAATGTAGCATTAGTTACCTTTATTTTCTTGCTTGCTAGTTAAGTTTTAATTTTAATTTCTTAGTTTATTTTTAAAGAGTTTCTTTTAATTCTAGTTTCAAATTCTATATATGTTTCCTCCTAGTTGTTCTAAAATCCTAAATTCATCACACCTCTTTCTCATTTGCTGAAGTTAATAGATCTAAATACAATCTAATCTAATGCAAATTTATGAGAATATTTGTAGGATAGACATTCCTTGCATGAAAATACTACTATTAATTCATGCGCTTGGGAGTAATTTTAAAGGTACACTAGTTACCCTTAAGTTTTAGGTACATTTCCACACACAATTCACCCATTTACCTTCTTTTCTCTTGAACTGCTTTCTAGATTTTCTTTCCATCTCATCATACTTTACTTTGTGTGCATTATATTTCATTGTTGATGTTTTTTAGATACAATTTTCTGCTTAAGAATTGGATGCAAATTCCATCAATAGAACATGTAGTATGCACTCATTTTTGGGTGTAATTCAGAGATGAATCAATAAAGTTTTTTGAGGTTTCTTGTTATGGAATATTTCATTCATCAAAGTGCTTTAGATTTGGGTTGTTCCTTGCATAAAATTTGTTGTTTCAATTACTTTCTTATTCTTTAATTGTTTGATGTTCTTAATTGTTCCATCCATCTAAATTGTAATATCCTCAAATTTTAATCTTAAATTAGTGATAAAATAAATAAATTAAATTAAAAATTTTATACATAGAATTTGGTTCTAAAAACCCAAAAATTAGAAAGTACATGTCTATAGAATTCCAACAGCATAAAGAAAGCAAAAAACAGAGCTCAAACAAAGAAGTTATGAGCCGTTGAAGTTGTAAGGGCAGTTTGGTAATTTGGAGGGACCCAAAATACATGGGGCTGTTTTGATCATGGCACCCCCTTCCACCTTCTACACGACTCTATCAGATCTGACAATTTCGCTGGAAAAATCGTGGAAGGGAAGGCATATAAGGGAAGAGGTTCCCTTCCTCCTTACCAAGCACGATCTCTCTCTCCCCCAGTTTGCTCCTCTCATCATCTTCTCCATCGCGCCCTTCCCTTAAATCCTAACCTCTGCAAATCGAGCTTTTTCTGGCAACTAGAGCTCTGGCAGCATCAACAACTGCCCAGCTGATCGAGGTAAGTCCCAACTCTCTAATTCCCCTTTGCATGTGTGGTATATACATCAGTGACATGCATGAAAATTGGAAAAAAGGACAAGGGTTCATCATTTTTCTTAGAAATATGTATATGCTACTATTAGAATGCAAATAGGTGGATAAAACATCATTAAAACAAAGATCAGACCATCCATCTAATGCATAAGGAACCCACGAACAAACTCTTTAAGTTTGAGGGAGATCCAATGATTGGTGATGCAAAAAATCATGAAAAATTGTACCTAGGAAAATTTTAGGAACATGAGAAAAATAGATTAAAAACCTTAGTTTTTGAAAAAATCAAGCCAAATAAATGTTAAAAATGAAAACTACATGAAATTTAGAGCAAAATGGTGCAAGAATCGCGTGATTTGGGCACCTGTGGGTCCACTGGCAATGACCAGATCCCGGTCGTCTTCCCCGGTATTGGTCCCCGCATCAGTGCCTTGGCATTGATGTTAGGACATTGAGTAGGCCGCCCCAGTGGAAACGCAACATAGGTGTGCGTCATCACGAGCATGAGGGCGGTGGAGCGCTTACACTCGCTGTGACCAACGGATGGGACGCTCGCGCATCTTAGTGACTAAGACGCACACAGGGGTGCATCCTGGTAACTAGGACGCACGCGGCGCGTCCCACTGCCATCCTGGAGAGGTTGTGTCTTGGTGACGCTAGTTTATGCCGGTGTAAACTCGGGCTGCCAATGTAAACCAGTGCAAACGGCCCAGCCGCCCCCTTTATAAATTAATATGTATTAATTTACAGGGTATTTTCACAAAAAAAAAAAACAACTTGATTTTGAGAGCTACAGAGGTCCAAATCACAATCGAAAACATCCGTTGCGATTGCCTTGATGACGCAAACCTAGATTTAACTTAAAAACTTACAATTGACTACTTTTAATTTAGAAAAATTATAAAATAGTATCAAATAACTTAGATTCGCCAGATCAAAAGGAGATCAGGCCTTAGAACTTGAACAAATAGAAAATATATGATACTAAAGAAGGGCATGAGGAGTAAATTAGATGCAATTACTCTATAAATTGATCTAGACCATTGATTTAACCAAGATCTTGGGAAATTGTTGATCTGAGGATGATCTAACTATCAGATTTAGGAATAAACGTTAGATACACACAAAAATGAACAGATGAAAATGAGATGGGACTAAATTTAAGAACCAAATCATAATTAAAGATCTTAGAGGATGATCCAACGGTTGGATCACCATAGATTCCCTTATGATGAAATAAATAACACAAAATAGCATTGTGGTACTGACAGGTACATCTTAATGTATAAGAGAAGGGGATTATATGCTCGAGTTGTGTGATCTCACATCCGGTAGGTGACGACATTTAATGTTTTGTTTTAATTTTAAAACCTTGCATTATCATAGCGTTATGATTGATTGTGATTTAATTGCACTTATTATTAGTCTGTGATTTTGTGAGATTTAGAGTTTTATGCTATGATTGACATTAGATTTCGATAATGTATTAAATGAATTTATGATCGATGATTTCTTGAGATTGATACTCCGTATTTATGCATAATTAAAAATTTTCTTTCCTTATTGCATCATTGAAATTAATGGATTTTCAGGAGAAAGGAAAGTGGAGGCTTGGTGGCTAGTCCTTTTAGAGGCTAACCTCGAGATGAGGGGCATGCCTTGGGGATTGCGAGCTACGAGTGCTCCTGGTTTTCGAGATACGTGTTTTTTTGTATTTTGGGTTTTATGATGGGTGCTTTCACCCAGTGGATGTCATGCTAGGAGGGAGTAGGGCCGGCCACCCACCCTCCGAGATTTGTGATGTGATTGTGATATGATAAACACCTACGCATAGAAGGCTTTCGGTAGGGGTTTGATAACATGGATAGTCCATACTACTGGTCCGGGCCTTTCCATGGGGACGGATGTTAAGTCTCCCATTATGGTGTCGATGGGGAGAGGTGGTGGTTGAGACCCTAGAGGGTTGCCACTGCGGCATGATGATCTATACTCTTGTTCTGTATGCTTGCATGATGAGCATGGAGATATTGTTGTATACCTGGGTGTAACGACACTTAGATGAGTGATATAAGTACTCATGATCTATTTATACGAGTGTATGGGACACTCATGGGACCCATGTACCTTAAGGTGCCCTGTTATTATTGTATGCTCATTTACATTAGCTCATATCATGTTTTAAATCCATGAGAAGCATGTTTTATCGTACATAATGTTTTGAGATTATGTTGGTATTGATTATAATGATTTTATTTTCATAGATGATAGATCTTCTCATTATATTAGCATGGTTATTCGAATTGTTCCATCGTTATTACATTAAATGTCTATGTACCTACATAAGCAATAGCTTGCTGAGGCATTGCTTTGTTTTGCAATGCCTTAGGGCAAAACCGTTGAGAGACTGTGATAGCAGTGGGAGATTCCTTTACTTTGACTGATAGACAGTAATGAGAGTTAATAAACAGACTACCATGTGACTTTCTTTATGGACTATATACTTTTATTTTATGGATTTGATTATGATAGTTATACATATGATGGACATTTAGGTGGGATGTTATGATGGATAGACCCTGGGCCACATTATTATTATGTTTTGGATATTTATTGTTTTGAAAATAAAGGCGTCGATGATTTTGACGTGGTTTAACATGTGTATTGTTTCAATTGTATCACCACAAAAATTTAATTATGTTTTAAATTATAATTGTGATGTTTTGGAAAAAGAAAATAACACCCGGAGGTTTTCAATAAATGTTTTAATAAAATAATTAATGTAATCTTTTTAACATGGGATCTCGACTACGACTATTATTATTATTATTATTATAAAAAAATGTTATAAAAAATCGGGGTGTCACATAAACACTTTATTTGCTAAATCCTTGGAACCCATTTAGCTTTTCATGTTTTCTATTAGGTCCAATAATTAGTTTGTGTGATATTTCACTTTAGATTCATCAATTCTGGTCAATTTTGCACCCTAGAATCATGTGTACAATCCGTGGATCATACTCATGGTACTAAATCACTTTCGTTTTTTGTGTTTTTTTAGTTTAGCTCATAATCTTATTTTGGTAGTACTTAATTCATTGTTTGTAGCTTATTTTAGGTTTAGAAAGTTTCTTTTGTGAATTATTGCAAGTTTTATTTTTAGTAATTTATAAGTTAGGTAAGTGTTAATTTAGGAAAGTTTCTAATTTGAGTAGTTTTCTTAAGTTAAGTTGGTTAGTTTGATCCATTCTAATTTAGCATTATTTTCCTTTAGTTTCTTACAGTTTAGTTAGGGAAGTTTTCATTTTAATTGCTTACCTTTATTTTAGAAAGTTTCTTCTAATTATAGTTTCTAATTCCATGCATGTTTCCTTCTTAATTGTTTTAAATTCCTAATTCCATCACAACTCTTTCTCATTGGATGAATACAATCCAATCCATTTCAAATTTGTGAGAATCTTTATGGGATTGACCTCACTTACATGAAAATACTACAATTGAGCCATGCACCTTCAAGTAATTTCAAAGCTACGCCAAGTTCTCCTTAGTTTTATGTTAATTTTCTTGCCTTAGTACACCCACTTGGCCTCCTTTTCTCTTGAACTCCTGTCTTCGTTTTCTTTCCATATCATTATATTTTAGTTTGTGAGCATTAGATTGCTTTGTTGGTGTTGTTTTAGATAAGATTTTGTGCTTAAGAATTAGATGCAATTTCCATCAATAGAACGAGGAGTATGCATCCATTTTTGGGTGTAATTTGGTGATGATTTATAAACTAAGATGCAAAAATGAATTAACTGCTACCAAAAAAAGATTATACAACTAAACTAAGTAAATTCCAAAAAGGAAAGTGACCTAATTCCATGAGTATGATCCATGGACTTTAGGCATGGTTCTATGGTGCAAAAGTAACAATAATTGACGAATCTAAAATGATCTATCCTGTGGACTAATTATTGGATCTACTAAAAAATATGAAAGGATTTAAGCAAATGTGGTGTTTAGATTCCTGGAAACAATGCATAAAGTTAAGAGAGAAAAAATCCATATTTCAACTAATGAATCATCTCAGATTGACATATCTGATTATTGGATGAAAATATGGGTTGGATTGATTAGATCCATTGATTTGATGGAAGTAAACGGTTAGTTATGAGATTCGGTGATTAAAACCAAATCAACAATTGGATCAATGAGATCTAATAATTTAATTAAATTTTGAAATTTTTTTATTGAGATTTGATTAAAACCAATAACTAAATATAAGTTATTTGATGAAAATGCATGGGCAAATCAATAAGATTTAGCTATTTAATGAAAATCAAACATTGGATTGCCAAGATGCAATGATTTGATGAAAATCAATAAAAAGAATTGTCAGATCTAAAGATTTAAAGAAAATCAATAGTTAAATAATCAAAATACTGTGATTTGACGAATAGAAAATGTTGGACTAATGAGATCCAATGATTTAATGAAAATTAAGTGTTGGATCAATTAGATTTAATTATTTGACGGAAATCAAGAATCGATAGAAGATATTTAAATATTTTATGAAAATCAATAGCCGAATCAACAAGATCTGATGATACAAGAAAAATAACAATTGGATTGAGGATATCCTATGTTTTGAATAAAATCAAGTTTTGGATTGACAAGATTCAATAATTTTAGAAAACGAATAGTTCAATCAATGAGATCTAATGATATGATGAAAATTGGTGATCAGATGGTTGAGAACTATCATTTGAACAAAATCAATGGGATGTAATGATATAATGGAAATCATTGGTAAGATTTACAAGATTTGATGATTTGATGAAAATCAACCATTAAATTAATCATATCTAAATGATTTGATGAAAATTAGCATTCAATATGAGACCAATTGATTGGATAAAAATTAAGGGCTAGTTCAACGAGATCTAATGATTTGATTAAATAAACATTTAGAGAGTAAGATCTAATGATTTAATGATAAGGAATATTCAGATTGATGAGATCCAATGATTTGGTTACTTTCAATAGTTGAATTAATGAAATTCCATGATTTAATAAAAATTGAATATTACCTCAGATGATATGATGAAAGTCAATGGTCAGATAAGTGAGATCTAATGATTTGTTAAAATTGATGATTAGGTGGATGAAATCCAGTGATTTAATTACAAAAAATTATTAGATAATTTGAAAAAATTATAGGGTAGATGAGATTCAACAAATTGACAAAAATTGATGGATAGATGGATGAGAATGGTTGATTTGTTCAAAATCATTGGTTGGATGAGATATGATGAAAATCATAACTCGGATCAACGTTATAGGATACTTTGAGGTAAATCAATAGTTGGATTGACAAGATATGATGATTCAATGAAAATTTGTGGTTGGATCGACGACATTCAATGATTTGAAGAAAATCAATGATCACAATAGTGAAATGCAGTGCCAATTAAATGGCGGATCGACTAGATTAAATCAAAATCATTTGTTAGATCAATAAGATATGATGATTCATCAAAATTGATACATGGATTGACAAAATCTGATGAGTTGATGAAAATCATGGGTCAGATCAAGGAGATCTAATGATTCAATGTAAATTGACAACTAATCATTAAGATCAGATGTTTTGATTAAAATTAATGAGATTAGCTAATTTGATCAAATTCTTAGAGCAAAGCAATGAGATTAGTGATTTAATGATTTTCATCCATTGAAATGATGAGTTGCCAAAAGAAAGTTAATTTTTAAAGGACATGATAAGATGATGTTTTAAAGACCAATGTGATTTGATGAGTTGATGAATATTAATTATTAGATCAACAAGATTCGACTACTCTATAAAATTCAATGGCCATATTAACCAAATTACATGATTTGATGAAGAAGGAGGGTTAGACTAATAAAATCTAATGATTTGGTGAAAGATTGTTTTTTCATTTAGATTTGTAAAAGGATCAACTTGATTCTTAGGGTAGACGGAAGATCACCTTTGATCTTATCTAATTTGAGAAAGGAAAATATCTGATCAATAAAATTTGAAGAAAGATAATGTCTAATTTATCTTGTTTGAGAAAGGACCATCCTCGACTCTTTAAATTTGAGGGTGAGTCACCTTCAATCCTTAGAGTTGATTATAGGGTTGTTAGGATTTTAGAATTTGTAAAAAATTGAAGGACAAATTGATGAGATTTATTACATATAGAGATTGTTGATTCAATGAGATTGGATGATTTGATAAAAATTAGTGATCAGGTTGACGAGATCTAATGATGTGAAAAAAATGAAAGGTTGGTTCAATGAGATGTGGTGATTAACTCAAAATCAATGGTCGAATTAATGAGTTCTAATGATATGTTGAATATAAATAGTAAGATCAATGATATCCAATGATTATATGAAACTAATGATTGGATAAAAAAGATCCAAAGATTCGATAAAGGACAACAATTGGATAAACGATATCAATGACATTACAAAACCAATGGTCGATTTAATGAGATTTGATATTTGATGAAAATTAGAGTATGGTCAATGAGATCTAATGATTTGATAATAATAATAATAAACTAATGATCGAATTGATGAAATTCATTAATTTAATGACAATCAATGGTTTGAATTGACAAGATCTAGTGATATGATAGAAATTGATGTTATGATAGACAAACTCCTATTATATGATTAAAATTAGTAGTTAGATCATTGAGACTGGATGATTTGAAGTAACTGATGGTCAAATCGACACATTTGATGATTGTACAAAAATCAAGGGTCTGATTGATGAAATCCAATGATTTGATGAAAGTCAATGGTTGGTTATGAGATCCGATGATTTGACAAAAAATTCAACCATCAAATCAAGGAGATCTAATACACTTATGAAAACTAAGGCTAAAATTATATAGAAATGATGAAAACCAATAGTCGAATCTAATAGAATTTATGCAAATGTATGCACGGATTAATGAGAATTAGACATTTAATGAAAATCAACTATTAGATAATTGAAATACCATGATTTTATTAATAGGAAATGTGGGATTGATGAAATTTGATGATTTGATGAAAATTAAGGGTTGAACCAGTTAGATTTGATCATTTGGCAAAAGTTAAGGGTCAATTGACAATATTCAAATAATTTATGAAAATCACTGGTTGGATCAACAAGATCTAATGATATAAGAAAATTGACTAATGATTGAGAAGAGCCTATGTTTTGATTAAAATATAGTTTTTAATTAACAAGATTTGATGAAAACAAATAGTTTGACTAAAGAGATCTACTGATATGATGGAAATTGATTATTGAATCAATGGTATCAACAATTTATAATTTGATAAAAATCAATGGGTGAATCAAGGGGATCCGCATGATTTCATGATAAGCAAGCTTTAGATCAACATGATCTGATATTTTTTGTGGAAATCAATTTTCCAATTGATGACATATGATAATTAGATGAAAATTGATGGTAGGAAGGATCAGACATAATCATCTAAATAAAATAGATGCTTGATCAATTAGATCCAACGATTTGATTAAAATCATTGGTTAGATTGATGAGATCTGGTGATTCGGTGAAAGTCAACAATTAAACTGATGATATTTGTCATTTGATATAAATCAAGGGTTGGACCAACGAGCTTTGGATGATTTGATGAAAATTAGAATTCAATATCATACCCACTAATTGGATAAAAATTGATGGTCAGTTCAATGAGGTCCAATGATATACTTTCAAAGTAATGAGATTTAATGATTTGATGATAAGATATATTCAGTTCGATGAGATCCAATGATTTGAAGAATATTAACAATTAAATTAATGAGATTCAATTATTCGATAAAAATTGACTATTAGATCGATGTGATCAAATGATTTGATGAAAATCAAAGGTCATATAAGAGAGATGGGATGATTTGATATCTAGTGGTTTAATTACAATGAATTATTATATAATTTGGAAAAAATAATTATGGGATTGATGATGTCACGACCCCAATCCCCAGGGCCGCGATTAGGCTTAATCAAGCCTAACGATTGGGCGAGCCAGGCCTACGTGGCCTTGCTTCTTTTTTTTTCATAATTATATCACAGCGGAAGTGTCGAGAGAGCTAGGTGCTCTTGTCCTGGGCAAGTCACAGTTCACTAGATATATATATATTTTCTCCTATAACAACCGAGTCCTACCGAAATTTTGGCAGAGTCTCCCCTGTTTTTCGAACATTATGCATTTAACGCATGCTATGCGGTTCACCTGATAGACAACATAGCAATCATAATTTACTGGAGGGAGACTCAGTCTCCACACTATCTATCAAAGCAAGACATACATGATGCATAAGGAATCAGTGTCAAAATAAGACATAACTCGTTTAGCACTTATATACATGTGTTTATATACAACTCAAAATTTAACAGCTTCAAGCAAGCTTTCTTCGACTCACTCAACGACCTGTCTCTTCTCTGCCTGACTGGTACCTGCAAAATAACAAGGTGAGCTGCGAAGCCCAGTAAGGGAAAAGAACCAAACCCATGCATATCCAGTCATTCTCATTGCCACGCTTAAAAACACATTCACTATAACATGAGCATGCATTTTCCATTTTAACTACTCATATATAACATAGTTAGCATGTGCTATCAAATAAGGCCTATGGTTATTACAGCCGAATTGCAGTTTTCCCCAAGTTCAAATGTGACACAACAGTCATCGCATGCAAACAAGCACACCCCATAAGGATTTCCCATTCGTGTCCAGCCACGGGACATTCAATGCATGAGTAGCTCAGTCATGGACCTCATTCTAAAGTTACATGCAAACAAAGCTGCATACTCATTAATGATTTTCTCAGTAATATTAACCATGCATAGCATTACACCAGAATTCAATGGTCATCTCCCTCAAGGATTACCATCTTGGGCGGCCCACTATGTGTATCATCATCAAGGCAGCCAGACCCTCAGGATTTACCATCTTGGGCAGCGCCAAAGTCAGGTTCCCTCAGGGTTTACCATCTTGGGTGGCTCCACCTTAGTCGAAATCAACCAGGCAGCCCTTTCCCTCAGGGTTTACCATCTTGGGTAACTCAATATGCCAGCTCATCCCTCAGGGTTTACCATCTTGGGCGGCTCCACCGTGATCCTAAAAGACCAGGCAGCCCTTTCCCTCAGGAATTACCATCTTGGGAGGCTCAATACCTGACAGCTCATCCCTCAGGGTTTACCATCTTGGGTGGCTCCACCATGATTCCAAAGAACCAGGCAGCCCTTTCCCTCAGGGTTTACCGTCTTGGGAGGCTCAATACCAGACAGTCCAATCCTCAGGATTTACCGTCTTGGGCGGCTTCACCTTAGTTGCAAGCAACCAGGTAGCCCTTTCCCTCAGGAATTACCATCTTGGAGAGCGTCATCATAGCTTACCGGGCGGCCCTCAGGGCTTACTATCTTGGGCTTGACCATTTTATAACAGGTTGCATCGTCATAACAGTTAAGCATAGCAAATCACACTATAACATGCCTTTTTAATAAGAGATTACAATTTCTATCACCCATTAAACCAAGGTGGCAATATATACATTTTTCACATGCATAAAGTTAATTTCAAGAGAACATAACAACAAGAATTTAAAGAATGCAAGGGTTCAGGGTCCTTACCTGCTCTCCACGTATAATTCAAAGTCCTACTGGTAGGACCGTTCACACTGTTCCCAAACCTCTGCAACAAATACAAGTTCTAAGTAAATTATAGAATTTCATGACATTTTCTATAATCACTTTTAGTTCTACATTCACTATGTTCTTAATCTAACCTCACATATCTAGATCAAGGATTTGCACACCAATTGGTCGCTATCCAATTGGATCAGCACCATTGGTCTTACATCGATGGTCTAGATCAAGCGCGTACCTCTAAAAGTTTCAATTTCCAACATTTTAGGTAAGTTATTTTACAATTCAATGCTTTTGGCCATAACTCATGGTCTGATATCCTTTACGACCTCTGACATTCGCTGATCGAGCATTGGACGGCCAGATAGGATCTCCCATCACTTTATCCATGATTAGTCAGTCATTTCTATGATAATTCATCACCAATAGTTACTTGGAGTTATATTTGACCTAAATTTACCTTCCGATCACATTTTTAACGGTCGGATGTTAAGGTTCCAAAATTTCCCTATGCATCTACAAGCAATTTCGTGGACCAATCGATTCCTGATCGACGATCCGTCTTCGCAGATGAAAAGATCACGCGCGAATCGTCCATATCTGAAAATTTTCATTTTTCACATTTTTTTGGGGGTCGCCGGAAAATGTCACCGTCGCCGGAGAAGATGACCGGATTCCGGTCGTCGCTGGCGACACAGGTGACGTCGTTTTTCAGCCAAATTTAATGGGAATGCTTAGAATTTCCCGAATTTTCGTTTTCTAGTGTTTTCCCCTTTTGATTTTTACTAAAACTACAGTTTTTCGCCGGATTTTTCAAGGGTTTTTGAAACTAACCCTAGGTGCTGTTTTTTCCATTTTCCGGCGTCGTTTCTTGCCGGATCTCCGTGAAACCAAAGGGGTTTCAGTTAGAATCGTCTAAGGAACGACCTGAACGGGTGGATTTTCAATCCAATCCCGTTTCTCTCCCTGTATACCTTGATTCCGACGGATTTCTCACCGTCCCAGCTCGTCGGAAAATGGTAATGTGCATGGGAGGGAAGTGGGAAATGGAGAGGAAAAGAGTTGGAGACTTACCCAGTCACGTTTGCAGCTAATGCAACTCAGGGACCATAATCTGCCTCCCTTCTCATCGCCGGTGAAGCTTGGGTGGCTTGTGTCTTGCCGGTGAGGATGGAGGTGGAGGAAACGAGGGATGGGGAGGTACGTGAGGGTTGTGCAAGGTTGACCGGAAGAGGGGGACAACCAGGGAAATGGGGGTGAGAGGGTTGCCGGCAAGGTGCAAGGGGAGGAGGGTAGCCGGCTTTTCCCCCTTCCCGTCTGAAGACGCGTGGGAGTAGAGCTCCACGCGGTGAGTTCCACTCCCGCGTGTCGAGTTCCTCCCGCGTGGTCCTTTGGCTGACACGCATTAGGGGGGGTGCCCTTATCAATTTGGGCCCCCTCTACTCGATGGGAAAACTCCCGGGTCTTTTGCTCTCGATCTCCGTTTCGCGCGTTTTTAGTGTCGTTGGAAAGCTCTCTCCGAGCACAGTCTGATGAATGACTTTTTCATCGTTAACTTCTAATGTTCATGATGTTTACGTTTTACTCTATTACTTAGGACACGAGCGTGACAGATGAGATCCTAAAAATTGAAAAAAAAATTGATACATAGATGGACGAGATAAGATAATTTGTTGAAAGTCATTTGTTGGATCAATGAGATAAGATTATATGATGAACATAATAATGGGGATCAATGTTAAAGATATTTTGATGTAAATCAATAGATGGATTGGCAAGATCTGATGATTCAATGAAAATTGGTGGTTGGATCAACGACATTAGATGATTTGTTGAAAATAAATGAAATCCAAGGAAAATTAAAAGGTGAATCAACTAGATCAAAGTAAATTCAATTGTTAGATCAATCAGATATGATTCTTCAATCAAAATTGATGGTTGGATTGATGAAATCCAATGAGTTGATGAAAATCAAAGGTCAGATCAAGGAGATTGGATGATTCGATGTAAATTGACAATCTCATCAATAAGATCAGATGTTTTCATTAAAATTAATGGTAAAATCAATGAGATCTCCTAATTTGATTAAAATCCAAGAGCAGAGCAATGAGATCGGTGATTAGATTATTTTCATCTGTCGCATTGATGAGTTGCAATAATTTGAAGAAAATTAATTTTTAAAGAAAGTGATAAGGTGATGTTTTGAAGACCAACATGATCCAATGAGCTAATGACTATTAATTATTAGACTGACCAGATTTGATGACTTGATAAAAACTAATAGCCACATCAACAAGATTATGTGATTTGATGAAACAAGATCCATTGATTTGATGAAAGATTACCTTTTTCATTTAGATTTGAGAAAGCATCTGTGACGACCTAGGTTTTTGAAACACATTTTATAATATATTTTTCAAAGGCAAGGGTGTCCCTCAGTAAAAAAATTTCGCAAAACAAAGCAGCGGAAATTCTTTTATTTTAAAACTTGTTTTGAAAACCCAAGTCACCACTTCATACATAACATAAGTACAATTTATGTACAAAATAAAATTCCATTGAAGGAATATGATTTTATTAAACTTCTAGGATCCATCCAGTGGTTCATAGTACACAACCCATTGTATCCTTACAATACTTGTCCAAATACACAATTCAAATTACAAAGTTCTAAATACAATACATGCTCTCTATACAATGTTTCAAGGGATATACCCTTATTACTTATTCTTCACTAGTTCTTCAAGTCTTGAGCTCCTATTCGCTTAAGGTTGTTCTCAATTCTCAACTTAACCATTTAATACTTATTTTCCTCATCATTTGGTTGGATCATATTTCAATTTGAGGTATTTACCTTAATATATTGGTATCATACATGTCAATACTTCAAAACATAAGATCATGTATTAGACATGTATCTTCATGTAAAGGTATTCTTAATAATCCACCTACCTTAATAAGGTATTCTTACTCCTTGAAATCTTCCATAGTCTCGATCAACATATATCTGTCAAATCATATGTATAATGTCATTTTTCTAATTAAGGGTACATACTACAGGGTCTTTTGATCATCCTTATGTAGGATGTTCTGAATCTTTCTTCCTTGAATATCATATATCAATGGGTTTAATATCATCTATACAAATACTATCTATATCATACATAACAATCTAATTTACATTGATGTTTCTTTTTCCTTATTGTTTTTTATTATACAAGATCTCATCTTGTTTGATTATCCTTATCTCACTTAGTATTTTTATTAGGGTTAGATAATTTGCTATCTTTTTATGTTCTTATTATTATTCAACCAGTTAGTGTCTTACTTGGTTGAAGATAATTTATTTCTTCCTATCACTAGACAACTCCTCCTTATTTCAGGATGACAAGTACTTACCAGTTAAAGTCTGCTCAAAAAGTGGTTAATACAACCCTCATGTAAGGAGGCGTTTAGACCTCTCTTACGTCAATGGGAGGTGAGGGAAAAGCACTTAGCGCCTGTATACCCCTATAACCACAATGTTTAGAGTCCACTGGAGTGGTACTAGCTCAACCTTTGACAAGGTTCCTATGAGCTCTTTACCTTAAGTCCCTTCTCTAATTGATTTTAATTAATTTCCATGGATATGCATAATGTCATCCATGGATGTTTATTATTTTCCTACTTTGGGCCAAGGAATTTGTAAACTATTCCTTATATTGTCCTACTAACTATAGCCCTTATTAAGTCAAAATCATTCATTCATCTTAGTTGTCCATGAATCTCTATATTTCATTAGTTCATATTTTTGGTGATTTATGCTCCTTATATCTTAACAACTACTTAACAATTGAATAAAATTTGACAATAAGTAAATCATAAACTTGAAAGTATAAATAAAATATAAGTTTAACAACTATATACTAACATTCTTCCTATGAATGTAACTTAAGCTAGTGAAATAAAACTAACATGATCCTAAGTTATGAAATACATAAAATTGTACTTCTATCTTAATGGAATCATGTTTAAATATCTAATTTACACTAACATGATCCTAAGATAATTAAATCTACTAACAAATTACTCATTTAGGGCATATCATACTAAAATTTAAAGATTACACTATCATGCTTTATATCTTAGAACATAAATCACATTTACACCTTTATGTCCAATAAAAGACATTTAAAACTTAGAACATAAATCACATTTACACTTCTATATCCAATAAAAGACAATTAAAGTAATTATATTAAGATTATTATAAACCTTTAAATATGATCCAACCATTAGATCTTAGGTGTTTTCCTTTAGATCAAGGGTTTTAATTACCTTTAAGGCTTTTAATCCATTAAGATCCAAAAATCATATCCACTTGATTTCATCATAATATCATCCATTTAATCCATCCCAAGGATCTGATCATACTTGATCTCATTGATCAAGTGGGTCCCTTTGTATTTTTTTAATTTTTATTTTAGGGTTTTTGTACCATAAAGGGAAGATCCCCTAATTTATCCAAGATCTGTCCAAATTAACTATAAATATTACATTATTATATCATCATTAAAATAAATTTTCAAGATCTGATCACCTCAGATCTTGAAGATCTTAGAAATTGGACCCTTATTTCCAAAATACAGAAAAATACAGAAATAATTTTTAAAAATATTATGACTTCATTAGAAACTAGACATTACAAGATTTTCATAGCTTCTTTCCAATCTCAATTTGGAGTTCATATGACTCCACAATCTTAAATTGAAGTTTACAGCCGTTCCTAGGGTCCAGATTTGATCTGGGCCCAGCAGAACTAATCTCTGTCAATTGAGGGTCCAAACCTTGTTAGATTTTCTTGAAAATTGTATCCTAGGGGTTTTTGACCCTTCTGGATCGATTGGAAAGCCCAGAATTTTCATTTGAGCTCTCTATCACCATGAATTGAAGGCTTTGGTTTTTACTTTATTTTTACCATTTTTCATTCAAATTAAATTACAGAAAAATAAAAATTACACTAAACCATAATAAATATGTATGGAAAGTAGTTCCATCTACCTGTTTGGAGAAAAACAATATAATTGATGCTCAATTTGAGAGAATTACTGGTTGATGATAATATAGCCTGATTGTCCACCTTTTTGTAATTTTCTGTTGTTGGAACCGGTGGATCTTGAAATTGATTTGGGAATTTTGTATATACTGTAGTATATGAGGTTATGGATGGTGGAATTTATCATATTCTACCTGGAACGGAGTGCCTAATTGAATTTAGGTCTCTTGTTCCACTTAGAAAGAGGAGAGAGAAATAAGAAAAATAGAGATTGGGGAGGGATGAATGAGAATTTGGGGCTAAAACTCCAGGGAAGATTTGAAATTTCGTGGTTAAGGTTGTGAAAATTTTTGAAAATTTTTGGGACATATTTATAGCCAAATTTGAATTTTTTATCATTTCTTTTAATAAGATATTTTATTACTTTAGAATTTTTTTATTACAAGTGCATTCTCCATTCTCCACTACAATCTCTACTAAATTCTCCACTACCATAAATAATGCACTGAGCAATTATTGTTGCTTCTAGAATGTTGGCCCACTTTGTGGGCCCCACTTTTATGTGAAAAGATGTTTTTGCCCTTTGAACTAAAAAATTGGAGAATAATAGGCAATATTTGTCCGAACTTGGAATCGAGCGTACTTAGTGGCGTTGGAATCATATTTTTAAGTAATTCATGAATATTGAGATCTTATTTCTTGGATATGGAATATGGGTAAAATTACCATTTTACCCCAAAATGAAGAAAATTAAGGTATTTTCATTTTAACTCAGAATTGAATGTACTTAATGTTGTTTCGATCAGTTTTCCAAGTACATCCATAATTTCTATGTTTTAATTCATGATATAATCTCCATAAAAGGAGAATTTTCAATAACCTAATATTCCAGCCCATAATTTCTAAAAATTCAAACTTTATTAATTTGCCTTAATAAGTTACAAAAATTCAGGGTCATTACAGCATCAACTCGATTCTTGGGGATTGAAGAAAGATCACCTCATATCTTATTTGATTTGAGAAAGGAAAATCTCTTATCATAGAAATTTGAAGAAAGATCACGTTTAATTTTTCTTACTTGACAAAGGACCACCTTTGATTCTTTGAATTTGAGAAAGAGTCACCTCCAATCTTAGAATTGATTTTAAGGTCGATAGTGTGACGACCTAGGTTTTTAAAACTCATTTTCATAAATATTTGCAAAGGTGGAGCCCTGATTTTGAAAATTTTTTAAATACAAATTATGAAAACATATTTTCTTTGAAATTGATTTCTCAAAAACCCAAGTGCGACCTCAAATTACTTATCATACATAGATTTTTGTATAAAATAAAATTTTCATTGAATAATAATAAAAATACTTTTATTAAAATTAGGGTCAATCCAGTGGTTCACATACACAACCCTGGTAGTCATTACATACCCTATTCAAATATTTACAATCCAAATTACAAAATAATCAGTGCAATCTTCCTCAAAGTAAATATCCTAAATAATAGTTTGGTGATTATTATCCTTAAGTCTTGAGCTTTCAATTTTCCTTAACTGTATCTGAGATATTGTAAACATTTAAACATTTACAGTATCTCAGCAAGCTATGCTTGGTAGGGGATTTATGAAATATAATCAATATATCTAAAAATCAATAGTTCTTTATATCCATGATGTAAATCAATTTATACAATTGGATAACCATTTTATCCTTCACTCATCATACGAATTATATGTATATATTACATATAAATAAAACCATTGAAAATCATGAATATAGTCAATATCATCAATAATATCTCATTTCCAAACTAATTTCAATATTAATAATAGGTGTTAATATATAATCATACTGTATTGGGAATCATCCTCCAATACAACATTGGTAATAACTTTTATCGGGTATCTCATCATGCTATAACATAAGGCATCTTATCATGCCATAATATAAGGCATCTCATCATGCCATAATCAATTGCGTCAAAATGCAAAATAATCAAGGATTACCATGCTTGCAGTCTCAATTCGTACAACGCGCCCATATAACTGCTCAATACTCCACTGATACCATGGTGGAAAATACAGATTTATGTTCGTATGGGGGAAACCATGGCTGTCACAGTGGCAGCCTTCCCATAATTGCCCCACTTTACATTTTGCGTCTCTTTGGGCACGGTATCATCATCATAATCAGTTTCAGAGAGCAGATGGCGAAACCCTCATAACTCTCATAGTATTGGCATCCCCAAGCATAAGCCTGTCTTAAAACAAAATCACAAGCCTCCATGCTTGTATGGAAAATAATATTTCAATACTTACAAACTATGTATCTAGTTATAATAGGACATGCCTATAACTTCTTTTCTTAAGATTTGGGGGTCCAACTTATGTAGTTCAAATCTTCTCATTCTACCCATTAAGTAATTTCTTAATTACTTAATCAATCACTTTGTATTTGTTTCAACATCATTTAGTTGCCTTAAGTAATTTCATAATTACTTAATCAATCACTTTGTATTCATTTCAACATCATTTGTTGATTCATAAACAATTCTAAGGCAATTATAATCAATCTATAGTTATCAGGATAAGATCATGTGTAAAATACATGTATCTTCTACATTGAATATATTCTTCAGGTCCACCTACCTTTACTTTCAACAATCCATCATCCCATTGATCTTGATCATCATATCCTTTATGTATATATCAAATCATATATATACAGTCATTCTTCAACTCATTTATACTTCATAGTTGTTCTTTTGATCATCCTTACATAGGATGATTTGGATCTTTTTCCTTGGATCATATTGATCAAGATCTAATCTATTGATCTACATTTAAATCTAACATTTACCTAATTCAAAAACAAACATACTAACACAATATTATGATTCTTATTATTCTTGATCACTCAAGATCTCCTTATGAATCTTGTTCGACCTTTCATTACCATTTTCATTAGGATTAGATATTTTACTATCATTTTATGATCTTATTTTTATTCAACTAGTTAATGTTTTACTGGTTGAAGATAATTTATGCACTCCTAATTCTAGATAGCTCCTCTTATTTCCAATTGACTAAGGTTTACTAGTTAAAAGATGCTCATAGAGTGGTTAATTCAATCCTCATGTAAGGAGGCATTTAGACCTCAACAAACGCTATTAAAAGGTGGGGGAAGAGCAAGGCTTTATTAGAGAACCCCCTTAACCACCATGTTCAGCATTTATTGGAGTGACCTTAGTTCAACCTTTTATAAGGATCCTTTGAGCTCGTATACCCTAAATACTCTTGCTACTTGATTTTAATTAATGTCCATGAACATTTAACGTGTCATTCATCGATGTTTATTATTCTCCTAAATTGGGCCAAGGAAATGATATTCCTATTATTGTCCTACTGATATAGCCCTTACTATCATTAAGTCAATGTCTTTATTCATTGTAAATGTTGATCAATATCTATTTTCATTTAATTACATTTTCCATGTAATTTACATAACATGAACATTAAAGCGTAAATAAATAAATTTAACAATTAAACCTACTCAACACTTAAAAGAACACTTACAATAGAATATAATAATTCACATGCTCATTTGAATATATCATATTTGTCCATTTTGATCCAATGATCATATTTTGATTTCTATCCATTTTTCATCTTATTAAAGGTTTTGATCTTGATCTTTCATTTTTATTCAGATCTATCACATTCTCTTAATGTGATATCATCACTAGATCATTGATGCATCTCATCGCATGGTCTAATCTTTTTTTTATCCAACTGATCAAGAAGATCTTAAGCCATTTTATCAAAATAAAGGGCATAGATCTCAATCTATCCCAAATTAGCCACAACAGGCCATTCATTTCTCATGATCTTATGATTAGATCATCATCCATACAGATTCATAGTTTCTGATCATGATTGATTAGTCAGATCAAGTAAATCCACGATCATTTTTAAGATTTCTCTTTCATTAAGGTTAAATTTCTCAATTCATCCTAAATCAATCACATCCAACTCTTGATTCGCCCTCATCACTAGATCACTAATGGATTAGAAATCCAAGTTCTAATCATGCCATATTTGACTGATCTTGGGAATTAGTACCACTTTTTATGATTTATACAATTTTATAGTGAATAAAACCTAAATTTTATGTTTCCATTAGATTTTACTCTTCACCAAGAATCTGTAGACTCTTTTCAATCTTGATTTTGATTTAAAATGAGCCCTGAATTGAAGTTTTAAACTTCAAATCTATTTTGATGGTCCAGATTTAATCTAGACTGTTAGAACACGACAAAAGGGGACAACGTGCGTCCCCGTCACCGGGACGTTGCATGCGTCATAGCTTTCCGCGACTGCACCTCAGACGCTGCCCATGCGCGAAGGTGTGCCCATGGGGAGCGTCGCTTGGTGCATCTCATGAAGTGCATCCCGGAGTCAGATCTCCGGAGATCTGTTGAGACGATTCGATGCAAACCGTAAGATCAACAATCCACCAGATCTACTCTAGATCACATGGAAATGGATCTGTGATCTCACGGCCTATGGTTTTGGGACCCTTTGAACCGATCTAACAGTTTAGAATTCCCAAAAAGTGTTGATTTATCGGTGATTTAATCCTAGGTCACCGGATCTAGTTCACTAGTGATTCAGTTGCCAGTGAACCAAACCAGAGGGGGAAACATGCCAGAAAACTGGGAAAAAGGGAAAGGAAGACAGAGGCCTACCTGGATTTATTGGAGAGGCAAAGATATGAGGAGAATTGATTTTTCCCCGATGGTTAAAACATCCCTCTGTGCTCATCGGATTTCTAGTGCCGGTGACTGTGGTCAAGGAAGAAGATATAGGGAAAATAATGGAAGAGAGTGATGGGCTTACCTGTAACTGCCCGGAGGAAAAATGGCTAGAGATAGTTCCGGTGGTCGGTCTGTGTGCTCTGGTGTGTCGGACTGGATGCTGGAGAAAATTCTCTCTAATGAGGCATTGCTAGATAGGCAAATGTTATGGGAATAAGGGGAAATGAAGGGAGGAAATGGAAAATGGGTTCCTTGGCCGGTGATTTGGCCAAACAAATCCTAAATCAATGAACCCTAGCTGGATTGGGGAAAGCCTAGCCGGCTGGTTCGTCGGGTGGAAGGGGATCACCGCTCCAGCTAGAAAGAGAAGAGAGAGAAAAAGGAAAGAAAAAAGAGAAAAAGAGAGGGCAAGAGGAGGAAAGAGAGAGGGAAAGAGTGGGAGAGTCTAACGGTCTGTGAAATTTTGTGCAGCCTATAGGAGGGCTATTTCTAGGGTTAATTGTGTATTATTTTATTTAAATTTTCTATTATTTCTTAAAAAATAAATTTTATTCTTTTCTCATTAAAATTAAAAGAGATTCCTCATCATGTTTATTCTTGATCATTGATATTCCCTGAGCTAGCTGTCCACCAACTCACCTAACTTTTGTAGACCCCACACAAAAGTAAAATGACCATTTTATCCCTATGGGTAAATATAAATTCACAAAATTAAGAAAAATAGAAAATTTTCACCCAAGCTCAGATTTTACCATGCTTACAGTCATTCTGATTGGTTTCCCATGAATGATATCAAATATCTATGTTTCAACACTTGATTCTTTTTCTAAAAATAATATTATATTAAATATAATATTTCACCTCGATTTTTGTAAAAATTCCAATTAATTCCAAAAAAATTCAAAAAATTGGGATTTTCACATATAGGTTTCTAGAATTTGTACAACATTGAAAGGTTGACTGATGATATTTGATGACTCGTAGAGATCATTGATTGATCACCAAGATTGGACTATTTGAAAAATATTAGTGGTGCGATTAATGGCGTCCCAAGATGTCACAAAAATGAAAGGTTAGATCAATGCAATATGGTGATTTACTTAAAATCAATGGTTGGATCAATGAGATCCAATGATTTATTGAATATAAATAGTAAGATCAATAACATCCAATGATTTTATGAAAAATAATGATTGGATCAACATGATTTAATGATTTGACAAAGATTAACAATTAGATCAATGATATTATGAAATCAATGGTCGATCTAATGAGGTAAGATGATTTGATGAAAATTAGGGTATGCTCAATGTGATCTAATGATTTGATAAAAAAAGTAATGATCATATCAATGAGATCCATTGATTTAAATACAATCAATGGTTGAATTGATGAGATCTAGTGATATGATGAAAATTTATGATCAAATGTATGAGACAAAATCAAAGGGGATCGATGAGATCTATTGATTTGATGAAAATGAAAGGTTGGATTGATGTGTTTTGATGATTTCGTTAAAGTCAGCCATTAGATCTACCAGATCAAATGAAAATGATGATTGGATCAATAAGCTCCAATCATTTCTTCAAATTCAACATTCACATCCACAAGGGTCAATAAGTAGATAAGATTCAAAGATTTAATGAAAATTGATGGTTTATATTGATGAGATAAAATGATTCAATGGAAATTGACGATTAGATCGATGAGATCCAATGATTCCATGAAAACAATTGTCGAATCAAAAGGATTCGATGACTTGAGTAGTGTGTATTATGGACAAATGAGAGCTAGTGATTTGATTAAAAAATTAACGTTTGGATCACTGAGATTCGATGATTTAATGAAAATCAATTATTGGATCATCGAGATTTGATAATGTGTAATTTGATGGTTGGATGGACGAGATCCTATTATATGATGAAAATCGAGAATTGGATCTATATGATCCTATGATTTGATCAAAATCAATTTTCAAGTCAACGAGATTTTATGGCTAGATTGTTGATATTTAGTGATTTAATTACAAAAAATTATCAGTTAATTTGAAAAAAATTTATAGGATTGATGAGATCAGGTAATTTGACAAAAATTGATAGATAAATGGATGAGATTAGGTGATTTGTTAAAAATTATTGGTTGGATCGGTGAGATAAGATGAGATGATGGAAATCATAATTCAGATAATTGTTATAAGATGCATGATGTAAATAATTAGATGGATTGACAATATCTAATGTTTCAATGAAAATTGGTGGTTACATTGATGATATCCGATGATTCAATGAAAATTGATGAAATCCAAAGAGATTGTAGGGTGGATTGACTAGATCAAATCAAAATCAATTTTTAGATCAACAAGATTTGATGATTTGATCCAGATTGATAGTTGAATTGATGAAATCCGATGGCTAGACAAAAATCAAAGGTCAGATGAAGGAGATTTGATGATTTGATGGAAATTGATAATCTAATCAATAAGATTAGATGATTTGATTTATATTAATGGTCAAATCAATGAAATCTGCAAGCTTGATGAAAATCTAAGAGCACACAATGAGATCAGTGATTTAATGATTTTCATTCGCTGAATTGACAAGATCCCATAATTTGAAGAAAATTAATTTTAAGGGCGTGATAAAGTGATGCTTTGAAAACCAAAGTGATTCAATGATTTTATGAATATTAATGGTAAGATCAACGAGATTCGACAACTTGATAAAAATCAATGGTCAAAATAATGAGATTGGGTGATTTGATGAAGGTGGAGGGTTACATCAATAGGATACAATTATTTGATGAAACATAGCTTCATTCTTTTAGATTTGAGAAAGGATCGACCTGATTACTGGGGTTCGATTGAAGATCACCTCCAATCTTATCTAATTTGAGAAAGGAAAATCGATGATCCTAGAAATTTGAAGAAAGTTCAAGTCCAATTTTACTTATTTGAGAAAGGATCACCTTTGATTCTTTGAATTTGAGGAACAATCACCTCAATCCTTAGAATTTATTTTAGGGTCAATAGGATTCTAGAATTTGTAAAAAAATGAAAGGCAAATCGATGAGATTTGATAACTCATAGAGATCATTTGTTGAATCAACTAGTTTGGACAATTTGATAGAAATTAGTTGTTAAGTTAATGAGATCCAATGATATGACAAAAATGAATAGTTGAATCAATGAGATATTGTGGTTTACTTTAAATCAATGGTTGGATCAAAGAGACCTAATGCTTGGTGAATATAAATAGTAAGATCAATGGCATCCAATGATTTGATAAAATTTAATGATTGCATGAGATCCAAAGATTATATGGAAATCAACAATCAGATCAACGATATCAACAATATTTAAAAATCAATGGTCGAACTAATGAGATTTGATGATTTCATGAAAATTAGGGTTTGATCAACGAGATCTAATGATTTGATAACAGGTAACTATCAAATCGATGAGCTCTAGTGATTTAATGACAATCAATGGTAGGATTGACTAGATCCAGTGATATGATGAAAATTGAATGTCAAATCTATGAGATAAGAATTAAGGTTGGGATCAATGAGATCCATTGATTTGATGAAAATGAAAGGTTTCATCTATGAGTCTTGATAATTTGGTCAAAGTCTACAATCAAATCTATGAAATTCAATGAAAATTGATTGAATCATTTGTTTAAATTCAAACTTTCCATCTACAAGGGCTGATGAATTATTGAGATTCAAAGATTTGATGGAAATTTATGATTGTATTGACAAGATAAAATGATTCAATGGTAATTGATGGTCAAATAGACGAGATCCAATGATTTGATGAAAGCTGATGATTGTATTGACAAGATCCAATAATTTGACGAGAATTGGCAATTGAATTTATGTGATCCAATGATTTGATCAAAGTCAAATGTTAGATCTACGAGAATTGATGATTTGATGAAAATTGATTATCACATAGATGAGATATGATATTTTGAATGGATTCAAGTGTGGGATCAAAGAGATCCGATGACATGATGAAAATTGATTTTTTGATAGACAACTCTTATAATTTGATTAAAATCAGTAGTTGTATCTTGGAGACTAAATGATTTGATGAAAATTAATGGCCAGATTGACATATCTAATGATTGGACGAAAATCAAGGGTCGGATTGACGATATCTAATGATTTGATTAAAGTCAATAGTCAATTCTAAGATATAATGATTAGATGAAATCAATGATCGGATAAACAAGATGTAATAATTTGATGAAAACTAAGGCTGAAATTATTGAGAGTTGATGAAAACCAACAGTGGGATCTAAGGAATTTGATGAAAATGTATGAATAGATCAATGAGAAATAGCAATTTAATTAACACAAGCATCAGATTGCCAAGATGCAATGATTTGATGAAAATCAACGCAAAGATTCTTCATATCCAATGATTTAATTAAAATCAACCGTTAGATAATTGAAATATCATGATTTGATTAATAGTATATGTGGGATTCATGAGATCTTGATTTGATGAAAATAAATGGTTGGAGCAACTAGATTTGATCATTTGACAAAAATCAAGGGTCGGTTGATGAGATTCAAATATTTTATGAAAATCATTGGTTGAATCGACAAGTTTTGGTGATATAAGAAAATCAACACTTGATTGAGGAGATCCTATATTTTAGTCTTGAATTGATTAGATTCGATGATTTAATGAATAGAAATGGTTTGATTGACAAGATCTAATGATATGATGGAAATTGAAAATTCGATCAATGATATTCAATGATTTATAATTTTATAAAAAATCAATGGGCAGATAAATGACATCTAATTTTTTCATGAAAATCAAGCATTAGATCAATGAGATCCAATATTTCTTTTTTATGGAAATCAATTGTCGATTCGATGAGATATGATAATTTGATGGTTGGATGGATGAGACATGATCACATGACCAAAATCAATGGTTGGATCAATGAGATATAATGATTTGATGAAAATCATTGGTTAAATTGATGGGATCCAGTGATTTGATGACAATCAACCATAAAATTGATGAGATTCAATGATTTGATAAAAATCAAGGGTTGGAGCAATGAGATCTGAGTGATTTGATAAAAAAAATCAGCATTCAGTATGAGGCCCATTGATTGGACAAAAATTGATGGTCAGTTCAATAAGATTCAATGATTTCATTAAATATAATTTAAGAATGGTGGAGATAATGATTTAATGATAAAAAGTAACAATCAGATTGATGAGATCAGTGATTTAAAGATAGTTGATGGTCAGATTGATGAGATCTAGTAATATGATGAAAATTGATGGTCAAATCTATGAGACAAAAAATCAAAGTTGGGATATGTGTCAATTGGGTTTTAAAATACTTTTTCATAATTCTTTTTGAAAAGTGGGGCCCAAGTTTTAAATAGTTTAAGAACTAACAACAAAAAAATGTTTTCCTTTGAAATCTTTTTAAAAACCCTGAGTGTTTATCAACTCATCATTTATTTATAATTTTTAGTCAACTTGAATAAAATTTTCTTTTCAAATAAACTATTTTCAAAACAAGTTTACTTCTTTAGGATCTAGCCAGTCAGCAGATATAGTCTCTGCCTTATTGTAAATTAAAGTCCAAAAACAACAATTATACTGATATAATTCAAGTGTGATTAAAACATACCCTCAATATAACAATGACCCAATCAACTAGTCACTCAATTCTTCTTCACTCCTATCTGTCTGATTCTAAGATATTGTAAACACTCATCAAGCTATGCTTGGTAGGAAATAAGATGTATATGAAAACACAAACAAACATTTCTTTTTCACAATTTAGTAATCATTTCAGTGCAAAAAAAATTATGGATTAATAATTTATATGATAAAATTTAAGATCATATCAAACTTTAGAATATCAAATTTTAAAGCATTTCATGCAAATGTCATTGACTAATCCAATAGTGCAATATCATATTCAAATTGCAATCAAAATCCCAAATTGACTTTCTAATAGATGTAAATATCATAAAGAGATCCAAAGATGCAATGCTGTGTACAAATCATAATCAAAATCTCAAATTAAGCTTTTGAATAGTAACATGACTTAAATAATATTAAGCTTGTAAAAGTAGTGAATCTAGTTAGTAGTGGTCATACTCCAAACTATACGGGTCCACAATCATCTAGCCACTACTGGGTCCACATATCCATCCAGTTAGCATTAGGTATAAACAGTGGTGATGAGCTTATACTAGGCACATGTAACACCCCGGATTTTTAAGACAAAATTTTATTTTTTTTATTATAATAATGGCAATTTAATTAAGAGCATTTAGGATCCCATGAGAAAAGATTTATTTAACATTTTACTAAACCTATCTTAAAACTCCGGGTGTTAATTTTCCTTTCTCAAAATGACGTACCTGTAATTTAAACATAAAAAAATAATCCGCGTATAAATCAATGTCAAATAAATAGGCGCCTTTATTTTAAATCAAATAAATGTCCAAAAGACAATAATAATATGGCCCAGGGTCTATCCATCATAACATCCCATATAGAAGTCCAACATATGTCCAAACATCTAAATCACATCCAAATATAAAGTATGCAGTCCATAATAAAATCCAAATGATAATCCTGTTTATTGACTCACATCACTGTCTAACACTATAGAAAAATGGTCTTTAGCAGCTCTCAAGGTTTATCAACCGCTTTTCCTTTCCTGGTGTCGCGCTCGAGATCTAAGGCATTGCAAAACAAAGCAATGCCTCAGCAAGCTATTGCTTGTGTAGGTACATAGACAATTAATGTAATAAATGAAAGAAATAATGAACAGCATTGATGAAAAGTCTAACATTTATGGAAATAGTGATATCATAATGCCATGTTCAAATAAATGCCAATTTATTCCAAATGCTAAAACATGAAATTCACTGAGTTAAAACATGACATGAATCAATAACATGGAGCATACAACAAGAATAAGGGCACCCTAAGGTAATGGGTCCCACCACATCGCACTAACATCCCTGATCAGGAGTACACATAGTCAACCTCTGAGTGTCGTCACACCTGTGCATACCATCCATGACCATGCTCATCATACATGCACACATAACAAGAATATGAGCCATCATGCTTTAAAGTGGCAACCCTCCATGGGTATCAACCACCGTCGCTCTCCGTCGACACCATAATGGGAGACTAGCGTGTCCCCCATGGAAAGGCTCGCACGGTAGTGTGGACTATCCATGTTACCAAACCCCTACCGAATGCCATCTATGGGCAGGTGTCTATCATATCACAAACTCATCACATCATAATCTCGGAAGGTGGGTGGCTGGCCCTATCCCTCCTAACATGACGCCCACCGGGCGAGAGCACCCGTCATCAAATATAAAACACGGAAATCATCTGTATATGCTAAAACTCAAGAGCACTTATAGCTTGAAATCCCCAAGACATGCCCCTCATCCTGGGGTTAGCCTATAAAAGGACCGCCTTTAATAAGCCTCTATTCTCATTTCCATGTAAATCCATGCATTTTCTATATATACAATAAGAAATAAATCTCTAATTAAGCATAAATAATTAACATCATACTTGTAAAAGCATTTTAAATAAGTTTATTCAGTAAAAGATTTCAATTTGGAATAACCATCCTGTACGCAACGTCGCATGAAATCCACGGTAAATAATAATTGCATTTTAAAACACAATCACACATGATGCTATGTTTAAACATGGTTTAAAAATCAAGGCAAAACATTAGTTGTCGTCACCTACCTCAGTGTGAGACCACTAACTTGCTAATAACTCCCTTTAATTGATATATTCAAGTGCACCTGTACATGTCACATCACTATTTAAAAGTTTTTCTAAATAAAAAGTGGTCATTTCTAAGTTTTTAAGTTAAAACTAGGTCCGCGTCGTCAATATGGTCACAACGCCTCTTTCGGATCGTGATTTGGACCTCTCTAGCTCCCAAAAATCAAGTTTTAGTGAAAACTACCCTCAAATGGGGCCTGCCGGACCACCATAAGGTGGTTTAAACCGGCGGCACCCTTTTCCGCCGGTTTACACCGGCACACGAAGATGCACACCGACGTAGACGCCGAACGGGACGCGCGCGTGCGTCACGGTCGCCAGGATGCGCCGCGTCCCGGCCCCACCGCGACAGCCAACCGAGGCCGTCCCGCACGCGCGCGGCGCCGCGCACGCGTGCGATGATGACGCTGCATGACGTCCGTCCTCGGTGCGTCTCCGTGTGCGTCTGGCCGCGTGGCAATAGCGACGCCAAAGAAGACGACCGGATTCCGGTCACCTTCGGCGGAGCTATAGAGCTCCGTTTTGCGTGATTTTTGCGCCATTTTCTTCTGAATTCTCTCTAGAATCCATTTATGCCCTCCTTTTGCACTAATTTTTCCAAAAACCATGGTTTTTAAACAATTTTTCCCAAGTTCCTAAAAACATCCTAGTACCGGTTTTTGAGTTTTCTGGAGAATTCCACCGTTGGATCACTCCCAAATTTAAAGGGTATGCTCTTGGGTCTCTTGTGCACTAGTTGGACGGTGCGATTTTCAAACGGATAAGGTTTGATCCGTGAAATCACGCTCCAACAGTAGCGTGCACAAAGCCCCCAAAAATCTGATTTTTTTCCTAATTTTTAAATACTTTCCTAATTAATTTTCTAATTAATAAATACAGAAAAAACACGGATTTGAGGGCTTACCTTGTGCACAGTCGGGTTGCTCGTGTTCTTGGGGGCTCCACTCGCCGGAAAATTCAAGTTTTGCAAGGCTAGGGTTTTGCGTAGCATTCATGGAAAACGCTCAAAAGTGGGTGTTTCTGGCTCTGAGGAGCATAGATATAGGTTTTTAGAGTCTTAGGGAAGAGAAACTCTTCCCCACATGCCTCTTTCCATGTCTCTCCGGCGATTTTTCTCCAAGACTTTGGTAGAGACGTGTGGAAGGCAGGGTGCGTATCAATTTGGACCCCCCATTCAATACGTCTCTATCAAATGACCAAATTGCCCTTCCAACTTTGACGGCTCATAACTCCCTCGTTTGAGCTCCGTTTTTCGTGTTCTTAGTGGCGTTGGACTCGTATCGACAAGCACTTTCAAATTATTATGTTTTTAGGAAAAATTTTGATCCATAAATTTTTATTTTAATTTATTTAATAATTTCCTATTTTATCTTAAAAATTAAGGATATTACATTCTTCCCTCCTTATAAAAATTTCGTCCTCGAAATTTAGCTACATACCTCTATGTAAATAACTCTGGATGGATCTTTCGCATCTCCTCCTCAGTCTCCCAGGTAGCCTCCTGTAGTGAATGATGCTGCCAAAGGACTTTGACCAAGGCAATGGTCTTATTCCTTAACTCCTTGATTCTTGTATCTAGGACGCGCACTGGTCTCTCCTCAAATGTCATGTCAACCTGTAGCTCTCCTGGGATCTGCTCCAATACGTGTGAGGGATCTGGCACGTATTTCCTCAGCATAGACACGTGAAAGACGTCATGCACATTTGCTAGCTGTGGTGGTAAGGCTAGCTGATATGCCACAGCTCCAACTCTGCATAAGATCTCGAAAGGTCCAATATACCTGGGATTAAGCTTCCCTTTATTTCCAAACCTCAACACCCCTTTCATAGGAGAAACTTTCAAGAATACATGATCGCCCTCAAAGAACTCTAAGTCTTTTCGCCTCTTGTCTGCATAACTTTTCTGTCGACCATTGTGAGTACATCGAACCTCTTCCGAATGAGTTGGACTTTCTCTGCACATTCTTCTACTAACTCAGATTTCACCACGCGTCTTTCTCCTACATCACTCCAACATAAAGGTGACCGACAAGGTCTGCCATAAAGTGCCTCATATGGAGCCATGCCAATACTAGCGTGATGACTATTATTATAAGCAAATTCCACCAAAGGTAAATGATCTTCCCAGCTACCTTTCCAATCCATAACACAGGCTCGTAGCATATCCTCAATAGTCTGGATGGTCCTCTCGCTCTGTCCGTACGTACGAGGATGGAATGCTGTGCTGAATTTCAGCCTTGACCCTAATGCCTCTTGCACGCTCTTCCAGTATTTTGAGGTAAATCGCGTATCTCGATCCGATATAATTGTCAAGGGAACGCCATGTAGCCGACGATCTCCTTAACATATAATTTCGCTAAGCTATCCACGATACCGATTTTGTCTGATAGGAAGGAAATGAGCAGACTTGGTCAACCTGTCCACAACGACCCATATCATGTCGTGGCCGCTAGCGGTCCTTGGAAGACCCAGAATGAAGTCCATGGTAATATGGTCCCACTTCCACTCTGGAAGGTCCAGTGTCTGAAGCAGTCCTGATGGATGCTGATGCTCAGCCTTGACCTGCTGACAGGTCAAACATCGTGCAACGCACTCTCCAACATCCTTTTTCATACCATTCCACCAGAAATGCCTCTTGAGATCCTGATACATCTTCGTACCCCCAGGATGAATTGTATAAGGGGATTGGTGTGCTTCTTGAAGCAACTCGCGCTTCAATTCGTCATCTGCTGGTACCATCAACCTTCCCTTAAATCTTACCCCTCCATCTGGTCCCCTCGAAACATCTGTCTTATCTGTCAAATCCTGTGTTTCCTTGTCTTTGCCCTGTGCCTCTAAGATCTTGTCAAAGAACTTAGACCGAGTCGTCAAATTGGCAATCATCACACCCGCCTTCTTGCTCAGGGCATCTGCAACGACGTTAGCCTTCCCAGGATGGTACTGTATGGTGAAGTCAAAGTCCTTGAGATACTCCATCCATCTGCGCTGCCTCATATTCAATTCACTCTGAGTAAAGAAGTACTTGAGGCTCTTATGATCAGTGAATACCTCAAATCTCTCACCATAAAGATAATGTCTCCAGGACTTCAACGCAAATACCACGGCTGCTAATTCCAGGTCATGTGTTGGGTAATTTACCTCATGTGTCTTCAGCTGTCTAGACGCATAGGCAATTACCTTCCCATGTTGCATCAACACTGCTCCTAATCCCTTGCCGGAGGCATCGCAATAAACTACATATCCGCCTGCACCAGATGGTAAGGTCAATACCGGAGCAGTAGTAAGTCTCCTCTTGAGCTCTTGGAAGTTCTCCTCGCAAGCCTCGGTCCATACAAATTGAGTGTCTTTCCTAGTCAGGGTGGTCAATGGTAACGCGATCTTAGAGAATCCCTCTATGAAGCGACGATAATACTCTGCCAAACCGAGAAAACTGCGTATCTCAGTCACTGTCTTGGGCCTCTCCCAGTGTAGTACTACCTCTACCTTTGTTGAATCCACGACCACTCCATCTTTAGATATGACGTGGCCTAAGAAATGCACCTAGTCTAGCCAAAAATCACACTTACTGAACTTGGCATACAACTGATGTCGACGAAGTGTGTCTAATACCGTGTGGAGATGCTCTCTATGTGTCTCATGACTAGGCGAATAAATCAAGATGTCATCCACAAACATAATCATGAACTTATCCAAATAAGCTCGAAAGACAAAGTTCATTAAATCCATGAACACTGCAGGTGCATTCGTCAATCCAAACGGCATCACTAGGAACTCATAATGACCATAACGACTCCTAAAGGCAGTCTTCGAGATATCCTCTTCTCTAACCCTCAGCTGATGATACCCTGACCTCAGATCTATCTTGGAGAACACTTGTGCAGATTGGAGCTGATCAAATAAATCATCTATGCGTGGCAAAGGGTATCGGTTCTTTATAGTAACACCATTCAACAACCGATAATCAATGCATAGTCTTAGTGATCCATCCTTTTTCTTCACGAAAAGGACTGGTGCTCCCCATGGTGATCCACTCGGCCTGATGAAGCCCTTATCCAGTAACTCTTGCAATTGTACCTGAAGTTCTCTCAACTCTGCTGGAGCCATCCTGTATGGTGCCTTAGAGATAGGCGATGTACCGGGCACCAAGTCAATGGTGAAGTCAATCTCCCTACTTGGCGGCAATCCTGGTAATTCCTCAGGAAATACATCAACAAAATCACGGACAACATCAATCTCGTCAAGCTGTGGCTGCTCCTTTTCCTCAACAGTCACATATGCGAGGAATACGTTACACCCTCGTGCATAAAATCGTGCTGCCTTCATAGCAGAAATGATGCATGTACCTGCCTGATCTTTCCTACCCTGGAACACTATTTCTGGTTGCCCAGGTATAAGAAAAGTGACTCGCTTCTTTCGGCAGTCTACCATAGCCCCATAGTTGGCTAACCAATCCATCCCAAGAATAACATCATAGTCTACCATGTCTAGTAAGATGAAGTCTGTGTCCATACTCACGCTTGATATCTCTACAGGTATATCTCTAATATATTCTGTAGTCTCTACTGTCTCTCCCACAGGTGTCATAATATCTAATCCAAATGCTAGTTTGTGTACACATACATCAAGGCAAGATGCAAAAATACATGATATAAAAGAGTGTGTAGACCCTGTGTCAAAAAGAACTTTGGCATGTCTATCTGAGACTAGAAGAGTACCTTCTACGACCTGGTGTGATGCCTGTGCCTGTCCTGATGAGATGGCAAATACTCGTCCCTGGTGACGTGGCGCGTTAGCTGCCTCTGCTCCCATCTCTGCCTGCCTCTGCCCCTTAGGGCAGTCCTTAATGAAATGGCCAACGTCTCCACAGTTGAAACACCTGTATGGCTGTCTCTGGTAAGGTGTATAGGACTGTCTCTGTGGTTGTGGCTGCCTCTGCTGCTGTGGTCGGTCAAATCTATTGCACCCTCGCCCAGGGTGCCAACCCTTGCACCTATCACATCTCTTCCTCTCAGTGTCTCTCTTAAATTTGGCCTGTGGTGGATGACCTGATGCCCCATGTGCCTGCATAGCACCAAATGGCCGCTTGCCCTTAAAGGGCTGGAACACACTCCCTCTATTCTTGAGAGAGTTCTTCTCATGCATGGACGCCATATCAGCAGCATCTCGCACAGAAGTGGGTCGAGAAGAAATCACTCGATCTCTCAGCCAAGGAGTCAACCCATCCACAAATACGTCGAGTTGCCTGCGTGTCTCGAGGCCGGTGCGTGAGGTGCAAATCTCCTCGGTCGTGTAAATCGGTTCGAGTGCACGCTGACCCGTCATATCTCTCTGCTCCAGGGTGGCAAACTCCTTCTTCATGGACTGCAATGCATGAGGTGGAAAATACTGAGTGTCGAAAGCCTGTTTAAAGGCTGCCCATGTCATCGTCTCGGTCGGATCTGGTCGGGTGAGTGTGAAAGTACGCCACCGTAAGCCGGCCTCACCTTTCAGCAGGTAGGAGGCTACTCTAACTTGATCATCTAGTGAGATCTTCATAGCGTCGAATGTCCTCTCCGCCTCAAATAACCATCGCTCGGCCTCCTCCGTGTTACCATCGCCATAAAAGGGTTTCACCATCTTTTGAAACCTTTCCAATAATTTGTCAGTCTTCTTAGAGTCACTCGTAGCATCGCCCTCTGTGGCTCTAGGTACTGATGGTTCCTGTATTGGTTGTGAGGACTGAACTGACGAAACCATGGGTGCCACTTTAGGTGGTGGAATAGGGCTAGGGTTAGCTGCGTCAACAGCTGTCCTAACTTGCTGCTGTATAAGTGGTACGATTCCTGACATTAACCGATTCAATAACTCGGCATCTCGATCCCCTTGATCAGAGGACTCAGCAGGTGGAGCCACGGGTGTAGCAGGGGTAGACCTTGTCCTTCTCTGAGGAGCCATCTGTCAAAATTTTACATGTCACTAGGTGTAAATTCCTCTCTCATAGTTTCTCTCTCTACAACTATTATGGACTGTTATTCACATATAAATGGACATTCACAAGGATTATGATGGACTAGACTGGGCTCTGATACCAACTTTGTAACACCCCGGATTTTTAAGACAAAAATTTTTTTTTTATAATAATGGCAATTTAATTAAGAGCATTTAGGATCCCATGAGAAAAGATTTATTTAACATTTTACTAAACCTATCTTAAAACTCCGGGTGTTAATTTTCCTTTCTCAAAATGACGTACCTGTAATTTAAACATAAATAAATAATCCGCGTATAAATCAATGTCAAATAAATAGGCGCCTTTATTTTAAATCAAATAAACGTCCAAAAGACAATAATAATATGGCCCAGGGTCTATCCATCATAACATCCCATATAAATGTCCAACATATGTCCAAACATCTAAATCACATCCAAATATAAAGTATGCAGTCCATAATAAAATCCAAATGATAATCCTGTTTATTGACTCACATCACTGTCTAACACTATAGAAAAATGGTCTTTAGCAGCTCTCAAGGTTTATCAACCGCTTTTCCTTTCCTGGTGTCGCGCTCGAGATCTAAGGCATTGCAAAACAAAGTAATGCCTCAGCAAGCTATCACTTGTGTAGGTACATAGACAATTAATGTAATAAATGAAAGAAATAATGAACAGCATTGATGAAAAGTCTAACATTTATGGAAATAGTGATATCATAATGCCATGTTCAAATAAATGCCAATTTATTCCAAATGCTAAAACATGAAATTCACTGAGTTAAAACATGACATGAATCAATAACATGGAGCATACAACAAGAATAAGGGCACCCTAAGGTAATGGGTCCCACCACATCGCACTAACATCCCTGATCAGGAGTACACATAGTCAACCTCTGAGTGTCGTCACACCCAGGCATACCATCCATGACCATGCTCATCATACATGCACACATAACAAGAATATGGGCCATCATGCTGCAGTGGCAACCCTCCATGGGTATCAACCACCGTCGCTCTCCGTCGACACCATAACGGGAGACTTAGCGTCTGTCCCCATGGAAAGGCTCAGACCGGTAGTGTGGACTATCCATGTTACCAAACCCCTACCGAATGCCATCTATGGGCAGGTGTCTATCATATCACAAACTCATCACATCATAATCTCGGAAGGTGGGTGGCTGGCCCTATCCCTCCTAGCATGACGGCCACCGGGCGAGAGCACCCGTCATCAAATATAAAACACGGAAATCATCTGTATATGCTAAAACTCAAGAGCACTTATAGCTTGAAATCCCCAAGACATGCCCCTCATCCTGGGGTTAGCCTATAAAAGGACCAGCTAATAAGCCTCTATTCTCATTTCCATGTAAATCCATGCATTTTCTATATATACAATAAGAAATAAATCTCTAATTAAGCATAAATAATTAACATCATACTTGTAAAAGCATTTTAAATAAGTTTATTCAGTAAAAGATTTCAATTTGCAATAACCATCCTGTACGCAACGTCGCATGAAATCCACGGTAAATAATAATTGCATTTTAAAACACAATCACACATGATGCTATGTTTAAACATGGTTTAAAAATCAAGGCAAAACATTAGTTGTCGTCACCTACCTCAGTGTGAGACTACTAGCTTGCTAATAACTCCCTTTAATTGATATATTCAAGTGCACCTGTACATGTCACATCACTATTTAAAAAATTTTCTAAATAAAAAGTGGTCATTTCTAAGTTTTTAAGTTAAAACTAGGTCCGCGTTGTCAATACAGTCACAACACCTCTTTCGGATCGTGATTTGGACCTCTCTAGCTCCCAAAAATCAAGTTTTAGTGAAAACTACCCTCAAATGGGGCCTGCCGGACCACCATAAGGTGGTTTAAGGCTTTCCTAATTAATTTTCTAATTAATAAATACAGAAAAAACACGGATTTGAGGCTTACCTTGTGCCTGATCGGGGTTGCTCGTGTTGCCGGGGCTCCACTCGCCGGAAAATTCAAGTTTTGCAGGGCTAGGGTTTTGCGTAGCATTCACGGAAAACGCTCAAAGTAGAGTGTTTTGGCTCCTAGAGGAGCATAGATATAGGGTTTTAGAGTCTTGGGGAAGAGAAACTCTTCCCCACATGCCTCTTTCCATGTCTCTCCGGCGATTTTTCCGGCACTGGTAGAGACGTGTGGAAGATGGGGGTGCCAGTATCAATTTGGACCCCTGTCTAATACGTCTCTATCAAATGACCAAATTGCCCTTCCAACTTTGACGGCTCATAACTCCCTCGTTTGAGCTCCGTTTTTCGCGTTCTTGGTGGCGTTGGACTCGTATCGACGAGCACTTTCAAATTATTATGTTTTTAGGAAAAATTTTCATCCATAAATTTTTATTTTAATTTATTTAATAATTTCCTATTTTATCTTTAAAATTAAGGATATTACAGCACATCATCATGCTACATAATCACAAGTACTATCACTCAGTTGTGATTGTAGCACCCGATCATCAAGGAAAACCAAGCATACATGCTGTTACTCAATCATGCTCAAGTACTTTGCAAAAATCATGGTCTACTATAATGCAATGTCCATCCCATGAGCGAGGATCCACTGCCATGCTCCCGCCAACACCACCTGTGGAATACCCAATATGATATAGCCACACCCGAATTTAGCCACTTGGTCAAGCTATCCATAATATATCAATAATCTCAGAAGGTTGGTAGCCAACCCTACTACCCTCTGAGTATATAGTATCTACCCGACCCACGCCTATCTAAATCAAATCCATCAGGCCTCCATTTAACATCCTTAAATTATTATTATATTTATGTAATTATTTGAATTAAAATGGAAAACTTGGATTTGGAACTTCATGAATTTGATTTTATATGAATAACTAATGAAAATCATATAATCAGAATTCAAAACATTAATATTCATAATCTACACAAAAAAATGAATCCAACATAATTAAGTATGTTGAAATCAAATTTCTAATGAAAATTCATAATTATTTTAATTAAGGTATTTAATTTTAAAATGTAATAAAGGGCAAAAAGGTAAAAAATCAATTTAAGTGGGCCCTACCTGATGAAGTTCTACATTTCATATTCTAAAATGGGTCAATTAAGAGCCTTAACTAATATGTTACAGTTTTATAATTAATTATTCATAATTATGATATTTAAATATTTTAAAGAAAAAATAAATAAATATTATAAATATTAAACCGAGATAGAAGTCCTAGTCGTTGTTCATTCCTAGGTGCTTCGGTTGGCAATAGAAAACTAACGCAAGAATGAGAAGAAGAAGAAAAGAATGAAGAAAGGAAGGGAAAGGAAAGGAAGGGAAGAAGGAGAAAGAGAAAGAGAAAAGAGAGAGAAAAGAGAGAGAAAGATAAGAGAAGGAAAGAAAGAAAGAGGAGAAACTCTTATTGGCGATGCCATTAACACTGGCAAAATGCTCTTGAGTGAATGTGTATACACAGCACACCTAGGACAATGATAGCTCAATCCATGATCTAAGCCTTTCATCTCATTCCCCATGCAAAACTGACCAAACCCACAAAAAATCACTTCGACCAATGGTGTTTTGGGCCATCGATTGAGCCTGTAAAAGTAGGTAGTCCTTTGGCAACCTTCAATTTTTTCATTGTTTTTCATCATCAAATAGTTATAAAATCTCACCAAACTTCATGGGAATAAAGGTAAACCATTGATCTACAAAACCCATAAATTTGTTTTGCAAAATTTTTAGTTTTTAAGACTACTAATAGCTGCTGCCGACAACAGCTTTTTGGTTGCCTTCTCAAGCAACAGTTACTAGATTTCGATGACTGCAACCAAATTTCAACAATGGTAGAAATATAAAAATTTATATAATTAGATTCCTCATTGTCCAATCTATGCACCCGTGTCAATAGATTTTTGATCAAAGATCATCTTACCATTAAAATTTTGATTTAAATATGGTGTGTGCAAGGGTTGCTTTAATCAAAGAAAATGATGATCATATTTTAAGTTCTAAACTATTCAATGTATTTATCATGTCCAAATTAGTAAAACCCCTAAGTTTATTTATAGATCGGAGAAGGATAAATCAAAGATCCATAATGGTGGTGCACCTGTGGATGAGATTGAGCTAGATCAAGGCAATCGGTCTACCGTCAATCATCCAAAACAATGATCTAAGCCTAGAATTGCATGCACAGAGGTAAGATCTAAATATTTGATCGTGGATGTTACCAATTTTAATTGGGTTGATACAATGCATGTTAAATCTACAAAAATTAAAAGATCTAAACCATAGATCTAGAATCTAACTGCATGAATACCTAAATTAGGCTATAAATTTACATGGATCAGATCGTAGATCTACAAATCTTACATCCTATATTAGGGATTGAAATGATTTATAACTAGAATGATAGATTGAAGGTACTTTGATTTCTAAGATTAGATCCAATAGTTCAAAACTTGATATAACCATTAATTTTTGAAATTCGACTACTTTACCTCATTGAATTACATGATCTATAATCATATTGATAGATCAAGGATATCTTGAACTGATCTGTAGGGATAAATATTTATCTGCGAAAGTAAACAACTAAATTTCTCAGAACTGTATGACCTTCAGTTTGGATTATTGATTTTGAGTCACCCAGCCATCCATATTTTCATTTTTAGTAATTGATCTTGATACGTGGATGAACTTGGAAGATCCATTCCATGATTAGATGATAAAGATTTATTAATATGTTGTATTATATTTTAGATTACAAGTTAGGTACATGTAGGTATGTGAAGATTGATGCTTTGTCATTCAACTATTCTATACAAGATGATATAGGGTAGGTGAATTTAGATTTTCTATGTTGAAAATATAAGATTTTCTATGTTTGAAACTTAATATTGTTTATGCTTTGGTAAAACTCATTTAAGATAGATAATGGAATACTTGAGAAATGTTTTTAATTATAAAATGTTATGAGTATTGGTGTTTTACTTACAAATCTAAATAGTCATAAAAGCAATGTTTCTTTTATGATTTAATTTGATATGATTCTAATGTATTGCATTATTTGAATATGCTTTGAAACACCAAAATTGATATTTACTAAGTAAACCTAATACTTTTGAATGATTATAAAATCAATTTAATTTAATTAGATGGATGATTATGATTATGCTTGTATACTTATATTTCTCTTGGTTTTGATTATTTTCTAATAAATATGTAGCAATGTTATTCTTGATTTTAATTTGATTTTTTTCTAATATTATGCATACTTATATGTAATTTTGGATGAAAATACTTTTGGCATCATCGATTGATTCAACGGGATTCTGTGAATTGTCTTTAATCAGTATGTTATGTCTTGAACTTAAATTTTGTTAAAAGTATAGTTGATTTCATGTTTAGTAAAAACTATATTAGTTTAATTTGTTTTTGTTATCAACAATTAGCTTACATCTACTTAAATTAAATGAAATAAGAAGGTCATACTAATTTTATTACTATGTCTTTTACATAAGAAAATATTTATAAAGGATATAGCTTTCATTAATAAATACTAAAGCATAAAGTATTTCTAAAGGATATAATTTTCATGAACAAATACTAAAGTATTTTTATATAGAAAATAAATATTAAAGGATATAGTTTTCATGAATAAATACTAAAGTAAATTTAAAATTTATTATTAGAAAATTTTGATTTTAGTTAATATGTAATGATGCAAACAAAGCAGTATCTTTGTACATATATTTTAGCTATAAAATAGTATTTACATTATATTAATTTCAACGACTTAAACTACACAATTTTGAGAAATTTGAAATGTAAAGTTAGATAAGTAAAAAGTTTTATAGTTACCAATTAAAAAAAAGAAAACATTGGATTAAGGAACTGATATATAAGTGATTACCTAAAAGAACATGTAAATTCTACTGAATGTGTTTTGGAAAAGAAAGATTCTCAAAACTAATGATTATTTTTGAAAAATATTTCATATCAAATTTTCTGGTCCATGATTCAATCGAGACTTTGAATACATGCTAGAAACATGTTCAAATCAGTTGGATGACAAATTAGGCATCAATATAGATAACAAAATTTGACTTGACTTGTCAATTAGGATCTTAAGATTTGCTTTAAACTGTATGAGTGGTCGATTAGACACTCATGCTAGCTATGTAGGGCAAAGGACCAGATTGCCCCTGGTTCCTTTATTATATTAGATATAAGTATATGATTTAAGGATGAGGGACATGGGTAGACTCCATTTTGTTATGATCTGTTCCTTCCCATGGAGACGAATAGTGGTTGAGGTACGTAGGCACACTTATGATGCATAGCAGATCCATAGCTTATCAGTGGGCATTATGTTTTGATTTTAGAATGATATACATGAGACATGTTGTACATGTCAGGTTATACTTGATGGTTAATGACCAATTTTGATTCTGACTACTTTGGTAGATATTGACTGCTTTGGCATATTTGAATTATGATACTCATATATTTTATTTACAGGTTTGATATGATATGGATTGATCTGTCAATTGAGTTGATTTATGATCATAGACACATTTTGTTTGAAATACATTTAGATTTGTATGATGATCTTATATGATTTGAATCTGGTTCATATTGAATATATGATTTGTTTACCAAACTATTTTGACTTATAATTTGATTTCATTTTTATGGAGCATATCATTTGTGAATTTAGAATTTTGACAAAAGTACCATAGGTTGAAATATTATGATCTTTTTTCAGATGAGAATAATTATCAAAAGGATTGATTTTTGTATTATATGAACTATATGCCAATCTTATTTACCTACACAAGGACAAGCTTGCTGAGAGATTGTAAATTGTTTACAATGACTTAAATTTAATAAATAGAAATGAAGGAAGAACATGATAAGCTATCAATGAGACAAAGATCGAGGAGATTGTAACTATAGAAGAACAAGGTTATTGGTATGTTGAATGTGAGCTTAATAATTTAAGATTTATTTGATAAATTATTTGAGAATGTGAGTGTATGTAATATTTGAACTAGTGGACTCATTTATCATTAATGGAATGTTATGTGATGTGGTTATGACTGGAAATTTTGGGAAATGATAAAGTTAGGTTTGTGTTGTTTGTTCTCTAAAGACTCAAAAAAATTATTTAAAAGTAGAAGGAAGTTTTGTTGGATTTCTAGCAGAAATAAAAAAATTCATTTCACCTTAAATCAATGTGTTTGTTAAAGAAATGGCACTTGGGATCTTTCAAAAATGCTTTTCAAAGAAAATATTTTTTGTTGTTTTGTTTTCCAAAAGAAATTTCAAACAATGAATATCCCAAAATTTGAAAAAATATTCAAAAAGTATTATAAAAACCCAGGTTGTGACAGTTGGTATTAGTGCCCAGATTTAGTTCATTCACAGCCAACCACAATAAGAAAAGTTATTAGGAGTTTACAAAGTAAGAAGAGTTGATCCTTGTTAAATTACAAGGAGAGAATATTCTCATGTATTAGTAGGATTCTTAGATTATAAGATACAAGAATTAGTATCTTTCAATAAATTCATTGTTTACTAATAGAATATCTATTTACATAAGTGATCTCTTAAGAGTGCAAGTTTTAACTTGGACGATGCATATAGAACTTTGGAGAGCATGACAACTAATGTATAACAATAGTACTATAATCAATATGAGAGATCATGATATAGTCATAATGAAGTAAAAAGAAAAAAAGAAAATTTTAGGATTTGTATTAAAATGTAGTAGATATTTACAACTAATAATTTTGAGGTATTATTAAAGATTAGTAGCAAAATTTTATTATTAGATGGTTTTAATGATGATGTAGAGAAAGTGTTTGATACATGATATCAATCTGATTTGGATCATAAATTGTGGATGAGTTCTTAAAGAAAAGAAGCAGAGTATAAGATTAAGTTGATTGGTGTTTCTAATTGAAAATTGTAATATATGATAAGCTTCATTAGTCTAATAATCTTGAGATTTTTATACTGATTTGGGTGAAGTGCATACAACAACATTTACACATAATTGCCTTTTTGAAATGGTAGCTAAAAAAATGAAAAATAAAAATGAGCAGAGAGTGACCATCGCGATACAAGATATTTAAAGTAAGTAAATGAGAGTGATTGTTTAAATATGAATCTCATAAATGATTGACACAGTAATTGAATCAAGTATTTTTTTTAGAAGACAATCGTAAGATCTACCAACCATTTCTAGTGACTTTGATTAAACTTGGAAGTTTGAGAAGTTAATGGAGTTTTAAAAGGAAGATAGGTACAAGGAAATTGAAAGAATGAATTTGAGATTGTATAATTTTTTTATTATAGAGATTTAGTTAGATGATTTAGACATTCATACTATGATATTGAGAAGAAAATTTAGAATTTATCTTATTAAAGAATTAGTCATTATATATGATTAAATTTATGAATTTTTTGATGTATATGACATGAAATTTGAGGAAGCTCTTCTGAAGTGGACAACCCCTTCCATAATTACGAGAAAAGATGATGTCAATATTTGATTAGAGTTGACCTTGAAAAGTTACAAATGGTATAATTGTAAGAATGATGGACAATCAGAATTTCAAGGACTACAGAATAAAGTGCACCCAATAAGCTAATGCCATGCAATGTATTGATTATGAAACAAAAGTTTCAAGCACTTGAAGAGTATGCTTGAAATTACTTCTAATAGTATAGATGATTTTAAGAAACTTGAAGATGATGATATAGTTATGTAGCATTGCTTTAATGACTAGAAAAAATCTAATAACATTTTAAAAAGACTTGAAGAGACAAAAGTATATAAAAAAAATTAGCAAAGAAAGTTAGTACTGTATCAATTCTCATCTCACTTTCAAGCAATGAAGCTTTTGGTGAGTTTTAGGGATGCATCAAATAAAGACTTGGAATGTGTACTAACGTAGTCCAAAAAGAGCGACTACATACGTTACATCATTATCAAGGGTTTTGAGGTTAGAAATCCTACTTAAAATAGTAAATTGACACTTGGGGCATTTGTCTTAAAGATTTAAAGTATTACTGATATAAGATGCAGACAATACAAAATTATTGACAAATTATGAATGGTATTAGTCGAAATAAAAACAACTAAGAATTAGTTATCTAGATAGGAGTTATAAAAATGACACATATAGACAGTGACGATAAATGTGAAAATAGATAGATGGTGGCAATGTGACCCTGCAGGTTTTCGAATGCTAAATATATATATTATATAAAATTACTGGGATCCATTATTGCAAATATCAAGGAAAATAAAGTCATTCGAAAAATATAAATGTGTAATTAACAACACAATTTTCAAACCTCAATGCGTCAAATGATCCACAAGAAAATGAGATAAATGTGAATACAAAGAAATGGCATCAACGCATAACATAAGACATGTCATATCTGGCTGCATAAAAACCACATTGAAAATTGCAAGTAATAATAATACTGGAAATACTGAAATCATCAAGAACTAGGGTATGTCCATCATGACTCTACATCTATTCATAAGACCAAGTCTGTAAATCTAAAATATGTGTAGAGGAACATCTAAGTATATACAACCCATATACAAGTCCAAAATGATGTCAAGCAACTACGTACATTTGTATGTTCATCTCAAAATGTTGTAGTGGTCCCCGCAAACTTTAGTGGTGCTCCACCTGTTTGCCCTTCTCAGTGTCCCATTGTATATTTAAGTCATTGCTAGAAAAACAACAATGTCTCAGCAAGCTATTGCTTATGTAGTTATATATATATTTTTAATATTCAACAAATGGATATCGATATTGTGACAAATAAAATGCAAGATCTCATAATAAAACTCATGGATGCAATAATGGTATGAAAACTGAATGGCCAAATCTCATAAACAAAAGCAACATCCACATATGATTCATGTCAAAATCAAAATCTAGTACGACATGTAGGATCACTTAAAAATCATAAGAATCACATGAGTCAAATCAACATGACATGCATAACAAGGTATAAAACATGGCTCATAAATCTGAGAGTGCCAAGTGTAAGCAAATCCTTCACATAAAAAACAAGCATGCATGTCATGAATAGAAGGGAACACAATCCACTTGTGTCTCTCAAGTGTACAACACACTCTCACATCAAGTCATGAGTACTGATACCAATCCTTCACGCATCGTCACTCTATGGGTACATATGGATATATCAATCCTAGCATTGATCATAATACTTCATGATATGCCAAAAAAATATATGGATTGATATGCTGTAGTTGTAATCAACTTTAGGGTCTACCAACTGTCACTCTCCATCGACACCAAAATGGGAGACCAAACATTCATGGCACATGGGGGATGGGGGATAAGGCCTATAGTATGGACTATCCATGATACCATTCCCTATGAATCTACCCCATTTTAGGGTGGGTGTTAAATCATCTCATCAAGTCAGAAGGTGGGTGGCCAACCTTACAACCCTCCTAGCATAGTGTCCACTACATAGAAACACTGGTGAAAATATAAAATCTGCTCATCATCCTTAAAACAAGTGATAATAAGTCATGTCTAATGCACAAAATCAAGAGTGTTTGTGGCTCATCATCCCATAGCACTACCCTTAACATAGGGTCAGTCTCTTAAGGACCAGCCACCAAGCCTCCTTGATAAATCCATGGACAAACAATTTTTAATAAAATGAATGAATCGAAGCATCTCAATATCCAAATAACCATGATTCCATGAAAACCATATAAATTAGAATGATTGTGCATAAACACAAACTATACATGCTAAATAATGGTCTTAAGGTCATAAAGCCAAATAGAGATGCATCAAATGAGACCTATACATGAAATCACCACATGAACATCCAACTCTTTTACATGTGCAACATCTCAAATTGGCACAATCTAATGTACCCATACAAATCACACATAACATAATACATCACTTGTCGCTCAAAATTCTTTGTTTCTATTCAATCACTCTAGATAGTCCTTGATCTGGGTGATTTAGTGTTCATTCATCACTAATTAAAGTCTAATTTCCCTTAATATTTTGTCTAATCTTTAATCTTGGCCGTATGTTGCCAATCAATAGTCCAGACCATTCAATTTTTCACAATCTATAGTGATTGATGTCTTATCACTATTATTTCTCCTATTTTTCATAGTCAATCCAACAATCAGGTGGTCAAATCTGATCTTGATAGATCAGAACAATAGTTTTGATGACTTCTAGGAATTTTACTTAAATTTCTAGGATGATCCAACCATTGGATCATTTTAAACATCCTCTTGGACATCTCATATACCTCAATCCATCATATTCCAGTGTTTTCTAAGATCCACACATGTACTAATAGTCAATTTATTGATCTAATAGTTAGATCATCTGTTGATTAGTCAGATCTATAGTTCTTATCTCATTCAATAATTTGGATCATAATCTAGGTCAAATTGTGTGATCTAATAGTTAAATCCCTGAATTCACTTGTTACAATATCTAATTGATTAATTTTCAATGCCTAATCATCCTCTGATTGGCCAATCTAGGTCATCTAATGATTTCACGGTTTTAATCAAGTTAAAATGTGGTTAGATATAAGTTTTCAGCACATAATTGAGTCCACGTCATCGAGATGAATCCAATGGATGTCTTGGATAAAATTTTTGGTTTATATAGCCTTTAGAATTGGAGATTTTTTGCTTCAGATCAAAATCAATGGTCCATATCAAAATCTGGATCAAAACAGAGTAAAATAGTGTCATCAAGATCTTTTCTTCCTACCCCACCCACCACCCTTCCTCTTTCTTATCTAATTCTCTTTCCTGCATTGGTGGACTGGTCTCTCGATATCGGAGACACGCGATCCAGAGGGGTTCTGGTCGTGAGCGTAGTGGCCCTATGATTTCAGTGTGATTGATATGCATATAGCACTGAGATGGTCGTATACGTGTACTCGTGACCAGTTGGCGTGACGTGTATGCCGAGTGACTAATGTGCATGATACTAGCATATGCTTGAACGATGACTATTTTAAGAGTTTCATGATTATATTTGACTCGCTGGTTTGATGCATTTGTTGAGATCTTCATATATGGATCTATTGAATTCTATTTCATGATTTCGATCATATTTATATCGTTGAATACTAGATTATGAGAAAGGATTCCATGATTGAAATTGCATCAATAAGCTTATGTTTTATGCATAACTATGCATGCTTACATAAAAAGAATCACTGATGTTTTACATAAAAAGCTCTTGGAATCATGCATGTTGCCTACCGTGTTTTCAAAATAGTAGTATCAGATCACTTACTGGGTATGAGAAATACTCACCCAAATATATTATTTTTTAGGATAGCTCCACTCACGAGTAGAAGAAGCACTAGGAAATGTTAGTGCTATGATCAAGTAAATGAAGAAGTGATAAGTATGAATGTAAGTAAACACTCTACCCTTTGGACATGTATATGTATTTATTTACAGTTGGGCTGTGAGCTGTGATTGGATAGACCCTGGGAAGACATTTATGATTACAGTAATGTTCAAAAACTACTTTGGTTGTTGTGAAAGCAAATGACACTTGGGGTTTTCAAAATGAGTTTAAAACAAAAGATTTTTCCATTGCATTGCATCATTTTTATAAAATGGTTTTCAAATAGGGATGCATCCCTCTCTAGGAATTAGATATTGCATTTAAAAATGCATGGGAAAACCCGGGTCATCACAATTCAACTGAACTTGAATGTTTGAGAACTCGATGGAGTATTCAAAGGAAGATATTATGAGGAAATTGAAAGAATGAAAGTGAGATTGTATAATTTTGAATATAAATGTAGTTTGATGATTTAGATATTCATACTATGATATTTAGAAGAAAAGTTAGAATTTATGTTATCAGACAATTAGTCATTAGATACAATTGAATTCTTGAATTCTTGAAAAAATATGACATGAAATTTGAGGAAGTTCATTTAAAGTGAACAACCCTTTCCATAATTATTGGAAAATATGATGTCAATATTTGATTACAATTGACCTTGAATATGAATGGTTTAACTGTAAGAGTGATAGACAATTAGAATGTCAAGGTCTATAGAATAAAGTCAACCCAATTGCTTAACAATGTTCAATGTATTGGTTATGAAACAAAAATTTCAAGCATTTGAAGAGTATGCTTGAAGTTACTTCTAACAGTTTAGGTGATTTTGAGAAATTTAAAGATATTGATATAGTTATGTAGGATTGCTTTCATGACTAGAAAAAAATGGATGACATTTTAGAAAGACTTGAAGTGACAAAAGTATAAGAAAAAATAAAGAAAGTTAGCTACTGTATCAATTCTCATCTTACTTTCAAACAATGAAGCTTTTGACGAGTTTTAGGGAATGCATTACATAGATTGGAATGTGTACTAACGCAGTCCAAAAAGAGCAACTACATATGTTACATCATTATCAAGTGCTTTGAGGTTAGAAATCCTACTTAAAATAGTAAATTGGTAGCTGAGATGTTTGTCTTACAGATTTAAAGTTATTATTGATATAAGATGCAAGGCAATACAAAATTATTAACAAATTATGAATGGTATTAGTCAAAATAGATATATAGTTAAACCAATGAGAATTAGTAATCTAGATAGGAGTTATAAACATGACACACATAAACAATGCTGATGAATGTGAAAATAGATGGTGGCTATGAAGGTTGACATATTTTAAGAAAAACTAGGAGACTTTGAGTTTTGTTTGAGTAAGAGTATTATCATGAGATTACTATAATTCTTAGAGAAAAGAACTTCAGTATAACATTATTCAATAAGTATTTTTAATTGAGACATTACTTATATAGGAATCATATGAATTTTAAAGAGTTATGGGAACTCAAATTTATAATGAAATGATGATGAAATGAGAAGATCTTATTCAGAGTTATTTAGATATGCAATAAAAAATTTGAGGACAAAATTTCTTTAAGGAGGAAAGAATGTAACATCCCCTAATTTTTATTATATTTTATATAATTATTTGAATTAAAATGATAAATACATAACTAGAATTTTATTAATTTAATTTTATAGGAATAACTAATGAAAATCATATAATCAACCTTCGAAACATAAATATTCATAATGTACATGAAAAAATGAATCCAACGACACTAAGTATGTTGAAATTAGTTTGGAAAAAAGAATTACTAATTATTTTAATTAAAATATTTAATTTTAAAATGTAATAAAGGACAAAAAGGTAAAATCACTTTAAGTAGGCCCTACCTAATGAAGTTCCATGTTTCATATTCTAAATGTGTCAATTAAGAGCCTTAATTAATATGTAATAGTTTTTTAATTAATTATAGATGATTATGTTATTTATAGATTTTAAATAATATAAATAATAAATATAAATACCACGTAGACCGAGGCTACATTGAGCCACAAATAGCAAATGTGAGCAGAAGGCTCTAGTCTCTGTACCCTGTTGAATTCCTAGTCACTGTTGCACTGTTAGGTGCTCTGATTAGCAACAAAAAACTAACACAAAACTAAGAAGAAGAAGAGGGTGAAGGAAATAGAAGAAAAGAAGGAAGGAAGGGAAGGAAGGGAAGAAGGAGAAAGAGAAAAGTCATGGAAAGAGAAGAGAAGGGAAGAAAGAAAGAGGCAAAACTCTCGCTAGTGATGCCACTAATGCTGGTAAGAAGCTCTTAGGTGAACATGCAGACAATGCACACCCAAGATAATGATAGCTTGGATCGATGATATGAGCTATTCATCTCATTTGTTATGTAAAACCAACCATCCCCATAAAAAATCACATTGATCGGAGGTATTTTGGACCATCGATATAGCTTTCAATAGTAGGAGCTCCTATAGTGACCTTCAATGCTTTTCATAGTTTTTTGGCATCAAACAACAACAAAATCTCACAAATCACATTTTTACAACTAAACTATACCTGCTACAATATGATTATTGTATATGAATGGACTATTTGTCCAACAAGGGAGCGAGATGTAATCAAGATAGGATCAAGAATCATGAAAATAGGAGTGCTAGTGTGTTCCACCAAGAAGGCTTGATGAAATAGGAGAACAAAACGAAGACTCATTTAAATAACAAGTTCCATTGAAGTCGTAACATCAAATTGAGTTGCGCAAGAATCCCTAGATCCACCTTTTTCAACTTCCCCCTTGATTCTTTCAGAGTGAAGGCAAACCTCTAATCTACAAAAATCATAAATTTGTTTGCAAAATTTTTAGTTTTTAACACTATTGACAGTCACCAATGGCGACCGTTTTGTAGCTGTCTTCTTGGTGAAAGTTACCAAATTTTAACAACAATGATTAGATTTTGATGATGGTAAAAATATATAATTTTATATAATTAGATTCCTTATCGCTTGATCTAGGCATTTGTGTTAATAGATTTTCTACTGAAGATCATCCAACAGTTGAAATTTTGACCTAAACAGGGTGTGTACAATGTCTTTATCATGCCACAATTAGTAAAACCTTAAGTTTATTTGTAGATAGAAGAAGGATAGGTCAATGATCCACAAGTGGTGCATGCATGGATGAGATCGAGCCAAATTGAGGCGATCTATCTAAAATCAATCATCCAAAACAATGATTTGAGCCTAGAATTGTATGCATAGAGATAAGATATCAATGTTCAATCATGAATTTCACTAGTTTTATTTGGTTTAATACAATGCTAGTTAAATATACAAAAATTAACATATCTAAACCATAGATCTACAATCTAATTATATGAATACCCAATTTAGGATATAAATTTACATTGATAAAATCATAGATCTACAAATTTGACATCCTATATTAAGGATTGGAGATGATCTATAACTAGAAAGATAGATCAAAGGTACTTTATTTCTAAGACTAGATCCAATCATTCAAAACTTGATCGGTGACGATCCGTGATAAAAAAAGTTGATCTAACCATTAATTTGTGACATCTGACTACTTTACCTTATTGAATTACATGATCTATAATCATATTGATAGATCAAGGATATCTTGACCTGATCTTTAGGGACGAATGTTGATCCATGAAAGTAAACGACTCAATTTCTCAAATTTGTATGACTACAGTTTGGATGATTGATTATGAGTCACCTAGCCATCCATATTTTCATTTTTAATAATCAATCTTGATCTGTCGATGAACCTGGATGATCCAATTAGTGATTAGATGATAAAGATTTAGTAATATGTTATATTATGTTTCATATCATGAGTGAAGCACATGTTGGTACATAAAGTTTGATGTTCTATGATTTGGATATTCTATGCAGGTTGATACAAGGTAGGTGAATTTAAGATTTGCTATGTTGAAATTTTAAGATTTACTATGTTGAAAAATTAAGATTTTTTATGCTTTGACTAAAAGTCATTTTAGATAGATGGTGGAATACTTGAGAAATGTCTTTAGTAATAAAATATTATGAGTACTGATGTTATACTCACAAATCTAAATGCTTATAAAAGTAGTGTTTCTTTTATGATTTAATTTGATATGATTATGATGTATTGCATTCATTTGAATATGCTTTGAAATGCAAAAATTGATAGTTACTAAGTAAACTTGATACCTTTGGATGATTATAAAATCAGTTTAATTTAATTCGATGGATGATTTTAATTACACTTGTGTACTCAAATTTCTCTTAGTTTTGATTATTTTCTAATAAATATGCAGCAATGTTATTGTTGATTTTAATTTGATTTTTACTAAAATTATCATACTCATAATTAATTTTTCATGAAAATACTTTTGGCATCATCAATTGATTTACCGAGATTCTGTGAATTTTCCTTAACCAGTATTTATATGTCTTGAACATAAATTTTGTTAAAAGTATAGTCAATTTCATGTTTAGGAAAAACTGTATTAGTTTTAAAAAAATTTGTTACTAAGAATTAGCTTACATGTGCTTTAAATTAAATGAAATAAAAGGTCATACTAATTATTTGACTATTTCTTTTATATAGAAAATATTTATAAAGGATATAGCTTTCATTAATAAATACTAAAGCATAAAGTATTTCTAAAGGATATAGTTTTCATGAACAAATACTAAAGTATTTTTACATAGAAAAGCAATTCTAAGGGATATAGTTTTCCTGAACAAATACTAAAGTAAATTTAAAATTTATTATTAGACAAATTTTATTTTCATTAGTCTGTAATGATGCAAACAAAGTACTATCTCGTGTATATACATTTCAACTATAAAATAGTATTTATGTTACATTAATTTCAATGGTTTAAACCATAATATTTTGAGAAATTGAAAATGAAAAGTTAGATAAGTAAAAAGTTTTATAGGTACCAATTAAAAAAAGAAAAAGAAGAAAGCATTAGAATATGGAATTGATTTAAAAACTAGCATGCATATTTTTACATATAAGTGCACACGTAAATTCTATTGGACATGTTTTGGAAAGAGAGGGATTCCCAACACATGATTATTTTTTAATATATTTCATATAAAAATTTCTCATTGATGATTTTATCGAGACTTTAGTTATATGCCTGAAAGCATGTTTAAATTAGTTGGATGACTAATTAGGAATCCATATATATATATATATATATATATATATATATATATATATATATATCAAAAGTTGGCTCGGGTAGTCAATTAGGCTCTCAAGATTTGTTTTACACTAGATGAGTGGTCATTTAAATACTCATGTGAGATATGTATGACATAGGACTAGATTGGCCCCCGATTCCTTTTTGATATTAGATACTAGTATATGATTTAAGGATGGACATGGGATAGACTCCATTTGTTCTGATCCATTCCTTCCCATAGAGGCATTGTAGTGGCCAAATTATTCAGGCATGCTTCTGACACATAGCAGAGACACATATTACCATTGGGCATTATGTTTTGATTTTCATATGATATATGTGAGACATGTTGTACATGTCAGGTTATCCTCGAGGGTTGATGACCAATTATAATTTTGGCTTCTTTGGCCACTATTGACTACTTTGGCATATTTAAATTATGATACTTAGATGTTTTATTTATGATTTGATATGATACGGATTGATTTAACATTAAGTAGATTTACAATCAAAGACACATTTTGTCTGAAATATATTTAGATTTGTATGATGATCTTATATGATTTGAATCCAGTTCATACTAAATATTTGATTTGCTTATTAAACTGTGTTGACTTATTATTTAATTTCATTTTTATGGAACATAAGATTTGTGAATTTAGAATGTTGACACAAGTATCGTAGCTCAAACTATTTTAACCTTGTTCAAATAAGAATAATTAGTAAAAGTATTGATTATTGTATTATTGTATTATATGAGGTTTATGCTAAAATATCATCTTATTTCACATACACAAGTGGAAGCTTGCTGAGACATTATAAATTGTTTACAATGTTCTTAGATTTGAAGAATTAGAAATCAAGAAAGAACATGACAAGCTATTGAAGAGAGACATACTGCGGAGATTGTAACTATAGAAGATTAAGGCTATTGGTACATTGAAGGTGAGTTGTTTTATAAAATACTTGAGAATGTGAGTATATGTAATATTTGAAGTAGTGAACTCATTTAATTAATGAAATGTTATGTGACGTGGTTGTGATTGGAAGTTTTGGGAAATGATAAAGTTAGGTTTGTGTTATTTGTTTTTTGAAAACTCAAAATTTTATTTAAAAGCAGAAGGAAGTTTTGTTGGATTCTAGTAGAAATAAAAAATTCATTTGACCTTAAATCCTCGTGTTTGTTAAAAAAATGACACTTGGGGTCTTTTAAAAATGCTTTTCAAAGAAATTTTTTTTTCCACTATTTTGTTTTCCAAAAGAAATTTCAAACAAGGGATATACAAAAATTCAAAAAGGAATTTGAAAAGTATTATAAAAACCCAGGTCATCACAGTAGGTATTAGTTCCCAAATTCAGTCCACTCATAGCCAGTCAAAATAAGAAAAGTTATTGGGAGTCCACAAAGCAAGAAAAGTTAGTCCTTGTGAAAGTAAAAGGAGAGAGAGAGAGAGAGAGAGAGAGAGAGAGAGAGAGAGAGAGAGAGAGAGTATTCTCATGGATTGGTAGGGTTCTTAGATTATAAGATATAGGAATTGGTATCTTTCAATAAAGTCATTGTTTAATGATAGAAGATCCATTTACATAAGTGATCTCTTAAGAGTTCAAGTTTCAACTTGGATCGTGCATATAGAACTTTGGAGAGCATGACAACTACTGTATAACAATATTTTATGAATTATGACAAAGATCATGATATAGTCATAATAAGGTTAAAAAAAGAAGAAGAAGAAAATTTCAAGTTTGTCTAAAAATGTAGTAGATAATTATTATTAATAATTTTGGGGTATTATGAAAGATCAGTATCAAAATTTTATTCTTAGGTCTTAATGATAATATAGACCAAGTGTTTGATACGTGATACTAACCTGATTTAGATCATAAATCGAGATATAATTATAGATGAGTTTTTAAAGAAGAATGATTAAATTGATTGATATTTCTAATTGAAAACTCCAATATATGGTAAGCTTCATTTGTCTGATAATCTTGACAATTTTATACAAATTTGGGTGAAGAAAATACAATGACATTTGAGCATAGTTTCCTTTTTGAAATGGTGGTTAAAAAATATGAAAAATCAAAAAGTGCAGAGAAAGACAATCGTAAAAGGAAGATATTCAATGTAAGTAAATGAGAGTGATTATTTAAATGTGAATCTCATAAAGTGATTGACACAGTGATTGAATCAATGTTTTCCGAGAAGAAAATCTTAAATCTACCTACCATTTACAATGAATTCGATTGAACTTGAAAGTTTGAGAACATAGTGGATTTTTGAAAGGAAGGTACAATTGAGGAAATTGAAAGAATGAATGTTAGATTGTATAATTTATGTATAGATTTAGTTAGACAATTTAGATATTCATACTATGATATTTAGAAGAAAATTTAGAACTTATGTTATTAGATAATTAATCATTAGATACGATTACATTTATGAATTTTTGGATACATATGATATGAAATTTGAGGAAGTTCACCCAAAGTGATCAACTTTTTCCATAATTATTGGAAAAAATAATGTTAATATTTGATTAGAGGAGACATTGAAAGGTTTCAAATGTTTTAATTGTACGAGTGAGGGACAATTAGAATTTCAAGGACTATAGAATAAAGTGTACCCATTAAGCTGACGCCGTTCAATGTATTGATTATGAAACAAAAGTTTCAAGCATTTGAAGAGTATGCTTGAAGTTAGTTTTAGCAGTTTAGGTGATTTTAAGAAATTTGAAGAAGATGATATATTTATGTAGGATTTCTTTCATGACTGGAAAAAGTTGAATGACATTTTAGAAAGACTTGAAGAGACAAAAGTATAAGAAAAAGTAAACAAAGTTAGCTACTATATCGATTCTCATCTCACTTTCAAATAGTGATGCTTTTAGTGAGTTTAGGGTTATTGGTGAAGATGATTGAAAAATGATCGCTGTCGGCGTACTCACACAGTGTAAAATTTTTAAATTAAAAAAAAAAAAAAAAAACTTTGTGGATCTCGTAGATCAGGTCTTTACCTACATTTCTGTGACATTTGGCTAGATTTCATTACCATTTGGTGTCGAAAAAACTTAGAAAAACCATTACCTTTGCCAGAAAACTAACACAATTGCTAGTGTCAATTTTCCATCTATATATTCGTCATTCCTTCTTCAATCCATAAAATAGGTTTTTCTCTACACACAATGGAAAAGAAAATGAATGGTTATAATAATCATTTTTCTAGTCATTTTGTACTTGTTTTTCTCATTCTTTGGCACATTTTCCTCCTTTGAAGAAAATAGTGACACCCACTACTCTAGGCATGATATGGTAGCCCAAATCTACTTCAATTGTTGTAAATTTTTGTGTATATGCTTTTTATTTTTTCCGTGATGAGTGCAATGAATAGTTTGGATATTTCAATATCACAGTTGATCACCTTTTCCATGGTCATCTTCTCCAATGGTCTTCTTCATTTTTCTATTGCCAGATTTCTCCAAGGCCGGCAATAATTGCAGCCTAAACTCTCTTTCTCTCTTCACATTCTGCTTTCCTTCCTCTTCTTTTTCCTTTGGTATCTCTCTCTCTCTCTCTCTCTCTCTCTCTCTCTCTCTCTCTCTCTCTCTCTCTCTCTCTCTCTCTCTCTCTCTCTCTCTCTCTCTCTCTCTCTCTCTCTCTCTTCTTCCTTCTTCCTTCTCCCCTTTCTCTTTTCTTGTTCTTTCGCTCCTCTCTCGTGTTCACTCTCTTTGTTGTTTAACATTTAGGGAAATCTGATTGTTTTCTCTTATGAGTTGGTGCCATTAGTAAAAATAGGCCCTCCCTTTAAGCCATAATCATTCCTTTTTTACATCATATAATTATTATAATATATGTATATATATACTTATATATGATTAAAACATAATCATTCTAGTTTGTAACTTTAGACTACCATAACATAATACACTACAATGATTTTTACTTGTCCGTTGAAGATTTCTATAAGTGGGGTCCACTAATAAATATACAAAAATTATCCTTTGTGAGAAAAAATTCTAACCTTTTCACTTAAAATTCAATCTTAGCATACTTATTGTTATTGTAATTATTATTTAATCATTTGTTTAAATTCAACTTTTGCATCTACGAGGGTCAATGAGTTGATCGGATTCAAAGATTTAACAAAAATTGATGATTGCATTGACAAGATAAAATGATTTAGTAAAAATTGAAAGTTGATCGAAGAGATCAAATAATTTGATGAAAATCAATGATTGGATCAACAACATCCTATGACTTGATGAGAATGAATGGTCGACCTATGAGATCTAGTGACTTGATTAAAATCAAGCTTTGGATCGGTGAGATTTGATAAAAATAAATGATTGGATCAGTGAGATATGATAATTTGTTGAAATTTGATGGTTGCATAGATGAGATCCAATGATTTGATGAAAATTGATATTTGGGTTTATGTGATTCAATGATTTGATCAAAATCAAATGTCAGATCAACAAGATCTAATGATTTGATATAAATTGATTATCAAATCGATAAAAGTTAATGTTTTAAATAAATTTAAATGTGGGATCAAAGAGTTCCAATAACATGATGATCGATGTTCTAATAGACAAATTTCTATCATTTGATTAAAGCCAATGATCAAATTGTTGAGACCAAATGATTTGATGTAAATTGATGGTTGAATTGACATATTTGATGATTGGATGAAAATCAAGGGTTGGGACAATGAGATCCAATGATTTAATGAAAGTCAATAGTTAGTTATGAGATCAAATGGTCAGTTGAAATCAACAATCAGATCTACTAATTTGATGAAAATTAAGGATGGAATTATTATGATTTGACTAAAAACAATAGTTAGATCTAAGAGAGTTGATTAAAATGTATGGGAAGATCAATGAGAATTAGCAATTTAATAAAATCAAGCATTGAATTTCTAAGATGTAATTATTTAACGAAAATCAATGAGAAGATTCCTTAGATTTGGTGATTTGATGAAAATCAATCATTAGATAAATGAAATATTGTAATTTAATGAATAGAAAATGTTGAATTGATTAGATCCGATGATTTGATGAAAATGAATCGTTGGACTAATTAGATTTGATCATTTGATAAAAATCATGGGTCAATCAAAGAGATTAACTCCACTAATGCTGGTCCCAAGCCCGGATGAAAAAGGAGAAGGGTCTTGCATTAGGTGCCAATCGGCAAGGGAGAAGTTGAAGATGATTTTGTTATTTATTTCTTACAAATGAATATGCATTTGTATATTAGTTTGTGAGGAAGAAATAAAAAATCATCTCCAGCTTCTTAAAATATGGCAACTCTTATGTCAGGTGCCAACCAAAAAGGGTGAAGTTGAAGATGATTTTGTTATTTCTTTTCTGCTTGCAAATGAATATGTATTTGTATATTAGTTTGTAAGGAAAAAATGAAAATCATCTTCAAATTCTTAAAACTATGGCAACCATAGCATGACATGAATAAAAAATTGACAGTCCCTTAAGCTAGGGTGCTCCCCGTAAGCGACGCACTACATCGGATCCCAGGTGCGGTGAAAAATAAGCAACGGCTGCTAGGGTATTGTCCCAGAAGCAATGCGCTATATCGAATCCTGGGTGTAGTAAAAAATGGGCAAGGGCTACTAAAGCGTCCCCTCGGAAGCGACACGCTGCATCAGAACCCAAGTGCAATGAAAAGTGGACATAGGTTCATGCCATGGAGGTCGAGAAGGGCAACAGTAAATAAGATATCTCCAGAGCATAAGATTCGTATTGCCACATGGAATATAGGGACATTGATAGGTAAGAGTTTGGAGTTGGTAGACATGATGAAACGTAGGAGAGGCAACATCGCTTGTATCCAAGAAACTAAGTGGAAGGGGCTAAAGCTAGAGAAATTGATGGGTATAAATTATGGTATGTAAGAAAGGATAATGACAAAAATGGCGTAGGAATAATAGTGGATAAGGAATTAAAGGATAAAGTTGTGGACATTAAAAGAATTAGTGATAGAATTATAATAATAGAACTTGTTCTAGGAGAGCAGATTATAAATGTTATAAGTGCATACACACCACAAGTAGGGTTACAAGATATAATCAAGAGACATTTTTGGGAAGATATGGAGGGAGTCATGTAGGAAATTCCCAACACTGAGGGGATATTTATAGGAGCAGACCTAAATGGTCATGTAGGAAAAGAAAAGGAATGATATGATAGAATACATGGATGATATGGTATAGGTGAACGAAATGAGATGGGGGAGACTATCCTCGATTTTGCTTTGTCATATAGCCTGGCCATTGCAAATACACTTTTTAAGAAGAGGGATGAACACTTAATAACCTTTAAAAGTGGACTTCATAAAAGCCAAATAGACTTTTTTCTACTTAGGAATACTGAACGATCTATGTGTAAGGATTGTAAGGTGATAACTAGTGAGAGTTTAACCTCATGACATAGGTTAATTGTTATGGTTATCCATATCAAAAGATGGAAGAAAGGAAATGAACTTAATAGGTATCCAAAAATTAAGTGGTGAAACTTAAAAGGAGAGAAAATAACCTCATTCACAAATAAGTTGATGGTAGAAGGAAATTAGAACTATGAAATAGAAGTAAATACCATGTGGATTAATATTGCTGAGTCCATTAAGAAAGTAGCAAAAGATGTCTTATGAGTATCTAAAGGTAAAAGGAAATTAGTAAAGGAAACATGGTGGTGGAGTGAAACAGTGCAAAAGTTATTAAAGAAAAACTAATGTGTTTTAAAGCATGGCGTAAGACTAAAAATAATGAAAACTATGAACAATATAAGAATGCTAAAAAGGTTGCTAAGAGAATAGTAAGTGAGGCTAAACTTAAAGCATATGATGAGTTCTATAATAGACTAGTTACAAGAGAAGGTAAGAAAGATGTGTTTAAACTTGCAAAAGTAAGAGAATAGAAGGGTAAGGACCTAGATCATGTTAGGTGCATTAGAAGCAATGACCAAAGGGTATTAGTCAAAGATGATGAAATCAAACAAAGGTGGGGAACATACATTAAAAAATTGTTAAATGACAATGGCTATGAGAATATAGGGATTGAAAATACTATAAATCTAAATAACATTGGATATTATAGATATAAACATAGGATTATAATACCTGAAGTGAAAGAGGCCTTGAAAAGGATGAAATTAGGAAAGGCCATGGGACCCGATGGTATACCAATAGAGGTTTGGAAGCATATGGGAGATATTGGGGTAGTTTGGTTGACCAAGTTGTTTAACAAGATTATAAAATCAAAGAAAATGCCTGATGAGTAGAGGAAAAGCTCTATTGTACAAATTTATAAGAATAAAGGAGACATATAGAGCTACACTAATTATTAAGGCATCAAACTTATGAGCCACACTATGAAACTTTTTGAAAGAGTGATTGAGAAGAGGTTACGACATGAAACAAGTGTATTGGAGAATCAGTTTGGTTTCATGCCTAGGAGGTCTACCATGGAAGCTATTTTCTTAATAAGATAATTAGTAGAGAAATACAAGGAGAGGAGGAAAGACCTCCACATGGTCTTTATCGACCTAGAGAAAGCTTATAATAGAGTCCCTAGAGAGTTAATATGGAAGGCATTGGGTGATAAAGGGGTTTTGTAGGGGTATATAGACATAATTAAAGATATGTATGAGGGAGAGGTAACAAATGTTAAAACCATTAGTGGCGAGACTGATGATTTTCCTATCACTGTACGATTGCACCAAGGATTGGCATTGAGCCCATACCTTTTCACATTGGTTATGGATGAGTTAACATAACATCTGCACAAGAAGATTCCCTGGTGCATGCTATTTGCAGATGATATAGTCTTACTTCATGAGATAAGAGAGGTTGTAAACATAAAGCTAGAGTTATGAAGAGTAGCATTAGAATCTAAAGGATTTAAAATTAGCCGAACTAAGACAGAATATATGGAATGAAATTTTAGCAAGGAGAGGAGTAGGAGTGGAACACCAGTCAAGATTGATAACTAAGAAGTCCCAGTAAAAGACCACTTTTGGTACTTAGGATCAATGATCCATGAGAGTGGAGAGATTGAGAGGAAGGTTAACCAGAGAATTCAAGCGAGCTGGAACAAATGGAGATGTGCATCTGGAGTTTTGTGTGATCAGTAGGTGCCACTCAAACTAAAAGGAAAATTCTATAGGATGGCCATAAGGCCAGCCATGCTCTATGGATTAGAGTGTTGGGTAGTTAAGGAACATCATGCTCATAGGATGAGCATCACAGAAATGAGGATGCTGAGATGGATGAGTGGTAAGACAAGAAAGGATAGAATTAGAAATGAAAATATTAGAGGAAATTTAGGAGTAGCACCAATAGGTAACAAGATGAGGGAGATTAGACTTAGATGATTTGGACATGTTCAAAGGAGACCAACAATGACACTCGTTAAAAGGAGTGAGGCGATACAAGTAGAAGATTCTAAAAGGGAAAGGGGAAGGCCTAAATGTAATGACTCTATTTTTGTAACCTTGAAATCCCAAGTTGGTAATGAAAAGTTCACTTTTTGAGATAAGGGTATTTTGGTCATTTCACTGTTCACCTTGACTAGACCCAAAAATTTGGTCCTTAGAATGGTACCCTTAGGTGCATCTCAAAAAAAGGAATCCAACAAGGCCAAAATCACCCAAAACGGAGTTAAAATGAGCAAGTTATGGCCCTTTGAAGTTCAAGGGCAAAATGGTAATTAAATTTAAAACGAATTGGCCTGAAAAAACAGGGACCTGTTTTGATACGGGCACCCCCTTCTTCCCAAACGTACTGCATCACCGACATTCTAGAATATTGGTGTGCAGGGGGAAACCACCACCATTCTAGAGGTTTCTCCACCGCCATGGAATGGCGGTGGAAACCCCCTCCAGAACCCTTCTTAAGCTCTATAAATAGAGCTCTTGGGCACCTCCAATGGCAGCCCAAAACCCTAGGAAAAACCAGCCTTGGAGTGGCAAGCAAGAGGAGAAACCATGAAAAATACCCAGCCACAAACCAGGTACACCTTAAACAACTCCAAACCCATCTCCCCCTCAGTCTTACGTTGAATATCCCTAAGTTTTTGCAGGAGAAACCATGCAAAACGGGGCTCTAGGGAGCCACAACAGACCCAGGGCAAGTGCCTGGGGCATTCTGGTTCGACAGGGTCGAACTAGGGCGTCCCGAGGATGCCCAGGTTAGCACAGAACCAAAACGCACCAAGTGTGTCAAAGGCAAACCGACGGGCGCGTCCATGGACGCGCCCGTAAACGAGAACAAGGGGAGAAGGCCCGGTGCATCAGCAGACGCGCCTGTGGGGCACGCGCAGCTAACGCGGGACGCGTTAATGTCTCAGGCGCCTGCCTCGTATGGGCCTGCTATGGTGACACCGCACGTACGGGCCAGTCGCAGCTCGACTAGGACGCAGGTGCGTCCCGGGAGCAGTGATGCAGGGTACGTTTTGGGCCTTCTATGTACACTTTGTTCTTTTAGAATTGATGAAGGATGAAATTAGTCTTGGGGTTTGAAGGAAGATCACCTTTAATCGTATCTGATTTGAGTAAGGAAAATCTTTGATTCTAGAAATTTGATGAAATAATTTTTCTTATTTGAGAAAGGATCACCTTTGATTCTTTAAATTTGAGGAAGAGTCACCTACAATTCTTAGAATTGATTTTAGGGTTGATACTCTAGAATTTGCAAAAAATTGAAAGGCAAATCAATGAGATTTCATGATGCGTAGAGATCATTGATTGAGTCAATAAGATTGGACAATTTGATAAAAATTAGTGAGTAGGTTGACAAGATCCAATGATGTGACAAAAAAAATGAACAGTTAGATCAACCAGATATGATGATTTACTTAAAATCAATGATCGAATCAACAGGATCAAATAAATTATTCAATATAAATAGTAAGATAAATGGCATCCAATGATTTGATGAAAACTAATGATTGGATTGATTAAATCCAAAGATTAGATAAAGATCAAGAATTGGATCAACGGTATCCATTATATTATGAAACTAAATGGTCGAACAAGTGAGATTCGATGATTTGATAATAATTAAGGTCTGATTAATGAGATCTAATTATTCAATACATAGAAATGATCAAATCAGATCTACAAGATTCAATGAAAATGATGATTGGATCATTGAGCTCTGATCATTTGTTTAAACTCAACCTTCTTGTCTATGAGGGTCATTGAGTTCATATGATTTGAAGATTTAATGAGAATTAATGTTTGTATTGACAACATAAAATAATTAAATGGAAACTAACAGTTAAATTAACAAGATCCAATGACTTTAAAAAAAAAAAGCATCAATAGTTGGATCAACAGGATCCGATGATTAGATAAAGATCAATAATCAGATCAAAGATAAGATGAAAATCAATGGCCAAAATAATGAGGTCCAATGATTTTATGAAAATTATGTTTGATCAAAGAGATATAATGATTTAATAAAAAAAAGTAAGCATTAGATAGATGAGATCCAAGGATTTAATGATAGTCAATGGTCGGGTTTATGAGAGCTAGTATTATGATGAAAAATTGATGGTTAAATCTATGAGACAAAAATCAAAGTTGGGATCAATGAGATATGTTGATTTGATGGAAATGAAGGGTTGAATCAATCAGTTTAGATGATTTCATTAAAGTTGGCAATTAGATATACAAGGTTCATTGAAAAAGATGATTGGATCGATGAGCTCCGATCATTTGTTAAAATTCAACCTTCGCATCTATGAGGTTCGATGAGTTATGAGATTCAAAGATTTAATGAAAAATGATAGCTATATTGATAAGATAAAATGATTCGATGGAAATTAGCTGTTAGATTGACAAGATCCAATGATTTGATGAAAATCAATAGTCCGATCAATACGATCTGATGACTTGATGTGAGTATGGAGAACTGATGTGATTTAGTGATTAGATGAATACCAAGGTTTAGATCGACGACATTTGATGAGTAGATGAAAATCAATGATTGGATCAATAAGATCAAATAATTTGTTGAAACTTGAGTGCTAGATTGATGGGATCCAATGATTTGGAGAAAATCAATAATTGAATTAATGAAATTTATTATTCATTGAAAACTGACTATTAGATCGATAAGATCAAATGATTTGATGATATTTAAAGGTCGGATAAGTGAGATCTAATGATCTGATGAAATTTATAGCTAGATTGACAATATCTAGTTATTTAATTGCAATGAATTATTAAATAATTTGAAAAAATTATAGGATTGATGAGATCTGATAATTTGAGAAAAAAAAATTTGATAGATGGAGGGATGAGATCAGATGATTTGTTGAAAATTGTTAAATGTTCATTTTTGGCCAAAATACCCTTAATTTAGCATTTAAGTAGATCATCTAACTCATCAATTTGATTACTTTTACATAAAATATGAATTTTACCTTAAATTGACCATGCAACTATTAATTTGTCAAATTTAATAGTCAGGTGATCATCAGAGCTAATTAGAGATATAATGTATAGTTTAGATTACTCTAATTTAGTCTTTTATTTTGCAAATTAATTAGAAGAAGCTAGGATGGCTTAGATCAAAAGTGAACGGTATAGATCACCCATCAAGAATCAACATGCAAGATGGAAAGGGTTCCTCAAAGGGAATTAGTTTTAATTGAAGAATGTGAAATCAATTGGGAAATAGAAAGCTACAATAAAAGAAAGGAGAGTTAGTAGAGGAACCAAAATTAGAAGGATATTAGGGGGGGGAATCTTTGAAAAGAGGAAATAGAGTAATTATATAAGAGAAAGAAGGCAATTTCTTCCCCCCCACCCTCAAGCTGGACTGCAGGATGCAAGACACACCCGTTCTCTTCTCTCTTTTTTTTTTCCTTTGTCATATTACTATTTTTCCTTTGCATTCCATCATTTTTTTTTCTCTGTATTTTAGTTGTTTCCTTCATCATTTCCACCATAATTCTCTAATCTTCTTCTCCCCCCTTCTCATCCCTCTCTTCTCATTTGTCCAACATTGTACCCATCCCTTCTCATCTCTCCCTCTCTCTTGGCTCCATCTTCAACTCGACATGCAGTCATCCCCTCTCTTTCGCTCCACTTCTATTTCCTACCTCTCTCTCTCTCGTTCCCAGCACCTCTGCTCCACCAGCCAAGCTACCTTCATACACCGGTGTCACATTTTCCCTTGTTCTCATCATCTCCAACTAGCCTAGCACCACCAATTCCCAAATGACAGTGGCAACACTGGCAGCATTGCCTGTTGCTCCCCCTCCCTCCCATCTCCTTCCACTGTCGTCTTCACCAAAGAAAACTCAACATGGGTTTTCCCACAACTTCCTCTTCCCCCACTTCATCTCCTCCTTCTCTTCCCTTATTCCCCATCTCCCACTACTTGAGTCGTCTTCTTCCTCGATCAAATTTCCTGTTTTCGTTTAATTCTAAAAATTCCATTTTTGCCCTCACATATCTAATTTAATTCCAGCCGTGTCCCTTTTTTAATTACATCTGTGTGCCTATTCCTACTCCAGTTTTATTTTGTTTGTGTTCTGTTATCCATGAACTACATGATTTGAACTAATTTAATCAAGGTTTAACCTAATCAACAGGTTAACCTTAACAACCAAGATTTCTCTATTTCTCCTCTGTTTCTTATCAAATTTTAAATTAACTTCAGACATCATTCTTAGGACATCCCTCAGTTAATTAATGTCTTTGATCGTAAATCTAAAATCCATAAAGTGATCTAGATGGTCTAGATCCCAAAATCCTTATTTAGCCCAGATCTTTAAAATTTTGAGGATTTTGCCTAAGCTAACTATTAGATCCTTAATCAGAAGCACTAGAAAGATATTGATAAAGTCTGATCAAAGTTTATGAGACCAGATTTGAACAAATTGACATTGAAAGTAGATTTTTCTTATTTTTATTAGTTAAATTTCTGTCTTTTTGAGTTGGACTTCTGTAATTTTCATTAATCAAATATATCTGAAGTCTGATTACACTTCCAATTAAATTAGATAATTTATTTTTAATTTATGAACAATTAAATTTTATTTAAACTCCAATTCTTAAAGCGAGTCCCTGTGGGATTGACCTGTACTTACACAATGCTACACTATAATAGTCTGTGCACTTGTGGTAAAATAAATAAAAATCATTTGTTTGATTTATGAGATAAGATTATAGGTGAAAATTATAATTCAAAGCAATGTTATAAGATTCTTTTATGTAAATCAATAGATGAATTGATAAGATCTGACAATTCCATGAAAATTGGTGGTGGGATGATTGATGAAAATTGATGAACTAGATAAAATCAAAATCAATTATTAGATCAAAGAGATATAATGATTCGAATAAAATTGATGGTAGGATTGATGAAATCTGTTGTGTTGATGAAAATCAAAGTCAGTTCGAGGAGATCCGATGATTTGATGAAATTGACAATGTAATCAATTAGATATGATGATTTGATTAAAATTAATGGTCAAAACAATGAGATCCATTATTTTGATGAAAATCTAAGAGCAAAAAAGCGAGGCTTTAAAAACTAGTGTGATTCAATGATTTGATGAATATTAATAGTTAAATCAATGAGATTCGATGACTTGATAAAAATCAATGGTCAGATCAATGGACTGGGTGATTTGATGAAGATGGAAGGTTAGGTTAATAAGATGCAATGATATGATGAAAGATCTCTTTGTTCTTTTTTGTTTGAGAAAGTATCAACTCAATTCTTTAGGTTTGATGAAAGATCACTGCCCATCTTATCTAGTTTGAGAAAGAAAAATCTCTAATCCTAGAAATTTGATGAATTTTTTTTCTTATTTGAAGGGCGAATTGATGGGATATGATGACTCGTAGAGATCATCGTTAAGTCAATGAGATTGGATGATTTAAGAAAAATTAGTGGCCAGGTTGATAAGATCCAATGATGTGACAAAAGTGAATGATTGGATCGATGAAATATGGTGATTTACATAAAATAAATGGTCGAATCAACAACATCTAACGATTTGTTGAATATAAATAGTAAGATCAATGGCATTCAATGATTTGATGAAAACTAATGATTGGATTGTACTAAAAAATTCAAAATAAAAGGATATGTCTGCAATTTAACTTTTAATATAGTTGGAATGCAAAATTTCCCTTTCTTATGTAAAAGTAGATATCCTTTTTATTTTTGCATTTGTACCATGGACCTTCAAAATAGTAGAATTTAGCCACATCATTGATAATTAAGTGATTTCTAAGACTAAAATATTCAAAATATAGGAATATGTGTACAATTTCTCTTTTAATATAGTTGGAATGTGAAATTTCACTTTCTTGTAGAAAATTAGACATTCTGTGCATTTTTTACATTTGTGACCTAGAACTTGAAAATAGTAGAATTAAGCATAATTAGTGATAATAAGTAAATTTTAAGGCTAAAATATTTAAAATATAGGGATATGCATACAATTTATCTTTTAATATAGTTGAAATGTGAAATTGCACTTCCTTGGGGAAATGTATATATTTTGTGTATTTTTTACATTTGTACCTTAGAACTAGAAAATAGTAAAATTAAGCCTAGCAACTTCACATTTCAACTATTTTAAAAGTTAAATTGTGTACATATTCCTAAATTTTGAATATTCTAGATATAGAATATTTAATTTTACACACTAAAAAGCAATTTCAAATTCTAACTAAATTAAAAGATAAATTGTATACATCTCCTCATATTTTGAATATTTTACTCTTAGAAATCACACAATTATCACTAATTAGGCTTAAACATACTGTTTTAAAGGTCCATGGTGCAAACATAAAAGATACAAAAAAAATTTAATTTTCTATAAGAAAGTGCAGTTTCACATTCAAACTATATTAAAAGATAAATTGTATACATATCCCCATATTTTGAATATTTTACTCTTAGAATCACTCAATTATCACTAATTAGGATTAAATATATTGTTTTAAAGGTCCATGGTACAAACATAAAAAATACACAAAATGTTTAATTTTCTATAAGAAAGTGCAATTTCACAATCGACCTATATTGAAAGATAAATTTTAACCATATCCCTATATTTTGAATATTTTAGCCTTAAAATTTACTTAATCATCACTTACATGGCATAATACTATAGTTTTGAAGGTCCATGGTGGAAATAAAATAATGCACGTAATATTTAATTCTAAACAAGAAATAGCAATTTCACATTGCAACTATTTCAAAAGTTAAATTGTGTACATATTCCTAATTTTTTAGTATTTTAGTCATAGAATATTTAGTTTTACACAACAAAAAGCTATTTCACATTCTAACTAAATTAAAAGATAAATTGTCTACATTTCCGCATATTTTGAATATTTTATTTTAGAAATCACTCAATTATCACTAATTAGGCTTAAACATACTGTTTTAAAGGTCAATGGTAGAAACATAAAAAAATACACAAAATATTTAATTTTCTATAAGAAAGTGCAATTTCATATTAAAAATATTAATAAATAAATTTTAAACATTTCCCTATATTTTGAAGATTTTAGCCTTAAAATTTACTTAATCATAGCTAACTTGGCTTAATTCTACAAATTTGAAGGTCCATGGTAGAAATAAAATAATGCACAAAATATCTAATTTTAAACAAGAAATAGAAATTTCACAATTCAACAACATTAAAAGTTAAATTGTGTACATATTCCTAAATTTTGAATATTTTAGTCGTTGAATATTTTATTTTACACAACAAAAAGCATTTTCACATTCTGATTAAATTGAAAGATAAATTGTATACATATCCCCATATTTTGAATATTTTACTCTTAAAAATCAGTCAATGATCACTAATTAGGCTTAAACATACTATTTTAAAGGTCCATGGTGCAAACATAAAAAATACACAAAAGATTTAATTTTCTATAAGAAAGTGCAGTTTCACATTACAACTATATTAAAAGATAAACTTTAAACATATCCCTATATTTTGAATATTTTAGCCTTAAAATTTACTTAATCATCCCTTACTTGGCTTCATTCTACAGATTTGAAGGTCCGTGGTAGAAATAAAATAATTCACAGAATATCCAATTTTAAATAAGAAATAGAAATATCACATTTCAACTATTTTAAAAGTTAAATTATGTACATATTCCTAAATTTTGAATATTTTAGTCGTTGAATATTTTATTTTACACAACAAAAAGCAATTTCACATTCTAACAATAATAAAAGATAAATTGTATACATATCCCCACATTTTGAATATTTTACTCTTAGAAATCACACAATCATCACTAATTAGGCCTAAACATACTATTTTAATGGTCCTTGGAGCAAACATAAAAAAATAAACAAAATATTTATTTTTCTATAAGAAAGTGCAATTTCACATTCGAACTATATTAAAACATAAATTTTAAACATATCCCCATATTTTGAATATTTTAGCCTTAAAATTTACTTAATCATCACTTACTTGGCATAATTCTATAGTTTTGAAGGTCCATGGTGGAAATAAAATAATGCACATAATATCTAATTCTAAACAAGAAATAGCAATTTCACATTGCAATTATTTTAAAAGTTAAATTGTGTACATATTCCTAATTTTTTAAAATTTTAGTCAGAGAATATTTAATTTTACACAAAAAAAAAAAAGAAATTTCACATTCTAACTAAATTAAAAGATAAATTGTATATATATCCCCATATTTTGAATATTTCATTTCAGAAATCACCCAATTATCACTAATTAGGCTTAAACATACTGATTTAAAGGTCCATGGTAGAAACATAAAAAATAATCAAAATATTTAATTTTCTATAAGAAATTGCAATTTCACATTAAAAAATATTCAAAAATAAATTTTGAACATTTCCCTATATTTTGAAGATTTTAGCCTTAAAATTTACTTAATCATAGCTAACTTGGCTTAATTCTACAGATTTGAGGTCCATGGTAGAAATAAAATAATGAACAAAATATCTAATTTTAAACAAAAAATAGAAATTTCACATTTCAACTATTTTAAAAGTTAAATTTTGTCCATATTCCTAAATTTTGAATATTTTAGTCGTTGAATATTTTATTTTACACAACAAAAAGCAATTTCACATTCTAAAAATATTAAAAGACAAATTGTATACATATCCCCATATTTTGAATATTTTACTCTTAAAAATCGCTCAATTATCACAAATTAGGCTTAAATATAGTGTTTTAAAGGTCCATGGTACAAACATAAAAAATACACAAAATATTTCATTTTCAATAAGAAAATGCAATTTTACATTCGAACTATATTAAAAGATAAACTTTAAACATATCCCTATATTTTGAATATTTTAGCCTTAAAATTTACTTAATCATCACTTGGCTCAATTCTATAGTTTTCAAGCTCCATGGTAGAAATAAAATATGCACAAAATATCTAATTTTAAATAAGAAATAGCAATTTCACATTTCAACTGTTTTAATAGTTAAATTGTGTACATATTCCTAAATTTTGAATATTTTAGTCTTAGAATATTTAATTTTACGCACCAAAAAGCAATTTCACATTCTAACAATATGAAAAGATAAATTGTACACATATCCCCACATTTTGAATATTTTACTCTTAGAGATCACTCAATCATCACTAATTAGGCCTAAACATACTGTTTTAATGGTCCTTGGAGCAAGCATAAAAAATACACAAAATATTTAATTTTCAATAAGAAAGTGCAATTTCACATTTGAACTATATTAAAAGATAAACTTTAAACATATCCCTATATTTTTGAATATTTTAGCCTTAAAATTTACTTAATCATCACTTGGCTCAATTCTATAGTTTTCAAGCTCCATGGTAGAAATAAAATACGCACAAAATATCTAATTTTAAATAAGAAATAGCAATTTCACATTTCAACTGTTTTAATAGTTAAATTGTGTACATATTCCTAAATTTTGAATATTTTAGTCTTAGAATATTTAATTTTACGCACCAAAAAGTAATTTCACATTCTAACAATATGAAAAGATAAATTGTACACATATCCCCACATTTTGAATATTTTACTCTTAGAGATCACTCAATCATCACTAATTAGGCCTAAACATACTGTTTTAATGGTCCTTGGAGCAAGCATAAAAAATACACAAAATATTTAATTTTCAATAAGAAAGTGCAATTTCACATTAAAACTATATTAAAAGATAAACTTTAAACATATCCCTATATTTTCAATATTTTACCCTTAAAATTTACTTAATCATCCCTTACTTGGCTTCATTCTACGGATTTGAAGGTCCATGGTAGAAATAAAATAATGCACAGAATATCTAATTTTAAACAAGAAATAGAAATTTCACATTTCAACTATTTTAAAAGTTAAATTATGTACATATTCCTAAATTTTGAATATTTTAGTTGTTGAATATTTTATTTCACACAACAAAAAGTAATTTCACATTCTAACAATATTAAAAGATAAATTGTATACATATCCCCACATTTTGAATACTTCACTCTTAGAAATCACTCAATCATCACTAATTAGGCCTAAACATACTGTTTTAATGGTCCTTGGAGCAAGCATAAAAAATACACAAAATATTTAATTTTCAATAAGAAAGTGCAATTCCACATTTGAGCTATTTTAAATGATAAACCTTAAGCAGAGCCCTATATTTTCAATATTTTACCTTTAAAATTTACTTAATCATCCCTTACTTGGCTTCATTCTACCGATTTGAAGGTCCATGGTAGAAATAAAATAATGCACAAAATATCTAATTTTAAACAAGAAATAGAAATTTCACATTTCAACTACTTTAAAAGTTAAATTGTGTACATATTCCTAAATTTTGAATATTTTAGTAGTTGAATATTTTATTTTACACAACAAAAAGCAATTTCACATTCTAACAATAATAAAAGATAAATTGTATACATATCCCCACATTTTGAATATTTTACTCTTAGAAATCACACAATCATCACTAATTAGGCCTAAACGTACTGTTTTAATGGTCCTTGGAGCAAACATAAAAAATAAACAAAATATTTAATTTTCTATAAGAAAGTGCAATTTCACATTCGAACTATATTAAAACATAAATTTTAAACATATCCCTATATTTTGAATATTTTAGCCTTAAAATTTACTTAATCATCACTTACATGGCATAATACTATAGTTTTGAAGGTCCATGGTGGAAATAAAATAATCCACGTAATATTTAATTCTAAACAAGAAATAGCAATTTCACATTGCAACTATTTCAAAAGTTAAATTGTGTACATATTCCTAATTTTTTAAAATTTTAGTCATAGAATATTTAATTTTACACAACAAAAAGCAATTCCACATTCTAACTAAATTAAAAGATAAATTGTATATATATCCCCATATTTTGAATATTTTATTTCAGAAATCTCCCAATTATCACTAATTAGGCTTAAACATACTGATTTAAAGGTCCAAGGTAGAAACATAAAAAGTACACAAAATATTTAATTTTCTATAAGAAAGTGCAATTTCACATTAATAAATATTCAAAAATAAATTTTGAACATTTCCCTATATTTTGAAGATTTTAGCCTTAAAATTTACTTAATCATCCCTAACTTGGCTTAATTCTACAGATTTGAAGGTCCATGGCAGAAATAAAATAATGAACAAAATATCTAATTTTAAACAAAAAATAGAACTTTCACATTTCAACTATTTTAAAAGTTAAATTTTGTCCATATTCCTAAATTTTGAATATTTTAGTCGTTGAATATTTTATTTTACACAACAAAAAGCAATTTCACATTCTAAAAATATTAAAAGACAACTTGTATACATATCCCCATATTTTGAATATTTTACTCTTAAAAATCGTTCAATTATCACTAATTAGGCTTAAATATACTGTTTTAAAGGTCCATGGTACAAACATAAAAAATACACAAAATATTTAATTTTCTATAAGAAAGTGCAGTTTCACATTAAAACTATATTAAAAGATAAACTTTAAACATATCCCTATATTTTGAATATTTTAGCCTTAAAATTTACTTAATCATTCCTTACTTGGCTTCATTCTACGGATTTGAAGGTCCATGGTAGAAATAAAATAATGCACAAAATATCTAATTTTAAATAAGAAATAGCAATTTCACATTTCAACTGTTTTAAAAGTTAAATTGTGTACATATTGCTAAATTTTGAATATTTTAGTCTTGAATATTTAATTTTACACAACAAAAAGCAATTTCACATTCTGACTAAATTAAAAGATAAATTATATACATATCCCCATATTTTGAATGTTTTACTCTTAAAAATCACTCAATTATCACTAATTAGGCTTAAATTTACTATTTTGAAGGTCCATGGTACAAAGATAAAAAATACACAAAATATTTAATTTTCAATAAGAAAGTGCATTTTCACATTCGAACTATATTAAAAGATAAACTTTAAACATATCCCTATATTTTGAATATTTTACCCTTAAAATTTACGTAATCATCACTTGGCTCCATTCTATAGTTTTCAAGCTCCATGGTAGAAATAAAATAATGCACAAAATATCTAATTTTAAATAAGAAATAGCAATTTCACATTTCAACTGTTTTAAAAGTTAAATTGTGTACATATTCCTAAATTTTGAATATTCTAGTCTTAGAATATTTAATTTTACACACTAAAAAGCAATTTCAAATTCTAACTAAATTAAAAGATAAATTGTATACGTATCCCCATATTTTGAATATTTTACTCTTAGAAATCACTCAATCATCACTAATTAGGCCTAAACATACTGTTTTAATGGTCCTTGGAGCGAGCATAAAAAATACACAAAATATTTAATTTTCAATAAGAAAGTGCAATTTCACATTCGAGCTATTATAAATGATAAACTTTAACCAGATCCCTATATTTTGGATATTTTATCCTTAAAATTTACTTAATCATCCCTTACTTGGCTTCATTCTACGGATTTGAAGGTCCATCTTAGAAATAAAATAATGCACAGAATATCTAATTTTAAACAAGAAATAGAAATTTCACATTTCAACTATTTTAAAAGTTAAATTATGTACATATTCCTAAATTTTGAATATTTTAGTTGTTGAATATTTTATTTTACACAACAAAAAGGAATTTCACATTCTAACAATATTAAAAGATAAATTGTATACATATCCCCACATTTTGAATATTTTACTCTTAGAAATCACTCAATCATCACTAATTAGGCCTAAACATATTGTTTTAATGCTCTTTGGAGCAAGCATAAAAAATACACAAAATATTTAATTTTCAACAAGAAAGTGTAATTTCACATTCGAGCTATTTTAAATGATAAACTTTAAGCAGATCCCCATATTTTCAATATTTTACCCTTAAAATTTACTTAATCATCCCTTACTTGCCTTCATTCTACGGATTTGAAGGTCCATGGTAGAAATAAAATAATGCACAAAATATCTAATTTTAAACAAGATATAGAAATTTCACATTTCAACTACTTTAAAAGTTAAATTGTGTACATATTCCTAAATTTTGAATATTTTAGTCTTAGAATATTTAATTTTATGCACCAAAAAGCAATTTCACATTCTAACTAAATTAAAAGATAAATTGTATACGTATCCCCATATTTTGAATATTTTACTCTTAAAAATCAGTCAATTATCACTAATTAGGCTTAACCATACTATTTTAAAGCTCCATGGTGCAAATATAGAAAATACACAAAAGATTTAATTTTCTATAAGAAAGTGCAGTTTCACATTAAAACTATATTAAAAGATAAACTTTAAACATATCCCTATATTTTGAATATTTTAGCCTTAAAATTTACTTAATCATCACTTGGCTCAATTCTATAGTTTTCAAGCTCCATGGTAGAAATAAAATAATGCACAAAATATCTAATTTTAAATAAGAAATAGAAATTTCACATTTCAACTGTTTTAAAAGTTAAATTGTGTACATATTCCTAAAATTTGAATATTCTAGTCTTAGAATATTTAATTTTACACACTAAAAAGCAATTTCAAATTCTAACTAAATTAAAAGATAAATTCTATACAAATCCCCATATTTTGAATATTTTACTCTTAGAAATCACTCAATTATCACTAATTAGGCTTAAACATACTGTTTTAAAGGTCCATGGTGCAAACATAAAAGATACAAAAAAAAATTAATTTTCTATAAGAAAGTGCAGTTTCACATTCTAACAATATTAAGAGATAAATTGTATACATATCCCCACATTTTGAATATTTTACTCTTAGAAATCACTCAATCATCACTAATTAGGCCTAAACATACTGTTTTAATGGTCCTTGGAGCAAGCATAAAAAATACACAAAATATTTAATTTCCAATAAGAAAGTGCAATTTCACATTCGAACTATTTTAAATGATAAATTTAAGCATATCCCTATATTTTCAATATTTTACCCTTAAAATTTACTTAATCATCCCTTACTTGGATTCAATCTACGGATTTGAAGGTCCATGGTAGAAATAAAATAATGCACAAAATATCTAATTTTAAACAAGAAATAGAAATTTCACCTTTCAACTACTTTAAAAGTTAAATTGTGTACATATTACTAAATTTTGAATATTTTAGTCGTCGAATATTTAATTTTACACAACAAAAAGCAATTTCGTATTCTGCCTTAATTGAAAGATAAATTGTATACATGTCCCCATATTTTGAATATTTTACTCTTAAAAATCAGTCAATTATCACTAATTAGGCTTAAAAATACTATTTTAAAGGTCCATGGTGCAAACATAAAAAATACACAAAAGATTTAATTTTCTATAAGAAAGTGCAGGTTCACAATAAAACTATATTAAAAGATAAACTTTAAGCATATCCCTATATTTTGAATATTTTAGCCTTAAAATTTACTTAATCATCCCTTACTTGGTTTCACTCTACGGATTTGAAGGTCCATGGTAGAAATAAAATAGTGCACATAATATCTAATTTTAAATAAGAAATAGCAATTTCACATTTCAACTGTTTTAAAAGTTAAATTGTGTACATATTCCTAAATTTTGAATATTCTAGTCTTAGAATATTTAATTTTACACACTAAAAAGCAATTTCAAATTCTAACTAAATTAAAAGATAAATTGTATACGTATCCCCATATTTTGAATATTTTACTCTTAGAAATCACTCAATTATCACTAATTAGGCTTAAACATACTGTTTTAAAGGTCCATGGTGCAAACATAAAAGATACAAAAAAAAATTAATTTTCTATAAGAAAGTGCAGCTTCACATTCTAACAATATTAAAAGATAAATTGTATACATATCCCCACATTTTGAATATTTTACTCTTAGAAATCACTCAATCATCACTAATTAGGCCTCAACATACTGTTTTAATAGTCCTTGGAGCAAGCATAAAAAATACACAAAATATTTAATTTTCAATAAGAAAGTGCAATTTCACATTCGAACTATTTTAAATGATAAACTTTAAGCATATCCCTATATTTTCAATATTTTACCCTTAAAATTTACTTAATCATCCCTTACTTGGCTTCATTCTACGGATTTGAAGGTCCATGGTAGAAATAAAATAATGCACAAAATATCTAATTTTAAACAAGAAATAGAAATTTCACATTTCAACCACATTAAAAGTTAAATTGTGTACATATTCCTAAATTTTGAATATTTTAGTCTTAGAATATTTAATTTTACACAACAAAAAGCAATTGCACATTCTGACTAAATTGAAAGATAAATTATATACATATCCCCATATTTTGAATATTTTACTCTTAAAAATCACTCAATTATCACTAATTAGGCTTAAATTTACTGTTTTGAAGGTTCATGGTACAAAGATAAAAAATACACAAAATATTTAATTTTCTATAAGAAAGTGCAGGTTCACAATAAAACTATATTAAAAGATAAACTTTAAGCATATCCCTATATTTTGAATATTTTAGCCTTAAAATTTACTTAATCATCCCTTACTTGGTTTCACTCTACGGATTTGAAGGTCCATGGTAGAAATAAAATAGTGCACAAAATATCTAATTTTAAATAAGAAATAGCAATTTCACATTTCAACTGTTTTAAAAGTTAAATTGTGTACATATTCCTAAATTTTGAATATTCTAGTCTTAGAATATTTAATTTTGCACCCTAAAAAGGAATTTCAAATTCTAATTTAATTAAAAGATAAATTGTATACATATCCCCATATTTTGAATATTTTACTCTTAGAAATCACTCAATTATCATTAATTAGGCTTAAACATATTGTTTTAAAGGTCCATGGTGCAAACATAAAAGATACAAAAAAAAATTAATTTTCTATAAGAAAGTGCAGTTTCACATTCTAACAATATTAAAAGATAAATTGTATACATATCCCCACATTTTGAATATTTTACTCTTAGAAATCACTCAATCATCACTAATTAGGCCTAAACATACTATTTTAATGGTCCTTGGAGCAAGCATAAAAAATACACAAAATATTTAATTTTCAATAAGAAAGTGCAATTTCACATTCTAGCTATTTTAAATGATAAACTTTAAGTAGATCCCTATATTTTCAATATTTTACACTTAAAATTTACTTAATCATCCCTTACTTGGCTTCATTCTACGGATTTGAAGGACCATGGTAGAAATAAAATAATGCACAAAATATCTAATTTCAAACAACAAATAGAAATTTCAAATTCCAACTATTTTAAAAGTTAAATTTTATACATATTCCTAAATTTTGAATATTTTAGTCGTCGAATATTTAATTTTACACAACGAAAAGCAATTTCACATTCTGACTAAATTAAAAGATAAATTATATACATAACCCCATATTTTGAATATTTTACTCTTAAAAAATCAATCAATTATCACTAATTAGGCTTAAATTTACTGTTTTGAAGGTCCATGGTACAAAGATAAAAAATACACAAAATATTTAATTTTCAATAAGAAAGTGCAATTTCACATTCAAACTATATTAAAAGATAAACTTTAAACATATCCCTATATTTTGAATATTTTAGCCTTAAAATTTACTTAATTATCCCTTACTTGGCTTCATTCTACGGATTTGATGGTCCATGGTAGAAATAAAATAATGCACAAAATATCTAATTTTAAATAAGAAATAGCAATTTCACATTTCAACTGTTTTAAAAGTTAAATTGTGTACATATTCCTAAATTTTGAATATTCTAGTCTTAGAATATTTAATTTTACACACTAAAAAGCAATTTCAAATTCTAACTAAATTAAAAGATAAATTGTATACGTATCCCCATATTTTGAATATTTTACTCTTAGAAATCACTCAATCATCACTAATTAGGCCTAAACATACTGTTTTAATGGTCCTTGGAGCAAGCATAAAAAATACACAAAATATTTAATTTTCAATAAGAAAGTGCAATTTCACATTCGAGCTATTTTAAATGATAAAATTTAAGCAGATCCCTATATTTTCAATATTTTACACTTAAAATTTACTTAATCATCCCTTACTTGCCTTCATTCTACGGATTTGAAGGTCCATGGTAGAAATAAAATAATGCACAAAATATCTAATTTTAAACAAGAAATAGAAATTTCACATTTCACCTACTTTAAAAGTTAAATTGTGTACATATTCCTAAATTTTGAATATTTTAGTCTTGAATATTTAATTTTACACAACAAAAAGCAATTTCACATTCTGACTAAATTAAAAGATAAATTATATACATATCCCCATATTTTGAATATTTTACTCTTAAAAATCACTCAATTATCACTAATTAGGCTTAAATTTACTGTTTTGAAGGTCCATGGTACATACTTAAAAAATACACAAAATATTTAATTTTCAATAAGAAAGTGCAATTTCACATTTGAACTATATTAAAAGATAAACTTTAAACATATCCCTATATTTTTGAATATTTTAGCCTTAAAATTTACTTAATCATCACTTGGCTCAATTCTATAGTTTTGAAGGTCCATGGTAGAAATAAAATAATGCACAAAATATCTAATTTTAAATAAGAAATAGCAATTTCACATTTCAACTATTTTAAAAGTTAAATTGTGTACATATTCCTAAATTTTGAATATTCTAGTCTTAGAATATTTAATTTTACACACTAAAAAGCAATTTCAAATTCTAACTAAATTAAAAGATAAATTGTATATGTATCCCCATATTTTGAATATTTTACTCTTAGAAATCACTCAATTATCACTAATTAGGCTTAAACATACTGTTTTAAAGGTCCATGGTGCAAACATAAAAGATACAAAAAAAAAATTAATTTTCTATAAGAAAGTGCAGTTTCACATTCTAACAATATTAAAAGATAAATTGTATACATATCCCCACATTTTGAATATTTTACTCTTAGAAATCACTCAATCATCACTAATTAGGCCTAAACATACTGTTTTAATGGTCCTTGGAGCAAGCATAAAAAATACACAAAATATTTAATTTTCAATAAGAAAGTGCGATTTCACATTCGAACTATTTTAAATGATAAACTTTAAGCATATCCCTATATTTTCAATATTTTACCCTTAAAATTTACTTAATCATCCCTTACTTGGCTTCATTCTACGGATTTGAAGGACCATGGTAGAAATAAAATAGTGCACAAAATATCTAATTTTAAACAAGAAATAGAAATTTCACATTTCAATTACTTTAAAAGTTAAATTGTGTACATATTCCTAAATTTTGAATACTTTAGTCTTAGAATATTTAATTTTACACAACAAAAAGCAATTTCGCATTCTGACTAAATTGAAAGATAAATTGTATACATATCCCCATATTTTGAATATTTTACTCTTAAAAATCAGTCAATTATCACTAATTAGGCTTAAACATACTATTTTAAAGGTCCATGGTGCAAACATAAACAATACACAAAAGATTTAATTTTCTATAAGAAAGTGCAGTTTCACATTAAAACTATATTAAAAGATAAACTTTAAACATATCCCTATATTTTGAATATTTTAGCCTTAAAATTTACTAATCATCCCTTACTTGGCTTCATTCTACGGATTTGAAGGTCCATGGTAGAAATAAAATAATGCACAGAATATCTAATTTTAAACAAGAAATAGAAATTTCACATTTCAACTGTTTTAAAAGTTAAATTATGTACATATTCCTATATTTTGAATATTTTAGTCGTTGAATATTTTATTTTACACAACAAAAAGTAATTTCACATTCTAACAATATGAAAAGATAAATTGTACACATATCCCCACATTTTGAATATTTTACTCTTAGAGATCACTCAATCATCACTAATTAGGCCTAAACATACTGTTTTAATGGTCCTTGGAGCAAGCATAAAAAATACACAAAATATTTAATTTTCAATAAGAAAGTGCAATTTCACATTCGAACTATTTTAAATGATAAACTTTAAGCATATCCCTATATTTTCAATATTTTACCCTTAAAATTTACTTAATCATCCCTTACTTGGCTTCATTCTATGGATTTGAAGGTCCATGGTAGAAATAAAATAATGCACAAAATATGTAATTTTAAACAAGAAATAGAAATTTCACATTTCAATTACTTTAAAAGTTAAATTGTGTACATATTCCTAAATTTTGAATACTTTAGTCTTAGAATATTTAATTTTACACAACAAAAAGCAATTTCGCATTCTGACTAAATTGAAAGATAAATTGTATACATATCCCCATATTTTGAATATTTTACTCTTAAAAATCACTCAATTATCACTAATTAGGCTTAAACATACTATTTTAAAGGTCCATGGTGCAAACATAAACAATACACAAAAGATTTAATTTTCTATAAGAAAGTGCAGTTTCACATTAAAACTATATTAAAAGATAAACTTTAAACATATCCCTATATTTTGAATATTTTAGCCTTAAAATTTACTTAATCATCCCTTACTTGGCTTCATTCTACGGATTTGAAGGTCCATGGTAGAAATAAAATAATGCACAGAATATCTAATTTTAAACAAGAAATAGAAATTTCCCATGTCAACTATTTTAAAAGTTAAATTATGTACATATTCCTAAATTTTGAATATTTTAGTCGTTGAATATTTTATTTTACACAACAAAAAGTAATTTCACATTCTAACAATATGAAAAGATAAATTGTACACATATCCCCACATTTTGAATATTTTACTCTTAGAGATCACTCAATCATCACTAATTAGGCCTAAACATACTGTTTTAATGGTCCTTGGAGCAAGCATAAAAAATACACAAAATATTTAATTTTCAATAAGAAAGTGCAATTTCACATTCGAGCTATTTTAAATGATAAACTTTAAGCAGATCCCTATATTTTCAAAATTTTTACCCTTAAAATTTACTTAATCATCCCTTACTTGGCTTCATTCTACGGATTTGAAGGTCCATGGTAGAAATAAAATAATGCACAAAATATGTAATTTTAAACAAGAAATAGAAATTTCACATTTCAATTACTTTAAAAGTTAAATTGTGTACATATTCCTAAATTTTGAATACTTTAGTCTTAGAATATTTAATTTTACACAACAAAAAGCAATTTCGCATTCTGACTAAATTGAAAGATAAATTGTATACATATCCCCATATTTTGAATATTTTACTCTTAAAAATCAGTCAATTATCACTAATTAGGCTTAAACATACTATTTTAAAGGTCCATGGTGCAAACATAAACAATACACAAAAGATTTAATTTTCTATAAGAAAGTGCAGTTTCACATTAAAACTATATTAAAAGATAAACTTTAAACATATCCCTATATTTTGAATATTTTAGCCTTAAAATTTACTTAATCATCCCTTACTTGGCTTCATTCTACGGATTTGAAGGTCCATGGTAGAAATAAAATAATGCACAGAATATCTAATTTTAAACAAGAAATAGAAATTTCCCATGTCAACTATTTTAAAAGTTAAATTATGTACATATTCCTAAATTTTGAATATTTTAGTCGTTGAATATTTTATTTTACACAACAAAAAGTAATTTCACATTCTAACAATATGAAAAGATAAATTGTACACATATCCCCACATTTTGAATATTTTACTCTTAGAGATCACTCAATCATCACTAATTAGGCCTAAACATACTGTTTTAATGGTCCTTGGAGCAAGCATAAAAAATACACAAAATATTTAATTTTCAATAAGAAAGTGCAATTTCACATTCGAGCTATTTTAAATGATAAACTTTAAGCAGATCCCTATATTTTCAAAATTTTTACCCTTAAAATTTACTTAATCATTCCTTACTTGGCTTCATTCTACGGATTTGAAGGTCCATGGTAGAAATAAAATAATGCACAAAATATCAAATTTTAAACAAGATATAGAAATTTCACATTTCAACTACTTTAAAAGTTAAATTGTGTACATATTCCTAAATTTTGAATACTTTAGTCTTAGAATATTTAATTTTACACAACAAAAAGCAATTTCGCATTCTGACTAAATTGATAGATAAATTGTATACATATCCCCATATTTTGAATATTTTACTCTTAAAAATCAGTCAATTATCACTAATTAGGCTTAAACATACTATTTTAAAGGTCCATGGTGCAAACATAAAAAATACACAAAAGATTTAATTTTCTATAAGAAAGTGCAGTTTCACATTACAACTATTTGAAAGATAAACTTTAAACATATCCATATATTTTGAATATTTTAGCCTTAAAATTTACTTAATCATCCCTTACTTGGCTTCATTCTACTGATTTGAAGGTCCGTGGTAGAAATAAAATAATTCACAGAATATCTAATTTTAAACAAGAAATAGAAATATCACATTTCAACTATTTTAAAAGTTAAATTATGTGCATATTGCTAAATTTTGAATATTTTAGTGTTGAATATTTAATTTTACACAACAAAAAGAAATTTCACATTCTTACAATATTAAAAGATAAATTGTGTACATATCCCCACATGTTGAATATTTTACTCTTAGAAATCACACAATCATCACTAATTAGGCCTAAACATACTGTTTTAATGGTCCTTGGAGCAAACATAAAAAAATAAACAAAATATTTAATTTTCTATAAGAAAGTGCAATTTCACATTCGAACTATATTAAAAGATAAATTTTAAACATATCCCTATATTTTGAATATTTTAGCCTTAAAATTTACTTAATCATCACTTACTTGGCATAATTCTAAAGTTTTGAAGGTCCATGGTAGAAATAAAATAATGCACAAATTATCTAATTTTAAGTAAGAAATAGCAATTTCACATTTCAACTGTTTTAAAAGTTAAATTGTGTACATATTCCTAAATTTTGAATATTTTAGTCTTAGAATATTTAATTTTACTCACCAAATAGCAATTTCACATTCTAATTAAATTAAAAGGTAAATTGTATACGTATCTTCATATTTTGAATATTTTACTCTTAGAAATCACTCAATTATCACTAATTAGGCTTAAACATATTGTTTTAAAGGTCCATGGTACAAACATAAAAAATACACAAAATGATTAATTTTCTATAAGAAAGTGCAATTTCCAAATCGACCTATATTGAGAGATAAATTTTAACCATATCCCTATGTTATGAATATTTTAGCCTTAAAATTTACTTAATCATCACTTACTTGGCATAATTCTACAGTTTTGAAAGTCCATGGTAGAAATAAAATGATGCACATAATATCTAATTTTAAATAAGAAATAGCAATTTCACATTGCAACTATTTTAAAAGTTAAATTGTGTACATATTCCTAATTTTTTAATATTTTAGTCATAGAATATTTAGTTTTACACAACAAAAAGCTATTTCACATTCTAACTAAATTACAAGATAAATTGTCTACATATCCCCATATTTTGAATATTTTATTTGAGAAATCACTCAATTATCACTAATTAGGCTTAAACATACTGTTTTAAAGGTCCATGGTAGAAACATAAAAAATACACAAAATATTTAATTTTCTATAAGAAAGTGCAATTTCATATTAATAAATATTAATAAATAAATTTTAAACATTTCCTTATATTTTGAAGATTTTAGCCTTAAAATTTACTTAATCATCGCTAACTTGGCTTAATTCTTCAGATTTGAAGGTCCATGGTAGAAATAAAATAATGCACAAAATATCTAATTTTAAACAAGAAATAGAAATTTCACATTTCAACCACATTAAAAGTTAAATTGTGTACATATTCCTAAATTTTGAATATTTTAGTCTTAGAATATTTAATTTTACACAACAAAAAGCAATTGCACATTCTGACTAAATTGAAAGATAAATTATATACATATCCCCATATTTTGAATATTTTACTCTTAAAAATCACTCAATTATCACTAATTAGGCTTAAATTTACTGTTTTGAAGGTCCATGGTACAAAGATAAAAAATACACAAAATATTTAATTTTCAATAAGAAAGTGCAATTTCACATTCGAACTATATTAAAAGATAAACTTTAAACACATCCCTATATTTTGAATATTTTAGCCTTAAAATTTACTTAATCATCCCTTACTTCGCTTCATTCTACGGATTTGAAGGTCCATGGTAGAAATAAAATAATGCACAAAATATCTAATTTTAATCAACAAATAGAAATTTCAAATTTCAACTATTTTAAAAGTTAAATTTTATACATATTCCTAAATTTTGAATATTTTAGTCATTGAATATTTTATTTTACACAACGAAAAGCAATTTCACATTCTACCTATATTAAAAGATAAATTGTATACATATCCCCATATATTGAATATTTTACTCTTAGAAATCACTCAATCATCACTAATTGGGCGTAAACATAATCCTTTAATGGTTAGTGGTGGAAACATAAAAAATACACAAAATATTTAATTTTCTACAAGAAAGTGCAATTTCACATTCGAACTATATTAAAAGATAAACTTTAAACATATCCCTATATTTTGAATATTTTAGCCTTAAAATGTACTTAATCATCACTTGGCTCAATTCTATAGTTTTGAAGGTCCATGGTAGAAATAAAATAGTGCACAAAATATCTAATTTTAAACAAGAAATAGAAATTTCACATTTCAACTACTTTAAAAGTTAAATTGTGTACATATTCCTAAATTTTGAATATTTTAGTCTTAGAATATTTAATTTTACAAAATAAAAAGCATTTTCACATTCTAACTAAATTAAAAGATAAATTGTATACATATCCCCATATTTTGAATATTTTACTCTTAAAAATCAGTCAATTATCACTAATTAGGCTTAAACATACTATTTTAAAGGTCCATGGTGCAAACATAAACAATACACAAAAGATTTAATTTTCTGTAAGAAAGTGCAGTTTCACATTAAAACTATATTAAAAGATAAACTTTAAACATATCCCTATATTTTGAATATTTTAGCCTTAAAATTTACTTAATCATCCCTTACATGGCTTCATTCTATAGTTTTGATCGTCCATGGTAGAAATAAAATAATGCACAAAATATCTTATTTTAAAATTCATTTTTTTAATATTGTTCGAATGTGAAATTGCACTTTCTTATAGAAAATTAAATCTTTTGTGTATTTTTTATGTTTGTACCATGTTAAAAGAGAAATTATATACACACCCCTATATATTGAATATTTTAGCCTTAGAAATGGCTTAATTATTACTAATTAGCCTCCATTATGCTGTTTTTAAGGTCCAAGTACAAATGTACAAAATATCTAATTTTAAATAAGAAAGAGCAATTTCACATTCCAACTATTTTAAAAGATAAATTGTATGCATATCTCCATATTTTTTAATATTTGAGCCTTAGAAATCACTTAATTATTACTAATTGGGCTTAATTTTACTGTTTTGAAGGTCCATGGTACAAATGTAAAATATTCACAAAAAATCTAATTTTCTAAAAGAGAAAAGCAATTTCACATTCCAACTATTTTAAGAGATAAATTGTGTACATATCCCAATATTTTGAATATTTTAGTTTTAGAAATCACTTAATTATCACTAATTAGTCATAATTCTACTATTTTGAAGGTCGAGGGCAGGAATGTAAAAAATGTACAAAATATCCAATTTTTGCAAAAGAAAGAGCAATTTCACAATCCAACTATATTGAAAGATAAATTGTATGCATATCCCTATATTTTGAATATTTTAGTCTTAGAAACCAATTATTTGTCACTAATTTGGCTTAATTCTATTGTTTTGAAGGTCCTGGGTACAGATGCAAAAATGCACAAAATATCTTATTTTGCATAAGGATCAGCAATTTCACATTCCAGCTATTTGAAAAGATAAATTGTATCTATATCACTACATTGTTAATATTTTAGTCCTAAAAATTACTTATTTATCACTAATTTGGCTTAATTCTCTATTTTGAAGGTCGAGGGCACAAAATATCTAATTTTGCACCAGAAAGAGCAATTTCACTTTCCAACTATATTAAAAGATAAATTATATACATATCCCTATATTTTGACCATTTTATTCTTAAAAATCACTTAATTATCACAAATTTGACTTAATTTTACAAGTTTGAAGGTCGAGGGTACAAATGTAAAAAATGCACAAAATATCTAATTTTACACACGAAAGAGCAATTTCACATTCCAACTATTTTAAGAGATAAAAATGCATGATATCCTTATATTTTCAAAATGTTAGCTTAGAAATCTCTTTATTATTGTTAATTAACCTTAATTCTACTAGTTTGAAGGTCCAGGGTACAAATGTAAAAAATGCACAAATTAACTACTTTTACATAAGAAAGAGCAATTTTACATTCCAACTATGTTAAAAGATAAATTCTATACATATCCCTATATTTTGAATATTTTAGTCTTAAAGGTCACTTAACCATCACTAATTAGGCTTACTTTTACTATTTTGAAGGTCCTGGGTACAAGCGTAAAACACACACTAAATATCTAATTTCATACAAAAAGGAATAATTTTAATTTTTCACTATACTAAAAGATAAATTGTATACCTATAACTATATTTTGAATATTTTTGTCTTAGAAATTATTTAATTATCACTAATTAAGCTTAATTCTAAAGTTTTGAAGGTTCAAGGTACAAATGTAATTTTTTTACAAAATATCTAATTTTGCAAAAATAAAGAGAAATTTGACATTCCAACCTTATTAAAAGATAAATTGTGCACCTATCGCTATGTTTTGATTATGTTAGTCTTATAAATAACTTAAATATCACTACTTTAGCTTAATTCTACTATTTTGAAGGTATAGGTGCAAATGCAAAATTTTGCAAAATATCAAACTTTATAGAAGAAAGAGAGATTTCACATTTCAACTACATTAAAAGACAAATTATACCAATATTTTAGTCCTTCAAATCACTTATTTATCTTTAATTACGCTTAATTCTACAATTTTGAAGCACATGGTACAAATGTAAAAAATTTACAAGATATCTAATTTTCGACAAGAAAGTGCATTTTCACATTTTAAATATATTAAAAGATAAATTGTATACATATTCCTATATCTTTCATATTTTAGTCTTAGTAATCACTTAATTATTGCCAATTATGCCTAATTATATTATTTTGAAGGCTAGGGTACAAATGTAAAAAAATGCACAAAATATCTAATTTTGCAAATGGAAGGACAATTTCACTTTCCAACTATATCAAAAGATAAATTAGTCTTAGAAATAACTTAATTATCACAAATTTGGCATAATTCAACTACTTTGAAGGTCCAGGTACAGATGCAAAAATTCTAAAAATATCAAATTTTGCACAAGGAGTAATGTCACATTCCAACAATATTAAATGATAAATTTTATACATATCCCTATATTTTGCATTTTTTAGTCTTACAAATTACTTAATTGCCCCTAATGAGGCTTAATTCTACTATTTTCAAGTTCTAGGGTACAAATGTAAAAAATGTACAAAGTATCCAATTTTACACAAGAAAGAGCAACAATTTTGTTTTCCCACTATATTAAAAGATAAATTATATAAGTATCCCAATATTTTGATCATTTGTCTTAGAAATCACTTAATTATCATAGATTCAAATTAATTCTACTGTTTTGAAGGTCCGGGTACAAATGTAAAAAAATATCTAATTTTTCACCAGAAAGTGTAATTTCACATTCCAACTATATTTAAGATAAATTGTAAATATAAAAATATACATATTGAATATTGTAGCCTTGAAATCACTTAATTATTACTAATTTACTCTTCTGAAGGTCAAGGGTACAGATGCAAAAATACACAAAATATCCAATTTTAAACAAGAATGAGAAATTTCACACTTCAACTATTTTTAAAACTAAATTGTATACACATCCCCATATTTTGAATATTTTAGCTAAGAAATCACTTAATTATCACAAATTAGACTTAATTTCTCGGTTTTGAAGATCGAGGGTTCAAATATAAAAATTTAAGAAATATCTAATTTCACAAAAGAAAGAGAAATTTTGCATATAAAATTGTATACACATCCCAATATATTGAATATTTTAGCTAAAAAATCCATTAATTATCACTAATTAGGCTTAGTTCTACTCTTTTGAAGGTCTAGGGTACAGATGTAAAAAAATATAGAAAATATTTAATTTTGCACACGAAAGAGCAATTTCACATTCCATCTATTTTAAGAGATAAATTCTAAACATATCCCTATATTTTCAATATTTTAGTCATAGAAATCACCAAATTATCACTAATTAGATTTAATTCTACTATTTTGAAGGTCGAGGGTACAAATGTAAAAGATATACATAATATCTAAGTTTGCCAAGGAAAGAGGAATTTTCTATTCCAACTATATTAAAAGAAAAATTTTGTACATATCCCGATATTTTGAATAATTTAGTCTTATAAATCTCTTAATTATCATAAATTTGATTTAATTATACTATTTTACAGATCTGTACCCTAGACCTGAAACTGCAAAATTAAGCCTAATTAGTGATAATTAAGGTATTTCTAAGACTAATATATTTAAAATATAGGTATATGTATTCAATTAATCATTTAATATAGTTGGAAGAATTTGCTCTATCAAGTGTAAAATTAGATATTTTGTGCAATTTTTACATTTGTACCCTAGACCTTAAAAAGAGCAGAATTAAGCCTAATTAGTAATAATTAAGTTATTTCTAAGGCCAAAATAGTCAAAATAGAGGAATATATATTATTTAACTTTTAATGTTGTTGGAGTGTGAATATTCAAAATAATGGGATATGTATACAATTAATCTTTTATCATAGTTAGAATGTGAATTTGCTCCATCTTATTTAAAATTAGATATTTTGTGTATTTTTGCATTCTTACAAATAAGCAAAATTAGTGATAATTAAGTAATTTCTAAGGCTAAAATATTTAAAATATAGGGATACGTATACAATTTATCCTTTAATATAGTTGAAATGAGAAATTGCACTTTCTTAGGAAAAATTATATATTTTGTGTATTTTTTACATTTGTACCTTAGAACTTGAAAATAGTAAAATTAAGCCTAATTAGGGATAATTAAATGATTTCTAAGACTAAAATATTTGAAATATAGGGATAAGTACAAAATTTATATCTTAATATTGTTGGAATGTGAAATTGCTACTTCATGTGCAAAATTTGATATTTTGTGAATTTTTTCATATGCATGTGGTCCTTTAAAATAGGTGAATTAAATCAAATTTGTGATGATTAAAATATTTCTAAGACTAAAACATTCAAAATATAGTGATATGCATGCAATTTATCTTTTAATATAGTTGGAAAGTGAAATTGCACTTTCTTGTGAAAAATTAAATATTTTGTGCATTTTTTACATTTTTTCATTGGACCTTTAAAATAGTAGAATTAAGCATAATATGTGATAATTAAGTAATTTCTAAGACTAAATATTAAAAATATTTGAATATGTCTACAATTTAATTTTTATATATTTGGAGTGCGAAAATTCTTGGAAAAAATTAGATATGTTTTGAATTTTTTACAATTACACCCTCGACCTTCAAAACTATATAATTAAGCCTAATTAGTGATAATTAAGTGATTTGAAAGACTAAAATATTCAAAATATGGGGATATGTATACAATTTACCTTTTAATATAGTTTGAACGTGAAATTGCTCTTTCTTGTGTAAAAGTACATATTTTTTATACTTTTTACACTTGTACCTTTGACATTCAAAATAGTAGAATTAAGCCTAATTAGTGATAATTAAGTTATTTCTAAGGCCAAAATATTCAAACTAGTGGGATCTATATTATTTAACTTTTGATGTTGTTGGAGTGTGAAAAAGCTATTTCTCATGCAAAATTAGATATTTTGTGAATTTTTTCCTTTTTGTACCCTCGACCTTCAAAATAGTAGAATTAAGTATAATTAGTAATAATTAAGTATAATTAGTAATAATTAAGTGATTTTTATAGCTAAAATATTCAAAATAATGGGATATGTATACAATTAATCTTTTATAATTGTTGGAATGTGAAATTGGTCCATCTTATTTAAAAATAGATATTTTGTGAATTTTTTCATCTGTACCTGGACCTTTAAAATAGTAGAATTAAATCAAATTTATCATAATTAAGAGATTTATAAGACTAAATTATTCAAAATATTGGGATATGTACAAAATTTTCTTTTAATACATTTGGTGATTTCTATGACTAAAATATTGAAAATATAGGGATATGTATACAATTTATCTCTTAAAATAGATGGAATGTGAAATTGCTCTTTCGTGTGTAAAATTAGATATTTTCTATATATTTTTTTACATTTGTACCCTAGACCTTCAAAAGAGTAGAACTAAGCCTAATTAGTGATAATTAATGGATTTTTTAGCTAAAATATTCAATATATTAGGATGTGTATACAATTTTATATGCAAAATTTCTCTTTCTTTTATGAAATTAGATATTTCTTAAATTTTTATATTTGAACCCTCGATATTCAAAATAGAGAAATTAAGTCTAATTTGTGATAATTAAGTGATTTCTTAGCTAAAATATTCAAAATATGGGGATAGATATACAATTTAATTTTAAAAATAGTTGAAGTGTGAAATTTCTCAGTCTTGTTTAAAATTAGATATTTTGTGCATTTTTGCATTTGTACCCTTGACCTCCAAAAGAGTAAATTAGTAATAGTTAAGTGATTTCAAGGCTACAATATTCAATATATTTATATTTACAATTTATCTTAATTATAGTTGGAATGTGAAATTACCCTTTCTGGTGAAAAATTAGATATTTTGTGCATTTTTTGGATTTGTACCCTGGACCTTCAAAACAGTAGAATTAAGTTGAATCGTGATAATTAAGGGATTTCTAAGACAAATGGTCAAAATATAGGGATACGTATATAATTTATCTTTTAATATAGTGGGAAAAAGAAATTGCCCTTTCTTGTGTAAAATTAGATATTTTGTACATTTTTTACATTTGTACCCTAGAAGTTGAAAATAGTAGAATTAAGCCCAATTAGGGGCAATGAAGTAATTTGTAAGACTAAAATAAGGGATATGTATACACGTTATCTTTCAAAATAGTTAAATTGCATTTTCTTGTGTAAAATTATATATTTAGTGCATTTTTTACATTTGCACGATGATACTTCAAAATGGTGAAATTAAACCAAATTGGTGTTAATTACGTGATTTCTATGACTAAAATATAGGGATATGTCTAAAATTTCTCCTTTAATATAATCAGAATGTCAAATTGTTCTTTCTTGGGCAAAATTAGGTACTTTTTGGATTTCTTACATTTGTACCCCGCACCTTCAAACACAATAGAATTAGGCCAAATTAGTGTTAATTAAGTGATTTTCAAGACTAAAACATTCAAAATATGGGGGTATTTATTCAATTTATCTTTTAATATAGTTGGAATATGAAAATTCTCTTACTTTTATAAAATTAGATATTTTATGTATTTTTCTTATATTTGTACCCTAGTCCTTGAAAATAGTAGAATTAAGGCAAATTAGTGTTAATTAAGTGATTCTCAGAGTAAAATATTCAAAATACAGGGTTAAGTATATCATTTATCATTTAATATAATTGAAATATAAAATTGTTCTTTCTTAGGAAAATTAGATATTTTGTGCATTTTTTATATTTGTACCATGGACCTTCAAACATAGTAGAATTAAGCTTAATTAGTGATAGTTAAGTAATTTTTGAGATTAAAATATGCAAAATATATGTCTTTTAAAATAGTTGGAATGTTGAATTGCTATTTCTGGTGTAAAATTAGATATTTTGTGCATTTTTTACATTTGTACCCTACTACAAAACCATAAAATTAACCCAAATTAGTATTAATTAAGGAATTTCTAAGACTACAATATTCAAAATGTAGGGATACATATACAATTTATGTTTTAATATAGTTGAAATGTAAAATTGCTCTTTCTTGTTCAAAATTAGATATTTTGTGTATTTTATCAATTTATCTTTTAATATAGTTGGAATATGAAAATTCTCTTACTTCTATAAAATTAGATATTTTATGCATTTTTTTTTTTTATATTTGTACCCTAGTCCTTGAAAATAGTATAATTAAGGCAAATTAATGTTAATTAAGTGATTCTAAGAGTAAAATATTCAAAATATAGGGTTAAATATATATTTTATATTTTAATATAATTGAAATATAAAATTGTTCTTCCTTTGGAAAATTAGATATTTTGGACATTTTTTAAATTTGTACCATGGACCTTCAAACACAGTAGAATTAAGCTTAATTAGTGATAATTAAGTAATTTTTGAGATTAAAATATTCAAAATATAGGGTATGTATACTTTTGTCTTTTAAAATAGTTGGAATGTTGAATTGCTATTTCTTGTGTAAAATTAGATATTTTGTGCATTTTTTACATGTGTGCCCTACTACTTCAAAACCATAAAATTAACCCAAATTAGCATTAATTAAGGAATTTCTAAGACTAAAATATTCAAAATATAGGGATACATATACAATTTATGTTTTAATATAGTTGAAATGTAAAATTCTCTTTCTTGTTCAAAATTAGATATTTTGTGCATTTTATATATTTAAAATGTAAAATAGTTGAATTAAGCCTAATTAGTGATAATCAAGTAATTTTTAAAATATTCAAAATATAGGGATATACATATAATTTATCTTTTAATATAGTTAGAATGTGAAATTGATCTTTCTTGTGCAAAATTAGATATTTTTTGCATTTTTTATATTTGTAACCTGGTCCATCAAAACAGTAGTATTAAGATAAAATAGTGATAATTAAATGATTTTTAAGAAAAAAATTCAAAATATAGGGGTATGAATGCACATTATCTTTTAAAATAGTTGGAATGTTAAATTGCTTTTTCTTGTGTAAAATTAGATATTTAGTGCATTTTTTACATTTGTACAATGGTACTTCAAAATGGTGAAATTAAACCAAATTAGTGTTAATTACGTGATTTCTATGACTAAAATATAGGGATATGTATAAAATTTCTCCTTTAATATAGTCAGAATGTAACACCCTGGGATTTTATGACATTTTTATAATAATAATAATAATAATAGTATTTGGGATCCCATGAGAAAAAGTTTTATTAATTTGTTTACTTAAACATTTCTTAAAACCTCCGGGTGTTATTTTTCCTTTCCAAGATCACAATTTTTAACTTAAAACATAATTAAAATTTTATGATAATAGACTTAAAACAATACACATATCAATAAACGTCAAAATGCATCGGCGCCTTTATTTTCAATCAAATAAATATCCAAAACACAATATGAATATGGCCGAGGGTCTATCCATCATATCATCCCATTAACTGTCCATCATATGTATAACTATCTTAATCAAATCCACAAAATAAAAGTATACAGTCCACATAGAAAGTCAAATTGTAGTCCTATTTATTAACTCACATCAATATCTATAATACAAAGTAAGGAAATCTCCCACAGCTATCACGGTTTCTCAATAGTCTTGCCTTTCCTGATGTCGCGCTCGAGATCTGAGGCATTGCAAAACAAAGTAATGCCTCAGCAAGCTATTGCTTGTGCGGGTACATAGACAATTAATGAAATAAATGAAATAACAGTAACGACAAAATAAAAGAAATAAAATCATTATAACACATGCCAACATAGTATCAATTTCTCAAGTATGCTAAAACATGCATTCCACAAATTTAAAACATGATATGATCGATGTAATTGAGTATACAATAATAATAATAATAAGGGCACCCTAATGTAATGGGTCCCACAAGCGTCGTATACACTAGCATCTTCGATTATGAGTACTCATATCCAACCTCTGAGTGCCGTCACACCCAGGTATACAATCCCATCACCATGCTCATCATGCAAAAATACATAATAAGAGTATGGATCGTCATGCTGCAGTGGCAACCCTCCATGGGTCTCAACCATCGCCGCTCACCATTGACACCATAATAGGAGACTTAGCGTCCGTCCCCATGGAAAGGCTCGGACCGGCAGTGTGGACTATCCATGTTACCAAACCCCTACCGAATGCCATCTACGGGCAAGTGTCTATCATATCACAATCTCATATCATAAATCTCGGAAGGTTGGTGGTCAGCCCTATCCCTCTTAGCATGACGCCCACCAGGTGAGAGCACCCGTCATAAAACACAAAACATGAAAATCATATATATGCCAAAACTCAAGAGTACTCGTAGCTTGCAATCCCCAAGGCACGCCCCTCATCCCGGGGTTAGCCTATAAAAGGACCAGCCACCAAGTCTCCACTTTTCTTTCTCATGCAAATCCATCAATTTTAGTGATGTAATAAAGAAAAGGAATTTCTAATTATGCATAATAGATAATATCATTCTCATGAAATCATTTGTAATAAATCCATTTAATACATGATTGAAAATCAAGTAACGATCATAGTATTGAATTCTAAATCTAGCAAAATCAACGATTACTATTAAGTGCAATTTAAATTCACAATCAATTATGATGCTATAATCATGCAGAGTTTGAAAATAAAAATAAAACATTAATTGTCATCACCTACCTTGATGTGAGATCACTCAGTTCTCTCTTAAAATCCCTTTAACTTATATGTTTGGATGCACCTGTACATGTCACATCACTATTTTAAAAAATTTCTAAAGTAAAAGTGGTTATTTATAAGTTTGTAGGTTAAATCTAGGTCTGCATCGTCAATACAGTCACAACGCCTCTTTCGGATTGTGATTTGGACTCCTATAGCTCTCAAAAATCAAGTTTAAAGTGGAACTATACCTCTTTTAGGGCTGACCAACCACCATAAGCTCTTTTGCACTGGCAGCACAGTTTACACCGGTTTATACCAGCACCCAGTTTACACTGAGTTACACGGGCGGCCCCGGTTTACACTGGGTTACACCGGCACCTAGTTTACACCGGTGGCCCCGGTTTACACTTGGTTACACTAGAGACGTGGAAACCAATGCCGGAGAAGCCGACCCACTTCCGATCATCTCCGGTGACCCTACAGGTGTCCAAATCACTTGGTTTTTGAGCCATTTTGTTCGAAATTTCGTCTACTTTCCATTTCTATCATCCTTTTTCATTGATTTTTCCAAAAACTATGGTTTTTATGTGATTTTTTTTCCATGTTCCTAAAATGTTCCATGGGTACTATTTTTCACCTTTTTCGGCAAACCAGCCGTTGGATCTCTCCCAAATTTAATGCCTTTGATCTTGGGTCTCTTATGCACTAGATGAACGGTCTGATTTGCAATCAAACATGGTTTCATCAATGAATTTATGCTCCAATAGTAGCGTTCAGCATTTTTCCAGAAAAAACGTAGTTTTTCCTGTTTTCCTTATTTTTCTTGCGTTTCTATTTGGCATATCCATGCCCATGCCACATGAAAAGAAAGGGATTAGATCCTACCTCTATGAGATGAGTGTTGCTTGAGGTTGCTAGAGCCCTATTTTTCAAAAAAACACAGATCTGCAGATGCTAGGGTTTAGGGTAAAACAAGAATGCGTTCAAGAGTGTAGAAGGGAGATTGAGGAGCAACTAGGGAAAGGAGTTTGCATTTGAGGAGGGGGAATGAGGCTCTTCCCATTTTACGCCTCTCCTCCGATGATTTTGTAGGCAAAATCACTGGATCTGTTACGGCAAACTGAGTAGGGGGTGCCGTTATCAAAACTGGCCCCTTGTATTTCGGGCCCTGCTAAATTACCAAAATACCCTTACACTTCAACAGCTCATAACTTCTTCATTTGAGCTATGTTTTTCGCGTTCTTTATGTCGTTGGAATCCTATCAACAAGTACTTTCTAATTTTTAAGTTTTCAGGACCAAATTCCATCTATAAATTATTAATTTATACCTAAAATTGAGGATATTACATCCTTCCCTCATAAAAATTTCGTTCTCGAAATTTCGCTACATACCTCTATGTAAATAACTCTAGATGGATCCTTAGCATCTCTTCTTCTGTTTCCCAAGTAACCTCCTATAATGAATGATGCTGCCAAAGTATTTTGACTAATGTGATAGCTTTATTCCTTAATTCCTTGACTTTCGTATCCAGTATGAGCACAGGTCTCTCTTCAAATGTTATATCAGGCTGTAATTCTCCTGGGATGTGCTCTAATACATGTGCGAGGTCTGGCACATATTTCCTCAGCATGGAAACATGGAAGACGTCATGTACATTTGCCAACTGTGGTGGTAAGGCTAGCTGGTATGCTACAGACCCAACATTTCGTAAGATCTCAAAAGGTCCAATATACCTAGGGCTAAGCTTCCCTTTATTTCCAAACCTCAACACTCCTTTCATAGGAGAGATCTTCAAGAATACATGCTCACCTTAAACGAACTCTAAATCTTTTCACCTCTTATTTGCATAACTTTTTTGTAGGCTGTGAGCTGTCAATAATCTCTTCCGAATGAGTCAAAATTTCTCTACACACTCTTCCACTAGCTCGGACTTTACCACGGGTCTCTCTCCTACATCATTCCAACATAAGGGTGACCGACAAGGTCTGCCATAAAGTGCCTCGTATGAAGCCATGCCAATATGTAATGGCCCGAGCATTTTACACTATTTTTGCATCCATTACAAAAATGAATTGGACATTCTATATGAAATTAACCATGTTAAATGTTTTATTTTATTTAAAATAGTAAACAAAGGAATTTATAATAAAAACTATTACCATTATATTCTACTCGAAAAATGGAATCCAATGCCTTAAAGAACGCCAAAAACGGAGTTCATATGACAAAGTTATGATCGTTTAAAGATTAGGGGCAATTATGTAATTTATATGTAAAAACGAAAAACGAACGAAAAACGTAGGGGGCGTTTTGATAACGGCAACCCCCATCGTCTTTCTCCTCCAGCAGGTTCTAGAGCTTTCCAGCACCACCTCTGGAGGGCGGCAACAATGGCGGCACCGCCTTAGCATGGCTATAAAGCCTGCTTCTCCCCTCCTCCCCAGCCATCCTTTTCTCCCTCTCCTTCTCATCTTCTCGGGATGTCCTCACCCAAAAATTAGGTGACCTAGGGTTTTAGAGCGGGAAAGGGCGCACCCACTGGTGATGGGCATTGCTCCAAACGTATCAGGTAAGCCCCCCACCCCTTCCTCTTTAGTTGCCCCTTCTTCCCTGCCTAGATCCACTCCGGATCTGGGTGTTTTCCGGCTGATAATCTCGAAGGAAACCCAAACTCGATGGGTAGGCAAACCCATCGAGCCAAACACGACCCAGGTCCCCCTCCTCTTCCCTTCCCCTTCCCCAGGTCAGATTCAGGCCAGATCTGGCTTTTCCCGGCTGGAAGTTGCCAAACCCAGAACCAGACCAACAAAGGAGACGGTCCTAGGGTGTGGTGCGTGATGCACACCCCGACTGAGCCAGTGGGATGGACCTCAGGCACGCGACCGTGCACGGGGCATGCACAACTATGTTTGGGCGTGGCCTTAGTGCGTCCCAAGCGCAATCTTGGTTCGACCGGGATGCACAGGTGCCCTGGGACCCAAGGCACATTACGCCTACGCCAAAGGCGCGTCCGAGCGACGCCATCCAAGACGCGCGTCATAGCGCGTCGCTTGGGCATGCATATGAGCGTGCGAGTGCAATCCCTAGCGCGGCCTTTGGGCGTGCGTGACATGCGGGTGCGAGTCCTGGTTCAACCAAGGCACACAAGCGTGCTGGGAACCACGACGCGTGAACCCCCGCGTGGATGAAATTGGCTCGTCCGTGATTTTGGGACACTAAAAATGCAATTTCAGGAGTTGTAGGACTCCGATTGACGATCCGAAAGAACCATCACTTCTGTATGAATGATGCGGACCTACTGCGACTATAAAATTAGGATCAGAGAACAAATTATAAGGTCTAACCATTGAATAGTAGATCCTATGGATGTATTAGGCAAGGACCTATGGACCCAAAAAAGGCAGATCTAGCCATTAATCTAGAGATCTAAATAGTAATTTATAAATAGATCGAAATTGATAAGGACTCCTTGTTATCCATTCATATCTAGGATTTTCTAAATGAGACTCAGGGTCGGGTTGAGTAATGAAGGATGCGACTCCAAAAAACATCGAGGTACGTAGTCTGATACTACTCTATTTTCAAAATGCATCCCAATACCTATTTTTATTTCTATATCTAGTATGTGTTTTAAACCTTGCTGTTCTTATACAAGGATGCGAGTCCTGCTTTTATGATTTATGTATTTGACAAATCTTGTATAAAAGTAAGAATGCCATTGGGAAATAATGTTTTTATACGAGTTATGGATTTATGACATTGCATAAGGTGCTAGCATGAGCAGATTTTATGGATTACTTGCATGTTTTGAAAACAAATGCCTAAATTGAATGACTTACGATGTATGAGCTGCGGATTATCTATAGATATGCTTTTTAGTGGGCAGATCGCCGGATGAGGTAGTCCACGTGGGCACTATGCTGAGGGGTACGGGTTTGGCCTCCTAGCCTCTACCACCAAAAAGGTGGATGGTATCACTACTAAAAAGGCATTGTCCCTTCCCTAACTACTGTGGTAAATAGGGACGACCACTGGAGGTGTTCACGGCACCCTTTCAAGTTCAACCATAGTCGTCGTGGAGGCTATGGTAGGTAGGTCTCTAGATATCGGAGCCACACGAGTCAGCTGTGTGCTGCTCGTGAGCATAGTGACCCTATGATTTCTGTGTGATTGATATGCATGTAGCATCGAGATGGTCGTATACGAGTACTCGTGACCAGTTGGCATGGCATGAATGCCGTGAGACTAATGTGCATGATACTAGCATCTACTTGGACGATGACTATTTTAAGACTTTCATGAATATTATCTTTGACTCGCTGGCTTGATACCGATTGATTTCTATTTCATGCTTTTGATCATATTTATATCGTTGAATACTAGATTATGAGAAGGGATTCTATGATGGAATTTGCATCAATAAGCGTATGTTTTATGCATAACTATCCAATGCTTGCACAAAAAGCATCACTGATGTTTTACATGAAAAGCTCTTAGAAATTATGCATGTTGTTTACCGTGTTTTCAAAATAGTAGTATCAGATCACCTACTAGGTATGAGAAATACTCACCCAAATATATTATTTTCAGGATAGCTCCACTCACGAGTAGAAAAAGCATCAGAAACATGTTAGTGCTATGATCAAGTGAATGAAGAGACGACAAGCCTGAATGTAAGTAAACACTCTACCTGTTGGACATGTATATGTATTTATTTATAGTTGGGCTGTGAGCTGTGACTGGATAGACCTGGGAAGACATTTATGACTGCATAAATTTTCAGAAACTACTTTGGTTGTTGTGAAAGCAAATGACACTCGAAGTTTTCAAATTGAGTTTAAAACAAAAGATTTTTCGCTGCATTGCATTGTTTTATAAAATGTTTTCAAATAGGGATATCCCGCCCTAAGAATTTGATATTGCATTTAAAAATGCATGAGAAAACCCGAGTCATCACAGTTGGTATCAGAGCCCAGTTTTATCCTTTTACAGCCAGTCCAGCATGTCCAAGGGTCATAAACAATCAGGATAAATAAGAAGAAGTAGTCTAGATAGAAGTAGAGAAGCAGTAGAGATGACTAGAACACGAATAATATCAAATCACAAAGATGCACACCATCAATAAATATGTGAAAGGAAGCTTGAGTTAACAAATAATTAGACAGTGGATAGTGCAAACCTTATCCAAAATCTAGTCTAAGATGACTTAAGGAATAAGGAGTGTTGTGTGGTGCAAACAGGTAAACTCATAGATGGATCAGATTATGATGAGAATGATGAAGGAAGATGTTAGTGAACTTGTTAGTAGATAATTCTGACCTGTAATAGATTAATCTCACCAAAGGTGAGTAAATCGAAGAACCTAGATCTAGATGGCTATCGTACCCTTTGAAAGAATATCAGAATATGAGTATATTATCAAAAGGGATATAACATGAGTATGATAAGGGATGTAAAAGACGAACATTGAGAAGATTTTGATGATAATCTAATAGGGATGAGAATACAAGATGCTACTAAGGGATAACTGTGACTCATACTAGATCACAAAGGTATGGATCCTGAAGGACTTAGCTCAATTTTGGATAACTTAATTGGAGTCTTATGAAGAGTAAAGTGTTATCTAATAAGGACAACCTGAGTATAATAGAGCAGATCAGAAGATGTGCGCAATTGACATGTTAGGTGATTAAGAGAAATATAACACGACTATGATAGGGAAATGTATTCCACAGAGTTACCAGAAGATTTTGATGATAATACTAGGGATGACAGATCTGTAACAATAGATTGATCCTAACAGGAACTTATAAGAGAAATATAGCATAACCAAAATGTCAATGCCATTATTTAGACACTGTATGAATTTTATTGAGGCTATAGGCAATTGAGGATTCCAATGATCTTAAGACAGTTTAGAATTTCTTAGAAGCATTCAGTTTATCATATTTGTTAAGTAAAGGAGTAGATGTAGTATCGATTATATGTAACAAAGCATATGAAGACATTGATCTAGGTAGACAAAAATGAGGATTTTGAAGAAAAGAGAGAAAGAGATAGAGATGTAACTATAAGTATTCGATGAATATTGAATATTCAAAAGAAGAAGATCATGACTTTATGGAGATACATACAAATCTTTCGTCTTGAATCCAATGGGAAGGTAAACCAATAAAATTTGAAGGAATAATACTAGTGGAGTTGGTGATTTTATTGTAAAAGAGTATAATAGAGATAAAGAAGTTAAGATTTAAGACTTTGAGTAGAGTAGCTGCCGAAAATTTTCAAAGAAGAATGGTGACCAACTAGAAATTAAATTCTACAAGTGGTTTGATGGCTATATTAAATGTTCCATTAACGTATGAGAAACACTAGTGGTTGTAGTCCAGAAAAAGGAAAAGTTGATAATATCCTACCTTACCACTACATGAGTGAATAAAGTTATATTGAAAAAGGAATTAGGCCAGGACAGTGACTTGTCCATTTATCTTTCTTCAGCAAGTAGGGTACCATCAAGGATCAAATTGAGGTCTTGCTATCATAGATTGGAACACCAAATATCTTAAGACCATTATTTAGTCATTACCTTTAGAGTACTGTTGACTAAATAAAGGTATCCCACCCTAATAAATCAAATGTGTTAGTATCTAGTAGACAGTAGTCTAAGTTATAAACTCGAAGGAATATTATAAGTATTTAGACATGAGTTTTCCCTGAAAGAAGTACTTATTAGACTAAGTCATTTGAGGGTATGAGGTCAGTTGATTAGGCCACATCATGAAGGAGCTACGAGTACGATGAGTACAGTAGCAACTGAGATAGGAGCAAAAAAAAAGAAAAAGAAGTGATCTAAACCAATGTGAAAGATTTTCCAAACCTTAATAGCTACCATGACAAGGTGTAGAAATTACTTTGGGTCTGAAAAATACTGCTGACTTGGATTGAAAAGAAAGGCAAATAAGTACCGATCACTTTAGAGACCCTTGAGCTTATGACATAGATATATCTAGAAAGAGATCGACAGGTAATCGAATAAAGTCTTTCTATGTTTAAGAAAATGTTTTATGCTTACCTGAGTATTGTTAAACTTGTTGATTTAACAACTTCAGCACAATTTGATATAATCGCTATTGAATGAGAATTATTGTTATAAGCTAAGTATGAGGGAACACTTGAAAATCACTACTTATGAGGATACCTCCTGACAATACAGAATGCATGGTTGACGATAAAGCCTTGATAAAAGATTGAACAACATATTGATATAGGGAATGGAAGGAGAAAAGTTGAGGTGGCCAGCACATTATAAGGTGAGATTTGATGTTACATTGCCTTTAGACAAAAAGTTAGTTGTTATGTGCATATACCAAGTACGAAAAATCAATTGAAGGAATTTCTTAAGGACTAACCCTACTGGATTGAGTATAGAACTTTTGGACTGAAAGATTACGAAGAAAACCATCAAGCAAAGAAAGGACAAAGAGGATAATGACAAAGGATTCAACCATGACCTAGTAAGGGTACTCGGTTATGAATAAGAGACTTTTTGCATAAATGGAACATTGTTGGAAATCCTAATGACAAATTGATGTGAATAGCAAGAGAGGCCTCTGGACGAGAACATTTTGACCACGATGATGAATCGACCATTAACATGTGACATGGTACCATATGAGGTATTAAAGTATCTTGGGGGAAAACATGAAGTAAAGAAGATAAGAAGCAACGTTAGATATAATAGAAAGAATGTTACTTTTTGGAGCTCTTACTAATGACATACAACCAACCATTAGAAGGAGACGTTGATGAGGAATAGAGTACTAGATGGAAGACAAGAGGAAAAAGAGACTATCTCATGCTATTCAAAATGAAATATGAGGAATAAAATGATATGATCTCAAATAAGTATAAAGTAATTTATATACGAGTAGGAGAGTATGGTCATCTAAGGAGACTATCCTATACATGATTAGAGGAATATGAGCATTTAAGGATTGGTAGCTATACAAACTACAGCTATACACTGGTATTGTTAAATTGGCACGTATGGGACTACGTATCAGAGTACGCAGTGAAAGCGGCCCATATACACTTAAAGTAAACAGATAAGATATATTGACGATATATATATAAGGCCTTGTAGAAGGAATTATAAAGATGATAAATTGAATATACCTAGGATTGGTTGCATAGTAACATGAAAGGGTTTGAGCTCTGTTTTTTGCGTTCTTTATATCGTTGGAATCCTATCAACGAGTAGTTTCTAATTTTTAAGTTTTCAGGACCAAATTTCATCTATAAATTTTTATTTTTATTTATTTAATAAATTATTAATTTATACCTAAATTTTAGGATATTACATCGAGGTGAACAGTCACCAAAAGGCGCGTTCACTGAGGGACAAGAGGGACTAAGAGTTTAGTCCCACATCACTAGGGAGAAGGTTCCTGGGTTGTTGATAAGGGTTCGAAGGACTTTCCATTCAACCACGCATTTTACCCTACGGGGTGAGAACAAAACCGTGCGGGCCATTGGCCCAGAGCGGACAATATGGTTGAACGTGGAATGAACTCGGGGCATTACAGTGGTATCAGAGCTGGACCCCGATCCGGTGTGAGTGGCTAACCCCATGCAAAAATGCGTGGACCCTAAGGAGGGGAGAGGTGAACCGTCGCCAAAAGGCGTGTTCGCTGAGGGATGGGAGGGACTAAGAGTTTAGTCCGACATCACTAGGGAGAAGGTTCCTGGGCTGTTGATAAGGGTTCAGAGGACTTTCCATTTAGCCACGCGTTTTACCCTACGGGGTGAGAACAAAACCGTGCGGGCCATTGGCCTAGAGCGGACAATATGGTTGAACGTGGAATGAACCCAGGGTGTTACAGCCACTCAACGTCGACACCATAATGAGAGACTTAGCATCTGTCCCCATGGAAAGGCCCGGACCGGTAGTGTGGACTATCCATGTTACCAAACCCCTACCGAATGCCATCTACGGGCAAGTGTCTATCATATCACAATCTCATCACATCACAAATCTCGGAGGGTGGGTGGTCGGCCCTATCCCTCCTAGCATGACGCCCACCAGGTGAGAGCACCCGTCATAAAACACAAAACATGAAAATCATATATATGCCAAAACTCAAGAGTACTCGTAGCTTGCAATCCCCAAGGCACGCCCCTCATCCCGAGGTTAGCCTATAAAAGGACCAGCCACCAAGTCTCCACTTTTCTTTCTCATGCAAAGCCATCAATTTTAGTGAGGTAATAAAGAAAAGGAATTTCTAATTATGCATAATAGATAATATCATTCTCATGAAATCATTTGTAATAAATCCATTTAATACATGATTGAAAATCAAGTAATGATCATAGTATTGAATTCTAAATCTAGCAAAATCAACGATTACTATTAAGTGCAATTTAAATTCACAATCAATTATGATGCTATAATCATGCAGAGTTTGAAAATAAAAATAAAATATTAATTGTCATCACCTATCTTGATGTGAGATCACTCAGTTCTCTCTTAAAATCCCTTTAACTTATATGTTAGGATGCACCTGTACATGTCACATCACTATTTTAAAAAATTTCTAAAGTAAAAGTGGTTATTTATAAGTTTGTAGGTTAAATATAGGTCCGCATCGTCAATACGGTCACAACGCCTCTTTCGGATTGTGATTTGGACTCCTATAGCTCTCAAAAATCAAGTTTAAAGTGGAACTATGCCTCTTTTAGGGCTGACCAACCACCATAAGCTCTTTTGCACTGGCTGGCCATCCCTTGGAAGATGACAGTTTTGGTGGGCCATAACACCGAAACATTCACAGATGAAGTTGTTGCACAAGTTGCCTCTCGCATTGTAAGCAGTTCCACCTGTCTACACTTGACTAGCTTCAATTTTATAAATTAAATAAATGAACTAGTCGTGTCAATCTAATTAAATTATGTGGGACATCCTTGCCTAAGAAAGCATGAGTAAAGAAACTATAAGTAGCATACTACCAACGATGACATGATGCATAAGGATGGGCAAGAAGGACCACCCTGGTCGAGTAAAGGACATAGGGTGTAGTATTGTTTGTTCTAAATTCCTTGGTATAAAAGTGTGTACCATTGAAGATATGGATGCCTACAATGAGATGTGTGAGAAGATAAAATGGATATACTTGACCAATTGCATGAAGGAGGTTTGGAGATAGTTTCTCATTCCCCCGCATCTCATTCTCGTACAACCCCTATGCCTCCATCAAATGCTTGCTCCAAGTCTCCCATTGAAGAAGTTCACGAAGGACAACCTGTGCCCTTTGAAAGAGAAATTTTGATCAAGGAGGCATGTACATAGGCACTAGAACATTTTCACTATCCTGTAATTCTCTTATCTCAGCCCCTTTAATGAATGATGTATTTCTGATTTACAGGTGGGTCAATGTCTACCGCCCTTGCATAACAATGAATACTCCACCACAGACGGTTCATGCTATCAGTAGTATGAATTAACCATTTTGTATGGAATTAGTGTACGCCTCCACATACTAAGCGCACGTCCATTAGCATGGCTTTGAATGCAAATGCCAACATGCCATTTCATTTAGAAATGGAAAAATATTGTAACCGTTGGGCAGGCAGTTGCATATCATGTTGGTTGGCAGAAGGAACTTGTCGTTCCCACAGAGTCCAAGGTATATATCTTCTCGTACTACTTTCCTCGATAACAAATTTTAGATGGAGACCTCACTTTAATTATTTATTAATTGTATCTAGGGTTAAGCAGCAAGCCATCAAGGTAGCCTGCCGTTGCACCGTCAGCTACCGTCGAACCAATGGAACGGCGGGTACTAGTAACACATGCAAGTAGGACGGGAAGTGGTGTTTCCAATGGCGGACGGGTAAGTAACGTGTAAGAACCTACCCTTGGGAGGGGAACAACAACTGGAAAAGGTTGCTAATACCCCGTAGGCTGAGGAGCAAAAGGAGGAATCCGCCGGAGGAGGGGCTCATGTCTGATTAGCTAGTTGCTGAGGCAATAGCTTACCAAGGCGATGATCAGTAGCTGGTCCGAGAGGATGATCAGCCACACTATGACTGAGACACGGCCCAGACTCCTACGGGAGGTAGGAGTGGGGAATTTTTTGCAATGGGTGAAAGCTTGACGGAGCAATGTCGCGTGGAGGTAGAAGGCCCACGGGTCGTGAACTTCTTTTCTCGGAGAAGAAGCAATGACGGTATCTGAGGAATAAGCATCGACTAACTCTGTGCCAGCAACCGCGGTAAGACAGAGGATGCAAGCGTTATCTAGAATGATTGGGCGTAAAGCGTCTGTAGGTGGCTTTTCAAGTCCGCTGTCAAATCCCAGGGCTCCACCCTGGACAGGCGATGGAAACTACCAAGCTGGAGTACGGTAGGGGCAGAGGAAATTTTTGGTGGAGCAATGAAATGTGTAGAGATCGAAAAGAACACCAACGGTGAAAGCACTCTACTGGGCTGACACTGACACCGAGAGACGAAAGCTAGGGGAGCGAATGGGATTAGATACCCTAGTAGTCCTGGCCGTAAACGATGGAGCATGTGGTTTTATACCAATTGGTCAAGTATATCCATTTTATCTTCTCACACAGGGGTTGTACGAGAATGAGATGCAGGGGAATGAGAAACTATCTCCAAACCTCCATCATGCAATTGGTCAAGTATATCCATTTTATCTTCTCACACATCTCATTGTAGGCATCCATATCTTCAATGGTACGCACTTTTATATCAAGGAATTTAGAACAAATAATACTGCACCCTATGTCCTTTACTCGACCAGGGTGGTCCTTCTTGCCCATCCTTATGCATCATGTCATCGTTGGTAGTATGCTACTTAGAGTTTCTTTACTCGTGCTTTCTTAGGCAAGGATGTCCCACATAATTTAATTAGATTGACACGACTAGTTCATTTATTTAATTTATAAAATTGAAGCTAGTCAAGTGTAGACAGGTGGAACTGCTTACAATGCGAGAGGCAACTTGTGCAACAACTTCATCTGTGAATGTTCCGGCATTATGGCCCACCAAAACTGTCATCTTCCAAGGGATGGCCAGTTAGTGGCATCCGTAGTCCTAGCTTTCTCTTGCTATCAAGTAAGGCACTATCGTTAGGTAATGAAACCTATACAACTATGGAATAATTTCAAAGGAATAAAATATTGCAGATACTTGCTTCGCGTTCTTTTGAATGGGCGCAGCCCAATTTGGAGAAGAGGTGTTGCATATTAGTTTCATCCACCTTTCTTCCTCCTATCCTCTTTGCCTACAGATTTGCGCAGACGTAATCGGGCGCAATAATTAGATGTTATATAAAATCAATTAAATAGAATATTGTTTTAGCACATGCCTCAAATTTAAAGGATGTAAATACATTCCACACGTCTTGGTTAATGATGTCGGAATAAATGGTAGATGCTACTGCGTGTGACATCGATGGATCATCGACATATGGAGCTTTTCCATTTTCTCCATCGCTCACAAGCTCCTTGCAAAGCACGCATCTTCTCATGTTCAGATACCTCAAAGGCAATCTACAAGGTGCAAAGCACATTGCTACATTTGAAAAATAAGAAGATAAATTATGTTATAAATTATACTTTTACATACCTTCACCATCTCCCCTATTGAATCTTGTAATAATTGTGGCACACGTCTCCAATCATCAAATATAATGCTTCCTTACCATGGAACAGAGAAAATTGCTACAAGATGCTGCACTCTCACCTATATCTTGCCCCTTACTATTGTATTAGACAGTTTCTTTAATTTCCTTTGACTTTCCCTCAATAACGCTCTCCATCTCGTTCACCCTCTATCTTTTGAGTGCTGCTGAGGTTGGCCTCTTGCTCATGCTCTTGATACTTTTCATATTCTTCATTTTAATGTTGCCCATGTCCACCTTTATAGAACATAATGAAATCAAATAGTCCATGTAATGCATTTAAAGCACAAAAATAGAGAAAGAAAATAAGAAACTTGCTTTTTTTAGTACAAAGGTGTCATTCGCCGATGAATTAATAGTGGTATTAAAATGGAAACCGTGACATAGACATTAGCTATTCACTCCGACTTTCTAATCTAATAGAAGTAGGGTATGTATACCTCAAAGAAATTACCTATGTATTTAGGTGAGGAAACATTTTATGGATATAATGCAATAGAATGAAACACTAGCGACCTTATCTCTTCTACGTATATGAATCAAAATCAAGCTCCAAATGATCGATGACAAGGATGTGTGCCAATGTCCTTAATCCTTAAAGCAAAAACGTGGACATGATTAAAATAATCCATGACAAAAACTCGAGACAAAATAAACAATACACGAGAATGTAAATGCAAAACTCGCCAAAGCCACTAAAAATATCTCAAACCGTTAAGGACTCAGTAGCATTGCACAGGGTAGCCAGTCAGTGGCACCCGTCTCCCCCATTCACTCTCTCTCTCTCTCTCTCTCTCTCTCTCTCTCTCCCTCCTTTTTCTTTCACCCTTCCTTTTTCCTCCCCTCCCTCTCCCACTTGCCATTTTTCACAGTGACCATTGATTTTCAATGCACAAAGACCAAATGATGGCGGATCAGAGATCAGACACCACCATTGGATTTCCTAGAAGAGAGGATCAAAACCCCTCTAATTATCCCCTGACCAAAATAGTTTTTACAACTAATCAGATTGAGATTCCATATTCAGCCACTTTATATTTCCCGACTATAGTTCAACAAGAAAATTCTTCTTTTTTTTCTTTTTTTTGCATCAAATGACCATGAAATGGCTCCAAACTTGACATGGATGTAGGTGAGTCCCTGATCTACAAACCCTTTTTAAAAAAATTATTTTGATGAAAACATTGTCATTGGCGACAACTGCACCTACCACCTTCTCCAACAATGGCTAGTGACCACTAGCAACCATCTGTCACCTTTGTCGATTTTGAATTTTTTGCTAGAAGACATGATTCTAGGTTTCTCGACCTAATCTATGCAATGGCAATGTTAGATCTTTGATTAGGGATCATCTGGACATCGAAATTGGATGTGACCTTGATTTGAGAGCATGAAGTGCGATCTACAAGATCCACATTGTTCATCGCGATCCTTGTGATGCGAGGAACAAAACCCATCAATCAATTTGATCATCAATGAATATTTAATGGTGATCTAAAGCTAAGAGCAATGTACAATCAAGATAATGCGGATCTATGATCGATCTAACCATCCATGGTCATCTAGCCCATGATCTATCACCAAATATCAGATCCATGATCAAATCCACAAACCCCCATATGATCCAACCATTAATCAATCACCAAAACATAGATTTGTTGTTGATATGACCTTTTTATCACGATCTAACTACAGACTGGCCACCAAATACTAGATCTACAGCCGATCCATCTTTTTAAGATGATGTAACCCATGATCAACTACCTAACACCTAGATTAACTACCGATTTGAGCTTCCATTTAGACTTGACCATAGATCTAACACTTGTTTTGAGCTGTTCATTCTCGAATTTTTGGCCAAAGGTGATCAAACCCAATCATACTACATCAGACACAACATCATACATGGATTTAAGCGATCATAGGTAAGACTGCTATTGAGTCTTATCTTAATTAGTTAAATTTCATTTTATCGTAGTTATGCCTAATAAATTATAGAAAATTTAGAAAACCAATAAGACTAGAATGGGTTAAACCTTAATGAGAACAATTGAACTATTTATGTTATTATTTAGATTAATCTAATGGTTAGATTGTTTTGATGCTTAGATTCAAAGATTTGATGTTAGGATGACTTAGAACTATTGATTTGACCTATGGGAATTTAATTGACTACCAAATCAATAGATTAAACATTGAGATATAAAATAAAATATCTATAAGTCAGAGATTAATAAGAATTGAGAACAATTAGATGATCTAGATCTTTGATCTTTAATCAACGGCCAAGTTTGATATTATAACAAAAATAAAGAGGGATATGTATGATTAGAAAAATGATAAAGGCAGGATCACCATATTAATGGGAATCAAAGGCTAAATAAGTCACGATTAAGAAATAGTAAGTAAGATAAATGACATTGTAATGTGCATGTGTTGACAAAGATGCTGATTGGTACGAACTAAGACTACTTGACTATTATAAAACTGATATTTTGTCATGTTGCATTACTTTATCTTTTAAAGAATGCACTACTTGCAAATGAGGCATGTGAGTTATATATATGTACATCCATAACCGTGATGCATACTTTTATATGAAAAATGAAAATGATTTTGGTCATTCTATTACATGCAGTTGTATGTTTTTTAAAGAAGTGATTATACTTAAAATTGCATCAATCCCATACTTTGAGATGAGTTAAGGAAATGCATAGTTTTGCATGAGATATATGTTATATGGTTCAATGACATTTGGGTTGAGATATATCTTTGTCTAGGCTAATGAGCCTAATGGGTACTATGCTAAGAGGTTGTAAGGATTTAACCTCCTCGCCTCTAACCACCAGAGGTGACAGGTGTTTGTGCCTAAAGAGGCACCTGTTTTTCTCTACTGTTGTGGTAGGAAAATGACAATTGGAGGTGTTTGCAGCACCCTTTTAGAGACATATCCACAGTAGTCGTGGAGGTTGGTCTCTACATATCGGAGACATATGATTTAGTTAGCTGGTAGTGAGCATAGTGTTCTATGTGATTTCTATTTTGAGGTACTATGTATGATGAGGTTAATGATGGTCTTTAGATGAGTACTCATGACCAACCGGCTAATGTGTTTGTCAGGGTGCATATGTGCACACAATGATGTTGTTAGTTTGAGATTACCAACGTTTGCAGTTTAATTGATTACTACTTTAATATTTTTAGTATCTTATGACATTTGATTTATTAAGTTAAATGGTGGATCTTTCCCATAATTTACAAGTTATGCATTGTGACGACCTGGGTTTTTCAGCACTTTTTAATAAAAAAAATTCAAAAGGTGGGCCCCCAAATTTTTTGAAAAACCAAAAATAGGGAAAAAACCAATTCCAAACAAATTTTATTTCTAGAAAACCCCAAGGGTCAACTATCGACTCAAAACTCAAATGTTTTCTCTCTCTTTTTCAAGTAAACATTTTTAAAATAAATTTTACTACTCCATGACTCATTCAGACAACAGCCACATTCCCATAACAAAATAATCAAATCTAATAAGATAGATATACATAAATAGTCCATGTGGAATCAGAACATACCTCCCAATGAGACATCTCGATCACTATTCGTCTAACTCTCCATCCGTCTTGTCTTTCTCTCAATATCTGAGGCATTGCAACAACAACTCAATGCCTCAGCAAGCAATGCTTAGTAGGTACATACACATTTAATGTAATAACAAATGAAACATAAAAAAATAAGTCGAATGGCAATGCTAATATAAGTGTATGTCATAATATCTATGGAGTATAAGTATCATAAGCAAAACATCATGCGCAATAAAACATGAATGTCATGAGTGTAAAACACAATACTCTTATGGATATAAAACATGATATGATCTAACCTCAATGAGCATACACTAACAAACAGGGTACCCCAAGGTACATGGGTCGCACGAGCGTCCCATACACTCATATAACAGATCATGAGTACTCACATCAATCTTTTGACTGTCGTCACACCTAGGCATACATCAATATCTCCATGCTCATCATGCAAGCATACAAAACAAGAGTATGGAACGTCATGCCGCAGTGGCAACCCTCTAGGGTCTTGACCACCACCGCTCCCCATAGACACCATAATGGGAGACTTAATGTTCGTTCCCATGGAAAGGCCCGAACCGGTAGTGTAGACTATCCATGTTACCAAACCCCTACCGAAAGCCATCTGCGGGCAGGTGTCTATCATATCACATTTTTGGAGGGTGGGTGGCCGGCCCTACTCCCTCTTAGCATGACATCCATAGAGTGACAACACCCAACATAAAACACAAAACACAAAACATAAAAATTGCGTATCTCAAAAAACTAAGAGCACTCGTGGCTCACAATCCCCAAGGCACGCCCCTCATCTCGGGGTTATCCTCTCAAAGGACTAGCCACCAAGCCTGCATCATCAAGTTTGTGAAAAACCACCAATCTCAATGATGCAATGAAAAAGAAAAAGAAAAAGAAAATATTTACTAATCATACCTAAGATACACTGTATGAATACCATAAAATAATCGATCATGAAAACTCATTCAATATACTATCAAAATTTAATATCGATCATAGTATAAACGTTGAATCTCACAAAATCTCAAAATAATTAACGAATGACAATCAATCACAAGCAACCATGATGCTATGATAATGCAAAGTTTTAGAAATCAAAGCATAACATTAAATGTTGTCACCTACCTTGATCTGAGATTACCCAACTCAAGTGTATAATCCACTTAGCTTGTACATTCAAATGTACTTGTCAGCATCATAATACTATTTTGTGTTATTTATGTCATCATAGTGGAATCTATGTCGATCCAACCATTGGATCGCCCTCTAATTATGATTTTGTCCTTAGTCCCCATGTTACTTATTATAATTTAGTCCCATCTCATGTTCCTTTTTTTTCTTTTTTCTTTTTGTGTATCTAACGTTTATACCTTAATCTGACGGTCAATCAACCTAAGATCAATAATTTTCCAAGATCTGGTTCAGACCAATGGTCTACAACAATTTTTAGAGTAATCACACCTAATATAATCCTTGGAACCCTTATTCATCATCATACATTAGTTGGTTTTTCAAGTTTTGGGGCCTGATCACCCTTGGATCAGCCAGCTCTAAGTATTGAATAATATTTTATGATTTGACTAATTTAAAAGTGGTCAAATGTAAGTTTTCAAGTCAAATATAGGTCTATGTCGTCAAGACGATTATAGCTCCCATGATTTGGACAGTGCGCATGAGTGTCCTGCACGCGTGCGCTGCACTCTCGTGTAGAAGCTTCGATTTTTTATCTGTTTTCACCATTCCTAGGGTTTTTGTGTCCAAAGATCATAATGAATGGCTTAGATTTCTCATTTGAGGTGTCCTTAACATGGGTCTAACCATGCTCCATGATTATAAATCCCTAGGTTATCCAACGACCATTCCGATCAGATCTAGCCCAGATCTGTGAGGGAAAAGTTGAAAAACAAGGTAAATAATAAGTTAAAGTGTGTAGCTTACCTGATTAGAGCCGAAGATGGTAGATTGGAACCCTCTAGTGAGTGCAAACTTCAGTTCATTTTCGCGGCGTGCACAGGGGAAAACGAGGGTCCTCCTCTGGCTGTTAGCCGTGGGAATGGAAGGGGAAACCTGTTTTTTATAAGCTAAGATCCAATTTTTTGACATGAAAGGTAGATCACCGCCTTCCTCCATTAGAACTCTAATGAAAATGGAAAAGGGGTGCCATTATCAAAATGACTCCCTTTAATTAGTGTCCTTGGCAAATTACCATTTTACCCTTACACTTAAAATGGCCATATCTCACTTATCCGAACTCCGTTTTTTATGTTCTTTATACTATTCAATTCCTATCGATGTGTACTTTCTAGTTTTAGTGATTTCAAGACCAAATTCTATGCATAAATTTTTTAATTAATTTATCTTATTTTGTTACTAATTTAGGATTAAAAATTGAGGTTATTACTTGCATTCATGTGATTTTGTGATATATTTTATGTTACAATTTATGTCAGATTACTATGCAGATTCAATCATTTGAAAAATGTACATTTAAAGTCATTCATGTTTTATATTTATATTATCTGAAATGTTTTAGCATGAAAAATATAAACTAAGGTTGACATGCGGTTTCAATTATATTTTCCATCTCTTTTTTGTTATTATATTTTTTAGAGATGCACAAAAAATTATTGTTTAGATTTGGATTTCAAAATGTGGTATGGTAGATGTGAAACTACTTACAAAAGCATAAACTTGCTGAGATATTGTAAATTGTTTACAATATCTTAGGTCTTAAAAAATTTGACTTGAGGCAGAGCAAGTTGAGGTGGATGCAAAATTAGATGAGGACTAGCATAGCAAACTACATAAACAATGTAAGTATATGACTATTCTTTTTGGACATTTATATGTAATTATTACAATTGGACTGTGACCTGTGATCGGCTAGATCTGGGATGCATATCTTTTTGTTTTAGTTTTATATATATATAATTCTCTAGTTATTTTGTTTTCTTGGAAGTAAATGACACTCAAGTTTTTTAAAATGAATTTAAAGAAAAAGAATCTTCTACTGCATTGCATTGTTTTTACGAAATTATTTTCAAATAGGGACCGATCCCATATTAGGAATTAGTTTTGCATCCAAAAATGCATATGAAAACCTGAGTTGCCACATAAATTTTCTAAGGCATTTAAATATTGGAAATTAATAAGTGGTATTCCCTAATGTTATGCTAGGATCACTCTAATCATAGGCAAGAATGTACTAGCCTAACACAAATTTTAATTTAAAAATGAATTAATCAAACCTATTATACTAAAATAAGGAAATAGTATATACTTTTCTACTATTTTTCACCTACTCAATTTTCATAACGATTGAAAAAAAGAGAAGAATAATTATAAAGAATAATAAAGAGAAAAGAAAGAAATAACATTGAAAATTTATAAGTTCCAAGTAGCTTTCTCAACATTCCCTTGATGCATCATGTGCCAATAGTAGCAAAGAACCTCCATCTCAAATTTCACCCAAATCAAATGTAATGACTCCATTTTTGAAACCTTGAAATCCCAAGTTGGTAATGAAAAGTTCATTTTTTGGAGATAAGGGTATTTTGGTCATTTCACTGTTCACCCTAACTAGACCCAGAAATTTGATCCTCATAATGGTACCCTTAGGTGCGTTTCGGAAAAAAGAATCCAGCAAGACCAGAATCACCCAAAACGGAGTTAAAATGAGCAAGTTATGGCCCTTTGAAGTTCAAGGGCAAAATTATAATTAAAGTTAAAACGAATTTGGCCTGAGAAAACAGGGACCCGTTTTGATACGGGCACCCCCTTTCTTCCCAAACATACTAGAGGTTTCTAGAATGATGGTGTGCAGGGGGAGAAACCACCGCCATTCTGGAGGTTTCTCCACCGCCATTCCATGGCTGTAGAAACCCCCCTCCAGAACCCTCTGTAAGCTCTATAAATAGAGCTCTTGGGCGCCTCCAATGGCAGCCCAAAACCCTGGGAAAAACCCATCTTGGAGAAGCAGGCAGGAGGAGAAAGTGTGAAAAATACCCAGCCACGAACCAGGTACGCCTTAAACAACTCCAAACCTATCTCCCCCTCAGTCTTAGGTTGAGTTTTCCTAAGTTTTTGTATGAGAAACCATGCAAAACGGGGCTCTAGGGAGCCACAATAGACCCAGGGTAGGTGCCTGGGGCATTCTGGTTCGACATGGTCAAACCAGGGCGTCCCGAGGATGCCCAGGTCACTACGGAACCAAAACGCGCTGAATGCGTTAAAGGCAAACCAACAGACGCACCCGCAAACAAGAACAAGGGGTGGAGGCCCGGTGCATCTGCAGACGCCCCTGGTGGGGTGCGTGCCGCTAATGCATCCCGGTCTCCCGCCTTGTATGGGCCTTCTATGTATTCTTAATACTAAAATGCCCATAACTTGAGTTCTAGGACTCTGATTGAGGCGCCGCGAGAGGCGTTGTGTCCATATCAACAGCGCGGACACACCCAAACCATAAAATACCTAATAAAGCCCCTATATAAGGCTAGAATGACCGTTAAACCATGATAGTGGCGCGGGGTCACTAAACTTTTGCAAACCTGACTATACCAAAGCCCAGTTAGAGACCTTAAGAGGCCCTTAGGCATGGGAATGAACCCTTAATGCCTAAGTAGTGAGGTAAACTGTTCTCGAACCTATAGAAATAGGCCAAGCTAACCTTTTTCCCCTAAACTATGTCCAGGAACGTACGAGGACAAGGGGACTAGCGCGATCAAACCAGGCAGGTGTCTTATCGCTACTAGACTTTTAAAAAGAACCCATGATGCTTTGAGACTGCATGTTTTGAGTCATGGTTGCTTTTCAAATTCATGTTTTAAGTTTTTAAGTTACATGTCCTGTCTTTATGCGTATATCATATAAACTTATGTTACATCCTTATGCACATGACCTGTTTAGCATGAATTGATTTCATAAATGAACTTAGCATGCATATGAAAAATACATTGCGCATATATTTCCAAGACATGTGTTACATGCATAGACACGTTTTAAAAAAGGATTCTTGTCTGCATGATACATGCATAGACATGTTTTGAAAAGTGTAGCCTTGGCCGATGAGGGCGGGCTGATGAGGGCGGGCCAGAGAGAGCTGACAGGCTTCTAGGCTGGCTGGCTTCTAGGTAGGGTTATGACTTTGAATGCGATACTAGCGTGAGCAGATTTTATGCATTGCATGTATATTTTGCAACCGAGTGCATAAATTGCATGATTTGCGATGATTGAGCTTTGGCTTTATCTTTAGATGCTTTTGGGCTAGTAAGCCGTGGGTGCTATGCCGAGAGGTTTGGGGTGGCCTCCCAGCCTCTACCACTATAGGTGGAAAGGGTACCACGCCAAAAAGGCTTGTCCTTACTTCGATTGCTGAGTGGTAACAAGGACTACCACTGGTGTCACGGCACCCGATCGAAGTGTCATATGCCCCATGGAGGCTATGACCGAGAGTCTTTAGGTTCCCAAGGACCACATGGCGATGAGGTCGTGGGCATAGTGTGCCCTATGTTTTTGAGGATTTACTTGCATTGCATATGGCATGACATGAGTATGGTCGACCATAGATCCATGAGTTGGATTCAGTTGAGCATCTTATGCATATCATATTATATCTTCATGATATCTATGTTACTTTTGACTTGGATTATGCGATTCTTTAAGTCGTCAATATTCTATTTTGACAATGTCTTTTAATATCGATATTGAACATGAGTGTTCAAACATGCACATGGTTTAAAGAACATATGGTTTAAAACATAGCATGCATTGTAAAACTAGTAGTGATAGACTCCTACTGAGCATAGTGTAGACTCACCCAATCCTTAACATTTTTCAGATACAAGTAAACACTTAAGGACAGGATATACCCACGACAGACCCACAGCAGAGAACATCCGAATTAAGTACAAGTAAGTAAACCCCTACCTTATCTTTCAGTGAATGTTACTTGATTGTAGTTACTCTCTGTAGTTGGGGCTGTAACTAACACTTTCTTGGGAATAGAGTTGATTTAAAACTATGCTATGGCTATATGATTTGAAAATGTGTTTTGACACTCGGGGTTTTATACGAAAGATTGCTTTCCAAAACAAAAGATTTTCATGCATTTCATATTTCTAAAGCAAGAACTCGCCTTTTTATGAAATTGCATCATATAAAACCCGGGTCGTCACAATTGGTATCAGAGCCCAGTTTGACGTTACTCACAGCCCAGTTATGAGGAGAATAACTTATAATCAAGTTTCATCCATGAAAGATTAAGGGGTAATATGATAACACATACTAAGGTCTTTGTGAATTACCTTGTGATTTACAGATGCCTAGAAAGAAAGTAAGCAATGCTCCAAGACCTGAAGCCCCACCAGTGGACTCCACTGGGTCGGGCAATGGGATGGCTGAATTATTCCAGCAATTCCTACAACATATGGGACAATACAGAAGTAGTCAACAAACCCAAACCCCTACCACACGAGATCCTTCCCTTGATAAAGCAATAGATATGACTGAGGTTCAGTTAGAAAGGTTTCAGAAATTAGCTCCCTCATTCCTGGAACTAAAGAGAAGGTTAACTACAGCACCTGTCCTTACCTTACCTTCAGGAAGTGGTGGATTTGAGATATACAGTGATGCCTCGCAACAAGGACTAGGCTACGTACTTATGCAACATGGGAAGGTAATTGCTTATGCTTCTCGGTAACTCAAGAAGCATGAAGTCAATTACCCGACCCACGACTTGGAATTAGCAGCCATAGTCTTTGCCTTGCACATCTGGAGACATTATCTATATGGGAAAAAGTTTGAAGTTTTCACAGATCATAAGAGTCTTAAATATATCTTTTCCCAACAAGACTTAAACATGTGACAAAGAAGATGGATGGAATACTTAAAAGACTATGACTTCTCCATTCATTATCACCCTGGAAAAGCTAATGTGGTAGCTGATGCATTAAGTAGAAAAACCCAAGGGATGTGTGCAAGTGTATTTACTAAGAGATGGAAGCTATTACAAGAAGTAATAACGTGGAAACTAGACATAAGTAAGCGCAAGATCATTATGGCAGGTCTAATGATAAAGTCGGCTATTAATGAAAAGGTTAAGCAAGCACAGCAAGGGGATCTAGACATACAAGCTTTCATAGGAAAACCAGGGTTTACTAAAGGGGAAGAATTAAGACAAGAAATCTTAAAAGAGGCTCATCGGTCTAAGTATACTATACACCTTGGAGGAACTAAGATGTTTCAAGACTTAAAGAGACAAAGTTGGTGGGATGGTATGAAAAGAGACATAGGGGAATTTGTGGCAAAGTGTCTAACATGTCAACAAGTAAAGGCCGAACATCAAAGACCTTCGGGATTGTTACAACCCCTTGAGTTACCCGAATGGAAATGGGATCATATTACCATGGACTTCATCGTAGGGTTACCCAGGACCACTAATGGTCATGACATGATCTGGGTAATTGTTGATAGATTGACTAAGACAGCCCATTTCCTTCCTATACACCATACCCAATCCACTAACTGCCTATCTCAGCTATACATCAAAGAGATAGTGAGTTTACATGGCATACCCCTTAGTATCACTTCAGATAGGGATAGCAGCTTCACTTCACAACTCTGGAAGTCCGTCCAAAAATCCTTAGGATCTTCCTTGAACTTTAGCATAGCCATCCATCCACAGACTGATGGACAGTCAGAGTGCACGATCCAGATAGTCGACGATATGCTGCGAGCTTGTGCCCTCGATTGGAAGTAGAGCTGGGATGAAAACCTACTGCTAGTAGAGTTTGCGTACAACAACAACTTTCAGTCGAGCATTGGCATGGCTCCGTATGAGGCACTCTTTGTCGATCACCCACCAGTTGGAGTGAAGTTAGAGAGTCCAGGGTGCTCCAGTCCGAGCTGGTGGAGCAATGCGCCAAGAAGGTCAAACTCATAAGGAAACGCCTCCTCACAGCTCAAAGCTGGCAAAAGAGCTATGCTGATCAAAGGAGGAGACCATTAGAATTCGACATAGGAGAGCACGTTTTCTTGAAGATATCTCCCACTAAAGGAGTTATGCGGTTCAGTATCAAAGGCAAGCTTAGTTTGCGTTACATAGGACCTTTTGAAATCTTGGATAAAGTGGGAAAAGTGGCCTACAGGATTGCACTAACCCCTCAACTATCTGAAGTGCATAACATATTCCATATATCTATGCTAAGGAGGTACGTGCCTGACCCTGCTCATGTCATCACCCAGGTACCAATAGAGTTGACGGAGGATCTCAAGCTAGAGACGAGACCAATTGAGATTCTGGATCATAAGAGTAAGAAGCTGCGGAACAAAGACATACACTTAGTCAAAGTTTTGTGGAGAAATGCGCACATGGAAGAAGAGACTTGGGAACCGGAGTCAGAAATGCGAGAAAAGTACCCCGAGATCTTTTGACTGTAAATAGTATAGAATTTTAGGGGCAAAATTCCCCTAAGGGGGTAAGAATGTAATGACTCCATTTTTGTAACCTTGAAATACCAAGTTGGTAATGAAATGTTTACTTTTTGGAGATAAGGGTATTTTGGTCATTTCACTGTTCACCCTAACTAGACCTAGAAATTTGACCCTTATAATGGTACCTTTAGGTGCGTCTCAGAAAAAGAAATCCAACAAGACTAGAGTCACCCAAAACGGAGTTAAAATGAGCAAGTTATGGCCCTTTGAAGTTTAAGGGCAAAATTGTAATTAAAGTTAAAACGAATTTGACTTGAGAAAATAGGGACCCGTTTTGATACGGGCACCCCCTTTCTTCCCAAACATACTAGAGGTTTCTAGAATGATGGTGTGCAGGGGGAGAAACCACCGTCATTCTGGAGGTTTCTCCACCGCCATTCCATGGCGGTAGAAACCCCCCTCCAGAACCCTCTCTAAGCTCTATAAATAGAGATCTTGGGCGCCTCCAATGGTAGCCCAAAACCCTGGGAAAAACCCATCTTGGAGAAGCAGGCAAGAGGAGAAAACGTGAAAAATACCCAGCCACGAACCAGGTACGCCTTAAACAACTTCAAACCCATCTCCCCCTCAGTCTTAGGTTGAGTTTCCCTAAGTTTTTGCATGAGAAACCATGCAAAACAGGGCTCTAGGGAGCCACAATAGACCCAGGGTAGGTGCCTGGGGTGTTCTGGTTCGACATGGTCGAATTAGGGCGTCCCGAGGATGCCCAGGTCACCACAAAACCAAAACGCGCCGAATGCGTTAAAGGCAAACCAACGGGCGTGTCCGTGGATGCACCTGCAAACGAGAACAAGGGGCGGAGGCCCGGTGCGTCTGCAGATGTGCCTGGTGGGGCGCAGGCCACTAACGCGAGACGCACCTTGTATGGGCCTTCTATGTATTCTTAATACTAAAATGCCCATAACTTGAGTTCTAGGACTCCGATTGAGGCGCCGCGAGAGGCGTTGTGTTCGTATTGATGGCGCGGACACACCCAAACCATAAAATACCTGATTAAACCCCTGTATAAGGCTAGCATGACCCTTAAACCGTAATAGTAGCGCGGGGCCACTAAACTTTTGCAAATCTGACTATACCAAGGCCCAGTTAGGGACCTTAAGAGGCCCTTAGGCATGAGAATGAACCCTTAATGCCTAAGTAGTGAGGTAAACTGTTCTCGAACCTATAGAAATAGGCCAAGCTAACCTTTTTCCCCTAAACCATGTCCAGGAACGTACGAGGACAAGGGGACTAGCGCGATCAAACAAGGTAGGTGTCTTATCGCTACTAGACTTTTAAAAAGAACCCATGATGCTTTGAGATTGCATGTTTTGAGTCATGATTGCTTTTCAAATGCATGTTTTAAGTTTTTAAGTTACATGTCCTGTCTTTATGCGTATATCATATAAACTTATGTTACATCCTTATGCACATGACCTGTTTAGCATGAATTGATTTCATAAATGACCTTAGCATGCATATGAAAAATACATTACGCATATATTGCCAAGACATGTGTTACATGCATAGACATGTTTTGAAAATGGATTCTTGTCTGCATGATACATGCATAGACATGTTTTGAAAAGTGTAACCTTGGCCGATGAGGGTGGTCTGATGAGGGCGGGTCGATGAGGGCGGGCCAGAGAGAGCTGACAAGCTTCTAAGCTGGCAGGCTTCTAGGCAAGGTTATGACTTTGAATGCGATACTAGCATGAGCAGATTTTATGCATTGCATGTATGTTTTACAACCGAGTGCATAAATTGCATGATTTGCTATGATTGAGCTTTGGCTTTATCTTTAGATGCTTTTGGGCTAGTAAGCTTGTTGGCGCTATGCCGAGAGGTTCGAGGTGGCCTCCCAACCTCTACCACTATAGGTGGAAAAGGTACCACGCCAAAAAGGCTTGTCCTTACTTCAATTGCTGAGTGGTAATGAGGACTACCATTGGTGTCATGGCACTTGATCGAAGTGTCATATGCCCCATGGAGGCTATGACCGAGAGTCCCTAGGTACCCGAGGACCACACGGCGATAAGGTCGTGGGCATAGTGTACCCCTATTTAAGTCGTCAGTATTCTATTTTGACAATGGCTTTTAATATCGATGTTGAACATGAGTGTTCAAACATGCACATGGTTTAAAGAACATATGGTTTAAAACATAGCATGCATTGTAAAACTAGTAGTGATAGACTCCTACTGAGCATAGTGTAGACTCACCCAATCCTTAACATTTTTCAGATACAAGTAAACACTTAAGGACAGGATATACCTGCGATAGACCCGCGACAGAGAACATTCAAATTAAGTACAAGTAAGTAAACCCCTACCTTATCTTTCAGTGAATGTTACTTGATTGTAGTTACTCTCTGTACTTAGGGCTGTGACTAACACTTTCTTGGGAATAGAGTTGATTTAAAACTATGCTATGGCTATATGATTTGAAAATATGTTTTGACACTCGGGGTTTTATACAAAAGATTGCTTTCCAAAACAAAAGATTTTCATGCATTTCATATTTCTAAAGTAAGAGCTCGCTTTTTTATGAAATTGCATCATATAAAACCTGGGTCGTCACATCAAAAAAGAAATCAAAGTAGAACTTGCTCTTGTAGTTAGTGCAACAGTAACTTTGAGGGTGTAGCATATCCTCCAATCAAACCATCCACTCCATAGCTTTAGTTAGCATCTTCTTATTTGTAAGAAGTCAAGCAACTAGCTTGCTTCTAGCTAGCATCCCTCCTTGTGAACATATGGCTGCAACATAGAGCTACCATCTTTATGATCTCTACGTTTCATCCATCCATTCATTTCTAATTACTTATGTTTTACTTGATCTCTACGCAACAACCTATTGAGACTTCAATCACTCAAAATATCCAACAAAACAACATATTTTAAATCTTCAAAAGCTTTTAAAAGCTTAGTAGTTTTAGAGCTACCTACCTTTGTGACAATTTTCATGAAGATTTTGTGATTTTTCCTTAACCATTCCTTCCTCATTTCTTCTACTTCTCTGATGGTTTTTCTTCTCCTTTCTTTCTTTCTCTTCCACATTGTCCTTCTTAATGTTCCATCCTACTTTCCCCTTTCCTAATACCTTTTAACAATTTTCTTCTTCGAATGCATACTGCCCAAGGCAACCTACACCTTCTAAAATTCAATCTCTTTCTCTTTAGCATTGTAGCTGTCTCATACTTTCCTATATCATGTCTTTCCTAATCCCCTTTCTACATACATTTTTTCCTTGGTGTGGCTTGGTTGCTAAGGTAGAACACCTTGCGTACATATTATGAGTCCTAAACTTCCTAGGCTTCCAATGTAAGATATCCCATTTGTGTTATGAGTCCTTAGTAAAAGACGTCTTAGCTAGGCAATATGACATCTAATATGGGCTCCATCTAATTAGAAATGTTTAGACTAAATGTGGGCCATCTCCTACGACAAAACATCCAAGCTAAATAACAGGAGGTGTCATTATCAATCTTTGAACTTAGCATCCTTATGACATAGATCTCCATTTATCATATTTGATACATCCTTACACCATTTAAAAGCTCTTTTCTAGCCCTATCTTACTATTTTAATCTCAGAATTTATTATTTTGCTAAGTTTTCATAATTTGAGAAAAGACATGTTTTTCATTAATAGCAAAACTAGGTACAAAATTTAGGGTTATTACATAACCATTTAGGCTTCCTCTTTATTTTCTTACTATTGCCACTAATAATGCTGGACTAGTCATGAACAATTGAATAACAATATAATTGCTTTGAGGTGGAAGCCCATCGGCCAGCATTCCTAACAACAGCTTCACAAAGAAAGATTTGAGGCTTTGAGCTTCCTTTGAAACACTTGCGATTTCTTTTATTCAAAAGGCACCATATTACTGCATAAAAACTTAATCTCCATAGTAGTTTGGATCCAACGTTCAATTTTATTCATGTCCAATGAATACAAAGCTCCTCCATCATTGTTGGGAAAATCTGTTGAATACTGAATTTGTCAAGGATGTAATGCTAAAGTTGTGTGGCCACGAGACAGCAGCAGAAGTATGTGATCGCTTGTTTCATTTGCACAATGACAAAATTAACAACAAGATGGTCTTATCATTCTCCTTCTATTGAGTTTGTCAAAGGTGGGTATATTATTGAGGGCCATTTTCCAATGTGAAGAACACCACTTTAGGAGGCGTAGGTGTGAACCGTACTGGCTTGGCTAGCCTACGTTCTTCTCCTTTGGTGGTGAGTTCAACATATGCTGATTTAATAGAGAAGTCTCCATTAGTGTCTAGAATCCAAACGAATCGATCCTTTTTCCTTGCGTCAAATAAGACTTTGGATAGGTTAGGAAGTAGATATCATACATTTCCAATTCTGATCCTTGTAGAGGCCTTTTGATGTGAATATTCCACTATACTATATCTTAATGAACTACGAAGCATTCATTTATTTTAGCCTTAAGTTTTGAAGCCAAACTAAAATAAAATTAAATGAAAGCAAAATTGACACTAAACCAAAATAAAATAAGAAAGTAATTACCTCAAAGATAGCTAATGAATCCATGCCCTCAGTTTTGATCTCTCTTTTAAGCCTTTTCCACACTCTAAGGAATCGTCTTAGCCATTTTAAACACTTAATGAACCAATCAGGAACTTAATTGGAAGTTAATCCACTTCTTGAGTAGTTTAGTAAGTACTTAATGATTGGAAATTATACTTTAACTACTTTTCTCTTGTTGAGTTGTTGTACTTGTTGAGGTTAGGTACTTTTCTTTTATAGTGCAAGAAATTAGGGAGTTTAGCTTGTTAGATCAAGGTGAGACTAAATTTGTCATGTAGGAAAGGGTGGAGATGGAAAGGTCTATTTTGCTGACGTCATTAGGGTGTTATGTAGTGCAACGCTATAGTATAAGATCTACCAAAAGCACATCACATTAGATTGTTTAATAGGCGAAGAAATTGTGTTTGGTTGTAATTGGTAGATTCAAATGTGGGTTTTTTATTCGAAGTTTTGATTCCTTTCAAGTTTTCTTGTTGGCTAGTAGTGTTCAAAGCTTGATCATCGTTGGACAACAAGTTTAAACCAAATTAAAACAAGTTTGGTCCTCATCTGATTGTTCGTTTAACGAATTTAGGTGTCTAAAGGGACGATCATATGAGAAATAAATCATCTATAAAATATGAAACGAGGAAGAAGAAGATCATGAGAACTTTTTGGATTTATACTTTTTTCTTTATGTGAAAGTATTACATTGCTAAAAACTCAATTTTTGGGTTAAAAAAAACCCTTCCAATCGATTAGGAGATCATATTACTTAAAATTCTCTTTTGTTGGTCGTATTAGACAGTAATTTTGGTGTAAAATCACAAAAAAATGAATGAAGCCCGCCCGCCCCCCACCCCCAAATAATGGTTTTTTTGTACCGTATTTTGATCGATAACCGAGATTTCGGTGAGCTGCCGGCACGGAACGGTACTTTCCGCGACTGATGCCCCTCCCCTTGAAAGCTAAATGATGCCGCCATATTTTTCAAGTTCAAAGACTGGCTTCTCATTCTCTTTTTACCTCCTCTCCGACCATGCGATAGACAGAAGCTCTCTCTCTGCATGGCCGAACCGATTGCAGCCGTTGAAATTCCATCCGACGCTGATGATCTCTCACCCGTTCCACTCCGGATCAAGAACTGGAACAAGGGGGTAGAAAGAGGAGGAACTGCTCCTATTCTCATTCTCGATGACGATCCCAGTCCCCAGAAGCAGTCTGTAAAATCCACGCCGTGCATTGTACCTGAAACCCCTCTGTTGGATCCCTCACCGTCAATTGTCAAATGCACAGGAAAACCCAGAAGCCGTTCCATACCGGATAAACTCTCAGGTAAAAGAACAGGGTTTTCTCCCCCATTGAATTTGACCTAGCTTTTCTTAATTTCCTACGGGAAAACCCAGAAGCCGTTCCATACAGGAGAAACTCTCAGGTAAAAGAACAGGGTTTTCTCCCCCATTGAATTTGACCTAGCTTTTCTTAATTTCCTCTATTCCTTATTGTTTTTGCATATTATGTTTTTACTGGGGTGAAGATGTATTTTAAACCAATTTATAAGTGCAAGTTTATGAAATTCGTTTGTTTTTCATATCGATTGGGGTATAAATCCTTGGAATTGACATCTTTAACCAGGCAGTAGCTTGTTGGATAGGAATATGAGCAAGGTTAAAGTGTTTAATCTCTGTGAATGCTTGCCGACTGATGTTATTCTCCAGAGTTGGATGTTATATGTTGTTTGGCTGCTGGGTTTCAAAAATCGCACCTACTAGGCTGAGTGTGCAAGTTTCACTAAGTTGGCTGGAGCACCCACCAGAAATCTGACAGTAACAGGAGTTCTCAGTATCACTGTACGGATGCATGGGCTTGCAAACTATGTTATGTTCATTTTCTTCTTGAATCACCCCAAGTGCTTTGCTTCTTACTTGCTTTCCTCTTGGGCCTATTGGGGCAAGTAATAGAAAGATAAGAGGATAACAGAGAGATGTAGCAGAAAGAAAATGAGAGTAAGATTTTGGTTTTCTTCCAGGGAAAGCCATATCCTCGTAAACTAACTATTTTCACTTCTTACCTCATGATAATATCATACATATCCATTAAGTACCAAGACACCTTTGTTAACAAACTAATTATGACATCTAACTTTTGTCTTCTAAAGACTCCCAAAAATCAATCTCATCTTTGCATGAGGGTAAACTCAACATGCACACAGGGAGTTATTTCTAACAAAGATAAACACATAATACACTATATATGATCATTAGTTCAGTCATTACATTTCAAATGTGTAGGTTGCTAACTAGCGTAATAGCCAAGGATCAGTTTGTCCACTATCCTTCTGAAGCAGTGTGTTTACAAGTGATCAAGTAATGCTTCTGGTCTGTTTTCATTGTGAAGATGTATCATTTCATATGCATTTCATGGGTTCATCATTACTCTTGCCTCTACTCACTTCTTTCTTCTTTTAGTATGAGCTTTTCCATGACGTTCAACAACTTCGGTCTTTGCTTTTAGTAGGCATACTTTTGGAGATATCCATCTCTGTGTGTATAGAGGCCCTATGTACCGATTTCAACATGGTTATTTGATGAATGTGAATTGATTGTGAGAATTGTTCTATGTTAAACTGCTAAATAGAAAAAAGGCAGCCTGGTGCATGAAGCTCCTGCATATAAGGGGTCTAGGGAAGGGGCAGACCACATTGGGTCAATCGTATGCAACCTTACCTTGCATTTGCAAGAGGATGTTTCACGCCTCAAATCCGTGAACTCTAGGTCACACACGACAACTCTATTAATAATAATCTTATCCAATCTGTCTATTATGTGGAATACAAAAAAAGAAATATGAATCTCAAAGCTCATCAACTGTAAACCAAGGGGCCCTGAATTCCGAGAAGTTGATCAATCTCCTCAAGGCCCGCAGCATTGTGCCAAGGTTCCACTTCTATTTGAATAGGGGTGCAACATCCTTGTTATCTTCTTTGAGACTGTGACTCTAGGCAATTATCGTTTTCAAGATTGCTACTCTTGGCTCCTTCTATTGATGCTTCTAGGTGCAATGCCTACTTGTTATTCAATCTAAGTGTGATGCTTACATTTCAGGTTTGACAGTTCTTGTCAAGCGATTTTGAGTCCTTTTCACAGGTTCCAGCAAGTGCGATTCTTTCTAGTTATCCATAGCCCTTCAAAAATCTCAAAAATTGGTTAGTTTTCTCTTGATTTAAGCTTTAGTTACTAATAAAGTTTCTGAAATTAGTTTGTTTTAAAAAGTTTCAGTTCCTAATCGGTTTGGTCTTGTTTAGAAACCCAATTCCTAGTTAAGTTTTATGCCTTTTATTTGTCTGCAAGTTGTTGGCTCAATTTTCCGATAAACTGGAACTCCAAATTGTATGAAATTTTGTGGTTTTTAGTTTTAGAGAGATCTCAATTGGGTGTTCAATGGATTCTCAATCTGATTTTCTTTTGAGGGCTGTGTTGGAATCTCTGTACTGGTTTTCTGAATTTTCTGCCAATTTTGGAGATTGTAAGTCCTAAATTTGAGAATTCTGAGATGAATCCTTGCTTCTATACTTAACTCCTCTTTTTTTCCAATTATTTTTCAAGTTCTGAAAATCTCCTAGAGTTTTTCTTCACTCATTCTGCATCATCTTGGTTATATGAGGTAAACTTTCAAACTAATGGTGCAGCTGTATGATGGCTGTTGGCACCAAGAACCATTAACTTCTTTACCTTGCTATGCTGATCCTTGGACTGTGATGAGAATGGAGGGAAAGCGATGAGTAAGAGTGAAATGAATTTAGGGTTTCAGCAATTGAACTCTGATACCTTGTTTAATGGCGCAAAGCAAGATATGTTAACAATAAGAGTGAATCAAATGCAGCTGCCTTTACCATCATATGCAATCTGTGCAACTTTGTCTTATTTTTTACAAAACAAAGATCTTTTAGTAAGATGACTGGTTTAGCGTAAAGAGAGGAAAAAGATCTCAATTGGGTAATCGACAGATTCTCAGTCCCACTTTTCTTTTGAGAGTTGTTTTGGAATCTCCATATTGGTTTTCTGAATTTCCTCCAAAATTTGGAGCTTTTAAGTCTTACATTTGAAAATTCTTAGCCAAGTCCTTGCTTTTGCACTTAATTCTTCTTGTTTCAAATTAGTTTTTCAAGTTTTGGAAATTTCCTAGAGTTTTTCCTCATTTGTTTTGCGTCATATTGTTCGTATGCATTTCTATTAAGAAGTTAAAGTAGGAGAAATACTCAGATTCTGACAATCCAATTCTCATCACACTAAATGAACTTTGACCTTGAAAACTTAGAAAAATTCTAAATTATTCTTCAAAAACTCAAGCCAAACTCAGAATCCCATGCATATCTATACTCCCTAACCTGAACTAAACATTGTCCTCAATGTTTTATGATGAATGGATAATGTAGAACAATGACACTCTTTAAAAACCTTAGGTTGTCTCCTAGTGAGCGTTAAGTTTAACATTTTCAGCCAGGCATGTAATGCCACGATGAATGCGAATGATGAATGTAGGTGTCATGGGGCATGCTAAGGTAGGTCTTGGTATACAAGTTCTTCTAACAATATCTCCTTTATTTTAGGGTTGACCACCCTTAGATAGACGACCCCATGAGGGTAGACATGTCATACTGTATGCGGTCCAGACCATCGAGATCTAAGTTTTCCACCGAATAGGTGCAATATAGAATTATACAAAAGTACATTTTGTCTTGGGGTGAAGGGCTTTTGCAAAATATATTTATCATGATGACTTTTGAGGTGGCCTTTGTATAGCTTGGCTGACTCATATGCATCTTTCCGTTACTCATACAACCATTGAGTTGGAGTTTGTATGGGTTTCGGCAGTGTCTAAGTCACAATTGAGTTCTTTAATTGCCCAATATGCTTTATGCTCTGATTCTATTGGTAGGTGGCAGGCCTTTTCATAGACTAAGTGGTAGGTGACATGCCTATAGTGGTCTTAAATGCAGTAAGATTGGCCCACAAAGCATCACTTAGTCCTACAGACCAGTCTTTCCTATTTGGATTGATATCTTTTCCAAAATTCGCTTTCTCTCTCTATTAGACACCTCCTGTCCACTAGTTTGAAGATGATAAAGGATAGCAATTCTATGGGTAACACCATATTTCTTCATTAGACTTTCAAATACTTTATTACAAAAATGTTTATCCACATCACTAATTATGGCCCTAGGAGTATCAAAGCATTTAAATATATATTTTTTAAGAACTTGACCACCACCTTGTTGTCATTGGTATTATACGGTATGACTTCTACCTATTTGGACACATAATCCACCCTCACAAGGATGTACAGATAAGTAAAAGAGTTAGGAAAATATTTTATAAAATCAATGCCCCAGACATCCAAAGGCTCAATGATAAGACTGGGGTTTAAGGGCATTATATTTCTTTTTCCTATTCATTTTAACTGTTGACATCTAGCGCATGCTATGCAATAAGCATGTGAGTCTTTGAAAATGGTGGGCCAATAAAAAGAACACTGCAAAATCTTTGCAATTGTCTTCTTGGAACTAAAATGACCCTTGCGTACATGGTCATGAGAAAAGGAAATGATCTGGCACACATCTTCTAATTACTTGATTAGGATAGTACTTAAACATGTATAGATCGTCCCATATAAAGGGTTTAACCTTGGCAATGAATCTTTTCCTATATTGTTTGGACCAATGACTAGGCATTTGACTCGTGACAAGATAATTAACTATATCTGCATACCAAGGCAATTGGGAAATGTGCAATAAATGTTCATCTAGTATGTCTTTGTTATAGGCACATTCTCATTAGTAGACTCCACAACTAGTCTACATAAGTGGTTTAGTTACAACATTTTTGGAACCTTTTTTTATCATGAATTTCAAGATCAAATTCCTATAGCAATAGTATCCAATCAAATTAGCCTAGGTTTTGCATCCTTTTTAGAAAGGAGATATTTTAGTGCTGCATGGTCCGAGTATACTACAAGTAAGATCTAAACTTATCCAGTGAAAAAACTATTGCCAACAACCCTTTTTCTATAGTAGAATAATTGAATTGGGCATCATTGAGGGTCTTTTTAGCATAATATATCACATGGGGAAGTTTGTTAATACGCTACCCCAACACAACCCCGATCGCATAGTCGGAAGCATCGCACATTTTTTGAATGGTGCACTCCAATCTGGCAATTGAATAATAGGTGCAGAAGTGAGTTCAGCCTTTAAGTGCTCAAATGCTTTCATACCATTTTTATCAAAGTCAAAAGTTGCCTATTTCTTAAGTAAATTACATAGGGGTTTAGCGATTTTACTAAAGTCCTTGATGAATCATTTATAGAAACCAGCATAGCCTAAAAAGGAGTGGATTTTCTTCACCATCCTTGGAGGAGAAAGGTTAGAGATTAAATCCACTTTGGCTTTATCTACTTCTATGCCATTATTTGATATAATGTGTAGGTGAAGGTCCCAAAAGGGCAGGTGAAGGTAGATGTCTCCTGGTCCTCAGGTGCTATGAGGATGTAGTTATATCCAGAGTATCCATCAAGAGAACAATAATACCTATGACTGATTAACCTTTCTAGCATTTGGTCTATAAATGGAAGACTAAAGTTGTCTTTTCTCGTGACGAAGTTCAGTTTTCGGTAATCTATACAAACTCTCGACCCGGTGGTCATTTGAGTGGGAATTATCTCATTATCCTCATTTTGGATTACAATAACTCATGACTTCTTGGGGACAACTTGAATTAGGCTGACCCGAGTGCTGTCAGATATTGGGTAGATAACACCAACATTTAGAAGTTTAAGCACTTCAGCTCTCACAACCTCTTTCATATTAAGGTTTAGTCTCCTTTGTGTTTCCCTAGATGGTTTAGCATTTTCTTTTAGGTGAATTCTAGCATACACACAGCAGGGCTAATCCCTTTAATATTCGCTATGGTCCATTCTAAAGTTGTCTTATGTTCTCTGAGAATATAAAGAAGCTCACCTTTCTGTTCTTTATCTATACCTGAGGCTATGATTGCAGGCAAGGTTTTATCTGGTCCTAAGTAAGAATATTTAAAATTTTTCAGGTGAAGGCTTAAGGACAAAGGTAGGTGGTTTTTCTGCTGAAGTTACTAGGACAGAATTGGAAGAATGAAGTGGTTCCACTAGAGGTCCCCATTTGGAGGTATCTATTACAGGTGCAGCATCTAACAAATTATTTACCTCATCAATAAACTTGTCTATATCGAAATCATAGTTAAAATGTGCTAGATATGCCTCAAGTGGGTCTAGGAAAGATGATGGTTGATTAGCATCTTGAAGTAGATCTTCAATTAAATTGACTACATAAGAATAATCTAGATCTAGATGCTGATGATTGGCATTAAAAACATTGAGCTTGACTTTCATATTGTAGAAGGATAATTTCATCACACCATTTTTGTAATTGATGATGGCATTGGCTGTTGCCAAAAATGGACGTCCAAGAATGATTAGGATTTGACAAAGGCTGGCTATCTAGGACAATGAAATTTACAAGAAAGTAAAACTGGTCCACCTTTATTAAAAACATCCTCAACCATACCACGTGGAATCTTTATTGATCCATCTACTAACTGTAAGTTGATATTAGTTGGCTTAAGGTCATTGAGCCCTAGTTGCTCACAGACAGAGAATGACAACAGGTTTACACTAGACCCTAAATCAAGTAGTGACCTATAAATGACATGGTTTCCTATAACACAAAAGATGATAGGACAACCTGAATCTCTAAACTTGGGAGGGATTTGATATTGAATTAAAGAGCTTACCTGCTCGGTGAGGAAGGCTTTCTTTTTGCACATTAAGCTTACACTTTTGTGTGGAGAGCTCTTTAAGAAACTTGGCATAAGCAGGAATGTCTTTGGTTGCATTGAGTAATGGAATATTGATGAACATGCATAAATACTTCCATTATTTCAATGAAATTGGTTCCTTTCTTAGTTTTATTTAGTAGTTGAGAGAATGGGGCTTTAGGCACATAAGGTGCCTCCACTGTATGCTCAAATGGAGTTGGAGGTTTCTGACTTTTCTCTTTCTCCAGTGTTTTAGTTAGTTTCATTTTCCTCTATAGTTTCCATAGTCTGCTCTACTTTATTATCAACCTAATGGCCACTCCCAAGGTTAGTGATAGACTTTGCTTACTCATGGGGTCTTTGGGTTGGCCACTCCCAAGGGTAGTGATAGACTTTGCTTCCTCATGGGGTTTTTGGGTATGTGAACTGGATCCTATTTCAAACTGTCCTTTAGGGTTTGGAAATGGCTGACTAGGAAACTGTTCCTTTCCTCTCTCATTCAAAGCAATTGACAATTGGCTCATTTGCATTTCCAATTTAGCAATAGCTTGAGAAGTGACATTTGCACTTTGTCTTCTCTCATTGAGGTCCTTTCTAGTGTCATCCTAGTGTTTTAAAGTTCTCTCCATAAATGACTGCACAGTTTCCTCAAATGTTGGTTTCTTTGGTTGTTGAGGAAGCTGAAAATCAGGTGATTGTTGTGGAACTGAAGCTCTAGGAAAGTTTTGTGTAGGGGTTTCATAGATTGACCTCCCTGGTAATTGTTTTTTCACCGTGACAAGTTAGGATGCCTAGCCCATTCTAGATTATAAGTCTTAGAGTAAGGGTTATTGTTAGGGTTGTGATATGCATTCATCATTCACATGTTCCAAAAGATTTTCAATATAAACACTATTGGGTGGACAAGTTGAGGTTAAATGTGCCGGGCTGGAACAAATAGAACAAACCTCTTGTGGAGGTTTTGTGGCTGCCAGGATAGCCATGAAGGTTTGGAAATTATTTTCAAGCTTGTTCACTCTTCCACCCAAGGAGTCAAACTTATCCATTCTATTAATCACAGAGTCGAGCTTATAAGATATATTTGTGGTCACTCCTATTTCATATAAGCCTCCTTTCTTTTGAGGCTGGGTATTTCTCTCTCCTATTGGAACAGTCCCATTGTTAGGAATTGTCAGCTAAAGTTTGAAAAAATTCCTATGCCTCGGTTTCATTTTTCAACATGAGGGCCTTTCTACTAGATGCCTCTACCATCTGTCTATTTTGAGGCATTAATGCTTCATAAAAGTATTGAACTTGCTGCCATTTTTCAAATCTGTGATGGAGGCAATTTTGCAGCAATTCATTCCACCTTTTCCAGCATTTATAATATCGTTCATCATCTCTTTGTTGGAAATTGATTATCTCCCTTTGAATGACATTAGTCTTATGGATGAAGAAGAATTTGTTCCAAAACTTTTTAGACAATTGGTCCGATGTGGTAATGGAACTGACCTCTAAAGAATTCAGCCATGATTTGGCCATATCTTTCAACGAAATGGGAAACAGCCTAAGTCTAATAGAATCATCCAAGACATTTTGGAATTTGAATGTAACCCAAATATCAAGAAATTCTTTGATATGTAGGTATAGATCTTCTCTCTCTCGATCAACCATAAAATGTTGAGAGTAACTGTATAACTCTAGATTTAAAATCAAAGTGGTCTATATTTGTGGGTCGTAATGTGAAGTATGATAGGGTATTTAATTGGAGTGGCCCATAGAAATCTCTAATGACCTTGTGCTTAACTCCTTGTGGGTCTACAGTACACATCCTTACCTTGCATTTTCGCAAGAGGATGTTTCCACACCTAGAACCCGTGAGCTCAAGTTCACACAACGAGAACTTTACAGTTGCACCAAGGCTACAACAGAAATATCCCTTCTTATAAATGAAGGAGTACTAGACTCGGCAACTGAAGTCTTAGATGTAAGCAAGTGGTTACCATTGGATCCATGGGGACTAACAACAATAGTTTCCTAGTTCTTTCATGGAAATGTATATGGAAATTGCCGAGTACGCTTCAATAGGATAGGGCTAATGTCCATTTTGATTACATCGAGTAAAATCTCATCAAGGTAGCCATTTGACCTTTACATTGTTGTGTGATGTATAGCTGATATCTAGTTTGAATCTTTTGGGATTGGTATGTATTTGGAAGTATGGATGCAATCCCAACTTCTTACTGCCTTTGATATAATATTTTCTTGACATCCATTGTCCAAAATCATGTTAAAAACCAACCCCTTTATTGTACAGTTAATGCAAAACATTTTATGGTGCTACAACTCAGGGGCATTTGCTTTTTAGCATGCTGAAGCTATATCAAAACTCATGAAATTTCTGCCCTCAATTGTCCATCTTCTAGATTTTCCTCTTCTTCGTGGCCATCATCAAATGGCTCCTCTCTGGTCAGGTTAGGTTTCTCACCCTCTTGCTGAACCACATGTTCAACTTTCTTGGTACATGCCTGTAAAGATGTAAACTAATGATAGAAAACACGTACAGCAGATAAGACTAATGCTGTTTGCTTTCCTTGCTCTACTGATGTACAAGTATTTATAGATGTTATATGATACAGTTTCCTCATTAGAGGATTATAAATAAGTTGAAATTACAGTCAATCAATTTGATCCAGTTTCCTCATTAGTGCATTACAAATAAGATTACAATCAATCAATCTATTTCAGAGAATCAATCAATCTAAAGTCAAAGATTAAATAAGATGTCTATAGCTGTTATAACAACAATGAAAAGATACGACCCTGATATTTAGGGATCCTCTATCAACACTGTTATAACAGCTATGAAAGGAAAGGATATGCCCCTAATATTTAGGGATCCTATGTCAACACTCCCATCTTTGCTTAGAATTGAACGGAAAGTAGAATTCGGTATACCTAAAGTGAGAAAATCTACAAGTTGATTTTTAGAAGAGACACAAGGAATGCAAATTTCTCCATTTTCCAATTTTTCTTTGATAAAATGCCAATCTATTTCCACGTGCTTTGTTTGATCATGGTGGACTTGATTATGCACAATGCTTATGGCGGATTGGTTGTCATAGTACAACTTCGTAGGCCCTTTTAGTATTATTCCCAAATCTGATAGAATCAATCATATCCATATTAGCTTACAAGTACCTTGAGCCGTTGATATGAATTCTGCTTCAGTGCTTGATTTGGCAACCACAGATTGCTTCTTGGTTCTCCAAGTGATGAGATTACCGCCCATTAAATGTACAATATCCACTAGTGGAATGTCAATCCATGATTGACTCAGCCTAGTCCACATTGGTATACCCTTTGACATGTGTTTTCTCATTTTTCTTAGAAAAAATCCTTTCCCAGGTGTTGACTTTAGGTACTTAAGGATTTGATAGCCAGCTTTCATGTGTTTCTCTTGTGGATTATGCATAAACTGACTAATTACACTTAGTGCTTATGATATGATTGGATGGGTATGACAAAGATAAATTAGCCTTCCAACAAGTCTTTGGTACCCTTCTTTATCAGCCTCCGGTTCTTCATGATTGTCTCCGAGCTTATGATTTGGCTTAATTGGATTGTCTGCTGGTTTACAACCTAGCATCGTGGTCTCCTTAAGTAGATCAAGTGTATATTTGCTTTGAGACAAGAAGATACCTGTTCTGGAGTGGGCAACCTTTATTCCAAGAAAGCATTTAAGCATTTAAGCATTCCCAAATCTTTGATCTCAAATTCGCTTGCCAAATACTGCTTCAACTTGTTAAGCTCTTCTTAGTAATTTCTAGTCACACTTATGTCATCTGCATAGACAGAGCAGTCACTTTACTTGGATCTTCTCGTTTGATGAAAAGTGTGTGATCACCTTGACTTTTTCTATGCCTGAACCTCAAGTATTGCCTTTATGAATTTCCTGACCCATGCTCTAGGAGACTGTTTGAGGCTGTACAAAGATTTTCTTGAATGATAGACTTTTCCTTTCTTTGGTTATTTGATAACAGGTGGAATCTCCATGTAGACTTCCTCATTTAGATCCCAATGTAGGAATGCATTTTTGACATCATATTTCTGTAGAAGTCCAGTTCAGGTTAGTAGCAAGAGAAATCAAAATTCTATTGCTATTCATTTTGGCTACAGGAGCAAAGTTTTCCTCATAGTCTATCTCATAGGTTTGAGTAAAGCCCTCAGGCACTATTCTGACTTTATATCTTTTCAAAGACCTATCGACTTTGTATTTGAGTGTGAAGATCCATTTACAGCCCATAGGTCTCTTCCCTTCTGGCAAATAAACTATCTCTCAAGTATCATTCCTTTTTAAGCTTTCATCTCCCCCATCATAGCTTCTTTCCATTTTGGATTATATAGTGCCTCATTGACATTTTTGGGGATTTCTATGGTGAATAAGTGAGGGACAAAAGAATTACTAGTAGGAGACAACTTATGATTCAACACAAACATAGTTATGGGATTTCTTTTCTGTTCTTTTGAGGGTAATGGTAGGAATATATCATCATTGGAAGCACGTTAATCAACTAAGAGAGGATTAGTGTTCCTGTTCAGATGTTTGAGTATGCATCTGTTTTGGTGAAGTCTCTTTCCTCCTTGAATAGACCTTGAGTGGATTTAGCTGAATTAAATCACTAGTTGGCAGATTTTTAGTCGGTTCAATCTGTTCATATTTGGATCTTGAAATGTTCTGTGAGCAAGAAATGGGTTGTAGGGAAGAAGAAGATGATTCAGGGTTTGGTAGGTCTTCAATCAATAAAGGAAGTACACTGCTTATTATCTTTGTATGTGCTCTTCCCTTGAAGATAATTGTGCGAGAAATATGGCTTACTTTTAACAAAATTGACATTCATGGTGACATAGACTCTTTTTGATGGTGGGTGATAGCATTTGTACCCCTTTTGAGTAGGTGAGTAGCCATGAAAGACACAACTTAGAACTCTAGGATCAAGTTTTGTTTGATGGTGGTCACGAATGTGCTCAAAAGAAACACACCTGAATACCTTTGGAGACAGATTCCCAATGTTTTTGCATGAAGGAAAAAGATTACTCAAATAATCTAGTGGAGTTTGAAAATTAAGTACTCGAGAGGGTAATCTATTGATTAAATAAGTGGCAGTTAAGATGGCTTCCCCCCAGTATGTTTTTGATACTCTCATTTGGAAAAGTAGATCTCTAAGAAAGTAACTGACAGTTTTTTCTGTCAGCAACCCCACTTTGTCGAGGAGTTTCTGGACATGAGGATTGTTGAATAATTGCTTCTTTCTGGCAATAAGAAATCAAGTCATTGCTGAAATATTCCCTTCCATTATCTGAACGAAGAATATGGACTTTGGCACTAAGTTGATTGCAAATCATCTTATGAAAGATGGAAAAAATCTGACTGACTTCAGATTTATTTTTGAGAAGATAAACCCTGTTATTCTTGTACAATTGTCAATAACAGTGACAAACCAGGGAGTACCTGAAATGTTTGGATTTTTTGATTTTTCCAAACGTCCATATGAACATGGCTAAAAGGTAATGAAGAACTTTCATTTATTGAATGAAAGGTTGTTCTATGATGTTTTGCTGTTTCACAGGTTTTACAATGAAAAATCATTTTATTGAAATCAAAAGGGAAATTTTTTTTGCATGTTAGAGAGTGAAGGGTGACCAAGCCTTCTGTGGCAAAGTAAAATATCAGATTCCTTGAGAGTGAGCGAGCCATGCTTGAGGTAGTGCTATTAGCCTAAAGGAAGTAAAGTCTGCCTTTCTTCTTAGCATGCCCAATCATCTTCCTCGTAGCCTGGTCTTGTATAACACATTGAGAAGGGAACCAATAAATAATTTATGTCTTTAGTAAGCTTTGTGAATGAGATAAGATTATATGTCAATTTAGGAACATGTAGAGCAGAATTCAGAGATACATAACTTGTCAAGGGAATCAATCCTTGACCAGCAACAGGGCACTTGCTTCCATCAGCTGTAGATACTTTTTTTATTTCCTACGCAAGGTGTATAAATGGAGATAAATCGGAAGATCCAGTCATATGGTTTGATGCACTTGAATCTATGATCCAAGTGTTGGACTAACAATCAGACAAAGAAATTTAGCCTTTAGAAATATTACCTTTTTGAACATAGAAGCATGTCATAGTGTTCATCTTATCAAGTACGACATTCAATTTCTCTAGATGTTCTTTACTCAATCCCCCCAAACTCTTGGTTGTCTATGAATGTGTCTTACCTCTTGTTCTCCATAATAAATGCTAGGCTTTGTTTCTGACACTCGAAGAAGGCTTACCTTGAAGCTTCCAACAATTTTCTCTTGTGTGGCTAGGATTTTACAAAAGTCACACCACTTTGTGTCTTTCTCACTTGTACTCTTTCCCTCTTGCTTCTCTGCTGCAGAATGGCTTGATTTTGGAATGGCTAGGGCAGAGTTCTCCATGGATGGTTTTTCTAGCATTACCATTTGACGACTCTCTTCTTTTCGAACACAAGAAAAAACTTCCTTTAATGAGAAGAAGGGTTCTTTTCCCAAAATTTGCACCCGTAGCTGATCAAATTCTGGCCTCAATCTGGTCAGAAAAGCATAGATTCGATCCTCTTCAATCATCTTTTGACTTTGAACAACATCTACAGCTTATTCTATTGGGAAGTTCTGGTAGTGGTCCAACTCTAGCTGAAGTCTCTCTAGCGAGTTATAGTATTGGTCGCAGATGATGACCCTTGCTTTGTAGAGAAAATCTGATTCTTTAACTCGTAAACAAGAGCCTTTATCCCCCCACCTTAGAATATGACCATGTCACAGTATCCCAAACCTCTTTAGCAGTTGAGAGAAAAAGACGTGGTTTGCTGATTTTTGGTTGCATGGAATGAAGTAACCAAGACATTACCATAAAGTTCTCGGCTTCCCATGCCTCAAACATGGGATCGTATTCCTTTGGAGAGGGGAATTTTCCTACAACATAGCCCATCTTTTTCTTACTTTTGAGGAACAATTTGGCCGATTGATATGATTGAAGAAAATTTTGGCCATTAAGCTTGCAAGTGGTGATTTGGGGATTAGGGTTCTCATTAGCAAAATTGCGTGTGGTGTTTGAAGGTTAAGTGATGATTGGGACAAGGGGAAGAAGTGTGCTAGATTGAGAGGTTTGTGAATCTGCCATAACAATTGGTCAAGGTTGAAGAAGAAAAACTGATAGTGACAAAAGAAAAAAAATCTGGTTTACAGAACCAGAAATTTGAAATTAGTGCAGGGTAAATATGGATAAAAGCGAGAAGAGAGCCTACTCCAACGTTCTCGAGCAACCAGAAGAAGGCAATGAAATCCAGTAAATTCCAGCAAATAATAGACCAGAAAAAGTTGTTAAAAGCAGAGGTTTTTGGAACTGAATGATCAGCGATGAAGGTTGAATAACCCAGCAATAAAGGCTAGGTTAAGAGATGCCAATGTCTGGCTTTGATACCATGTAAAGATGTAAACTAATGACAGAAAACTAGTACAGCAGATAGGACTAATGCTGTTTGCTTTTCTTGCTCTATTGATGTATCAGTATTTATAGATGTTACATGATACAGTTTCCTCATTATAGGACTACCATTAAGTTAACATTACAATCAATCAATATGATCCAATTTCCTCACTAGAGGATTACAAATGAGATTACAATCAATCATTCTAAAGTCAAAGATTTAATGTCTATATCTGTTATACCAGCCATGAAAGGAAACGAACCTGATATTTAGGGATCTTATGTCGACACTGTTATAACAGCTATGAAAGGAAAGGATGTGCCCTTGATATTTAGGGATTCTATGTCAAAAATGCCCGTGGGCCGTTTCTGGAGATGTGCCCTTCTCTTTGCAACCATAACAAGTACTTCTCTTCAGAAAAGCATAGGGACTCGCTTGTTGCTTATCTGTGTACCATGTAAATTTTGTTGCCTTGGGGCTTCCAGTTCTTTGTCTGATAAGTTTGGGTGATAAGGGGGATGATTCCCAGTGGCATGGTTCGAAGAAGTGGGCTGCTGGCTGCTTGGGTATGATTTCATCTACTTTAGATTAGTGTGGGAAGAGTGAAAAATGCAATATCTCCAAAAAGTCTTGAACTAGCAAGGGAAATGCAAGATGGGGCAGAGGAAGAAAGAAACATCTTTCAGAGGGTGGCATGTGTAGCCTATCTTTTCCCGATGCTTAAATAGGATCAAAGAAGAGAAGGGGTGATAAAACATTAGACAAGTATTTCAATGTTGATGCATGCCAAGAGTTGGATCATCTTATTGCTCGCTACTTCTACTTGGCCAGGATTGCATTATTGGGGTTATGAACCTGGTTTTTAGGCAAATGATAAAATTTGCATGTGATAATAGCAGTCTAAATGGTTGTGTGGTTCCTAGTTATGACAAAGTGAGTACTTTGATGACATATAAGAAAACAAAGATTGAACCCATATTATGTTCAATAAAGGCTAGTTGGTATCTATTGTTAGTGATAGATGGACTGACAGCAACAACATGCTGTTGGTTAACTTTATGGCTATTTCTGCTAGTGAATCTATATTTTTGAAGGCCATTGATACATTGGAGAACTACTAGGACACTAAGTATATGGCAGACTTGTTTAAGGGAGTTAGGAGGAAGTGGATCCTCAAAATGTGGTGCAAATAGTTACAAACAATGCATCTATGTGATCGGTAGCAGCACATGAGATTGAAAAGATCTATGAGAATATCTTCTGAACTCCTTGTGGTCCACACCTTGAACCTTGCATTGGAGAGTATTTGTTCTCTTGATATGAGAATTGAGAGTAGGTTTGAGCAACTTAATTGGTATAAGGTCTAATCTTGGATCTAAGGATGCTTTCAAATTTTGCTGTGAATTGTTCGAACACATTGACCACATTTAATAAATAAAATGTTCGGCCTCTAGCTTGGGTCATACTCACTTTGCTTAAATATCATAATGGTGCATGCTTAAGGTAAGTTAAGAGGCAACTTATGCAGATGGTGATTGATGATGATTGGAGATCCCTGAAACAAGATGATGAAACAAAAGCTCAGTTCTTAAAGTATTTTCTTATGAAGGACAAGTAGTGGCATGACATTGACTATTTGTTAGAGTTTTCAACCTCTATTGTTCAGATGATGAAGCGGTGTGACTCTAATGAGCCACGATTGCACCTTATGACATGTGGGATAATATGATTGAGAAGGGAAGGACTATAATATTCAATCCTTAAAGTTAAGAATACCGTCACTAATACTAGTGACTTCTATGCTGAGGTGCATGCCATTTTGGTGTTTAGATGGAACAAAAGCAACACTTCTCTCCATTGCTTGGCAAATTCATTGGTGCTGAAGTTCTATACTGATAGGTGGTTAGCAGAGGGAGGTGAATTAAAGCATGAAGCTCCTCATGTTAATCCTGAAATTTTAGAAGGCAATGATAAGTGTTTTGACAGATTATTCAACGGAGGAGCGATAACAGGTCAGAGATGAGTATGGGGCATTTGCTAGCTGAACTAGCTATTATGGGAAGTAGGATATTATGCATGATAGGTACTTGGTCAACCCACACATATGGTGGGCTAATTATGGGTAAAGTGCACCCATTACTGTTGCATTGAGCACTAGGTGTGAATTGTTAGCTTTAGTCATAAGTTCAACCTAATTTGAAGTTTATAAATTAGAATTTTAAAGCTAACTTACACTTTAATTGATGTAGGTTGCTAAATCAACCTTCATCATCCTCTTGTTGTGAGAGGAATTGGAGTACATTTTCATATGTATTGAATGTGAAGAGGAATAGGCTAAAGGCAAATCAAGCAGAGGACCTTGTTTACAATCGTAACATCCTAAGGCTTCTTTCTAGAAGAGACGAGTACAAAGAGGGGGCTTCCAAATGTTGGGATCTGGTAGTTCAGCATTCAAACTTGTTAGATGGATATGTATCTGGAGAATTTATTTTTAAATGATCTGTTGTTGAGCCTTTGGTTTCAGTGGGAGAATCAGTTGCAGGTGGTGAAGATGTTGACACTGTTGAGGAACTTGTGTAGGGTATAAAAGGCTTTGGGATAGCATTTTGGAATCATTTGTAAATGAATGTGCCACATATTTATGAGCACCTATAGCTATGCTTTTGGGATCATTTGTAAATGATTATGGATTTATAGTATGATATGAGAGTAAATCTAGACATTTTGGGACAGCTATGTGTAATCGACTGGAAATGATGGTAGCAACTTTATATTAATTGTTATTTTTTGACGTGGTTTATCTTCAATAATTTTTCATAATTTTTGAGATCTTGCCCTTAGATCATAGCTTTTACTGTGAGCCTCATCGTAGGGGAGAATACTTCCTTGTTGATAGATTTGCAGATTTAGCATCCCATCATTCATCTGATATGTGGCTCCTATAAACCCTGTAGGGTTACCAAAATAGCACCTATCAATTGTTTTACTTTGTAAACCAAGACCTGTATTATTTTCTTTCAGAAGCCATTACAAAGATCATCGTGCTCTGATACTAGTAATGGAGTATAAAAATAGTCAAAATAGAGATTCACTGATCGAAACCCCCAAAGAATTTTCTAGAAATCCTACAATCGCTTCAAGAAACCTTAGGAAAACCCTTTTGACATCTCTCTCTCTCTCTTTTTTTTTGAGACCCTGAAAAGTACATTTCCACACGTATCCCCTCTCTACTTAAAACCAAAATAGAATTAAAAGATAAGTATTTTCTTAAAGTCATTTATGAGGAGTATAATCATCCTAACTCATTATCTTCATCATCATCAAAGCCTTGTCCCGACTAGGGTCGGCTACGCGAATCTTGTTCCTCTGTTCTCCTCTATCAAGTTTCATAGCCTCATTTAGTCCAAAAGTTTTAAAATCTTTTCTCACCACTTCTATCAACATTCTTTTCAGCCTTCCTCTTGCCCTTTTAGAACCTTCGACTTGGATTGACTCACTCCTTCTAACTAGTGCTGTTCTCGATCTCCTGTGGACATGTCCAAACCATCTAAGTTTACCCTCTCTCATCTTTTTACCTATTGATGCTACTACTAAGTTTCTTCTAATGCTTTCATTTCTATTATATCCTTTCTTGTCTTGCCACTCTTCCATCTCAATATCCTCATTTTGGCTATTCTCATCCTATGCATATGCTGGTCCTTAGTTGCCCAACACTTTGATCCATAGAACATTGCTTGCCTTATAGCCGACCTATAGAATTTTCCTTTCAATTAGAGTGGCACCCACCAATCACACAAAACTCCAGAGGCACATCTCCTTTGTTCCAACCCTACTAGATCTTTGGGTAACATCCCTCTCAACATCGGCCCTCTCATGAATTATCAATTCTAATTATTGAAAGTGGTCTTTTTGGGGTAATTCTTGTTCATCAATCTTTCACTGGTGCTTTCCTCTCACTCCTCTCCTTGCTAAAATTGCATTCCATGTACTTTGTCTTAGTTCGATTAATTTTAAATCCTTTAGACATTTCTCTACAACTCTAGCTTTGTGTTTACGCCCTCCCTTGTCTTATCAATCAAAACTATGTCATCTGCGAATAACATGCACCACCGAATCTCCTTGTGTAGATGTTTCGTTAACTCATCCATAACCAAGGTGAACAGGTACAGGCTCAATGTTGATCCTTGGTGCAATCCTATGGTAATGGGGAAATCTTTAGTCTCTCTGCTAGTGGTCTTAACATTTGTGACAGCTCCCTCATACATATCCTTAATTATGTCAATGTATCCTTGTGAAAAACCTTTCTCACATAACACCTACCATATCAACTCTCTGGGGACCTTATCATAAGCTTTTTCTATGTCAATAAAGACCATGTGGAGGTCTTCCTTCTGTCACTATATTTCTCCATCAATTGTCCAAGAAGGAAAATAGATTTCATGGTAGACCTCCCAGGCACGAAATCAAATTGTTGTTCCTCTACACGTCTCATGTTGTAGCCTCTTCTCAATTACTCTTTCCCAAAGTTTCATGATGTGGCTCATAAGTTTGATCCCACGATAATTAGTGCAACTCTGTATGTCTCCTTTATTCTTATAAATTGGTATCATAGAGCTTTTCCCCCATTCATCTAGCATTTTCTTTGATTCTACAATCTTATTAAACAACTTTGTCAGCCAAACTACTCAAGTATCTCCCATATACTTCCAAACCTCTATCTGTATACCATTGCGTCCCAGGGCCTTTCCTAATTTCATAGTTTTCAAGGCCTCTTTCACTTTAGGTATCTTGATCTTACGGTCATATCTATGTAGTCCAATGTTATTTGGGTTTACCATTCTTTCAATCTCTATATTCTCTGTACATTTGTCATCTAACAATTTTGAAAGTAACTTTCCCACCTTTTATTGATCTCATCATCTTTGATGAGTACCTTTGGTCATAGCTTTTAATGCATGTGATGTGGTCGAAGTCCTTACTTTTTCTTTCTCTTATTTTTGCAAGTTTGAACACATCTTTCTCACCTTCTCTTGATTCTAATCTATTATAGAGATCATCATACTACTTGAGTTTAGCCTCACTCACTACTCTCTTAGCAACCTATTTAGCATTCTTATACTGTTCAAAGTCTTCATTACTTCTCAACTGTTTAAACATAAAATAAAAACAACAAATATTTTTTGTTGAAAAAGATGCCTATGCCAAAACACGCCTAGCTGCTCTTAGTTGCTTCTTGGTTTGGAAATGTGCTCTTTATATTTTGCTTGACAAGTAGATTCTAGATGCATATGGGTGTGCTCTGCTACATCAAAAATACTCTTAGAGCATGCCATAAAACCACTATAATTTCTAATTTTGGTAAATGGGTTCTAAATTCTAGTGCTTTATAACAGCCTTGTTTGGTAGACACCAACTTCTACCCTGCTTTTTCCTATCTTGAAACCCTATTTGGTTTTATTGGGAATTTTCCAGTTATTCATCATTTTTGGTGTGGTTGTGATATGTCTTCTCTCCTTGGCCGGACTATACTGCATCAGAGCTATCAAACTTTTCACTCAATCTGGTTCTTTTAGCTATATCTTTTCAATGGAAATGCTGCAGTGCTGATTGATTATTTATTTTTTGATTTGCATTAATTTAGTTGTTCTTATGCTTGACAGGAATTACTGGCTTTATATGCTTAGAGTCTGGTAATGAGTTTGTGGGCAGTTTTCAACATGGAAGTCATAAGGACAGTGAAAACATGGGCGCAGGCTTAAGTGTGACAAATTGCTTAAATAAGGACTTCTTTAGATCTGCAAGTGCACTTGGTAAAAGTTTTGAATTTGTTGATGTTGGACCTTCTTCCCCAACAAAAGTATGTGCATTGAAAGGCATTGATAATGAACCATTTCAGTCGCTCACCAGGGGTGGATTTGTTACTGAAAATGATACTGTGGTTAGCCTTGGCCATAGTGATGCGACTTCTGAAAATGAAAATGACTTGATGTGGAACTTGAAACAAGGAACAGATATTTCTCAGTTGGACTCTGTTCTCTCTCATTTGCCCAAAAGTGACAATCTATCTCCACAAAGGACTTCTAATATTATACAAATCATGGGAGACAGTCCTACAAATAGTGGCTGTCCGACTCAAGATACAGTTTCTCAGGTAATCTTCCTAAGGTTAGTACTTTCTTGCATATTATTCACAGAATGCAGATTTGAGCAAGTAATGCATTATGTTGAGACTATTAGTTACACTTGGAACTGGACCCTTAGAATTGCCTAACATCTTAGGTATGAGATCATTCGATGCTATTTGACCTGTACATAGAATTATTTGATATTACTTTATTGGTCAAAACTAAGAACTATAAGTATGGAGGAGAACGTACATAGTGCAATGTTCTCAGGAGGATACCATCACTCTATCAATATAGGAAACACATGAAGATGTTGCTAAATAGTATTTCACTATATTCCAAGCAACTGCTTTTGATGCTCATGCTGACAATGAGATATTTAACTATTATTGATTCAATCTCCCATATTTGAATAACATAGTAGTCTTCATTTGAGAAGAATAGCAGTTGTTAATGTTGAATAGTTAAAGACTTGGGTTAAGTGGAGGCAAATAATTATTTGGTGGGTGATGGTGCAATTCTTCTCACAATGCTAAGATAGTAAATGTTCATAAAATTTTTATGTCTGATTTTTTAAGAAGCTTGAGAGAATTAGGATGCAACAAATTCGGATGTAAAATGTTAAAATTAGAGATATAAATGCACAATAGAAATCATGTGTGGAACAAATTAACTTTTCTATCTATTCAATCCTTGGGGTATGGTGTTCACCTTTTGAATGGAGGCTCATTAGGACTAGAAACCTAAACTATGAATGAATATGCTTCCACCCTTACATCTATTATTTCTCCGGTTACCAAGCCTCACTGCTCTAGATTCTTTTTTCCTTCTCCCTCACGGTTGTCCCCATGGGTCTACTTTCCAATTTGCAGAGGGGGTACTATGTAAAGACCCGTTCCTAGAGAGGGACCTTTCCCAAGTGTGGATCTGTATATTATAGCCACTTGAGCCATCCACACGAGATGCTTCCTTTCTCGAAACATTCAAGCATTCATTTCAATCACATAACATTCATAACACAAGGAAAGGATCTGAAATATCATCAAAATCTGTTACATAGATGAAGTAAGACACTCCAGTACATAAAAGTTTCATCATAGTGGATCTGAATACAAAATTGTAGTCCCTTAACTAAGCCGAGGATGGATTCACTCATGTACTCGATCTACTGTGCTCTTGACTCTGGACTCTGAGCATGTCACTGAAAGGATTTATCCAGTTCACTTGGTTTCAGAAAGTAAATTTGTGGTGAGTAGTAAGCTCAGTGGGTTCCCAATTGATAATGGATACACCCACGCACCCACCATACATACATTCCAAAGTCAAGTATACAATCTACAAACTCATGTTTTCTTTCATGTTTAACCATGTAACCGAACTTCAAATCAATTCTCGTTGCAATCAATATTCAGTACCAAGAAGAGAAATGTCTCCATAATTCAATTGATCACATGGAAGCATATCCATATATAAAGAGTAACAACACACATACAAGCCAATAATTAGGATCTAGGTGAGGAACTCCTGCCCCTCACCTAATCCTCCAACTCCCAGTGCAAAACTCTCGCACATTCCTCGAATCACAACAACGGAAAGAACTTGCAAATCTGTCAACCTCACTCTGGGGAAAAATAACTCCACCCAGGGCTACATCACATTTTGTACACAACTTGGGGTGTGTTGGGGGGGCGCTGGTTTTGGGGGGTTGTTGGCGTGGGGAAGAACCGGTTACATTCAATTCCCCTCACTCTAGGGAGCTCATCCTCTCAAAGCTACATCAATTTAAGAAAGCATAGGGGGGGCGGTGGAGGGGAGAACCCCCGAGTTGACCACCTCACTCTAGAAACACCTTCTAAAGCTGCATCAAGGGGGGGTGGAGCTGCTAATATGCCTCCCTCACTTAGGGAATCATCCTCGCAGATCTATACCATCACCAAGTGAATCTACCAATTTTTGATGGGAAGTTTTCATCAACTAAAAACACATTTCCAACCATTTCTTTCAATTCACAATGAAGGCAAGTCATCATTCATTCACCTATCCACAATTAATTGTTATGACAAAAAGGGCAGCCCGGTGCATGAAGCTTGCGTATGCAGGGTCTGAGGAAGGAGTGTACCACAGAGGGTCAGTAGTATGCAGCCTTACCTTGTATTTTTGCAAGAGGTTGTTTCTACACCTTGAATCCGGAAGAACCATTTATGCAATCATACTTACACGAGTTTCATCAAGATTACTAGAAGGTATATTTCTGTGCTTAACATAAGTGAACAAGTTCATGCATACCACCTTCCAAAAATCAAGAAAACAAGGTAAACAGAGAGGTTTATACACATGCAATTTGTGCTAACATAGCATGCAGATTGCATGTTATACTTTCAAACAATAGCATCACTGTGATAGTCAACATTTAATATCAACTACAATTTGAAGAAATAAGAATGCATACATAGCTCACTCCCAAATATGACTTAATGAAATCAACCTCAATATATCCATGTTCATACTGAGCTCCACAACAATCATTTTCCTTTGAAATGTCAATTCATTAAGGAAAACTACATTTCATTAAGGCAAGAAATCTCATCAAGACAATAGTTGAAAAGCCCTGAACATTAAATCCAACTAATAATCATGAACACTCATAAATGAAGCTTAGCATTGTGTGCAGCTTCTACTCTTCAATTGACGAGTTTAAGAAACCTTTCCACCAAACCTTCTTAGTCTTTCTTTGCAAGCAAAAATGACATGTTGATGGCTAAAAGGCATCGGCAACCATTCATATTGACTACAAGTGTTCTACCTAAACAATCAACACTTTGTAGTAGATATAAGCCATTACATGTCGCATGAGTTACACATATCAGTGGGAATTTCTAGCTACGAGCAAATGCAATGCCAATTAAAATCTAGAGTCTCAAACAAGAGAAATCAGGAGTCAAACTGCCTATCAAAACGTAAACTCCAAATTCCTAATCATCCCAGCTCTTAGGTGCTTCCAAAACCCACCCTTTACAAGAGCCTAAAAGTTATTTGACAAAGTCACACGGAATTGGTAAACAACAAAAAATGTTTAACTCCCCATTCTCATACAATCCAAATGGAAAATTTGTGAAACTTGGAAGGATAACTTAAAACAAACCTATAAACAAAATCCGTATCCTAAAAATTTGATTGTCAACATAAAACCTTAGAAAACGTTATTTTCATATTTTCCTTCTAAAATAATTAGGAAGCATATCGAATCATCATCATCATCATCAAGACCTTATCCCAATTAGGGGTTGGCCACATGAATCTTATTCCTCCATTCCACTCTATTAAATACCATTGCTTCATTTAGTCCCAACGTTTTTAAATCTTTCCTCACCACTTCTATCCACGTTCTTTTGGGCCTTCCCCTTGCCCATTTAGAACCTTCGACTTGTATTGCCTCACTTCTTCTAATTGGTGCCGTTGTCGGTCTCCTTTGAACATGTCCAAACCATCTAAGTCGAGTCTCCCTCATCTTGTTACCTATTGGTGCTATCCCTAAATTTTCTCGAATATTTTTATTTCTAATTCTATCCTTTATTGTCTTACCACTCATCAATCTCAACATTCTCATTTCTGCGACGCTCATCCTATCTATGTAGTCGCCTAGGCTCAACTCGACAGGTAAGCGCTTGGGAGAGTGCCAGGCGCAGAGGAAATGAGGTGCGGTCGCCTAGGCGTGTGCCGAGGCGCTCCCCCGACTCCAGGCGTAGACCACTTACCTGGTAACGTATATACCTTTTTTTTTTTTTTTTTTTTTTTTTTTTTTTTTTTTTTCGTTTTTAACCTTCCAACCCTAATTTCAATCTTCCAACCTACTGACAAGGTGAAAACGACCATTCCTCTTCGATCTTTCACAGATCTAAGCAAAAAGAGGTATGAATTTATGAATTTTAGCATGTGTATATAGTTTCTGTAAAAAACGTAAAAACCAGTACCGTTTTTTCAAATTTTTTGTTTTTTGTTAACTATTTTCCATAGATCTTGATGGGTTTTAGTTCTATATGTATAAGAAAACATTTCATTTGAGTTTTATACTTCTTTACTCTAGATTTGAGTTTGTTTTTAGGTTTTTTACTATTTTTCCAAAAAAATCAGTTACGGAAATAAAAAAAAAGTCATTGTTTTTTCGTATTTCTTCATTGAAATGTATTTCTACCCACATATATAGCTTTCCCATGCTTGTGTCTTCATGTGTGATAATTTGTTCATCTTTTTTTTTTGTAATTTAGGGTTATTTTTTTTAATTTTTCCAAAAAAAAAAGTTACAAAAATTAGGAAAAAATTGTTCTTTTTTATATTTATTAGTTAATACCCATTCTTATCCACATATATAGCTTACTCATGCTTGTATCTTCATGTATGATTTACTTTTCATGCTTTTTTTTTTTTTTGTATTGTAGTGTTTTTTTGTTCAATTTTTTAGAAAATAAAACATATGAAAATTAGAAAAAAATTGTTTTATTTATATTTATTAGTTAATACCTATTCTAATACACATATATAGCTTTCCCATACACATATATAGCTAATTTTTAGCATTTTTAGCTAGTTTTTAATTATGAAAAATATAATTGTGCCTCAAGCTCTAGGCACGCGCCTAGGTAGCCCAAGCTCTAGGTGCACTCTTTGCGCCTCGGTGCGCCTTGCATCTTTAACTACATAGCATCCTATGAGCATGATGTTCTTTAACTGCCCAACACTCTGATCCATAGAGCATGACAGGCCTTATTGTCATCCTATAGAATTTTCCTTTTAGTTTGAGTGGCACCCGTTGATTACACAAAACTCCAGTTGCACATTTCCATTTGTTCTAACCCGCTTGGATTCTCTGGGTAACCTCCGTCTCAATCTCTCCACTCTCATGAATCATTGATCCTAAGTACCGAAAGTGGTCTTTAACGGGGACTTCTTGGTTATCAATCTGGACTGGTGTTCTACTCCTACTCTCCTTGCTAAAATTACATTCCTCATATTGTGTCTTAGTTTGGCTAATTTTAAATCCTTCAGATTCTAATGCTTCTCTCCATAACTCTAGCTTTATGTTTACACCCTTCCTTGTCTCATCAAGTAAGACTATCATCTGCAAATAGCATGCACTAGGGCATCTTCTCGTGCAGATGTTTTGGTAACTCATCCATAACCAATGTGAAAAGGTATGGACTCAATGCTGATCCTTGGTGCAATCCTATAGTGACAGGAAAATTACCAGTCACGCCACTAGTGGTCTTAACATTTGTTACCGCTCCCTCATACACATATTTAATTATGTCTATATATCCTTGAGAAATCCCTATACCATCCAACACCCTCCATATTAACTTTCTAGGGACTCTATTATAAGCTTTATCTAAGTCGATAAAGACCATGTGGAGGCCTTTCCTCCTCTCCCTATATTTCTTTACTAATTGTCTTAGTAAGAAAATAGCTTCCATGGTAGATTTCCTAGGCATGAAACCAAATTGATTCTCCGATACACTTGTTTCATGTCGTAGCCTCTTCTCAATCACTCTTTCAAAAAGTTTTATAGTGTGGCTCATAAGTTTGATCCCTTGATAATTAGTGCAGCTCTGTATGTCTCCTTTATTCTTATAGATTTGTACAATAGAGCTTTTCCTCCACTCATCCGGCATTTTCTTTGATTTTATAATCTTGTTAAACAACCTAGTCAACCAAACTACCCCAATATCTCTCATATGCTTCCAAACCACTATTGGTATACCATTAGGCCCCATGGCCTTTCCTGATTTCATCTTTTTCAAGGCCTCTTTAACTTCAGGTATTCTAATCCTACGTTCATATCTATAATATCCAATGTTATTTAGATTTATAGTATTTTCAATCCCTATATTCTCAGAGCCATTGTCATTTAACAAATTTTGAAAGTATATTTCCCACCTTTGTTTAATCTCATCATCTTTGACTAATACCCTTTGATCATCTCTTCTAACACACCTAACATGATCTAAGTCCTTATCCTTCTGTTCTCTTACTTTTGTAAGTTTAAGCACATCTTTCTCACCTTCTCTTGTTCTTAGTCTATTGTAGAGCTCATCGTATGCTTTAAGTTTAGCCTCACTTACTATTCTCTTAGCAACCTTTTTAGCATTCTTATATTGTTCATAGTTTTTATTATTTCTAATCTTCTGCCATGCTTTAAAACGCATCCCTTTTTCTTTAATAACTTTTTGCACTGTTTTACTCCACCATGTTCCTTTGCTAATAGCCTTTTACCTTTAGATACTCCTAAGATATATTTTGCCACTTTCTTAATGGACTCAGCCATATTAGTCCACATAGCATTTACTTCTGTTTCATAGTTGCAATTTCCTTCTACCATTAACTTATTTTTGAATGAGGTTATTTTCTCTCTTTTTAAGTTTCACCACTTAGTTTTTGGATGTGTATTAAGTTCATTTCTTTTTCTCCATCTCATGATATGAATATCCATTAACCATTAACCTATGTGCTTTGATTGAATTGAGGTTAGGATAGGGTTTTTGGAACGAAAAAGAGTAGAAGAAAAAGAAGGGAAGAAGAAAAGAGTTTGTAGGGTTGTAGCCTCCAAAAGCAAAGAGGTTTTTCTCTCTTTGGATGGGTTACTTCCACTAGACGACGTGCATTTTTCTTCTGGACCATTTACCTTCACTGTTTGCAATACATAGAATGAACGGACAACTATGTCATAGGGCCCCCTTATTCCACTTATCTCATTTCCTTTATCAATGTGGGCTCTTCAAATTTTATTTAACTTCATAGAATTAAGTGTGAACATTATTTCATCTCAATATCATGGTATGCGAGGTTTTACTTAATTCAAATATAGGGTGGGTCCCATCACTTAGAGTAAAATGTATGAAAATTTAGGATTAGGTTTTACATTTTTCCCCCCTTTAAAGAATTTAGTCCCCTAAATTCACTTACCTATGGTCGCAAGAAGGTAAGGACATTGTGTCTCCATATCTTCAATGCAAAACACAATAATAGTCAATCCTAAATCATGGAGAAATAAATTCTATTCTGGTTCTTCAATCATCTCGACAATTGAGCAACTACTTTCCTAGGTCGTACAAATACTCCCAACTCTTGTTGTTGCATTAATACACCACAATTCTCTCATTCTTTTCAGAAGGTATCATCCTCTCCTTCATGGTCTTGAAGCCCCACTCAACTTGTCTATTCCCCCAATTTAACCTCTCCCTAAGTCAATCGTGTTAGGGTGCTAGTTGTCAGCAAAATCCACAAATGTTCCTGTGCTCTTGTGAACTCCTTGAGTGCTCCTCAATGAACATTGCTCCAAATTGATCTAAAAGGTTAGTACACCCTGAATCCTAAACTTTCCCCCAATAGGATACATGAAGAGAATTCCTTTCCTATTGATATTAACCATAACTTGATACCTTTCTAGATAGTTCATCCTTAGAACCATATTGACTCCAATAGGATGAATTGGTAGTAAGTTGAGTGCTAAGGAGACATCACTCAACTCACCAATCCCTTCAACTCCCACCAAAAGCATAACACATATCGCTCGAATGAAACGACAAAAGAATCTTGCTACCTCATTGTCTACACTTTGGTACTTCACTACCCAGAGCTATAGTGGAAGAACCTATGGACATATATGCACATTGGTGCATGCACATATACATACATCATCATCATCATCATCTAAGCCTTATCTCAATTAGGAGTCAGCTACATGAATCTTGTTCCTCCATTTCCTTCTATTAAATGTCATGGCTTCATTTAGTCCCAAAGTTTTTTAATCTTTTCTCACCATTTCTATCGATGTTCTTTTGGGCCTTCCCCTTGCCCATTTAGAGCCATTGATATGGATCAACTCACTTCTTCTAACTTGTGTTGTTTTCGGTCTTTGTTGGATATGTCCAAACCATCTAAGTCTACCCTCCCTCATCTTGTTAACTATTAGTGCTACTTCTAAGTTCCCTATAATGTTTTCATTTCTAATTCTATACTTTCTTGCCTTGCCACTCATTCATCTCAATATCCTCATTTCGGCTATACTCATCCTATGTATATGTTGTTCCTTAATTGCCCAACACTCTGTTCCATAGAGCATGGCTGGCCTTACAACCATCCTATAGAACTTTCCTTTCAGTTTGAGTGCCATCTGCTGATCATACAAAACTCCAAAAGTATATCTCCATTTGTTGCAACCTACTTGGATTCTGGGTAACATTCCTCTCAATCTCTCCACTCTCATGAATTATCAATCCCATGTATTAAAAGTGGTATTTTTGAGGGACTTCTTGGTTATTAATCTTTACTAGTGCTTCACTCCCACTTTTCTCTTTACTAAAATTGCATTCCATATATATATATATTATATTTGTCTTAGCTCAGCTAATTTTCAATCCTTTAGACTCTATAGCATCTCTCCACTACTCTAGCTTTGTGTTTACGTTCTCTCGTCTTATCAATCAAAACTATATCATTTGCAAGTAACATGCACCATGTAATCTCCTCGTGCAGATGTTTTGTTAACTTATCCATGACCAATGTGAAAAGGTGCAGGCTCAATGCTGATCCTTGGTACAGTCTTGTAATGGTTGGGAAATCATAGGTCTTTCCACTAGTGGTCTTAATATTTGTTACCGCTCCATCAGACACATCCTTAATTATATCTATATACCCTCGTGAAACCCCTTTTTGGCCCAACACCCACATGTTAACTCTCTAGGGACCCTATCTTAAGCTTTTTGTAAGTCAATAAAGACTACGTGGAGGTCCTTCCTCCTCTTCTTATATTTCTCTATCGTTTGTCTAAGCAGGAAAATAGCTTCCATGGTAGACATTGCAGGCATGAAACCAAACCAGTTCCCGATACACTCGTCTCATGCAATAGCCCTTTCCCACACACACACACACACACACACACACACACACACACACACACACACACACACACACACACACACACACACACACACGCACACACACACACGCTATGTCACTCCAAAATCATCGTTTGGAGCTACCGTAGAAGATCTCGTTTGGAGCTATCGTAGAAGATCCCGCATAAATGCATGTCAAAACTTGGAAAAAAACTCTCTTCAAGCTACCTCACTTGGGAATCAATCGTGTAGAGCTATTGCAGAAGATGTCGCATAAATAAATGTCACTCAGCCGAAACAAACAATCTCTCCAATCTACCTCACTCTAGAATCAATCTTTTGAAGCTACAACAAAAGGATCCATATATACAATCAATCATCACTTAGCAATCATACTTCCGAAGTTCCATCATCAGAACAGAAGTCCCATGTCTCTTTAACGAGGACATACTCTCAACGTTCTAACCTTCTCCTCCAGTTCAAAATGCTCATATCTTCAATGGGACTTATGTCACTACCACATACGCCAAAATAGCATGCCACAGACTACAGTCATTTTACTTCATAACACATTGTCATCATAGAATGTTACATCACTAATATATCATACCTATTCTAGAAGAAGGAAGTAGTTACGGATGATGCAGAGTTGTTACACAGGTCTGTTGAAAGATGATTTTCCAGTCAGTTGAGAGAGAATCAGGTAGTTACAATCCAGTTGTTCATGTAGTTACAATCCAGTTTGTTGAGAGATGTAGTTACAATTCAATTTGTTGAGAGATGATTGGAGAAGATTAGGTAGTTACAAGCTAGTGGGTACACGGTTGAGGAGGTTGGGAGGTGAAGATAAAAGGAAGGGAATTGTAGGGGAGCGGGGGAGGAAATTGGGAGAGTGGAAAGTACTGGGAGGGACTCGGTTCCTAAGTTCTTGATGAATTCCTTTATATCTGTCTAAGTCCCCTTGAGAGTAAAGGGAGAAGTTTTCACTGATCCATTGTAATTCGAAGCCCTTACCTAATAAAAATTAGCTACCCTGCCTTCTCTACTAGACCTACCCTAGAAGTTCAATTCAGGTCTATCAATGGTATTAGAGCCTGGTTCGGTGGTGGGGGTATGGTAAGAACTAGAGCTGACAAGGGGGCAACAATGGACAAGGAGGTGGAGAACATGCGAACAGAGTTTGGGAACATGAAGGAGGAGGTCGGCCGGTTACAAACCAGTGTAACGGCCATTGGTTACTACTTGATGGAGATAAGAAGTTGGATGCGACAAAGGGAAGAGGGGACCGGGATCTCACCTGAAAAGGGAGGACCCAGGACGACCGAGGTAGGGGAATCGTCGGGTGGGGATAACCATGACCTGCTGGCGACGACGGACAACCCTAGGATCGAACCCTAGAGGTTAGATCTTCTGGTCTTTGATGGAAAGGATCTGCACGGATGGCTGTGCAGGGTGGAACGATACTTCCAGTTGAACTGGCTCATCGATAGGGAGAAGGTGGTGGCGGCGGCGTCGATCTGGTTAGAGGGAGAAGCCCTCCACTGGTTTCTCTGGTCTGACGCGAGGACGCCGATCCGATCGTGGTCCTTATTCCGAACTGCCCTCCTCCAGAGGTTCCGGCCATAGCAGTCCGACGAAGACTACGAGGTGTTGTTGTCGCTGCGGTAGGGCTCCTCTGTCGCCGACTACTGCTGGGATTTCAAGTTAATGTCGGGCCCCCTGGTGGATCTGCTCAATGATCTGTTAACGGGGGCCTTCCTTAATGGGTTGCGGGAGGACCTGAAGGCGGAAGTAAAAATGTTCTAGCCCGCTTCCTTAACTGGGTTCATGGATTTGGCCCAAAAGGTTGAAGAGAAAAACGAGGCCTTCGATCGAGTGAGAGCCCATGGAAATAGAAGCGGGCTTGGGCCTAAGTTGTCTGGGGTCCATGGTCCTTCAGTAAAGAGCCCCATATCTGAGTCAGGCCCACAGGGGCAAATTCTAAAATTTCTCCCGCAAACCTTAGCAAGGCTGTCGGAGACGACGAAGGAGGCAGGGTTTCGGGGAGAGCAATCCCCCCGCACCGTAGAGTCTTCTCCGGCCTGGCACGACCCTTTCTGGTGATTATCTGAGAAGGAACTCCAGCAAAAACGTGCCTTGGGACTATGTTTCCGGTGCGATGAGAAATACTCTCCTGGGCACCGATGCAAAAATCGTCAGCTACAGGTGCTGATTCTGGGGGAGGAGGAAGAAGATTGCGAGGACCCGGAAAGCTTGACAACTGAGGAAGTTGCCCCATGCGAGGAAGAGACGACCTAGTTGGAACTCTCGATGCAGGCCATCGTCGGGATGTCAGTTGCCGATGTCATGAAGCTATGAGGGACTTTGGGACATCGGGAGGTTGTGGTCCTCGTAGACACCGGGGCATCCCATAACTTCATAGCCCGGAAGTTGGTCGTCGAGTTGCAGATTTCGGTGACCAACACCAAACCCTTCGGCGTATAGGTGGGAGATGGGGTCTGCCGGGATTTGGTCTTGCTCCTTCTTGGGCTAGTGATCCAGCACCACTTCCACCCTTTCAACCAGAGTGGAACCGACATTGTCCTCGGGATGGCGTGGTTATGAATGCTCGGGGAGGTTTCCCCCAACTACCTTTAGCTCACTATGCAGTTCTCAGTGCAGGGCAAGAGTGTAACCATCAGGGGCGATCCATCTTTATCAAGGTCGTCTCTGTCTTTCAAAACCCTACAAAGACTCATGCCCATCTTGGGCGCTAGTTATGTGATTGAGTACTAGGGCCTGCAGATCGACAGAGAGCCGCAAACACCTATGAGCCATCCTCGGCTGACGGCCCTTTTGGATCAGTATGCACATATCTTCGACCAGCCGCTCCAGTTACCAGTTAGTCGTTCGCATGATCACGCCATCTCGGTCCAGGACAATACCCCTCCCCCTAATATCTGGCCTTATCGGTATCCGCACTGTCAGAAGAATGAAATTGAACGAATCATCAAGGAATTGTGGGAGGTTGGCATTATTCGAGCTAGCACGAGCCCCTACTCAAGCCCGGTACTATTGGTCAAGAAGAAAGACGGGGGTTGGCGTTTCTGCGTTGATTACCGCATCCTTAACAAGATCACCATCCCCGATAAGTTTCCCATTCCGACGATTGATGAGCTATTGGATGATTTGGGAGAAGCCACTATCTTCTCCAAGTTGGAACTTCAATCCGGTCACTACTAGATCCGTATCAAGTAAGAAGGCGTTGCCAAAACCGCGTTTAGGATGCATGAAGGTCACTACGACTTCCTGGTCATGCCCTTTGGCTTGACGAATGCCCCTCCAATCTCTTATGAACGACATCTTTTGCCAGTATCTTTGTATGTTCGTTCTGGTTTTTTTTGACGACATACTTGTTTATAGTGCTGACATTGATATGCATTTAGAGCATTTGGCAACCGTACTGCACCTCTTGGGATCTCATAAACTAGTTGTTAACAAGAAGAAGTGTTGTTTTGCCCAAACCCAATTAGAGTATCTAGGCCATGTAATATCTGCAGGTAGGGTAGCTGCAGAAAACTCAAAGGTGGAATGCATGCTCAGTTGGTCTATTCCACATGATGTTAAAGCATTAAGAGGATTCTTGGGTCTCACCGGTTATTACCGCAAATTTGTTAGAAACTATGGAATTATTGCCGCACCCCTCACTAATCTACTTAAGAAGGATAGCTTCCATTGGACCCCGGAGGCACAAATAGCGTTCGACAAGCTGAAGAAAGCCATGACTTATGTTCCTGTGCTGGCTATTCCCAACTTTAGTAAGCCCTTTATTTTGGAAACAGACGCTTCAGGAAAGGGTATTGGAGTGGTTCTCATGTAGGGAGGCCCATTGCCTTCTTCAGTCAAGCTCTCGCTCCTTGCGCTTAGTCTAAGTCTGTATATGAGAGGGAGCTTATGGATGTAGTGCTAGCTGTACAGAAATGGTGTCGTTATCTATTGGGCAGGTGATTCACTATCCGTATAGATCAAAGAAGCCTTCAATTCCTAATGGATCAACGGGTACTTAACAGTGAACAACAGAAATGGCTAATCAAATTGATTGAGCTTGACTTTGACATCCAATACAAACCTGGAAGATAGAATCGTGTGGCAGATGCTCTCTCTAGGAAGGGTGACCTTGGCAACACTGACAGTTCTTGCAACTCCCAACCTGATTACCCGGCAGATCTAGAATACAAATACGACCTACTGGCCTTCTCTATGGTCCAGTGCCAAGGATTTCAAGGACTTGAAGATGAAATCTGACAAGATGAGAGCCTATGATCCATTTACAAGACCTTCTGGTCAACCTGAGCAGCCACAAAGGCTTCTCCTTGAGACATGGCTGCCTACTATTCCAGGACGGGTTGGTCATTCCTAAGGCTTCTCCTAGAATTCCCACCTTACTCAACGAATTTCACTCAACTCCAGCTGGTGGGCATTCAAGATCCTTTAGAACATTCAAGAGGCTTTCCAAAATCATGTTTTGGAAGGGAATGAGAAAGGACGTTCAGAAATTTGTGGCTTCTTGCGATGCATGCCAAAGAAATAAATACCAAGCGCTCAAACCGGGAGGGCTTCTTCAGCCTTTACCTATTCCAGAACAAGTTTGGGATGACCTGTCCATGGACTTTATTGGGGGCTTACCTAGATCTCAAGGGGTGGACACAATACTTGTGGTAGTAGACCGTCTCTCTAAATACAGTCATTTCCTTCCCTTAGGCTACCCATTTTTTGCTCAAGAGGTTGCTACTCTCTTCGCTAAAGAGATAGTCCGGCTACACGGGTATCCTCATTCCATAATATTTGACGGGATTGCCTCTTTGTCAGTCAATTTTGGACAGAACTATTCAAGTTAGCTGGAACGGAGCTGAAGATGAGTATTGCTTATCACTCGTAGACGGATGGGCAGAAGTAGTCAACTGATGCTTGGAAACATACTTACGCTGCTTCACTTCAAACCATCCTAAGCAGTTGCCTCGGTGGATTCCCTGGGCAGAATTCTGGTATAACACTACATTTCAAAGGGCTACTGGAATGTCCCCATTCAAGGCCCTGTATGGAAGAGAACCCATTACTTTATTACAGCTTTTTGATGAAGGGTCAGTGGTGGAGGCAGTGAACCAACAAATCCAGGACAGGAATGTTATCTTGCAAGAACTAAAAGGTAACTTATTAGTGGCCCAAGCTAGAATGAATTTCCAAGCAGACAAAGCACGTAGAGATGTTCAATTCAAAATAGGGGAACCAGTCTTTCTAAAGTTACAACCTTTTAAGTTCAAGAAGTTGGCTAAGAGACCCAATGAGAAGCTCTGCCCCAAGTTTTATGGCCCTTATCCAGTCTTGGAACGGGTGGGAGAAGTCGCCTATCGCTTGGATTTACCACCCACTACACGAATCCATTCGGTTTTCCATGTTTCCCAACTCAAGCAATCCTTGTCAAGTTCTGCCCAAGTTTAGCCACTGCCTACTAGTTTGACTGAAGAATTGGAACTTGTGGTGTATCCCGAATCTATCAAGCAATTTAGAATACTACCAAATGGCCGAAAGGAAGTCTTGGTGAAGTGGAAGCATCTACCTGAATGTGATAACACTTGGAAACTCTATGATGTGTTAGACACTCAATTTCCCTCCTTTCACCTTGTGGACAAGGTGAAACTACTAGGGGAGGGTAATGTTACATCACAAATATACTAGACCTATTCTAGAAGAAGGAAGCAGTTACGGATGATGCAGAGTTGTTACACAGGTCTGTTGAAAGATGATTTTCCAGTCAGTTGAGAGAGAATCATGTAGTTACAATCTAGTTTGTTAAGAGATGTAGTTAGAATTCAATCTGTTGAGAAATGATTGCAGAAGATTAGGTAGTTACAAGCTAGGAGTACACGGTTGAGGAGGTTGGGAGGTGAAGATAAAAGGGTGAGGGGGGGAAAAAACTGGGTAAGTGGGCAGTGCTGGGAGGAACTACGGTTCCTAGTCCTCTTGATACTTTCCTTAATTCTGTTCATGGTTCTATTGTCCATTGATCCTTTGTAATTCAAACGTTCATTCAATAAACTTAGCTTCAATTTTCCTCTTACTGGGTTTACCACAGAAGTTCAAACCAGTAGATCTGTCACACTATCTTTCAAGGGGCTGCTGGAATGTCCCCATTCAATGCCCTGTACGGAAGAGAACCTCCTACTTTATTACGGCTTTCTGATGAAGGGTCTGTGGTGGAGGCAGTAAACCAACAAATCTAGGACAGGAATGTTATCTTGCAAGAACTAAATGGTAACTTATCAGTGGCCCAGGCTAGAATGAAGTCCCAAGCAGACAAAGCACGTAGAGATGTTCAATTCAAAATAGGGGAACCAGTCTTTCTAAAGTTACAACCTTTTAAGTTCAAGAAGTTGGCTAAGAGACCCAATGAGAAGCTCAGCCCTAGGTTTTATGGCCCTTTATCCAGTCTTGGAATGGGTGGGAGAAGTCGCCTATCGCTTGGATTTACCACCCCCTACCCAAATCCATCTTGTTTTCCATGTTTCCCAACTCAAGAAATCCTTGTCAAGCTTTGCCCAAGCTCAACCACTGCCTACTAGTCTGACTGAAGAATTGGAACTCTTGGTGTATCCAGAATCCATCAAGCCATTCGGAACACTACCAAATGGCCAGAAGGAAGTCCTGGTGAAGTGGAAGCATCTACCTGAATGTGATAACACTTGGGAACTCTATGATGTGTTAGACGTTCAATTTCCCTTCTTTCACCTTGAGGACAAGGTGAAACTTCTAGGGGAAGGTAATGTTACATCACCAATATATCAGACCTATTCTAGAAGAAGGAAGCAGTTATGGATGATGCAGAGTTGTTACACAGGTCTGTTGAAAGATGATTTTCCAGTCAGTTGAGAAAGAATCAGGTTGTTACAATCCAGTTTGTTGAGAGATGTAGTTACAATCCAATTTGTTGAGAGATGATTGCAGAAAATTAGGTAGTTACAAGCTAGTGGGTACACGGTTGAGGAGGTTGGGTGGTGAAGATAAAAGGGAGGGAATTGGCAAGGGAGAGGGGGAGGAAATTGGGAGAGTGGAAGGTACTGGGAGGGACCTCGGTTCCTAAGTTCTTGATCAATTCCTTTATATCTGTCTAAGTCCCCTTGAGAGTAAAGGGAGAAGTTATCACTGATCCATTGTAATTCGAAGCCCTTACCTAATAAAAATTAGCTACACTACCTTCTCTACTGGACCTACCCTAGAAGTTCAATTCAGAAGGTCTAGCATAGATTGACATTCATATAACAATTGTCATATCATCTGAATACTATTCAATTTGTATGGTAGTATTTCCCATCATTAGAGTACACTACACTAAGATTCGATCATGTCTAAAGTCATATATGTCTCCATCAAGAACATTCAACCAAATTCATGAGATATGCAATTATACATTCTGCAAGAATAATTGAATGCTATCAATCACATGCAAAGTTTAGTTTATATTAACCATGTAAATGAAGCCATGCAGAAAACTAACCACTATGACAGTGAGCCTAGATTGCTACTAGCACCTGCATGTCTAAATCTAAAAGTAATTGGCATAGGTTCCAACCTAAGTCCAAGTGAAAAACTTAAACTTTGTACTGGTTTCTGATATGGTTTCCTATTCTACAATAATTGATGCTCAGGGCAAAACAAGCATTCCAAAAAATATTCTTCAATAAACGCTCGAGACAGCTAGTACACACTCACACTAGGAGTACAGTAAAAATGAATCAATTCCATAGAACTGCCCACATAAAAAGATTAAGATCCAAGAAAGAACTTATAACAAAACATCCCATCAGAGCCCAAACTCTATCCCTACAAAGCAGTCCCAAATTTTACGTTTAAATTATCAACAACATGCCAAATACAACCAATTGGCCCAAATTTTCGTGACTCAATATTACAATTCCCTTAGCCGTCTTTGGCAGCAACTTGATATCTTTGAGAGCCTTGATTGGGAGTGCCCTGAAGATGCAAGCAAGTACAAGAAAATTGTAGAAAAGGAAAGAATCTTTAAATTTCTGTTCGGGTTGAACAAAACCCTTAATGAAGTTAGGGTGAGAATTCTTGGAACCAAGCCCCTTTCATCAACTTGAGAGGCCTTCTCAGAAGCTCGCAGAGAAGAGAGTAGGAAGAAGCTCATGATGGGGACTCAATCTCCCTCAGTTGCACCGGAAAGTTCAGCCATTGTTTCGCGAGGGATGAACTCAACAAATGACAATCGACATCGAAAGGGCAGACCTTGGTGTGACTACTGTTGCCGATTTGGTCATACCAAAGAAACTTGTTGGAAATTACATGGGAAGCTAGCAGATTGGGAGCGGAATAAACCCGCCCAAGAGAAGGAGAACTGGGGATTTGTGGTTACCTCAGAAGAAAAGTCTGCCAATGAACCTGCTCTCTTCAGCAAAGAACAAGTTGAATGGCTACACAAGATGCTTAATCAATCTCAAGGAATACCTACTACTCCGGCTGTCCCCACTAGATCCACCACTCAAAAAGGTACATTCTTGAACGCTCTCCATGTCAAGGCCGAGAACTCATCCAACTGGATCATCGACTTTGGGGCCTCAGATCATATGTATGAGAATGCTTCATTATTTCACGAGTGCAGCCCGTGTAACGAAAACTACAAAGTTAGGATAGCAAATGGGGCCCTTTCCATGGTGACCGGTATTGGGAAAGTGATCATCGCAAAGACATTGATTCTTGAATCAGTTCTTTTGGTTCCCAACTTAACTTGCAATTTATTGTCCATTAGTAAAATCACTAAAGACTTGAATTGTGTTGCTAAATTCCCTTCCGCTCATTATCTTTTTCAGGATTTGGATTCGGGGAAGACGATTGGCAATGCTAAGGAGAGCAAAGGGCTCTACCGTATTAGAACTAATGGTCATCTTGATAATTAGACTATTCGAGCTCATCATGTTTCCTCTTCTGTAGATAATAATTTTTCCTCTAGGTGTATAAATTGGTTTTCTAAATCCACTAAAGAAAGTTTAACTATGTTGTGGCACTTTCATCTAGGTCACTCAAATTTCATCTACTTGGCAAAGTTGTTTCTATCATTATTCATCAATAAAAATCCAAAATTTTTCTAGTGTGAAATTTGTCAATTTTCTAAGCATTGTCAGCATTTCTATCCTCTTCACAAGTACAAACTGTCATAGCCCTTTTTGGTTATTCATAGTGACATTTGGGGTCCCTCTCTTGTTCTTAATATCACTGGTGCTCGCTGGTTTGTATCTTTTGTTGATGATCATACCTGAACCACATGGGTGTTTGTTGATTGTTTAACCGCAAGTGCGCGGGCTATTGTAGTGTAGTTTATGCAAGTACGGGTCGATCCCACGGAGACTTGACTTAAAATGATGGAGTTTTAAATAAAATTCAATTAATAAAAGAATAAAAATAAAGAATATACCAGAAATAAACTAACAATAAAATAAAATCTAGATTTATTCAACAGTTGCAATTTATAGAATTTCTTATTACAAAAAAAACAAAAAATAAAACTAAATAAGCAGTTTTGGATATCACTGTCCCTGGATAGGCATAATGTGGTTAAGGTAAAACCAGAATATTCAGGGACACAGATAGAATTAAAAAGAGGACATGGATGGTATTAAAGTGAGGACAGAGCTAGAATTCCTCAGATCTGCCAGGGGCAGAAGTGGAATTTCGTCTGATTTCTGGTTTTAAACAAAAACCAGAGTAAAACCCGTTGAGGAGAAAACCGGAGAAGGGGGAAGAAGGAAGAAGAGGGAGAAGGAGGGAGACAGGAGAAGAGGGAGGGAAAAGAAGAATGGGGAGAAAGCCTGAGTTGGGTTTTCTTCTTCGGAGTGTTCGGATGTGAGAAAAACATTGACGACGACGCCTGGACCTTTTTGGTGTGGAGGTGCGCGGAAGGCAGGGGCGTCGTGTGTTGGTTGTGGGCAGATAAGGACAGAGGCGGTGGAGGAGAAAAGGAGAAGAATGGGAAGCGGAAGGATAGTCCGGTGGTCTGGGCGGTGAACAAAGCTGGGCGTCTTTTGGGCGGTGCGATGTTGGAGTAGAGTCACATAGAGAGGAGAGCAATACGGGTTTGTGTTGGGTGCGGTGAAGAGGGACTGACGAGAGAGAGAAATCGGGAAAGGGAAGTGGAGAGAAAGACAAGGAGAGGAGACGGGGATTGGAGCGTTGAGGTAAAGAGGGGAAGAGAGAGCTTGGGAAAAAGATAGTGGAGAAGAGAGGAGAATTGAAGAGGGATAGGAGGCAGAGTAAGGGAAGGAGAGGGAGAGAGTCAGGCTGCCCAATAGTGGAGAAGAGGGAAATGGGGGTTGGTTCTGCTTCCGTCTACGGGTCAGCCTTGGAGGAGAAGTGAGAATGGAGAAGAGGAGAAGGTGGAGAGAAGAAGGGAATGATGCCAATGCTGATGTGTCAATCAGTGCTGGGATCAGATAATGGAAAAGAGAATAAAGAGAGAAGGGAGAAGTGGGAAAAGAATAGAGAGTAGAGAGAGCTTGAGAGGAGGTCTGTCTAAGGCAAATTGAAGAGGGGAAGAAACGCAAGAGAAAGATAGAGGAGGGAGGAGTGTGATCCAGCCAGCCCAAGGAGGTGAAGAACTTCCCCCAAGAGGGAAAAACCGTGTGTAATGGGGAGAGGAGAAATGAAAATATAAGAAGAGGGAGAGAGATGTGAAAGAGTGGGAGATAAGAGGGAGAGATGTGTGTAGGAGAGAGGGGGACAAGAGGGAAAGAGAAAAGAGAGGAGAGAGAATAGTGAGAAAGAGACGTCAGAGAGAAGGAGATAAGAGAGAAAGAGAAAAGAGAGATAAGAGAGAGGATAGAGAGAAAGAAGGATGGGGTCCACTAGCATCCCAGTCTTGCTAGAACTCTGTCTTTAACTTTGTTCTGTCTTAAGAGTCTTCAAAGTCTTCTTTTTCCATGCAGCTTCATTATCCTCATCTGATCTTCGTGATTTGATCTGGATCGTCCACGCTTGAGTCGATTGATCTGCAATGCACAGGACCCAATTAGCATCATCTAAACCATTCATTATTCCTCTGATTAGCTTTGATGATCATATGACTACTAAATCTTGCAATTCAACGGTTGGATGGCTAATTAAAGCTAAAATAAAATATTTTATATAAAATCTTGAAATTAATGGTCTAGATTCTCTAATTAAATACTAAATTAGGGGTATTTTGAACAAAATTGAACACTTAACAGTGTTTCTCATGAAAGACAAGTCAAAGACGGGATCGATATTCAAAAACTTCCATTCCATGATCCAAAATCAATTTCAGGCCAAAATTCAGGTTTTAAGTATAGACAATGCGAAGGAATACTTCAACTCTGTTCTTGGAAATTATCTCCTGAATAATGACATCATTCACCAAAGTTCATGTGATGATACCCCACAATAGAATGGGATAGCAGAGATGAAAAATAGACATCTTTTGGAGGTGGTACGATCTATTATGTTTACAAGCAATGTCCCAAATCAGTTCTGGAGAGAAGCTGTGTTCACTGCAACTTATCTTATCAATAGAATGCCATTAAGATTCCTAAAATTTGACACACCCTGAACTCTAAAACTCACCCCCAAAATCGAATCATTACGGATATTCCTCCTAAAGTATTTGGATGCTCTACCTTTGTTCATGTTTCACCTCATCAGAGAAGTAAACTTGATCCAAAATCAATCAAATGGTTTTTCTAAGGTACTCTCCTCACCAAAAGGGCTACAAATACTACTCTCCTTCAACTCGAAAAATGTAGAATACCATGGATGTGACCTTTCTTGAAAATGTGCCTTACTGTTCCAAAACTCATTTTCAGGGGCAGATTACTACATCACAAGAAGAATATCAGTTTTGGGAAGATCCTCTCATTGACCAAGTTTCCTATTAACACTCAAGCTCCTATATCCCCATCTGAGCCTCACAATTTGGATGATCCTTCTATTCCCACTCCTATTCATTATCCTCACTGAGAAAACAAAGAACTCAAGGTCTACGTAAGATGTTAGAAGGATTCTAAACAGGTGAACCAACTCATGCTTCTTAAGCCTTGCGAAGCAGATGCCTCGAGTTCAACTCATACTACCATCATCCAAAGTAACAAAGATTCATGCTCCTCTACGAATGTTTTGTGCTCTACTGATTATCTTTATATTCCTGTTGCCTAAAGAAAGGGAGTCAGGTTTTTCACTCAGCATTCTATCGCACACTTTGTCTCCTATGAGAAGTTATCTCCTAACTATTGTGCTTTCATCGTCAACCTTAGAAACATAGGGATTCCAAGTTGCATACAAGAGGCTCTAAAACAACCTAAGTAGAGAGAGGTAGTAAATGAAGAAATATGAGCATTACAAAAGAATGGTACGTGGGAACTCTCTCAGCTTCCTCAGGGAAAACACCTTGTGGGATGCAAGTGGATATTCAATGTCAAATACAAGGCAAATGGCAGCATAGACTAGTGTAAAGCAAGACTTGTTGCAAAAGGGTTCACACAAACTTATGGAATTGATTACCTGGAAACATTTGCCCCAGTTGCAAAATTAAACACAATTCGGGTCTTGTTATCCTTAGCAGGCAACCTTGACTAGCCCCGGCATCAATTGGATGTTAAAAACGCTTTCCTTAATGGTGATCTTGAGGAGGAAGTCTGCACGGAAATTCCTCCTGGTCTTAAGAAGCGGGGTAATGCTAATCAAGTTTGCAAACTTAGAAGATCTCTGATAGGGATAGTATTGGGCAACAAGGATCAACAAATTTCCAGGCAGTTGACAGAGAATCAAGTAGTTATAATTTGCTGGTTAAGGCAGTTGAAGGAGGATCAGGTGGTTACAATTCAGCTAGGAAAGAGATGCAATTTGTTGGTTAGGATATACCAAATATGCAATAGTGATGTAATCAGTTGGCTAGGATATACAGTTATAATCAGTTGGTTAAGAAAATATGCAGTTAGTATCCAATCTGTTATAGGTATCCAATCTGTTACAGATTTAGGAAGATAAAAGGGAGAAGGTAGGGAGAGGCAGGGGGAGGAGAAAAGAAAGGAGTGGGAGGAAGTGTAGAGGAGGGACTGCGGTTCCTTACTTCCTACTGGTTTTACATACATACATCAGATCTTTTTAGCTTTGTTTACCATGAAACCCCCTTGTACTTCACATTTACCATGAATAAATGGTGTTCCATTTCTTGTTGAATGCTATTTCCTACAAAAGTTGAGCCCTAGACCTATCAATGGTATCAGAGCAAGGTTATCTTGGGGTAGGTTTGGAACTCGAATTGGGGGGAACTGGGAGCATGGAGGCAAAGATGGAGGGTTTGCGAATGGAGTTTAGCATCCTGAAGGGGGATCTAGGGCGGATGCAAGATAAGGTCACCGCCATAGGAGAGTATCCGCTGGAGATAAGGAACTGGATGCATCAAAGGGAGGGCACTACAGGCATACCACTTCGCCGAGAAGCAGGAGGGAAGGCACGAGTAATAGGGATAGAGGAATATTCGCATGGTGGAGACCAAAGTCGGTCAGGACTGCAAGAGTTTCCAGCAGCTGAAACTCATCCCCAAAAACTCAATCTACCACTCTTTCCGTCGGGGACGATGTTCCAGGCAGCTGAAACCCTTCTCAGGCGATTCCAACCATTACATATCAATGACGACTACAAGGCACTCCTCGCTCTCTGGCAAGATGGCACGGTTGCCGATTATTGTTGGAGCTTCGAGCTCTTGTCGGGTCCTCTGGTAGACCTACCCGACGAGCTCCTCATGGAGGTCTTCGTGAACGGGCTGAAAGAAGAGATCCAAGCCGAAGTTAAGGTGTTCAGGCCCAAAACCCTTTCTAGGCTTATGGATCTGGCCCATAAAATTGAAGAAAAGAACCGGGCTTTGGATCGGCTACAGGCCCGCCCAGTAAGAATTGATGTTGGGCCAAGAACATCAGGGCCCATCCATATTCCTTTGAAGAAGGGATTGACGGAAGTGGGTTTGCAAGGGCAATTCCGTCATTTACCAGTCATCTTCTCCAATGCAGATCGGAACAACCTCGCCATGAAGTTGCCCAGATGGGGCAAGTAGATCTCCCTCTTCAGCCAGGCTATGTTGATTAAAGCCAAGTCCAAAACGGTATACGCAAGAGAACCCATGGTCATGGTGCTGTTAGTCCAAAAATGGCGTCACCATCTATTGGGTCGGCACTTCAATCTATGGACAGATAAGAAAAGCCTTCGTTTCTTCATGGATCAACGCATCTTGAACATCATTCAGTCCCAATTCCCTGACTCCACCTTGAGGACAAGGTGGTTAAATTGGGGGGGAGTATTGATAGGGACAGTATTGGGCAACAAGTATTAACGAATTTCCAGGCAGTTGACAGAGAATCAAGTGGTTATAATTTGCTGGTTAAGGCAGTTGAAGGAGGATCAGGTGGTTACAATTCAGCTAGGAAAGAGATGCAATCTGTTGGTTAGGATATACCAAATATGCAATAGTGATGTAATCAGTTGGCTAGGATATACAGTTATAATCAGTTGGTTAGGAAAATATGCAGTTAGTATCCAATCTGTTATAGGTATCCAATCTGTTACAGATTTAGGAAGATAAAAGGGAGAAGGTAGGGACAGGCAGGGGGAGGAGAAAAGAAAGGAGTGCGAGGAAGTGTATAGGAGGGACTGCGGTTCCTTACTTCCTATTGGTTTTACATACATACATCAGATCTTTTTAGCTTTGTTTACCATGAAACCCCCTTGTACTTCACATTTACCATGAATAAATGGTGTTCCATTTCTTGTTGAATGCTATTTCCTACAAAAGCTGAGCCCTAGACCTAACAATCTCTCTATTGGCTCAAACAATCCCCAAGAGCCTGGTTTGAGAGATTTACTAAAGCCATCATGAAGCAAGGATATTCTAAAGGGCAATCTGATCATACTCTATTTATCAAGAGATCTTCGGGAGATAAGATTACTATACTTATCGTCTATGTTGATGATATGATCTTGACAGGAAATCACGAAGAAGAAATGATTCGGCTAAGAGGTATTCTTATTGGGGAGTTTGAGATCAAAGACCTTGGAGCTTTGAGATACTTTCTTGGAATGGAGGTAGCATGGTCAAGTGTGGGCATCTTAGTGTTACAACGAAAATATACTCAGGACTTATTGAAAGAAACAGGTATACTCGGTTGCAAACCTTCTAAAACTCCTATGGATATGTTTAATAAGGTCGGCTCAAAAGAAGACTTAGTTGCTGTTGACAAGGGTAGATAGCAAAGACTAGTAGGGAAACTAATCTACTTGTCTCACACAAGACTTGATATTAGCTTTGCAGTCAGTGTTGTCAGTCAATTCATGAACAACCCTATTGAAGAACACCAAGATGCAGTGTACAGAATACTTCGGTATCTAAAATGACTCTAGGAAAAGGATTACTTTTCAAGATGGGAATGAGTAGAAGCATAGAAATTTTTTCTGATGCTGATTGGGCTGGCTCACTAATAGATAGGGGATCAACCTCCGGATATTGTTCTTATGTATGGGGTAATTTTGTTACTTGGAGAAGTAAGAAATACTTAGTTGTAGCGCAAAGTAGTGCAAAATCCGAGTTTCGAGCTATGGAAGATGGAATATGCGAAGGAATGTGGATAAGAAGACTCTTGGAAGAACTCCAATTCCTAACTACAACCTTAATGAAGTTCCAATGTGACAACCAAGCTGCCATAAGCATTGCAAAGAACCCAGTGCATCTCGATAGGACCAAGCATGTCGAGATAGATAGTCACTTCATCAAAGAGAAGATAAAATAGGGAATCATTGAAGCAGTTTATACATCTACACGACATCAGACAGCAGCCGTCCTCACCAAAGCTGTGCCTAGAGTTCAATTTGATACACATCTATCCAAGATGGGAATGATTGACATATATTCCCTAGCTTGAGGGGGAGTGTGGAATTCCGTTATTTTCATTTAGGAAAGTTAGGATTTCTTGCTAGTTTAGCCGGTCAATATTTTTTTTCCGTATTTATAGGTTTTGGTTCTTTATTTGTTACTAATTTTATTCTTTTTAAAAGGAAAGTTTTTCCTTCCCTTTTGTAGCAACCGAAAGTCAAAGGAGCTGTTAACCTCATTAGGGTTCTCTCCTTTTATTTGTATTTGGGGGATTCCCTTTTAGAATAGAACGATAAAATTTTTCTTTTTCTTGTTTCTCTTCAGAAACCAAGCTGGTTTCCGATGCACTCTTCTCAATTACTCTTTCCCAAGGTTACACGTTATGGCACATAAGTTTGATCCCATGATAATTAGTGCAACTCTGGATGTCTCCTATATTCTTATACATTGGTGTAGTAGTGCTTTTCCTTAAAATTTCTTTGATTCCACAATCTTCTTAAACAACTTTAACAGCCAAATTTCTCCTTTATCTCTCATATACTTCCAAACCTCTGTTGGTATAGTATCGTGTCATAGGGCCTTTCTTGATTTTATCTTTTTCAAGGCCTCTTTTAGTTCAGGCATCCTGATCCTATGGTTGTATCGACATAGTCCAACGTTATTTGAGTTTATGGTTCTTTCAATCTTTATATTCTTAGGACATGTGTCACTTAGCAATTTTTGAAACTAACATTCCCTTTGAAATTTAACTGGAATTAATCGCTAAAAAAATAAAAATAAAATCAACCAAGTCAAACTTTAATGGGTCTTTCATCAAGTAGGCGATAATAATAAAATATCTCCCTATACCTCATAAGAGTCAATTTATCTAGATTATAAATCATACAAACTCATTTCCTTTTCTCTCTTCTCAACTCCTGTGACACGTATCCCAAAAGGAACATTTGAATATCAAACCATCCCATCATCCTCCTTTCCATACAATTCGAACACATCCTAGTAGAATTCAATACAAACCACAACCTTCCATTTCTAAGATATGTACATAACTAGCCTAAGACCAAAGAAAAGCAATGAGCCAAGAAAGACCACGTCTTCTTCTCCAAAATGTGGTGGTTAAATACAAAATAGCATATCTGCCCATTTTATCCAAAAAGTATAAAAAACATAGAGAAGTCTCTAAGTTATGTGTAATGGTGTTCCAAACACCCATTTCTTTATACGATGTTCTAACAGGCACCCTCTCATGTCTTCTGACTCCTCTCTTCTATTTTCTCTTTAGGTTCAAATTCATACCCACTCCTTTTTGCTCCCACCCAGCTTCAACATCTCTCTCTCTCTCCCCCCAATTTCTCACATCTTTGATGAATTATCGTGACCTGTGATTGGGTTCTTCATTGAAAATTTGTGTGTTAATTTTGGACTGCATAACATGTATCGATAATATCTAAAGCTGGTGGTGCTCATAGTGGGAGATGTTTACATATCCTAGTTTCTGAATGTCAATGGGTTGACCACCATCTGTTACAGGTACAGAGTGATGATGACCAGGGTTATGTCATGTTAGAACAACTAGGGGACATCAAGAACCACAAGGATAACTTATTTGGAGTTGAAATGGGAAAACACAAGGATGAGGAAGCTGCTAGAAAGCAGCAATTGAAGGAAGAGAAGAGACTAAAGAGGGAGGTCAGTGTTTGCAAGCACGCTTGCTTTGTTATGGAGCTTGTTGCATTGATTGTCTTTGTCATTAAATTTTGAGTAACTGAAGAATCCAAAAATACAGCACAGGAAGTTGCTGAAAGAAGCATTGAAGGCTGAAGTAGCTGAATTGAAAAAGCTGGAGAAGGAAAAGAAGAAGTGGAAAAAGGGGAAGTTCTCGTTGAAATCAATTGTAGCCGAGATTGATACTAAAGTGGTTGAAATTGGAGCAATTGGAGGTACACCAATGTCTTTATTCTTTTTTGTTTGTGATGGCCATATGTTAAAGGGTAATAATTGATTGTTTTGTCTCCATTTTTGATTTAGGACATCTCCTAACTAGGTTTGCAGAGAAAGGTCTCACATTTCGAGTAACTAAAAATCCAATTGAAAGATCAATTTTATGGAAGATGTGCATCCCTAACCAAATCTCTCAGGTATTTGAAAATCTATCACTTGTCTAAAAGGTTGTTTTGGGCTCATGATCTCATCACCTTCTACAGGTTTGAGTTAGTACTTGTAGACAGTTAGATTTATGTTCTTGCTAATGTTGCATAACTATTGTCATAAACAATGCATCTTTTGCCGCTATATTGTGGCTAAGAAGCAGCTTCTTTTCCATATACTTTGCTGCCTTCATCTATATTCTTTTACTGTGCATACATTATATGTAAATTGTGAAAACAAAAGAGATAATTTATACTAGTTTAAAATGTAACTTCAATAAAAGACTGTTGTAGGCTTGTATGTTTCTAACCGTTTACTGTGAAGTGAATGACTATTGACATCACTTCCCATTTTACTGTGAGCTGCCTACAACCTATGTAGTCACAGGCACGACTAATTGCTAGGCACACCATGTGCAACTTGATTATGGGTAGTTGCAAGGGGGAAAAGTCGCAGTTTGACTAGGCACAACTAGTTATGCCTAGTGCATTGCTACTTTTGCTCCCTCAATTTGAGGTGCCGATAAGTGATATAAAACCCTTATTTCTCTTTTGTTTCATTTTCTTTTTCTTCATAGAGCTCTTTTCTGTCCATTCCAAGTGTTCTTGTGAATTTCCTCATCTTCCATCATTGATTGAAGCCTGGTTCAAAGAAGGTAAGAAACTAAGGATTAATCTTGCAATTTTGTTATTATCATTCGCTTTTAATGAAAAAAAGGTAAAACAATACCCGTTTTCTGATTTTGTTGTTTTAATGTTTGTTTGAACTATCAACCTATCTACATTCTAATGCTAAAAACAAAAACTCCATATTATTCTTTCTATTTATTTTCATATATTTAATGCTTTTATACTATTTTTTATTTTTCCAATATTTTTACCAAAAATGTGAAATACATTACAATTTTTATTTTCTGTTTTTTGTAACAAACCTCCACAATTCTAATGCTAAAAATGACAGCTCCTTTTCATTCTTCTAATATCTTTCATCTTTTTTCCCTATTTTTGTATTATTTTCATTATTTTGTACTGAAAAAATGTGAAATACAATGCGATTTTATTTTTTTCTTTTTCTTTTTGTAACAAATCTCTAAAGGTTTCTTTTCATAATGTTAAAAATGGCAACTCTATTTGAAGGAGTAGCAAGGAGATCAGTATTTGTATGTTTCTGCACTTCCTTCTTTGTGTATGAGTATGGAGCATTTAGTTGATGTTGTTTGGTTTTGGACTTGGGTTGTTTATTATTTAAGGATTCAGTTTCACTCATTTGAGTAGTATTTGTTCATGTATTTATATTCGTATTATTTTTGTGGATTGTTGGGATTTGTTTCGGATTTAAAATTTTTTTTAGTTAATTAATTTTGGGCCTAGGCAACTATTCATGGGACTAGGCAGCCCTAGTCCCTCCAGGCACAAGTCACACCCCTTGTGCCTGTGACTACATAGCCTACGATCTCCCAAAGATGCTTGTAGTCATCCTTACATCACATAGTGCAAGCAATTTTGATTTTTAATAAGTGTCACTGTCACCCTGTTTTCTCCTCTTTGGGAACCAGCACCTACAGGGCTGATTTTAAAGCTGACCAAGTATTATACTGTCGGGTAGATGCCAATCCAATTCTTCACTTTAAATTTGCATATAAACTTGACTATTGAAAGGTGATTCAGATGTTGATCTCTAATTTTTCGCACACCCTGCACAAACAGTCCTTAGCACGAAAGAACAATACTCCAAGTAAATAAGAAATTTTATCAACCCAAAGAGGTCTTTCTGGGTTCATTTTAGCCTACTACATGCTAATGGGCCCCAACTATTGGTCGAGAAGAAACTCAAGGGCTGTTCAAGAGTCTTCAAACTACAAAACATCTAAATTTTTGTAAAGAAAAGATTTAATACTAAATATTGTTTTTCGCACATCCAGGACAAACAGTCCTTGGGAATCATCACTCTCATAGGGCCATCCCACTTAATCTTCAAATCTTCAAGGATGATCTTCAACCAAAGTAGTTCACACACTCCTTGAGCCATCGCTCAGAATTCAGCGTCTACACTTGACCAAGCTACCACACTTTGTTTTTTGCTTTTCCACGTCACAAGATTCTCACTAAGGAAGGTGCAATATCCTGAGGTTGATCTTCTATCAACACTTGATCCAGCATAATCGGCATCAGTGTATGCCTCAAGTACCAACCCTCCATTTCTTCTGAACGAGATACCTTTCCCTGGCGTTCTCTTGAGATACTGTAGTATTCTATAAGCTGCTTGTAGATGAACTTCCTTTGGGCTATGCATAAACTGACTAATCACACTTATTGCATGTGCTATATCTGGTCGTGTGTGGGATAGATAAATGTCTTTCTACCAGGTGTTCATATGTTTCTCTATCTACTGCGGCATCCTCCTATGCTTTCCCAAGTTTAACATTAGGATCCATGGGCGTAGTTGCTAGTTTGCATGCTGTCTTGCCAGTTTCCTTAAGAAGATCTGTGACATGCTTTTGTTGAGAGATAAAAATTCCCTGCCTAGAATGAGCCACCTCAATCGCGAGAAAATATTTTAATCTCCCTAAGGCTTTAATCTCAAACTCCTTAGCCAAATACTAGCTCACGACTTGTTTCTTCTTAACATCATCTCCGGTCATTATTATGTCATCAACATACACCAGAAGGGTTGTAACTCCCCCTAAAGGAGAGTGTTTAATGAACAATGTGTGACCCCCTTGGCTTTGTTTGTATCCCATAGCCAACATAACTCTTGCAAATCTCCCAAACCATGCCCATGGTGATTGTTTAAGGCTATACAATGCCTTTTTCAATCTACACACAGTATGAGCAGCCAGATTCTTCCCATATCCTAGTGGGACCTCTATATAAATCTCTTCCTCTAGCTCCTCATGTAAGAAAACATTCTTGACATCAAACTGTTGCAACTCCCAACTATAATTAGCTGCTAGTGATAACAATACTCTAACTGTGTTCATCTTTGCAACAGGAGCAAAAGTCTCTAGATAATCAATTCCATTGGTTTGAGTATGCCCCTTGGCCACCAACCACGCCTTGTATCTCTCAATCGACCCATCTGCTCTATACTTCACCGTATACACCTACTTACAGCCCATCAGTTTCTTTCCTGCCGGTAACTTTACCAACCCCCAAGGCTTGTTCTTTTCTAACGCCTACATCTCCACATTCATAACTTGTTTCCATTTTTCATTGGACAAAGCCTCGGATAAGGTGATAGTAATGGTGATGGTATTTAGGCTTACAAGAAAGGTTCTATGAGATGGTGAAAAATTCTTAAACGACAAAAAGTGTGCAAGAGGGTATAATGGTTGCTTTGGACATTTTTTAGTTCCTTTCCTAATGGCAATTGGAAGGTCCTGGTCATCATTATCGGCATGAAATTCAGTTTCTTCTTGTAATGGATGGTTAGAAATTGTTACCTCATTTAAAGGATCTGAGTTGGATTCTCGGACATGCATAGGTTCAGGAACAACCATCTTCCTCCTTGTGAACACCTTGCCTTTGCCAAATCTCACATTTCCCATAGCAGAATTGGTCTTTTCTTGTCGTTCATTTGGTGTTTCAGGTACGGGTTCAAGTTTGGGTATGGGTTCAGGTACATGATTGGAACAAGATGAACAAGAAGGTGCGGGTGTAGGATTTGAGGTTTTAGACATAGTAATTGATGACAAATCAAGCAAAAATCTTCCTTATCTTCACTAGTTGAATTCTCCCCCTGAAGATAAGGATTAGTAAAATAAGACTCTTATTCATTGAATGTAACATCCATCTAGACATAGAATTTCTTTGATGGAGGGCGGTAACACTTATACCCTTTATGAGTTGAAGAATAGCTCACAAAGATACATTTTAGAGCCCTTGGATCTAATTTTCCCCTGTTTTGACTATAAACGTGGACAAATGACATGCATCCAAAAATCTTAGGAACAAGGTTGTTTGTAGTGTTTAGGTTTGGGTAAAATGCTGAAAGTATGTCCATAGGACTCTTAAAACCCAAGACCCTTGAAGGCAAACGATTTATTAGATGAGTGGTTGTAAGAACTGCTTCCCTCCAAAAGACCTTAGATACATTTTTTTGAAACAACAAGGCTTGGGTTTATTCAAGGAGATGACCATTTTTCCTCTATGCTACCTATTTTGCTGTGGGGTATTGACACAAGATGACTCATGTACTATTCCTTCTTCCTGAAAATATGGGGTAAGAATTTGATTGAAATAATCCCTGGCATTATCTGACCTAAAGCTTTTGATATTGACTTCAAATTGATTTTTAATCATGGAACAAAAATTTGGGAGCACAGTACTAACATCAGACTTATGTTTAAGTAGAGAAATCTAGGTAACGCGTGTACAATCATCAATGACAGAAACAAACCATCTTGCCCCAGAAACATTAGAAACAGTAGATGGACCCCAAATATCACTGTGAATAAGATAGAAACGAAAGAAACTTCTTTTATTACTAATTGGAAACAGTACTAGCTTGTGTTTAGCAAGTTCACACACCTCACACTGAAATTTTCCGACATCTAAATCTCTAAACAAAGAGAGAAACATAATTTTAATAACCCTAAACAATGGATGTCCAAGACGGCAATGGTGAAGTAAAATTTTCTCTTTATTGGATAAGACACATTCTGATATGAAGGAAGAGGGAAGTCTGCCCTTGGTCATGTTTAACTGACTTGATGCTTTAAGGTAGTAGAGGCCATTCCTTTCTCTAGCACGTCCAATCATTCTTCCCGAATCCTTGTCTTGAAATATGCAATAACAACTGTGAAAAATCACATTACAACATAAATTTGGAGTGAGTTTTTGTATAGAGACTAGGTTTGTAGACAATTTAGGAATGTGAAGGACATTTTTAAAAGTCACTAATGGCCTTATTTTGACATTTCCTAAACCTACTACAGTGGTCAAGGATCCATCGGCTGTGGCTATTTTCCTATTGCTTGGACATGGATAGTAGGTTGAAAAAATATTGGATGAAGGGGTCATATGATCGGTTGCTCCTGAGTCCATGACCCAGGACTTGGTGAAGATTGTATCCGAGACATTTAATCCAATGGAAGATGGAAACTCACCTGAATATGCCAAAGAACAAGTACCTGGAGGTCCTTCAGGTTTTCCAAGACTGTTGATAAGTGATGTCACCCTCTCAATCTCTTCTTGGTTGAGGCTAGTCGGCTCCTGTGATGTCAAATTGCCTTGTGGTACTGCAACAATGTGGACTCATCCTTTGTTCTGTGATTGACCTCCTTTCTAGCCCCATTCTCGGCTTAGAGGCTTTCCATGAAGTTTCCAGCATTTTTCACGAGTGTGGCGACACTTCTTGTAGTAAGTGCACCATAATCCGTCATGGTGTTGACTTTTCGGATGGCCACCTTTTTCTCCTTCAATTGTTGTTTCTTTCTGCATGTTCATGACTGATTTGTTATTACCATTAGCCACCATAGCTGAACTATCAGTGGTTTGTAGTTCAAGCATCAACCCAGCCCTCTTCTACTCTCTTCACCTTGGGTTAGAGCCACTACTTCGTTAAAACATGGAACCTCTTGCTTCCCAAGAATTTGTATCCTTACTTGATCAAATTCTAGATTAAGTCCAATCAGAAAATCATAAGCCTTGTCTTGTTCAATAAAGTTTTTTAGGACTGCTTCATCATCGGGGCATTTGGTTTTTATCACTCGGTAGTGATCCAATTCCATCCATAAGGATTTTAGTTGATTTGCATATTCAGTGACCGTCTTATTCCCTTGTTTTGCAGCCATAGTTTTCACTTTGACATCGTACACTTGAGCCGCATCTCTAGCTTTGGAGTAGGTCTGCTGAATTGCTTCCCATATGTAATTGGCAGTAGCCAAAAAACATGCATATGTCACTTATTTCTGGAACCATAGAATTCCACAACCATGTCATGATCATAGAGTCTTCTTCATCCCATCCTTCAAACTTCGGATCCCCTAGTTTAGGACTTGTACCCATAAGATGACTAATCTTTCCCCTTCCTTTCAACACCGTACGGATGAGTTGAGACCACTTAAGGTAGTTTTTCCCATTTAACCTGTAGGAGGTCTAAATACTTTGCAATTCTCCCGGTTGTTGGGGTCGGATTACCTCTTTTGATTGGGTTGTAGCATTAGTCTTCTCGATCTTTGACATTTTGAACGACAGCGAGATAATGATGATATTGGCCAAAAGCAATGACATTAGCTAGAGAAAGAAGGCTAGACCAGTTGCTCTGTTTTGGGGATGAAAAACAGAGTAAAACAGAAGGTGAAAAACAAGAAATAAGAGCTTCAAGTCGGCGACGAAGACCTCAGTAATAAAAGCCAACAATGAAGGTCGACAATGCTTCTGAATTTATGCAATGAAGGCTGAAAAAAAAAATGACTTTCCCAGATTTGAGCCTAAAGGTCTGATACCATGTTGAAACTTTGAAAAGAAGAATATATTTCAATCTGAATATTATAGCCAAATATATATATCAACCTTAGCACCCAAAACCGTAAGTTATTAAATTAGATCCCATGATTTGTGGGATATCCTAACAGAAAATAGGAAAGTAACAGAATAGGAAACTTAGCTATATATGCCTAGTTCTAAGGACACAATTTGTAACAAAAGATTTTCCTAAAATAGCTAACTAATTATACATGGTTTTCCCACAGATTATAATGTGAAATTAATTTTAACTTGGATTTTTAACTATAACTACAACCAATAATTTACAATTTACCAAATTATTCATCAACTTTGTGTTTGATTTGATAAATTAGATTACCTTCCATTGAATTTAAAGAATGTGAGAACTTATGAATTATTCAGGATTAAAATCAGAAGATCAAAAAGTTGAGACTTCTAAAAAATTTTCAGTTATTGGAGAATTTTGTGACTCTGCTTGCATAATTAATGTTTGCCGTCTCCTACTGTTACCGCACCAGGTAATGCCAAACAATTGCTTGCACTTCTATTAGTTTTGGAGGTAGCTATCAATCCCCTAATCCTAGTTTAAAGCGTTTCTGGTCTTAGCTATGCATTTCAATTGATGTTTAATCATCAGTGATACTTCATTTCTGAGTTTAGCAATGCATCTTTTGCAGCCTTCGTTGAGTTGTTCAGATGTTCCTTATGTAGTTCTTGTATATGAAGCGGATGAGTTCTGTAATCTCATTACCAGTGAAAGTCTTATGGATTGTGTTTCCAGAGTTCGAAATCATTTTCCATCATACACTGTTTGCTACCTCACAAATAAATTAATGGCGTATATCAACAGAAGGTGAGACATGTTTAAGCATCCTATATGAAAATTTTGTTTTCTGTGATTTACAGGAGTAATTTGTATCAGCCTTGTTGCTATAGGCATTCAACTTTGGCAAGCTAGAATGGGGATAACTTTGTAGTTTATGTTTACTTTTGCCAACAAATAAGTGCTCTTTTCATTCCTTATCTTCATTTCTGAGTCACTTTTCTCGATACAGTCAATAGCATGGATTGGATAAAGCTATCTCATGCTCATTATATAACCGTTCTTACTCTGGGCGTACAGGTTAAGGATTCCTCTTTATGTTGCACAAGTTCATGGTTTTTTTCCGATTTGTTTTTATGTTGCACAAATTCATGTTTATGTTCTAATCTTTCACAATTAGTAGCTGTAGAGATGTTGAAGAACATGTAAGAGTTGAATATGTATCATTAACAAGAGGTGTTAAGCAGTTCATATATGATCAAAATGACATGGTCTCCTCAATCTCTTCAAGGCAATACATTTAATTTTCCCAATTAAGGGATGCAATGGACACTATTTGAGAAACAGAATCTAGAAATAATGCTAACCAAAGGAAAAGAAGTTCAAAGCAGTACAATTTTTTATGGAGCACTTGACTAGTCATTTCAGCTGTAGGTCTGCATCAGCACGTGCCCAGCCAGTTGGAATCTGTTTTTGAGAACAATTTTATGGTTAACTGCTATCCAAAACTGAAATATTTTCTTGAAAATTGGACACTTGGTCCAGTTCAGTCAGATAAGTGCTAGTTTCCTGTTATTTGAAAGATACTATAGTTCTAAAAACCATTAAAGAAAACAAAGGCAAAAAGACAAGATACAGGTTGAAATGACCAAAGAAAGCAGGTTTTGACTCTATCACTGAAGTGGACATTTCTAAGAAAGCTTGTCTCTAGCCTATGACAAGCTTGATGGAATATGATCCTGTTTTATTTGAAATATATACTTATAAAGCTATACTAAGGCACCCTTGGGTGCAATTTCATGGGTGGAGAATCTAGTGATCCCGACTACCATAATCTTCCATGAGGCTGTATCATGAAATTGCTTCCATCTGGCAGGCCTTATGATGTAAATTCTCAGTAAGGGAGGCTGTATCATGAAATTGCTTCCATCTGGCAAGCCTTATGATGTAAATTCTCATTAAGGGAGAAGGAAGATTATGCTGTAAATTCTCAGTAAGGGAGAAGGAATATTATGCCATGTAACAAGAAATGAGTTGATCTGTATTGATAACAGAAGAAAGTGGTCACAATTTGATCAGTTACTATCTGAAGAAGAAAGGAAAAAAAATGCAAGAACACAGCAATTTGAGGAACTGCAACCTCCAAATGCTTCTCTTTTCTCTGCTCTTCCCCCTCCCCTGCTCCTCTTTTTTTCAAATATTTTCCAATAACAGGCTAACCAACCTGCTTGTAGAACTTCAATTAGCACCTGCCACATATACTGCTTTCTCCCCTTCACATGCTCTCTTGCTGACCAGTCTCAAATTTTGATTCTGTTAAGAATTTTACCCTTTTTGTGGTGTACACCTTGTGGACCGCAGACATATCAATCCTGAACCCCCAAAAACATAAAATAAAAAACAGCCACCTTGTCCTTAAGGTGGAATTTTGGAAACTGGGATGTAATAGCAACTTCCCAAGTGTTCTCAAAATCAGGAAGGCCATACCATTTAATTGGAACTTTAATATTCCCACTTGATAACTTCATGATCTGCTTTACTGCTTCAGGTTGAACTTGCATCTCCAATTTTTCAGCGATATAGGGCTGCAATTCGTGACAAGGAACAGTGGCCTGAGCTGCTCTCTTGAGTTGCAACACATGAAACACTCGGTGAATTCTTGCAGGCGGAGGCAAGTCCAGGCGATAAACAAGTGGAACAATCTTTTCCAAAATCTTATAAGGTCCATAAAACCTGGGGCTCAGCTTTTCATTAGGTCTGTGAGCTAATGAATTCCATGTATAGGGTCGTAATTTGAGAAAAACTAACTCACCTGGTTGTAGTTGGAATTCACAGCATTTAGAATTTGCAAACCTTTTCATCCGTGATTGAGCCTTCCACAAAATTTCATTGAGCTCCTGTAGGACAATGTTTCTATCATGGATGAGTTGATTAGCATCTTCCACAGTAGATGTTTCTTCTACCAGTCTCGAGTAAAGCAGAGGATGACATCCATAAAGGGTGCTAAATGGTGTCATGCCAGCGGCTCCTTGAAATGTGGTATTAAACCAATACTCTGCCCAAGTCAACCATTCGGGCCAGGACTTTGGTTTTCCTGCAATAAAACGGTGTAAGTAGGTTTCCAAGCATCAATTTATCACTTCTGTCTGTCGATCCATTTGAGGATGGTATGCAGAACTCATCTTCAAAACCTTTCCTGCTTGCTTGAACAATTGTTTGTAGTTTTCTTGCAAGTGCACAGTTGTTAGTTGTAGTGTTATACAGGGTTGAATCCACAGGGAGGATTTAGTATAAAATTAAATCACCAAAGTTATTTCTAAACTATTCCAAAAAATTATGGACAATAAATCAGAAAATTAAGCTTTCAAACAATTGAAATAAATTAACTCCTAAACATTCAAACATGAATGAAAAGTAACATCCAACAGTCTAAAATAAAACTTAGAACATTTCATCAAAGAAAGAATTGAAGTCCTAAACAGAAATTTTTAATTCACTTTAATACCTAAAAATTACTAAACAACTAAATTAATTAAATTTTCAGATCAACCATTGTTATTCTTGATGCGTCATGCATTAGGACATAACAATAATTTTCCTCAAAATTTCACTCAAAAAACAAAGTAACGCTATGTGCATCTACAAGTGAGAGAGTTTTGTTAGCACAATAAGTAACAAGGAAACTGTCACATGCATGTGACACTAGCATAGAAAAAGATTGAAATCCTGTTTACACTTCATGAGCAGTCATAGTAAGTGACAATTTTGCCAACTTTGGCCACTGATTTCAGTGACTTCCTGATTGAAATTTTCAATGAAAATTTGTACATAACACAATTTGATAGAAAGGAATCCAATGAAACTGTTAGACTTGAAAAAAAACAAACAAATATTGAGATATTCAATCACAAAGATACCCTGTTCATCATGCATACAACAGTCCCTGATATACTTGTTCAATGAAATTCAACAACTTAAACTTTGATTTCTCACTAAAAATTTATACAAACCTCTTCCTAAAACAGATTAGAAATGTAAACAATGCTTCGGATCAATAAAAAACACAAGAAATTAAGAGAATCATAGTGAAAAATAACAAGAAAAACTCAGTCCACCCTGAATCCTGAAATAGGGTACTTCTTTCTTCTTCATATGCTCTTCCAATTCTTGCCTTAGCCATCACCCTCCACCTTGTTTCTTAGCCTCCCTTCTTTCCATGAAGAGTCCTCTCCAATATGCCTCTTCCTTCCTCCAAGAAGGAGCAGCCCAAGAACCCTTGTTTTTTCCTCCTCTTTTTTCTTCATGTCTTGCCATTATGTATAGGGGGAGAAAGGTTAGTTTCCTTATCTTTAGAAGTTTTCTCAAATTGGAAAGCTATGATACTATACCAGCTTATGATATCGTCAGTTACCATGTTTGGAGGATTTCCAATGTAGTCAAATGCAGAGAATCAAGGGAGATATTTTCTACATTATCTGTTTGTTGCTATAGTTAGAATAACCCATCTGTATCTTCTGTATTTAATTTTCATAATCTTTGTATGAAGATGTGCACATATATCGAATAAATCAATAAAGAATTTCACCTCACTTGCGTTAGTCCAACTTGGTATGAGAGCCTCTACCTTGCGTCTGCCGCCCCAACCCTAGAAACTATCCTTTACTGAGTAGCAACACCCCTCAGATGGCTGACACAAAAATTTCCCTTAGATGAAGTGCGTCACACCTTGACCATCAGCAATGATTCTATTGATCTCCCTATGGAATTTGAAAAACTGAGCCCACATAACTACATTAGTTGGGCTCAGTTAGTCAAACTCACACCAGAGGAAAGGGAAAGTTTGGTTATCTTGATGGCTAAAAGAGAAGACTTGAAGGAATTGATGCAGCAAAAATGTGGAGTAGGAAATGCATTGGTAATGTCTTGGCTTATTCAGACCATGCAGCCAAGTATTGGGAAGAACTACTTGTTAATGGAAGATCCAAATGAGATTTGGGATGCTGTAAAGGAGTCCTATTCTAAGGTGGGAAATGATGGACAGATGTATGAGATAGAAAACCAAATTTGAGACACCAAGCAAGGTGACTCGAATGTGAATTCATATTACAACACCTTAAGAGGACTCTGGTTCGAGTTAGATTACCACCAAAGCCTCGAACTGGGTGTTGTCCAAGTCCCTGCTGAGGTTGCTCGAATGATGGAGGAAGGACAAACATACAAATTCTTGGCTGGCCTGAAACCCGAGTTTGATGCTATCTGCTACTTCGACATAGGAAAAAGCCCTTTTCCCACTTTAAGTGAGGCCTTTTCCATGGCGGGGATTGAAGAAAGTAGAATAAAGGCCATGGTAGGAAGAGAAACACCAGAAATGGGCATGACAGCCAGAAAAGAATGGAAGAAGATCACCAAAAGCAAAGGAAAAGATCCCAAAGATGATCTATGATTCATCCATTGTGATAGGCCAAGACATGACACCTCTACTTGTTGGGTATTCCACGGCAAGAAAGGCAAAGGGAAGAAGGGAGTAGCAGCCACAGAAACAGAGGAGCTGGGATTTTCATCAAAATAGATGGAAGAAATCAGAACTGAAGGGGAAGAAACCTGAACGCAGTACTGCTGCTATTGGTAAATTCTTCTTTGCTTGTGCCTTAGTTTCAAGATCTAAAACTTGTAGGGAGATGCTAGTTTTTTTTCACCTATAACCCTTGTGCTGAAACAGAAAGATAGAGATCGCTAATGATAGCTACTCAATTGTGACATGAATGGGGTCAATATGCATCTAAGATAAACTGTCACTTAAATATGTCTTGCATGTTCCAAACCTTGCAGCAAATTTGATTTTGGTCCATAAACAGGCTAGGGAATCTAATGAGTTGGTGTGTTTCTCTTCTACTGAATGTTTCTTGTCGGATCCAATCTCAATGAAGAGGAGTAGTCTTACTAAGGAATTGGGAGGGCTTTACCTACTAGAACTGAGATCGAGAGGAAATAAAACAATCAGATATCATAGCTATAGAGTAGATCTGATTGATGAAGTTTGGCTATGGCATAAGAGATTCACCCACCCATCATTTCAAGTACTTATTCTGATGTTTCCTAGTTTGTCCAGAAAAGTTAGAAATTTTGAGTTTAGCTGTGACATTTGTGACATAGCTAAACATCAATGTATGTCCTGCCTTCAAGTGATAATAAAACATCTATTCCTTTCTCTATCATCCACATAAATGTTTGGGGACTATGTCGTGTGATAAGTACATTTGGTCATAAATGATTTGCGACATTCATTGATGAAAGTACAAGACACACTTGGGTATAACTCCTAAATGAAAAATTTGATGTATGTTGAGCCTCTATAACCATTGTTAACTAATTGAAAACCTACTTTCAACATGAAATTCGAATGTTACAAAGTGATTAAGGGGGAGAGTACATTGATTTTGACCTCAAATGATTTTTTGCAGACAAAGGGATTAATCATCGAATGTCTTGTGCCTATGCTTCATCCCGAAATGGTTTGGCTGAACAAAAAACTAGGCATTTGTTAGAAATCTCTTATAGCCTACTGTTTATGCATAATGTTCTGCACTATTTTTGGGGAGATGCGTTATAGACTTGTGACGACCTGGGTTTTTCAAATGCCTTTTAAGAATTATTTTCGAAAGGCGGGATCCCTATTGTAAAATTTCTTTTAGAAAACAAACAGCGAAACGTTTTTCTTTGAAAAGACTTTTCAGAAAACCCTGAGTGTCATATGACCTGTTAAACCACATTCATGAGTTTTGAAATCAACCATTTTTATGTTCAAATATGACAAGTCAAAACTTATCATTTGCTAGAAATTTATCTAGTTACAGCCCACAGTCTAATATGCATTAAACATATTTATACATGTCTAAACTAATTATCACTGTTACATAAGTACTCAGTTGTCTCACAACATTTATAAAATGTATATATCATACATGCATTGTCTATATTCTCCTTGACTATTCGGTGTACCTAATCTTAATACTCTTGCTTTTCTCTTCGCCTATATCTGTAGAGTTCGTGGGGTATAGGGAAATATACATTGTAGGTAAAACTAAGATCACAAATATAAATGAATGTAAATTTGCATCTATGCACTCATGCACATAGTGAAGCATCCTTAAGTATGGTTCCTAAGGTGTATCAATATAATACATCATTTGCATACTTTTCAAACATTCCATCAAAGGTTTCAGATCACCAGAGTACAATATAAGTGTAAGAATAATGTGATATGTTGACATCAAAAGAATAATTAGACAAATGCACAAAATTGACGATAAATTAGTTAAGCATTAAAATCACAATTTAAACCACATATAGGAAAGTCCTTATCAATTTATGTCAAACATATCAGTTCTCAGCATGCAAATAGAAATATATCAAATGTCAAATCATCTAAGGCATTGTCATGCCTAATGGCCAAGGTATTTATGACCCTATCACGTGCATGGTGCAAAAAAAATAAATTTGCGGCAACTGCCCTATACTTGGACACTGCAACACTACAACAACTGCTAAATCGTGGGACATTGTAGCAAAAAAGAATACATAGATCAATATGTTGCGTCAACTGTCCAATAGTGGGACACCGCATGCTCCAATGTTGACACCAGTTGTGTGAGACTTGTCACCATCTCGCATGGGAGGAGAATGGATTGCGGTGTAGCCTTCCTATAATGCCATACTTGAAATTTAGCCACTTGGGTTTGGCGTCAAAATACCAACTTTTGGAAGGTAGGTGGCCATCCCTATAACCCTCCTATCATAGTGTCCACCAGGAGAAAGTTCTTGTTTAGAACAAATCCTCGGCAAATCAATGCATGAAAAATCTTAGTACAATTGTCCTCTCAACGATGTATTAGTTCCCCACAGATCACATAATCAGATCTTGATCATGGTTTTAAAAATACAAAATTTTCATTAAAATGTGAATGAGATGTCAAATATAAATTATGCATAAAATTTAATTAAAAATCAATTCATGCTATGCACTGTATCATTTCAAGCATAATTATGAAATTCCTTTATTTTTATAAAAATATCTAACAGAGTTTTTCCTGCAATTCACCTGATAGTCAGCATTTCATTTTTAAATAAAAATATAGACTCTGTCTCTTAAAAATCTCATTCACAATTAATATAGGATTCATCACATAATTTAAATTATAAGCATGCTATATTTACAACCTCAAAATATTTCATCAACTACAATTTAAGTGTAGTAATTACATGTATTTAACATAACAATGCATAAGTGCAATATATATGTGAAAACCTAGCAATCTTAGAATTTAGCCACCTCAATCTGATGGATTGGATTCATTGGAATCGATTATAGGTCAATTTGGATGTTGATCAACAATAAAAAATCACAGATCATAGCTTTTAGTATCAATCAAGCATTAATCTGAAAAATATTAAATAAATATCATAATTTAGTCACTTGATTGTGGATTTATACATTAAAATTCTAATTTGAATGGTCAGATTGTCCCTTGTTTGCCATTTAACCTTTAATTAGATATCTTTGGGAAAGTCAATTTCATACATCGATCGGTCAGATATGATGTTCCACGTCTAAATTACATAGATCTAAGCAGTGGTGTGATCAGATCTACAATTTAATAGTTCGATCAAATTATATAATATTTAACAAGCTTTTCACTTATTGTTTCTAAATCTAATTGTCTTTAACCTGCAATTTACATCATTAGAGTCATAGATCTATTGTTTGATCGTGTTTTCAACGGTCAGATTTGTAGATCTAGCACTATTCATGCATTGTGTTTAGATAAAAAATTCAACGGCCAGATGATCTCTGATTGAATTTTCGTTGAAATGAATGCGAAATTCGTTCGATGAGGATTCCATCAATATAATTTTTTCCATTTTTTTCTCGCTGAAAAATGGACATCGACGCTGGAATTCAATCACCATCGCCAGAGAAGATGATTGGAAAACTGTTGCCGCATGTGTTTGTTACTCATTATTTAAAAACACAACTTTTCAAGAAATTAAAATGTGAGTTTTCTAGATCTCAAGTTTACCTTCACTCCTATGAAGTTTGGAGTGATTCCGCCAACTGTTAGTGCTAGAAGAGGAAAAACCGACGGAAACCTAAGTTGGTTTTTTCGTCATTGCTGGCTATGGGAGGAAACGACGGTGAGATAGATAGAGTGAGAGAAGGGAGGGAAAGGAGAGGGAGATAGCCAGGGTCGGTGGAACTCCTGCCTATGCTGGTGATGGGAAAAATTGACGTTGATTGTTACACAGTGAGAGAGATGCTCAGTGGAAGACGAGAGATACAATAAGTGAGGAGGGAGACAATGCGATGAGGGAGAGATGGAGGGAGAAAGGGGAGAGGAGAGTTTGGGGAGAGGAGGAGGTTGAGCTTGCTGGCCTCTTCCTTGCAGGCCAGCTCCCATAGTGTGACAGGCGGTGTGTACAAGGCCCGGGATAGAATTCATCTCTGTAAACTATGCCCTCGGCTAGAGGAGTAGTTATAATCGCTTAGTTGCCTTATTTTTATTATATGAAAACCCAGTCTTGTTGTCCTCGAATCATTTTAGAACAATTTGAGGGCTTATTCTATTGACAGGCAGTCAGGGGTTGGGCTCCTAGTTGGCTGTCTCGTGGGGGTGCTATTGTTAATTTGGCCTCTTTCGATATTTAGTAAAATTTGGGGTTTTTTGTTCCCCACCTCCGTTTCATGCAAAATTAGTGTAGTTAGAAAGCTCTTGTTACTTACATTCTGATTTTTGAGGTTTCAAGGTCAAATTTGAAGTCTTTTGCACATTTACTTTTAAGGATTTCGATTTTAGTGAAATTTGATTTCTTCACCCCACTTTCAATTTAAACCACAATAAAATATTGCATTGTTACAGACCATAGCTCATTTGATCAACAACCTCTCTAGCAGAATATTAGACTATAAATCTCCACATGACTTGCTAAAATGGGACTTTCCTTCATTCAAATTCTCATCTGATTTACCTCTCTGAGTCTTTAGTTGTGTTTCCTTTTTGCATAATCTATCTATTCATAGGGGTAAACTTGATCCTAGGGCTATTAAGTGTATATTTCTTGAATATTCTGATGTTCACAAGGTTTTTAAGTGTTATTCCCTGCAAACTGGAAAAGTTTATATCAGTAGGGATGTCACCTTCCATGAGAACACCCCTTTCTTTCCTCATGCTGGTTGTTAGGGGGAGACCTTGAGTGCCAATCATCTCTAGCAGCCACTGCTAGATACTGAGCAATTGGGATGCCACATATTGACCTTCAACTCACTGATCCACACCAAAATAGGCCAGAAATCTGCAATCAGCAGCTGTTAGGCTTCAAAATAGACAACCAGATAGCCCAGGCCCGAGAATCACCACCAAACCCTGAAAGACATAAGTAGACAGCCAAAACCCGAGAATCAGCACCCTGCCACGAGACAATACCTAATTCCACATCCAAAAAATCATCTTAGCCCCTTGGATCACCATTTGAACATGTGTGTCACAGAAAAAAGTCAGTCACTGAAGCACCTATCTGAGACGTACAAGACCACTCTACTTTAGTTGAGACAAATTCTCGTAAAGGTAAACATTCTGAGCTAGAGTTACAGACTAATTCTGAAGTTTTTGTGGTCAAATTAGATTTAGATGTACTAATGGATTTGAGAAAGGAGTCAAGACTTGCACACGGCACCTAGTATCAGAATTTGTCTCCTACCATAGGCTAGCTCCAAATTATAGAGTCTTCACCTCTAAACTCACAGATGTTACCATCCCAATGGACATTCATGAGGCCCTTTCACAACCAAAATGGAGGCAAGCTGTCTAAGAAGAGGTGAGTGCATTGGAGAAAAATCAGACTTGGAAATTGGTGGATCTTCCAAAAAGAAAAAAGGTAGTGGGATGCAAGTGGGTTTTCACAATAAAATACAAGGCTGATGAGGCCGTAGAAAGGTTTAAGTCGAGATTGGTGGCAAAAGGATATACATAGACTCAAGGTATCGACTACTTTGAGATGTTTGTATGTGTAGCAAAAGTTAACACCATTCGAATATTATTGTCACTTGCAGTGAATGGAGATTGGTAGCTTCATCAATTTGATGCGAAGAATGCATTCCTACATAGAGATCTAACCAAGGAAATATACATGGAGGTACCTCATGGAGTGAAAAATAAAACAAACTTATAGAAGATGTGTCATTTGCTGGAAGCATTGTATGGCTTGAAAGTATAACTTAGAGCATGGTTTGGGAGACTTGCAAGGTTTATGTTGAACAGTGGCTACCACCAGAGCCAAGGAGACAAACATTGTTTATCAAACATACTATGGAAGTAAAAATGGTTATACTAACCGCGTATGTTGAAGATATTATAGTTATTGGAGATGATCCTGTTAGGATTGCTAAACTAAAGGAGAAGATGGCTCTTGAATTTCAGGTCAAGGAGCATTGAGGTAGCAAGGTCTAAGAAAGGTATATTTATATCATCATCATCATCATCAGCATCATCAGCATCATCATCATCATCATCACTATCATCATCATTCACATGAACTTGTTTATCCATTCCCCTCTATTGAGTGTCATGGCTTCATTTTGTACCAAACTTTTTAAATCTTTTCTTACCACTTCTATCCACGTTCTTTTAGGCCTTCCTCTTGCCCTTTTGCTACCTTTGACTTGGATTGCCTCACTCCCTCATCTTGTTATCTATTATTGCTACTCTTAAGGTTCCTCTAATGTTTCAATTCTAATTCTATCCTTTCTTGTCTTACCACTCATCCATCTCAACATCCACATTTCGTCGACACTCATCCTATATACATGTTGTTCATTAACTGCCCAACGTTCTGATCCATAGAGCATGGCTGGCCTTATAGCCATCCTATACAATTTTCCTTTTAGCTTGAGTGGTATTCTTTGATCATGCAAAATTCTAGAGGCACATCTCTATTTGTTTTAACCTGTTTGGATTCTCTAGGTGACCTCTCTCTCAATCTCTTCACTCTCCTGAATTATCAATCCCAATACCAATAGTGTTCTTTTAGGGAGACTTCTTGGTTATCAATCTTTATTGGTGCTCTACTCTTGCTCCTCTCCTTGCTAAAGCTGCATATCATATACTTTGTCGTAGTTCGACTAATATTAAATCTTTTATATTCTAATGAATCTCTCTATAACTCTAGCTTTGTGTTTATGCCATCCATTGTCTTATCAATCAAAACTATGTCATTTGTAAATAACATGCACCATGGAATCTCCTCATGCAGATGTTTTGTTAACTCCTCTATATCCTTGTGAAAAGGTACAGGTTTAATGCCGATCCTTGGTGCAAACTTATGGTGATAGGAAAGTCATAGGTTTTTCTGCTAGTGGTCCTAACGTTTGTTACCGCTCTCTCATACATATCCTTGTCTATATACCCCTGTGAAACTCCTTTCTCACCCAACACCCACCATATCAAATATCTATGGATCCTATCATAAGGTTTTTATAAAGACCATGTAGAGGTCCTTCCTCATCTTCCTATATTTCTCTATCAATTGTCTAATCAGGAAAATAGCTTCCATGGTAGAGCTCTCAAGCATAAAACCAAATTGGTTCTCTGATACATCCATCTCATGTTGTAGCCTCTTCTCAATCACTCTTTCAAAAAGTTTCATAGTATAGGTCATTAGTCTGATCCTCCGATAATTAGAGTAACTTTGTATGTCTCCTTTATTCTTATAAATTGGTACAATAAAACTCTTCCTCTATTCATCCGGCATTTTCTTCGATTTTACAATCTTGTTAAACAACTTTGTCAACCAAACTACTGCAATATCTCCCATATACTTTCAAGTCTTTATTGGTATTACCATCAGGCCCCAGGGCCTCTTACCTAATTTCATCTTTTTCAATGCCTCTTTCACTTCAGGTATTCTAATCTTACGATCATATCTATAATATCTACCATTATTTGGGTTTATGGTACTGTCAATCCCCATATTTTTATGGCAATTGTCATTTAGCAATTTCTGAAAGTAACTTTCCCATCTTTGTTTCATCTTATCATCTTTGACTAGTACCCTTAGGTAATCGCTTCTAATGCACTTAATGTGGTCCAAGTTCTTACTCATCTTTTCCCTTACTTTTGCAATTTGAAACACATCTTTCTCACCTTCTCTTGATTCTAATCTATTATAAAGATCATCATATGTCTTGAGTTTAGCCTCACTTAGTACTCTCTTAGCAGCCCTTTTAGCATTCTTATATTGCTTAAAGTTTTTGTTATTTTTAGTCCTTTGCTATGCATTAAAACACACCTGTTTCTCTTTAATAACTTTTTGTACTTTTTCACTCCACCACCAAGTTTCCTTTGTTGGTTGCCTTTTACCTTTAGATACTCCTAAGACATCTTTTGCCACTTTCTTAATGGACATGACCATATTAGTCCACATGGTGTTTACTTCTGGTTCATTGTTTCAGTTTCCTTCTACTATTAGCTTCTTTGTAAATGATGCTATCTTCTATCCTTTTAAGTTCCACCACTTCGTTTTTGGGCATCTATTAAGTTCATAAGAATGTTATATTTATATCTCAATGAAAATTTGCACTTGGTTTGTTAAAGGAGACAAGGCTGTTGGGACGTAGACAAGTGAACACTTCTGTAGAAGCAAACCATAAACTTGGACTTATTTGGGGGATTTCCAATTGTAGTCAAATGCCGAGAATCAAGGGAGATATTCTCGACATTATTTATTAGTTGCTATAGTTAGAATAACCTTGGCTGTATCTTCTTTATTTGAATTTCATAAACTTCGTATAAAAGATGTACAAATCTATCAAATAAATCATGTAAGAATTTCACCTCACTTTCGCTAGTTTAGCTTCTTATACTAATCCCTTTCTTCTAGCAATTGCTAAACTTGTTGAAGCTTACTAATCGAATTATTAAACTTCCATTTTCAAACCTTTCATCATCATCCATCGGAACTGTCATTGAGCTGGGAATCTAAATTCTTCAGTTCGAATTTGAAAGCTTCTTGCGGAGAAACTGTGGCTTCTTTCTTCATGCTTGATTCTTTAGTGATACAATCAATTATACTATTAATGGGCTTTAATCTAGGTTGGGCTTTAAGAATTCTGATGTAAGTTATCTTTACTAGGTGACTACATCATCTACTTGATGGCTTTGTCATTGGAACTTGTATCTTGATCAAGCCTGTGTTTCCATTGTTGAGCTGGCTCTTGCATTGCAACCAAGTGTTCACGGGTCAAACATAACCATGTTCTTTCTGTATTGGGCTCCTTTATGGGAATATGCCAATGACCTTTCTCTCCACTTGGGAAAGAAGTCAATTTCAGAAAATCTGAAATGTATGGTCTCTCATCTTATCATTGGTCACGATCAAGCACTTGAAATTTATTGCTTTTATTCGCTGGTTTTTCCATCTATCATCAATGAAAGGAAAAACATAATCAATGCAGATGGTATGCCTGCTAGCTTGAACACTTGCAAAGCCCTAAAGTCGTTGCTTTTGGATTTTGATCTAGATCATCTGAATTGATCTGGGATTGATCTGAATCTTCCATTTCAATCTAAAGCTTGATTGGCAATTTGGAATGTTGACTGGCTTGATCTAACCACTTGCGTCTTGATCTAAAACCTACAAAACATAGAAAAAGTCCTAATTAGAGCTATACAATGTGGTTTTGCACAAACCTACCTCGAATCTTCATTTGACCTTGCAAATTGACCAAATTATGGTTAGATGATAAAAAATTTAAATGATATATTTTTGAAATAAAAATTTGAAAATATATCAAATTCCATGCTAAATGCAAGGTAATGCTGCCTACTTTAGGCCATTGTAGCCCACCCCTTCCCCGGACCCCACATAGGCGGGAGCTTCGTGCACCGAGGCTGCCCTTTTTTCATGCTAATTGAGGATAATTTATACAAAAATGGATGCTTAACACATCCCCCAACCAGCATTTTGTTAGTCCTGAGTAAATATTTGAAAAACTATTTTATTGAAAGCAATACAAGTGAAATTGCCATTTGTAGGTACTCAATATTGCATGTAATAAGCCCTTAAACCCCTAGGTTATCTCTAGTGGACGAGCTTAGCCTCGTGAGGGTTTGTAGAGAATTTACCCACAAAATTCATAAAAGGTAGTTCCTACATTTATATTTGAGAATTCTCTTCTATCCATACTCAAATTATCACATTAGCATGTTAATAAAAATGAATGAAAAACTTAAAACCCCACTCATATGTTAAAAGGTATTTCATTTAGGCTCAGATCTCGGAGTGTAGTGTGTGTATAGTCTACATATACAATAGATCTTAATTTCTTAGTAGATTACAACTCTTGATCTCTTGAAATATGTTTTGACCTTAATCCTCACTAATAGGCATACACTCAAAATAAAACTCATAAAAAGGGTAAAACATATATCTTTTTAGTATATAAGTGAAATCAATAACAACAAACATCTCTTCACATATAAGGAACTATTTTTACTGATCCCTTTAGAAAGGATGTCATTACTAAGAAAGATTGGAATACTACTCCCTAATTTATGTCTATTGATATCCTCATCAAGACTATAGATGTCAAGTGTTGATTCGAGCGGAGATGAAGACCATCAGACATTGATGAGGAAGTGAAGCTGTTGTTGAAGCTTTGCTTCCCCTTGTAGTCATAGTACTCGGCTCGTCGTTACTTTGATTCAAAAGGTAACCGACGATTCCTGACTTTCTCTGATATTCCTCTTAGAATCAATATAGGTCTTCAACTGAGACGAAACGTAGGCTTAGGACAAGGTTATGAAAGAAAAAAGGATATAGGGATTCAAAGTCTTCAGAAATAAGTACGGGTCTTTTGCTATAGTTGATAATTCCTCTTTATTTATACTTGCGTGAACATTCCTTTTGCACTTTTTTTTTTTTTTTAGAACTTCGAAGAAATTTTCCTTTCTTTTTTAATATTCACTTCTTTACCTTTATTGCAACTTAAAGATATATTTTTAATCATCTCTAACTTTTCATATGGAGATAATAAATAATGGATACTTTATATTGGGTTAATATGGGTGAAGGTAAATTTGGGTTCACAAAAGAAATATCTTATAAACGGCTCAAAATAACTAGTGGTAAGAATATTTTTGGGGTAAGCTTTATGGTTCTGATTTTCAATAAGGATGGCCTAAATCATTTTCTAGGTTTCATAAAGCATTCACAAACTTCGAGAAAATTAAGGGTAATACTCAATAATCACTGTTTATAATTGACCAAATAAAAAAAATAAATATTAGGATCAAATAGAGTTTAGGCATGTTGAAGAGAATTTTGGAATTTATGTATAACACTCAAAAGAATGATTTGCTTTAAAGCTCACAGGGGTTATACGTCTTCACTGATTTCCTTCAGGATCTCTAAAGTCATAACTACTTATCAATTTAGACTATATACCTAATATGGGATGAATTGATGAAAATTTTTCCCACCTTGCCTAGAGTGAGGTCATGTAAGGTGGTCCTTTTGGTGGTTGGTAGGGGGCCTCATATGTGATATCAGTGTTAGACCTACTCCAATTGAAACAAGTATGACCACTTTAGTTGGGATTATATATCTATAACGATGAGAAAAAAGGTCGGTCATAAGATTATGCCTGTTCATGAAGCACATCTTGATATCTTTGTGAGAAGGGTGTGTTACTTTTACAATTACCACACACTTGGTTGACCTTCTTAGAGGAAAATACTTTTCTTATAAGGAATGATATCTTTGCATTAAGGTTATCTTGTTCAGTCATGGCATAGATGCCTCCCCTAGTGGATGTAATGGCAGATTTGGGTTTATTAGAATATTCGACTCTTTTTGAATCAGCCTATGTCTCTGCACTCTTTGCCAGCCATTCAAAATACTCTTTCTACCTCATCTGGTTGATTAGTAAAGAAATTGTCATTACACATTATTTCTACTGTTAAAGTGGAGCCTAGAGAGAGAGATAGAGAGAAACCCTTAGAATGGGTGAATGTATGTTGGTGGTTTTGCACACACACACACACACACACACACACACACACACACACACACACACACACACACACACACACAAACCAAGACGAAGGCTAAGTAAAGCTATACAATACAATGCTATATTCAACACTTCCCTTCAAGTTGGAGCATATAAGTCATATGCACCAAGCTTGTTACAATTGTATTTAATTTGTCGACTGAGAGATTTCGTGAAGATATCTGCTAGTTGATCATTTGAATTGACAAAGGTAGTAGCAATACATCTTGACAAGATCTTCTTTAATAAAATGACAATCCACTTATATGTGTTTGGTCCTTTCATGGAAAACAGGATTAGGTGCAATATGTAGGGCTACTTGATTGTCCCATATTAGCTTCATACTTCCATCTTCTTCGAATTTCATCTATTGGAGTAGTTGATTTAGCCAAATTAGTTCACATGTTGCCATAGCCATTGATCGGTATTCAGCTTTTGCACTTGATCTGACAACTACATCTTGTTTCTTGCTTGTCCAAGATACTAAGTTATCTCCAACAAGAACACAATATCCTGAGGTAGAATGCTTGTTTGAAGGAGAACCAGCCCAGTCAGCATTTGTGTACCCAACAATTTTAGTATGGCCTTTATCTGCATATAACACACCTTGACTTGGTGCTCCTTTAATGTATCGAAGAATGTAAACCATATCATCCCATGACTATCACACGGTGACTGTAGGAATTGACTGACTACACACAGCAAAAGAGGTATCTGGTTGAGTAATGGTGAGATAATTCAGTTTACCCACAAGTCTCCGATATCTTCTACAGTTTGTTAGAGCCTCCCCCTGTCCTGGTACAAGCTTAACATTCGGTCCATGGGTGTGTCCACGGGCTTGCAATCTAATATACCAGTCTCTTCCAATATATTTAAAGCATATTTTCTCTGTGAAATGGCAATACTTGCACTAGACTGAGTTATCTCAATTCCTAGAAAATACTTGAGTTGTCCCAGGTCTTTAGTCTGAAAGTGATGGAAGAGATGTTGTTGAAGTCTCTGAATGCCATCTTGATCAATGCCTGTGATGACAATGTCATCCACATAGACCACTAGATAGATACACTGACCTGAAGAGTTGTGCTAATTGAAAACAGAATGATTTGCTTCACTCCGAAGCATTTCGAATTCCTGAATAACGGTGCTAAAGCATCCAATCTATGCTCGAGGAGATTGTTTTATGCTGTATAGAGAATGGCACAATTTGCATACTAAACCAGACTCTCCTTGAGCAACAAAGTCAGGCTCTTGCTCCATAAAAACCTCCTCTGCTAGATCAACATGAAGGAAAGCATTTTTAATATCTAGCTGGTAAAGAGGCCAATGCCCATAGCAGCCATGGAGAGGAATAATCAAATAGAAGCAACCTTCACAAATGGGGAAAATGTGTCACATGGTCAAGACCATAAATCTAAGTATAGACCTTAGCAACTAGGTGAGCTTTAAGTCGATCAACTTGTCCATCAGGACCCATCTTAACAATATATATTCAACTGCAAGCCACTGTAGTTTGATCGGGTGGCAAAGGAACCAAGTCCTAAGTACCATTCATATGTAAAGCAGTCATTTCATCTACCATGGATTGTCGCCACCTAGGATGTGAAAGGGCCTCATTGATGCTTTTAGGAGCAGAAATAGAGGACAAAAAGGACACAAATGCATAATAGGGTGAAGATAATCTATGGTAACTCAAAATATTATAGATAAGATGAGGATTACGAGTAGATCGGTTACCTTTTTGAAGAGCATTAGGCAAGCTATCAATCAGATGCGGGTTCGCAGTAGGTGAAGCCAGTGAGACAGGGAGTGGGTCACCAGGGACTTCAGTGGAACTTGCAGCAGCTTCACGAGATAAATTTGAAGAGGACAAGAGACATCATCTGCAGGCGTGAAAATATAGGGAAGAGGTAAATTTTCGAAAATGGAGATACTCAACAGTGGATGAGAAGAATGGTGACTGTTCAAAGAAAGTTACATTTACCAAGAGAAAATACCGATTAATGTCAGGAGAATAACAAGGATACCCCTTTTGAAGCCTGGAATATCCCAAGAAGATGCATTTTGTGGCTTTTGTGGAAAGCCTATTTTGCTTAGGTGCAAGGTTGTGTACAAAACAAGTACATTCAAAAACACGAGGAAGAAGATTGAGAGGTTGTGTGGGAAAGAGAATGGAATGGGGAATCTGATCATGCAACATAGAAGAAGGCATACAATTAATTAATTAGCAAGAAGTGAGAACAGCATCCCCCCTAAAAAGAAGAGGAACATGATTGTGAAGAAGTAAAGTGCGAGTTGTCTTTATGAGATGATGTTTTTTGCGTTCAGCTACTCCATTTTGTGGAGGAGAGTGTGCACACAATGACTGGTGAAGAATTCCTTGTTGAGACAAAGGAAGAAAAAGGTGTAGAAAAATATTCTCGTGCATTGTCACTACGTAAAACACAGATAGCAACATTAAATTGATTTTGAATTTCTGCACAAAATTTCTGAAAAATGAGAATAATTTAGATTGATTCTTCATAAGGAATAACCAAGTACATCGAGAATAATCGTTAATAAAAGTTACAAAATACCGAAAACCCAAAGTAGAAATAGTATGACTAGGACCCCAAACATTAGTGTGGACAAGTTCAAAGGGGGGATATAGCTCGGTTATTAAGATGCTTTGGAAGCGAAACCTGACTGTGTTTTCCAAGCTGACAAGACTCACACTCAAGAGACGACATAGTAGTAAAATGAAGGACCATCTTTTGAAGTTTGGAGAGATTAGGATGGCCCAAACGATTGTGAATAAGAGTAGGAGAATCAATGGAGATGCAAGCGGCAACAGTTGCAGGTGATGTGACATGGTAAAGGCCTTATCCTCATGCCCTGTATCAATTGTCTTCCCTGTACCCTGGTCCTGCAATATTACAGATTTATCAGAAAAAGTGGGAGTGCAATTAAGAGTGCGGGTCATTTTACTGATGGAAATAAGATTAAACGGGCCCTGAGGAACATAAAGCACAGAGGTGAGAGGAAGAGTAGGAAGGAGATGAGCCAAACCAATGCCTTTAGCTGCAGTTTTGGAACCGTTGGCTTGAGTGACAGTAGGTAAAGTAGAATAACTAGTAAGAGAGGAGAAAAGGTATTTGTTAACAGATATGTGATTAGAAGCTCTAGAGTCTAAAATCCATGAGCTAATAGAAGAAGACTGAGTAAAGCAAACAGTGGGATTACCAGTTTGAGCGATAGAGGCAACGAAAGATGACTTGGCTGCCTAATAATAGAGGTATGCATTATAGTCACTACCATTTAGGGTAATGCTCCGATATGTGGAGCCCTCAGATGAGTCAGGTAACTGGGTGTTAGATGACTGGGCAATGTTGGCAGTGCGAGGAGGTTGCCTGTGTAGCCAAACACTAATCCCGAGTGTGTCTAATCTTATTATAATATGTGCATTGAGGATGCTGTCCTCGATTACAACAACCACCACGGCTGCCTCGAGTTTTCCTGAGAGGCCAAAACTGAGGAATCTGAAGGGCCATCAAAAGTAATTGTCCGAGTAGAGGAGATATACAATAAGAGGGCAAATAGTTCATCCAATGAGGGCACCGAATGGCTAGCAAGAATTTGATCTCTAATGAATTCAAGGTCAGGGCAGAGCCTAATGAGAGTCAACACCATGGAAAACCATTTGGTTTGGTTTGTTGGGCTTCTCCCCCATCATTAGCATGCATCAAAGACAAGAACTCCTCTTTGAAGGATGCAATTTTTTTGATGTAAGTTGAAAGATCAATGTCCTACTGTCTAACATGAACAATGTCAGAAACAACTTTGTAAAAATGTTGAATATCATTCATGTATAAGCCCTTGGCCAGGGTCCAAAATTTGAAACATGTTCTATAGGCGCGTAGATGATGTGAAACTTTAGGGTCCATGGATTGTCATAATAGGCTGCATAATTGTGCATCAATCTTTTTCTATTGCACTTTGTCTGTAGTAGAAATATCTTCCTCTTTCTTGACCAAATGGTCTTCATAACCCTGACCCATAAATCATAATTCCATAGAGGCAGACCAAGACAGATAATTTTCACTACCAATTAATTTCTTCGAGGTAATAACAGGAGATCTAGAAATTACAGAAGTGAAAATACCATTTTTGGAAGCCATGATTACTTATTTGAGGGCTGATTCATGTTTGGATCGAAGGGAGCTCAAGGAGGTGAACGGTCAGCAGCTGTCCATGACAAAAGGAGGTGCGTGGCAGTGCTGTGATGGTCACCTATGGCACAAATAGAGATGGTGGTAGTTTCTAGGTAAAATGTAGATCAGCTCACTCTGGCTCAGAATATGGGGTGATTGACTGGAAAAGAGGTCACCGAAAAAGTCACCAGTGGTGGTGATGGTGGCAACGACAATCTGGCAGCAGTACCACAAATTTAGAAACGCTAGAGACGAAGGGGTGGCTGGTAAAGAAGCATGGTCGCCAAAGGTATCGCCAGAATGGATACACAGCCAAACCAAAAGGAGAAAAAGAGAAGGTAGATAATTAGGGTTTCTCTTGCACCTCGCATGTAACTCATATATATATACTAAACAAGGATAGTTACATGCTCTTAACTGTACAATGTGGCAAAAACAAAACTAAGATTAAGGCTAAGTAAAGCTATACACTACAATGCTATATTCAATATCTACAAACAGATGCATATCAAAATTAAGTCCTTCATAAAAGAAGTTGATGATATGCCATGTTCGTATCCATGGTGTGGACATGTCAATAGTAGATCTTTGAACCTTTTTGCGCATTGATAGAAAGTTTCTTTATCCTTTTGCATAAAGTTTGTTATATTTCGGTGGAGAGATTTTGTCTTATATATAGGTAAAAACTTTTTCAAGAACTTGCTAGTTATTTCTTGCGACAATCATAGGGAACCTACTGGTAATGAATGAAACCACATCTCTGTTTTATCTTTTAAAGAAAAAGGAAAGAGCTTAAGTCTTACCATGTATAATTTGTTGTTTTGTGTATGTTGGGTCATGCACACTTCATCAAATTCTTTTAACAGTAGGTAAGGACTCTCATTATCCAACCCGTTAAATTTAGGAAGCGTGCTTTGTGTTGGTCCCATATCTGGTAATAATTCCTTCTCTTATTTTTAGGTGAAGAATGATTCCTTCGTGGATGAATGTTATCATTAAAGAAAGGTGGAGGATTATTAGTATCAAAGAGAAGATTGTTCTTCCATGAGGGAACATTATCATTATTTTTGATGAGAGGTGCTTCTTCGTTATTAAAGAGGGAATTGTTCTATGGGAAAATATCATCTCTGTTAATGTTGCGGTGTAGATAACCCCTTTGATCAGTGTGTAGATTAGTCGTTGAGTGGAATTAATCATGTTGTATGGTATGTTGGCTTACTTTGACTAACCTTCTAGGTTTGTCATGTATTCACATTTGCATACAACGAAAGAGGATTTTTTTATATTAATAGTTATTTAACTTTATATATAACAAAAACAAAGAAAACTTCAACCAAATGATGCAACCTAGTGACTAAAATGATGTGCAACCAAAGGATACAATGTCAAACATTCCCTAAGGTTAACAAGTTGAAAAGTTTGATTTTCTTAAAGGGCAGTAGTTTTATGATTAACCTAATTTAGATAGCTCCTTCTCTCTCTCAAACTTGTTATACTGCTTACTAGTTAGATCATTGTTAAATCAATTGCTTCACACCTTCCTTAGTTAGCCATAGGTAATCTGGGTCATAGAATGTGTTGACAGCTAATAGTTTAAAAACTAATGCAGTAATTAAGTGCAAGGCCATTGCAGTGACAATAGATTGCCTTCTTCCAAGAAGGTCCTATGAGCTCGAAGGCTTTTATAGGTCTCTTCTAATTGATTTTAATTAAAAATTTGAAAGGCTAAGGTACGCGAAAGGTGATGATTAACCTTGAAGGGCTAAGAGGTGGTGATGAAATCCACCCTTGATCTTGTAGAGTATGGTGCCCTTACTATTTAATTTCCACTCACCATTGCAGTTCGATCAACATAGATATCACTTAAAGCAAGTAAACTTGTCCTAAGAATGCACAAAAAAACAATAGACAAATGCAACAACATAGAAAAGTATACAACAATTAAAGATGGATGCAATCTATATGCAACTTTACTACCAAAAGATAATGCAAAACTAAATTAACATGCAAAAGCTAGAACTAGGAAAAAGAAAAGATTGATTTAGACTCTAAACAATAAGGAATTAGAAAAGAATTGTTTTTGAGAAAACAATGATATATTATTCTGGTATACATGTACACTACTTATAGTCTATACAAGGTATTAAAAAGGAACAAAATAACCATATAGCTATGTTTCCTTATTTACAAAGTTGACTAGCATATATTAACTTATAAAATACAACTCGACAATCCCTGGAGATCAGCAAGACATCTCAGCTGAATACAATCTCCAAAGATTAGTAAGACATCTCAGTTGAATATTCTTTTTCCAACAGTTCGCCTCAAGCGAGTTTGAAGATATCTTCCATTGCCAGCTTGCCAGTCAATTTCTCAAATTGTTTCTTGGATAGTCCCTTTGTAAGAACATTTGCAATCTGTTTAGGTCATCTGACTCTGCTCGTTCTCTATTTTCTTCTTGATGAAGTGCTTGTCTACCTCAACATGCTTGGTCCTATTATGAAGAATAGGATTATGTGCTATTGAGATTGCTGTTTTGTTATCATAGTATGCCTTTGTCGAAGAGGGACTTGAGACTTTAAGTTCCTCTAAGATTCTCTTAATCTATAACACCCAACAAATTCTATGGGCAATTGATCTAAATTCGGCTTTAGCATTGCTTCTTGCCACCACATTTTGCTTTTTACTACGCCAAGTAACAAGGTTTCCTCCAACAAAAGTATAGTAGCTAGAGGTTGGCCTTCTATCAATTATACTCGCAGCCCAATTTGCATCTATATATACTTCAATTTATAGGTGACCATGCTTTTCAAACATCAGGCCCTTCCCTGGTGATCCCTTTAAGTACCTTAGGATTTTGTACACTGCCTTGAAGTGTTTTGGACTTGGTGAGTGCATAAATTGACTTACCATGCTCACTGCAAAAGCTGTATCTGGGTTGGTATGCGATCGATAAATCAATCTACCAATCAGGCTCTGAAATTGTTCCCTATTTTTCAAATCTTTGGGTTTAGTAGATTGGAGCTTCAAATTAGGTTCGATTGGTGTCTCCGCTGCCTTGCAACAGAGTAGACCTATTTCTCCAAGAAGATCCAGCACATATTTTTGTTGAGACACAAAGATGCCCTTTTTAGACTTGGCAAACTCCATTCCAAGAAAATACTTTAAGACTCCCAAGTCCTTGATCTCAAAGTTATTAGCAAAAACTCTCTTGAGTCTTTCTAACTCAACATGATCATCGCCTGTTAATATTATGTCATCAACATAAACAATTAAAATAGCAATCTTTCCTTCTGTTGAGTGCTTATAAAACATAGTGTGATCTGCTTGACTTTCTGGATATTTGTGGGCCCTTATAGCCGTCCCAAATTGCTCAAACCATGCTTTGGGAGATTGTTTGAGGCCATACAAATATTTTCTTTGTCTATACACTTTTCCTTTACCAAGATATTACTCAAACTCTAGTGGTAGGCTCATAAAGACTTCCTTTTCCAAATCCCTGTTTAAGAATGTATGTTTTACATCTAGTTGGTGTAAGGGCCAGTCAAGACTAACGGCTAAGGATAGTAAGACACGGATTAAATTAATCTTTGCGATTGGAGCAAAAGCCTCTTGGTAATCAATACTGTATGTTTGTGTAAAACCTTTTGCCACTAAATGTGTCTTGTACCTTTCTATACTTCCATTAGCTCTACACTTAACTATAAACACCCATTTTCATCCTACTATTTTCTTCCCCCTTGGTAAGTTAACTATCTTCCAAGTACCATTTTTTTTTTTCTAGAGCATTCATCTCTTCCAAAACTACTAATTTCCAGTATGGGTTATCTAAGGCTTCCTGAATGATTCTCGGGATAAACAGGTGGGAGATTTTTGAGGTAAAAGCTTTATGAGACTTAGAAAGCTTATGGTAAGACACATATTTTGCAATAGGATGTTCTATATAGGTTCGGACTCCCTTTCTAAGATTAGAGTTACCTGGAGTTGTAGATGAATTATTACTCGAAGATAGTTATTGGTTTTGTGCAAGAGTTGTGGGCGTGTCTTTATTTTTTTAGGAGTACCCCTTCGAGTGTAAATACAGAGCTCTAAAGTAGGATTAGGGTGATCCTGGCTTAGTATTTCTCCCCCTGTTTGTGAGTCATCTAAGTTTGGCAATGGTAGGCTAGTATTTTCTCTTTCTTCCTTATTGTGAGTACCAGAGGTGGAAGGATCAAGAACTGGCACGGGAAAGAAGGTGGTAAGCATAAGAACAGTTGTTTCCCAAAACTGAACTTCCTTATTTTCTTTCTCCCCCTGTAGATAGTTTTGACCAAAGTAAGGCCGACTTTTTGCAAATGATGCATCCACACTGATAACGGTTTTTTTTGTTTTAGGATTATAACACTTATGTCGCCTTTTATTAGGGGCATAACCGATGAATACACATTTTTCCGCCCTAGGATCAAGTTTGGATCCAAGCCTACTAGGGATGTGTACAAATACAGTGCACCCAAAAATTTTCAGGGGTAAGTCAGAGAAAAGTCAATATTCAGGGAAGAAAGTTTTGAAACATTCTAAGGGTGTTATATATTTTAAAATACGATTAGGTATTCTATTTATCAAATAAGATGTTGTCAAAATTGCACCTCCTCGTAGATATTCTGGAACATGCATTGAGAGCATAATAGCACATGCAACTTCAAGTAAGTGTCAATTTTTTTTCTCAGCAATACCATTTTGTTGAGGAGTGTCACTACAAGTAGATTAATGTTGAATTCCTTTTTCCTTGAAAAATTTCCCAAAACTTAATTCAAATACTCAGTTCCATTATTAGAATGAAGTACTTTTTTTTTTTTTTGAAACTGGTTTTCAACCATATTGAAAAAATTTTTGAACAAATTTTCAACTTTAGATTTATCATTCATCAAGTATACCCAACATAGCCGAGTGTGATCATTTATAAAAGTTACAAACCATTTTTTTTCTAGAAGGTGTTGTGATTTTTGAAGGACCCCAAACATCACTATGAATCAAGTAAAAAGGTTTCGAGGCACAATATGGTTTTGAGCTGTAAGTAGTAAGATGACTCTTTGATAAATGACAACTTTCACATTGAAAAGATAAACAATCCACATTTTAAAATAGAATAGGAAATAGATATATCTCAAATAAGAAAAACTAGGATGTCCTAATCTAAGATGCCAAATCATTATTTGTTCACTGTAGAGTGAGAACTAACACTAGTACTAAAAATCTGAGCTTGTTTATTATGGAAGAGGTTGTCATCAAAATAGTAGAGACCATCCACCATTCTAGCATTACCAATCATCATCCCATGCTTAGATCCTAAAAAACACAGTGAGAATCAGAAAAAATGGCATGACAAGTGAAATCTTTAGAGAGTTGACTCATAGATAAGAGATTGCAGGCATGATTAGGGACATGAAGGACAGATTTTAGGGTGATTTTGTTTGAAATTTTGATAAAACCTTTTCTTTGATGGATGAAAAATTTCCATCTGCAATTTGACTTTTTTTTCACTAGAACACGGCAAATAAGAAATCATGGGAGAGATTTGTCATGTGATCAGAAGCACTTGAATCAATGATCTAAGGTGTAGGACTAGAATGAGAAGAGAAAGCACTAGAATTGCTATCTGTTTGAGCCAGAGAAAAACTGGGAATACCAATGATCCTTCCCCTTACTTCATCAAGTTTTACATTTAGGCCAGCAAGAAATTTGTAGATGTGATAATTTTCCACTCTCTTCTTGTGGTGCTTGCAATCAGCTGGAGATTTCCACTTATAGTAATTGAAAATATCTAGATCCTGCCACGACCTTGTCAAAGTATTGAAGTATTTGGTGACGTTGTCTCCCCCTTGTCAAATTTCTCCAAGCTGTAGTTGCAGTTCATAGACTTGGGATTGATTGCCAAGGTCAGAATACATCTGGTGAATATTATTCTAGAGTTCTTCGGCAGTTGGGTAGCACATATAGTTAGAGGCGATGTCTTCATCCTTGGAATTAAAAAGTTAGGCCATAATCATGGAATTTTTTGCATCCCAAGTGGCATAAGTTGGATCCTTCAAATCAGGTGCCTTTGAATCACCAGTCAAGTACCCAATCTTTCCTCTCCCTCAAATATACGTACACAGTAATTTCGACCAATGCAGGAAATTGTCTCCATTAAGTCGTATAGTGGTTATCTGAATAGAGTGCGAGTCAAAGTTTGGTCCACGGTTTTCACTAGACTTGGATTTGGACATCTTGAGAAGCTAAGTTTTTAGTTAAAGTTCCTGCTCTGCTGGGTTCAAAGGGACGTGAAATACCCAGAAAAAATACTTTGTTTCGGGTCTTTAAAACAAAGGACAAACAGAGTACTATAATTAGCAATAGAGGCTGAAAAAAAAGAGAAAAACAAGGAATCTAATTCCTGCTTTGATACCATCTAAACAATAAGGAATTAGAAAAGAATTGTTTTTGAGAAAACGAAGATATATTATTTTGATATACATGTACACTACTTATAGTCTATACAAGGTACTAAAAAGAAACAAAATAATCATACAGTTAAGTTTCCTTATTTACAAAGTTGACTAGCCTATATTATCTTATAAAATACAGTTAGACAATCCTTAGAGATCAGCAAGATATCTCAGCTGAATATTCTCCTTTCCAACATAGACCTTACAGTGGGGTCTTGGTTTTAGGTCTTCTCGTACAAAGGTAAACCATTTACAACTCATCTCCACTTCCATTTACAAGGGTGAATAATGCTTCAGATCAACCAAAAACACAAAAAATTAAGAGACTTATAGTGAAAAATAACAAGTAAGACTCACGTCCATAGTGAATCCCAAAACAAGGGACTTCTTTCTTCTTCTTATGCTCTTCCTATTCTTTTCTTAGCCTTCACCCTGCACCTTGTTTCATAGCTTGCCTTCTTTCCACGAAGAGTCCTCTCTAATAGCATAGCCTCTTCCTTCCTCCAAGGAGTAGCCAAAGAACTTCGGTTTTTTGCTCCTTTTTTTTCTTCATGTCTTGCGGCCATATATAGAGGAAGAAAGGTCAGTTTCCTTGTCTTTAGAAGTTTTCTCATACTAATTCCTTTCTTCTAGCAGCTGCTAAACTAATTGGTGTTTACTAATCCTAGGAAACTTTCATTTTCAAATCTTTAATCATCATCCACCGTCCATCAGAACTATCATTGAGCTGGCAATCTAAATTCTCCAGTTCAGATCTGAAAGCTTCTTGCAGAGAAACTGTGGCTTCTTTCTTCATGCTTGGTTCTTCAGTGATACAATCAGTTATACTATTAAGGGGCTTTAATCTCTATTGAGGCTTTAAGAATTCTGGTGTAAGTTATCTTTACTAGGTGACAGCATCATCTGCTTGATGGCTTTGTCATTGGAACTTGTATCTTGATCACAGCTGTCTTTCCATTTTTGTGCTGCCTCTGGATTTTCATGGGTCAAATATAACCATCTTCTTTCTCTATTGGGCTCCTATACTGTTACAATGGGAATATGCCTATTACCTTCTCTCCACTTGAGGAAGAAGTCATTTCTGAAAATCTGAAATATATGGTTTCTCATCCTGTCATTGATCACAGTCAAGGACTTGAAATTTATTGCTTTTATTTGCTGTTTCTTCCATCTTTAATCGGAGAAAGGAAAAGCATAATCAATGTAGAGGGTATGCTTGCCAGCTTGAACACTTGCAAATGCCTTGAAGCCATTGCTATTGGAGTTTGATGTAGATCATTTGGATTGATCTAAGTCATTTGTTTCAATCTTAGCTTGCTCGGTGGTCTGGAATGTTGATTGGCTTGACCTAACCACTTGGATCGTGATCTACAATCTACAAAACATAGAAAAAGTCCTAATTAGTACCATACAACATGTGGTTTTGCACATACTTACCTCAAATTTTCATATAACTGTGAATTTTTTTTCCAAATGATGCCCTAAAAATATAACAAATGTCATGCTAGGGTAATTTATACAAAAATGGACAATTAGCAACAATTCAACAAAGAATTGACTCATGAAACTCTGTCGCAATCTGAAACATTACATCAAAGGAAACCATGAAGACTAACTACTTCCTTGATGAATCACGTCCTTAGCTGAGAAAGGGTGGCATAGTGGAATGAAGTGGGTAAATTTGGTAAGCTGATCAACCACTACTAGGATTTATTGAGACCTTGTCCCTCAGGAAGCCCTTTACACAAAATCCATAGATACATCCTCCTAGACTTCTTGTGGAATAGGTAATGGTTGTAGTAAAGAAGTTGGGCTCAAAGCTGAATTGTTTTTCTGGCATACTTCATTGACTGCTACAAAAAATTTGATGTCTTTTTGTAAGCCTCCCAAAACAAGATACTAGAAATTCTTTTGTAAGTCTGAAGAAATCTGGACTGGCCACAGCTGGGTGTGGCATAAAATTATTGTAGAAGGAGCAGCATCTGAGCCGAATTTTTGCGTAGTACTAGTCGGCCTTTGTAAGTTAGGCATCCACGGTTAATTTGGTAACCTGGGTGGCTGGCCTTCATCCAAGAACCTCTGCTTAATGAGGAATTTCAAATTCTTTTGATCTGTGCGTATGATGAAATGTGCGCTCGCCAAACAATAAGATAATCTCTCCACTTCTATACTGCAAAGACTATGGCCATTAGTTCCCTTTTGTAGACTGATTCAAGTTGTGCCCTCGCCAACAGTCCTTGACTAAGGAAAGCAATTGGTCATCCCTCCAGCATCAAGATTGCATTGATACCTGTCCCTGACGCATCTATCTCTATGACGAAAGTTTTGTTAAAATCAGGTATGGCCAACACTGGAAAAGTAGTCATGGCCTTTTTAAGATCTTCAAAAGGCTCTGTTGCCTGGTTAATCCACTGAATTAGGGGGCCTTCAATGTTTTCATACCCTTGGACAAACCTATGGTAGTACTCGATTAAACTGTGGAAACCTCTTAACTCCTTAATGTTGCATGGAGTTGGCCATTGGAGCATGTCATTAATCTTAGAGGGTCAGCTGCTACTCCTTGAGATGAAATGATAAAAGGGCAAGCTAGGTGCACGAAGCTCCCCTGTATGTGGGTTCCAGGGAAGGGGTGCCATAAGGGTTTGTAGTACGCAGCCTTACCTTGCATTTTTGCTAGAGGCTGTTTCTACACTCAAGGTCACACGAAGACAACTCTACCATTGCGCCAAGGCTCCCTTCCTTGAGATGAAATGATGTGGCCCAAATATTCTAGTTGCCGGCTTCCAAAAGAGCGTTTCGTGCTATTTAACACCAAGTGGTTATCAGCCAAAATTTGTAATGTTGGTCATAGATGCTTCACATGAGTTGGTAGATCTGGTGAATCTATTAGTTTGTCACCAAAGAAGACAGCAGCAACTTGCACTCTAGCTTAGAAAAAAGTCGTAGCACCCCCTAGTTCATCCAAGAGTTTTTTAATGGAAGGAATTGGAAACTTATCACGTATCGTAGACTGATTCAACGCCCTGTAGTTTATGCACATTCTCCACCCTCCTTTCTTCTTGATCAGTAGAACTGGACTAGAGAAAGGGCTGAAGCTAGGCTTAATTATTCCTATTGTTAACATTTCCTTGACAATTTTCTCAATTTCAGACCTCTTATAATATGGACACCAATATGGCCGAAGGTTGGGAGGCTGCGCTCCTTCCTTGAGAACGATTGCATGGCCCTGAGGGCATGGTGGTGGCAATCCAACAGGAGCATAAAAAATGTCAGACAACTCGTCCAGAACTGCCTGTATCTCTGGTTCAGTCACAGTTTCCATAGTGTAATTCTCCTCTGATCTGACTGCAAGCTCTATGTAATATCTTGATCTGCAGACTGTAGCGACTTTACCATTTTTTTAAGGGAGAATGGTTTTGGCTAAAGATCAATCACCTTGCAGGCAGACCCTTTTACCATTATATTTGAACTTCATGGTATCACTGTTTCTGGTTAGAACAAATGTCTCCAAGCGATTCCTGCCAGCTTATACCCAAAATTACATCTCATCATCATCATCATCATCATCATCATCATCATCATCATCATCAAGACCTTATCCCAATTAGGGGTCCGCCACATGAATCTTATTCCTCCATTCTGCACTTGCTAAGTCAAATGTAAAAAAAGTTTTGAAACTGTGATCCCATGAAATTCTAGACAAATTTGTTTACAAACTCCTTGGCCTTGCACTGAAGGTTCTTGTAGGGGTAACTGGCAAACACAAATAAGTTATTAACTCCTTGGATAAGATGTTATGGGCCCCAGAATCGATGAGGATCAATACCTCTTGATGTCCCATCTTCCCTTTCAATTTCATGGCTTTTGTTGGATTAATACCCAATAGGGAACTTAGAGAGAGTTCCATGGAAATACCTGCAGACGGCTCCTTCGCATCCCCCCCCCCCCCCCCCCCCCCCCTCTGCTTTCAGCTGTCGAGTTGTCTTCATGGCTGGTTACCATGAATGCTTGTAGAGTGCGAATATGGCAGTGGTAGACTGGATTAAATGTCTCATGACATGTGAAACACAATCCCTTTTCCTGTTTGTAATGAATTTGCTCCTCTGTCACCCTTCGGATTGCTGTATCCTTCTCATCGCTGGCATATCAGTTCTTGATTCCCGATCAGTTCTGGTTGAAGATATCCAGCGACTCATCTCACAATTGGCTCCTAGGTTTTCAGAGACCCATTGGATCCTGTAGTTTTGTGCGGTTCAATGGTGGACACCCAAGAATATGTGAGTCCATTGCGCGGGGAGGACAGCCCGGCCTACTACCTTTGTGTCACAGCTTGTTTTCACGGGCCTGATCTAGTACCCAATTCTTTTCTCCGATCATATGGGCCTGCTCCATCGTCATTGCTAGAGTCATTGGTTGGTTTAGGTGAAGCTCTGTTCTGATCTCCTCCTTTAGTCCATGAATGAAAGCTCCGATCAGCAGCTTGGTGGAGCCGCCTGCCATGGGTGTTGTGATCATTTTGAATCTCTCCCTATACTCCATGACCGACCCCTTTTACTATGGATCCATCAGAGATTCGTAAGGATTTCCCTGTTGAGAGGGTTTGAATCTCTGGATAATTGCCTGCTTGAATGCTGGCCAAGTTGCAATCGGTGCCCACATTTCCACCCACTGGTACCAGATGAGTGCGCTCCCTCCCAAACAGACGATTGCCGTCACAATCTTTTCTCCTTCTGGTACTCCTGTCGCTTTTTGGTAATGATCCATCTTAGACAGCCATCTGTATGGATCTTCTCTATTGAAGAGGGGGAGTTCCTGCTTCCAGTTTCAATCCTAGGAAGCTCTGTGCTAGAGTTTGGGTTTTCTCCGTCCAGGCTGCCTGAGGGACTTCACTAGATACCCCACCTGCCAGAGTTTGCTAGGATAAATCTGAGACTTGCTTGTGCTTAGATCCTTCAGCTTCTCGGTTCTTCATTAGCTCTCGCATCTCCATCATGTAATATCGTACCAATTGTGTGTCTGCTGATAGATGTTCTATTTTCTGTTCTAGGGCTTCCAATCTACCCTCCATCCTTGTGTTGACCATGACTAGGAAAGAGTTCTCTGATACCAAATTGATGCAAGTTCTCAGTATCAGGGAAGGAAGATTATGCAATTGGAAACAAGAAATGAGTTGATCTGTATCGATAACAGAAGAAAGGGGTAACTAAATCAATTACAACCTGAGGAAGAAAGGAAAAATGGTAGAACAAGGCAATTCAAGGAGCTGCAACCTCCTGATGCTTCTCTTTTCTCTGCTCTTCCCACCTCCCGTGCTTCTTTCTTATTTGAATACTCTCCCATAACAGCCTAACCAATTTGCTAGTAGAACTTCAATTAGCACCTGCCACGTACACTGCTTTCTCCCCTTCACATGCTCTCTTGCTGACCTGTCTCAACTTTTGATTCTGTTAAGGATTTTACCCTTTTTCTGGTATACACCTTGTGGACCGCAGATGTATCATCGTAATTATCTCATAGAGTATAAGCATAGAGAGGCTTAGACATATCATATTGGTTAAACTAGACTGATATATCAAGGAAACTCGTGCAGAAAACTAAGAGCAGGTTGGCCTGAAACTGTAATTTGGAAGTTTGTTAAGGTAAAAGTACTCTAGTAATTGTGCTTAGTTGTATCTTCAATTTCAGTCAAGTTCAGAAACCATAATAAGAGATTTTGAATTGCTACTAGATAAAATGTTAAAATTAAATATGAAACTCCCAGAAATATCCTGCCTCCCAGTCCCACTCCCTCCACTCATTTAAGAAGTAAAAACATCTTAGACTACACTTCCGCTTCCTAAAACAGCTATAACTCAATCTAGTTAACCTGATGATCTGCTCTCTCTCTCTCTCTCTCTCTCTCTCTCTCTCTCTCTCTCTCTCTCTCTCTCTCTCTCTCTCTCTCTCTCTCTCTCTTATTTACCCAATCTATAGGGTGAAGCCCTACAACTCTAGATAGAGAGACTGCAATAGAAGGTATGAAAAAGCTAGAGAGGGAACCGATTTGGCCTTCTTTTCCTAAGGGATACTAAATGCCCAACGAGTATGTGTGTGTGTGTGGTGGGGGGGGGTGCGCACTCGTGGGTATGGTTATATGTACCAAGTTCATTTTTAAATTTAACCTTGAAACTGTCATCACTGTGTCATGATTTTCTGTGCTTTATTTTGGTTGTCTTTGATCTGCTTTTTTGCGTGGATTGCAAATTCCTTCTAAAAAATGTGAACATTATCATCTATAGTTATTGTCTTTTTAAAGTTCTCCCATTTGTTGTAGTACAATGTCAACAAAGAACACAATCCCACACAAGAACGAAGAGAATCTAATGTGGTTTAGCAGTGTCTACATCCATCGTAGATCTTCAGCAAAGATCCACTTTTAATTACCAAATGTAGACGAATGCTGAGTTTTGCCTCAACAGAAATCTCACTGGTTTTAACCTTGATCTAACTTCCAAAAGATATTATATGAGAGTATATAATAGATATCACATGAATGTACATGTTATTCCCAAAGTAGCCATCTCTCAATACAAAATTGTAATGTGCCTGCAAGTTGGGGCAAAATGTACATCACCTCCTCTGCTGAACTGTACGTCTCTGCAGAGTACAATATACTTAACACAAAACTCTGCCCCATGGCCAGTATTCCTCCCTATTGAAGGTCTCTCTCAAGCCTTATCGTCTTTGTACATCTAAAACAAAGGGGTAAACTTAAGGTGCTCCTATCTTCAACCCAGACAGAAACTTAAGTCCTAGCAATGATTGAGCTTCTCTGCAGGAGCATGCTTTGTAAATGTATCAATCGATTATCCTCTATGATTGTGTTAGTGGACCTTTCACTGTGTCGTTGACTCTGTGAGAGTAAACTTTGGGAAGTTACTGGATTGGATTCCAATTAACTTCTATTTGTTGCTCACTCACTTATCCTTAGTTTTGATATATGTAGTTAGAGGTGCAAGGCGCAACTAGGTGCATGGGGTGTGCCTGGAGCCTAGAGGGCCTGGGCGCACCTAGGGGCATGCTTGAATCACGAGGAGCAAAAGTAAATATTAAGAATTATAAAAATTTAAAAAAGTAAGAAAAACATAGAAACATAATTATATGATGAAATATTACTCAAACATGCTAATTTCTAATAATGGAAGCTGTATATGTGAATGAAATTCTGTTTCAGGGAATAAATGTATAAAAAGAAAGTTATTTCAAAATTATGCAACTGTTGTTTCAAAAAAATGAAAAAATTGAAAAAGGCCCTAAAAAGAAGTTAAATCTATAGCAAGCAAACAAGAAAATCAAATGGAATGTTTGTTTCTACCTGTAGAGTGAGAAACCATCAAGATTTATGAAAGAAAGTAAGCCAAAAAAGAAAAAGAAAAATAGTACTGACTTTTCCGTTTTTTTACAGAAAAACAGGGTTTTAGGTGGAAGATTCATGCATCCATAGCTTTTCTTTGTTTAGATCTGTAGAAGCTTGAAGAGGAATGGTCTTTTCCACAGTAAAAGCTCTCAAGAGAGGACAAAATAGGGTTGGAAGATGAAAAAATGAAAAAAATTGAAGTTTGGGGTTTTAACGACTCGTCGGCTGAGCTGAGGTGTTGGAGGTGCGCCTGAACATAGGCTCTAGGCGCACCCCAGGCACACGCCTAGACGCTGGCGCCTGAAACCCTTGTGACTTTCCAAAATTCAGGCGTAGTATGTGCGGCTCGCGCCTCTAACTAAATAGGTTTTGATGTTCTCTGCCAAAGGCTGTATTTTGAATTTTGTCCCATTTTCTTTCCATTATATTCCTTTTTCTGTTGTTTTTAAATTAGTCTAGATTTAGGAACATACAATGACAGTGATTGAGACTGGAGATCTCACAAAAGAGACATGAAAACCCCTAAACTATGTTGATATGTACTGAATTGAAGATATTGGTGGATGTGTGAACGCTCTTAGCATGATTACTGGGTAAAATCATAAGGTTGTCTTATATCTCAATTTATATTTGGACCAAAAATTGATCAAATGCTACAATGTATTGGAGAACATGTACTATTTTTATTATAATTTTCTTAGCCGCTCTCGAACTGCTTAGAGATTTCAACCATTCCAACTTGTTGGAGGAAGAATCTTTTATTATCCAGAAAATGTGAGGCACTTTGAGGTAGTCTTTTGTTTTGATAAGTGAAGTCCCTCTTAAGTAGTTTCTCCTTAGTAAATATATTTTTGTTGGTTTTGCATGGGGAACTGAATCCAATGGTATATAAGATATGCTTATGCCTATAACCTCATAATTCAATACCCATGAGCAAGTGAAAGAGACCTGTCTGTGCTGGTCAGACCTCATTGTCTACCAGTAACCTTTCCTGAATGGTGTAGATGTTTGGCAACTAAGCATCAACATTGTGTTGGTTTTTTCATGAAGAACCTGATTACTTGACCATCAACAACCATTTTCTAATTCAATATCTTTGTGTTGTTTCCTTGCTTGACATCATCCAAGATCTAGTGATCATGCTTTCTTTCTTACTCTTCATGGATACTGAATTTCAAGGGAAAAGAAATTGCAGAATATATTATTTAGAGAAGTTGTTTTGTTATGGATAACCCGCAAGCTTTTTTGTAAAGTGATACCTTAGCCGCTTATCTATAATCATTTAGTAACTGGTGATGTGCTAATAAAATGCCACATTTGATTCAAATAGACTGAACTTCACTTCATGTTTCAGGGAACAGGGTCAGTACAAGAACCCATCAAATGTTAGCAGTTGGAGAAGGCCGCCTGTTGAGGAGGTGGATGTCACAGTATCCTCTCTACTTCCAAATCCTTACAGATGCACGACATTTCCTTATTTTTTGCAGTTCCACTTGTTGATATCTCTAAAATATGTCAATTATCAGGTGCTATCAATGTTGACTACTCATTTTGTTAGAGTACATTCAAGGCAATGCATTGATGAAGCTGAATTGGCTGAGCATGTCGTTGATTTAACTTGTAGCCTTGCCATGTGCCAATTTAGGTAAGGTTTACTTGGTTAGTGTGCATCCACAGTTCTTTAAGCATGGTCTTGCATATCAACATTTTGGTTTTTAAGTATTCTATATTGATCTTATGAAGATTGACTGACTAAGGGGATTTGAAGCCTTTGTGGTGCATCTGCTATTCCTTTTTATTTTACCTTGTAAATGTTGGTGAAGTTAGTTTCTGCCAGATACTTCTTCCCCTTTTTCTTATGCATAATCATGAAACTATAGCTTGGCATAATCATGAAACTATAGCTTGGAACTGTAAATTAAAAGAAAAATGGTATTCATCAGGAGTGTTGATGATTCTAATCTGACTATCATAGCTGAGACCTATGTAGTTAAAGGCGCGCCTAGGCGCTAGTCGACGGTTAAGTGCTTGGGAGGGGGCCAGGCGAAGAGTAAATGAGGAGCGCTCGCCTGGGTGCGCCTGGGCGCCCCTTTCAGGTGTGCCTTCGATTCCAGGTGCAGAGGACTCAACCCGGTAACTTATAAAACTCGTTTGTTTTTTCGTTTTTCACCTTCCAACCCTAATTTCAATCTTCCAACCTCCTGAGAAGGTGAAAACGACCATTCCTCTTCGATCTTTCACAGATCTAAGCAGAAAAAGGTATGGACTTATGAATTTTACGATGTGTATACAGTTTCTGTAAAAAAACGTAAAAACGAGTACCGGTTTTTCAAATTTTTTGTTTTTTGTTAACTATTTTCCATAGATCTTGATGGGTTTTAGTTCTCTATGTATAAGAAAACATTCCATTTGAGTTTTATACTTCTTTGCTCTAGATTTGAGTTTGTTTTTAGGTTTTTTATTGTTTTTCCAAAAAAATCAGCTCCGAAAATAATAAAAAGTTATTTCTTCATTGAAACGTATTTCTATCCACATATATAGCTTTCCCATGCTTGTGTCTTCGTGTGTGATAATTTTTTCATCTTTTTTTTTGTAATTTAGGGTTATTTTTTTAATTTTTCCAAAAAAAGAAAGTTACAAAAATTAGGAAAAAATTGTTCTTTTTTATATTTATTAGTTAATACCTATTCTTATCCACATATATAGCTTCCTCATGCTTGTATCTTCATGTATGATGCACTTTTCATGCTTTTTTTGTATTGTAGTGTTATTTTGTTCAATTTTTTTGAAAATAAAACTTATGAAAATTAGAAAAAAATTGTTTTTTTTTTTAATATTTATTAGTTAAAACCTATTCTTATATACATATATAGCTTTCCCATGCTTGTGTCTTCATGTATGCTGTATTTTTCATGCTTTTTAAGAATTTATTAATGATTTTTAGCTAATTTTTAATTATAAAAAATATAATTTCGCGCCTCAGGCTCCAGGTGCGCGCCTAGGCGCCCCAGACTCCAGGCGCACCCTTTTGCGCCTTGGTGTGCCTCGCGCCTTTAACTACATAGGCCTAGACTTTCTCCAATATGTACCTTTGAAATAGGAAATTGGGTCCTATTTTTTATGTTAATCCAAATTCAGCATTACATGTGAGATGAAGCTTTCCAATTTTTCATGCAGCTCATTTCTGTATGACATGCCAATTGCATATCCATCGGCAGGTGCCACTCAAAGGAAAATTCTATAGGATGGCCATAAGGCCGGCCATGCTCTATGGATCAGAGTGTTGGGCGCTTAAGGAACATCATACTCATAGGATGAGCATCGCAGAAATGAGGTTGTTGAGATGGATGAGTGGTAAGACAAGAAATGATAGAATTAGAAATGAAAATATTAGAGGAAATTTGGAGGCAGCACCAATAGGTAGCAAGATGAGGGAGATTAGACTTAGATGGTTTGGATATGTTCAAAGGAAACCAGTAACGGCACCGGTTAGAAGGAGCGAGGCAATATAAGTAGAAGGTTCTAAAAGGGCAAGGGGAAGGCCCAAAAGAACATGGATAGAAGTGGTGAGGAAAGATTTAAAAACTTTGGGACTAAATGAAGCCATGGTATTAAATAGAGTGGAATGAAGGAATAAGATTCATGTGGCCGACCCCTAATTGGGATAAGGTCTTGATGATGATGATGATGCCAATTGCATATCCACATGGATATTGTTGTAGAATTCTAGATGCATTTGTTCAATAGAAAGAGTGTTACATACTTGTCTATGTTCTAGCTATGCCAGCATTTCTTCAGTCCTTGATGTATTAGTTTCAGGAAAGCATGATATGTTTCCCCCTTTTATAATGTGATGTGTTTCCCCATTTTATGATTTATCTGGCTTTCTAAATTAGTTATGATTTGTGGACATAGAGACACATGTCGAGTGTTGAAGAAGATTTGAGGTGTCTGACATGGCAACCCCAAAAGTCCAGAAGTGGGGACACCCATATATATGTCTGTGTTTGTATTATTTATACACAAAAAATGAATTTGTCAATTACACATGCAGCATCCATAGCAGGTAAGCAACAATCTAGATAAATCAAAAGCTCATAGACTGTGTCCTATACCTAATGAATAGTAGAAAATAAACTAAAGAAGACAACCAAAAATGCTAAATAAGGAGAAGTGATGCTAGCTCCAGTGAAGTTATGTAGAGAGTGAAAAATCCCGAACAAGGTGCTGTTTCTTGAGTCCGTCGCTTCTTCGTAGGTTCATAATGCAATCCCTCAAAGAAAAATGTGACAATAGAGACAAAATGCAGTAGATCAATGTCTAGCTCTGTTAATCTTCAATTATTGAAAAAGAAAGGTTAGACCTGCCTAGAAAACCTCAACAAGTGGAGCAAAAGGTGAGCAAAGGGCCCCCAGAAGGTTGGAATGATCTTCAAAACTAACCTTCGAGTAACTTTGTTCTTCTCCTCTGGATAAGCCTAGGGTTACAAGTGGGAGAGACAATCTTGGCCATCTATTTCTGCACTAATCTGATGGCTTATTATAACTAAACATAGAAAGAAAAAGAAAAAACTGTCTCACTCACTTAAATGAACTAAAACCAAAGTGAAAGCTGTCTCCACTTAAGTCAGAAGATATGCCTAAACTGTGCGCTAGGCTAAATAATAGGTGCAAACTGTGGGTCATCCATAACTTAGGATGAGTCTTTGAGCTTCTTTCGATGTTCTTGCAATTGGTAGAATTCTTATTCAATATGCACTGCATCGGTCCCTCCAGGTTAAGAGAACCTGACCTCGAGTTGCCATTGTCTGCACTGGAAGAATCACGTCAGATAGACCCAGCGGCTGTCCTCCAGATGCCATAGGGAAGTGATTACCATGTTTCTTAACCACCCAAACATATTCAGCAATAATAAATGCTGTTCTCTGGTCCTTACCAGTCTTCTCAAAGCTCAACATAGAAGATGAAGTATCTAATGCTCCATACATCTAGACTCGACCTTTGACAAATACATACTAACTATTAAGGATCTTCAACAACCTAACCTGTTCCGTTCTTTGATTTCTTCTATGGCCTTGAATGAATAGATTTAACTGTCTTCCACAAATTAATTGATTTTTTGATATCACTACTTGCTTCTTCTTTCCTCCCAACAGTAAGTAATTTATCGTTATATATCTTCCCCTTGTCAAATACATACTCCATGACATTGATCTCAATCAGCCATTCTAATTGAAAACCTACCAATAGGAGACCGAGTTCATTGCACATTAGAAAGGGTAAGAATTGGGCATGTGCTTATCCCTTAGAAAGGTGGATCAAGTAGTAATGCATAAATTCCTAGATTAACATGAAGATGAGTCTGTCCCTTGGGTTCTAAATCCTCAATAAATGAATCAATATATGGCTCAAATGGTGATGATGCCAATGGACTAACACTATCACTGGCATGAAAAACATAAATGGATATGCATCAATATGCATGACAGGTTCACATTTTAATGAGGGTAGAACTTCAGGTACCTCTTTAGCACCCATGTTGCAATTTTTAGAAATGTAAAACCACAAACTGAGTCATTACCTTGGAATCCCTCTCATCATGTGGTGCTAGTCAAGAACTGCTGATAGGAAGCTACGTCACATCTTCACGCAATGTTTCACTGTGAGCATCCGCCTCCTCAAGGTAGTTATCACCGATAAGATCGACACCATTGTTTTGATTGTGCTTATCATCAATCATGATTTTGTCATCCTCAAAGTTGGGATCTTTTCTGAAAGTAAGTTTATCCTCATAATTCCCATTTTCTTAATCATTCCGCCTGTAAGTTTTCCTACAATCAAAAGAATGTTGCCCATCAAACACTTCATTTCTGGCCCACTTGATTGTGGTTTAGCATTAGGTATTTAGGTATTTTTTGTGTGTCTACAACGCTGAAATGCTGGATGCCCCCTTCACTTTCTTTGTTTGGTGCTAATTTATTCCAAGCATTTTGCTGAAAAAACAGAATTGTCAGCTTGTCTACCAGCTATCATGAATTGCTGATGTGCTGTAGCTTTTGCGCATTGAAATGCATGAGAAATATTTGATTGTTCCTGCTGATCTGAAGTTCTTGTTTGCAATCACAGTCCTAAGAAGTAACTGGCTGTTTTCTGTTGTTTGTCTTCATTCATTCTTTTATAGCAACCAATTATAAAATTCCCTGTATTTGTCAACAAATGCGCTCCTTGTTGGCTATTTTGTAGCCTCTAAAACCTGGTATGCATAAAATTGTAGAGGAGAAAAGCTTACCTTATTTTCTTTTGTATATTCTTCCAATCACAAATCTTCAGCTTTCCTTGTCTCCTTCGTGTGAGATTAATTTGATCCCACATCAAAGTGACCCTTCTCTTAAGCTCGGCATGAGCAAGTTTAACATTTTTTTCTCAGGCCTTATTCTCCTGAGCTAGCTTATTTACCAACGCACTTCTCGACCTCCATGGCATGAACTCATGCCTATTTTCCACTGCACCTGGGTTCTGATGTAGCGCATCGCTTTTGAGCATACGCTCTAGTAGCCCTTACCCATTTTCCACTACACCTTGGATCCATTGTAGCGTGTTGCTTTCGGAGGAACACTCTAGCATCCTTTGCCCATTTTCCACTTCACCCAAGATTCGATGCAATGCATCGCTTACGGGGATGCCCTAGCTTGAGGGAATGTCAATGATCGATTCATGTCATGGTAAGTTTGCCATCAGTGAAGAAGTTGAAGATGATTTTCATTATTTTCTCTTCTTACTTACAAATGGTATAACTATGTGTATTTTGTGAGTATAAAGAGAATGAAATCATCTTCAACTTCTTCAAAAAGTTTTACTTACTGGCTGGCACCTAATGCAAAACCCTTCTTTTTATCCGGGTTTGGATTGGCAGCGGTGGAGTTCTTAACATAAATGAACGCACAAGTTAAAAGCTAAAACTTAATAAAGATACACAAAAATTATCAATATGTAAATGAAAAAAAAAAGAAAAAAAAAAGAGTTACCTAGACCATGTTGTGCAATTGACTCAAACATGGTCTGAAATGATTGATATCGACTAGCATTAGAGGCAATGCTATTCTCATAAAACTTACTACATAATCGCATGATCTTGCCCCCAACTCCTTATATGTAGTATTTATAGTGATCTCTTGCAAAGGAGCCTTCTCGGCATAGGAGGCGACCACCTTCAGGTCTCTCACTTTCAACATCAAAAACGTCATCATGAATCTCACACAAGTTTTTTGATCACGTTTGCTCCATAATAATTCTCTCTTTCATCCTTTTTCTTTGCGTCAATCATGTTATCGTTTATTCTCTTTGATATCTTTGGAGTGACCTTGTTGCAGTTTTTTGCATTCTTATGCCCTGAAGCTAAATGTCATTTCAACCTATAAACCCTATCACTATGCTTATTTTCACACAATTTGCACCAAACTGTGTTTTCATTGCCTGGAATCCTTAACTCCCCATACTTCCATTCTAGTTTGTAGATTTAGAAAGAGTTGATGAACATGAAGTATTTGAATTTGGACCCATTGATGTTGATATCTTTGAATTCTAGTCCTAAAAAGTAGAAATAAAAAATTAGAGTTAGTACTTTTATGTAGCTGTTTTTTTATAGATAAAATGAAAAAAGAACCTAAAAAGACAAAAAAACATAAAAGGATTCATCATATATACACTCACCTGCATAAGGAAATTATATATGTGAATGGAAATTAATTTGAAGGAGTAAACGTAAAAAAAAAGGGCAGCCCCAGTGCACGAAGCTCCCGCCTATGCGGGGTCTGGGGAAGGGGCGGACACAAGGGCCAATAGTAAACGTAAAAAACGAAATTAAAAATTATTTGTATAGCCGTTCTTTTAGAGAAAAGGAAAAAAGAACATCAAAAGGACAAAAAAAACCTGAAAAAAATCATCATAGATTCACTCAAAAGCAAAGAGGAGCTATATATGTGAATGGAAATCAGTTTGAAGGAGTAAATGTAAAAAACGAAATTAAGAAATTATTTCTATAACTGTTCTTTTCAGAAAAAAAAAAACCTAAAAAATGAAAAAATAACAGACAAACTCATCATATTTACACTCACAAGCGAAGGGAAGCTATATATATAAAAAGAAATCAGTTTGAAGAAGCAAATGTAAAATATGAAAATGTAAAATTATTTATGTTACTTTTTTTTAGAAAAAAATGCAAAAAAGAACCTAAAAAACAAAAAAGAAAAAGAAAATGCAAAGAAACTCATAATATATCCACTCAAAAGCAAAGGGAAGCTATATATGTGAATGGGAATCAGTTTGAAGGAATAAATGTAAAAAATGAACTCCAAATATTATACTTTGTAAATGTTTTTTCAAAAAATATGGAAAAAATTAGAAGAAAATCTAAGAGGTTAAATCTATGGAAAACAAACAATAAAGTCAAATGTAGTGTTTGTTTCTACCTATAGGGTAAGATACTGTCAAGATTTATCTCAAAAAAGTAAGCCAAAAATGAAAAAATTGAAAAAATGGTATTAGGTTGAAGATTCATGATTCTGTAGCTGTGCTTGCTTAGATCTGTAAAAGCTTGAACAGGAATGGTTGTGTTCACAGTAGGAGCTCTCAGGAGAATAGAAAAATATGGTTGGAAGATGACAAAAAATGAAAAAATGAAGTTTCGGCTTTTAATAGTTAACAACCTTCAACTGGGTTTTAGAGGCATGCTTGCACGCAAGTGCCACGTGCTGGCATCTCAACCTCCATGCGACTTTACTAATTCCAAGCACAGTTTGTGCACTTGGCGCCTAGGCACGCCTCTAACTACAAAGGATGATATGCAAAAGAAATATTGAATTCAGAATCCACTGACTTAGAGTACCCTAGTTGAAGTCTGAAGTAATGTCCTCCCATGTAACATGTGGAACTAGAACTTGAGCAATATTCTTGTATTTGGGTTCGGCCTTTGGAGAAGGGGAGCCTTGGGGCAACGTTAAAGTTGTGATCTATCGGTCACGGGTGTTAAAGTGGAGCCAAGAGAGAGAGATAGAGAGACCCTTAAAATGGGTGAATGTGTGTTGGTGGTTTTGCACCTCACACTTAACTCATATATATACTAAACAAGGATAGTTACATGCTCCTAACTGTACAATGTGGGACTAAAAATAAAACAAAAACTAAGGCTAAAGCTAAGTAAAGCTATACAATGCAATGCTATATTCAACACTCCCCCTCAAGCTGGAGCACACAAGTCATATGCACCAAGCTAGTTACAAATGTATTTGATTCGAGGTCCTCTGAGAAATTTTATGAAGATGTCTGCTAGTTAATCATTTGAATTGATGAAGCTAGTAGCAATACATCCTGACAAGATCTTTTCTCTAATAAAATGACAATCCACTTCTACGTGTTTGGTTCTTTTATAGAAAATAGGATTAGATGTAATATGTAAGGCTGCTTGATTATCACATATTAGCTTCTTACTTCCATGCTCTCCAAATTTCATCTCTTGGAGTAGTTGTTTCAGCCAAATAAGTTCACATGTTGCCAAAGCCATGGCTCAATACTCAGCTTCTGCACTTGATCTGGCAACTACATCTTGTTTCTTGCTTTTCCAAGATACCAAGTTACTTCCAACCCAACAATTTTAGTGTGGCCTTTATCTTCACATAACAAACCTTGACATGGTGCTCCTTTAATATATTCAAGAATGTTGTCCACAACATCTCAATGACTATCACATGTTGACTGTAACAATTGACTAACTACACTTACAACAAATATCTGGTCAAGTGATGATGAGATAATTCAATTTATCCATAAGTCTCTGATATCATTGGGAGTCTGCTAGAGGCTCCCCTTGTCCTGGTACAAGCTTAATATTCGAGTCCATTGGTGTGTCCTCAGGCTTACAATCTAACATACCAGTCTCTTCCAAGATATCTAAAGCATATTTTCTCTGTGAAATGGTAATACCTGCACTAGATTGAGCTACCTCAATTCCCAGAAAATACTTGAGTTTTCCTAAGTCTTTAGTCTGAAAGTGATGGAAGAGACGTTGTTAAGTCTCTGAATGCCATCCTGATCATTGCCTATGATGACAATGTCATCCACATAGACCACTAGATAGATACACTAACCCAAAGAGTTGTGCTGATGGAAAACAGAATGATCTGCTTCACTCCGAAGCATTTTGAATTCTTGAATAACAGAGCTAAAGCGTCCAAATGATGCTCGAGGAGATTGTTTTAAGCCGTATAAAGAGCAGCGCAATTTGCATACTTAACCAGACTCCCCCTGAGCAACAAAGCCAGGTGATTACTCCATATAAACATCCTTTGCTAGATCACCATGAAGGAAAGCATTTTTAATATCCAACTAAAAAGGCCAATGCCGCATAGCAGCCATGAGGAGGAATAATCAAACAGAAGCAACCTTCGCAATTGGGGAAATGGTGTCACATAGTCAAGGCCATAAATCTGAGTATAGCCCTTAGCAACTAAGCGAGCTTTAAGTCGATCAACTTGTCCATTAGGACCCATCTTAATAGTATATGCCCAACGGCAACCCACTGTAGTTTTACCTGGTGACACAGGAACCAAGTCCCAAGTACCATTCATATGCAAAGCAGTTATTTTATCTGCCATGGCCTGTCACCACCTAAGATTGAAAGGGCCTAACTGGTGGTTTTTGGAGTAGAAATAGAGGACAACAACGAAACAAATGCATAATAGGGTGAAGATAATTGTTGATGTTTTCCGCAAGTGCACGGCTATTGTAGTATAGCTATGCAAATATGGGTCGATTTCCACAGGGACTCGACTTATAAGTTGGAGTTTACACAAATTTTAATTTTCAAATTACCACAAAAATAAAATTTAGTTCATTAAGCATTCCATGAGTAAACAAAGTTCTAAATTTGAGCAAGCAGAAAATGAAAGTAAATGACAAATAAAGAGAACTTCCCTGTTTGACTGCTGTGTCATGCAGCAAATCACAACAGGTACTAATCAGTAACAAGGTTACTTCAACACAAATTAAATGCAATAACAAGTTGAATACAATTTCCCTATCTTGTCCACTGTGTCACGCAGCGACTACAATAGGATGTTCATCAAACAAAATGTAGATAACAGAATCTGAGAATAACACTATCCAAGGAAATGAATAAGACAACAAACAAAAGACAAAACAAGGGCATCAAAGACATTTGAATTAAAGTCCTAAGGGCAAATCTGGAATTTTTCCAGATTTTTTGGTTTTAAACGAAAACCAAATGAAGGGAAACCTGACGGAGGGGTGGGGGTGGGGAATTGGAGGAAGGTGAGCAGGGGAAATCGGAGAGGGAAAAGAGGAAAGAGGGTTGGCCGGAGAAGGGAAGAAGAGTGGAGGAGGGAGATTGGCTAGAACCCTATTATGGCCGGTGATGGGTCGGAGCGGAGGATGGGGAAAGAAGGAAAACCCAGATCGGGTTTCCTTCTCCAAGCCGGCCGGTGATGGGTCATGCTGGAAACGGAAGGAAGCAAGAGGAGATGGGGGTTGAGCGGAAGATGGAGGGGAAAACCCGATCTGGTTTTCTCCTCTGAGTTGACTGGCAACTTGGAAGAAAAAAAAATGGAATCTGGGCCGGCCAGTGGGTGAATGTGCGCCTGAGAGAGGTTTGTCGACTGGCTGAGGAGGTTGGTGATTCGAGGAAGATGAGGGCTGGTCAATGGAGCTGGGGGAAGGGTTCTGGGAGGTGCTGGTTTAGTGGAGAAGGTCGGCCAGCAGTAGCTGGTCGGTGATTGGGTGAACTCCGATTCGGCTGGGGTGTACCAACAGGGTGGTGACGGTGAATGGATGGAGAGGATCTGGTGATAAAAAACGCAGAGAAGGAAGAGAAGAAGGGTGATCTGGGTTTTTTGTCTGAAAATGGGAAAACGAGAAACGAGAGGGGTTTGCCTGAAAATGGGTAAGAAAAGGAAAATGAGAGAGAGAGAGAGAGAGAGAGAGAGAGAGAGAGAGAGAGAGAGAGAGAGAGAGAGAGAGAGAGAGAGAGAGAGAGAGAGAGAGAGTCCTTCCACCTCTCATTTGCTAAAAAGAGAAAAATGAAAAAAAACAAGGTGGGAAGAGGAGAGCGAGAGAGAAAGAAGGGGAGGAATAAAGAAAAAGAAGACCGCCCCCCTCTAATACAAAATTAGAATTATTGTATGTAGGTAATTAGCTATAATGATCATCCGATTATTAACTTTTTCAAATTAAAGGTTGGATGATCAATTATAGCTAAAAGTGATTTAAAATCACAAAATTACCTGTCAAAAGATCTAATAAAATATTAATATAATGTTATTTTTTGCAAAATTAAGGACTCAATACCCCCCCCAACCAGCATTTTGCTAGTCCCTAGCAAAACATGCAAATTTTGTTTGAAGACAAAATGATTGTCATTTTCGTAGGTACTCACGGTTGCATTTAGCGTATACAACAAGCCCTTAAACCCCTAGGTTACCCCTTAATGGACGAGTTAGGCTTTGTGAGGGTTTGCAGTGAATATACCCACAAAATTCTAAAATATCATTTTCAAGTCAATTCCCACTTTTTTCTCAAATAAATCTATCACTTAGCATGTGAATGAAAAAATACAACTCTACCCATATGCTATAGACATTCTAATTTAGCTTAGTTCTTAGAGTGTGTGGGTGGATGCAGTATACATATAAAATAAACTTTATCTCTGAATAGATAACAACTTTCAACTCTATTTGAAACATGTTTCGACCTCAATCCTTACTAATGACATACACTCAGAAATAACATCTCTTAGATAAAGGTACAAATCACATCTCTCTTGAATATGTGAGCAGAGTCAATAAAAGCAACTTTATCTCACATATGCTCAGAAATGAATGGGAGTTACTACGGAATGTAATTTTAATTCCCTTAGGAAGAATAAGATGCTATTACCTTTGAATTTTTAGAAGTATTATTCTCTAAATCCTATATTTTCATATCCTCATCAAGACTATATTCACCCTAAAATCATTAGGTCTTTAAATGGGACAACATAAAGGCTTAGGACAGGGTAGAAAAGAAGAGGTAAAACGGTATTCAAAGTTTCTTCAATAAGAAGTAGAGGTCTTCTAAAGTTAACAATTCTTTCTTTACATTGTTTGTACGAAAGTGAGTATTTTTTTTTCCACTTTTCTTTGCATTCTCCAAACTTTTCTTAAATTTTTTTTTTTTTTTCACTTAAATCTCTTTTGAAGAAAAATTCTTTTCTCAATATTCACTTTCTTGCTTTGATTGCAACTAAAAAGTATATTTGCATTTATCTCTAACTTATCTTTTGAAGAAATAGGTAATCGATATATTACAGTGGGTAATATGGGTTAAGGTTAGTTTGGTGAGAAAAAGAAAAGGCTTATATAAAAGGCTCAAATTGGCTGAATGGTAGTAAAAATATTTTTGGGTAGACTTTATGTCTCTACGTTAACAAAGATGGCCTAAATCATTTTCTAGGTTTTCTATAATCTATCAAATTTAATGAACTTCTAGAATTTCAAAGTTAATACTCTAACAATTCAAGTAATTAGCCAAATTTAAAAGTTGATGGGATCAAGTTTCTTTAAGCACATCGAAGAAAATTAGAAATATTTAAAACCTCTCAGAAAGAATGAATTGCTCTAAAGCTCACTTAGGTTATAGGTCTCCACTGAATTTCTTCAAGATTTCTCAGTCGTTTCTACTCATCAATTTAGACTATCTATATGCAACTGCGTCTACAGATGTGATATGAGACATAGCTTTAATGGAATACATTTAGAAAATGAGTAAAATGACGAATTAGTCATGTTGAGGTCCATTAATATGCCAAAGTTATAGTGTGGGAATTGACTTGAAATTTGATTTTTTTTTTAATCAAGAAAATCACCTAAAAACCTAAAAAAAATAGAATTTACTAGAATTCTACACCTCCCAACCTGAAAGAAACATTGTCCTCAATGTTTAAAATGTAGGATGATGATAATGCATTGAGAAATTTGAAATTAATTAGGAGATGTATAAAAAGAATATCTGGAAAAGAAAAGAAAGTAAAAAGAAAAAAATAAGGTACACAATTATTTACAGAGGAAAATTTTTTCAGAGGAAGAACATATTACTGAGTTCGAAACTTCCCTAGGTCCCATACAAGTGAGATGGACAGGCCTCTGAAAATGACCAATTAGTGAATTTATCTTGCAATTTAAAATTTTCATTTATCACCATGCAAGATAAATTTATCTTTAGGTTGCTTTTCATAACTAAAGACACTTGTAGGAGCTCAATGCAGCCTTTTTGAAAATGGAGCAAAGATATCATATTTCTCAGTGGGTGTGACAACTTTGTCTCTTTTTCTAACAGGTTCGAGTGCTATTTCAACCCTTTTAGGACCAAATTTCTCAATTGTGTTACCACTATGAATAATGGTAATGACCTTTGTTTGTTCCATGCTTGTAAGTGAGGAATTCATCTCACCTACCTCATTCGTATCAAGGTTTTCATTGGGTGAAATATGACATTGACCTTAATCAGTGGTTTGCATCATTTGGGACATCATATCCTTCAATTTAATCATGGAATCTGTGTTCTCTTTTAGTTGGGCTTGAATTTGAGCAATTTTCTTCTCTTGGTTTTACATGTGTTGATGGAAATTATCCTCGACATTCCTCTTATGTGAAGGAAGGTAAGGTCCAAGAGCAAGTGGTCCTTGTTTTTCGTGATAGGGTTGGTATTGGGCCTTGTGTGAGACATTCATTTCGATGATTACTCAAGTTGGGACTATATGTCTCTGAAGATGAGAAAAAATGTTTCTCATAAGAATGGGTCGGTTCATAAAGCGCATTCTAAAATGCATGAGCAATAGGACATTCTTGAGTTGGGTGTGTATTACTTTCACAAGTATTACACACCTGTTCGACTTTCTTAGAGGAAAAACTTCCCATTTCCATGGCCTCTGTTCTAGCTAGGGGTGTTATTTTCATATCATCTTTTTCAGTCGTAGCATGTCTCCCCTAGCAAATGTGGTGGTGAACTTAGGCTTGCTTGAGTAACCTACTTTTTTTGAATGAGCCCAAGTTTGTGCACTCTCTGCCAGCCATTCCAAATACTCTTCTGCCTCTTTCGGTTGTTTATTTAAGAAATTGCCATTACATATCATTTCAACAAACTAGCGCATATCAGAATGGAGTCCTTCATAAAAGAAGCTAATAATATGCCAAAGTTCGTATCCATGATGTGGACAAGTTAACAGCAATTCCTTGAATCTTTCCCAACATTGATAGAAAGTTTCTTTACCCTTTTGGGTAAAATTCATTATGTTTCGGCAGAAAGCATTAGTCTTATGTATAGGAAACAACTTATTTAAGAACTTCCTAATCATTTCTTGCTATGTTCGTATGGAATCTGCTGGTAGTGAATGAAACCACATCTTAGCTTTTTCCTTTAAAGAAAAAGGAAATAGTTTGAGTCTTACAATATCTAATTCAATGTTTTGTATATGTTGAAACATGCATACTTCATCAAATTCTTGTAAATGCGTGTAAGAACTCTCACTATCCAACCCATAAAATTTTGGAAGTAATTGAATTACTCCAACCTTTATTTTAATCATACCAGCATTTGGAGGTAAATTTATACATGAAGGTATGCTGGTATAGTTAGGCTGTAAATAGTCTTTTAATGTTCTTCTAGAAGATTTTTGATTGTGCTAATTATCCTCCTGTGATCTATTTTGGTCCCACTGCCTGTTATAATTCCTTCTTCTATTTCTATGTGGTTGAGAATAATTCCTCCATTGATGTATATTGTCATTAAATAGAGGTGGAGGATCATCAGCATCAAAGAGAGGATTATTCGTCCATAAAGAACCATCATCATTATTCATGACGTGAGGTGGTTTATTATCATTAAAGAGGAGATTATTTCTCCATGGAAAAATATCTTCTCTATTAATGCTGGGACACCAATTATCATTTTGGTCAGTGTGCAGATTTTGAATGAAATTGACCATGCCTCTCTCTCTCTCTCTCTCTCTCTCTCTCTCTCTCTCTCTCTCTCTCTCTCTCTCTCTCTCTCTGTTTTTTTTTACTATCTAACTAATGCAACCTAAATGCTAATGATATGGCACAAAAAATTCAAACACCCCTAAGGCTAGTAAGCAGAAAATTTGTTTATCTTGAAATTATGTGGGAGAGAAGCTTTTAGATTATCCTAATCTAATGCTCCTCTCGTTCAGATTTGCCCCACTACTTACCAGTTAGATCCTACCTAACCAACCACTTCACACCCTCCTCAGCTAACCGTAGGTAGTCTGAGTCGTAGAATATGTTGGCAGAGCTAGTCGTTTAAAAACTAGCGTAGTAGGTTAAATGGGGGCCATTGGGGTGGCAATAGGTCGCCTCCTTCCAAGAGGGTCCTATGAGCATGTGGTGGGCCCTATAAGTCTCTTCTAATTGATTTTAAATTAAATTGGAAGGTTGAGATACGTGCTTGTGGTGATTATCCTAGGTGGGCCAAGAGGTAGTGATGAAATCCACCCTTGATCTCGTGGGGTTAGGTGCCCTTTACAAATTAATTTTTCCATTCCATGGCAATTCGGTTAACATATAATCACCTCAAAGCAATTAAACATATCCTAAAAAAATGCAATAAAAATTAACAACTAATGCAAACCCTAAAAATGCAACATATATTGAATGTATTTTATATGCTCTTATACTAACACCCAATGCAGTTTTAATCTATAATGCATAACCTAAACTAAAACTTTTAAGGAGTTTAGAACTTTCTCATAACGGGGTCCTGAAAAATGTCTTCTCGTACAAGGGTGGGGCCATTTACATTCCACCTCCACTTCCAAGTTACGATGGCTCACCCTTGACTTGTATTATTACAACCTTTTAAATGAATTGTAAAAAATAAAATAATTACATGAAATCCTCACTACAATTCACTCAAAATAAATTGCATTTATCCAAATTAAACTCCTTGAATTCCTCCTTTCTCTTTCACTTTTCCTTGCAAAATAAGAAATTATCAATAAGTATAAAAAATTAGGAGAAATTAAATTTATGCACTAACAAAAATTTTAAAATGCACCTTAAATGCCTAAAATGCTAAAACAATGCAACTCCTACAATTTTTGAATTTTTGAAAATTTATGATTTTTTAAATTTTTTAAATTTTAATTAAAATTTATGAAAACACCATTGCGGGTCCCCGGCAATGGCGTCAAAAACTTGTAGATGCTTTCCGCAAGTGCACGGCTGTTGTAGTATAGCTATGCAAATGCGGGCCGATTCCCACAGGGACTCTACTTATATGTTGGAGTTTACACAAATTTTAATTTTTAAATTACCACAAAAATAAAATTTAGTTCATTAAGCATTCCATGAGTAAACAAAGTTCTAAATTTGTGTAAGCAGAAAATGAAAGTAAATGGCAAATAAAGAGAACTTCCCTGTTTGACTGCTGTGTCATGTAGTAGATCACAACAGGTACTAATCAATAACAAGGTAACTTCAACACAAATTAAATGCAATAACAAGCTGAATACAATTTCCCTATCTTGTCCACTGTGTCACGCAGTGACTACAATAAGATGTTCTTCAAACAAAATGTAGATAACATAATTAGAGAATAACACTATCCAAGGAAATGAATAAGACAAAACAAACAAAGGACAAAACAAGGACATCAAAAACATTTGAAATAAAGTCCTACGGGCAAATCTGGAATTTTTCCAGATTTTCTAGTTTTAAACGAAAACCAAATGAAGGGAAACCTGGCAGGGGAGAACTGGAGGAAGGTGAGCAGGGGAAACCGGAGAGGGAAAAGAGAAAAGAGGGTTGGCCGGAGAAGGGAAGAAGAGTGGAGAAGGAGGAGGGAGATTGGCCGAAACCCTGTTGTGGCCGGTGATGGGTCGGAGTGGAGGATGGGGAAAGAAGGAAAACCCAGATCGGGTTTCCTTCTGCAAGCTGGCCGGTGATGGGTTGGAGCGGAGGATGGGGAAAGAAGGAAAACCCATATTGGGTTTCCTTCTCCAAGTCGGCCGGTGATGGGTCTTGCCGGAAACGGGAGGAAGCAAGAGGAGATGGGGGTCGAGTGGAAGATGGAGGGGAAAACCCTATCTGGGTTTTCTCCTCTGAGCTGACTTGCGACTTGGAAGAAAAAAAAATGGAATCAGGGCCGGCCAGTGGGTGAATGTGCGCCTGAGAGAGGGTTGGCCGTCGACTAGCTGAGGAGGTTGGTGATTCGAGGAAGATGAGGGCCGGTCGGTGGAGCTGGGGGAAGGGTTCCGGGCGGTGCTGGTTTAGTGGAGAAGGCCGCAGTAGCTGTCGGTGATTGGGTAAACTCTGGTGTAGTTGGGGTGTATCGACAGGGTGCTGACGGTGAATGGATGAGGAGGATCTAGAGATAAAAAATGCAGAGAAGGAAGAGAAGAAGGGCGATCTGGGTTTTGCCGGAAAATGGGGAAGAAAAGGAAAATGAGAGAGAGAGTCCTTCCATCTCTCATCTGCCAAAAGGAGAAAAATGAAAAAAAACAAGGTGGGAAGAGGAGAGTGAGAGAGAAAGAAGGAGAGGAATGAAGAAAAGGAAGACCGCCCCCTCCAATCCAACCTCTCTTTTCTTCTTAAGGGGGGTTCCATGCTTGGTCAAATTTTCCCATGATTGGTTAGATTTAGTCAGACTTGCTAGATTTGCTAGATTTTCCATGATTGGTTAGATTTGGTCAGATTTGCCCTTGTTTTGTGGCGGGGTACCCATCAAAATAAGCTGATCTGAACCGTTCAACGTACTTTGGATTATCTGCCGAACAAAATACAAAATTAGAATTATCTTATGTAGGTAATTAACTATAATGATCATCCAATCGTTAACTTTTCAAATTAACGGTTGGATGATCAATTATAGCAAAAATTGATTTAAAATCACAAAATTACCTTGTCAAATGATCTAATACAATATTAATATAAGGTTATTTTTCGCAAAATTAAGGACTCAACAATAATCGATGGTAACTCAAAAAATTATAGATTGGATAAGGATTATGAGTAGATCGATAACCTTTTCAAAGAGCAGTAGGCAAGCTATCAACCAAATGCAGGGTTAAAGTAGGTGAAGCCGGTGGGACAGGGAGTGGGTCACCGGGGACTTCAGTGGAACCTATAGTAGCTTTAAGAGGTGGCCTACGATGATAAACTTGAAGAGGACGAGAGACATCATTGTAGACATGAAAATATAGAGAAGAGGTAAAATTTCGGAAATGGAGAGAGACTCAACAGTGCATGAGAAGAATGGTGACTGCTCAAAGAAAGTTACATCTGCTAAGAGAAAATATGGACTAATGTCAGGAGAATAACAACGACACCCCCTCTGAAGCCTGGAATATCCCAAGAAGATGCATTTTGTGGCCTTTGAGAAAGGCTTAACTTATTTAGGTGCAAGGTTGTGTACAAAACTAGTACGTCCAAAAACATGAAGAGAAAGAAGATTAAGAGGTTGTGTGAGGAAGAGAATGGAATGGGAAATTTGATCATGCAACATAGAAGAAGGTATATGATTAATTAAGTAGCAAGCAGTGAGAACATCATCCCCCTAGAAATGAAAACGAACATGACTGTGAAGAAGTAAAGTGCGAGCTGTCTCTATGTGATGACAATTTTTGCGTTCAGCTACTCCATTTTGTTGAGGATTGTGTGCACACGATGATTGATGAAGAATTCCTTGTTGAGACATAAAGGAAGAAAAAGGTGTAGAAAAATATTCTCGTGCATTGTCACTACGTAAAACACAGATAGCAACATTAAATTGAGTTTGAATTTCGACACAAAATTTCTAAAAAATTGAGAATAATTCAGATTGATTATTCATAAAGAATAACCAAATACATCGAGAATAATCGTCAATAAAAGTTACAAAATACTGAAAACCCAAAGTAGAAATAGTATGACTAGGATCCCAAACATCAGTGTGGACAAGTTCAAAGGGGGACATGGCCTGATTATTGAGACGCTTTGGAAATGAAACACGAGCATGTTTTCCAAGTTGACAAGACTCACTCAAGAGACGACAAAGTAGAAAAATGAGGGACCATCTTTTGAAGTTTGGAGAGAGTAAGATGGCCCAAACGATTGTGAATAAGGGAAGGAGAATCAGTGGAGATGCAAGCAACAGGAGCTACAGTGATGTGAGATGGTAAAGACCTTGAGACTCACGCCCTGTACCAATCGTCTTCCCCATACCCCGATCTTGCAAGATTACAGATTTATTAGAAATAGTGAGGGAGCAATTAAGAGTGCGGGTCATCTTACTGATGGAAATAAGATTAAACGGGGACTTAGGAACATAAAGCACAAGGGTGAGAGGAAGAGTAGGAAGGGGATGAGCCAAACCAATGCCTTTAGTTACAGTTTTGGAACTGCTGGCTAGAGTGATAGTAGGTAAAGTAGAAGAACAAGTAAGAGAGGAGAAAAGGTGTTTGTTACTAGATATGTGATCAGAAGCTCCAGAGTCTAGAATCCACGGGCCAATAGAAGAAGACTATGTAAAACAAACAGTGGGATTACCAGTCTGAGCGATGAAGGCAATGGAAGATGACTTGGCTGCTTCATATTGGAGGTACCCATCATAATCACTACCAATTGGGGTAATACTCTGAGATGTGGAGCCCTCAAATGAGTCAGGTAATTGGGTGTCGGATGACTGGGCGATGTTGGTAGTGCGAGAAGGTCGCCCATGCAGTTGGTAATACCAATCCCTAGTGTGTCCAATCTTATTACAGTATGTGCATTGAGAACACTGTCCTCGATTACGACCACCATCATGGCTGCCTCAAGTGTTAGCCTGAGAGGCCAAAATTGAGGAATCTGAAGGGCCATCAGAAGTAATTGTTTGAGTAGAGGAGATACGCAACTAGCAGACAAATACTTCATCCAATGAGAGCGCTGAAGGGCTAGCAAGAATTTGATCTCTGACGGATTCAAGGTCAGGGCGGAGCCCAATGAGTGTCAACACCATGAAAAACTTATCGGTCTGTGTTTGTTAATTTCCTATACCATCAGTAAGAGGCATCAGAGACAAGAACTCCTCGAGGGACACAATCTTTTCAATGTAAGTTGAAAGATCCATGTCCTGTTGTCTAACATGAACAATGTCAGAAACAACTTTGTAAAAAACGTTGAATATCATTTGTGTATAAGCCATTAGCTAGGGTTCAAAATTTGAAACATGTTTTATGGGCGTGAAGATGATGTAAAACATGGATTGCCATAAGAGGCTGCATAATTGTGCATCAATCTTTTTCCCTTGCACTTTGTATGTAGCATAAATATCTTCCTCTTTCTTGACCAAATGGTCTTCGTAACCCTAACCCATAAACCATAATTTCATAGAGGCAGACCAAGATAGATAATTTTCAATACCAATTAATTTCTCCAATGTAATATAGGAGATCCAGAAATTACAAAAGTGAAAATACCATTTTTACAAGCCATGATTACTTATTTGGGGGCTGATTCACGTTTGGATTGAAGGGAACTCAAGAAGGTGAGAGGTCAACGGCTGTCCAAGACAAAAGGAGGTGCGTGGTGGTTTTGTGATGGTCACCGATGGCACAGACATAGATGGCGGCAGTTTCTAGGTAAAATGTAGATTGGCACTCTCTGGCAGCAATAGCGGCAATCTAGGAACGCCAGAGATGATGAAGGGGTGACCGGTAAAGAAGCATAGGCGCTAAAGGTATTGTCGAAATGGATACACAGCCAAACAGAAAAGGGAAAAAGAGAAGGTAGATAATTAGGGTTTCTCTTCTAGCTCTGATACCAGCCAAGAGAGAGAGAGAGAAACCATTAGAATGGGTTCAAGGCGTGGAAACAGCCTCTCGCAGAAGTGTAAGGTAAGGCTGCATACTATAGATTCTTTGTGGTCCAGCCCTTCCTCGAACCCTGCATACCCCCCCACCCCCCCTGTTTTTAAAATGGGTTCGGCCTTTGCTTGGAGTACTTGCTACCTCACTACAAGTGTAGTTATGCTTGTATCATCTTCCACCAATAAAATATATCCTTTAGTGGGGGAGTCCTCTTATCTTTGCCAAAATGCCATCTAAATGCCCTTTGTGGAGCTCAAATATGATCTTGCATCAGATATAATATCTTGAATTACTGTAAAGGTATGATATCCTACATCAAATAACCATTTGATCTTGGTAAGGAGCTTCAATTAGTTGTGTGTGCTACTCTGCCATCAAGAAAACTGATACCTCCGGCTTGACATAGGAAAATGGTTCTTTATTAGACCATGGTATTTGATTCACCATATACATCCTGATTGTATACTCTTTCATATGTATGGTGCAATCCAATCCTTGTTTTGCAAGGTACTAGGTGAAACTGAAGGATCTTAGAAGGAATATAATGAAATTCCTCTATTAGCTCTTCCCATAGGAACAATCTGTTTTATTTTACCGAGAAGGTCTATGGTTCAAGTCTGTATAGCCCTATACATTTTGACATTTTTAGATAGTTTTCATTTCCTCATAGTGTATAGCCCTATACATCAAGAAAACCGATACCTCTGGTTTGACATAGGAAAATGGTTCTTTATTAGACCATGGTATTTGATTCACCATATATATCCTGATTGTATGCTCTTTCATATGTATGGTGCAACCCAATCCTTGTTTTGCAAGGTACTAGGTGAAACTGAGGGATCTTAGAAGGAATATAATGAAATTCCTCGATTAGCTCTTCCCATAGGAACAATCTGTTTTATTTTACTGAGAAGGTCTATGGTTCAAGTCTGTATAGCCCTATACATTTTTACATTTTTAGATAGTTTTCATTTCCTCATTAGTGCGTACTTGTGAAGTCAATGACCTTACTAGCTTGTGTGCCATCTTTAGAAAAAGTCAATGACCTTATTAGTTTCTCACTTAACTTTTGAAGTAGGGTTGATTTAACAGAGCTATAAATAGGTCATTGTTGTCCCCACAGAGAGCTTGCTGTGCTGAAGGCTCTAACTGCTTTTTGGGCAGCCACAGCCATCGCACAGCAACCAATAGAGGGAGTTCACCACTCTCCAGCACCCTAAAGGCCCATATCACCCCATAGCCCTAATTTCAACTTTGTTAGTAATTTTATGTTGGCTTGCAGTTTGTGATATGTTATATCTGTTCTTCATGTCTTATCTGTTTTTCAATTGCTACCAGGTGACAAAAAGTTTTTCATTATTTTCCCTTTATTTTACTTTGTCAAGCTTTGGTATATATACTAATATAGTAGTCTACTTGATTTTATTTCACTAGCAGGAAGAAGTTGTCAAAGCTATCTGTAACTGCTAATGGATCCCATATTCCAAAAGATTTCATTGACAAGAACCTAATAAAAAAGAGTGTCTGGTGAGCCATTCATCTGAAAGAAATAGTCATTATAGCTAAATACTTGTTCTTTTCCTTGGTTATTGTTTCCTTTCCCATATCATATAAAGATTCTCTTTACATGCATCATAGGTTCTTTATCTCGAGTTTGTTCTCCATGTCCATTTGTGGATTTAAATATACTTTTGATGGATGCCTTTTTTGAAATACTAATATCCTGCAAGTACTTTCTAATTTACATTGGATATGACTGAGTATGCTGTTACTGGATTATTAGTGTCTGGACGATGAATATTTTGACTTATGCTGGTCAATGCTCTTGCAAAAATGCAAGGCAAGGCTGTGTGATATAAACCCTTTGTGGTCTGCCCCTTACCTGGGCCGCTTTGTGCATCTGGCTGCCGTTTATGCTGGTCAATGCTTAGAGTATTCTTTGGATATTTTCTGTGAAATTTCCGTCTGCATTGCTCCAATTTTGCAACATATGTTTTCTAACACCAACCTATATGCATTTTTCTACGAGTTTCCTAATTGCATTTAAGTCCTTTAGTTTGTTTTGACTAGGAAACTTGATAGTCTATAGATACAACATAGTATGACATTTTTAGTTGTTTCGAATGAATAGAATTTGACTTTTTCTGGTTCAAGGATTGAGTGTATTCTTTTCTTTTATTTTTATGCATTAAGATTGGCTTGATAAATTAGGTTTTTTGTGTGAATCTGATGGGAACCATCCTAAACGTCCACTAAAGTCTACAGTTGTGGAGAGAGGGTGTAGATACTAACAAGGGGGCTGGTTGTTATGCTTTATGTTTAAGTCTTCAGTTGTGGGCCAGGGTAAAATATAGTTTCTTTTGTTTTTGACTGTTTTCACTTGAGTGATGGTAACTTTACTGTTTCTTACTGAGGTGAAGGGTAACATTGTTGTTTTTACTTGAGGGATGTAACAGTCCTTTTCCCATAGTTGCTTAAGGAACAAGTAAATACAAGGGTGTAAATGTCCTCTTACTTTATTTACTTAGGAATGAGTAGTGTCATGGGTGTAACTGCCCTTTTGCTTTATTTACTTTGGAAATGAGTGAAGTCAAGAGTGCTAGTATCGTTTTGTCTTTATTTGGGTGCAAGTAGTGGACATCCCCTTATGATATAAGGGCAGTAGGACTTTTTCTGTGAGCTATCTTGAAGTTGAACAAAAATCATCAGTCATTGCTTTCTTGGGTAAGGTTCTCATGAATTTTGTCTGCTGGAGATTTCTGGTCAGCCTTCGCCGAAACTAGCCCTCATCGCGGGAAACAATGTCAAAGAAACAACCGATACAACCCAATTGGAGGAAATTATTTGACCCCAATATCCTGGATAGTTATAGAATATTTAGGCTGCATATAGGTTGGATGGAAAAAAATTATCTAAAATGGTCCCAACTTGTTTGCACTGTGCTGAAAGGGAAAAGGAAGATTAATCATCTCATGGGTATGGGGCCGAAACCAGGAAATCCTCGGTTTGAAGCATAGGATGAAGAAGACTTCATGATTATGGCATGGCTGTGGAATTCTATGATTCCTGAAATTAGTGACACTTGTATGTTCTTGGGTACTGCCAAGGACATTTGGGATGCAATTCAACAAACATATTCTAAGGCAAGAGATGCGGCCCAAGTATATGAGGTCAAGGTAAAGACTGTTGCTGCAAAAAAGCGAGGTAAACCTGTTACTAAATATGCTAACCAATTGAAATCTTTATGGCAAGAACTTGATCATTATAGGGTAATAAAAACCATGTGTCCCGAAGATGCTGCCGTTCTCAAGGATTTCATAGAACAAGATCGAGTCTATGATCTTCTTGTTGGACTCAACCCAGAATTTGACCAAGTGCAATCCAAATTCTTGGTAAACAAGAAGTTCAGTGTTTTAATGAGGTGGTAGCACTGATTCGAGGAGGAGAAAGCAGACGAGGCCTGATGCTTGATCCATAGAACACGGACAGCTCTGCTATGGTGGCTGGAAGTGACAACAATTTAGCCACAAATATGGAAAGAGCACTAGTACTTGGCAATGGAAGATCTGGTCAACTAAAAACTCAAAACCGTGACTACAAAGACAACTTATGGTGCACTTATTGTAAGAAGGCACACCATACTCGTGAGCGGTGTTGGAAGCTACATGGAAAACCACCAAGCCGTGAGTGGGGACAAAAGGGTGAGCAACCAAGGAATAATGGCCAAGCCCATATTGCGGTAGTGCAGCAGAATGAAACAACACCACAAAAGATAGGTAATCTCAACCAAGAGGAAGTCAAGAGGGTGAGGATCACTTATTGGCAACCTTGACAAACCGTCAGGTACTTGTTCATTGGCATATTCGGGTAAGTTTTCATTCTCTATTGGATTAAATGTCTTGGATATAACCTTTACCAACTGCTGGGTCATTGACTTAGGTGCCACTGACCATATGACCCATTCACCAAACATTTTCTCCTCATATTCCCCATGTTCAAGCAGTAGGAAAATAGCCGTAACCGATGGTTTCTTGACTACTGTAGCAAGTATGGGAAATGTCAAAATAAACCCATTATTGATGTTAAAAAATGTTCTTCACATCCCTAGGTTAACCACGAACCTCATTTCTATCCAAAAATTCACTTAAGAATTATGTTGCAATTTGGTTTTTTATCATAGTATTGTGTATTTCAGGACAAGGCTTCGGAGAAGATGATTGGACATGCTAGAGAACGAAATGGACTCTACTATCTCGAAGCACCAAGTCAATCAAGCATTACTAAGGGCATATCATCTCATTCTTTTGTCTCATAGGTTTTTTCATCAAATAAAGAAAATTTTTGGCTTCATCATCGCTGACTTGGACATCCATCATTTAGGGTTATTAAAATTCTGTTTCCCTCTTTATTTAAAGGTCTAGATATTGAACTTTTTCAGTGTGAAGTGTGTGAACTTTGCTAAACACAAAAGTGTATCTTTTTCGGTTAGCAATAAAAGAAGTTCTATTCCTTTTTATCTTATTCATAGTGATATTTGGGGTCCTATTCCTAATGTTATTGGGGCTAAATGGTTTGTTTCATTCATTGATGATTGCACTCGAGTCACTTGGATTTTTTTACTCAAAAATAAATCCGATGTCAGTATTGTCCTTCCAAATTTTTGTTCTATGATTAAAACTCAATTTGGGGTCAATATCAAAAAATTTAGGTCTGATAATGCTAAAGATTATTTCAATCAAGTCCTAACTCTATACTTTTAGAGAGAAGGAATAGTGCATGAGGCATCTTGCGTTAATACTCCGCAACAAAACAGAGTAGTAGAAAAACAGAATGGTCACCTTTTTTACTCAACCTAATCCTTCATGTTTTAGAAAAATGTGCCTCCATCTTTTTGAGGGGAAGCAGTTCTTATAGCCGCTCATCTCATAAATCGTTTGCCTTCCAGTGTCTTCGGATTCCGATGTCCAATGGACATACTTTCAACATTCTATCCAAACTTACACACCACAAATAATTTTGTTCCTAGGATATTTGGGTGTGTTGCATTTGTCCATGTTCATAGTCAAAATAGAGGGAAGTTAGATCCAAGGGCGTTAAAATGTGTTTTTGTGGGTTGTTCTTTAACTCAAAAAGGGTATTAGTGTTACCATCCTCCATAAAAAAAAATTATCTGTCTCGGTGAATGTTATTTTCCATGAACAAGAATCTTATTTCACTACTCCTTATCTTTAGGGGGAGATTTTGATAATGGAAGATCCCGTGTCGAAACAATCTTATCCCACTGATCATTTGACTGAACCTATACAACCCTTGCCTGAAAATTCAAATCCTAGGTCTGAACCCGTGACAGAAAATCTAAACTCGGTCCCTGAGAATGTGAGATTTGACAGAGGCAAGGTGTTTTCAGGAAAGAAGATAGTTATCCCTGAATCTATGCAAGTCCAAGATTCCAACCGATCCTGAGAATGAGGTAACAATTTCTAATCCTTCATTGCAATTTGAATCTCATAAGAACAATGATGACTAGGATCTCCCTATTGCTATTAGGAAAGGGATTAGAGAGTGCACCAATCGACCCCAATTCCCTCTTGCACACTTTGTCCTTTAAAGTTTTTCACCCCCCTGTCATAGAGCCTTCCTTGTCAGCCTAAACACTATTGCCCCCCCTACCACCTTATTCGAGGCTTTGACAAATGAAAAATGGAAATAAGCTGTGAATGTAGAGATGGAGGCATTAGAAAAAAAATAAAACTTCGGAGTTGGTAAAGTTGCTAGTAGGAAAGAAACCCTTGAGGTGTAAATGGGTTTATACCGTAAAATATAGAGCAGATGGATCGATAAAAAGATACAAGGCTAGGTTGGTTGCCCAGGGCTATACTCAAACCTATGGGATTTATTACCAAGAAACTTTTGCTCCAGCCGCAAGGATGAACACTGTCAGAGTTTTATTGTCATTAGCAACTAATTACAATTGGGATTTGCAGCAATTTGATGTTAAGAATGCATTTTTTGCATGGAGAACTAGAGGAAGAAATTTATGTGCAGGTCCCATCTGGTTATGATAATAATTTAACTGCTCATACTGTGTGTAAATTGAAAAAGGCCTTGTATGGACTTAAGCAATCACCGCGAGCATGGTTTGGAAGATTTGCAAGAGTGATGATAGCCATGGGATATAGGCAAAGTCAAGGAGATCAGACATTGTTCATTAAACACTCATGTTCACGGGGAGTCACAACTTTCTTGGTGTATGTCAATGACATAATAGTGATAGGATATGTTGATAAGGAGAGACAGTTTCTAAGTCAATGTTTGGCTAAGGAATTTGAGATCAAGGCGTTAAGGAGATTAAAATATTTTCTTGGGATCGAGGTGGCTCACTCTAAGCAGGGCATTTTTATCTCCCAACAGAATTATGTTACAGATCTTCTCAAAGAAACTGGCATGACCACATGCAAACCAGCAAGTACTCCGATAGATCCGAATCTTAAACTTGGAGAGGCAGAAGAGGATGCTATAGCAAATCGAGAAATGTATCAACGCTTGGTGGGAAGGCTCATTTATCTATTTCACACACGACCAGACATAGCATATGTAGTGAGTGTGATCAGTCAGTTCATGCATGGCCCGAAGGAAGTTCATCTATAGGCAGCTCACCGAGTGTTACAATACCTCGAAAGGACACTAGGTAAAGGTATTCCATTCAAAAGGAATGGAGGGTTAGCACTTGAGGCATACATAGATGCCGACTATGCTGGATCAATTATTGACAGAAGGTCAACTTTTGGATATTGCACCTTTCTTGGTGGAAACCTTGTGACATGGAGGAGTAAGAAATAGAATGTGGTAGCACGATCTAGTGCAGAGGCAAAATTCTGATCAATGGCTCAGGGTGTGTGCGAACTACTATGGTTGAAGATCATTTTAGAAGACTTGAAGATTAAGTGGGATGGTCCAATGAGACTCTATTGTGATAATAAGTTTGCAATCAGCATAGCTCACAACTCGGTACAACATGATCGAACAAAGCACATCGAAATTGATAGAATTGGACAGCGGATTGATCTGTACACCTTATGTGTCTACGCATTGCCAACTCGCTAATATCCTTACTAAGGGGCTAAGTAGTTCAGTGTTTCAAAGTTTTGTATCCAAGCTGGGAATGGTGAATACCTATTCACCAGCTTGAGGGGGAGTGTGGGAAAATGAAAATTAATGGCTTGTATTTTATACATGTATAGTAATTAGACTATTTTATGGGAGTTTGTTTGTAACAGCCTGTATTCCTAGAATTAGGCTAATTTAGTTAGTTTCCTATCTTGGAGAAATATCCCATAAATCATGGGATTTGAGATAGCCTAGTTAGTTTCCTTTTCATAGCAAGGATTTTCTGTATAAAGCTAACACCGGATGTAGTTTTAAAGAATGAATGAAATCCTAATTATTCCATAATTCTTCATTCTCAATTTTCATCACCTGGTTATCTAGTGTTATATTGGTGTCAGAGTAGTAAGTTAACATGGCTAAGCTATGCAAGAGATGACTAGCAAATACCAACAATGATGCTAAAGAAAAGTTGATGGGTTGGGAAACGTCTTAAACAGCTTAGCAGCAAGGGAGAAAGAAGTGAGAAATCCTTGATTGACTCTTTCAACAATACGTCGAACGGCTCCTATTCTGTGTCTTCCAAAAACCAAGCTTCAGACCAAAGATCATCTTCTAACAATGCTCCAATGAGATAGTGTGGCTCTCATCTTTCTGGAGTGAAAGGGAATGTACCGGAATTCGAAGGCAAGTTGCAGCCCGATGAGTTTTTTTATTGGTTACATACATTGAAGCACGTCTTTGAGTACAAAGTTTTTCCTTGAAGATTCCATGGTAAAGCTCGTAGTCCTAAAACTAAGAAAATATGCTTCACTTTGGTGGGACAATCTAAACAAGTAAAGAGTAAGAGATGGGAAAAGTAAAATAAAAAGTTGGGACAAGATGAAAGGGAACTTAAGATAAGTTTTATACCTGAAAATTATTGGATGGAAATATTCCTTAAGATTCAAAATTTGGAGCAAGAAAACTTGAATGTAGAGGAATATATAATGGAGTTTAAACACCTCATGCTTAAGAGTGATATAGTTGAGTTGGAAGAGCAAGTCATAGCATGCATCTTAGGTGGGTTGAGAAGGGACATTGGAGATATGGTACGTTTGCTGCAATATTGGTTGTTCAATAATGTAAGGAAGCTAGTTTTATTGTTGAGAAACAACAGAAAGAAGTCACTAAAAGAGGTGTTTCTAAACCCTATGGGAAAAGAAGCAATTTCAATCTGGTGAGTGCCTCTAATTCTAAGTGGACACCTAACACTAAGATTCAACAAACTCAAGCAAAAGATGATAAGCAAGCTACTTCCTTTAATGCTAATCCAAGGATATGCTTTAAGTGCCAAGGTTTAGGACATATTGCCTTTAAATGTCCAAATTGAAAGCTGGTTGCTCTTATTGATGAATCCAAATGAGAAGAAGAAGATCCACAATTAGGTTATGACAATGATGAGGACGCTACCCTTGTCGACGAAGGAGATATACTGGTGGTACAAAGAAGCATAACACCATATGCAAGGACGATGATGATTGACTTTGTGTGTGATTTCATCATTGATAGTGGTGCATGCGAGAATGTGGCTTCTACCAAGTTAATCATGAAGCTAAAGCTAAAGAGAGAGCCTCATCCCCAGCCCTATAGATTGAAGTGGCTCGCAGAAGGACATCAAATAAAGTTAACCCACAAATGCCTTGTTTCCTTTTTTATTGGAAATCACTATAAAGATCAGGTGTGGTGTGATGTTATCCCAATGGACACTTGCCATTTATTATTAGGAAGATCATGATAGTATGACTGGAGAGCCCAATGTGATGGATTAAAAAACACTTGTTCTTTTATGTTCCATGGTGAAAAGATAATCCTTGCATCCCTAAAACTTGAAGTTATTAGTAAACCTTCAGATGTAATTCATTATAGCAACAAAAAGGAAAATGAAGATGTAAAAGTATTAAGTGCTGCACATAATGAACAGAAGGCAAAAGAGATCGAAATAATCGCCCAATCTTCAATTGAAAGTCCCTTGCTAAAAGAATATGCAAATGTGTTTCCAGAGGAGATCCCTAATGGCTTACCTCCTTTACAAGACGTACAACATTGTATTGACTTCATTCCAGGATCTAGCTTAATGCATGAGCCCCAAAGAACATGAGGAGCTGCAAAGACATGTGGAAGAACCAATAGCCAAAGGCTTATTGCTTGTTAGCAAAAGTCCACGGCTGTTCCTACTCTTCTTGCACCTAAGGATGGTTCAAAAGTAGAGCTGTGAATAAAAACACAATCAATTACTGCTTTCCTATTCCACGCCTGGATGACTTTTTGGACCAATTACATGGTGCAACAACTTTCTCTAAGATCGACCTTCGTAGTGGCTACCATCAAGTCCGTATGAGAGCAAGTGATGAGTGGAAGACTATATTCAAAATTTGAGATAGCCTATACAAGTGAGTGGTAATGCCCTTTGATTTGTCTAAGGGCTCCTTGTGTCTCTTAAGCAAAAGATTCTGATTACTAACTATTTTAAATGCCAAAGTTATTGGTTTTGAAGTAGTTAAAGAATTGTATGTTAATGATCCTTACTTTAGGCACATAATGGACGATTCTAAGCATGTCACCTTTTAGCCTTTTATCAAGCAGGATAGTTATCTCTTTAAGGGTAATTTGCTCTACATTCCACAATGTTACCTTAGAGACGTTATCATCTATGAGGCGCATGATGGAGACCTTGCTTGTCACTTTGGCAGAGACATGACTCTTGCCTTAGTAAAAGGCTGCTTCTTTTGGCCATCTGGCAAAGTGCCGGCATCAAAATATAGGGTTATATACACTGCTTGCTATTCCTAACTCTCCATTGGAAGAGGTGAGCATGGATTTCATGGTTCAACTCCACGGAAGCAACATGATAAGGACTATTATGATCGTTGTCGATAGGCTTTCTAAGATGGCACACTTTATTGTTTGTACTAAAACAATTAATGCAACTTCATAGAATCCCCAAGACCATAACCTTTGATCATGATCCAAAGTTTATGAGCCATTTCTAGAGGATATTATGAAGGAAACTTGGAACGCATTTGCAATTCATGGAAGTCGCTAACAAGAGATTGGGTAACTTGGTAAGAAGTTTCGTGGGGAAAAACATTTACTAATGGGACTTGTTATTAATGCAAGCAGAGTTCATGTTCAACAGTTCCAAGAATCAATCAATCAGGTGTAGTCCTTTTGAGACAATTTATAGTATGAATCCTTTAAACCCTATGGATTTGGTACCCCTACCATTAACTGGAAGTTTCAGTGGTGATGTAGAAGAATGAGCCAAGCAAATTAGAAAGATGCATGAGCAAATCTAGGCGAAGATCGTGCGGCGGAATGAACGGTATAAAGAACAAGCTAACTAGCATAGAAAGCTAGTAGTTTTTCAGAAGCAGGTCCTTTCAAAGTGTTAAAGCCGATTGGAGATAATGCCTACAAGATAGAGCTACCAGAGGATTATGATGTTTCAGATACCTTTGACTTGGAGAATCTTTCACCATATTTTGGAGAGGATGTTGATAGTGACTTGGGTTCTTAATTCTTTTTAACCTAGAGAGTGACATAGGAGTGTCTAGAGATTCCAAGATTGAGGGCAGATCAAAGAAGATCTAGATGATCTAGCTTTGGACGGCCATGATCTATCTCAAAATCTCTAGGAACATGATTTCATGTTTGCCTTGGAGCAACGATAGAGTTGTCATCGTGTGACCTTGAGGTCAAGGGTTCAAGGCATGAAAATAGCCTCTTGCAAAAATGCAAGGTAAGGTTGCGTACTATAGACTGTTGTGGTTCGCCCCTTCCTCGGACCCCGCATATGTGGGAGCTTCATGCACTAGGGCTGCCCTTATAATATGATTTCATGTGTGTAACTGGTCATGGATATGAACTTTATTATTAAGAAGGGATCCAACGATTTGGATTGGCCAAAAGAGGCATTTTTGAGCCAAAACCAAAAGACGCCTAATTCTGGCACTTATGGATATCTTGGATAAAATCTGATGACATGCAAGGATTGTTGTGGCTTGGATATTCTAGATCATTGCCCTAGAGATCAAGGAAGACCAAGCAAAGAGCTCTTAGACTTAAAAATGTCAAAAAATGTCCCCTAGCAGGCTTCCTTGGTCAAGACTTGACTAGTTTAAGATTCTCACTACTAGGTTTTGGAAAGTCTTTCTTGGAAGGTTTGCAAGTTTAGGAACTTCAATACAATATAATAGCAGTTGCTTGGATGTGATTAATAACCTCCCGTGAATTAGTAATTGAATATTTAGCATCAAACCAAGATTAAACAAGTCTTGGAGGATGAGGTTATATATTTAGAAAGACTTCGAAGGCTTAACAACTCAAGTAAATTAGGTACTTTCTTTTTACTTTGTAATTGCCTATGCCATCCGATGGGTACACGAAAGTGATGAAGTTGCTTTGACTACTGAACCATGCCTGTCTATTGGAGCGAATTGGATGATTGGGCTGAGGCCTATAGGAAGGCTGTTTCCCTTTATATATACTTAGTTAGACATCAAGTAATAGAGGTTATTTCCATATGCATTTCAATACAAAAAGAAGTTTTTTACTTTGGTTGTTTTGGACCTATTTTTCAGGGTGGAATATTGGGACATGTTTTCAATAGACGCTTGGGCGTTTTTGTATTACTTGTGGAGTTCAAGTGTGGTGAGGCGTGTTGTGCCTATCCTCAAGGTGTGTCTTTATCCTTGTGGAGAGTGTGATTCCATCCCTAGAAGATCTATATCTCTTTGATGTGAGACTGTATCCAAGGGTGGTGATTTTTCTTTGTGCTTGATTTCCTATGGTGGTGATTCTCTGTATCTGTAGGACCTAACTCTCAACTATATTGGACATTTTTATATATTTTAATCTTAACGTTTTGTAGCCTTTGGTGATGATTTTTGTATCCATTGAGATGAGACGTTCTCTCTATCTCTTTGACACTAGCTAACTTCTGCATTGTATGTAATCTCGTTGTACTCAATTATCCGGTGTCATTGATTGTGAGGAAGAGAAAAGATAAAATACCTAGATGGAAGGATATAGTGGCCAGCTGATCCTGCAGTTGTTAGAAAATGGAATGCAGAGAATTCTATGGTTATGTCTTGACTGATTTGTTTTATGCAGCTTGATATTGGGAGGACTTACCATTTTTATGAAACTGCTCAAGAAATTTGGGAAGCCACGAAGGTGTACTTCAAGGGATGCAATGATGGCCTAATGTTTGAACTTTGTAGAGCCATTTGGAATACAAAGCAAGGATATTGACATGTCGCTACATACTTCAACAGATTGTTCAACATGTGGCTGGAGCTAAATTATTATCAACCTCTAGCTTGCACTTCTAATGAGATGTCTAAGGAATGGAGAAAATCTATTGAGAGAGAAGATTTTTGTGTTTGTTGCTGGTTTGACATGTTCATTAGTATTTGGATGAGGTGTCCTACCACCCTTGGATGAAGTACTTTCCATGATGCGCCAAGAAGAAACTAGGCGAGCAGTAGTAATGAGGGACAAGTTCTAGGGTTCAGCTATGGTCGGCTCTAAGGACCACAAGCCAAATGATCTTTGGTGTGAGATGTGCAAAAAATGGCGCTATACCATTGACAATTCCTTGGAGATTTATAGGAGGCAAAGACAATAAAAAAGGTGGCAATACCGGTAAAGCTCATATGGCTGAGGCACCTATAGGAGGAAGTGGAGTAGGCACTATATTTTGTGTTGAGCAGATTGCAAAACTCAAACACCCTTTATTTTTTGGAATTTCAAAGATATATGAAGCCAAAAATGGTAACTACTTTATTGCATTGTGTTACATCAACTGAACCTAAGGAAGGCAGATTTGGCAAGTATTATACAAGAAGAAGTAAAGACAAAGAATAAACAGAATTCAGTAAATCTGTTACATTAGTTAGAAGCAGTTACATCTGTTTAGGTATGTCAAAAAGACAGTTATGGAAAGGGAATATAAAGGGAAGGAGAGAAGAAAGAAAGGGGAGGATCAGTTGAAGGATTGAAGTGGAGGTTCTAGCTCCTTGAAAGCTAGAGAATTGTAATAGTAGAACATTGTATATAGAACAGAACCAACAGAGTTCTGTATTTTTTTTCCTTTCTGAGTGTCCTGGTAAATCAGTATTGTAATCTGTTGAATTGGAATACCATTGAAGATTTCTATCAGTGGTATCAGAGCTGGTTCGAAACCTGGGAATGGTTGGAACCCGGATGGATAGAAACGAAGGAATGGAGAAGGAGATAGAAGAAGTCAGGGGTGAGATAGGAGACTTAAGGAAAAACATGGGGAGATTACAAACAAATGTAAATGCATTCGGGGAATATCTTGTAGAAATAAGAGAATGGATTAAGGATCAAGAATCAAGAATCAAGAACCAAGAATTAAGAAACAGCGAAGAAATGTTTAGATCAGCATAGGAATATGGAAAGGGGAGAACCCTCAGATAGTCATAGACGGAGTTCCTTCTTGCCGGGGGATCATCACCGTCATGAGGTTCAAGGGAGGACATTGGATTTGCCGGTGTTCGACGGCCAAGATCCCTATAGTTGGTTATGTCGAACTGAACGATATTTTCAGGTCAACCACATCCGACGAGAAGAAGATACCAGCAACAGCCATTTGCATGGAGGGAGATGCTCTCCACTGGTTTTTGCAGACGGAATCAAGAAATCCCTTCCGATCATGGGGTTCTTTCAGGTCATCTTTGCTGCATTGTTTTCGATCTTCTCAATGGGATGACGATTATGAATCTTTTCTAGCTTTGAGGTAGACCGCAAGTGTCTCCGAGTATCTCCGGTTGTTCAAGCTTCTCTCCAATCACCTGAGTGATCTTTCCGACGATCTGTTGAAAGAAGCCTTCTTGAATGGGCTCCGAGAAGATATCAAGGCCAAAATAAAATTATTCAGGCCTGCCTCTTTATATAGGCTTATGGATTTAGCCCACAAAATAGAAGAGAAAAACATGGCATTGGACCAAATAAAGGTCCATCCAATTAGACAGGATGCTGGCCCAAGAACGATTGGACCCATCCATGTTCAATTGAAGGGAGGGTTGACAGGAGTATCTTCGCATGAGCATTTTGGTAAATCACCCATCTTCTTCCCCAGCCATGAGAGAAACAAAGTTTCCATACGGAAACCAATCAAGAAAAGAATGCCAGCATACAACCTGTCGGAAAAAGAGAACCCTTAAGGAAACTCATAGATGCTGAGTTACAACAAAGGAGATCCCAAGGATTATGTTATAGATGTGGTGAGAAATATCCACGCTACCACCGATGCAAAAATCGATAGTTGCCAGTGCTGCTCCTAGCCTACGACAAAGACGATGAGATGGAAATCACTCCGGTAGATAGAGAAAACAACAGGACAAGGGATAACCAACCTCTAGAGTTATTCCTAAACTCCATTTCGGGTTTCACGACAGGAGGTGCGATGAAACTAAAGGGACTGATCAGAAAGAGGGAGGTGGTAGTCTTGATTGATAGCGGAGCTTCCCACAAATTCATCTCCAGCCCACTAGTCGAAAAACTCCATTTGACAGTGGATCGATCAAGTCAATTTAGAGTACAAGTGGGGGACTGTCACTGCAGCAAAGGACAAGACATCTATTGGCAAATAAACTTGAATTTGGCGGGGATCAAGGTGGTTCAAGATTTCTACCCATTCGACCTTGGTGGAGCAGACATGGTCTTGGGGGTTGGTTCTAGATAAGAGGATTACATTCACAAATAATAATAATAATAATAATAATAATAATAATAATAATAATAATAAAAGACTTTGGCAAAGAGGCTCTGGAGCCTGCCTGACAACACTTGGGAACCATTGGAAGACATTCACAAGCAATTCCCTGATTTCCACCTTGAGGACAAGGTGGCACTGTTAGGGGGGGGGGTATTGTTACATCAACTGAACCTAAGGAAGGCAGATCTGGCAAGTATTATACAAGAAGAAGTAAAGACAAAGAATAAACAGAATTCAGTAAATCTGTTACATTAGTTAGAGGCAGTTACATCTGTTTAGATATGTCAAAAAGACAGTTATGGAAAGGGAATATAAAGGGAAGGAGAGAAGAAAGAAAGGGGAGGATCAGTTGAAGGATTGAAGTGGAGGTTCTAACTCCTCGAAAGCTAGAGAATTGTAATAGTAGAACATTGTATACAGAACAGAACCAACAGAGTTCTGTATTTTTTTCCTTTCTGAGTGTACTGGTAAATCAGTATTGTAATCTGTTGAATTGGAATATCATTGAAGATTTCTATCACATTGCAAGTCATATCTAACACTACACACATTCCCTGGATAATAGATTCTGAAGCTGCTAACCATAGGACGTGTGATCCGATGCTATTGATGACATATACGCCTGTTTTTGGCTCTTAGAAAGTAAGCATTGCAGATGAGATAGAATCATTAGTGGCTGGAAAGGCACCATCAAAGTTCATCTAATCTTACTTTAAATTTGGTATCACATCTTCCTAAATTATCCGTTAATTTGATCTCAGTAAGCCAACTGGTGAAAATTCTAAATGGTTTGTTATGTTTTTTGCATGTGGATGTTTCTTTTAGGATCAAGCTTCAATATAGAGGATTGGGCTTACTGAGGAAAGAGGTGGGTTATACTACATTAGACAAAGTGGAGAAACATCAGTTAGCTATTATAGTGGCCAAATAGGAGATAGATATCTGCTTGTGGCATCACCTGCTGGGTCATGCTTCATTTTCCGTTCTTGAAAAAATGTTTCCTAATCTTTGTCATGGTTTAGATCAGTCAAATTTAAATGACAATGTCTGTGAGATGGCTAAGCACCATCAGTTAAATATGCATATCAAAAGAGTGCATAGTGACCATAGGGGTGCGTACCTTGCAAGTTCATTACAACAGTTCTTTACAGAAAAAGATATTCTCTACAGATCATGTGTAAATACTTTTGCACAAAATTAAACTTGCAGGAAGGAAGAATCATCATTTCTTAGAAGTTGCTCGAAGTCTTTTGTTCACCAAAAATGTGGCTAAATCATTTTGGGGTGATGTAGTTTCTACATTCACTAATCTAATCAATAGAATTGCTTCTCAAGTCTTGGCTTACAAATCACCACTTCAAGTTTTTGAAGAGTCGTGTCCCACTTCCTATCAAAGCAATGAGCTTCATTCTTTTTCGTGTTTTTGGTTGTCTCCTATGTCCATCAAGAGGGAAATAGGAAAGTAGAACCTCGAGCCCTAAAATGCCTCTTCCTTATGTACTCGAGCATTAAAAAGGTTACAAGTGCTTTGGTCCTTCTACTCGTTGGTTATATGCTATTCATGATGTCACATTCCATAAGGATACTCCTTATTATTCCACCCCAGGAGGCAAGGGAGAATTCGGATGATCTAAGCCAGATGTGGAGCATGTTTCCTCTAGATAATCTCCAACTTGAGACACCAGTAACATAAATTTGTAAAACTCAGGAGGAATCACGATTTCATGATGATTCTATTGTTCAAGAAGTTTCATATCATCAATTTGAAAAGGTGACAAACCTTTTACAAGTATATGAGCGGCAGAGATGGCCAGCTGAGACACAATAAGATGAATGTGAGACACCTACTTTTGACTCTCAAGCCCAATCTAAAATGTTTGAAGTGCAATCATCGGAAAGTTCACAACCAGGTAAAGAATTCACTATTGAATCTGTTGTATATTGTGATCTGCCTATTGCATTGAGAAAAGGAGTGAGAACATGTACTGAGCATTGATGGGAAATTACATGTCATTGAATCCTGATTCCAAAGCCGTTATTGTGAATATACCTCAAGTGAATTCCTAAGAATGTTCAAGAAGCCATGCAACATGAAGATTTGCAGAAAGCTATTCACAAAGAACTACAAGCCCTGAATAAGAATCAAACATGGACCATGGTCGCTTTACCAAGATGGAAGAAACGAGTGGGATGCAAATGGGTATTCATGGTAAAATATAAGGCAGATGTCACAGTAGAAAGGTACAATGCAAGGTTAGTTGCACAAGGATATACGGAAGTCCTTGAGTAGATTATTCAAAAACATTTGCTCCTATCTCAAAACACTATTGGGGTGTTGCTATCTATTGCGGCTAACCAAGAATGGAAATTGTATCAGTATGATGTGAAAAATGCATTTCTCAATTGGCAAGCCTAAATGTGAAAGACTGTGACTGTGAGAAGGTGTGCAAGTTACAGAAATAACTGTGTGGGCTAAAATCATCCCAAGAGCATGGTTTGATAGAATTACCAGGTTTATGATCCATAGTGGTTATAGACAAAGCCAAGGAGACCACAACCTATTCATCAAGCACAACCCGAAGGGAAAACTATCAGCACTAGTTGTTTATGTTGATGATATTATTATGATAGGTGATGATGAAATGGAGACGGAGAGACACAAGCAAAAGTTGGCTCTAGAATTTGAGATCAAGAATCTTGGAAACTTGAGGTACTTTTTGGCATAGAAATAGCTTGCGCAAAGCAAGGAATCTTCATCTCTCAAAGAAAGTACATTATGGATTTTCTAAAGGAGAAAGGACTTCTCAGTTGCAAACCAGCCACAACCCTAATTGATGTGAATACTGAACTCCAGGCTGCAAAGGGAAGTTGTGATGGACAAGCCAAAGCACAATACCAACAACTAGTAGGTAGATTGATACATTTGTCATTCACTCAATCTAACATAGCTTTTGTAGTAAGCTTAGTGAGTCAATTTATACCTGATTCAGGAAAGGAGCATGTGGAAGCTGCACTTAGAATTTTGAGATACTAAAGTCTTGTCAGGGAAAAGCTGTATTGTTCTCTTAGAACCATAGGATGGAGGTAGAAGCATATACAGATGCTGATTAGGTGGGGTCTTTTGTTGACAGGCTATCTACTACTAGATATTGCACCTTCGTGGGAGGCAACTTGGTGAGTTGGCAAACTAAGAACATGATGTGGTGGCTCGATCAAGTGTAGAGGTTGAATTTAGAGCCACGACCATCGGCATATGTGAACTAATATGGATCTGTTCATTCTAAAAGGGCAGCCCCCGTGCACAAAGCTCCTGCCTATGCGGAGTTCAAGGAAGGGGTGGACCACAAGAGCCTCGGCGCAATAGTAAAAGTTTTCGTCATGTGACCTTGAGGTCCCAAGTTCAAGGCGTGGAATCAGGCTCTTGCAAAATGCAGGTAAGGCTGCCTACTATAGGCCCTTGTAAGAAGGGGATCTGTTCATTCTAAGGACTTAAAATTGGGATTGATGGACCACTAAAGTTATATTGGGATAATAAGTGAGCCATGGCAGTTGCTCACAATCTCTTACAACATGATAGAAAGAAACATGTGGAGGTTGATCGACATACACTTCGGGAAAGATTAGGCTCCACAAAGTTGTGTATTCCTTACATTCCAACCAAAGAGCAGCTAGCAGATGTGTTTACAAAGGGCCTTGATTGCAAGACTTATTACGTCATTATCAGCAAGTTGGAAATGATAGATATCTATTCACCAACTTGAGGGGGAGAGTTGAATTGTATAGAGATATCATCTGTGATACGCTACCCTAATTACTAGTCTAGATTGATTTGATTGACATGTAATTAGGGGCATATTAGGAGACCTGGTTATGTAGGGTAAGCTGCAATCTAGGAGACCTAGGTGATTTGGTCTTACATTCACACACACAACACACACACGCACGCACGCACGTAATTAGGGGCATATTAGGAGACCTGGTTATGTAGGGTAAGCTGCAATCTAGGAGACCTAGGTGATTTGGTCTTACATTCACACACACACAACACACACACACACACACACACACACACACACACACACACACACACAACACACACACACTAGTCTAGATTGATTTGATTGACATGTAATTAGGGGCATATTAGGAGACCTGGTTATGTAGGGCAAGCTGCAATCTAGGAAACCTAGGTGATTTGGTCTTACATTTACTCTTTCATTTTCACACACACACGCACGCGTATATGTATATATGTGTGTATAACATTCAATAAGTAGTTGTAAACAGTAAGGCTTTCTACCATGGACACACACACACACACACACACACACATGTATATGTATATGTATATATAAAATCCAATAAGTAGTTGTAAACAGTAAGGCTTTCTACCATGGATACACGCAGAATATTGCTTGAATACTTTCAGATCAGTCATATCCATATAAACATCCCTGGAAAAATGAAGGTTGAAGTTATATTTCCATTGGCATCTTTCAGTTATTAAACAGGAACTGAGTTAGTCTTTTGGTGGTAACATGTTATTTGCTAAATAATTATGTACTTGAGAACATTAGGAGGACCTGATCTGATTTTAAATACTCAAAACAGTTCTGGATGACTGTAAACTCCTAATGTTGGAAAACCAGTACATGAAGAGACATGGAAACTGTAAAGCCTACCACCATAATCACTAGCACATCGATTTAGTTGTCCCTCTCATCTCAAACAAAAGCTACAAGATGAACTGTTCATAACTCTACAGGTTCGCTGACAACTGAAAACATTATAATATGATGTAGGTGCATCTAGAGGTCAGAGAAGATAACCTGACAAGCTACACCCACCAGTTTGTATTTGCATTATATATTATACACTACTGCATTTAGTACTTCTAGTACCAATCCATCTTACTCCTCCCGCGGTAGGTAGAGTTCAGGTTCCTACATTGTGCATCCAGTAATGGAGCTGCATCATATTGGCAGATTAAAGTTTGCCTCAATCTCTTAATATGATATGAAGGAAGAATATGTTTTCCTTTGTTTACATCTCAAATTTGAGCCCTTTCTCTAACATAATAGCTGATACTTACGAAGTTCATGCTCAAAATCATTTGGATCGTTCCTATTGGTAGCACCTGTGTTTTTTTATAAAACAATCAAGGGGCTGTTAGTCAAGACGGAATTGGATTGTATGTTGGATTCCACTCTTTAGTGGATTGCAGTAGTGCACCCTTGAATTCACCTGTGGCTGAAATTCCCCATATTAGATTCCACATGTCATGAATGCTCCAAGAAAAGATTGGAGTCAAATGTGGTGGAGATATCATCTACAGGTGACTTCAAGAGTGCATCCTGATGGGTTGAACTCACCTTAGCATCAAAATATGCATTCTAGGAAAACTGATGTATGTCTACTGTTTGATCATTTCCAATGACATATACTTGTTTCTTGTTTGCTGTTTGTGCTTCCTTTTCCAGTTTTCCTGTAATGCCCATTTTATTTGTTTCAGAAAATCACATGTTTATAACATTGATTTTTCACATAGGTTGAAAGTGTTAACTGTGATCCCAAAAGTGCAACCACGATTTGCTGTTGCCATCTGGAAGAAATATCCAACCATGAGATCCCTTCTTGATGTGTACTGGGATCCCTGTAAATCAGTGAGTATGGCTATGCAAAGCAGATTCGTACAAACATTCGTATGTTTGACTCTGGTTTTGGTAATGGCAGGTGCACGAGAAAGAATTCCTGCTTAAAGACTTGACCACAGAGGGGCTATTGGGTAATGAAGGCAAGAGAGTGGGCGAGGTCTGTTCTAGGAGAGTCTACAGAATACTCATGGCTCAAAATGGAAACATTGCGACCAATGATGCTGAGGATGGTGCTGACTTCTTCTTGTCTACATGATGTGCGAGTTTATTTCTCTGATGATCCCGGTTCAAGCTTCCAAGTGTTACGCAACATTACTTAGGAATTTTATAAAGGAGATGCTACCAGGATGACAGTCGTCCTGGACAGCAGCCCTGCCCATTGCATTTTCAGCCAAGTTATTTTTTTTTTATGCAGGAAATTTAGAAAAACTGTCAAAATAAAACTCTGATGAGAATCTGTCGAATACCCAATTGAGATCTAATTTGAAACTAGTAAGTTCAATAAACTTCACACAGTTTCGAGTTCCAGTTTATACGGAAATTGATCTGACAACTTGCAGACAACTATAAAAGCGAAACCTGAACTAGGAAATGAGTTAATGAAAGCCGACCGTATTAGGAGCTGAATTTCTCTAGAGTTGGATATCTAACAAGAGTTGAACTTGAACTTGCAGACTCATGGAAGCGACTCGAATTGCTCATGGAAAGGACTTCTCAACACTAGGCGTTGTACGTAAAAGCTTGAATGTGGAAAAGCCAATAGTCAGTCTTGGAGAAGATAATGGTCAAGAATTGTGGTTTCGGAAAATACCCCATGGACGTCTGACCCATATTAGAATAGAACAATTGTTGCAGTTGTAACAAAGAAGTATGACACTTAATTCAATCATCAAATAATCGTGTTTAAAATGACTACACAGGCTTATATATTTCTCCAAAAACTAAGCCAGCTGGGTGTTTGTGTTGCAAGTATGGCTCCATGAAATTGTACTTTCTGGTTCTCTTAAGCTTTTTATCAAAAAGAAAATAAAGTTAGCAAACTCTAAAAAATAAAGAAGAAAAAGGTCATGCCTCGTGTCGTTTTCCCACGCAAAACAAGTGGGATTTTTCAGTCGTATAACTTAAAAGAAACGAGGCCCATCTTTCTAGATATCATTTTAAACTGAAATGAGGCCTCAGCTGGGTTCTTGTCTTTCTTCTTTTATGTAGGTATGTGCATCATTATGAGAAAATTCCCATTGTTGCACTATTGTAGGCCTCTATCTCGCTGGGCTTGAGGAGTTGGTACAAGAAATCACCGCTTCGAAGTGTTAATACTCCCACGTGTTGATATTTTCACTCTTCACTTAGTAAACACTTCTTTTTATAGTTGTTGGTGTCTTTGTTGTGGGCGGAGGGAGGGGTGTTGGTTTACAAGCGAAAAAATTGACAAGGTCAACAATTCCCACTTGAGCTTAACTCATCCGTGCTGGGATGGAGGATGCGGAAGCCATTTTTAGGTACCCACAAAAGAGAAGTGTATGAAACTCTAGGTAGGAATTGTATAGCCTTGTGAGTTGAAAGGGTTATTAGGTGTTTAATGACATATGTATGCCTTTTTGGTTGGAAAATTGTTATCTAAAATGTTCTGATCGGGTTAGGGGTTGGGGGCTGGGTAAAGATGTCTATGGTGTTACTGATAATTTTCTAAATGTGTCACTTAGTTTCTATTCCAAGGTTTATGGTTAAACCTTGCTAACTTATGACTTGAGTGACCACCTAGTGAAGAAAAAGGCCTTAGGTCCCTAATGATTGTAGTAGTCTTCTAACTAAAGATGCGAACTTCTAATCTCTCCAAGGACTAAAGAGTTTTAGGATGTAAATAATCTAAAACCGATTGGTCTTCTTGGTAAGTACAAACAGTAGTTCAGGCTTAGGTTATACAAGATTAAGATATATAAAGGATTAAGAAATTACAAATTTATATTAAGAGTTACTCTAATCTATACTATATATAGGAAACTCCCTGGTGGAAAATAGACAAAGCTAGGGAGTTAGATATTTATCTATTACCATTAGTTATATATAAATAAATGTTATAAGATTTTATTTATAAGAACTTATTTCTACAAGTGTGTGTGTGTGTGTGTGGCTAATTACTACTATTCAAAAATAAAGTGCACTTTCATTCTAGATCATATAAGGCTTTGGCACAGGTTTGGGGATGTCTATGGTGTTAGGCATGATTTTTTTTATTGTTTTATTGAGCTCCTACCGTGAAGCTTATGATTAAACATGGATAGGTTATGACATGAAGGAGTTGCCATCTAAGGAAGAAAAAGGCCTCAAGTCCCTAATGACTCTAGGAATCTTCTAATGAAAGATTTCAAATTGATTCTAACAAAATAATAAAGACATGAAAAACAAATTGGGCTTTGATATTCCATTCTATGGTGTTAGGGATCAAGGACTTTTCTTGATTTGAATAAAAAATTTAAAACCTAATTTTGATCATACTCCTATTACATGAACTTGAATTTCAAAACTAGAATCAATATAATGGAACATACCTTATTAGGATTGAAAATATGAACCCTTTATTTGATACACTACTAGTTGAGATAAACTACTTGCTTTATCTTCTTCTTCTCTTGGAGGTAACTCCAATTTCCCAACTCTTAAAATCAGAAGACAAGAAGATAGAAACTAGAAACTCAAAAATTTGGGGAGCACTCAATGGGGGGCTTTATTTTCTCTCTCTCTCTCTCTAATATCACACACACACACACACACACACACACAAGAAAAACTTTCCTAACGTGACATAAACACTCCCAAATCTCACAAGTCATTTTATCTCAACTAGATTAGATAATGTGGCATCTAACATATCTACCAACTCATAACCACTTACGGCCAACATCAGAAGATTAAATTATAAAGGTATCCTTCATATGGACTTACCATTTCATCCTGTTAGTAATTATCATTGCACCCTCCTACTCACCAATATTCATTTGTGACACCAAATGGGACGTGTGGACCCACTTACCACTACACATGTCATTTTGCACATTCAAGAACAATAGGCTCCATCTTAATGAACTTAAATCTCTTTCAAAAGACTCTTTGAAAAATCAATTTGATAAATATTTTGTCAAAGATCAACAAGGCCTTGGGCTTTTCCAAGTTCATCGTAATAAATATCTTACTCTATGTAAGAGTGTGCAGCTCATGGTGGACATCATATACCCTTCATGAGTTTATAAATATCTCAATAGACCTAGAATCAACCATGATTAGATCTCATCAAATAATAGAGCTAAAACAAATATTGGTAATAATAGTTATGTATATCTAGTAATATTAAGTATTCTAGACAAATGACATCAAGTCCTATATGTAAAATACTTCCACATAGTCTATATATGCTGAAAGTATCTGCCTTAAATGATATGAGAATTTATCAACTCCATCTTATGGAAACATTCCATTCAACTAGTATTCCAGAATTGGGTTTTCTGTTCCTTTTTTTACTTGAGGACTCATTCAAGTTTACATAGAACTGGAATTTCATTTCTCATTTTCATGATTCTCAACCATAATTTTATGGAACTCCTACTAATTATCTAATGTTCCTGAGATCATCTCATGATTCTCACATGTATGTTATTCGCTTACAATAAATCTCATTATAGATTACTGATAGATTTATAATTAGCTTACTATGGGAACAAAAGATTGCATTCATTCAAATCATCTCATGACATTATCATATTTGGCTTCATAGGGCACACAATTATTGCATAGCCCTACATACAGTCTATTGAAACAATAATATTTTATGTACATAATCCATGTAAATGTGGCATATCACGATTTAGATAATCCACCAATGATAATATTTTATGTGAATAATTCATGCAAAGGTAGCCATGAATGGTTTTCATGAAAGTCCTATGGTGATGACAATGCTAGCTTAGTGGACCCCTGCGATGCATAAACCCTAAGGTGATGATGGTTTTGGCCATGCATACCTCATCACGATGAATCCTAATAAGACAAGGGCTCTAGCTATGAACCCCACTTATATTCTCATAATAAATTGTCACAAAAAGATATGTCGAGACTTCAATAGTATTAAACTTCAGATACTCTTAAAAGTCAATTGTCAATGGCTACATACATGGCTACATACGCCTTCTTTGCTAACATCAAATAACTAAAGGGATACAAAATTTATTCCAATGATGCTATCATCTCCTTCATCTCCATGAAGAGCGTATTGACATGCACTAGAGACCACATCTACCTATGCCTATATGATAAAAGAGAGAATATTTTGATGCTATACCTAATACTATGTAGAGAGCCTTTGAAGGTCATACACTCTTATTGAGTTAAAGGTAACACTGAAAAACATCTTCACATATCAAAAATTGACCATCTCATGTTATAAAACTAATTCAACTACCTAATTATGCTGTAAAATTGGTCCAATTCAGACTATAAATATCATCAAAGCCACATATTGTTATATTTTGGCTATACATAATCAACATCTAATCAAGGGTCTTTTCTTTGCATGTATATGTGTATTGGTAATCAAAGAGAGTCTGTATTATTTAGAAATCAAAGATTGTCTATATGTATTCAATCATAAAAGAAATGTAATTAATGGCCACAAGTAACTCCAAATATAATCACAACATTGGATGTAACCAGAGGAATGTATCCCACAAGCACTTGTTAGTACTTAGTGTCCTTTTTGTGTGATTATTTATGCATCACATACAAATGCAAAATTGAATGTGGATAGGCTTCTAGCATGCCCGATAAGAAATTCCTTTCCCTTCATCTTATGGTTTACTAAGTTTTCTTTCCCTTTTATGAAATATGACCTACAACACAATGATGATTAGTGGTTTCCTCATTGCTAACTTGTTCGTACCATTGCCAACAACATACCAAGGTGTCGTCACTGCTACATGGTGACCCATGCAATTCTCAAGTGATGAGGAGGACACCTTGGCTTCTAAGATGGACAAATTTAGGTGTGAAAGTAAGAAGCCATGGATGTAGACCATAGCAGAAAAGAAGGGTTCATTAAGAGCAACATCCCAACCAAAGGACTTTCCAATTTGGGATGAGGTTATCCTTATTATTGAGGTGACCACTTCCAAGTTGGGAGATGATTAAGTGCCATAGCTAGGAGCAATGGAATTAGTTCAAGCCATGGTGAGATGGGTTACACAATTTCAAGTTTGGGAATTAACCTAAGATGAAGATTTATGAGAAGCCATACTTGGCAAAGTTTAACAAGTCTCCATACCCAATGGGCATTGAAAAATAGAGATACCTAAGTTCCATGGACTGTTTGTCCTAAGGAGCATCTAAGTATGCAGCTTTAGTGAGTGATCATGCAAATACTAAAGGTTTCATGAAGAGATAATTTGGTCTAACATTGGTTGGCAATGCATTCAACAAGTATAGGCAGTTAGAACCTGAATCTATTATGAGTTGGGAGCAACTTCAGAAGATGTTCCTCTAGTGCCTCTACTGCATGAGAAGGGAAGGAACCTTATTGAAACTGACCATTGTGTTTCTTTCATCTTGAAATGTGGAAATCTTAGCCAACATTGTCTTTAAGACCTCATTAAGGAAGAAAGATTTTGGACATGAACCACAAACATGCATCGTGGCATTGCGTTGTAATTATATAACCATTACCACTACCTTCGAAGACCTAATAAAAATGGCTTATGACATTGAAAGCTACAATGTATAAGGTTGATTTTGGGGAGGTCTAGAGTGGTCACTACATGAGAAGAACCATAGGGGAATAAGCATGACAATAATAAAAACACTAATCCTCCATGTTGTTCTGCAGTGATGACTATCCCTTGGAAGATAGTCATAATAATTGTTAAGTCTAGACAAACGTAAGTCTAAACAGAAGAAGACTAAGGAATAGGTGGTTTCTGAGTTTAAGCTACACCTAAGTCACTCAAAGAAAGAAAGAAAAGAAGTAAAATTTATATGTTTAGGCACTAAGATAGCTACTTAAGGAGAAAAGGTAGATAGAGTTGCCCACTCCTTAAAGAACAAAAGAAGTAAAAAAAAGAAGAAGAAGCAATCCTAAGTATTGTTCTTACCACCAAATGTTGGGGCATACTTTGAAGAACTACTTCATCCTTAAGGATGAAATTCAAGCCTTGTTTGAAGAAGGGGCACTTGTTATTGGCTTCTTAAAATCTATTTCTTTCCTAGTCCTTTAAAACATTACTAATAGGTATCTAAATGGAGAAAACATGGACAACTGTAGAAGGGCTAAAAATCATATGACTTTAAGGTCCATTTAACCAAGGCTATGACAAGATAATAAGTGGATAATGTGAGCTAAACTTCCAAAGACTTAATGTCGACTATAAGCCCTACATGTTGCTTAGGTCATGGAAGGATTCACACACCAAAATATACCTTGGGAGTGTGCTATGAACCACCGAGTATGGGATCAGTATAGCACATTGCAATGGTAATTTTTGGAAAGTAAATTCCTATTTGAAATGTTGAGCTAAGGATGCTAATATTGTTTGGAAAGGCAGTGCAAAAAAGGCCTTTAAAACATACAACTCACTCAAATTGAGTGTAATTGGACTTAGAACCTTAGGCTCACTCTAGGGTGAGAACTGGGCCTATCTTTCTTATTGATTTATGGGCATTTTAGCAAATGAACTCCCAAATACCACTCAAATGAGACCTTAGGACCTGTGCTAAGGTTTGAAATGATGAAATGATTTTGGCCTAAAGTCTTAAAGAAAGTCAATTCCTCTACGTGGCACTCATACTCTTAGGATTAGTCACCTTAGAACACTTAATGTTAAATAAGTGATCAGTGTTACTTGAAACTGCTATATCAAGGCCATGGAAACTCTATGTTTGAGCCATATGAATGCTATGGAAGACTATGGATGATAAGATGTATATCACTTGTGAATGCTACTTGAAATGATGCTTGAATGTTATGGAAATGCCATCAAAATGACATACTAATGCTATGAATAGGTCATGGAAATGACATGAAAAGAATTATGGAAATGCTACAATAGTAACAAACAAAGGTTATGACAAATCCATGTGAAATGATATGGATTTCTCATGCTTGCCTAAGTAACCATTAAGCTTTAGGTGAATCATCATGACAATGATTATAATTGTTGAAATTAAGTTAACATGGCTGATTAGACAATCACCATCTTACTTGATCTCGAATTGTATGAAAACATGTTGATGAACACCTAACCTATTAGCTAGGATTTGAGAGATCCATCATTTGAGATCTCCGTGAAAACTATGCTTTAATGGTAGTTATGACTATGGTATTAGAAAGCTTCCATGCCTTTAAAAACCAATACAAAGAAAACAAAAACATTGAAAATCAATGAAAAGCAGATGTATAGAAAAATTCTTGAAAAGAACTACATAGAAAAGGCTTGAAATGAAATGCATTGAAAGGTTTGAAATGAAATTACATGAAAAAGGGATGTGTCTAGGATGTTCTCGTTATAGACAGTGAAAAGTAGAAGGCATTATAACACGTATTGACCTCATTTGGCATGGACAAAAGAACACCTTCATCTCAAGGATGAAAGGGTTCTATGATGAATCTCACACTATTTGAGTAGTCACATCTCTGGTTTTGTTTTTCTATTTTGATTTATATAGTCATGGTTCACGGGAATTTGAAAGTGCCTAGCTCACAAGGCATTTGTAAGTCCCAAGGAACCATGCTAAGAAGTATAGACTGGTCCCTAATCTCTGACTTGATACCCACCGATACATAGGGCTCTAATAGGGGAGTAGGTTTCACGGAGCTGCTCCAAGGATAAATTGGTAACCCCATGGGCCGGCTTGAAATCAGACCGTGTTGGTACCCACAACTATTGTGGTGCGTGGTGGAAGTTGTCTAGGGCAGCTGTAATCCCATTAGCAATGCATAGATGTCTAGATAGTATGATATGATAGTTGACATGGGCTAACATGTTAGTCATTCTCAAGAGTCAAACTAGAGCCCATGCCAGGATGATTATGTCACTCAGCAAAGAGTTAGTACTTGAATTGATTGTGGATTGATGAGTCATGCCAGGTACTCATATGATAGAAAATGGGAGCTCTTGGGAGTATGCCCCAATTTGTTGCAGCAACTTGATGCCATAGACATGATGATGTTTTACTAATCGGCAACATTTCCATTGATATAGTATTGAGCATTTGCATTCACACTCATGCATAAGCTTTGTCTACTGTAACTATGAAAGAATCAAAAGTTAAGTATACTATCAAATTCCATACTCTATCATGATGATAACTTGTTAAGGAGATTTCTCTAAGAATGCAATTGCAAATCATAACACACTATACTAAATACTTATATGTATGAACTAGCTAGTATATATCTATATGTACTTGCTACCCTGTTTTGTAACTGGCCTTATTTGGGTTGTTTCAACTAAGCAGTTGTGCTCACCCCCTACAAACATGTTTTAGGTGAGAAAGCAAAAGTGACATCTACTTGATACAAATGTAGCTCTAAGCCAGAGTTGCTTAGTTAGTTTTTGGTTTTCTAGTAGACTTATGGATGACTGTAAATATAACTTATGTTGACACTTTAAATTGGATGTGATGTTTGTATGTGGACTTTTAAGAATAAATGTTGTGGTAGTAGATTTAGTTGTGACCAGTAGATCCTATGACATGTTTCTCTTTGAGCTCACACTCATACTTTAAATTTACCTAACTATGTATGGAGGTTTGATAGGTGGCCCCCCTATATAGTTTGGCTTTGTGAAATTACCTATGTGTGTGCGTGCGTATTGGATTTCCAACACTCATTTGCATAAGTTTTTTTTACAGGAATTCCATTGCATAACTCATGATTTTCGAAAATGGTTTTGAAAAATTGGAATGTCACAAAAGGAGCCATTTTTCTATGAAAATTTTAAAAAATATCCTCAACATCTAGAGTTCCTCTAAACCTCCAATCTAGGATTGTTGTCATTACCATCAGAATAGGTTACATCACATGAAGAAATTTCAAAGCCTTAAAATTCTATGTGAGAACTCATAGTTATGCAATGAGGAAGTTATTTCAAGCTTTGTCACAACCTTGACAAAAAAACCTTATTCCTCTCCTTTCAAAATAAAAGGAATGGAATACCATGTTGAGTCCAATTCTGTCAAATTCAACAATTATCATAAGATGAATGGCCTTGATGGTGAACACTATTGGAATATGAAGGCATACATATGGTAACACTAATTATGGCTACTTTTAGCATTCAAAACCCCAAAAGAGCAAGTTTAGAGTACAAGCTACGTCAGGAGCCCACATGCCAACCATGAAATTTGGGAAGTTCAAAATGATAAGTGGGTGCTTTATCAAAGTCAAAGTAGTTGGAAATCCTAAGTGAAAGATCGACCTTATCTATAGTACAAAGGATGTTTGTATCAAAAGTAAAGGTGACACAATCCCATGCATGCATGCATGCAAGCTATGTAGCACCTTTGGAAGCTTCTAAGGAAAGCTCAAATGATATACATTGGAATGGCACAAGATGAGAGCTTTTTTGAAACAAAATAAGTCAAAGATCAGGGCCCACATGAAGACTTCTTCAATCACCCTTTCTCTTACTTAACCACAAGTTGGGACCATCTAAGGAGCCACATACATGAAAGGTGGTGAGTCACACTCAATACCACTTTGTTACATGAATAAAATAAGGAATAAAGGTGGAGAAAATAAAGAAAATGAGGAAACAGACAATTTATGGGAAATCTATATTTGAAAATTGTCCTTACTTTTTTTGTAGGTGGTATCAGTGGTGAATAGGGCAGTTATTCGAGCGCGCTAGTACGGATTAGACTGCAACATAGTAACCTTTCTGATTATTTTGCACTATGATGCATATGAGAATAGACATAGTAAAATGCCTTATGTTGTAGCATAATGAAATGCTAGGTAATTGTATATTACCAATATTTTCCAAGAAGGAAAATTCCCAGTATAAGATTAGCTGTAATACTCAATTCTCAAAATGAAGAGAATTGATCAGCTTAGTTGGGAATGATATTTGACTACTTTCACAAATTTAACTGGTTTACCCATGAAGGGTATGTATGTATATAGATATACATAACTTACAAAGTAAAGAGTATGTTTAAGGATAATGAGATTATGAAGTATTGAAATTACCTTATCAATTATTATGTTTCTTGAATCCCCTACCAAGCATTGCTTGCTGAGATATTGTAAATGTTGCAATATCTCAGATACAGGGAAAGAGAGTTAGGAGCTGAAGACGATAGAAGACTTGAAGAGAATAATCTTCAAGGTATACCCTTGAAGACATGTATTTTTCTTTGTTGAGAGTTTTATTGTAAGGTGAGCTTGAGTTTTGGATTATGTATTTTGGACAAGTATTGTAATAGATTTGGCTGTACTATGAACCACTGGATGGATCCTGGAGTTTAATAAAAGTATATTCCTTCAATGGAATTTTATTTTGTACACAAATTGTACTTATGTTATGTATGAAGTGGTGACTTGGGTTTTCAAAACAAGTTCTAAAGAAAAGAATTTCCGCTGCTTTATTTTGCAAAAATTTTTTGCACTCTTAAGGACCCTGCCTTTCAAAATACATTACAAAACGTGTTACAAAAACCAGGGTCGTCACAGTTGGTATCATACCCATTCATCCAGTCATAGTACAGTACTAATATGTCCACAAGAGAGATTATAATCCAAGTCTAGATTAAGATAGAAGTAGTTGTATGGAGGATTGATAGAAATTATCAACATATGACACCAAAGAGAGTCACATGATAGGCAACTCAAAATACTCCTGTAGACAATATGGAAAGAGTAACAATGAGCAATGTGGAAGAGATGATGACAAGGGTGTTGAAGAACCTTCTTCCTCACCTACAACAAACCCAAGGTTCATCACCTCTGTAGAAATACCAAGCACGCAGGCTCAGGTTCAACCTGAAGTGAGTGAATAATAGATAAATTATTAGTTGATGAGGAGTTATGTGATAAACTCATTAGTTAAGAGATAAGTCTTGAAAGAGTAGCCTCATTTGTTGAAGAGGATGTAAATAGTTGACTCATTAGTGAGGAAAGAGTTAAACTCATTAGTTGAGAATGAGTATAGAAAGAGTTAGTGTAATGAAGGAATAGTATAGTATAAGTAGATATTACTTAGTGAAAGGACTAGAAATACTACTTAACAAATAAGAATTCTAATAGAGGGAATAATAAGATATAGAAATCCATAGGGAAAACATTACAATAGATGTAAGGTATGATGTTCAGGTCTAACCTAAAGTCCTGAGTAAACATACAAAGTATGTTAATACTAGTATGTATATAACCATTATTAAGTGAAGTATGTATATAACCATTACTAAGTGAAGAAATGGAGATAAAGAGAAAAAAGTGATAAATTGGAAAATATGAAAAAAAACAAAAAATAAATTTCAACCTTATAGAAAAGGTGAAATGGAGATTTATGAGAAATAGGTGTTAAAGATGAAAACATTAGAAGTATTGTAAAATTCAAAGTTAACATTAAATATATAAAGAAATATAAATGAAGGAATTAGAATTGCTACATGTATAGTATTATGGCAATTAGTTAAATGAAATTAATCATCAAAATAGAGAGGATATGGCTTGAAAGAAATTTAAGGAGATAGTGAGAAAGTTCAAAATTTGTTAATGAGAATAGTTTGAAATAAATATGTGTAACGAGTTAAGCAAGTATTTTTCTCCAAAATTAGTGAGGCAAAGGATTTAGTGGAGAAATGATAAAAAAATTTAGAACATGAAGAGATGATCTTTGATATTAGAATAAAATGAAAAGGAAAAAGAGAGTTAGATATGTTAAAGGGACAAAAATATGATCCCAAACTTATTAAGAAAGACAATTAAACCATGAGAATATATGGTTAACAAAGAAATTATAGCTCTATATATGGTACAACAATTATGAAATCACCAAGTTAGAAATTATAAAGGTATGGTAAATCATTGTGGAAATTAGAACTAGAGGATTTTCAAGGATTAAAGAATTATTGATATAATAACTTTGGTGCTATTGAAAATAATTTTGGGATTATCATAAAGAGAAGTACCTTTGGTATAGATGGTAAAATGGTCATGGAACATGAAAACAAAGAGAAATATTGATTAGGAAAATATAGTCATTGATTATCATGGTCATGGAACATGAAAACAAAGAGAAATATTGATTAGGAAAATATAGTCATTGATTATCAAGAAGAGGAGTACATCTTATTGATCAAGGCAAATGAAGAGCTAAATATGAATAGAGATATTACTTCCAATTACATGATGTAGTTGGTGATATTGAAAGATTTAAGAAATACAGTAAGGGGAAATATATTTTTGGAGGAAAGGTGAAATAAAACATGAGAAATGAAAACAAATATTGGTTGTTAAATTTAAGTTTAAAGATGATTGGGAATGAGTTATAAATCCAAATTGTTGGAGAAATAAGTGGTTAGAAATTTTAAGATAGTTTGAAGATTTTCAATCTTACATGAGATTGAATGAGAAAATATCTATAATAGTTGAGGAAAAGAACATCAAATTATATGAATGAGTTGAAAGAACAACTTTTTAAGGATATGGAGTGATTATAGCAATTTACATTATGAGAGTAACAAATTTCTTTTAGGAAAAGAAAAAGGAGGAATCAATATAAGGATGCATAAATGATGTTGAGGAAATTAAGTATCCTTTTTCTCTATATGGATGAGCATTTTCAAATTTATTATTAATTGGGAATTGGAAATGCGACATCAAAGTATAAAATCAAAAACAAATTTTAAAGTTCTATGAGTTAGATAACAAATGTTCATGAATTTGAGGAGAATGAAATATATTGAATGAAGTGGTAATGATATATGGAAATAGATTTCAAGAAATCAAGAGCATTCAGGGGATATATGTTAGACACTTACAAAACTTGTCTTGTAAGTGTACATCTGATTAAAGAAAGCAAAGTTTATGTTATATAAATTTTAAGGATAGCATGGAATTTGACCCAACAAAGGTGGAATATGAGATCAAAATATGAAATGACAATGAAAATTAGAGAAATATATCTCTTATTGATTTTATAACATAAGGACATTCTTTTAGTGAAGTTTTGCCATTGGTTACATAAATCCTAAATGAGTTGATAATAGATTGTTGACAATTAAAGAATAGTTGATAAATTATGGTGTTTGTAAAGACTTGAGAAGGGATGATTACAAAGTCAATATGGACTCTTTTAATTGAAATTATTAAGAATATCACAAATAAAGAGTTAGTATGATATGATAAAGGCTATGAGGTACGCTTGAAAGAAGCATGAGGAAATGCAAAATCTAGAAATTTTAAAGCCTATGACATATATATATATATATATATAAGAGGAAAAGAGACAAATATTATCATAGATTGTGAGAATGTTCTGAATATTGCTCTAAATATCAGAAAGAAATAACAAAAGAGGATCAGGAATATATATGCAGAGTTAAATGACACTATCTTGGAAGGAAAAATGTAGAAAGTCAAGTATTATGAATAAAATGGCACTCAAAGAGTGTTACAAAAATAATGGATGAGAATGAGGAAAGATTCATTACAAGGAAACTATTATTCAAGGACAGAATTTGATAAGAAGTTGTCAATAGAAGGAAATAGTAAAGAAGTATGAACTGTAGAGAAGAAATAAAGTATACACTTCCAAATAATGGAAGAATAAGAAAAGAGAAAATTACTTCCAAAGATTGGAAGGTTGTTACAAAGAACAATAGTTGAAGTTGAATCTAATCAATATGTATTATAGGAAGTCTAAGGACTATACATAGTAGGAAAGCTATGTCCAAACTTAATATGTTGATACATAGTAAGAAAGCTATGTCAAAACTTTATATGAAAAAGAATGATGATGAGCAATAGAAGGTATAATGGAAAATTGTGAAGTATGGAAAGATTGGTGAAAATTACCAGTCAAGTGAAATGGAAGGTTTTTGAAACGAAAGGGATAACTCAATAAGAGTTATTAACACTTTTTGGGAAATTCTAGTAAGAACTAGCTTTAGTATATAGTGAATTATTAAGGTTAGTCATGGATGAGCATTTTAACCTTTGAGAAAAAGGGTAGTATAGAAAAGGAACGAAAGGAAATGGGATTTCCATAAGTGGCAAGGCCACATGTGTAAGGCTATGAAAGAATTATGAAAACTCCTAAGTGAGTTGTATTACAAATTTTGAGGACAAAATTATTGTAAGGGGGGAAGATTCTAATAACTCCAATTTTTGTAATTAATTGAGAAAATCAATAAAGTTTGAGTTTTAGATATTTCGGGCTGAAATATTTTTAGAATATACTTTTTATAAAAGTACAATCAAATAATAAGACATGTAAAATTTAAATTAAATTTATCAAACCCTTCAAAATGACTATAAGCATGACAAATTCTGAATTCCTATGAAAAATCCTTAAGTTTCTTCATTTCTTGGACAAAAGGGTAAAATAGTAAATTTACCCAAAAATCAAAATATGAGACATCAAAATTTAGAATGTACTGAGAAATACGAATTCAACACCACTAAGTACACTCAAATCCGAGATCATGGGAATAAAACCCAAAATTTTATACATAAATGGCAAAATGGTCTTTTTACACCATGTGGGACCCACATGGGGCCCACAAGTGGACCCAAAAATGAATCTTATGAGCAGCCCACGTGAAGTCATGGGTCAACAAACACAGCTGGTCTTGGGGAAGAAAAATGGAGCATGGGAGACTTTCATGCAATTTAATAATAAAAAATTAAATATTATAATCATGAAAAAAAGACCAAAATGCCTATAAATACAACCCCAAAAGCCCTCCAAAAATGCTCATAAAATCCCCACAAAATTTTCTTCACTCTCCCTGAAAAATTAGACCTAGGTCCCTCCCCAAAAACCCAAAATTTCCAAGAGATATCTCTCTTTTCAATTTCTTTTTCTTTTTTTTTAGATTGGAACAAGACACCTAAAATCGATTAGGCACTCTGTTCCAGATCTAATTTCATATATTCCACCGTCTAAAACCTCCCACCATATCTATTCTACAAAACCCCCAAAGCAATTTCAAGATCCAATGGTTCAAACAACGGAAATTTGCAAGAAGGTTGGATCTTAGGCCATATCTTCATCAACAAGGTATTCTTTTTAAATTGGGCATATAACCAACCTTTTTTCTCCATTCAGGTAGGTGGGAATACTTTCTATAGATGTTTAATACTGGTTTATGTAAATTTTAGTTTACTGTAATTTATTTTGATGATAAAAAAGGTAAAAATAAAGTAATAACAGAACCCTTAATTCAGGATTACAGAGTGCTCAGATGAAAATTCTGACTGCACCAATAGATCCAGAAGGGTCCAAAACCCCTAGGGCAGAATTGTCACAATGATTTGAGAAGTTTTGGTCCCTCAATTGAGAAGGGATTGATTGGACGGTCCAAATGAACTGTCCGATTTTCCGATCAGACAGACGACGTCTCGCGTGCATCCATGGATGCCCCGTGAGGGCGCTTCCATATTTCATCACAGCGGACTCGCCCGACGAATGGAACGCGTTCCGCCCGGCTTGGTCTACCACCCGAAAAATCTGGGCCGTCCATTCCTTGGGCCCAGATCAAATCTAGGCCCTAGGAAGGATTGTGAACTTCCAGATCACATTCTGGAGTCATATGAACTCCAAATTAAGATAAAAAAGAAGCTATGGAAAGCTTGAAACCTCTATTTTCTGATGAAATGATAAAATGGACATAATATTCAGTAAAACTTTCTGTATTAAAGAAACAAGTTTCCAATTACCTAGATTTTCAAGATCTGAGATGATTAGATCTTGAAAATATGTTTTACTAATAAAAACAGTAAGTAAGATAAGGATGATCAAACAAGATCTATTAGATCTTGGATGATCAAGAACAATAAGAATAAGAATACTATATTGTACTTAGTATACATATTTATTAGTATGCTTGTTATAGTTCATTAGATTAGATAATCCAACCCCTTGATCAAAGATGATTCAAGGAAGAAAACCAAGATCATCCTCCTTAAGGATGATCCAATAACTGAACTTAGATCAAAGAAGAACTAGATGATAGAAGATCTAGGACCTTGATCTTTATCAACATGTGTAGATTGTCAATCAATGGATCTATGAAAGATCAAGATCAAGGAGATGGACATACAAAGACTTAGAGATAGAAAAATACTTAGATATGAATGATCTAAAGATCATTCTAAACATTAGATCTAGTGATCAATAGGATTGTTCATAATTTATATATTGACAATATGTATGGATGTACAGATTACATACATCAGTTAGAATCATGAAAGATTGGGGAAAAGAGATCAATCCTTAAAGGTAGGAGGATTTGATGAATGCATTTACATGAGATATACATGATTGTAGTCATGATCTTATGTTGACAAGAGTATTGTTAATACTTGTATTAAATCTCTTGAAAACCTTATGATCCAACCAAATACATATAAGATGGTTAAGGACTAAACTATAAGTGAATAGGGAAGTAGAAAATATTTTAGCCCTAAGTAAATAGACATATGGTCTGATATATATGAAATCTATTTTACATAGAAGCTTGGAGGCTTGTGAGTTTGTTTTAATAGGCATAAGCCTAGGGGAATGCTATTGCTAGAGGAGTTATGAGGGTTTGGCCACCCGCTCCTTGAAATTTGATGATATGATGATACCTTGCCCAAAGAGAGGCTAAAAGTCGGGTGGTGGCAATTATGGGAAGGCCACCACTGTGAAAGTCTTGTCCCCCCATACGGGCAGTGACATAATATTTTTCACCGTGGTATCAGTGGTGAACAGGGCAGTTATCCGAGCGCGCTGGTACGGATCGATCGCAAAGATAGTAACCTTTCTGATTATTTTGCACTATGATGCATATGAGAATAGGCATAGTAAAATGCCTTATGTTGTAGAATAATGAAATGCTAGGTAATTGTATATTACCAATATTTTCTAAGAAGGAAAATTCCCAGTATAAGATTAGCTGTAATACTCAATTCTCAAAATGAAGAGAATTGATCAGTTTAGTTGGGAATGATATTTGACTACTTTCACAAATTTAACTGGTTTACCCATGAAGGGTATGTATGTATATAGATATACATAACTTACAAAGTAAAGAGTATGTTTAAGGATAATGAGATTATGAAGTATTGGAATTGCCTTATCAATTATTATGTTACCAAGCATTGCTTGTTGAGATATTGTAAATGTTGCAATATCTCAGATACAAGGAAAGAGAGTTAGGAGCTGAAGACGATAGAAGACTTGAAGAGAATAATCTTCAAGGTATACCCTTGAAGACATGTATTTTTCTTTGTTGAGAGTTTTATTGTAAGGTGAGCTTGAGTTTTGGATTATGTATTTTGGACAAGTACTGTAATAAATTTGGCTGTACTATGAACCATTGGATGGATCTTGGAATAAAAGTATATTCCTTCAATGGAATTTTATTTTGTACACAAATTGTACTTATATTATGTATGAAGTGGTGACTTGGGTTTTCAAAACAAGTTCTAAAGAAAAGAATTTCCGCTTCTTTGTTTTGCAAAATCTTTTTGCACTCTTAAGGGCCCTGCCTTTCAAAATACATTACAAAACATGTTACAAAAACCCGGGTCGTCATAGGATATTTGTGAAGGTGGGAAGGAGGACACATGTAGGTGATAAAGAGAGAGGGGTGGAGGTTGTATTGAAAGGAAAGGATGGAAAGGGAAGTAGGGCATTGAATGGCTTAAGAAAGTTGGATGGGAAAGGTGTTATGTGTGGAATGCATGAGAGAAAGTAGAATGGGCATATGTAGTTGTGCACTAGTTTAGAAGCAAGATGAAGGTGAGAGGTGTTGCGGGGATGTAAGAGAGGAATGGAGGGGTGGTTCTTGATGGAATTACTAGAGGAATGGAAGGAGGGTGAGATGTAAACTTATCTCTTCATCCACACACCTTTTCCTCCTTATTTCTCTCTTACCCCCCCCAATGGATTTCACACACTAATCAACTCTTTTTTATGTAACTACCATGCACCCTCTTTTATATGTTTAAAGGACATCTTCTTCTAGCAATCTTTGCTTCTTATCCCTCCTCAAGATAACACCCAACCTATTTTATCTCTTATCCATCCTATTAGACCACACATGGCCTATCTTTTCTCCCTTAAGATCATGCTAAGATGGATGGACAAGATCCTTTTTCTTCTAGGAAGATCACATACAACACCTTCCTACAAACTCTCACAACCCACCATTTTTCTCTCCCCCAATCACCTTCCATGCTCTACTTCAACCCACCAATTTTCTCTAGGTAAACATGCTTTTGGCTCCTCTTGTAGTCAAGTTGAGAGACCTATAAAAATGTTGGGCAGGCCACCAAAAATCTCTCCACCAATAACAATCAATTCCATCTTTCTTGTATGCTTCATTCTCATTGGTCCACTCTAGCATTCCCTTGATTTTCTCATGAAAAATACTTCTCAATGGATGCTTCTAAGATAGTTCAAATTGAGGATGGATCTTGGCCATTTTTCTTTTACAGAGTGTATGAAAGTGAGCTATATATTTCTCGTCAATTCTCTCACTGACTCCATGTTTTTCCTCTTCAATATTCTCCTTTATTTTCTGAGGTAAATCAAGGATGGAATGGAATGACATGCCCTTATTTTCTGAGGTAAATCAAGGATGGAATGGAATGATATGCCCTTATTTTATTAGGTAAATCAAGGATGGAATGGAATGACATGCCCACTTCCATGTAGAAATTGTGGACTCCCATGGTTGGTCTTCTTTTGATCTAGATGAGTAAGTGAGTGAGACAAAGTAGTCTTCATGTGGGTCCCGATCTCTAAGTAATTGTACATGCACATGTAGCTCCATCGTATAGCACATTAGCTTCACTTAGAAGCACTCCAAGGTGGTGGTTTTGTGCGCATGCTAATGTTTTAAATAATACCACAAGTGCACAACTCTATTGAAACATAGATTGTGCAAGTACGGGTCGATCCATAGGGACTCAACAATTAACAGATTTAATTAAAGACTATTTTAATCACTTTAACCTAGCCAAATAATTTATTAACTAATTAATTAATCTTAAAAATGATATAAATTACAAAAGCACATAAAATCTCTAGAAAGTAAATCTAAGCTTAGGATTTAAAAATCCAATCTATTAGAATTAAGTATTCTTAGGATTAACTATCTAGATGTTTACCTACACATGTTAATGGAATTTCAATAACCCTCAAACATGACAAATATGTCTTTTAAGGCTCCCTTTTTTATGCTTTTCTTAATAGTAATATTTTGGCCTAGTAATACAATTATTCGAAACATAGTCTGTCTTTGTAGGACACAAGCCATCATAGATTCTCATGTATTAGTCTTTTTTTACCATACCTAGTATCCTTCTTCATGTGGAATCACTAACATGTAACAAGAGTTCTAAAAATCTAATATTAATGTTTATGCACTTTTTATCATAGAATCATTTAATCTTAAAATAACTACTCTAATACATTTTCATTATAATGCCTAGAGAAACTAATTAACAAAGCAAGCATAAATAAAACTAAATCTTTCTCAACAGCTAACATAGGCATCAGAAGAACAAAAGCATAAATGAAACATGAACATAAACTAAAACAAAAGAGACTTTACTTCAATAAAATGCATGAATACACTAGAGAATTACAAATGAACAACTAAACAAAAGCAAATAAAAGATAAATTATGGGTTACAACATGATTACCCAAGTACTCCATGTCACTCAAAGGAAATCCTTGATAAAAATCTCTAGCCTACACACTACCACTATACTTTTCCCATTGTTTGCTAATGAAAATAACCTTGTTGTGTTACTCAACCAAAGTTAGGGATCATCCACCACTCAATCCACAAACCAAGGAGATAACAACTCAACAACCAACCAACACCATGTATTTCACATCTCTCTCCAATGTTTTTCAAGCATCATGCAAAGCTCCTTATACCACTTCATATGATTCACTTTTATCCAAGATCAAGCATGCCTCAATCAATCTTAAATACTTGCTAGAAGAAGACAAAGCACTACCCAAAGTTACACATAAACTCCTTAAAGGGGAAAGAGCAGCTTGCTTCACCCATTGGGTGCATACAAAGCCATCAACCTTTCTTTCTCCTCAGGTTTCAATGCACAAAGCCTATCTTTTCTCTTTTCAACTTGACATGTAAGCATCTTCCCCCAATGATGTTCCACCATTACCCAAAGATTAATGTTTTATTCAAGAACACCCTAAGAGAACTCCTTTCCACACTAATAAGAACTAGTAGCTGCCCTTCTCGTTGCTTATTTTTTCCTACTACCACCTTTACCACATACACCTCACCGCACTCCTTATGATTCAACATGTTTCTTTCTTTTCTCCTTCTTAGGCACTTGCTTGATAGAGACAAATTTCAAGCGGTTGCCTCCTTGTATTTTCTTCTATAATGGGTGATTAAGATTAGTGACTTACGTCCATGTATGATTTTAATGTGTAAAAGCCTAAGGAAGCACCTCTCTTCCTTTAATTCCACTCCTCCATGCACAAAAGTTCTAATGTGTTCCTCTCATTGGTCAGTTGCTTATATAAGACAAGCAAAACAGCTACCACCTTTTCTTTTCTTCCTTAATAGATTAGAGAGTATAAGACTTATCGCTTAGGATCCTATGCACCAGGCTCTACCCCAACCAGCCTTCAACACCCAACAATGTGTAAAGCTGTGACGACCTAGGTTTTCCCATGTATTTTAAAATGCAATATCTAATTCCTAGGGCAGGATCCATCCTCATTGGAAAACAATGCAATGCAGCAGAAAATCTTTTTGTTTTAAATTCATTTTGAAAACCCCAAGTGTCATTAGCTTTCGAGATGAGTAAAGTAGTTTTGAAAATTTTGGAAATCATAACTATCTTCCTAGGTCTATCTAGTCACAACTCATAGCCCAACTATAAATAAATACAGAAATATGTCCAAAAGCTAGAGTATTTACTTACATTTATGCTTGTCTTCTCTTCATTCACTTGACCATAGCACTAACATGTTCTGATGCTTCTTCTAATTCTGTGTGGAGCTAATCTAGAAAAATAATATATTAGGGTGAGTATTTCTCATACCCAGTAGGTGATCTGATACTACTATTTTGAAAATACGGTGGGAAACATGCATGATTCCAAGAGCTTTCCATGTAAAACATCAGTGATTCCTTTTGTGTAAGCATGCATAGTTATGCATAAAACATAAGCTTATTGATGCAATTTCAATCATGGAATCCTTTCTCATAATTTAGTATTCAACGATATAAATGTGATCAAAATCATAAAATAGAAATCAATAGATCCATATACGAAGATCTCGGAAAATGCATCAAACCAGCGAGTCAAATATAATAATCATGAAACTCTTAAAATAGCCATCGTTCAAGTAGATGTGAGTATCATGCACATGAGTCTCTCGGCACACACATCACGCCAACTGGTCACAAGTACTTGTATACGACCATCTCGATGCTATATGCATATCAATCACACTGAAATCATAGGGTCCTATGCTCACGACCATAACCCGTCTGGATCGCATGTCTCAAATATCTAGAGACCAGTCCACCATAGCCTCCATGGCGACTATGGATATGTCCTCCAAAGGGTGCCGTGAACACCTCCAATGGTCGTCCTTGTTTACCACAGCAGTCAAGGAAGGGACAATGCTATTTTTGGCAATGATACCATCCACCATTTTGGTGGTAGAGGTCGGGAGGCCAACCCCGTACATACACAACCTCTCAGCATAGTGCCCACCAGGCTCAACAGCCCAAAAGTGTTTATAGATAAATCCAAAGCTCAATCATCGCAAATCATGCAATTTATGCACTCATTCTTCATAAATCATGCAATTTTATGCAATCATTCTCAATTTCCTCTTTGCGTCCCTCACATTGCTTGGCCCTCACAACTTGGGCACTCCAGCATCTTCTGGCAACCCTCGAGGATAGGCAATTATCCAAAAATCCAAATGCAATTATTTTCAAAACATGTGAGCAATACATAAAATCTGTTCATGCCAGTAATTGCATTTAAGGCAATAAATCATATAGACAATTCGCATGCTCGTGTAAAAACATCATATCTCAAAAAGCATACTAGAGAAGGCGATAGAGTCAAGTAAATCATGTAGAGTTCGGAATGCCTTTGAAAACTTAGTAGTATCAGACTACCTACCTCGATATTCCTTGAATCGTATTCTTCATTACTCGACCCTGACCCATCTTAGTGAAACGTTGGATATTCATTAATAACAAGGATTCAAGTATTATTTTTCAGCCTTCATGGGTCATTATTAGGCATATAGATTAATGGCTAAATCTGCCTTTTAAAATCTATAGGCCCTTGCTTAGCGCGTTTCTAGGCTAGATCTAGAAGATCTTTATAGTTCTTAGGCTATAGTTATACTGAATAATCCTATGATTCTAAGTTTTATCATCTCATTAGGTCCACGTCATTACTATAGACACAACGGTTCTTTCGAATCGTCAATCAGAGTCCTACAACCTCCGTAATAGCATATTTAGAGTCAAAAAGTCACGGACGAACCAGATTGTCCATTTAGGGCCCACGCGTCATGGTTATCAGGATGCTCGCATGCCCTGGTCGAACCAGGACCCGCACATGCACATTGTGGGGCATCCAAATGCCACACCAGGGACCTCGTTCGTCCAAGCATGCATGCCCAAACGATGCACTATGACACGCGTCCTGGATGGCATCGTACGGACGCATCTTTGGCGTACCACACCCTTGGGATGCTTGGTTTGTGTGAATAGTTGGAACCTAGCTTTTCTTGGCATGTTCTCTGGTTAGGAAATGCCCGGATCCTGCCTAAAAGAAGGGAAAAACGGAGAGAGGGGAAAGAGGGCCTTACCTGGGTAGTCTAAGAGGGGACCCATTGCCAGAGGTGCACCCTTTTCTGCTCTGAAACCCTAGGTAGCTGAAAACCACGAAGAAGAGGGAAAACCCCAACTTCTGGTGAGACCATGGAAAACAAATGGAGAAGAAAAGAGAGAGGGGAATGGCCTGCCCAAGAAAACACTTGGGCCAGTGCCAAAATTTGTAGAGAATGGAAAGAGGGATTTTTTATTTTTCCAAAAATCCTATGCGGTACTAGCCGGAGAAGAAGAGAAGAATGAGGAGAAGAGGATGACTGGGGAGGAGGGCAACACGGGCTTTATAGCCTTGCGAAGGCGGTGTTGCACAAAGGTGGTGCCGCCATTGTTGCCTCCATACAGAGGTTGTTCTGGAAGTGTCGAGAATGGCGATGGCTGGAGTTAGGGGACGATCTAGGGGGGAGCCGTTAGTAAAATGGCCCCCTGTGTTTCCGGGTCGTTTAGTCTTAATTGTATCTTACAAAAATGCCCCTCTATCTTTAAAAGGACAAAACTTGGTCATATGAACTCCGTCTTCAGCGTTCTTTGAGGTGTTGGATTCCATTTTAAGTGTAGAATCTAATGGCACTAAGTTTCTCACAAATTCCTATGTTTCCTATTTAATTTAATACAAAATATCCAACTACCTATTAAGACTAGTAAACATACATTAATTTCGAAAATAGATAAGTTACAGCATCAGTGGTGGCATCGCGTGGACGTGTCTTTGGCACAGCATGGCGCGTCTCAACTCCCAGGACACCCGGTGCAACCTGGTTGAGCCAGGACCCGTGCCCCACATCGTGCACGCCCGAAGGCTACACCAGGGATCGTACCCCAGGCGTGCGTCGCCCACCACGCCCCTGGGATGCCTGGTTTGTGTGAATCGGGAGGAACCTACTTTTTCTTGACATGTTCTCTGGTTGGGAAACGCTCAGATCCGGCCTAAAAGAAGGGAAAAATGGAGAGAGGGGAAAGAGGGGCTTAGCTGGGTAGTTTAGGAGGGGACCCATCACCGGAGCTGCATCCTTTTCCGATCTGAAACCCTAGGTTGCCGAAAACCATGAAGAAGGGGGAAAACCCCAACTTCCGGTGATACCAAGGAAAACAAATGGAGAAGAAAAGAGAGAGGGGAACTGCTTGCCCGAAGAAAAGACTTAGGCGAGTGCCAAAATTTGCAGAGAACGGAAAGAGGGTTTTTCGATTTTGCCGGAAACCCTATGCTGTAGCAGCCGGAGAAGAAGAGAAGAATGAGGAGAAGACGATGACTGGGGAGGCGGGCAACGCGCGCATTATAGCTTCGTGAAGGTGGTGCTGCCCAAAGGAGGTGCCGCAATTGTTTCTGCCATACAGAAGCTGTTCTAGAAGGGGTGAGAATGGTGGTGGCTAGAGGTAGGGGACGACCTGGGGGGGAGCCGTTAGTAAAACAGCCCCTTGTGTTTTCAGGTCGTTCTGTTTTAATTGTATCTTACAAAAATGCGCGTCTATCTTCAAAAGGACAAAACTTGGTCATATGAACCCCGTTTTTGGTGTTCTTTGAGGCATTGGATTCCATTTCAAGTGTGGAATCTAATGACACTAGAGTCTCTTACAAATTCCAATATTTCCTATTTAATTTAAGAGAAAACATCCAACTACCTGTTATGACTAGTAAACATATATTAATTTAAAAAATAGATAAGTTACAGCATCAGTGGTGGCATCGCACGGACGTGTCTTTGGCGCAGCATGGTGCATCTCAAGTCCTCGGGCACCCCTTGCATCCTGGTCGAGCCAGGACTCATGCCCCACATCGCGCGCACTCGAAGGGCGTGCCAGGGATCATGCCCCGGACGTGCGTCTCACACCACGCCACTGGGATGTCTGGTTTGTGTGAATCGGGAGGAACCTGGCTTTTCTCGGCATGTTCTCCGATCGAGAAACGCCCAGATCCGACCTGAAAGAAGGGAAAAATAGAGAGAGGGGAAAGAGGGGCTTACTTGGATAGTCTGGGAGGGGATCCATCGCTGGAGGTGCAACCTTGTTTGCTCTGAAATCTGAGGTAGCCGAAAACCATGAAGAAGGGGGAAAACCCCAACTTCCGGTGAGACCAAGGAAAACAAATGGAGAAGAAAAGAGAGAGGGTAACGGCCTACCCAAAGAGAAGACTTGGGTCAGTGCCAAAATTTGCAGAGAAAGGAAAGAGAATTTGTCGACTTTGCCGGAACCCCTATGCTGTAGCAGCCGGAGGAGAAGAGAAGAGTGAGGAGAAGAGGATGACGGGCTTTATAGCCTTGCGAAGGCGGTGCTGCCCAAAGGCGGTGCCGCAATTGTTGCTACCATACAGAGGCTGTTCTAGAAGGCTCGAGAATGGCGGTGGCTTGAGGTAGGGGACGACCTGGCGGGGAGCCGTTAGTAAAACCGCCCCCTGTGTTTTTGGGTCGTTCTGTTTTAATTGTATCTTACAAAAATGCACCTCTATATTCAAAAGGACATAACTTGGTCATATGAACTCCGTTTCCAGCGTTCTTTGAGGCATTGGATTCCATTTTAAGTGTAGAATCTAATGGCATTGAGTTTCTCACAAATTCCTATATTTTCTATTTAATTTAAGGTAAAACATCCAACTACCAGTTAAGACTAGTAAACATACATTAATTTCGAAAATAGATCAGTTACAGCATCAGTGGTGGCATCGCGCGGACGTGTCTTTGGCGCAGCATGGCACATCTCAAGTCCCAGGGCACCCCGTGCATCCTGGTCGAGCCAGGACCCATGGCCTACATCGTGTGAACCCAAAGGTCGCGCTAGGGATTGTGCCCTGGGCGTGCATCGCCCACCACGCCCCTGTGATGCCTGGTTTGTGTGAATCGGGAGGAACCTACTTTTTCTTGGCATGTTCTCTGGTTGGGAAATGCTCAGATCGGGCCTAAAAGAAGGGAAAAATGGAGAGAGGGGAAAGAGGGGCTTAGCTGGGTAGTTTAGGAGGGGACCCATCACCGGAGCTGCATCCTTTTCCGATCTGAAACCCTAGGTTGTCGAAAACCATGAAGAAGGGGGAAAACCCCAACTTCCGGTGATACCAAGGAAAACAAATGGAGAAGAAAAGAGAGAGGGGAACTGCTTGCCCGAAGAAAAGACTTAGGCGAGTGCCAAAATTTGCAGAGAACGGAAAGAGGGTTTTTCGATTTTGCCGGAAACCCTATGCTGTAGCAGCCGGAGAAGAAGAGAAGAATGAGTACAAGAGGATGACTGGGGAGGAGGGCAATGCGAGCTTTATAGCCTCGTGAAGGCGGTGCTGCCCAAAGGCGGGGCAGCAATTGTTACTACCATACAGAGGCTATTCTAGAAGGGTCAAGAATGGCGGTGGCTAGAGGTAGGGGATGACCTGGCGGGGAGCCGTTAGTAAAACTACCCCCTGTGTTTTCGGGTTGTTCTATTTTAATTGTATCTTACAAAAATGCACCTCTATATTCAAAAGGACATAACTTGGTCATATGAACTCCACTTTTAGCATTCTTTGAGGCGTTTGATTCCATTTTAAGTGTAGAATCTAATGGCACTAAGTTTCTCACAAATTCCTATCTTTCCTATTTAATTTAAGCTAAAAAATTCAACTACCAGTTAAGACTAGTAAACATACATTAATTTCAAAAATAGATAAGTTACAGCATCAGTGGTGGCGTCGCGCGGACGTGTCTTGGGCGCAGCATGGAGGATCTTAGGTCCCGGGGCACCCCGTGCATCCTGGTCGAGCCAAGACCCATGGCCCACATTGCGTGCGCTCGAAGGCAGCGTCAGGGATTGTGCATGCCTGATTTGTGTGAAACAGAGGAACTTGGCTTTTCTAGGCATGTTCTCCGGTCGGGAAACGCCTGGATCCGGTTCGAAAGAAGGGAAAAATGGAGAGAGGGGAAAGAGGGGCTTACTTGGGTAGTCTAGGAGGGGACCCATCGCTGGAGGTGCTCCCTTTTTTGCTCTGAAACCTTAGGTAGCCGAAAACCACGAAGAAGGGGGAATACCCCAACTTCAGGTGAGACCAAGGAAAACAAATGGGGAAGAAAAGAGAGAGGGGAACGGCCTACCCGTAGAAAAGACTTGGGCCAGTCCCGATATTTGTAGAGAAAGGAAAGAGGGTTTTTTGATTTTGCCAGAAACCCTATGGTGTAGCAGCCGGAGAAGAAGAGAAGAATGAGGAGAAGAGGATGCCTGGCGAGGAGGGCAACACGGGATTTATAGCCTCGTGAAGGCCCTGCTGCCTAAAGGCAGTGCCGCAATTGTTGCCGCCATATAGAGGCTGTTCAAGAAGGGTCGAGAATGGCGTGGCTGGAGGTAGGGGATGACCTGGGGGGAGCCGTTAGTAAAATGGCTCCCTGCGTTTTCGGGTCACTCTGTTTTAATTGTTTCTTACAAAAATACGCCTCTATCTTCAAAAGGACAAAACTTGGTCATATGAACTCCGTTTTTAGCGTTCTTTGAGGCATTTGATTCCATTTTAAGTGTAGAATCTAATGGCACTGAGTTTCTCACAAATTCCTATCTTTCCTATTTAATTTAAGGTAAAACATCCAACTACCTGTTAAGACTAGTAAACATACATTAATTTCGAAAATAGATAAGTTATAGCATCAGTGGTGGCATCGCGCGGACATGTCTTGGGCGCAGCATGGTGCATCTCAGGTCCCAGGGCACCCCCGTGCATCCTGGTCAAGCCAGGACCCATGGCCCATATCGCGTGCGCCTGAAAGCTGCGCTAGGGATGGTGCCCCGGGCGTGCATCGCGCACCACGCCCCTAGGATGCCTGGTTTGTGTGAATCGGGAGGAACCTGACATTTCTCGGCATGTTCTCCGGTCGGGAAACGCCCAGATCCTGCCTGAAAGAAGGGAAAAATGGAGAGAGGGGAAAGTGGGGCTTACTTGGGTGGTCTAGGAGGGGACCCATCGCTGGAGGTGCGCCCTTTTTTGCTCTGAAATCCAAGCTAGCCGAAAACCACGAAGAAGGGGGAAAACCCCAACTTCCGGTGAGACTAGGGAAACCAAATGGAGAAGAAAAGAGAGAGGGCAATAGCTTGCCCGAAGAAAAGACTTGAGCCAGTGCTGAAATTTGCAGAGAAAGGAAAGAGGGTTTTTTGATTTTGCCGGAAACCCTATGCTGTAGGAGCCGGAGAAGAAGAGAAGAATGAGGAGAAGAGTATGATTGGGGAGGAGGGCACCATGGGCTTTATGGCCTCGCAAAGGCGGTGCTGCCCAAAGGCAGTGCTACCATTGTTGCCGCCATACAGAGGTTGTTCTGGAAGGGTCGAGAATGGCGGTGGTTGGATGTAGGGGACGACTTAGGGGGGAGCCATGGTCATATGAACTCCATTTTCGGCGTTCTTTATGGCGTTGGATTCCAATTTAAGTGTAGAATCTAATGGCACCGATTTTTCTCACAAATTCCTATGTTTCCTATTTAATTTAAGATAAAACATCCAACTACCTCTCAAGACTAGTAAACATATATTAATTTTGAAAATAGATAAGTTACAGCATCAGTGGTGGCATTGCGCGGACGCGTCTTTGGTGCAGCGTGGCACGTCTCAGCTCCTGTGGCACCCCATGCATCCTGGTCGAGCCAAGACCGGGGCCCCAGGTCGCACGCACCGGAAGGCCACGCCAGGGACCGTGTCCCAGGCATGCATAGCGCACCAAGCCCCGGGGACACCTGGTTTGTGTGAATCGAAAGGAACCTAGCATTTCTTTGCATGTTCTCTAGTAGGGAAATGCCCAAATCTGGCTTGAAAGAAGGGAAAAACAGAGATAGGGGAAAGAGGGGCTTACCTGGGTAGTCTAGGAGGGGACCCATCGCTGGAGGTGCGCCCTTTTTTGATCTAAAACCGCAGGTAGCTGAAAACCGCGAAGAAGGGGGAAAAGCCCAACTTCTGGTGAGACCAGGGAAAACAAATGGAGAAGAAAAGAGAGAGGGGAACGGCATGCTTGAAGAAAAGACTTGGGCTAGTGCCGAAATTTGCAGAGAACTGAAAGAGGGTTTTTTGATTTTGTCGGAAGCTCTATGCTGTAGGAGTAGGAAGAGAAGAGAAGAATGAGGAGAAGAGGATCACTGGGGAGGAGGGCAACGCGGGTTTATAGCCTTGCGAAGGCGGTGCTGCCCAAAGGCACTGTCGCCATTGTTGTCACCATACAGAGGACGTTCCGGAAGGGTTAAGAATGGCTGTGGCTGGAGGAAGGGGATGACCTGGGGGGATCCGTTTGTAATGTGGTCCCCTGTCCTTCCAGGTCATTCCATTTTAATTGTATCTTACAAAAATGCCCCTCTATCTTCAAAAGGACATAACTTGGTCAAATGAACTAAGTTTTTGGCATTCTTTGAAGCGTTGGATTCCATTTTAAGTGTAGAATCTAATGGCATTGAGTTTCTCACAAATTCCTATGTTTCCTATTTAATTTAAGATAAAACATCCAACTACCTCTTAAAACAAGTAAACATATATTAATTTCAAAAATAGATAAGTTACAGCATTAGTGGTGGCATCGCGCGGACGCGTCTTTGGTGTAGCATGGCGCGCCTCAGGTCTCATGGCACCCCGTGCATACTGTCGAGCCAGGACCAATGCCCCATGTCACATGCGCCTGAAGGTCGTACCAGGGACCGTGCCCTGGGAGTGCCTCGCGTACCACACCCTTGGGACGCCTAGTTTGTGTGAATCGGGAGGAACCTGGCTTTTCTTGGCTTGCTCTCCAGTCGGGAAACTCCTGGATCCGGCTTGAAGGAAGGGAAAAACAGAGAGAGGGAAAGAGGGGCTTACCTGGGTGGTCTAGGAGGGGACCCATTGCCAGAGGTGTGCCCTTTTCTGATCTGAAACCCTAGGTAGCCGAAAACCACGAAGAAGGGGGAAAACCGCAACCTCCGGTGACACCAGCGAGAACAAATGGAGAAGAAAAGAGAGAGGGGAACGGCCTACCCGAAGAAAAGACTTGGGCCAGTGCCAAAATTTGTAGAGAATGGAAAGAGGGTTTTTCGACTTTGCCGGAAACCCTATGCGGTAGCAGCCAGAGAAGAAGAGAAGAATGAGGAGAAGAGGATGACTGGGGAGGAGGGAATGCGAGCTTTATAGCCTCGCGAAGGCGGTGCTGCCCAAAAGCGGTGCCGCCGTTGTTGCTGCCATACAAAGGCTGTTCTGTAAGGGGCAAGAATGGCGGTGGCTGGATGTAGGGGATGACCTGAGGGGTGCCATAAGAAAAATGGCTCCCTGTGTTTTTCGGTTGTTCTGTTTTAGTTGTATCTTACAAAAATGCTCCTCTATCTTCGAAAGGACATAACTTGGTCACATGAACTCCATTTTCGGCGTTGGATTCCATTTTAAGTGTACAATCTAATGGCACTGATTTTTCTCACAAATTCTTGTGTTTCCTATTTAATTTAAGATAAAACATCCAACTACCTCTTAAGACTAGTAAACATATATTAATTTCAAAAATAGATAAGTTACAGCATCAGTGGTGGCATCGCGCAGACACGTCTTTGGCGCAGCATGGCGCGTCTCAGCTCCCATGGCACCCCGTGCATACTATCGAGCCAGGACCAGTGCCCTGGCGCGCCTTGCGTACCACACCCTTGGGATGCCTAGTTTGTGTGAATTGGGAGGAACCTGGCTTTTCTCGGCATGTTCTCCGGTCGCGAAACGCTTGGATCCGGCCTGAAAGTAGGGAAAAATGGAGAGAGGGGAAAGAGGAGCTTACTTGGGCAGTCTAGGAGGGGACCCATCGCCAGAGGTGCACCCTTTTCTGCTCTGAAACCCTAGGTAGCCAAAAACCACGAAGAAGGGGGAAAACCCAAACTTCAGGTGAGACCAGGGAAAACAAATGGAGAAGAAAAGAGAGAGGGGAACGGCCTGCCCGAAGAAAAAACTTGGGACAGTGCCGAAATGTGCAGAGAACGAAAAGTGGTTTTTTTGATTTTTCCAGAAACCCTATGCCGTAGCAGCCAGAGAAGAAGAGAAGAATGAGGAGAAAAGGATGACTGGGGAGGAGGGCAACGTGGGCTTTATAGCCTCGCAAAGGCGGTGCTGCCATTGTTCCCACCCTAAAGAGGCTGTTTTGGAAGGGGCGAGAATGGATGTGGCTGGAGGTAGGGGACGACCTGCAGGGTGCCGTTAGTAAAACGGCTCCCTATGTTTTTGCGTCATTCTGTTTTAATTGTATCTTACAAAAATACCCCTCTATCTTCAAAAGGACATAACTTGGTCACATGAAATCCGTTTTCGGTGTTCGATTCCATTTTAAGTGTAGAATCTAATGGCATGGATTTTCTCACAAATTCCTATGTTTCCTATTTAATTTAAGATAAAACATCCAACTACCCCTTAAGACTAGTAAACATATATTAATTTCAAAAATAGATAAGCATGGCGCGTCTCAGCTCCCGTTGCACCCCATGCATCTTGGTCGAGCCAGGACCGGTGCCCCACATCGCGCGCTCGCAAAAGCTGCGCCAGGGACCGTGCTCTGGGCGTGCGTAGTGCACCACGCCCCTGGGACGCCTGGTTTGTGTGAATCGACCCATCGTCGGAGCTGCGTCCATCTCTGATCTAAAACCCTAGGTAGTTGAAAACAGTGAAGAAGTGGGAAAAGCCCAACTTCTGGTGAGACCTGGGAAAACAAATGGAGAAGAAAAGAGAGAGGGGAACGGCATGCCCGAAGAAAGGACTTGGGCTAGTGCTGGAATTTGGAGAGAACTGAAAGAGGGTTTTTCGATTTTGCCTGAAACCCTATGCTGTAGTAGTAGGAGGAGAAGAGAAGAATGAGGAGAAGAGGATGACTGGGGAGGAGGGCAACGTGGGTTTATAGCCTTGCGAAGGCGGTGCTGCCCAAAGGCGGTGTCGCCATTGTTGCTGCCATACAGAGGCTGTTCCGGAAGGGTCAAGAATGGCGGTGGCTGGAGGCAGGGGACAACCTGGGGGGAGCCGTTTGTAAAATGGCCCCCTGTGCTTCCAGGTCATTTTGTTTTAATTGTATCTTACAAAAATGCTCCTCTATCTTCAAAAGGACAGAACATGGTCATATGAACTAAGTTTTCGGCATTCTTTGAAGTGTTGGATTCCATTTTAAGTGTAGAATCTAATGACATTGAGTTTCTCACAAATTCCTATGTTTCCTATTTAATTTAAGATAAAACATCCAACTACCTCTTAAAACAAGTAAACATATATTAATTTCAAAAATAGATAAGTTACAGCATCAGTGGTGGCATCGCGCGGACGCGTCTTTGGCACAGCATGGTGTGTCTCAGCTCCCATGACACCCCGTGCATCCTGGTCGAGCCAAGACCCGTACCCCATGTCACGCGCGGTCGAAGGACGCACCAAGCACCGTGCCCTGGGCGTGCGTCGCACACCACGCCCCTGGGACGCCTGGTTTGTGTGTATCGAGACGAAGCTAGCTTTTCCCAGCATGTTCTCCGATTAGGAAATGCCCGGATCCGACCTGAAAGTAGGGAAAAATGGAAGGAGGGGCTTACCTGGGTAGTCTAGGACGGGACCCATCACCGGAGGTGCGCCCTTTTCCGCTCTAAAACCCTAGGTAGCCGAAGACCACGAAGAAGGGGGAAAACCCCAAATTCCGGTGAGACTAGGGAAAACAAATGGAGAAGAAAAGAGAGAGGGGAACGGCCTCCTCGAAGAAAAGATCTTATAGGACATGAACTATGTTAAATGTTTCACTTTATTTCAATGCATTAAAGAATGCCAAAAACGGAGTTCGTATGAAGAAGTTACGGTCGTTTAAAGATCAGGGGCAGTTTTGTAAACTAAACAGAAAAACGAAAAAGACGAAAAACACAGGAGCCGTTTTGATAATGACACCCCCTGTCGTCTTCCACCTCGAGACTTCTCTAGAAAACCCTTTTTCTTGATTTCTCCAGAACACCCCAGGGGAAATGGCAGCGCCGCCATTGAGGAGCACCGCCTTCTCCCCTCTATAAAACCCCATATCCCCCTCTCCAAAAACACATTTTCCGACAACATTTGAACTGGGGTTTCTAGCAAAAATCGGAAACCCGTCTCTCTGCAATTTCCGGCAACGGCCAGGCCCTAGTCCGACCGGCCATTCTCCCATTTCCTCTCTTCTTTTCGGTCTTAGCAATGGAGTTTCCCCCCTTCTTCGAGTTTCCCAGCAACGTAAGATTTTCAGGAATGAGGGTTCCACCACCGAGAAAAAGGGTGTCCCCAGGCGACCCAGGTAAGCCGATTTTCCCCTACCTTCTCTCTGTGTGCTTCCCCCAGGCCAAATCCATACCGGATCTGGTTCTTTTCCCAGTCATTTTCCAGCCGGGTTTCCTGGTCGAAAAATGCTCCAAGCAGGCTTGGGCCAGCCCTGCACGAACAAGGCATCCCAGGGACGCCACGCTCCACGTTGCGCCTGGGACAGGGTCCCTGGGACGGGTTCCAGGCGTATGACAAATGTGTACATTGTCCCAGTTGCGCCCTTCGGGTGCGCGCGCGACATGGGGCACGGGTCCTTGCTTGACTAGGATACATGGGGTGCCCTGGGAGCTGAGACACGCCATGTTACACCAAAGGTGTGACCGTGCAATGCCATCCAGGATGTGCGTCATAGCGTCGCTTGAGCTTGCATGTGCTCATGCAAAACGCGGTCCCTAGCATGGCCTTTGGGGGTGCACGCACGTGAGGCGGTCGCGGTTCAACCAGGATGCACGGGTGTCTTGGGAACTGGGACACGTGGACCTAGTGAGACTTTAAAGTTTAGATTAAAGGACAAATTACAGAATTTAACTACTGAATAGTAGATCTAGATCATAGGATCTAGCCTGACAATGAATTAAGCAATTTAACTATTGAATAGTAGATCCACATCATAGGATCTAGCCTAACAATAAATTAGGCAAGGACCCATGGATCCTAAAAGGCAGATCTAGCAATCTAATAGATTGAAATTGATAAGGACTCCTTGTATCCATTCATACCCAGGAGTTTATAAACGAGACCTAGGGACGGGTTGAAGTGATAAAGGACGCGACTCCAAGAGACTTTGAGGTAGGTGCTCTATCGCTAGTACATATTTTAAAAGAGCCATGGTTGTTTTGAGAATGCATGTTTTAAGTATAAGTATATGACTTGTTTCGCATGACTTAATTTAGCATCCATATGATAAATACATTATGCATAGACATGTTTCTCAAACAATTGCATATATTGCATGATTTGTGAGCATTGAGTTCTTGAAAAATTGCATGTCCTTGAGGGTTACCAAAAGACGCTGGGTAGGCAGTTGTGAGGGACCCAAGGATGACATGCTTTGAAAAAGAGGTTTTTTCTTGTTTGATCTTATATGATTTGGGCTAATAAGCTCGTGGACGCTATGCTGAGAGGTCTGGGTTGGCCTCCAGCCTCTACCACTACTAGGTGGAATGGGTACCACGCCCAAGAAGGGCAACGTCCCTACGTCGACTGCATGTGGTACAGGGGGCTACCACTGGTGTCACGGCATTGGGTCGATGTGTCATATGCCCCGTGGAGGCTATGACCGAGTGTCCTCAAGTACCCGGGGGCCACACGGTAGCGAGGTCGTGGGCATAGTTGGGCCCTATGGTTTCGTGGATTTACTTGCATTGCATATGGCATGACATGAGGTTGGTCGACCATACCATACCAGATATCCATGAGTTGGATTCAATGGAGCATCTTATGCATATCATTATGTTTATGATATATGATACTTTCGACTTGGATTATGCTATTCTTTAAGTCGTCAGTATTCCTGTTCAACAGTGGTTTTTAATATCGATATTGAACATGATTGACTCCTACTGAGTATAGTATGTACTCACCCTATCCTTAACATTTTTCAGGATACTTCCACTTACAAATAGAAGACGCCTCAGGAGATATTAGTGCTACGAGCAAGTAGATCAAAAGGAGACAACTATACATGTGAGTAAACTCTCTACCCTTTGGACATGTATTTATATTTATTTATAGTTGGGCTATGTGCTCTGATTGGATAGACCTGGGGAAAACACTTATGATTTCTAAAGTTTTTCAAAAAATACTTTGGTTGTTGTGAAAGCAAATGACACTCAGGGTTTTCAAAACGAGTTTAAAACTAAAGATTTTTCGCTGCATTGCATGGTTTTTATAAAATGGTTTTCAAATGGGGATGCATCTCGCCTTAGGAATTAGGTATTGTGTTTAAAAATGCATGGGAAAACCCAGGTCGTCACAGTTGGTATTAGAGCCCAGGTTTTATCCTTTCACAGCCAGTCCAGCATGTCCAAGGGTCATAGACAATAGAGAAAATCAAGGAGAAGTAGTATAAATAGGAGTAGTAGATATGACTACTTCTAATTGAGGATTACAATATTAATGCACAAGGTAGTTCACCATAAATAAATAGGTAAAACATAGCTTGGTCTAACAAATAATTAGGCAGAGGATAGTGCAACCTTTATCCAAAATCTAGTCTAAGACGACTTAAGGATTAAGGATTGTTGTGTGGTGCAAATATAAAAACTAATATATGGATCATATTATGAGAATGATGAATGAGGATGTTAGTGAACTTGTTAGTAGATAGTTCTGAACTGTAAGAGATCAATCTCACCAAAGATAAGAAAATCGAAGATACCATCATAAAGAATATCAAAATATGAGTACACTATCACAAGGATATGATATGTGTATGATAGGGAATGTAAAAGACAGACTTTGAGAAGGTTTTGATGATAATCTAAGAGGGATGAGAATGCAAGATCATATTAGGAGATAACTGTGACACGTACTGGTCACAAAGGTATGGATTCTGAAGGACTTAGCTCAATTTTGGATACCTTACTTGGAGTCTTATGAAGAGTGAAGTGCTATCGATTAATAACTACTTGAGTATTATGGAACAAAGCCGAAGATGTATACAAGTGACATATTATGTGATAGGGAAATGAATTCGACCGAGTTATCAAAAGATTTTTTACAATAATATTGGGGATGATAGATCTGTGATAATAGATTGATCCTAACATGAACTTGTAAAGTATAGCATGACCAAAACGTCAATGCCATTACGTAAAGGAATAGATGAAGTATCAATTATATGCAACAAAGCATATAGAGACATTGATCCAGGTAGACTAAATGAGGATTTTGAAGAAAAGAGAGAAAGGGATAACTATAAGTATTCAATGAATATTGAATAGTCAAAAGAAGATGATCATGACTCTATGAAGATACATACAATTCTATCATCTTGAATCCTATAGGAAGGTAGATCAAACAAATGCAAAGGAATAATACTAGGTGAGTTGGTGATCTTATTGTAAAAAAGTATAAAAGAGAGAAAGCATATGGGGTTTAAGACTTTGAGTAGAGTATCAAATTTCAGGAGATTATGCGACAAGAAATTTTCAAAGAGGAATGGTGACCAACTAGGAATGAAATTCTACAAATAGTTTGACATCAATTATTATAATTAGATTCTTATCAAATCCATTAGCTTATGGGGAACACCAATGGATATAGTCCATAAAAAGGAAAAATTTGGTGATATCTCACCTTGCCAATAAAATATATTGAAAAAGGAATTAAGTCAGGATAGTGACTTATCCATTCAGCAAGTAGGGTACCATCAAGGATCAAATTGAGGCCTTACTATCATAGATTGGAAGAGCAAATATCTTAAAACCATTATTTAGTCATTACCTTTAGAGTACTGTTGACTAAAATAAGAGTATCCCACCATATTTAATCAAGTATGTTAGTATCTATGAGTTAGTAGTCGAAGTTATATATACTCAAAGGGATATTATAAGTATTTGGATAGGAGTTTTACCTAAAAGAAGATTACTTGATTGGACTAAGTCATTTGAGGGTATGAGGTCAGTTGATTAGGCCACATCATGGAGGAGCTACAAGTACGATAAATACAATAACAACTGAGACAGTTGCAAAAATAAGAAGTGATCTAAACCAATGTGAAAGATTTTTCAAACCTTAGTGGCTACCATGACAAGGTGAAGAAATTACTTTGGGTCTGAGAAATACTGCTGACTTGGATTAAAACCAAAGGTAGATAAGTACCGATCACTTTAGAAACCCTTGAGCTTATGACGAAAATATATATGAAAAGAGACCAATAGGTAATCAAATAAAGTTTTTCTATGTGTCTACGAAAATGTTCCATGCTTACCTAAGTTTTTTTCAAAAATTGATGATTTAACAGCTTCAGCATAACTTGATGTAGTAGCTATCGAACGAGAACTGCTAGTATAAGCCAAGTATGAGGGATAAAATTTGAGGAATTGAGAGAATCACTACTTATGAGGATACCTCTTGACAATACAGACTGCATGGTTGATGATAAAGCCTTGATGAAAGATTGAACAATATATTGACATAGGGGATGGAAGGAGAAAAGGTGAGATGGCTAGCACACTATAAGGTGAAAATTTAATGTTACGTTGCCTTTAGACAAATAGTTAGTTGATATGAGCATATACCAAGTACGAAAAAATCAATTGAAGGAATCTCCTAAGGACTAACCCTACTGGATTGAGTAAAGAACTTTTGGACTGAAAGGTTACGAAGAAAACTATCAAGCAAAGAAAGGACAAAGAGGATGATGACAAAGGATTCAACCATGACCTAGTAAGGGTACTCGGTTATGAATAAGAGACTTTTGCATAAATGAGAACATTGTTGAAAATCCTAATGACAAATTGATGTGAATAGTGAGATAGGCCTCTGGACGAGAACATTTGACCCAAGATGATGAATCAACCATTAACATTTGACATGAGTTTGGATGAAATCTTCACGGAGAAAAGCGTTTAATGAATTCAATAATTATGAAACTCGATATAGAGTTAGGACATTTTACTTTCAGTATATGATAAGGTCCTTGATGGAAGATGCTACTAATTGGCTTTCATGATTTTATTTTGAATGTAACTTTGGTCAAGGAATCAAGTCACATATGGAAGACGACAGACAGTTGAAATTCGAAGTTAATCAAGGGTTTAGTTGTAGAGCACATGATACCATGTCAGTTATTGAAGTATCTTGGGGACAAATATAAAAGGTAAGAAGCAAAGTTAGACACAATAGAAAGAAGGTAACCTTTTTGGAGTTGTGGATGATGAAGAGATCACTAAATGAAAGACAAGAAGAAAAAGGGATCATCCTATGATATTCAAAAAGGACTATGAGAATTAAGATAATATGATCTTGAAAGAAGTATGGAGTAATTTATTGGACATCTTATAGGACATGAACTGTGTTAAATGTTTTACTTTATTTCAAATAGTAAATGAAGGAATTTGAGAGGAAACATGGTACCATTAGATTCTACTCGAAAAATGGAATCCAACGCCTCAAAGAACGCCGAAAACAGAGTTCGTATGAAGAAGTTACAGTCGTTTAAGGATCAGGGGCAGTTTTGTAAATTAAACAGAAAAACGAAAAAGACGAAGAACGTAGGGGGCCGTTTTGATAATGGCACCCCCTGTCATCTTCCACCTCCAGACTTCTCCAGAAAACCCTTTTTCCTGATTTTTCCAAAACACCCCAGGGGAAATGGCGGCACTGCCATTGAGGGGCATCACCTTCTCCCCTCTATAAAAGCCCCATATCCCCCTCTCCAAAAACATGTTTTCTGGCAACTTTTGGACTGGGGTTTTTGGCAAAAACTGGAAACTTATCTCTCTGCAATTTTCGGCAACGGCCAGGCCCTAGTCGGGCCGGCCATTCTCCCATTTCCTCTCTTCTTTCCAGTCTTAGCAATGGAGTTTCCCCCCTTCTTCGAGTTTCCCAGCAACGTAAGGTTTTTAGGAATAAGGTTTCCACCACCGAGAAAAAGGGCGTCCCCAGGCGACCCAAGTAAACCTATTTTCTCCTACCTTCTCTATGTGTGCTTCCCCAGACATTTTCTAGCAGGGTTTCCTAGTCGAAAAATGCTCCAAGGCGTCCCAGGGACGCCATGCTACACGTTGCGCCTGGGACAGGGTCCCTGGGATAGGTTCTAGGCGTACGACAAATACGTACACTGTCCTAGGTGCGCGCGCGACCTGGGGCATGGGTCCTGGCTCAACTAGGATACATGGGGTGCCTTGGGAGTTGAGATGCGCCATGTTACACCAAAGGTGTGTCTGTGCGATGCCATCCAGGATGCGCGTCATAGCGCATCGCTTGAGCTTGCATGTGCGCGTGCGGTCCCTGGCACGACCTTTGGGCACACACGCATGTGAGCCGGTCGCGGTTCGACCAGGATGCATGGGTGTCCTGGGAACTGGGACATGCGGACCTAATGAGACTTTAAAGTTTAGATTAAAGGACAAATTACAGAGTTTAACTACTGAATAGTAGATCCAGATCATAGGATCTAGCCTAACAATGAATTAGGCAGTTTAACTATTGAATAGTAGATCCACATCAAAGGATCTAGCCTAAAAATAAATTAGGCAAGGACCCATGGACCCTAAAAGGCAGATCTAGCAATCTGATAGATTGAAATTGATAAGGACTCCTTGTATCCATTTATACCCAGGAGTTTATAAACGAGACCCAGGGACGGGTTGAAGTGATAAAGGACGCGACACCAGGAGACTTTGAGGTAGGTTCTCTATCGCTAGTACATATTTTAAAAGAGCCATGGTTGTTTTGAGAATGCATGTTTTAAGTATAAGTATATGACTTGTTTAGCATGACTTAATTTAGCGTACATATGATAAATACACTATGCATGGACATGTTTCGCAAACAATTGCATATATTGCATGATTTGTGAGCATTGAGTTCTTGAAAAATTACATGTCCTTGAGGGTTACCAAAAGACGCTAGAGTGCCCAAAAGACGTTGGGTAGGCAGTTGTGAGGGCTAGGCAGTTGTGAGGGACCCAAAGAGGACAGGTTTTGAAAAAGAGGTTTTTTCTTATTTGATCTTATATGATTTGGGCTAATAAGCTCGTGGGCGCTATGCCGAGAGGTCTGGGTTGGCCTCCAGCCTTTACCACTACTAGGTGGATTGGGTACCACGCCCAAAAAGGGCAACGTCCCTACGTCGACTGCATGTGGTACAGGGGGCTACCACTGGTGTCACGACACTGGGTCGATGTGTCATATGCCCCATGGAGGCTATGACCAAGTGTACTCAGGTACCTGGGGACCACACGGTGGCGAGGTCCTGGGCATAGTTGGGCCCTATGGTTTCATGGATTTACTTGCATTGCATATGGCATGACATGAGGTTGGATTCAGTGGAGCATCTTATGCATATCATTATGTTTATGATATATGATACTTTCGACTTGGATTATGCTATTCTTTAAGTCGTCAGTATTCCAGTTCGATAGTGGTTTTTAATATCGATATTGAACATGATTGTTCGAACATGCACATGTTTCTAATAGCATATGATTTTAAACATAGCATGCATTGCAAAACTAGTAGTGATAGACTCCTATTGAGTATAGTATATACTCACCCTATCCTTAACATTTTTCAGGATAGTTCCACTTACAAATAGAAGACACCTCAAGAGATATTAGTGCTACGAGCAAGTAGATCAAAAGGAGACAACTATACATGTGAGTAAACTCTCTACCCTTTGGGCATGTATTTGTATTTATTTACAGTTGGGCTGTGTGCTGTGACTGGATAGACCTGGGGAAAACACTTCTGATTTCTAAAGTTTTTCAAAGAATACTTTGGTTGTTGTGAAAGCAAATGACACTCGGGGTTTTCAAAATGAGTTTAAAACTAAATATTTTCCGCTGCATTGCATGGTTTTTATAAAATAGTTTTCAAATAGGGATGCATCCTGCCTTAGGAATTAGGTATTGCATTTAAAAATGCGTGGGAAAACCCGAGTCGTCACAATAACGGCCTCCTCAAAGAAAAGACTTGGGCCAGTGTCGAAATTTGCAAAGAATGGAAAGAGGGTTTTTTTATTTTTCCAAAAACCTTATGCTGTAGTAGCCGGAGAAGAAGAGAAGAATGAGGAGAAGAGAATGACTGGGGAGGAGGGCAACGCGGGCTTTATTGCCCCCGAAGGCGGTGCTACCCAACGATGGTGCCGCCATTGTTGCCGCCTTACAGAGGCTATTCTGGAAGGGTCGAGAATGGCAGTGGCTGGAGGTAGGGGATGACTTAGTGGGGTGCCGTTAGTAAAACAGCTCCCTATGTTTTTGGGTCATTCTGTTTTAATTGTATCTTACAAAAAAGGCCCTCTATCTTTGAAAGGACATAACTTGGTCATATGAACTCCATTTTCGGCATTTTTTGAGGAGTTGGATTCGACCAAAAACCCTGTGCTCTAGCAGCCATAGAAGAAGAGAAGAATGAGGAGAAGAGGATGATTGGGGAGGAGGGCAACGTAGGCTTTATTGCCTCGCGAAGCCATTGCTACCCAAAGGCGGTGCCGCCGTTGTTGCTGCCTTACAGAGGCTATTCTAGAAGGGTTGAGAATGGCGGTGGATGGAGGTAGGGGATGACTTGGTGGAGTGCCGTTAGTAAAACAGCTCCCTCTATTTTTGGGTCGATTTGTTTTAATTTTATCTTACAAAAAAGGCCCTCTATCTTTGAAAGGACATAACGTGGTCATATGAACTCTGTTTTTGGGGTTATTTGATGCGTTGGACTCTACTGAAAACCCTGTGCTCTGGCATCCATAGAAGAAGAGAATAATGAGGAGAAGAGGATGACTGGGGAGGAGAGCAACTCAGGCTTTATTGCCTCGCGAAGGCGGTGCTTTCAAAGGCGTTGCTGCCTCACAGAGGCTATTCTGGAAGGGTCGAGAATGGCGGTGGCTGGAGGTAGGGGATGATCCGGTGGGGTGCTGTTAGTAAGACCGCTCCCTGTGTTTTCAGGTCGTTCAGTTTTAATTGTATCTTACAAAAATGCCCCTCCATCTTCGAAAGGACATAACTTGGTTATATGAACTTCGTTTTCGGCGTTCTTTGAGGCATTGGATTCCACTTTAAGTGTAGAATCTAATGACACTAATTTTTCTCACAAATTCCTATGTTTTCTATTTAATTTAAGATAGAACATCCAACTACCTCTTAAGACTGGTAAACATATATTAATTTCGAAAGTAGATAAGTTACAACATCAGTGGTGGCAATGTGCGGACGCGTCTTTGGCAGAGCATGGCGCGTCTCAGCTCCCATGGTACCTCGTGGATCTTGGTCGGTTTAGGCGCACACCTGAAGGCCACGCCAGGGACCATGCCCCGAGCTTGCGTCACCCACCACGCCCCTTGGACGCCTGGTTTTTGTGATTCGGGAGGAACCTGGCTTTTCTCGGCATGTTCTTCGATCGGGGAACGTCTGGATCTGTCCTGAAAGAAATGAAGAAAGGAGAGAGGGGAAGGAGGTGCTTACCTAGGTGGTCTAGGAGGGTACCCATTGCCGGAGGTGCACCCTTTTCCTCTCTGAAAACCTAGGTAGCCGAATACCACGAAGAAGGGGGAATACTGCAACTTCCGGTGAGACCAGGGAAAACAAATGGAGAAGAAAAGAGAGAGGGGAATGGCCTACCCGAAGAAAAGGCTTGGGCTAGTGTAAAAATATGCAGAGAATGGAAATAGGGTTTTTCAATTTTTCCAAAATCCCTATGCTCTAGCAGCCATAGAAGAAGAGAAGAATGAGGAGAAGAGGATGACTGGGCAGGAGGGCAACGTGGGCTTTATTGCCTCAGGAAGCCGGTGCTGCCGAAGGGCAGTGCTGCCATTGTTGCTGCCTTACAGAGGCTATTCTGGAAGGTTCGAGAGTGGCAGTGGCTAGAGGTAGGGGACGACCCGGTGGGGTGTCGTTTGTAAAACAGCTCCCTATGTTTTCGGGTGGTTCTGTTTTAATTGTATCTTACAAAAAATGCCCTCTATCTTTGAAAGGACATAACTTGGTCATATGAACTCCATTTTTGGCGTTCTTTGAGGAGTTGGATTCGACCGAAAACCCTATGCTCTGGCATCCATAGAAGAAGAGAAGAATGAGGAGAAGAGGATGACTGGGGAGGAGGACAATGCAGGCTTAATTGCCTCGCAAAGGCGGTGCTGCCATTGTTGCTGCCTCGCAGAGGCTATTCTGGAAGGGTTGAGAATGGCGGTGGCTGGAGGTAGGGGATGACCTAGTGGGGTGCCGTTAGTAAAATAGCTCCGTGTGTTTTCAGGTCATTCTATTTTAATTGTATCATACAAAAATTCCCCTCTATCTTCGAAAGGACATAACATGGTTATATGACCTCTATTTTCGGCGTTCTTTGAGGCGTTCAATTCCACTTTAAGTGTAGTATCTAATGGCACTGATTTGTCTCACAAATTCCTTTGTTTTCTATTTAATTTAAGATTAAACATCCAACTACCTCTTAAGACTGGTAAACATATATTAATTTCGAAAATAGATAAGTTACAGCATCAGTGGTGGAATCGTGCGGACGCGTCTTTGGCACAACATGGCGCGTCTCAGCTCCCATGGAACCTTGTGCATCCTGGTCGAGCCAGGAACCCATGCCCCAGGTTGCTCACACCCGAAATTCGCGCTAGGGACCGTGCCCCAAGCGCGCGTAGCCCACCATGCCCCTTGAACTCCTGGTTTTTGTGAATTGGGAGGAACCTGGCTTTTCTCGGCATGTTCTCTGGTCAGGGAACGTCTAGATCTGTCCTGAAAGAAATGAAAAGTGGAGAGAGGGGAAGGAGGTGCTTACCTGGGTGGTCTAGGAGGTGACCCATTGCCGGAGGTGCGCTGATTTCCGCTCTGAAACCCTAGGTTGCCGAAAACCACGAAGAAGGGGGAAAACCCCAACTTTCGGTGAGACCAGGGAAAACAAATGGAGAAGAAAAGAGAGAGGGGAATGGCCTGCCCGAAGAAAAGACTTGGGCCAGTGTCAAAATTTACAGAGAATGAAAACAGGGTTTTTCGATTTTGCCGAATTCCCTATGCTCTAGCAACCGTAGAAGAAGAGAAGAATGAGGAGAAGAGGATGACTGGGCAGGAGGGCAACACGGGCTTTATTGCCTAGCAAAGCAAGTGCTGCCCAAAGGCGGTGCCGCCATTGTTGCTGCCTTACAGAGGCTATTCTGGAAGGGTCGAGAATGGCTGTGGCTGGAGGTAGGGGACTACCTAGTGGGATGCCGTTAGTAAAACAGCTCCTTGTGTTTTCATGTCTATCTGTTTTAATTGTATCTTACAAAAATGCCCCTCCATTTTCGAAAGGACATAACTTGGTTATATGAACTCCGTTTTCGGCGTTCTTTGAGGCGTTGGATTCAACTTTAAGTGTAGAATCTAATGGCACTGATTTTTCTTATATATTCCTATGCTTCCTATTTAATTTAAGATAAAACATCCACCTACCTCTTAAGACTAGTAAACATATATTAATTTCGTAAGTAAATAAGTTACAGCATCAGTGGTGGCATTGTGCGGACGCGTCTTTGGCATGGCATGGCGCGTCTCAGCTCCCATGGCACCTCGTGGATCTTGGTCGAGCCAGGAGCCTATGCCCAACGTTGCGCACACCCAAAGGCAATGCCAGGGACCGTGCCCCAAGCGTGCATCGCCCACCACGCCCGTTGGATGCCTGGTTTTTGTGAATCGGGAGGAACTTGGCTTTTCTCGGCATGTTCTCCGATTGGGGAACGTCTAGATCTGTCCTGAAAGAAATGAAAAAAGGAGAGAGGAGAAGGAGGTGCTTACCTGGGTGGTCTAGGAGGGGACCCATTGCCAGAGGTGTGCCCTTTTCCGCTCTGAAAACCTAGGTAGCCAAAAACCACGAAGAAGGGGGAAAACCGCAACTTCCGGTGAGACTAGGGAAAACAAATGGAGAAGAAAAGAGAGAGGGGAATGGCCTGCCCGAAGAAAAGGCTTGGGCCAGTGTAAAAATTTGCGGAGAACGGAAACAGGGTTTTTTGATTTTGCCAAAATCCCTATGCTCTAGCAGCCGTAGAAGAAGAGAAGAATGAGGAGAAGAGGATGACTGGGCAGGAGGGCAACGCGGGCTTTATTGCCTAGAGAAGCCGGTGCTGCCCAAGGGCGGTGCTGCTGTTGTTGCTGCCTTACAGAGGCTATTCTGAAAGGGTCGAGAATGGCAATGGCTGGAGGTAGGGACGACTTGGTGGGGTTCCTTTAGTAAAACGGCTCTCTGTGTTTTCAGGTGGTTCTGTTTTAATTGTATCTTACAAAAATGACCATCTAACTTCGAAAGAACATAACTTGGTCATATGAACTCTGTTTTCGGTGTTGTTTGAGGCATTGGATTCCATCGAAAACCCTGTGATCTAGCAGCCTTAGAAGAAGAGAAGAATGAGGAGAAGTGGATGATTGGGGAGGAGGGCAATGCAGGCTTGATTGCTTCGTGAAGGCGGTGCCGCCATTGTTACTGCCTTACAGAGGCTATTCTGGAAGGGTTATGAATGGCGGTCACTGAAGGTAGGGGACGACCTGGTGGGGTGCCGTTAGTAAAACAGCTCCTTATGTTTTCAGGTCATTCTGTTTTAATTGTATCTTACAAAAATGCCCCTCCATCTTCGAAAGGACATAACTTGGTTATATGAACTCCGTTTTCGGTGGTCTTTGAGGTGTTGGATTCCACTTTAAGTGTAGAATCTAATGGCACTGATTTTTCTCACAAATTCCTTTTTTTTCTATTTAATTTAAGATTAAACATCCAACTACCTCTTAAGACTGGTAAACATATATTAATTTCGAAAATAGATAAGTTACAGCATCAGTGGTGGAATCGTGCGGACGCGTCTTTGGCACAACATGGCGCGTCTCAGCTCCCATGGCACCTCGTGCATCCTGGTCGAGCCAGGAACCCATGCCCCAGGTTGCTCACACCCAAAAGTCGCGCTAGGGACCGTGTCCCAAGCGTGCGTAGCCCACCACGCCCCTTGGACGCCTGGTTTTTGTGAATCGGGAGGAACCTGGCTTTTCTCGGCATGTTCTCTGGTCAGGGAACGTCTAGATCTGTCCTGAAAGAAATGAAAAGTGGAGAGAGGAGAAGGAGGTGCTTACCTGGGTGGTCTAGGAGGTGACCCATTGCCGGAGGTGCGCCCTTTTCCGCTCTGAAACCCTAGGTAGCCGAAAACAATGAAGAAGGGGAAAAACCACAACTTCCGGTGAGACCAGGGAAAACCAATGGAGAAAAAAAGAGAGAGGGGAATGGCCTGCCCGAAGAAAAGACTTGGGCCAGTGTCAAAATTTGCAGAGAACGGAAACAGGTTTTTTTGATTTTGCCAAAATCCCTATGCTTTAGCAGCCGTAGAAGAAGTGAAGAATGAGGAGAAGAGGATGATTGGGCAGGAGGGCAACGCGGGCTTTATTGCCTCGGGAAGGTAGTGCTGCTCAAAGGGGGTGCCGCCACTGTTGCTGCCCATAGAGGCTACTCTGGAAGGGTTGAGAATGGCAGCGGCTGGAGGTAGGGGACGACCTGGGGGGGTGCCGTTAGTAAAACAGATCCCTGTGTTTTTGGGTCTATCTGTTTTAATTGTATCTTACAAAAATGGCCATCTAACTTCGAAAGAACATAACTTGGTCATATGAACTCTATTTTCAGCATTGTTTGAGGCATTGGATTCCACCGAAAACCCTGTTCTCTAGCAGCCATAGAAGAAGAGAAGAATGAGGAGAAGTGGATGACTGGGGAGGAGGGCAATGCAGGCTTGATTGCTTCGTGAAGGCGGTGCTGCCCAATGGCGGTGCCACCATTGTTACTGCCTTACAGAGGCTATTCTGGAAGGGTTATGAATGGCGGTAGCTAGAGGTAGGGGACGACCTGGTGGGGTGCCGTTAGTAAAACAGCTCCTTATGTTTTCAGGTCGTTCTGTTTTAATTGTATCTTACAAGAATGCCCCTCCATCTTCGAAAGGACATAACTTGGTTATATGAACTTCGTTTTCGGTGTTCTTTGAGGCGTTGGATTCCACTTTAAGTGTAGAATCTAATGGCACTGATTTTTCTCACAAATTCCTTTCTTTTCTATTTAATTTAATATTAAACATCCAACTACCTCTTAAGACTGGTAAACATCTATTAATTTCGAAAGTAGATAAGTTACAGCATCAGTGGTGGCATCGTGCGGTCGCATCTTTGACACATCATGGTGTGTCTCAGCTCCCATGGCTCCTCGTGCATCCTGGTCAAGCCAGGAACCCATGCCCCACGTTGCGCACACCCAAAGGCCGCGGCAGGGACCGTGCCCCAAGCATGCGTCGCCCACCATGCCCCTCGGACGCCTGGTTTTTGTGAATCGGGAGGAACCTGGCTTTTCTTGGCATGTTCTCCGGTCGGGGAATGTCTGGATCTGTCCTGAAAGAAATGAAAAATGGAGAGAGGGGAAGGAGGTGCTTACTTGGGTGGTCTAGGAAGGGACCCATTGCCGGAGGTGCGCCCTTTTCTGCTCTGAAACCCTAGGTAGCCGAAAACAACGAAGAAGGGGAAAAACCCCAACTTTCGGTGAGACCAGGGAAAACCAATGGAGAAAGAGAGAGAGAGGGGAATGGCCTGCCCAAAGAAAAGACTTGGGCCAGTGTCAAAATTTGCAGAGAACGGAAACAGGGTTTTTCGATTTTGCCAAAATCCCTATGCTCTAGCAGCCGTAGAAGAAGAGAAGAATGAGGAGAAGAGGATGACTAGGCAAGAGGGCAATGCCAGGTTTATTGGCTTGCGAAGCCGGTGCTGCCCAAAGGCGGTGCCGCCATTGTTGCTGCCTTACAGAGGCTATTCTGGAAGGGTTATGAATGGTGGTAGCTTGAGGTAGGGGATGACCTAGTGTCGTGCCGTTCGTAAAATAGATCCCTATGTTTTTGGGTCTTTCTGTTTTAATTGTATCTTACAAAAATGGCCCTCTATCTTCGAAAGGACATAACTTGGTCATATGAACTCCATTTTCAACGTTCTTTGAGGCGTTGGATTCCACCGAAAACCCTGTGCTCTAGCAGCCGTAGAAGAGCAGAACAATGAGGAGAAGAGGATGACTGGGGAGGAGGGCAACGCAAGCTTTATTGCCTCGCGAAGGCGGTGCCCCCATTGTTGCTGCCTTACAGAGGCTATTCTGGAAGGGTCGAGAATGGCGGTGGTTGGAGGTAGGGGACGACCTGGTGGGGTGCCGTTCATAAAACATCTCTCTGTGTTTTTAGGTCATTCTATTTTAATTGTATGTTACAAAAATGCCCCTCTATCTTCGAAAGGACATAACTTGGTCATATGAACTCCGTTTTCAACGTTCTTTGAGGCGTTGGATTCTAGTTTAAGTGTAGAATATAATGGCACTCACAAATTCCTATGTTTCTTATTTAATTTAAGATTAAACATCCAACTACGACTTAATACTAGCAAACATATATTAATTTTGAAAGTAGATAAGTTACAGCATTAGTGGTGGCATTGTGCTGACCTGTCTTTAGCATAGCATGGTGCGTCTCAAATCCCATGGCACCTCATGGATCTTGGTCGAGCCAGGAACCCATGCCCCACATTGCGCACACCCAAAGGCCACGCCAAGGACCATGACCAGAGTGTGCGTCGCCCACCATTCCCCTTGGACGCCTGGTTTTTGTGAATCGGGAGGAACCTGGCTTTTCTTGGCATGTTCTCCGGTCGGGGAACGCCTAGATCTGTCCTGAAAGAAATGAAAAATGGAGAGAGGGGAAGGAGGTGCTTACCTGGGTGGTCTAGGAGGGGGCCCATTGCTGGAGGTGCGCCCTTTTCCACTCTGAAACCCTAGGTGGCCGAAAACCACGAAGAAGGGGGAAAACCCCAACTTCGGTGAGACCAGGGAAAACAAATGGAGAAGAAAAGAGAGAGGGGAATGGCCTGCCTGAAGAAAAGTCTTGGGTCAGTGTCAAAATTTGTAGAGAACGGAAATAGGGTTTTTCGATTTTGCCGAAATCCCTATGCTCTAGCAGCCGTAGAAGAAGAGAAGAATGAGGAGAAGAGGATGACTGGGGAGGAGGGCAACGCAGGCTTTATTGCCATACGAAGGTGGTGGTGCCCTAAGGTGGCGCCGCCATTGTTGCTGCCTTACAAAGGCTGTTCTAGAAGGGTCAATAATGGTGGTGGCTGGAGGCAGGGGACGACCTGGTGGGGTGCCGTTAGTAAAATAGCTCCCTGTGTTTTTGGGTCATTTTGTTTTAATTGTATCTTACAAAAATGGCCCTCTATCTTCGGAATGGCATAACTTGGTCATATGAACTTCGTTTTCGGCGTTGGATTCCAGTTTAGTGTAGAATCTAATGGCACTTATTTTTCTCACAAATTATTTTTTTTCCTATTTAATTTAAGATTAACCATCCACCTACCTCTTAAGACTAGTACACATATATTAATTTCGGAAATAGATAAGTTACAGCATGAGTGGTGGCATCCCCCAGACGCGTCTTTAGTGCAGCATGGCGCGTCTCAGCTCGCATGGCACCATGTGCATCATGGTCGAGCCAGGAACCCATGCCCCACGTCGCACACACTCGAAAGCCGCGCCAGGGACCGTGGCCCGAGCGTGCGTCACGCACCACACCGCTGAGACGCCTAGTTTTTGTGAATCAGGAGGAACCTGGCTTTTCTCCTCATGTTCTCTAGTAGGGGAACGCTCGGAACTGACTTAAAAGAAATGAAAAATGGAGAGGAGGGAAGGAGGGGCTTACCTGGGTGGTCTAGGAGGGGACCCATCGCTGGAGGTGGGCCCTTTTCTGCTCTGAAACACTAGGTAGCCCAAAACCATGAAGAAGGGGGAAAGCCGCAACTTCTGGTGAGACCAGGGAAAACAAATGGAGAAGAATAGAGAGAGGGGAATGGCTTGCCCGAAGAAAAGACTTGGGTGAGTGTCAAAATTTGTAGAGGACGGAAACAAGGTTTTTCGATTTTGCCGAAAACCCTATGCTCTAACAGTAGTAGAAGAAGAGAAGAATGAGGAGAAGAGGATGACTGGGGAGGAGGGCAATGCAGGCTTTATTGCCTCACGAAGGCAGTGCTGCCCAAAGGCGGTGCTGCCACTGTTGCTGCCTTACAAAGGCTGTTCTGGAAGGGTCGAGAATGGCAGTGGTTGGAGGTAGGGGACGACCTGGTGGGTTGCCACTAGTAAAACAGCTCCCAGTGTTTTTGGGTCGTCCTATTTTAATTGTATCTTACAAAGATGGTCCTCTATCTTTGAAAGGACATAACTTGGTCATATGAACTCCGTTTTCGGCATTCTTTGAGGCATTGTATTCCAGTTTAAGTGTAGAATCCAATGGCACTAATTTTTCTCGTAAATTCCTATGTTTCCTATTTAATTTAAGATAAAACATCCAACTACCTCTTAAGACTAGTAAACATATATTAATTTGGAAAATAGATAAGTTACAGCATCAGTGGTTGCATCGTGCGGATGCATCTTTAGCGTAGCATGGCGCGTCTCAGCTCCCATGGCACCTCGTGCATCTTGGTCGAGCCAGAAACCCATGCCCCAGGTTGCTCACACCCGAAAGCCGCGCCAGGGACCGTGCCACGAGTGTACGTCGCGCACCACGCCGCTGAGACGCTTGGTTTTTGAGAATCGAGAGGAACCTGGCTTTTCTCGGCATGTTCTCCAGTCGGGGAACATCCGGATCTTTCCTGAAAGAAATGAAAAATGGAGAGAGGGGAAGGAGGTGCTTACCTAGGTGGTCTAGGAGGGGTCCCATTGCCGGAGGTGTGCCCTTTTCTGATCTGAAACCCTAGGTAGCCGAAAACCACAAAGCAGGGAGAAAACCCCAACTTCCGGTGAGACCAGGGAAAACAAATTGAGAAGAAAAGAGAGAGGGGAATGGCTTGCCCGAAGAAAAGACTTGGGCCAGTGTCAAAATTTGGAGAGAACGAAAACAAGGTTTTTCAATTTTTTCAAAATCCCTATCCCCTAGCAGCCGTAGAAGAGGAGAAGAATGCGGGGAAGAGGATGACTGGGGAGGAGGGCAACGCAAGCTTTATTGCCTCACGAAGGCGGTGCTGCCATTGTTGTGCTGCCTTACAGAGGCTGTTCTGGAAGGGTCAAGAATGGCAGTGGTTGGAGGTAGGGGACGACCTGGTGGTGTGCCGTTAGTAAAATGGCTCCCTGTGTTTTCGGGTCGTTCTGTTTTAATTGTATCTTACAAAAATGCCCCTCTATCTTCGAAAGGACATAACTTGGCCATATGAACTCCGTTTTCAGCGTTCTTTGAAGCGTTGGATTCCAGTTTAAGTGTAGAACCTAGTGGCACTGATTTTTCTCACAAATTCCTATGTTTATTATTTAATTTAATATAAAACATCTAACTACCTCTTAATACTAGGAAGCATATATTAATTTTGAAAGTAGATAAGTTACAGCATCAGTGGTGGCATCGCGCAGACGGGTCTTTGATGCAGCATGGCGTGTCTCAGGTCCCATGGCAACTCGTGCATCATGGTGGAGCAAGGAACCCGTGCCCACATCGCGCATACCTGAAGGCCGCGCCAGGGACCCTGCCCCAAGCGTGCGTCGTGCACCACGCCGTTGAGACGCGTGGTTTTTGTGAAGCAGGAGGAACCCAGCTTTTCTCGGCATGTTCTCCAGTCGAGGAACGCCCGGATTTGGCATGAAAGAAATGAGAAATGGAGAGAGGGAAAGGAGGGGCTTACTTGGGTGGTCTAGGAGGGGACCCATCGCAGGAGGTGGGCCCTTTTCCACTTTAAAACACTAGGTAGCCAAAACCACGAAGAAGGGGGAAAACCGCAACTTCCAGTGAGACCAGGGAAAACAAAAGGAGAAGAAAAGAGAGAGTGGAACAGCCTGTCCGAAGAAAAGACTTGGGCGAGTGTCGAAATTTGCAGAGGGCGGAAACATGGTTTTTTTATTTTGCCGAAAACCCTATGCTCCAGCAGTAGTAGAAGAAGAGAAGAATGAGGAGAAGAGGATGACTAGGGAGGAGGGGAACGCAGGCTTTATTGCCTCATGAAGGCGGTGCCGCCCAAAGGCGGTGCCGTGACTATTGCTGCCTTATAGAGGCTGTTCTAGAAGGGTTGAGGTTGGCGGTGGCTGGAGGTAGGGGATGACCTGGTGGGGTGCCGCTAGTAAAACAGCTCCCTGTGTTTTCGGGTCGCTCTGTTTTAATTGTATCTTACAAAAATGGCCCTCTATCTTTGAAAGGACATAACTTGGTCATATAAACTCAGTTTTCGGCGTTCTTTGAGGCGTTGGATTCCAATTTAAGTTTAGAATCTAATGGCACTATTTTTTCTCATAAATTCCTATGTTTCCTATTTAATTTAAGATAAAACATCCAGCTACCTCTTAAGATTAGTAAACATATATTAATTTCAGAAATAGATAAGTTACAGCATCAGTGGTGGCATCGTGCAGACGCGTGTTTGGAACAGCATGGCGCGTCTCAGCTCCCATGGCACCTCGTGCATCCTGGTCGAGCCAGGAACCCATGCCCCACGTCGCGCACACTCGAAGGCCGCGCCAGGGACCGTGCCCCGAGCGTGCGTCGCGCACCACGCCGCTGGGACGCCTGGTTTTTGTGAATCGGGAGGAACCTGGCTTTTCTCGGCATGTTCTCCAGTCGGGGAACATCCAGATATGTCCAGAAAGAAATGAAAAATGGAGAGAGGGGAAGGAGGTGCTTACTTGGGTGTTCTAGGAGGGGACCCATGGCCGGAGGTGCGCCCTTTTCTCCTCTGAAACACTACGTAGCCAAAAACCACAAAGAAGGGGGAAAACCGCAACTTCCGGTGAGACCAGGGAAAACAAATGGAGAAGAAAAGAGAGAGGGGAATGGCCTGCCCGAAGAAAAGGCTTGAGCCAGTGTCAAAATTTGCAGAGAATGGAAACAAGGATTTTCGATTTTTCTGAAATCCCTATGCTCTAGCAGCCATAGAAGAAGAGAAGAATGAGGAGAAGAGGATGACTGGGAGGAGGGCAATGCAGGCTTTATTGCCTCACGAAGGAGGTGCTGCCCAAAGGTGGTGCCGCCACTGTTGCTGCCTTACAGAGGCTATTCTGGAAGGGTCGAGAATGGCAGTGGCTGGAGGTAGGGGACGACCATGTGGGGTGCTGCTAGTAAAATAACTCCCTACATTTTCGGGTGGTTCTGTTTTAATTGTATCTTAGAAAAATGCTCCTCTATCTCTGAAAGGACATAACTTGGTCATATGAACTCTGTTTTCAACGTTCTTTAAGGCGTTGGATTCCAGTTTAAGTGTAAAATCTAATGGCGCTATTTTTTCTCACAAATTCCTATGTTTTCTATTTAATTTAAGATAAAACATGCAACTACCTCTTAAGACTAGGAAACATATCTTAATTTCAAGAGTAGATAAGTTACAGCATCAGTGGTGGCATCGTGCGGACTCGTCTTTGGCTCATCATGGTGCATCTCAGCTCCAGTGGCACCTCGTGCATCCTGGTAGAGCCAGGAACCCATGTCCCACATCGCGCACACCTGAAGGCCGCACCAGGGACCGTGCCCCTAGCGCGACTCCACTGGGGCTCCTGGTTTTTGTGAATCAGGTGGAACCTGGCTTTTCTCGGCATGTTCTCCAGTCGTGGAACGCCCGGATCTGGCCTAAAAGAAATGCAAAAAGGAGAGAGGGGAAGGAGGCGCTTACCTGGGTGGTCTAGGAGGGGTCCCATCATTGGAGGTGCGCCCTTTTCTGCTCTGAAGCCCTAGCTAGCCGAAAACCATGAAGAAGGGGGAAAACCCCAACTTCCGGTGAGACCAAGGAAAATAAATGGAGAAGAAAAGAGGGATGGGAACGGCCTGCCCGAAGAAAAGACTTGGGCCAGTGTTGAAATTTGGAAAGAACGGAGGTTTTTTGATTTTGCCGAAAACCCTATGCTCTAGCAGCCGTAGAAGAAAAGTTGAATGAGGAGAAGAGGATGATTGGGGAGGATGGTAACGCAGGCTTCATTGCCTCGCGAAGGCCGTGCTACCCAAAGGCGGTGCCGCCATTGTTGCTGCCTTACAGAGGCTGTTCTGGAAGGGTCGAGAATGGCCCTGGTTGGAGGTAGGGGACGAGGTGGTAGGGTGCCATTAGTAAAATGGCTCCCTGTGTTTTCAGGTCATTCTATTTTAATTGTATTTTACAAAATGCCCCTCTATCTTCCAAAGGACATAACTTGGTCATATGAACTCCGTTTTTGGCATTCTTTGAGGCGTTGGATTCTAGTTTAAGTGTAGAATCTAGTGGCACTATTTTCTCTCAAAAATTCCTATTTTTCCTATTTAATTTAAGATAAAACATCCAACTACCTCTTAAGACTAGGAAACATATATTAATTTTGATAGTAGATAAGTTATAGCATCAGTGGTGGCATCGTGCGGACGCGTCTCTGGTGCAACATGGAACCTCGTGCATACTGGTCGAGCCAGGAACCTATGCCCCAAGTCGCACACACCTGAAGGCTGCTCCAGGGACTGTGCCCCGAGCATGCGTCACGCACCACGCCGCTGGGACGCCTGGTTTTTGTGAATCAGGAGGAACCTGGCTTTTCTTAGCATGTTCTCCAGTCGGGGAACGCCCACATCTGGCCTAAAAGAAATGAAAAATGGAGAGCGGGAAGGAGGCATTTACCTGGGTGGTCTAGGAGCGGACCCATCACTGGAGGTGCCCGTTTTCTGCTCTAAAACCCTAGGTAGCCAAGAACGACGAAGAAGGGGGAAAATGCCGACTTCCGGTGAGACCAGGGAAAAGAAATGGAGAAGAAAATAGAGAGGGGAATGGCTTGCCCGGTGAAAATACTTGGGCTAGTGTCAAAATTTGCAGAGAACGGAAATAGGGTTTTTCGATTCTGCCGAAAACCCTATGCTCTAGCAGCCGTAGAAGAAGAGAAGAATGAGGAGAAGAGTATGATTGGGGAGGATGGAAATGCAGGTTTTATTGCCTCGCGAAGGCAATGCTGCCCAATGGCGGTGCCGCCATTGTTGCTGCCTTACAGAGGATGTTCTGCAAGTGTCGAGAATGGCGGTGGCTGGAGGCAGGGGACAACCTGGTGGGGTACCGTTAGTAAAATGGCTCCCTATGTTTTCGGGTCGTTCTGTTTTAATTGTATCTTAAAAAAATGCCCCTCTACCTTCGAAAGGACATAACATGGTCATATGAACTTCGTTATCTACATTCTTCGAGGCGTTGGATTCAAGTTTAAGTGTAGAATCTAATGGCACCATTTTTTCTCACAAATTCTTATGCTTCTTATCTAATTTAAGATAAAACATCCAACTACCTCTTAAGACTAGGAAACATATCTTAATTTCGAAAGTAGATAAGTTACAGCATCAGTGGTGACATCGTGCGGATGCGTCTTTGGGGCAGCATGGTGCGTCTCAGTTCCCATGGCACCTCGTGCATCCTGGTCGAGCCAGGAACCCATGCCCCACGTCGCGCACACCTGTAGGCTGTGCCAGGCACCGTGCCCCTAGCGCGACGCCGCTGGGACGGCTGGTTTTTGTGAATCGGGAGGAACCTGGCTTTTCTCGGCATGTTCTCCAGTAGGGGAACGCCCGGATCTGGCTTGAAAGAAATGAAAAATGGAGAGCAGGGAAATAGGGGCTTACCTGGGTGGTCTAGGAGCAGACCCATCGTAGGAGGTGCACCCTTTTCCTCTCTAATACCCTAGGTAGCCCAAACCACGAAGGAGGGGGAAAACCCCAATTTCCGGTGAGACCAGGGAAAAGAAATGGAGAAGAAAAGGGGGAGGGGAACGGCCTACCCGAAGAAAAGACTTAGGCCAGTGTCGAAATTTGGAAAGAATGGAAACGGGGATATTTTATTTTGCCGAAAACCCTATGCTCTAGCAACCGCAAAAGAAAGGCTAAATGAGGAGAAGAGGATGACTAGGGAGGATGGTAACGCAGGCTTTATTGCCTCGCGAAGGCGATGCTGCCCAAAGGTGGTGTCGCCATTGTTGCTGCCTTACAAAGGCTATTCTGGAAGGGTCGAGAATGGCGGTGGTTGGAGTTAGGGGATGACCTGGTGGGGTGCCGTTTGTAAAATGGCTCCCTGTGTTTTCGGGTTGTTTTGTTTTAATTGTATCTTACAAAAATGCCCCTCTATCTTGGAAAGGACATAACTTGGTCATATGAACTCCATTTTCAACGTTCTTTGTGGCGTTGGATTCCAGTTTAAGTGTAAAATCTAATTTCACTATTTTTTCTCACAAATTCCTATGTTTCCTATTTAATTTAAGATAAAACATCCAACTACCTCTTAAGACTAGGAAACATATATTAATTTCGATAGTAGATAAGTTATAGCATCAGTGGTGGCATCGTGCGGACGCGTCTTTGGTGCAGCATGATGCTCAGCTCCCATGGCACCTCGCGCATCCTGGTTGAGCTAGGAACCTATTCCCCATGTCGCGCACACCTGAAGGCCGCTCCAGGGACTGTGCCCCGAGCTTGCGTCATGCACCACGCCACTGGGACGCCTAGTTTTTGTGAATCGGGAGGAACCTGGCTTTTCTCAGCATGTTCTCCAGTCAGGGAATGCCCAGATCTGGCCTAAAAGAAATGAAAAATGGAGAGTGTGGAAGGAGGGGTTTACCTGGGTGGTCTAGGAGCGGACCCATCGCTGGAGGTGCCCCCTTTTCTGCTCTAAAACCCTAGGTAGGCAAGAACCATGAAGAAGGGGGAAAACGCCAACTTCCGTTGAGACCAGGGAAAAGAAATGGAGAAGAAAAGAGAGAGGGGAATGGCTTGCTCAGAGAAAAGACTTGGGCCAGTGTCAAAATTTGCAGAGAATGGAAACATGTTTTTTCGATTCTGCCAAAAACCCTATGCTCCAGCAGCCATAGAAGAAGAGAAGAATGTGGAGAAGAGGATGACTAGGGAGGATGGCAATGCAGGTTTTATTGCCTCGCAAAGGCGGTGCTCCCCAAAGGCGATGCCGCCATTATTGCTGCCTTACAGAGGCTGTTTTGGAAGCATTGAGAATGGTGGTGGCTGGAGGCAGGGGACAACCTGGTGGGGTGCCGTTAGTAAAATGGCTCCTTGTGTTTTTGAGTTGTTCTATTTTAATTGTATCCTAAAATATGCCCCTCTACATTCGAAAGGACATAACTTGGTCATATGAACTTCTTTATCTACATTCTTCGAGGTGTTGGATTCCAGTTTAAGTGCTGAATCTAATGGCATTGTTTTTTCTCACAAATTCCAATGCTTCTTACCTAATTTAAGAGAAAACATCCAACCTCTTAGGACTAGGAAACATGTCTTAATTTCGAAAGTAGATAAGTTACAACATCAGTGGTGGCATTGTGCGGACGCGTCTTTGGGGCAGCATGGTGTCTCTCAACTCCCATGGCACCACGTGCATCCTGGTCGAGCCAGGAACCCATGCCCCACATCGCGCACACCCGAAGGCCGCGCCAGGGACCGTGCCCCTAGCGCGACGCCTAGTTTTTGTGAATCCGGAGGAACCTGGCTTTTCTCAGCATGTTCTCTAGTCGAGGAATGCCCGGATCGGGCCTGATAGAAATGAAAAACGGAGAGCAGGGAAGGAGGGGCTTACCTGGGTGGTCTAGGAGGGGACCCATCACAGGGGGTGCACCCTTTTCCGCTCTAATACCTTAGGTAGCCAAAACCACCAAGAAGGGGGAAAACCCCAACTTCCGGTGAGACCAAGGAAAAGAAATGGAGAAGAAAAGGGGGAGGGGAACGGCCTGCCCAAAGAAAAGACTTGGGCCAGTGTCGAAATTTGTAAAGAACGAAAACAGGGATTTTTGATTTTGCCAAAAACCCTATGTCCTAGCAGCCGCAAAAGAATTGCTGAATGAGGGGTAGAGGATGACTAGGGAATATGGTAACGCAGGCTTTATTGCCTCGCGAAGGCGGTGTTGCCCAAAGGTGGTGTCGCCATTGTTGCTGCCTTACAAAGGCTGATCTGGAAGGGTCAAGAATGGCGGTGGTTGGATGTAGGGGACAACCTAGTGGGCTGCCGTTAGTAAAATGGCTCCTTGTGTTTTTGGGTCGTTCTGTTTTAATTGTATCTTACAAAAATGCCCCTCTATCTTCGAATGGACATAACTTGGTCATATGAACTCCGTTTTCAACGTTCTTTGAGGCGTTGGATTCCAGTTTAAGTGTAAAATCTAACGGCATTGTTTTTTCTCACAAATTCCTATGTTTCCTATTTAATTTAAGATAAAACATCCAACTACCTCTTAAGACTAGGAAACATATATTAATTTCGAAAGTAGATAAGTTATAGCATTAGTGGTGGCATCGCGCGGACGCGTCTTTGGCGCAGCATGTTGCATCTTAGCTCCCATGGCACCTCGTGCTTCCTGGCCAAGCCAGGAACCCATGCCCCACGTCGCGCACACCCGAAGGCTGCTCCAGGGACTGTACCCCGAGCATGCGTTGCGCACGATGCCGCTGGGACGCCTGGTTTTTGTGTATTGGGAGGAACCTGAATTTTCTCGGCATGTTCTCCAATCGAGGAACGTCCGGATCTGGCCTGAAGGAAATGAAAAACAGAGAGCAGGGAAGGAGGGGCTTACCTGGGTGGTCTAGGAGCAGACCCATCGCTAGAGGTGTGCCCTATTCTGCTCTAAAATCCTAGGTAGGCAAGAACCACGAAGAAGGGGGAAAACGCTAACTTTCGGTGAGACCAGGGAAAAGAAATGGAGAAGAAAAGGGAGAGGGGAATGGCTTGCCTGGAGAAAAGACTTGGGCCAGTGTCAAAATTTGCAGAGAACAGAAACAGGGTTTTTTGATTCTACCGAAAACCCTATGCTCTAGCAGCCGTAGAAGAAGAGAAGAATGAGGAGAAGAGGATGACTGGGGAGGATGGCAACGCAGGTTTTATTGCCTCGCGAAGGGGGTGCTGCCCAAAGGCGGTGCCACCATTGTTGCTGCCTTACAGAGGCTGTTCTGGATGCGTCGAGAATGGCGGTGGCAGGAGGCAAGGGACGAACTAGTGGGGTGCCGTTTGTAAAATGGCTCCCTGTGTTTTCGAGTCATTCTGTTTTAATTGTATCTTAAAAAAATGCCCCTCTACCTTCGCAAGGACATAACTTGGTCATATCAACTTCATTGTCTACATTCTTTGAGGCGTTGGATTCCAGTTTAAGTGTAGAATCTAATGGCACCGTTTTTTCTCACAAATTCCTATGCTCCTTATCTAATTTAAGATAAAACATCCAAGTACCTCTTAAGACTAGGAAACATATCGTAATTTCGAAAGTAGATAAGTTACAGCATTAGTGGTGGCATCGTGTTGACGCGTCATTGGCGCAGCATGGTGCGTCTCAGCTCCCATGGCACCTCATGCATCCTGGTCGAGCCAGGAACCCATGCCCCATGTCATGCACACCTAAAAGCCGCACCAGGGACTGTACCCCAAGCGTGCGTCACGCACCACGCTACTGGGACGCCTTGCTTTTGTGAATTGGGAGGAACCTGGCTTTTCTCGGCATGTTCTCCACTCGAGGAACACCCGGATCTGGCCTAAGAGAAATGAAAAACAGAAAGCGGGGAAGGAGGGGCTTACCTGGGTGGTCTAGGAGAGGACCCATCGTAGGAGGTGCACCCTTTTCCGCTCTAATACCCTAGGTAGCCAAAACCACGAAGAAGGGGGAAAACCCCAACTTCCTGTGAGACCAGGGAAAAGAAATGGAGAAAAGAGGGAGGGGAATGGCCTGCCCGAAAAAAAGACTTGGGCCAGTGTTGAAATTTGGAAAGAACGGAAATAGGGATTTTTTATTTTTCTGAGAACACTATGCTCTAGCAGCCGCAAAAGAAAGGCTGAATGAGGAGAAGACTCACTGGGGAGGATGGTAACGCAGGCTTTATTGCCTCGCAAAGGCGGTGCATCCCGAAGGTGGTGTCGCCATTGTTGCTGCCTTACAAAGGCTGTTTTGGAAGGATCGACAATGGCGGTGGTTGGAGGTAGGGGACGACCTGGTGAGGTTCCGTTAGTAAAATGGCTCCCTGTGTTTTCAGGTCGTTGTGTTTTAATTGTATCTTACAAAAATGCCCCTCTATCCTCGAAAGGACATAACTTGGTCATATGAACTCCGTTTTCAACGTTCTTTGAGGCGTTGGATTCCAGTTTAAGTGTAAAATCTAATGGTGCTATTTTTTCTCACAAATTCCTATGTTTCCTATTTAATTTAAGATAAAACATCCAACTACCTCTTAAGACTAGGAAACATATCTTCATTTCGAAAGTAGATAAGTTACAGCATCAATGGTGGCATCGGGCAGACGCATCTTTGGCGCATCATGGTGCGTCTTAGCTCCCATGGAACCTCGTGCATCATTGTCGAGCCAGGAACCCATGCCCCATGTCGTGCACACCCGAAGGCAGCACCAGGGACCGTGCCCCTAGCGCGACGCCACTGGGACGCGTGGTTTTTGTGAATCGGGAGGAACTTGGCTTTTCTCGGCATGTTCTCTAGTCAGGGAATGGCCAGATCTGGCCTGAAAGGAATGAAAAATGGAGAGCAGGGAAGGAGGGGCTTACTAGGGTGGTCTAGGAGGGGACCCATTGGAGGTGGTGTGCCCTTTTCCGCTCTAATACCCTAGGTAGCGAAAACCACGAAGAAGGGGGAAAACCCCAACTTCCGGTGAGACCTGGGAAAAGAAATGGAGAAGAATAGAGAGAGGGGAACGGGCTGCCCAAAGAAAAGACTTGGGCCAGTGTCGAAATTTGGAAAGAACAGCAATAGGGATTTTCAATTTTGTAGAAAACCCTATGCTCTAGCAGCCGCAAAAGAAAGGCTGAATGAGGAGAAGACTCACTGGGGAGGATGGTAACGCAGGCTTTATTGCCTCGCGAAGGCGGTGCATCCCAAAGGTGGTGTCGCCATTGTTGCTGCCTTACAAAGGCTGTTTTGGAAGGATCGGGAATGGCGGTGGTTGGAGAAAAGAGAGAGGGGAACGGGCTGCCCAAAGAAAAGACTTGGGCCAGTGTCGAAATTTGGAAAGAACAGCAATAGGGATTTTCAATTTTGCAGAAAACCCTATGCTCTAGCAGCCACAAAAGAAAGGCTGAATGAGGAGAAGACTCACTGGGGAGGATGGTAACGCAGGCTTTATTGCCTCGCGAAGGCGGTGCATCCCAAAGGTGGTGTCGCCATTGTTGCTGCCTTACAAAGGCTGTTTTAGAAGGATCGAGAATGGCGGTGGTTGGAGGTAGGGGACGACCTGGTGAGGTTCCGTTAGTAAAATGGCTCCCTGTGTTTTCAGGTCGTTCTGTTTTAATTGTATCTTACAAAAATGCACCTCTATCTTCGAAAGGACATAACTTGGTCATATGAACTCCCTTCTCAACGTTCTTTGAGGCGTTGGATTCTAGTTTAAGTGTAAAATCTAATGGAACTATTTTTCTCACAAATTCCTATGTTTCCTATTTGATTTAAGGTACAACATCCAACTACCTCTTAAGACTAGGAAACATATCTTAATTTCGAAAGTAGATAAGTTACAGTATCAGTAGTGGCATCGTGCGGTTGTGTCATTGGCGCATCATGGTGCGTCTCAGCTCCCATGGCACCTCGTGCATCCTAGTCGAGCCAGGAATCCATGCCCCATGTCGCGCACATGTGAAGGCCGTGCTAGGGACCGTGCCCCTAGTGCGACGCCGCTAGGATGCCTAGTTTTTGTGAATCGGGAGGAACCTAGCTTTTCTCGGCATGTTCTCCAGTCGGGGAACGCCCGTATCTAGCCTAAAAGAAATGAAAAACGGAGTGAGGGGAAGGAGGCACTTACCTGGGTGGTCTAGGAGGGGACCCATCATCAGAGGTGCGCCCTTTTCTGCTCTGAAACCCTAGCTAGCTGAAAACCACGAAGAAGGGGGAAAACCCCCACTTCCAGTGAGACCAAGGAAAATAAATGGAGAAGAAAAGAGGGAGGGGAACGGCCTGCCCGAAGAAAAGACTTGTTCCAGTGTCGAAATTTGGAAAGAACGGAAACAGGGTTTTACGATTTTGCCTAAAACCCTATGCTCTAGCAGCCAAAGAAGAAAAGCTGAATGAGGAGAAGAGGATGACTGGGGAGGATGGTAACGCAGGCTTTATTGCCTCGCGAAGGCTATGCTGCCCAAAGGCGGTGCCGCCATTGTTGCTGCCTTATAGAGGCTGTTCTAGAAGGGTTGAGAATGGCCATGGTTGGAGGTAGGGCACGAGCTGGTGGGGTGCCATTAGTTAAATGGCTCCCTGTGTTTTCGGGTCGTTGTGTTTTAATTGTATTTTACAAAAATGCACCTCTATCTTCAAAAGGACATAACTTGGTCATTTGAACTCCGTTTTTGGCACTCCTTGTGGCGTTGGATTCTAGTTTAAGTGAAGAATCTAATGGCACTATTTTCTCTCACAAATTCCTATGTTTCCTATTTAATTTAAGATAAAACATCCAACTACCTCTTAAGACTAGGAAACATATATTAATTTTGAAAGTAGATAATTTACAGCATCAGTGGTGGCATCGTGCGGACGCGTCTTTGGCGCAGCATGGTGTGTCTCAGCTCCCATGGCACCTCGTGCATCCTGGTCGAGCCAGGAACCCATGCCCCACATCGTGCACACCCGTAGTCCGCTCCAAGAACTGTGCCCCGAGCATGTGTCGGGCACCACGCCGTTGGGACGCCTGGTTTTTGTGAATCGGGAGGAGCCTGGCTTTTCTCCGCATGTTCTCGAGTCGGGGAACGCCTGGATTTGGCCTGAAAGGAATGAAAAATGGAGAGAGGGGAACGGCCTGCCCGAAGAAAAGACTTGGGCTTATGTCAAAATTCGCAGAGAACAAAAATAGTGTTTTTCGATTCTGGCAAAAACCCTATGCTCTAGCAGCCATAGAAGAAGAGAAGAATCAGGAGAAGAGGATGACTGGGGAGGAGGGCAACGAAGGCTTTATTGCCACACGAAGGCGATGCTGCCCAAAGGCGGTGCCGCCATTGTTGCTGCCTTACAGAGGCTATTCTGGAAGGGCCGAGAATAGCGGTGGCTGGAGGCAGGGGACGACCTGGTGGGGTGCCGTTAGTAAAATGGCTCCCTGTGTTTTTGGGTCATTCTGTTTTAATTGTATCTTACAAAAATGCCCCTCTATCTTCGAAAGGACATAACTTGGTCATATGAACTCCGTTTTCGGTGTTCTTTGAGGCGTTGGATTCCAGTTTAAATGTAGAATCTAATGGAACTAATTTTTCTAATGAATACCTATGTTTCCTATTTAATTTAAGATAAAATATCCAACTACCTCTTAAGACTAGGAAACATATATTAATTTTGAAAGTAGATAAGTTACAGCATCCGTGGTGGCATCGCGCGGATGCATCTTTAGCGTAGCATGGTGTCTCTCAGCTCCCATGGCACCTCATGAATCTTCGTCGAGCCAGGAACCCATGCCCCACTTCGCGCACACCCGAAAGCCACGCTAGGGACCATGCCCCTAGCATGCGTCGTGGACAACGCCACTGGGACGCCTGGTTTTTGTGAATTGGGAGGAACCTGGCTTTTCTCAGCATGTTCTCTAGTCGGGGAACGCCTGGATCTGGCCTGAAAGAAATGAAAAATGGAGAGCAGGGAAGGAGGGCATTACCTGGGTTGTCTAGGAGGGGACCCATCGCCAGAGGTGCGCCCTTTTCCGCTCTAAAACACTAGGTAGCCAAAACCACGAAGAAGGGGGAAAACCCCAACTTTCGGTGAGACCAGGGAAAAGAAATGGAGAAGAAAAGAGAGAGGGGAACGGCTTGCCCCAAGAAAAGACTTGGGCCAGTGTCGAAATTTGCAGAGAATGGGAACAGTGTGTTTGGATTTTGCCGAAAACCCTATGCTCTAGCAGCCGTACAAGAAGAGAAGAATGAGGAGAAGAAGATGACTGGGGAGGAGGGCAACGCATGCTTTATTGCCTCGGGAAGGCGGTGCTGGCCAAGGGCAGTTGCCACCATTGTTGCTGCCTTACAGAGGCTGTTCTGGAAGGGTCGAGAATGGCAGTGGTTGTAGGTTGGGGATGACCTGGCGGGGTGCCGCTAGTAAAATGGCTCCCTGTGTTTTCGGGTCATTCTATTTTAATTGTATATTACAAAAATGCCCCTCTATCTTCGAAAGGACATAACTTGGTCATATGAACTCCGTTTTCGACGTTCTTTGAGGCGTTGGATGCCAGTTTAAGTGTAGAATCTAACGACACTATTTTTTCTCACAAATTCCTATGTTTCCTAAGTGTAGAATCTAACGCTCACGTCGCGCACACCCGAAGACCACGCCAGGGACCATGCCCCTGGCATGCGTCGCACACCACGCCGCTGGGTCTCCTGGTTTTTGTGAATCGGGAGGAACTTGGATTTTCTCAGCATATTCTCCATTCGGGGGATGCCCGAAACAGGCCTGAAAGAAATGAAAAATGTAGAGCGGGGAAGGAGGGCCTTACCTAGGTGGTCTAGGAGGGAACCCATCACTGGAGGTGCGCACTTTTCCGCTCTAAAACCCTAGGTAGCCAAAAACCACGAAGAAGGGGAAAAACCCCAACTTCCGGTGAGACCAGGGAAAAAAAATGGAGAAGAAAAGAGAGAGGGGAACGACCTGCCTGAAGGAAAGACTTGGGCCAGTGTCAAAATTTGCAGAGAACGGAAACAGGGTTTTTTTATTCTACCGAAAACCCTATGCTCTAGCCATCATAGAAGAAGAGAAGAATGAAAAGAAGAGGATGACTGGGAGGAGGGCAATGCGGCTTGATTGCCTCGCGAAGGTGGTGCTACCCAAAGGCGTGCCACCATTGTTGCTGCCTTACAGAGGCTGTTTTGGAAGGGTTGAGAATGGCGGTGGCTGGAGGCAGGGGACGACCTGGTGGGGTGCCATTAGTAAAATGGCTCCCTGTGTTTTCGGGTCATTCTATTTTAATTGTATCTTACAAAAATGCCCCTCTATCTTCAAAAGGACATAACTTGGTCATATGAACTCCGTTTTCGGTGTTCTATGAGGTGTTGGATTCCAGTTTAAATGTAGAATCTAATGGCAATAATTTTTCTAATGAATACCTATGTTTCCTATTTGATTTAAGATAAAACATCCAACTACCTCTTAAGACTAGGAAACATATATTAATGTCGAAAGTAGATAAGTTACAGCATCCGTGGTGGCATCGCGCGGACGCGTCTTTGGTGCAGCATGGTGTGTCTCAGCTCCGATGGCACCTTGTGAATCCTGGTCGAGCCAGGAACCCATGCCCCACGTCGCGCACACCCGAAGGCCACGCCAGGGACCGCGCCCCTGGCATGCGTCGCACACCACGCCACTGGGTCTCTTGATTTTTGTGAATCGGGAGGAACCTGGCTTTTCTCAGCATATTCTCTAGTCGGGGGACGCCCGGATTAGGCCTGAAAGAAATGAAAAATGGAGAGTGGCGAAGGAGGGCCTTACCTAGGTGGTCTAGGAGGGGACCCATCACTGGAGGTGCACCCTTTTCCACTCTAAAACCCTAGGTAGCCAAAAAACACGAAGAAGGGGAAAAGCCCCAACTTCCGGTGAGACCAGGGAAAAGAAATGGAGAAGAAAAGAGGGAGGGGAACGACCTGCCCGAAGGAAAGACTTGGGCTAGTGTCAAAATTTGCAGTGAAAGGAAACATGGTTTTTTTTCTTTTTTTTTTTTGCCGAAAACCCTATGCTCTAGCCACCATAGAAGAAGAGAAGAATGAAAAGAACAGGATGACTGGGAGGAGGGCAATGCGGGCTTTATTGCCTCGCGAAGGTGGTGCTGCCCAAAGGCGTGCCACCATTGTTGCTGCCTTACAGAGGCTGTTTTGGAAGGGTCGAGAATGGCGGTGGCTGGAGGCAGGGGACGACCTGGTGGGGTGCCACTAGTAAAATGGCTCCCTGTGTTTTCGGGTCATTCTGTTTTAATTGTATCTTACAAAAATGCCCCTCTATCTTCAAAAGGACATAACTTGGTCATATGAACTCCGTTTTCGGTGTTCTTTGAGGCGTTGGATTCCAGTTTAAATGTAGAATCTAATGGCACTAATTTTTCTAATGAATACCTATGTTTCCTATTTGATTTAAGATAAAACATCCAACTACCTCTTAAGACTAGGAAACATATATTAATGTCGAAAGTAGATAAGTTACAGCATCCATGGTGGCATCGTGCAGATGCCTCTTTGGCGCAGCATGGTGCGTCTCAGCTCCCATGGCTCTTCGTGCATCCTAGTCAAGCCAAGAACCCATGGCTCACGTCACACACACCCGAAGGCCATGCCAGGGACCGTGCCCCTGGCATGCGTCGTACACCACGCCGCTGGGACGCCTGGTTTTTGTGAATCGAGAGGAACCTGGCTTTTCTCAGCATGTTCTCCAGTCGGGGAATGCCTGGATCTGGCCTGAAAGAAATGAAAAATGGAGAGCGGGGAAGGAGGGGATTACCTGGGTTGTCTAGGAGGGGACCCATCGCCAGAGGTGCACCCTTTTTCGCTCTAAAACCCTAGGTAGCCAAAACCACGAAGAACGGGGAAAACCCCAACTTTCGGTGAGACCAGGGAAAAGAAATGGAGAAGAAAAGAGAGAGGGGAACGTCCTGCCCGAAGAAAAGACTTGGTCCAGTGTTGAAATTTGGAAAGAACGGAAATAGGCTTTTTCGATTCTGTCGAAAACCTATGCTCTAGCAACCGTAGAAGAAGAGAAGAATGAGGAGAAGAGGATGACTGGGGAGGATGGTAACACTGGCTTTATTGCCTCACGAAGGCGGTGCTGCCCAAAGGCGGTGCCACTATTGTTGCTGCCTTACAGAGGCTGTTCTAGAAGTGTCGAGAATGGCGGTGGTTGGAGGTAGGGGACGACCTGGCGGGGTGCCGTTAGTAAAATGGCTCCCTGTGTTTTCGGGTCGTTCTGTTTTAATTGTATCTTACAAAAATGCCCCTCTATCTTCAAAAGGACATAACTTGGTCATATGAACTTTGTTTTCAACGTTCTTTGAGGCGTTGGATTCCAGTTTAAGTGTAGTATCTAATGGCACTGATTTTTCTAATGAATAGCTATGTTTCCTATTTAATTTAGGACAAAACATCCATCTACCTCTTAAGACTAGCAAACATATATTAATTTCGAAAGTAGATAAGTTACAACATCAGTGGTGGCATCGCGCGGATGCGTCTTTCGCGCAGCATGGCGCGTCTCAGCTCCCATGGCGCCTCATGAATCCTGGTCGAGCCAGGAACCCATGCCCCACGTCGCGCACACCCGAAGGCTGCGCCAGGGATCGTGCCCCTTGCGTGCGTCCGCACCACGCCGCTGGGACGCCCGGTTTTTGTGAATCGGGAGGAATCTGGCTTTTCTCGGCATGTTCTCCAGTCAGGGAATGCCCAGATCTGGCTTGAAAGAAATGAAAAATGGAGAGCGGGGAAGGAGGGGCTTACCTAGGTGGTCTAGGAGCGGGCCCATCGTTGGAGGTGCGCCCTTTTCCCTCAAAAACCCTAGGTAGGACAAAACCACGAAGAAGGGGGAAAATGCCAACTTCCGGTGAGACCAGGGAAAAGAAATGGAGAAGAAAAGAGAGAGGGGAATGGCCTACCCGGAGAAAATACTTGGGCCAGTGTCAAAATTTGCAGAGAACCGAAACAGGGTTTTCCAATTCTTCCAAAAACCCTATGCTCTAGCATCCGTGGAAGAAGAGAAGAATGAGGAGAAGAGGATGACTAGGGAGGATGGCAACGCATGTTTTATTGCCTTGAGAAGGTGGTGCTGCCCAAAGGCGGTGCCGCCAATGTTGCTGCCTTACAGAGGCTATTCTGGAAGGGTCGACAATGGCAGTGGCTGGAGGCAGGGGACCACCTGGTGGGGTACCGTTAGTAAAATGGCTCCCTGTGTTTTCGGGTCATTCTGTTTTAATTGTATCTTACAAAAATGCCCCTACCTTCGAAAGGACATAACTTGGTCATATGAACTCCGTTTTCGACATTCTTTGAAGCGTTCCCACAAATTCCTGTGCTTCTTATTTAATTTAAGATAAAACATCCAACGACCTCTGAAGACTAGGAAACATATCTTAATTTCAAAAGTAGATAAGGTACAGCATCAATGGTGGCATCGTGCGGACACGTCTTTGGTGCAGCATGGTGCGTCTCACCTCCCATGCCACTTCGTGCATCCTGGTCAAGCTAAGAACCCATGCCCGACATCGCACACACCCGTAGGCCGCTCCAGGGACTATTCCCCGAGTGTGCGTCGCGCACCATGCCGCTGGGATGCTTGGTTTTTGTTAATCGGGAGGAACCTAGCTTTTCTTGGCATGTTCTCCAGTTGGGGAACGCCTGGACTGGCCTGATAGAAATGAAAAATGGAGAGTAGGGAAGGAGGAGCTTACCTGGGTGGTCTAGGAGCGGACCCATCGTAGGAGGTGCACCCTCTTCCGCTCTAATACCCTAGGTGGCCAAAACCATGAAGAAGGGGGAAAACCCCAACTTCTAGTGACACCTGGGAAAAGAAATGGAGAAGAAAAGAGAGAGGGGAACGTCCTGCCCAAAGAAAAGACTTGGGCTAGAGTCGAAATTTGGAAAGAACGGAAACAAGGATTTTTTATCTTGCCGAAAAACCTATGCTCTAGCAGCCACAAATGAAAGGCTGAATGAGGAGAAGAGGATGACTGGGGAGGATGGTAACGCAGGCTTTATTGCCTCGCAAAGGCAGTGCCGCCATTGTTGCTGCCTTACAGAGGCTGTTCTGGAAGGGTCAAGAATGGCGGTGGTTGGAGGTAGGGGACGACCTGGCTGGGTGCCATTATTAAAATGGCTCCCTGTGTTTTCGGGTTGTTCTGTTTTAATTGTATCTTACAAAAATGCCCCTCTATCTTCGAAAGGACATAACTTGGTCATATGAACTTCGTTTTCGGCGTTCTGTGAGGTGTTGGATTCCAGTTTAAATGTAGAATCTAATGGCACTGATTTTTCTCACAAATTCCTATGTTTCCTATTTAATTTAAGATAAAACATCCAACTACCTCTTAAGACTAGCAAACATTAATTAATTTCAAAAGTAGATAAGTTACAGCATCAGTGGTGGCATCGCTCGGACGCGTCTTTTGCACAGCATGGTGTCTCTCAGCTCCCATGGCACCTCGTGAGTCCTGGTCGAGCCAGGAACCAATGCCCCACGTCGTTCACACCCGAAGGCCGCGAGAGGGACCGTGCCCCTAACGTGCGTCGCACACCACGATGCTGGGACGCCTGGTTTTTGTGAATCGAGAGGAACCTGGCTTTTGTCAGCATATTCTCCAGCAGTGGGACGCCCGGATCTGGCCTGAAAGAAATGAAAACTGGAGAGCAAGGAAGGAGGGGCTTACCTAGGTGGTCTAAAAGGGGACCCATCACCGGAGGTGCACCCTTTTCCACTCTAAAACCCTAGGTAGCCAAAAACCACGAAGAAGGGGGAAAATGCCAACTTCTCGTGAGCGCAGGGAAAAGAAATGGAGAAGAAAAGAGAGAGGGTAACGGCCTGCCCGAAGAAAAGACTTAGGCCAGTTTCAAAATTTGGAAAGAACGAAAACAAGGATTTTTTATTTTGCCGAAAACCCTATGCCCTAGCAGCCATAGAAGAAGAGAAGAATGAGGAGAAGAGTATAACTAGGGAGGAGGACAATGCAGGCTTTATTGCCTTGCGATTGTGGTGCTTCCCAAAGGCGGTGCCACCATTGTTGCTACCTTACAGAGGCTATTTTGGAAGGGTCGAGAATGGCGGTGGTTGGAGGTAGGGGACGACCTGGCGGGGTGCCGTTAGTAAAATGGCTCCCTGTGTTTACGGCCCGTTCTACTTTAATTGTATCTTACAAAAATACCCCTCTATCTTCGAAAGGACATAACTTGGTCATATGAACTCCATTTTCAGTGTTCTTTGAGGCGTTGGATTCCAGTTTAAATGTAGAATCTAATGGCTCTAATTTTTCTCAAAAATTCCTATGTTTCCTATTCAATTTAAGATAAAACATCCAACTACCTCTTAAGACTAGCAAACATTAATTAATTTCAAAAGTAGATAAGTTACAGCATCAGTGGTGGCATCGCTCGGACGCGTCTTTTGCACAGCATGGTGTCTCTCAGCTCCCATGGCACCTTGTGAATCCTGGTCGAGCCAGGAACCAATGCCCCACGTCGTTCACACCTGAAGGCCACGAGAGGGACCGTGCCCCTAACGTGCGTCGCACACCACGATGCTGGGACGCCTGGTTTTTGTGAATCGAGAGGAACCTGGCTTTTGTCAGCATATTCTCCAGTAGTGGGAAGCCCGAATCTGGCCTGAAAGAAATGAAAACTGGAGAGCGGGGAAGGAGGGGCTTACCTAGGTGGTCTAGGGTGGGACCCATCGCCGGAGGTGCACCCTTTTCCACTCTAAAACCTTAGGTAGCCAAAAACCATGAAGAAGGGGGAAAACGCCAACTTCTCATAAGAGCGGGGAAAAGAAATGGAGAAGAAAAGAGAGAGGGTAACGGCCTGCCCGAAGAAAAGACATGGGCCAGCTTCGAAATTTGGAATGAACGGAAACAAGGATTTTTTATTTTGCCGAAAACCCTATGCTCTAGCAAACGTAGAAGAAGAGAAGAATGAGGAGAAGAGTATAACTAGGGAGGAGGGCAATGCAGGCTTTATTGCCTCGCGATGGTGGTGCTTCCCAAAGGCGGTGCTGCCATTGTTGCTACCTTACAGAGGCTGTTTTGGAAGGGTCGAGAATGGCGGTGGTTGGAGGTAGGGGACGACCTGGCGGGGTGCCGTTAGTAAAATGGCTCCCTGTGTTTTTAGGTTGTTCTATTTTAATTGTATCTTACAAAAATGCCCCTCTGTCTTCGAAAGGACATAACTTGGTCATATGGACTCCGTTTTCGGCATTCTTTGAGCCAAAAACCCTATGCTCTAGCAGTCGTAGAAGAAGAGAAAATGAGGAGAAGAGGATGACTGGGGAGGAGGGCACTTGGGTGGATGGTAACGCAAGCTTTATTATATCTTGCACCATCAGTGGTGGCATCGCGCAGACGTGTCTTTGGCGCAGCATAGTGCGTCTTAGCTCCCATGGCACCTTGTACATCCTGGTCGACCCAGGAACCCATGCCCCACATCGCGCACTCCCAAAGGCCGCGTCAGGGACCGTGCCCCGTGCATGCGTCTCGCACCATGCCGTTTGGACACCTGGTTTTTGTGAATCGGGAGGAACCTAGCTTTTCTCGGCATGTTGTCTAGTCGGGGAACGCCCGAATCTGGCTTGAAACAAATGAAAAATGGAGAGCGGGGAAGGAGGGGCTTACCTGGGTGGTTTAGTAGCGGGCCCATCGCAGGAGGTGCGCCCTTTTTCGCTCTAATACCCTAGGTGGCCAAAACCATGAAGAAGGGGGAAAACCCCAACTTCTGGTGACACTTGGGAAAAGAAATGGAGAAGAAAAGAGAGAGGGGAACGTCCTGCCCGAAGAAAAGACTTGGGCTAGAGTCGAAATTTGGAAAGAACGGAAACAAGGATTTTTTATTTTGCCGAAAACCCTATGCTCTAGCAGCCGCAAATGAAAGGCTGAATGAGGAGAAGAGGATGACTGGGGAGGATGGTAACGCAGGCTTTATTGCCTCGCAAAGGCAGTGCCGCCATTGTTGCTGCCTTACAGAGGCTATTTTGGAAGGGTCGAGAATGGCGGTGGCTGGAGGCAGGGGACGACCTGGTGGGGTGCTGTTAGTAAAATGGCTCCTTGTGTTTTTGGGTCATTCTGTTTTAATTGTATCTTACAAAAATGCCCCTCTATCTTTGAAAGGACATAACTTGGTCATATGTACTCCATTTTCGGTGTTCTTTGAGGTGTTGGATTCCAGTTTAAATGTAGAAACTAATGGCACTGATTTTTCTCACAAATTCCTATGTTTCCTATTTAATTTAAGATATAACATCCAACTACCTCTTAAGACTAGCAAACATATATTAATTTCGAAAGTAGATAAGTTACAGCATCAGTGGTGGCATCGCGCGGACGTGTCTTTTGCTCAGCATGGTGTCTCTCAGCTCCCATGGCACCTCGTGAATCCTGGTCGAGCCAGGAACCCATGCCCCACGTCGTTCACACCCGAAGGCCGCAAGAGGGACCGTGCCCCTAATGTGCGTCGCACACCACGATGCTAGGACGCCTGGTTTTTGTGAATCGGGAGGAACTTGGCTTTTCTCGGCATATTCTCCAGCAGTGGGATGCCCGGATCTGGCCTGAAAGAAGTGAAAACTAGAGAGCGGGGAAGGAGGGACTTACCTAGGTGGTCTAGGAGGGGACCCATCACCGGAGGTGCACCCTTTTCCACTCTAAAACCCTAGGTAGCCAAAAACCACGAAGAAGGGGGAAAACGCCAACTTCTTGTGAGAGCAGGGAAAAGAAATGGAGAAGAAAAGAGAGAGGGTAATGGCCTGCTCGAAGAAAAGACTTGGGCCAGTGTCGAAATTTGGAAAGAACGGAAACAGGGATTTTCGATTTTGCCGAAAACCCTATGCTCTAGCAGCCGTGGAAGAAGAGAAGAATGAGGAGAAGAGTATAACTAGGGATGAGGGCAACGCAGGCTTTATTGCCTCGCGATGGTGGTGCTTCCCAAAGGCGGTGCCACCATTGTTGCTACCTTACAGAGGCTGTTTTAGAAGGGTCGAGAATGGCAGTGGTTGGAGGTAGGGGACAACCTGGCAGGGTGCCGTTAGTAAAATGGCTCCCTGTGTTTTCGGGTCGTCTATTTTAATTGTATATTACAAAAATGCCCCTCTATCTTCGAAAGGACATAACTTGGTCATATGGACTCCGTTTTCGGCATTCTTTGAGCCAAAAACCCTATGCTCTAGTAGTCGTAGAAGAAGAGAAGAATGAGGAGAAGAGGATGACTAGGGAGGAGGGCACCTGGGAGGATGGTAACGCAAGCTTTATTGTATCTTGCAGCATCAGTGGTGGCATCGCGCGGACACGTCTTTGGTGCAGCATAGTGCGTCTCAGCTCCCATGGCACCTCGTGCATCCTGGTCGAGCCAGGAACCCATGCCCCACGTCGTGCACACCCGAAGGCCGCGTCAAGGACTGTGCCTCGAGCGTGCATCACTCACCACATCGCTGGGACTCCTGGTTTTTGTGAATCTGGAGGAACCTGGATTTTCTCGGCATGTTCTCCAGTTGGGGAACGCCCGGATCTGTCCTAAAAGAAATGAAAAATGGAGAGTGGGGAAGGAGGGGCTTGCCTGGGTGGTCTTGGAGGGGATCCATCACAGGAGGTGCGCCCTTTTTCGCTTTAATACCCTAGGTAGCCAAAACCACGAAGATGGGGGAAAACCCCAACTTTCGGTGAGACCAGGGAAAAGAAATGGAGAAGAAAAGAGAGAGGGGAACGGCCTGCCCGAAGGAAAGACTTGTGCCAGTGCCAAAATTTGGAAAGAACAGAAACAGGGATTTTTGATTTTGCTGAAATCCCTATGCTCTAGCAGCCGCAAAAGAAAGGCTGAATGAGGAGAAGAGGATGATTGGGGAGGATGGTAACGCAGGCTTTATTGCGTTGCTAGGGCGGTGCTGCCATTGTTGCTGCCTTACAGGGGCTGTTTTGGAAGGGTCGAGAATGGCAGTGGTTGGAGGTAGGGGATGAACTGGCGGGGTGCCATTAGTAAAATGGCTCCCTGTGTTTTCGGGTCATTTTGTTTTAATTGTATCTTACAAAAATGCCCCTCTATCTTCCAAAGGACATAACTTGGTCATATGAACTCTGTTTTCAACGTTCTTTGAGGCGTTGGATTCCAGTTTAAGTGTAGAATCTAATGGCACTGATTTTTATAATGAATAGCTATGTTTCCTATTTAATTTAAGATAAAACATCCAACTACCTCTTAAGACTAGCAAACACATATTAATTTCGATAGTAGATAAGTTACAGCATCAGTAGTGGCATCGCGCGGACATGTCTTTGGCGCAACATGGTGTCTCTCAGCTCCCATGGCACCTCGTGAATCTTGGTGAAGCCAGCAACCCATGCCCCACGTCCCACACACCCGAAGGCCGCGCCAGGGACCGTGCCCCTGGCGTGTGTCGCACACCACACCGCTAGGACACCTGGTTTTTGTGAATCGGGAGGAACCTGGCTTTTCTCAGCATGTTCTCCAATCGGGGGACGCCCGGATCTGGCCTGAAACAAATGAAAAATGGAGAGTGGGGAAGGGGGGACTTACCTAGGTGGTCTAGGAGGGGACCCATCGCCAGAGGTGCGCCCTTTTCCGCTCTAAAACCCTAGGTAGCCACAAACCACGAAGAAGGGGAAAAACCCCAACTTCGGGTGAGACCAGGGAAAAGAAATGGAGAAGAAAAGAGAGAGGGGAACGACCTGCCCGAAGGAATGACTTGGGCCTGTGTCAAAATTTGTAAAGAACGGAAACATGGTTTTTTTATTCTGTCGAAAACCCTATGCTCTAGCCACCATGGAAGTAGAGAAGAATGAAAAGAAGAGGATGACTGGGGAGGAGGGCAACGAAGGCTTTATTGCCTCTAGAAGGTGGTGCTGCCCAAAGGCGTGCCGCCATTGTTGCTACCTTACAAAGGCTGTTTTGGAAGGGCTGAGAATGGCGGTGGCTGGAGACAGGGGACGACCTGGTGGGGTGCCGTTAGTGAAATGGCTCCCTGTGTTTTTGGGTTGTTCTGTTTTAATTGTATCTTACAAAAAATGCCCCTCTATCTTCGAAAGGACATACCTTGGTCATATGGACTCCATTTTTGGTGTTCTTTGAGGCGTTGGATTCCAGTTTAAGTGTAGAATCTAATGGCACTGATTGTTCTCACAAATTCCTATGTTTCCTATTTAATTTAAGATAAAACATCCAACTACCTCTTAAGACTAGGAAACATATATTAATTTCGAATGTAGATAAGTTACAGCATCAGTGGTGGCATCGCGCGGACGCGTCTTTGGCCCAGCATGGTGTCTCTCAGCTCCCATGGCACCTCGTGAATCCTGGTCGAGCCAGGAACCCTTGCCCCATGTCTTGCACACCCGAAGGCCACGAGAGGGACCGTGCCCCTAACGTGCGTCGCGCACCTCGCCACTAGGATGCCTGGTTTTTGTGAATCGGGAGGAACCTGGCTTTTCTCGGCATGTTCTCCAGTCAGGGAATGCCCAGATCTGGCCTGAAAGAAATGAAAAATGGAGAGCGGGGAAGGAGGGGCTTACCTAGGTGGTCTAGGAGCGGGCCCATCGTTGGAGGTGCGCCCTTTTTCGTCAAAAACCCTAGGTAGGACAAAACCACGAAGAAGGGGGACGCCCGGATCTGGCCTGAAAGAAATGAAAACTGGAGAGCGGGGAAGGAGGGGCTTACCTAGGTGGTCTAGGAGGGGACCCATTGCCGGAGGTGCTCCCTTTTCCACTCTAAAACCCTAGGTAGCCAAAAACCACGAAGAAGGGGGAAAATGCCAACTTCTCGTGAGACTAGGGAAAAGAAATGGAGAAGAAAAGAGAGAGGGGAATGGCTTGCCCGAAGAAAAGACTTGGGCTAGTGTCGAAATTTGCAGACAATGGAAACGGGGTTTGTCGATTTTGCCAAAAACCCTATGCTCTAGCAGTCGTAGAAGAAGAGAAGAATGAGAAGATGACTGGGGAGGAGGGCAACGCAGGCTTTATTGCCTCGAAAAGGCGGTGTTGCCGAAAGGCGGTGCCACCATTGTTGCTGCCTTACAGAGGCTGTTCTGAAAGGGTCGAGAATGGCGGTGGTTGGAGGTAGGGGACGACCTGGCCGGGTGCCGCTAGTAAAATGGCTCCCTGTGTTTTCGGGTCGTTCTGTTTTAATTGTATATTGCAAAAATGCCCCTCTATCTTCAAAAGGACATAACTTGGTCATATGAACTCCGTTTTTGATGTTCTTTGAGGCGTTGGATGCCAGTTTAAGTGTAGAATCTAATGGCACTGATTTTTCTCACAAATTCCTATGTTTCCTATTTAATTTAAGATAAAACATCCAACTACCTCTTAAGACTAGGAAACATATATTAATTTCGAATGTAGATAAGTTACAGCATCAGTGGTGGCATCGCGCTGACGCGTCTTTGGCGCAGCATGGTGTCTCTCAGCTCCCATGGCACCTCTTGAATCCTGGTCGAGCCAGGAACCCATGCCCCACGTCGCGCACACACGAAGGCCGCGAGAGGGACCGTGCCCCTAACGTGCGTTGCGCACCACGCTGCTAGGACGCTTGGTTTTTGTGAATCGGGAGGAACCTGGATTTTGTCGGTATGTTCTCCAGTCGAGGATTGCCTGGATCTGGCCTGAAAGAAATGAAAAACGGAGAGAGGGGAAGGAAGCACTTACCTGGGTGGTCTAGGAGGGCACCCATCATCGGAGGTGCACCCTTTTCCGCTCTGAAACCCTAGCTAGTCGAAAACCACGAAGAAGGGGGGAAACCCCAACTTTCGGTGAGACCATGGAAAAGAAATGGAGAAGAAAAGAGAGAGGGGAATGGCTTGCCCGAAGAAAAGACTTGGGCCAGTGTCGAAATTTGGAAAGAATGGAAACAGGGTTTTTCGATTTTGCCAAAAACCCTATGCTCTAGCAGCCGTAGAAGAAAAGTTGAATGAGGAGAAGAGGATGACTGGGGAAGATGGTAATACAGGCTTTATTGCCTCGCGAAGGCGGTGCTACCCAAAGGCTGTGCCGCCATTGTTGCTGAATTGTGTGAATCGGGAGGAACCTGGCTTTTCTCGGCATGTTCTCTGATCGTGGAACGCCTGGATCCAGCCTAAGAGAAATGAAAAATGGAGGGAGGGGAAGGATGGGGTTACCTGGGTAGTCTAGGTGTGGACCCATCACCGGATGTGCGCCCTTTTTCGCTCTGAAACCCTAGGTAGCCGAAAACCATGAAGAAGGGGGAAAACCCCAACTTTCGGTGAGACCAGGGAAAACAAATGGACAAGAAAAGAGAGAGGGGAACGTCCTGCCTGAAGAAAAGACTTGGGCCAGTGCCGAAATTTGCGGAGAACGGAAAGAGGGTTTTTTAAATTTTTCCAGAAACCCTATGCTGTAGAGGCCGGAGACGGGATTTTAGGGCTTTAATTTGCCAAAAATTATACTTTTCTCACTTCTACCCTAATCCAATAAAATTCAAAATAAATCCTAAATAGTGATAAATTAAGTAAATCTAGGATTAAAAATGGTATTTATAAGGGATTTTATTTGTATAAAAGGGCCATCGAGATCTCAATTTACTTGGAAAGAAGTGTAATTTGGAAGTTTATAAGTGGACCTTTTGATTAGGTGGAATTTTTTTTTGCAAAATATTCTTATCATGAACAAACTTCGTACAATCCTTATATTATTCTATTGTATCATATGCATTTTGCCTAATCTCTCCATGACTTGTGTAATAACCCCACTTTTTGTAAATTGATTGAGAAAAATCCATAAAGTTTGAATTTCAGATATTTTGGGCTGAAATATTAGGGTTATTTAAAATATACTTTTTATAAAAGTATAATCAAATAATAAGATATGTAAAATTGAAATTAAACTTAGAAAACCCTTCAAAATGACTGTAAGCACAACAAATTTTGAATTCGGATGAGAAATCCTTAAGTTTTCCATTTTTTGGACAAAAGGGGTAAAATGGTAATTTTACCCAAAAATAAAATATTCCAAAAATCAAAATATGAAACATCAAAATTTTGAATTTACTGATAAATACGAATCCAACGCCACTAAGTACACTCAAATCCGAGATCATGGGAATAAAACCCAAAGTTTTATGCATAAAGGGCAAAACAGACTTTTTACACCATGTGGGGCCCACATGGGGACCACCACGTCCCCAACAACCAATTTGATCAGCAGCCCATGTGAAACATGGGTCAACAAAGATCAGCTAGTCATGGGGAAGAAAAGTTAGGCATGGGAGCATTGAAGACTTTCATGCCATTTTATATTAAAAAATAACATATTATAATCATGGAAAAAGACCCAAAATGCCTATAAATACAACCCCAAAAATCTTCCAAAAATTTTCATAAAATCCCCACGAAATTATCTTCAATCTCCTTGAAAAATTAGATCTAGAATCCCTCTTCAAAACCCCAAAATTTCCAAGAGTTAGATCTCTTTCCAACTTGTTTTTCTTTTTAGATTAGAACAAGAGACCTAAAATCAATTAGGCACTCTGTTCTAGATCTAATTTGATCAATTCCACCGTCCAAAACATCTCAACACATCTATTCTACAAAACCCCCAAATAAATTTCAAGATCCAACGGTTCAAACAACGGATATTTGCAAGAAAGGTGGATTCTAGGATATATCTTCATCAACAAGGTATTTTTTTCAATTGGGCATATAATTGAGGTTTTCTCTCCAATCAAGTAAGTGGAAATCCTTTTCATAGATATTTAGTATTTTTTTATATAATTTTTATTTTACTGTAATTAATTTTGGTAATAAAAAGATAAAAATAAAGTAAACAACAGAACCCTTAATTCATGATGATGGAGTGCTCAGATGAAAAATCGGACCGCACCAATCAATCCATAATGGTCCAAAACCCCTAGGGTAGAAGTTTCAGAAAGATCTAAGTAGTTTTGGATGCTCAATTGGGAGAGATTAATTCTGGTGGGCCTAGATCAAATCTGGACCCTAGGAACGGCTGAAAACTTCAATTTAAGATTGTGGAGTCATATGAACTCCAAATTGAGATCAGAAAGAAGCTATGGAAAGCTTGTAATGTCTAGTTTCTAATGAAGTCATAATATTTCTAAAATTTATTTCTGTATTTTTTTGTATTTTGGAAATAAGTGTCCAATTTCTAAGATCTTCAAGATCTGAGGTGATCAGATCTTGGAAATTTATTTTAGCGATGATATAATAATGTAATAAAGTAATATCTATGGTTAATTTGGACAGATCTTAGATAAAATAGGGGATCTACCCTTTATGGTAGAAAAACCCTAAAATAAAAATAAAAAATACAAAGGGACCCACTTGATCAATGAGATCAAGTATGATCAGATCCTTGGGATGGATTAAAGGGATGATATTATGATGGAATCCAGTTAGATCATGGAGGAAATGTGACAAAATCAAGTGGATATGATTTTTGGATCTTAATGGATTAAAAGCCCTAAAGGTAATTAAAACCCTTAATCTAAAGGAAAACACCTAAGATCTAATGGTTGGATCATATTTAAAGGTTTATAATAATATTAATAAAATTATTTTAATTATCTTTTATTGGATATAGAAGTGTAAATGTGATTTATGTTTTAAGTTTTAATTGTCTTTTATTGGATATAGAAGTGTAAATGTGATTTATGTTATAAGTTAGAAAGCATGATAGTGTAATCTTTAAATTTTAGTATGATATGCCCTAAATGAGTAATTTGCTAGTAGATTTAATTATCTTAGGATCATGTTAGTGTAAATTAGGATTTAAACATGATTTCATTATGATAGAAGATGTGTTTCATAACTTAGGATCATGTTAGTTTTATTTCACTAGCTTAAGTTACATTCATAGGAAGAATGTTAGTATATAGTTGTTAAACTTATATTTGATTTATGCTTTCAAGTTGATGATTTACTTATTGTCAAATTTTATTCAATTGTTAAGATACAAGGAGCATAAATCACCAAAAATGTAAACTAATGAAATATAGAAATTCATGGACAACTAAGATGAATGAATGATTTTGACTTAATAAGGGCTATAGTTAGTAGGAAAATATAAGGAATGATTTATCATTTCCTTGACCCAAAGTAGGAAAATAATGAACATCCATGGATGACATCGTGCATATTCATGGAAATTAATTAAAATCAATTAGAGAAGGGACTTCAGGTAAAGAGCTCATAGGAACCTTGTCAAAGGTTGAGCTAGTACCACTCCAGTGGACTCTAAACATTAGATCTAGTGATAAATAGGATTGTTCATAATTTATATATTGACAATATGTATGGATGTACAGATTACATACATCAGTCAGGATCATGGAAGATTGGGGAAAAGAGATCAATCCTTAAAGGTAGGAGGATTTGATGAATGCATTTACATGAGATATACATGATTGTACTCATGATCTTATGTTGACAAGAGTAATGATAATACTTGTACTAAATCTCTTGAAAACCTTATGATCCAACCAAACACCTATAAGATGGTTAAGGATTAAACTATAAGTGAATAGGGAACTAGAAAATATTTCAGCCCTAAGTAAATAGACATATGGTCTGATATATATGAAATCTATTTTACATACAAGCTTGGAGGCTTGTGAGTTTGTTTTAATAGGCATGAGCCTAGGGGATGCTATTGCTAGAGCAGTTATGAGGGTTTGGCCACCCGCTCCTTGAAATTTGATGATATGATGATGCCTTGCCCAATGAGAGCCTAAAAGTCGGGTGGTGGCAATTATGGGAAGGCCACCACTGTGAAAGTCTTGCCCCCCCATACGGGCAGTGACATAATATTTTCCATTGGTATCAGTGGTGAATAGGGCAGTTATCTGAGCACGCTAGTACGGATCAAACTGCAGCATAGCAACCTTTCTGATTATTTTGCACTATGATGCATATGGGAATAGGCATTGTGAAATGCCTTATGTTATAGCATAATGAAATGCTGGGTAATTGTATATTACCAATGTTTCCCAAGAAGGGAAATTCCCAGTATGAAATTAGCTGTAATACTAAATTCTCAAAATGAAGAGAATTGATCAGCTTAGTTGGGAATGATATTTGACTATTTTCACGAATTTAACTGGTTTACCCATGAAGGGTATGTATGTATATAGATGTACATAACTTACAAAGTAAAGAGTATGTTTGAGGATAATGAGATTATGAAGTATTGGAATTACATTGTCAATTATTATGTTTTATGAATCCCCTACCAAGCATTGCTTGCTGAGATATTGTACTTGTTGCAATATCTCAAATCCAGGGAAGGAGACTTAGGAGTTGAAGACTATAGAAGACTTGAAGAGAATAATCTTCAAGGTATACCCTTGAAGACATGTATTTTTATTTGTTGAGAGTTTTATTGTATGGTGAGCTTGAGTTTTGGATTATGTAATTTGGACAAGTATTGTACTAGATTTGGCTGTACTGTGAACCACTGGATGGATCCTAGAGTTTAATAAAAGTAATTCCTTCAATGGAATTTTATTTTGTACACAAATTGTACTTATGTTATGTATGAAGTGGTGACTTGGGTTTTCAAAACAAGTTCTAAAGAAAAGAATTTCCGCTGCTTTGTTTTGCGAAAAAATTTTACACTCTTAAGGGCCCTGCATTTCAAAATACTTTACAAATCATGTTTTCAAAAACCCGGGTCGTCACAACTTGTAGTTGGAGTTTTTTGTGGGTGCATGCTTTATTAAAATTGAAGTTGAATTGTTTAATTTTTAGTAAACTTTGTGTTCTAACTCAACTAGAAGATGACAGGCCTTTCCATAAACTAGATGGTAGGGTGAAATGAGGGTCTTAAAAGCAATACAATAAGCCCAGGGTGCACCGCTAAGTCACAATGACCAATCCTTTTGACAAGGATTTACCATATTCTCTAATATATGCTTTATTTTCCTTTTAGATACCTTTAGTTGTCTGCTAGTTTGGGGATTCTAGGGCATTGTAATTCTATATGTTAAACCATATCTTTTCATTAATCCTACAAAACTTGGCTGCAAAAATGTTTTCTAGCTTTGCTAATAATAGTGCATGGAATACCAAAAATAGCAAAAATGTCATCTTTTAAAAACTGCACCACCACCTTGTGGTCATTTGTTTTGAATGCTACAGGCTCTGCCCACTTAGACACATAGTATACTCCCACAAGAATGTACAAGTTTTCAAGAATTAGGAAATGGACCTATCAAATCAATGCCCTAGACATAAAAATTTTCAAAAATCAATATAGGATTCAAGGGATCATGTTTTTATGTCCCATGCTTCCTAATTTCTATCAACTGTCACATGCAATATAACAAGCATGAAAATCTTTGCAAATAGTGAGCCAATACAATCTACACTGTAAAATTTTTGTAGTGATCTTCCTCACACTACAGTGGCTCCCATGTGCATGATCATTACAAAAGGAACTGATACTTTGGTAGCGATCTTCCATCTTGACATTCTTCTTATCTCTTTTTCTCTCTCCAACCTTATCTCCATCCATCTCTTTCCAATTCCAAAACCATCAACAATTTTTACAAGGGGGAGATGCCTCCTCCTAAAAAGGTGGCGCTTCCCACCTTATCCCCCTCTTAGGTGTCCTTAGACGGCTTAGGTTACTAATTTAGTTGTCTAATCCCTCCATGCCACATAACCACTCTTTAATCTCTGTTTCACTCCCCTAGGGTTTCCTTTAGATAGTAGCCAACCCATATAAAGGTTGGAAGGCTTTCCACATGAAGGACATATAGGAGAAGGAAAGAAGTCACCCTCCTAAGAAGGAGGCGCCTTCACCCTACTTCTCCTCCTCAAGCTCCCAACACATCCTCCTTGGTGTAGTCATTCTTCAAGCCCTTCCATGCCTCTTCCATGCTTTATTCTTTCCTTATTTTCTTCTTCAAAGTTCAAGTTAGTTGATTCTTAGTTATTTGATTGTTTCCCTTCCATTGTTGCTTTGTTTGTTTGTTGATTCCATGCTTTAGTTGTTTCCTTGATTCCATGCTTTAGTTGTTTCCTTGATTCTTTTACTTCCTTTGATTGTTTTCCTTTAGTTTAGTTTCTTAGATCATTGAATCTAAAGGTTACAACTCTCTTGTAGTGACATCCAAGAGTGTGTCGTTATTAGATCAAGTTCCTTTCCTATTAAATTTCTAAATCTCTTTTCCTATCTCTTGCTTTGTTTCCCATTTTTCCCCTTATTTGCCTTAGATCTCTCTTCGATATTACATGCATGTTTACGAATTAGTTGTAATTGAAGCATTGAATAGTGCTCACCACACTTGTATCTAATTGAACCCCAATTTCTTTCTTTGGCGTAGTTTCTTTTCCCATCCCCTTGTCCTAGGCATAGTGCTTCACTTCTAGTTCTTCAGAAGAATCAATTGACTTCTCTTTGAAGTTTACTTCCATGAATGTTTTATGTGATTTAAATCTTGTTTTTCATGGCTGTTTAATTGAGTTCTTCATGTTTAATTCCATGCATCATTTACCTTAAATTATGGGCACCTTTAGGTTAGTTTCGACTTAGGAAACACCCACACCACATTCAAGAACGATGTGAACAACTCAGGGGTCATGCACATGTTCTTGAAGTGTGGCCCCTTAGATAAATTAGTTGTTTTGCTTAGATTTTCATGCACTAGTAGGTTAGTTTCATGCATATCATGTTAGCTTAATTGCATTCTAGTTTATGTGCATCTTTCTTGTCTCATTTATGCATAAAAACCATCTTAGTTCCATGTATTCTTTATTTAGATGCCATGTATATTTTATAAGTTTGCTTCATGCATTGGGTTTGTTAGAAATCACGTGCACCATGTTATCTTTGTTTTGCATGTTTTGGTTGATTGGGTTAATCATGTTTGGTTGCATTAGTTATTCCTAGTTAGTAGCCATCTAGGATTAGTTTAGTTAGTTTCTAGTTTCAATTTGTACAAAGTTTCTAATTGTAATTTTAGGAAAGTTCTACTTTTAGAAAGTATGTTTTTAAGAAAGTTTCTAAGTTTAGCTTGTTTACTTTCAGCATATTTTATCATTCCATGTCTTTAATCCATGCATGTTTATTTTGCATGTTAGTTTAAATCCTTATTCTCGGTTAAAAACCACTTTCTTTGTCTAGGTTAGATAATTTAAATAAGGATCCACCGAACACACAACCGTTAAATTTCTCATGGGATCAACCTCACTTGTGTGCATCTACTACAATAGATTCATGCACTTGTGAGTTAAATTAAAACATACACAAATATGTCCTTAAAAAAATGCAAGAAAAGGAGATAAATTGATGCAACAAGCCTAATTATAATGAAATAGTTAATTAAGAATGAAGTTATATGATATTAACTACCAACCATAATGGAAAGAAAATATAATATGCAAATCCTAATCTTGGAAATGTAAGGAGTTAGGATGTTCATAGTTGCGTCCTAGCTAAAATCTTCTCATACATGGGTGAAGCCATGTACAAATCACCTCATCTCGCAAGTCAGGATGGTTCACACTTGACCTGTATTATTATAATCGTGTAATGACCTAAAATTTGAAGACATTTTGTATGAAGAACAACTATAATGTTTACCACTTACCACTAATGCTATAACTTATCTATTTTGGGAATTAATATATGTTTACTAGTCTTAAGAGGTAGTTGGATGTTTTATCTTAAATTAAATAGGAAACATAGAAATTTGTGAGAAAAAATCAGTACCACTAGATTCTAGACTCAAAATGGAATCCAACGCCTCAAAGAACATCGAAAACGAAGTTCGTATGAAGAAGTTATAAGCAATTAAAGATTGAGGGCATTTTTGTAAATTGAACCTAAAAACGAAAAAGGACAAAAAATGCAGGGGGTCATTTTGATAACGGCACTCCCCATCATCTTCCCCTTCCAGCAGCTTCCAGGGACTTCCAACATCGCCTCTGCAAGGCAGTGCCAGAAGAAATGGCGGCACCGCCATAGGGCGAGCACCGCCTTAACACGGCTATAAAGCCTGCTTCCCCCTCCCCCCTAACCATCCTGTTTTCCTTGTTTTACCTCCAACTGCCCTCACCCAAAAACTCAGCAAGCTAGGTTTCAGCATGGAAGGGGCCATACCCACCACAAAGACCACCATTACAAGCTACCCAGGTAAGCTCTCTCTCTCTCTCTCTCTCTCTCTCTCTCTCTCTCTCTCTCTCTCTCTCTCTCTCTCTCTCTCTCTCTCTCTCTCTCTCTCTCTCTCTCTCTCTCTCTCTCTCTCTCTCTCATCCAGGCTAGATCCAGGCTGGATTTGGTGTTTCCCAACTAAGAAACATTGAAGAAACCCAGAGAAGATGGGTTCCCTCCAAAACTCGTCGACCAGGGCACGCCGAGGATGCACGGGCATGATGCGCACTGTGACGCCTTTCTTGGGACGGGATCTGCATGTGCTCCATGTGCGGACGGAGTGCAGACTCGACCAGGATGTGCAAGGCATCCTGGAAGCCATGACAGTGGAGCCTCGCGTTGAAGAAGCATCTGCGCGATGCACTTCTGGGACGGCGTTGCTGCGCATCGCTAGGGCGTACGCACATGTGTGACCGTGGTTGTGGTTCTACCGGGACGTGCGGGCGTCCTGGGAATCGTGACGCGGCAGGCCGCAGGGACGAATCTGGTTCATCCGTGACCGTACAACACTAAAAATGCAATTTCAGGAGCTGTTGGACTCTGATTGACGATCCAAAAGAACCACTATGTCTGTATTGATGATGCAGACCTAATGAGACTATAAAATTTAGGATCAGAGGACTATTCTGCATGAGTAGAGCCCAAAATCTCTAGAGATCTCATGGATCTGCATGATCAAATATGATCAAACTTCATATATTGATTCATTGGGTCTATTAGAGGAACAACATGCCTAAATCTACTCTAAATTTCATCTATTAGCCTTTGAATTATAGATCTATCTATCCAAGTCAAGTGTCAACCCACTCGAAGCATAAGGACAAGCGATATGACCAAAAAAGCAAATCTAGCCATTAATCTAAAGGTCTAAATAGTGATTTATAAATAGATAGAAAATGATATGGAATCCTTGTTATCCATTCATATCTAGGATTTTATAAAGGAGACCCAGGGTCGGGTTGAGTAATGAAGGACGCAACTGTAGAAAACATTGAGGTAGGTAGTCTGATACTGCTTCATTTTTAATGCATTTCCAAATATCCTTAATTTGTAGGTAGTCTGATACTACTTTATTTTCAAAATGCATCCCAAATTGAGTTACCCGTTTCTATTGCTGTAATTAGTATGTGTTTTTAAACCATGTCGTTCTTATATGAGTTTAAGGATTTATAACATTAATTATGGTACTAGCATGAGTAGAGTTTATGCCATGCTCACATACTTTGAAAACAAATGCATAAATTGCATTATTTATGTTGATTTGAGATTTGGACTATGTATGTTATTGGGCTATTGAGCCTAGTGGGCACCATGCTAAGGGGTACGGGTTTGGCCTCCCGGCCTCTACCACCAAAAAGGTGGATGGTATCGCTACCAAAAATGGCATTGTCCCTTCCTGACTGCTGTGGTAAACAGGGACAACCACTGGCGGTGTTCACGGCACCCTTTTGGGGACATATCCATAGTCGCCGTGGAGGCTATGGTGGACTGGCCTCTAGATACCAGAGACATGCGATCCAGAGGGGTTCTGGTCATGAGCATAGTGACCCTATGATTTTAGTGTGATTGATATGCATATAGCATCGAGATGATCGTATACGAGTACTCGTGACTAGTTGGTGTGAGAAAGGATTCCATGATTGAAATTGCATCAATAAGCTTATGTTTTATGCATAACTATGCATGCTTACACAAAAGGAATCACTGATGTTTTACATGAAAAGCTCTTGGAATCATGCATGTTGCCTACTGTGTTTTCAAAATAGTAGTATGAGATCACCTACTAAGTATGAGAAATACTCACCCTAATATATTATTTTTTCAGATTAGCTCGACACAGAATTAGAAGAAGCATCAGAACATGTTAGTGCTATGGTCAAGTGAATGAAGAGAAGACAGCATGAATGTAAGTAAACACTCTACCTTTTGGACATGTTTCTGTATTGATTTACAGTTGGGCTGTGAGCTGTGACTAGATAGACCTGGGAAGACATTTATGATTTCCGAAATTTTCAAAACTACTTATCTCGAAATCAAATGACACTCGGGGTTTTCAAAATGAATTTAAAACAAAAGATTTTCTGCTGCATTGCATTGTTTTCCAGTAAGGGTCGATCCCGCCCTAGGAATTAGATATTGCATTTTAAAATGCATGGGAAAACCTAGGTTGTCACAAATCGCCTTTTAAATGAATCATGATTTAAATAAGTTACAATGGTGTCTTCATTACAATTCACTAAAAATTAAAAATAATCTAAGCTATCTTAATTTAATTTGCCTCCAAATCCTTTCCCATCCCTAGCAACAATGCCAAAAGCTTGATGTGTTTTAAAATACTGCAAATGCATGGATCTAATAAAGTATAGAACATGTAAGTATAGGTCAATCCACAAGGACTCAGTTTTTGGAACTATAGAATTTTAATTAAAACCCTTTTTAAATCAATTTAACCGAGCCAATGAATGATAACAAATAATCAGTTAATTCTAAAACATTAAAACATATGAAGTCAATCAAAGTCTAGGCCTAGGGTTTTAGAATCCACCATACTAAATTTAAATATACTTAGAATTAAGCAATTTAAAATTTTACATTATTCATGTTAATAAAACCTCAATGAATTAAAAATATGGAATATATCATTGTTAAAATCCTAATTTCTATATCTTCTCAATCCTAGAGTTTCACCTAATTTAGTATATTATTTAGAGTATAATTTGTCTTTTTAGGGCACAAGTTATCTAAGATTCTATATAATAAATTAACTACTTTGCCATATCTAGTTTCTAAATTGTAAGAAGTATTTGATATTTCTTATAAAAGAACACTAATATGTAAACTAGCTTATTTATCCTAGAATTATAAGGAAGCACTTTTAAATCTAAACTTACTTAAATATTAAAATACCTAAAGCTAATGTGGTTTCATCCTAACCCTAGGATGAAATATCTATACTCACATTAATGTTAAAACTTACACAAAAAATTATTCTTATGAACACAACAATCTGATAAAAATTACTACTAAATATGGAAAAGGATGTAGGGCATTGAATGGCTCAAGAAATATGGATGGGGAAGGTGTTATGCATGGAATGCATGAGATAAAGTAGGCTGGGATAAGTAGTTTTGTGTGGATTCAGAAGCAAGGTGAAGGTGAGAGGTGTTACATGGATGTAAGAGAGGAATGGAAGGGGGGGGGGGGGGTGGTTGTTGTGTGGAATTACTAGAGGAAGGGAAAGAGGGTGAGATAAAAACTTATCTCTTCATGGATGCACCTTCTCCATCTTATGTCACTCTTACTCCTAAAATGGATTTCATGCACTAATCAACTCTTTTTTATGTAATTCCCATGCACTCTCTTTTATATGTTTAAAGGACGTCCTCTTCTAGCTATCTTTCCTTCTTATTCCTCCTCAAGATCACAACCAAACTACATTATCTCTTATCCATCATATTAGATCACATATAGCCTATCCTATCTCTCATAAGATCATGTATAATCCTACGATGGATGGACAAGGCCTCTTTCCTCTTAAGCAGATCACATACAACACCTTCCTACAAACTTTAAGCGCCCACCATTTTTCTCTCGTTCAATCACCTTCCATGCTTCACTTTTGACTACCTTTTTTTTCTATAGAAAGCACATCTTTGGATCCTCTTGTAATCACAATGAAACTTCTAAAAAAATGGTGGGCATCCTAGTGAAAACTTCTCCACCAAGTGCAATCAATTTTGTCTTTCTTGTATTCTTCATTCTCATTGGTCAACCTTAGCATTTCCTTGATTCTCTCATGACAAATACTTCTCATTGGATGCTTCTAATGTAGCCCTAATTAAGGACAGATCTTAGCCATTGTTTCTTTAAAAGAGTGGATGAAAATGAGCTATAGATTTTCCATTAATTCTCTCACTAACTCTACATTTTTACTTCTCAATGTTCTCCTTTATTTCTCAAGTAAATCATGCATGGAATGGAGTGACACGTTTTTATGTTTTACATTTACCTGCAAGCACATAGATCTACTATGGTATAGATGAGGCAACTATAGGTCAATCCCTTCAAATTTTAGAAAATTTATTTAAAAACCTATTTTAATTTACTTTAACCTAGCCAATAATTCAATCAGTTCTTAAAATTACTAAAAATAAAGAATTCTTTCTAAAAATTATAAATCTCATAGAAATAAAGCCTAGGGTCTATAATCCATTATAATCTAATTAAATAAATCTATGATCAAGCAATTGTATTTTTTATCATTCATTTAGTATTTTTCCTTAAATATTTATTTTAGGGATTTTCTAATTTTAAAGAATTAACATAAGTCAATACTTTTACAGAATGCATCATCTGTCTTTTTAGGGCATACATTATCAAAAATTTTCATGTATTAAGCTTTCTTCATTTATCATATTTAGTATCTTTACCATAGGAATTACAAGGTAGTTCCTATGTAAAAATCACTAAATATATAAATTAAGTGTTAAATTCCCTAAGATAATATTATGCACAATTTATATTTCCACTTTTACTTAATAAAAAATTCATTCAATCTCATCCCAACTTCATTCTAACGTTAGGAAAGGAAATTACCTACTCATGCTTTGAAATTAAATTACTAAGAATTTAAATCTAACAATATTCTAGGTTACTAAGTAGAAATTACACAAATCTAAAATTCTAACTACTGATTAAAAATTCAATTAAACTAAAAAATAAATGGAACAAACTAAATAAAAAATTCTCATTAACTAAAACAAAAAATCACAATGCTTGCAACACAAAAATAAGAAATAAAAAAAATTCCATAAGGAGAGATTTCACTAAGTTGATGCTATGTCACTTGACAAAAGTCACTTCAATCTTTCCTCAACTCGTTAACATTGTTCTTTCTTGGCCCAAACAACACTGTACTCTTGTTGTGTTTTAAACAAGAGTATAAGATTTTTCTCATCATCCAAAACCAAAAGGAGAATTTTTACACCATAAATCAAATGTTTTATGTGTGCAAATCCAAGGATTATGCATGTAAAAATAAGAGGGAAAAGGGGTAAGAAAAAATTGCGTTTATGAGATAATCTTGGCCAAATAATTAGATGGAATGGTAAGGAATACAATGAGGATGTAGGATTATAAAAATCAAGTTGAGATGATGTGGGGAAAAACATAGAAAAATAAAAGAGTGTAAGAAGCAAAATATGCATGTGAAAGAGGATGATGGAAAGTGATGGTTAGGTCATGATTTTGGATTGATATTAGGTGGAATAATAGAGTATGGGATGAAGGTATTAGGACATGAAAATAAGATGTAGGTGAGGTGGGAAAAATATAGAATAGAAGGATGGAAAACCAATGTGTAAAAGAAGGAAAACAATGAAAACTCACCTCTCTTTGGATGTTTTACAAGCACCTTTTCTTAACTTCTTTTCTGCCCTTCTCTTCCAAGTAGCTAAGGCTCTTCCCTCTATGGATTTCACATTTTTGGCACAAGGTATTTGGAGTTTTCCGAGATGGTTTGGACAACCCTCCAATATGTATTTATAGTTTACATGTTACCATCTCAGATTAGGATAATATCTTACCTCTTTCCTATCATTTCCCTCTAGCCAATCATTCTCCTAGAAACTTTCGTCAGATTTCCCTTATTCTCTTTCATTCTCTCTATTTTATTTCCCTTTTCTCATCTCATCTTTCCCTCATCCAATATTCTTGAAAATCATGTCCAAAAAGTTCTTCTTTTTTTTTTTTTTTTTTTTCCTTTCCTCTTCTGCAAATCTTATCTCACCCATTCTTTCTTCTTTTCTTATTTTTTACCCTAACCCTTAGTTGATGTATAACCTTAGAGCAGATGGCTAGAATTTTTTCTTTTCTTTCCCTTTTTATTTCTCCCCTTGAATCATGCTTAGCATAAGATAGATGTTGAGATCTCTTTGAAGTTTTCTTTCCTTGATTCTCGTCCCAGCCCACCATTTTTTTCTCCGCCCAAGAACAAGCCAAGTTTCACCTAAATTTGTTAACTTCCTTGTAAATCATGTTGGGATCCAACTTAAAAAATAGAGGACAGCCCACCAAAAATATCTCCACCAATGGGTCATGCATTCTAGTATCCTTGTAGGCTTGATTTTCATTGGTCCACCCTGGTGCAAGTCTTTTCTTATTAGTTCTTTACACTAGCCTTTTTGTAGAGATGATCTTAACCTTTAAACCTTCAAAAGTAAAGATGAAATATGACTATGAATTTCCCATTTATGAACCTCTCCCTTACATGTTTTTCTCTTTTATTCTCCTATATTTTATAAAATAAAAAATGTGTAAATAAGATTCTTTTATGCCCTCCCTTGGTGTAAAAATGTGTAACATTAGTGGGATCCCTTCTTAAATGTGAGTCTCTGTGTGTGTGTGTGTGTGTGTGTGTGTGTGTGAGAGAGAGAGAGAGAGAGAGAGAGAGAGAGAGAGAGAGAGAGAGAGAGAGAGAGAGAGAGAGAGAGAGAGAGAGAGAGTGGATGAGAGTAGTATATCAGTGGGTCCTAGGCTCTGCTTAGTTGTCCATGCAGATGTGCCTTTATTGTATGTGAATTTAGCTTCTCCTAGAAGCTACCCAAATGTAGTGGAAGGAATGCTTGCATACATGGGAAGCTTACCACCTTGTCTTTTAATAAAGACACCTTCTCTTGCATGGTCTCATTTTGTTGATGCCCCTAGGGCTTTTGACAGTGTTGACTTTTATACACCATGAAGATTGTTGATGTTTGGCCAGAACATCATTAGCTCATGTTAGTCTTCTAAATCAGAGTATCTAGCATGGGTAATACACAAGGAATCAAATGAACCTAAACTTTCACTTTGTGAATTTTTTTGCAATGGTGGTAGTTCCAAATTTGGTGTTGTGTCCTAGGTGGCTCAAATAGAGTCTTAGGAACTATAAGGAATCCTACTTGGTCTGTCGATTAAGTATCCTTTAATGGTGCAGTATCAAGTAAATCATTCACTTCATCAATGGAGATATCTATATCAAAATAAAAAGAAGTGAGACATGCCTTGAGTGGATTATTTCTAGAGGATGGTAGGGATGATGTTAGGCCTGGCAATTCGGGTTGGTGGGTCATGTTTGTGTCCACACGAACACGACACACTTCGAGTTTAGGTCGACACGAACACGACCCACATAATAATGGTGTCAAAAATCCGTAAACCGAACATGACACGATTATTAAGTGAGTCGACATGACACAACTCGCATAACACGATTAAATAAATAATATAGTAATATAGGACGGTTTCAGAAGAACCGTCCTATATTACTTCTCTAATATAAAAATTATGGCGTGACAAAAGATAAATTCAAACAACATAGGTCTATTATTGCAGGGACACTTGATTAGGCGGAGGTATACTGACTTCATACAAAAGATATTGAGAAGGAACCAAAATATCTTGCTGGCTATGCAAAGGCCCCAAGCCCGTCCAATCGCCATCACCTCACTTAAACAACCCAAAACCTTTGCTATTCGGTAGCTGTTTGGATATGAAAAGGTTCATAATGTAGCTGGAGCACCGCCTGTACTACTGCTATCATATCGGCGAATTTGACTGCCCATTTGTTCTTTTTGGCACACCTCCTGTACTACTAATAGCTGTATTACTGCTATCAGCTAGAAAGGTTCATAATGCAGCTAGAGTATCGCAGGAACTGGAAGATCTGGTTGGCTGCGCAAAGGCCCCAAGCCCATCCAATCACCGTCACCAAGCCCCAAGTCCCAAGCTGTACTAGTTCATTGCCTTTTGTTGGTATAATATAAGATGGTTGTAATATATATTACATGTTACCATATACTCATTACTCATATAGGAGACCGTCCTATATTACATGTTAATTACAATATAGGACGGTTCCAAAGGAACTATCCTATATTGTAATGTAACATATACTCATATAAGAGCTATTACTTATGACACTACAATATAGGATGGTTCCAAAGGAACCGTCCTATATTACATGTTAATTACAATATAGGATGGTTCCAAAGGAACCGTCTTATATTGTACTGTAACATATACTCATATAGGAGGTATTACTTATGACACTACAATATATGACGGTTCCTTTAGAACCGTCCTCTATTACAGTAATTACAATATAGGATGGTTCCAAAGGAACCGTCCTATATTGTACTGTAACATATACTCATATAGGAGGTATTACTTATGACACTACAATAGATGACAGTTCCTTTAGAACCGTCCTCTATTACAGTTACAATACAGGACGATTCCAAAGCAATCGTCCTATATTACATGTTACATATAGGACAGTTCCAGATGAACTGTCCTATATTACATATCATATTGTAATATAAGACGGTTCCAAATGAACCGTCCTATATTATTGTTAGTTCACGATAAATAAATAGGTTGTGTGTCAAACAGGTCAACATGATGGGTCATGTTGATTGACCTGAAAATTACACGAACATGACAAGATTCAACCCGAACCCGCTAAAATCGTGTCGGGTTCGTGTCGTGTTATCGTGTCGTGTCATATTTTGCCACCCTTAGATGATGTATTCACTAGACTCTCTATTTCATGTGAATCTTCATAGTCTAGCATTATTGCTATCCTTGACAGGGTGTTAATGGGCTTCTCATAATCCTTATATAAATTCAATAGATAATTGACCCATTTGAAGCTCCAACTACTCAATAGATTGTAAGTTATCCGCCATAGCTTGTTTTATATCATTCTAAAATTCGAGAATACTCTACATAAACAAACTATAGGTCTCTTCCAGTGATTATTCCTCTGTTGTGGCTTAGATTACCATGGCATTGAATCACTAGGGAAAGGGAGATTAAGGGGGATCATAGATGGTCCTCCCTAATGATTATCCTAAGACCACAAAAAGTTGGGATGGCTAGCTATTAAGTGTTTAATTTTGGCTAAAACACCTTAAATATGAGCATTTAATTAGATCATCTAACTGTTCATTTTTAGATAAAATATAAATTTTAGCTCCAATTGACCATTCAATTGTTGATTTATAAAATTTAATGGTCAAATGATTATTAGAGCTAATTAGATGTGTAATGTATGATATATATGATTCTAATGTAGTCATATGTTTTGCAGATCAACCTAATTGAGAAGTGGATAGCTTAGATCAAACTTAATGGTGCTAGATCATCCTAAACAAGATTACAAGGCAAGAGGGAATAATTTCTGATTGAAGAATAAGAAGGAATGAGGAATCCTTAAGAGAAAGAGGAATGGTTTTTTTTTTAATTCCAATTAAGGGGAACAAGAAACCCATGAAAAGGAGAGACCCAAACAAGAAGGCATTGCCTTAGCATATAAAGAAGGGTAAATTTTAGAATAGAAGTGAGAGTTGGTAGGAGTTTCCAAGGTGGAGAGCTTTTAACTGTATTAGAGAGCTTCAATGAAAGGGAGCATTGAATGGAGAAATTAAACTAGGAAAGTGGGGAAACAAAATTAAGAGGAGGAGTTTATAAAAGGAGATAGACAAGAGAGCTTAAAATAGCAGTAGCAACAAGGGCAAAAAGCAAGGAACACAAGGGAGAGCAACCTCTTCTACCCTACCCACCTATTTTGCTTATCTTTTTCCTTCTATTTCCTTGTCTCTCTAGTTATATCTCTTTTAGTTTCCAAGAAAAACACAACACGTCTCTTCTTCTCTCCCATGCCCTCTCTCCCTCTTTCTCAGTCTCTCTCTATTTACCTATCTTGTCTCTCTATCCCTTGTTTTTCTCTTCTTTGCAATCCATCTCTCTCATCTGTTCTCACCTTCTCTAGACTTCTAATAGAAACCTAGATCAATCTCTCTTTCTCAATCCCTCTGTCACCAGACTCATCTCCCTCTAGGATGCTTCTTTCTCTCTTGCTCAATTTCTAGTAGGAAACCATAATCCACCCATCTCCTTCCTTGTTCTCACTTTGACTACCTGTGTATCATTGTCTTTTTACACCACCATTATCACCCTATTTCAATGGTGTTCATCACTGTTTTGCCTATAGTTTTTCCTCTTACATTCTCATTTTTCTTCATTGGACCCCTCCTCCAGATGAAATATTTCATAGGTTCAATCAAAACCCAACTTGAGTTTTAACCAAAACCCCACCTTTTTCCCACTGCCTACATCGTCTTCTTCATCCCGCAGGATTTTTGTTTTTCAGTTAAAACCAGAAAACTAAAAAAATTCTACTTTTTCCCTTGGGACTTCAATTTTAATTCATTTTCATCCCTTTTTGGTCTTAGCACAGTTCTGTTTTATCCATGATTATCCTATCTTAGTTTTATTTTGTCCTTAGTTAATCCAAGAACTAATTAATCCAATCCCTATTTGATTAAAGCATAACATAGTAAATGGTTTAGCTTTAACCAACAAGATCAGTTTATTTACTAATCTTTTAGTGTTGATCTTCAATCTAAAATCCAAAATTTTGATCTAAGCCATCTAAATCCAAATTTCTTTTCCTAATCTAGATTATCAAATTTTAGGAAGATCTGAACAATCAAGCCATTGAATCCTTAATCAGAAATATGAGTGAGAGATTGATGAAGGCCAATAGATTTTGATGAGACTAGATTTGAAGAAATTTACCATGATCAAGCTAGAGAAGTAGATTTTAGTTGTTATTTCATTTAATTTTCTATCTTTTTAGATTAGAAATTTTGTACTGTTGATTAATGCAATAGATTTGAATTTTGAGTTTAGTGTTATTTAATTTCTGTTATTTCTTTCAATTAGTGAGGTAGTTAAATTTTATTTAAGCTCCATTTTCATTAGGTCAAGTCCCCATAGGATTGACCTATATTTGCATAAGCTATACTACAATAGCCCATGCACTTGCCAAAAACAATCAACACTAGCCCATCTTGGATAGTCAGTCTTAGAATAGAAGTCTTTGCTAGGATCTCTGAATGCACTCATTGCATTCATTTGCTTTGAAAAGTAATTAGGAAATGCAGAGCTTGATTAGCGCGAAGTAGTAGGATGTGCTGGACTAGAACAAAAGGAACTAACCTCATACTGAGGTTGCATAGATGATTTCCTAGACAATATAAAAACATGTAATGCATTAAATAGACTACTACTTTATTTGACCCTATCTACCAATCTATCCAGTGTATTCGACAGATAAGGAGTATCCCCTATTTCATATATATCATCATATTTAAGGGGCTGTGGAGTAAAATAGTACCAAAATGGCTTTACTGACTCTACTCAATTTGCCATTACACTTGTAAGGTTAATTTGATCTACTTTATTTATGAACCCTCGAGTCATGGTTCATTCAATCTCTATATCCAAAAATAGTAGTTTTGATTTCATGATCAACAGCCTTGCATTACATCAGAAGGTGGTGTATATAATGAAAATTATCATTGTATACAATGAAAGTGTACTTTTTTTTTTCCAATCTAAACTAAGCTATGGAAACCCTAACTTAAATTCTATTCCTTATAGGAAAATGATGCACAAACAAAAGGCACACACAATAAAACTACATTGAAGCCAAAACAAGCTAAGATTTCTTTTTTCTACATAGGGAGAGGCTTTTAGATTATTTCTAACCTAAATAGCTCCTCCTCTTTTTCAGACTTGCCTTACCACTTACTAGTAAAATCCTATCTTTGATGAACCACACACACTCCTCAATTAGCCATAGGTTATCTAAATCATCAAATGTGTTAATAGAGCTAGTTGTTTTAATGCCAACACAGCTGATCAAATAAGGTCCACTAGACTGGCAGTAATTTGTCTCTTTCTAAGAGGGTCCTATGAACATGTGGGTCATTATAGGTCTCTTCTAAATTGATTTTAAAATAATTTGAAAGGTTTATTGTTGCATGTAAGGTGATGATTAACATAGATGGGCCAAGGGATAGTAATGAACTCCACCCTTGATCTTGTAGGGGTGATTGTCCTTACTAATCATTCAAGCATTCCCACTATAATTCAATCATTGTATATTCACCATAAAGCAATGAATGTGCCCTATAATGTAAGAAAAGTAGTAAATATAATGCAACATCCTATAATGCAATAATTAATCAATGCTCATTATATAAAATTAACTACCACCAAAAAGCAACTAAATTATTATTCACAACCTATGCTAGTAAATATAAAGAGTTTAGAAAACTTACAGTGGTGTCTTTGATAAAGTCTTCTCATAAAGGGGTGAAACCATGTAGATATCATCTTCCAAGTTAGGGCAGGTCACCCTGATCTGTAAACTGAATTAACCTAGTTCTAATTAAAATTGTTGCGAGTCCTTAGCAATTACTCCAAAAACATGTGATGTTTTACATTTAACCACAAGCAAACATGTCCACTACAGTATAGACAAGGAAAATATGGGTCAATCCCATAAGGACTTCAAATTTAGAAATTTTAATTAAAAAACAATTTTAATTTACTTTAACCTAACCAATAATATAGTTAACTTTAGAAACTATTAAAAATGAAAATTCTTTTGAAAAATTACAAAATTTCATAGAAATAAAACTTGGGGTCTAGAATCCATTATAATGCAATTAAACAAGTCTGCAATCAAGAAATTAGAATCTTTATCATCATTTAATATTTTCCTCAAAGTTCTATTTTAGAGATTTTCTTATTTTAAAGAATCAATGTAAGTCAATATATTTACTCAATGCATTGTCCATCTTTTTAGGACACATACTATCAAATTTTTTCACATACTAAGTTTCTTAATTTATCATTTTCATTATCTTTGCAATATGAATTACAAGATAGATCCTATGTAAAAATCACTAAATATATAAATTAAGTGTTAAATTTCTTGAAATAATATTATGCACAATTTCTATTTCCACTTTTCTTTAATGAAAAACTCATTCAATCACAACATAACTTCATCTTAACCCCAGGGAAGGAAATTACCTACTCATGGTTTGATATTAAATCACTAAGAATTTAAATCTAACAATTATTTTGTTTTTGAGTAGAAATTACACAAAATTAAAAATTCAAACTAAATTAAAAATTCAATTAAACTAATAAATAAATGGAAAAAACTAACTATAAAATTATTATTAGCTAAAATAAAAGATTTCAATGTTTGGAACTCAAAGAAAATAAAAGAAAAGCAGTTCCTATGATGTGGAGAAATTTCATCGAGTTGATGTTGTGTCACTCGACAAAAGCCACTTCAAGCTTTCCTTAATGCGCTACCACTATTCTTTCTTCCATCAAACAATATTGTACTCTTGTTGTGTCAGTCAATAAAAGTACATGATGTTTCTCAATCCAAAACCCAAAGAAGAACTTTTACACCAAAAATTCAAAGTTTTATAGGTGTAATTCGAAGGATTATGTGTGTAAAAATAAGAGGTAAAAGGGATAAGAAAATGACATGTTTTTTAGATGATCTTGGAGCTTTAATTATGTGAAATGGTAAGAAATAGGATGAGGATGTAGGGGCATAAAAACCACTTCAAGCTTTCCTTAACACGCTACCACCATTATTTCTTCCATCAAACAATACCGTACTCTTGTTGTGTAACTCAATAAAAGTACATGATGTTTCTCAATATCCAAAACCCATAGAAGAATTTTTCCACCAAAAATTCAAAGTTTTATGGTTGTAATTCAAAGGATTATGCGTGTAAAAATAAGAGGGAAAAGGGGTAAGAAATGGACATGTTTTTGAGATGATCTTGGAGGGATAATCTGGTGGAATGGTAAGAAATAGGATGAGGGTGTAGAGGAATAAAAATCAAGTTGAGATGATGTCATGACAAATTTAGAAAAAAAAAATTGTGTAAGAAGGAAAATAGGTGCATGACAGAGTGTGAAATGGAATGTAAAAATAGATGATGAAAAGAGGTGCTTAGGGCATGATTTTTAGAGTGATAGAGTATAGGATGATGATATTAAGGTATGAAAATTAGATGTAAGTGAAGTGGGAAAAAGATAGAATTGATGTTTAAAAGAAGGAATAAAGGAAGGAAAAATAATAAAAATTCACCTCTCTTTAGATGTTTAACATGCACCTTTTCTTAACTTCTTTATTCCTCTTCTCCTGCAAGAATCCAAGGCTCCTCTCTCTCTCTTTGGATTTCACATTTTTTGGACAAAGGATTTGGAGTTTCCCTGGATGGTTTGGGATAATCTCCCACCTCCTCCCTATCCTTTCCCTCTAGCCAATTACCCTAATAGAAACTCCCCTCAAATTTCCCTTATCCTCCTTCATTCTCTCTTTTCTATTTATCTTTTCTTATCTCATCTTTCCCTCATCCAATACCCTTGAAAATCATATGCAAAAAAGTATATATTTTCCTTTCCTCTACTATAGATTTTATCTCATCCATTCTTTCCTCTTTTTTTTATCTTTTATCCTAACCCTCAGATGATGTATAACCCTAGAGTGAATGTCTAGGATTATTGCTTTTCTTTTCCTTTTTATTCCCCCCTTGGATCATGCTTAGCCTAGGATAGATGGTTGAGATATCTTTGAAGTTTTCTTTCCTTGATTCTTCTCCTAGCCCACAATTTTTCTCTCCACAAAAATCACAAGCCAAGTTTCACCTAAATTTTCACCTTGTAAAACTTATTTTTAAGATCCTTGTAAATCATGTTTGGATCCTCTTAAAAAATGGTGGGCATCACACCAAAAATATCCATGCACTCTAATATCCTTGTAGACTTTATTTTCATTGGTCCACCCTGGTGAAAATCTTTTCTTATTTGTTCTTTAGGCTAGCCTTGATGCAGAGATGATCTTAACTTTTACACAAGATGAACTATAACTGTCGATTTCCCATTTATGCTCCTCTCCCATATAAATTTTTTCTCTTTTATTTCTCAAATAAAATATGTGTAAATAAGAGTGTATTACATCATCCCTTCATATAAAAATCTGTAACATAGGCAGGTGTCGTTGTCTCTACTTAGTTGTTCATGCACATTTACCTTTAGTGCATGTGTATTTAGCTTCTCCTAGAAGCTCTCCCAAGGTGGTGGAAGGCATGCATGCATGGGAATTTTGCCACCTTGTCTTTTAATAAAGACACCTTCTCTTGCATGGTCTCATTTTGTTGATGCCCCTAGGGCTTTTGACAGTGCTAACTTTTATAATTCTACTCTCTTAGCATTCTGAACACTTGAACTTCATTGTTTATGGCATATGGGTCCATGACTTTTCTTGATCGGTGATTGGACTCTCTTTTAGGGTTTTGAGTTGGTAAAAATAGCAGTTTTCTCTCTTGTACCCTAATCCTACAAAATGTTACATAACCTTTAATTATTGATATTAAATCCATGGTTAAATTTGCTAAATCTAGAGCTATTACATGTAATATGTTTATGTATATCACATGTCCACTTCCATGTAGAAACCATGGACTCCCATGGGGTGTCCCTTTATGATCCATATGAGTGAGTGGGTGAGAGAAAGTAGTCTTCCTGTGGGCCCCAGTCCCTGAGTAGTTGTGCATGTACATGTGGCTTCACTATATTGCACTTTAGCTTCACTTAGAAGCTCCCCATAGTAGTAGATCTACATGCATGTATGAGAAGTTTACCACCTTATCTTTTAGTAGTGACACCCACTTTTGTGAGGATAAGTTTGGTCAATGCTTAGGTTTTCTAATTGGACTAAATTTGATATCGGAAACCCCATAGCATTTTGAACTCCTTAACTTTGTGGTTCTTGGCATGTAGGTCCATGTTAATGCTCGAATGAAGGGGTAGCTCTCTTTTAAAGTTTTAAGTTACCAAAAATATCACTTTTCTCACTTCTACCCTAATCTTGCAAAATGCAAGTTAATACCTGATTAGTGATAAATTAAGTAAATCTTGGGTTAAAATGCTATTTCAAGGGATATTATTAATAATATTTGTGTATCTAATCATTATTCCTTTGATCACAAAGTTGAGGATTTCTGTCTCGAAAATTCACATCAATGATCTCCTACGAGACTGAATTGATGCAAGGGATGTTGTTATGTCTTTTTCAATTTTGCAAATCCATACCATTCACCATAGGAAAACTCTCCATTACATCAAACCACCAATAGATATGATTCGAGCTTGCATCCTCATCCTTACCCCTCCGACTTGGGCACTTTCCAACTTGCTCTTAAGAAATAACATGACTTAAAGAATAGGACTCCCTATGCAAGCCTGATCATTGTGCTACTTGTATAATAATAATAATAATAATAATAATAATAATAATAATAATAATAATAATAATAATAATAATAATAATAAATAAATAAATAAATAAATCCAAGCAAAATAAGAGAAGAGATACTATGCACACAGAAGTGTCTCTTTTGTACCCTTCGACTACACAGCAACAAAACACCATCTCCTACTATGTGGGCAAATGCTCTACTCCGAAGCCTACAATCATGTAGCTTGACTCATTATGCTCTACTCTAGAGCTCCCAAATGAATAATAGGAGGAATAGGACCAGCCCAAACACTCCTAGCATAGTCCCACATAAAACAAATTATCTTTGCTAGTAGTCCACTGTAAGGTTCTCTCACCCCAGCTGCCTCTACTATATCAATTTATCATTTGAGGCTATGACCTCTAAAACTCACGCTTTTGTAGATCATTAGTATGCATATCAAATAAGAGAATCTCAAATTCTGAAAAATCACAATTATAATTCATCTAATCATCAAAAGAATCATTCAATGGTCAGAATAATGTTTTTCACAATCTCATGCAAAATCAATAGCTGAGATCATTTCTCTATGGATAACAGCATAAAAAGAATGGGTGAATGATATGCATAAAAGAATGATTGACCTTAATTTGATGCAAAAAAATCTCATTTTTATAACCTTTTCATAGTTTGATCGATCAATTTCATAAAATAGAAAACTATTTATTTTTCATCTTGACAAACATGACACACATAAAAATTTCAATAGAAACACAAATTCATACATCAGTTCATTCAAAGAGATTTCAAACTACCCTTTCAATAATAAGCATTCTAATCCCATTCAAATCTTCATATTCACTTGTTCAATTATGATACAACTAAGCAAAATCAATCATTTAACCACTTCCTAACCCTTTTTCAACACGAAACAATGAAAACATTCTTTCATTTCATACAAGTTCATTTCAAGATGAGTTAATCAAAATTTCATCATTTCACTTGAATTCCAAAAAGAGAAATTCAAATGGTACTTAAATTGCATTTATAACACATTTAAAGGGGTCAAAAATACATAAAAAATGTGTACCATCCTTAACTATATGATTGTGAGATCTAAGCTTTCTGCAACACATGATTGTGTGTAGTAGAGTACTTGGAATACACGTTCTATGTTTCAAGGGCACTAGAACACATGACCATATGTTCTAAGTGCCAAACACCTTTTTCCATCATCTTTATACTTGCCCTTGATTCATCCCATATTTATTTGATTATCATGGAGGCCATCTATAAATGGAGCCCCAATCTTTAAGTGTTGGACGAGCCTTTTAGAAGTTTTAAGGCATGTTTTTCTTTCCCACGTGATACTCTCCCTCTTTCTTTTTTGTTCACTTGCATTCATCCCATCCCCTCTTACTTCTTGAAACCTGCTTCCTCTCTAGGGAGTACTTTTCATGCATAGGAGATTCCACTTCTCTCCTCCCTCTAGGCTTCCAACGGAGTTTCCTGTTATAATGTGATGCACCGAATTTTTAAAAGATAATTTAAAAATATAAATATATTTTTGCAAAGTTAGGAATTCCCTATTTAAAAATTCTTTTCCAAAAACATTATTACTAAAATACATTCTTTTCTAAAAACATTATTATTAAAACGCCCGAGGGTCAATTATTTGTATAAAAATCAACTCAAATCTAAATCATACCATACATCAATTTAAAAAGATTTTCAAGGTTAGACATTCATATTCCAATTAATTATAGACAAACATTCAACAATAATTTAGCATCCATCTATGCTTTACAATCAATAGCCACAATAGTTCAAAACAAATAAGTAAGTTTTCATTTCAACTAGTCCTCACTTCAAACTACTCCAAGTGTCCTAAGCTTCTATACTCATCTACTCGAGTTGATTTTCCTCTGGTTTCTTATTTTTCATATATTATATATTGTAAATCAATTATAATATCTCCGCAAGATTGTACTTGTGTATGTGAAATAAGATGCATTTACAAGTAAAATCATAATTTTATAGTGCAGCATAATTTCAGTTATGCATATGCAGAGTCGTAAAATTAGTAAAACAAATTATATCAACCATGCTGAAAATGAAATAAATAGTAGGACACACTCAAGTGCCCATAGAGATTCACTAACTCCATTTAACACATCTGTACATCATCTCATGTACCTTTGCAACTCACTTGTTGAGCTACAACAACTCTAAAAGGGTATAAAAATATAAAATCTTATTGACACATGCTCATGGTAGCTTTACTGTCACATGCCCTTCGACATCTAATAGGACTCCCGTCATATCCTCATGGGGCCTAAAACAGCTATCTTGGAAAAGGTGGCGTGAGTCACCCATAGTGGAATCCACCACCAACTGAGAAAAATGACTCTCTTGGGGTTGGATACCATTCCACTTGTAGTGGTCAGAGGTTGGAAGGTCATGTTTTTCCTTTACTGCACACAATTTGCAAGCGACAATGATGCAAACCTTATCCACTTGTTCCAATGAAGCCTTTTAGGGGCAGCATTAGCCCTTATAGCCAATCATATAAATAAAAAATATATGGGCATATCTTTACCCACATGTCACTTGTAAAACACTCATGCAAAGTAAAATAATTTCATAACTTTCTATTAGCTCCTTTCCCAGCCTTTAGAAATAGAGGCATAGTAGTCATTTCTTGAGGCTTTGTTTTACTTTCAAATAGTAGACAAACACTATTAGATAGCAGTTCATATTGATAGAAAAGCTTGATGGAATGACATCCCATATCAATAACTTAAACTCAATGGACAACAATCCATAATAGTAGCTAAAAGCATGTTCTTTAACATTCCATAATAGTGGATAAAACATGTAGTTTAGCAGTCCATAATAGTCGTTAAGTACGTGGTGATAGCAGTAGCAAAATCGTGATGTTTACCAGTCCAAACAGTAGCTAGGAACATGGTGATAGCAGTAGCGAAATCATGATGTTTTGCAGTCCAAACTCAACCTCTGACTAAGCTATTTAGCAATCCAAAATCAGTCATTAACTGATGTGTTTGTCCAAAATCAGTCACTAACTGAGGTTTTTGGTAGTCCAAAATTAGTCATTAAGCAAGGTGTTTAGCAGTCCAAACTCAACCTTTAACTGTGGTGTTTAGTGGTCCAAAATCAACCACTAACTGAGGTTTTTAGCAATCCAATTACATTTCAAAATCAGTCACTAACTAACGTGTTTAGCAATCCAAACTCAACCTGTAACTGAGGTGTTTAGTAGTCCCAAGCAGTGGCTAAAACACAGTGATTAACATTCCATGACAATAGTTAAAACATAGTGATTAGTAGTCGATGACAATAGCTAGAACGCAGTGATTAGCAGTCCAAAATAGTAGTAAATCACAATGGCTTCCAGTCCCAAAATAGTAATAGAACCCAATGGCTTGTAGTCTCAAAATAATAGCTACAACACAACATATTAGCAGTCCAAAAATAGTAGTTAAACGCTTCAGTTTGTAGTCTAAAAACAGTAGTTAAACGCTTCGGTTTGCAGTCCAAAAAAGTAGCTATAATACAATGGATTTGCAGTCTGAAAATAGGAATGAAACACGATGTTTTCCAGTACAATGTCACTATCAACCATCTACTGCAGTCCTCAACATAGTAGGTAGATGGGAGAATGAGTTAGAAATCCTCTGTAACCCTCGCAACCATCTACTGTAGTCCAAGACATAGCAAGCACATGGGAGATTGAGTTATCATTCCACGGTCACTCTCTCAACTGTCTGCTGCAATCCAAAACGTAACAAGCAAATGGGAGATCAAGTTAGCAGTGACTGTTGCTCTCAACCATCTATTATATACATAAAAAACTTATCAAACAGATAGGAGATTGTAACATCCCATCTTTTCTGAAATATTAATAGGATTTACTTCAAAAGAAGCAAAAATTTCCTTTACTTTGAAAAGTTAATAATGTGATTATATATAAACATTTTTGTGAAATAATCCTCTTGAAAGGATATTACTTCCAAAAAAACATCCACATATCAGTAACTTAAAGTGGTTAGAACAAACATGCCATAGGATTGACTGGTGACAACGAGAATCACAATCCATCAAAAGTAACATAAGACTGTTCGCGTGTCAACAAAAGTAAACATCTACATTCATCCCCAAAATAAGGCCCTAATACGTAATATCCAACTATAAAACTCTCAAAGGGTATCTCTATCATACATCTAAGAACTAGTTGATGCCTTCGCTTTTCCATCTCCTTCGCTATAATTCTACCTAGTACATCACCTAAATTTTTTTGGTTTTTGGTTGGAGGTGAGCAAAAACAACAGCTCACTAGGAACGAAGCTAATACAAGTTGGCCTGCTAAAAATAGGCAACCAATACCATAATATACATATATATATATATATATCCATAGTACAATAAAGTACATAGGTTTTGAGTACTAGGATACGCATAACTTAGGATTTAATTTAGAACTACCTAAATGCACAATCATGTAACAAAGTTAGAATAAGCGAGAAGAAAATCACACGTAACAAAGTGAGAATATGTGAGAAGCAAATCGCATGGATAGATTGTCAAAACCCAAGCCATGCTTGATGATAAGCAATAACCCATCAGCTTAGTAAAACATCGGCAAAATTTGAAGATCATGTGCACAATCCCCCATCAAATAGAGTAGGAAAACACGTGTCCACATTACATTGGAAAACTGGTCAATAAAAACCAGGATGGTGTACAGTCCTACCATCATCGAAATTAGTGCACACTCTTGATAGTGACCAGCACATCCAACACGCCCCCATACTTCCATACTTCATGGACTATGCACCATAGTCCATACCCAGACTTGCCTATGCTCATAGGCTCTATTGTCACCCTGGGTGACTATCATAGCCTCTATGTTTGCTGTGGATATCACATAGACCCTCACCAACCCTCATGGGGTTACTTGCTAATTCAGGAAGTTAGTCCACATGAAGACTACACCCACATGTAAGCTCGCTGAAGAAATGAGATATCATTTTAGAGGTCAGTGGCCAAACTACACCTAGCATAGGGTCCCAGGCTCCCACGTCTTATAGCTACACCAGCTACACATAGCACACTTGCCTCTAGGTCTTACACTCATGCATAGCAAGCTTTCCACAAGGCTTACTGCTGCCCCAGGCGTGTATGCCTCCAAATGCACAGTACGTATAGAGCACCTACCAAAATAGTAATCAAAATTGCATCCCTAGGACTTATCACTACTCATAGAGTGCTTGCCTAAAATATCAATAATCCCATCTCCAAGGCTTACAACTGTGTGTAGAGTGCATGGCTAAATCATTGATGACCTAGCATTTCCAAGACTAATAGTTGCTCATACAACACTTTCCTAAAACATCGATAAATCCCTATCCATCAGGGCTTATAGCTACTCGTAGAATGGTAGCCTAAAACTTTCATAAAAATCATATCCCTAAGACTTACAACAACTCATAGAGTGCTTACCTAAAACATCAATAATTCCAAACCATAGTAAGAAGTACAAATTAAGTTGGTGCCTTTATGTGAATCCCTCAATCATTCTCTCTTACAATGCCTCATGTCCTTTGAATTTCCATGAACTTAGTGTTTTGTTGTTTATGGTGTTTCACACAATAATTCTTATCATAATAGAAGGTTTGATATCAATTAGAATATGAATGTATTTCACTCCATAGAAACCTTGTCAAACATAGTTGCATAACCTGTTTGGGCAACTGACTAAGTCCTTTGTCTCTGATGTAATGTCCTTTTGCATCCCATTTAACTTTGAAGAGCTTAATGACTGCTTAGCCATTTCACTCTTTCTTCATTTCCTAAGTATAACCTTAGGTTTATAAAGTTCCCTTGGTGTCAAACCATTCATCTAATTGTTGATACATCACTCTTTCAAAGTATTGGCTTTTTATGGTATAGTTGGGTAAGTTATCTCTATAGTTCCAAGGTGTAAAGTTGACCTTAGCGATAGTTTACCATCCTTGTTTCACCTACTAGTCTAAGTGTTATTCAAGTATGTTAGGAGAGTTATATTTCAAATGTTGAAACATGTATATGACTGGAAACAACATGGTTCATAGGCTTGTCAAAGTGGTTGACAAGTACTTATGTAAGGGCATGCTTTTATTAAATGTGAGTGAGTTTAGGCTATTTAAAGTCCTCACTTAAAGTCCTACCTCAAATTTACTAATAGACAGTGGACTTAAAGTCATAGAAGTCTACCCCTCTCTTAAATGGCATTCAAACAATTCATCAATAGAAGTAAAAATGAGTCACCAATTAGTAAAAATAACAGAGATAAGCTTCGATTAGAGAAGTTCTCAATGACTACATCTATATGGCAATCCAAATCCAAGCATTCCACAACACCAAACAAATACAGTTATGCTGAAAAGTACTAGCAATTAAGGCATGGGAAATCATATAGATTTCTGGATTATCATAGGCCAATAACAGTGGTTGAGAAAGGGGCACGAAGATCACAACAAAATAGCTTCAAAACGGCAAGAGTTCAAACACATGCATCATAGTGAAACATGGTAGAAAACATTGACAACTTCTGAAATTTTCTAGAATGAAATCCTAACATTTTTATGGCTAAACACAAACCCACTTTAATAACTTCCAATTAATGCCCTATCTGCTGTTGGAGCTCCCAAAAGTAAGATCTTCTCGGCTGGAGGTTGAGCTCCTCATAGATGCAACTCCATGGTATGCGTCTTTGACCTGGCTGCAACTCCAGCTCCAAAGGCCCAAAGCTTCTCTACTTTGCACTATTTCCTTCCAATTCATTGCTCCAATATTCTTAATCACAAAAAACATACTCTGATCTTTGGTCTTCTCTTGCTTCCCATGAGTTTCACTTAGGTTTCATCAAGGAACTTAGCAGCACAACCACCTACATTCCTCACTTGGGAAGCCTTTTTCTTTCCCTCCAAAACTCAACCAAACTCCCTTAAAGCCTTGCAATATTCTCTTCACTTCCTCTTCACATCCTCTAGACTCTTTGCCCTCTGGTTTCCCTTGCTTTCTCCAGCTTTTGTCCTTAGGTTTTTCTCCCAACTCTCAGCTACTTCTCACACTTTTGCTATCCAAGTAGTTGGATGCATGGGTTGAGAAAAAAGTTCTAACCCAGCCCTTGTCCCATGCATGAGACCAGCTGCCACTCCCCCATGAAATCACTTGGTGGCTTGGTCTCTCATGCATGGAATGGCCAGCCAACATCTATATGTGATTTAACGCTTCAAATGTAAAAACATCCTCTCCTATGGTGCTAGTTTTATTCCCATTTTACCCTCCTTGGTTTTGTTTTAATTCCAATGTCACCCTTCCTTCATGTATAGCTTAAATCCATGTTATTTTATAATCTCTAATGCATGAAATTAGTTCCCACACACTCCATGTCTCGAGATGGCCTAGCTAGCACTCATCTAATGGTTGGCCATTCATTAAAATCACCCAATCATACCATTCCATTTGTATCTATTAGTTATATAAGTATTTTCAATTAGGCTACGGTTAGAATATTTCTTTTTAGGTTGGTCCATAGGCATACCATTTTAGCACAACCATTAAGGTCCACCTTATTATTTAAATTAGCCATCTAATGGAATTTAGCACTCCCTTAGCTAGGAATATTTTCATAGTCCATGTATAATCCCATTTATCCATCCTTTAGTTAGAAGTCATCCCTGGATGATGCCCTATACTTAATCCTCACTCTTAACTTATTTTCATCACACTCTCATTCAACTTTTAATAAATTTCATTCATGATAACTAATGAGAGGTGTAAGAAAATTAAAAATTGGTATAAGATAAGAAGAAGAAGAAAATACTCCATTTTTTCGTAATTTGAAATTTTTATTCATGTAATTTGATATTTACATGTATTACACTCGTCCCCCTTACAAAAATATCATCCCCAAGACTGAGTCAATGTTTTAAATCGACCCCCATGTGGCCGTCTCATATGAATGATGTTGCTGGAGAAACTTGATGAGATGAATCATCTTGCTTCGTAAGGTCTTCTCCTTCTTGTCAAGGATCTGTACTAACCTCTCCTGAAATGTAAAGTCTCGTTCTAACTCAGTTGGTACCTGGTCTAAGGCATGCATAGGGTTCATCACATATTTCTTCGATAAAAACACATTAAATAGGTCATGTACCTCTATAAATGAGGGTGGAAGGACTAGTCTATAAGCAACTCTTCTCACTTTCTCGAGTGTCTCAAATGAACCCACAAATCTAGGGCTTAGCTTACCCTTCACCCTAAATCTCATCACACCCTTAGATGGGGAGACCTTCAAAAAGATATAGTCCCCAACTGAAAAATCCAAATCTCTCCCTAGATCGGTATATCTCTTCCGCCTACTAATTGCTACTGATAGACACCTCTGGATTAGTCTCACCTTCTCGACACACTGCTCTATTAGCTCTAATTTGACAAAATCTCTCTCACCAACATGTACAATGCCGAGTATGGAGCAATGGCAATGTTAGAGTGGTTGTTGTGGTTGTAGGCAAACTCCACCAAAGGTAAATGTTTGTTCCAACTCCCCTTCCAATCTAGTACACATGCTCTTAACGTGTCCTCTAGTGTTTGTATGGTCCTCTCAAACTGACTATTTGTCTGAGGATGAAAAGCCATGCTACACTCTGCCAAATGTGAGAAGTGAACCTGCTATCCTTATCTAAAACTATCAACAATGGAACACCATGTATTTGAATGGTAGAAAATGAGTTGACTCGGTGAGCTGATCCACCACAACCCAAATCACGTCATGCCCACTAGAAGTCCTAGGCATTCCAACCAAGAAATCCATCGCCACGTGGTCCCACTCCCAAGCTAGAAGTTTTAGAGTTGTGATAATCTTGTGGGCCTTTGGTGCTTTGCCTTGACTAGCTGACAAGTGATGCTTTGTGCCACACAGTCACCAATGTCCTTCTTCATTCTCGACCACCAAAACTGTCTCCTCAAATCCTAGTACATATTTGTACCTCCTAGATACATGGTGAACTTGGAAATGTGAGCTGCCTTCAATAGCTCCCACCTCAACCCTGAAGTGGATGGCATGACCAATCTACCATGGAACCTAACTCCACCATCCTTCTCCCTTTCAAAGACTAGTCTACCACATAAAGCCCATGTCTACCCACAAGGCTGTTGTGCATGCAAAATGTGATTCAGTAAGGCTAAGCGAAAGGTTATATTGACGACCAAGCCACCTAATTTCCTACTAAGGGCATCTACAACCACATTGGCCTTGCCCAGATGATACTGTATAGTAAATTCAAAGTCTTACAAGTACCCTAACCAATGCCTCTACCTCATGTTGAGGTAGCATTGTGTTAATAAGTACTCAAGGCTCTTATGGTCTGTGAACACCTCAAACTGCTCTCCATATAAATTGTATTACTAGATCTTTAGAGAAAGAAGAACAACTTCTAACTCTAAATCATGTGTGGGGTAGTTCTGCTTGTGCTTCTTCAATTGCCTAGAAGCATATGATATCACTCTACCATGCTGCATAAGAACACAACCTAGGTCCTGTCCTGAGGCATCATTATATACAACAAAGTAGCTGTTACCCTCTAGTAAGGACAAAACAGGGGAAAAGGAGCTTTTCCTTTGGCCCCTAGAAGCTCTTCTCACAATCTTTAGTCCAAAACAAAGTTCTAGTCCTTCTTAGTCAAGGCAAACAAAGGCTATGCAATACTGGAGAATCCCTTAATAAGCCTCCTATAGTAGTTGACCAAACCCAAAAAACTATGTATCATAGTCTTGGGCCACTCCCAATTAGCTCCTGTCTCAACTTTTTGAGGATCCATTGCAACTCCATCCTTGGATATGACATGTCCAAGGAAATACACTTGATCCAGCCAAAACTCACACTTTGAGAACTTGGCATACAACTGATGTACCCGTAAAAATGCTTGAAATAGTCTCATATTAACCTTAGAAAAACCTTGGCTGACTATAACTGGTCAAAAAGATCATCAATGTAGGGTAAAGGATACTTGTTCTTCACAGTGACCTTATTCAATGCTTTATAATCAACACATAGCTGCAAGGAGCTATCGTTCTTCACAAATAAGACTGGAGCTCCCCATACAACAAGGAGCCTTGGAGAAAGGAGTCACTCCAAGCAATAACTCAATGGTGAACTCCATCTCTTTCCTGGGTGGTAAACCAGGTAACTCCTTTGGGAACACATCCTTGCATTTGTGCATAGCATCAATCTCCTTGATCCATGGCATCTACTCCTCCCATGACTCTGCATAGGCCAAATAATCCTGACATCCTCTAGACAAGAAGCAAAGTGCTCTACTAGCTGAAATGATATTTACCCTAAAAGTATCAAATCTCCCATGAAAGCATAGTGACTCCCTATCTAGAGCATATAGTGTCACCTGCTACTTCCTATAGTCAACTAGAGCTTCATGCTCAACTAACCAATCCATGCCCAATATAATGTCAAAGTCCATCATGCCCATCATTGTTAAATCCGCACTCAGCCTCTTACTCGAGATGATCATAGGTACATCTTGGATAAACAACTGAACAGCTATTAGCTCACCCAATGGTGTACTGACGTCTAGTTGAAAACCCAGTCTACTCGTAGCAACATCCAAACATGATGTAAACAAGTAGATATAAAAGAATGAGTAGATCTAGGATTAAACACTATAAGAGCTAATGAGTAGATTAGGATTAATTAATATACGAGCATATTTATCAGATACCAAAAGAGTACCTTCCATGACAATGTCAGATGCATAAGCTTAGTTAGTGTTAAGTGTGAAAATTCACCCTTGATTCCTAGGGACCTATTCATGTAGCGATGCATAATCTCATTGTGCTGGTCCTGCTCTTGAGACATGTGGGAACTCCCCTACAAGATAGCTAGGTTGACCACAAATAGAACATCTACTGCCTGGTCTCCAACAAGCTCGGCCTAGGTGGTGCAGTTGACACTAATAGCATACCCTCTGGTCACCATCCCTGCCTGTGGCCTGACCCACTACTGATTTGGTCGGCCTAGTACAAGTCCTCCTAACTACTATTTTCTTCTTCCCCACTCCAAATGTTGGCTTAGGGCTGAGGGGGGGGGGGGAGAGGGATTGTGAGAAAAAGGTGAGGTGGTGAGGGAGATAAGGTAAGAGAGAGAGGCAAGCTCTTACCTTGTAGGAGGTGGGTGTGGGATTCCCTCTCTATAGGGATTTCATGTGGAAAGCTTGAGAGGAATGGAAGGTGGAAGAAAAGAGAGGGAAATAGAGGAAGAGATAAGAAGGAAGAGGAAAATAGAAAGTGGGTTGATTGGTTGGCTATGAGGGGATTTAGGAAGGTGAATGGCAGTCTTTGGATCCAAATTGGATGGTGAATGATGGAACAACATGTGTGATATCAAGGAGGGAAGTGGGGTGCCATTTTCTAAGGATATTGGCATGGAACTATCAACACCATAGGTGTCTCACATGGAGTTCCTTGAGTGAGGTGGAAAATGACAAAAAATATGAAAATAAGTGAAAAGGATGGGAAATTAAGACAGTGTCTTCCAATTGCTTCACATGCTACCTTACCCAATTAGATTATTACTCAAATATCCTCTCATTGTCTTCTTAAAATACAATGATATTTGCTTAGATTCTCTTCTAATCATAGCTTTCATGTAGCTTGGCTGAAGTGGCTTGGTGGCTTGCTTTAAGGGCTTATTTGACTTGGCTTCATGGTTGACTTTGGGGGCTCTTTTGGCTTGGCTTGGTGGCTCAACTTCCTTGGCCTTTATGGCTAGCTAGGATCCTTAGCTTGTCACCTTCTTCATGGCTTGTCTATGGCTACGTGGCTTAAGTAAATCCCATGGAAAGGTGGTGGATTTTGCTTTGCTTGTGCATGGACCCACTTTAAACACTTTTGCCTCCTTCAATTCCATCCTTTGTGTGCCCTAATGTGATCTTCATCCTCGATCTCACTTTGGATTGATGGCATTTAGGTTTTGACTCGAACTTCAATTTTCATCTCAATCAATCTCATCCATTTCATCATCATGTTAACTACTGCAAAAGATGAGAACTACAATTAAGTCCTAAAAAATTTATGATTATTCACTTACTTACCCCGAATTTTAGCCTCTGAACCTACAAATTATCAAATATTTACTTTATTAAGTCAGAAATGCATATTATAATTTTTGGCCAAAAACCTTAATCTAACACTATAAGTTTTAACACATGGACAACTAATTAGGTGATTTTTATAAAAATTTGGATACTTATCACACCCTCCATCTAGTTTTTTGCTAGTCCTGAGCAAAATATTTGAAAATTTATTTTACAAAAATTGATACAAATTGCCACTTTTGTAGGTACTCACGATTGCATTTCGGATATGCAACAAGCTCTTAAACCCCTATGTTACCCCTAGTGGACAAGTTAGGCCTCGTGAGGGTTTGCAGTGAATATACCTATAAAATTTCATAAGGTTAAATCCCTTATTTTCTCTCAGATAATCCTCATCCATTAGTACTCTACTAGTTTTAAAATTTTAATAGAGATGAATGACAATTCTATAAACTATTTACATATTAGAGTCATTTTATTATAGTTATCTCTTGAGTGCTTGTGTGTATCGCTACATAAGTTAGGACTTCTAATTGGATATGCTTATATTCCATTGGAAATATGTTTTGACCTCAATTGTCACAGGTATACTTTAAAAAATAAAGCTATCGAAGAAAGGGGTTAAACATACTTCTCTCACTATGTGACCAAATCCAATAAGGCTAATGGTTCACATAAAATTTTAGCATTGAATAAACAAAGGAATAAGATCCCTAAGAGTAGATGTTATTACCAAGACTAGCAGGGGTAGTAACCTTAATTCCTTATTTTTTTATATCCTCATTAAGGCTATCCTCCACCTAAGATCCTCAGGTCTTTAAAAAGGACAAAATATAGGCTAGGGACAAGTTCAGAAAAGAAGGGTATAAAGATTCAAAATTTCCAAAATTGAGTAGAGGTCTTCTTTTGATTGTTGGACAACCTTGATTATATTGAAGTGAATAGCTTTTGTACTCTTTCCTTTTTCTAATATTTCTTTCCTTTCACTTTTCTTTTGAATTCTTTAAAAGAAAGACTTTTTTTGTATGACTTTTGGTATTTTTCACTTCTTTAACTTTTTGTCCTTTTTGAACTCTTTCTACCAACTCTACTCATTTCTGAAAATAGGTGATGGATGTTTATTTTGCTAGGTTTTTCTAGGTTAAGGTAGATTGGGTTACAAAAGAAAATTCTTAATAATAGGAAAAAAGGGGCTAACTAGTGGTATAATGTATTGGGTCGGTTCTATGTCTCTGGTATAAATAAGGATGACCTATATCATTTCCTAGGTTTTCTTAAAGCCTATGAGATTCAATAAGTGTTCTAAAAATAAAGCTATTACTATTATTTATCTCTAAAACTCACTTGGTTGTAGGTCTCCACTAATTTTTCTCACGGTCTCTAAGTCATACCTCTCTATTAGTCTGGACAATATATTGTGTGTAAGTATTTTTCAAGAATTAACTTTCATAAGATGCTTCAACACATGAACAACATGCAAAACTAGACATACACATTTCCATTAAGAGGTTAAAGTAGTAGAGCTACTAAGTTTTCTAAAAATTCAATTCTCATCACAGTAAAGGAACACTACCTCAAAAACCTTTTTTTCTTTTTCTTCTTCTTTTTTTTTTTGAACAATACAAGAAAATTGAAAAATACAAGAAAATTTAGAATCTCTATGTACATCTACACCCCTCAACCTGAACTAAATATTTTCCTCAATGTTTAGAAAAGTAGAACTTTATATGATGATAAAATGAAGTAGAATACTAAGATTTGAAAAACTTCTAGGTTGCTTCCTAGGGAGCCCTAAGTTTTATGTCTTTAGCCAAAGTGATGGTGAGTGTTATGAATGTGGTGTGTAAGGTGTTCCAGACCATGTTAAGGTGGTTCATGGTAGATTGGTGCCTCTAATACTAATTCTTCTACATCAGGGTTAATCAATTCTAGGAAAGGTTTAAGCTTCTATCCATTGACCTTTGAGATTTCACTATCCTTATCTATCTCAATAGCCCCATGAGGATATACGGTATACACTACATAGGGTGCAGTCCATTGAGACCTAAGTTTCCTTGGAAATAGATGCGAACTATAATTATACAATGAGACCTTTTTTCTGAGCTGAAGGACTTACTAAAGATTTATCTATCATAACTGATCTTCATTCGGTCTTTGTACAGACGTGCAAATTCATATGCATCTTTCCTCAACTCTTCAAATTCATTGAGTTGGAGTTTTTTGTGGGTCCTAGCAGCATGTAGCTCAAAATTGAGCTTTTCGATAGCCCAATATGCCTTGTGTTCCAATTCTACTAGTAAGTGATAGGCTTTTCCACAGACCAAGTAGTAGGATGACATGCCTACAAGAGTCATATAAGCAAGACGATAAGCCCATAAAGCATCGTTAAGTCTATCAGAGTAGTCTTTCCCACTTGGATTGACTGCCTTTTCTAAAATACACTTGATTTTCCTATTCGATGCCTCTACTTGCCCACTAATCTAAGGGTGATATGGCGTAGCTATTTTGTACTTGACACCATATTTCTTCATTAAATTTTTAAACACTTTATTGCAAAAGTGTTTGCCCCCATCACTAATTATGGCATGTGGAGTACCAAATCTTGTAAATATTTTCCTTTAAAAATTTGACCACCACCCTATGGTCAGTGTGGCTTCACCAACTTGAACATGTGGTCCACTCCGACAAGGATGTATAAATACTCAAAATAATTAGGAAATGGCCCCATGAAATCTATGCCCCAAACATCAAAAGATTCTCAACAAAGATGGGGTTTAAGGGCATCATATTTTTCCTCCCTATACTTCCTAATCTTTGGCACCTAGCACACGTCGTGCAGTATGTGAATCTTTAAAATTATGTGCCACTAAAAGCCACACTACAAAATCTTTGTATTGGTCTTTCTAGAGTTAGAGTGGCCTCTACAAGCATGATCATGACTAAAGGAGATGATCACATTATGCTCACTACCGGGTAAGCATTGACTTATCACTTGATCAGGATAGTACTTAAATAAGTATGGGTCAACCTATGTAAAGTATCTAACCTTAGTCATAAATCTTTTTCTATCTTGTTTGGTCCAATGATCAAGCATTTTTCCTATAACAAGATAGTTAACTATATCTTAATACCAAGGTAACTAGGAAATGTGCATTAACTGTTCATCCAAAAAAGCTTCTGTTATGGGCATATCTTTGCTACTATGCTCTACCAATAACCAAGAAAAGTGGTCCACTATAACATTTTTGGAACCTTTCTTGTCCTGAATTTTTAAGTTGAATTCCTGTAGCAGTAGTATCCAACGGATCAACATAGGTTTTTGCAACCTTTTCAGAAAGGAGGTATTTTGGAGTTGCATGAGAATACTAAAAATTTAGATCCTAACAAGTAAGATCTAAACTTATCTAATGCAAACAAAACTATCAACAACTCTTTTTCTATATTTGAGTAGTTGAGTTGTGCATCATTAAGTGTTTTACTAGGGTAGCATATCACATGGGAAAATTTGTAAATGCACTATGCCAAAATAGCCCCAATCACATAGTACGAAGTGTCACACATTATCTCTAATGGTGCACTCTAGTTAAGGGTCGAATGATAGGCACAGAGGTCAATTTGGACTTTAAAATGCTTAGAACCTTTTGTATAGTCTTCATCAAAATCAAAAGAGGCTTCCTTTATAAGAAGATTATGGCCGCATTCTTACTGAAATCCTTGATGAATCTCCTATAGAACCCAACATGAACTAGAAACAAGTGGATTTCTTTTACCATCCTTGGTGGAGGAAGGTTGGCTATTACATCCACTTTGGCCTTATATACTTCTATACCATTGTGTGATATTATGTGACCTAGAACAATACTATTTTGTACCATAAAATTGCACTTTTCCCAATTTAATACTAGATTTTTCTCCTAGCACCTTGCAAGTACTAACTTTAAATGGTGCAGGTGCTCATCAAAAGAAGAACAAAAAAATTGAGAAGTCATTGATGAATAGCTCTAAAAACCTTTCTACCATGTAGGAAAATATGCTCAACATACACCTTTGAAAAGTGGCTGAAGCATTGCAGAGTCTGAATGGCATGAGTTAATAAGCAAATGCCCCAAAAGGGCAAGTGTAGGTGGTCTTCTCCTGATCCGTAAGTGTTAAGTGTTCAATTTTGGTCAAAATACCCCTAATTTAGTGTTCAATTAGAGCATCTAGGCCATTAATTTCAAGATTTTACATAAAATATTTCATTTTAGCTTTAATTGGCCATCAACCATTGAATTGAAAGATTTAGTGGTCAGATGATCATTAAAGCTAATCAGAGGAATAATGAACGGTTTAGATTGTGCTAATTGGGTCCTGTGCATTGTAGATCGATCAACTCAGGCGTGGACGCTCCAAATCGAATCAAGGATATTAGATGGAGATCAGATGAAGTTTCATGGAAAAAAGACTTTGAAGACTTGCACAGTTCTAGCAAGTCTAGAATTCTAGTGGACCCCACTCTCTCTCTTATCTTCTCTTTTCTCTTATCTCTCTCCTCTCTTTTCTCTCTCTTCTCTCTCTTCTCTCTCTTCTCCTCCTCTCTCTTTCATGTCTCTCTCTCATTCTCCTTTATATTCCCCTTCCCTTCTCTCTTGAGGGACGTTTTTGCCTCTAGGGGGACTGGCTGGCTCACTCTTTCCACCTCTTCTCCCCTTCTCTCCCTTTCCCTCTTCTCTCTCTCACGTTTCCCTCTTCTCTCTTTCTCTCTCTTCCCCTTCTCTCATTCCCCCCCCTCCGTCTCTCTCTCTCCAATCCATCTGAACCCCTCTTCTTTGGCTGGACATTGCAAGGGAAGGAGGCAGAACCACCACCTCCCTCGTCTGTCTCTCTCATTCTCCCTCTCTACCTCTTATCTCTCACTTTCCCTCTCTCTCTCTCTCTCTCTCTCTCTCTCTCTCTCTCTCTCTCTCTCTCTCTCTCTCTCTCTCTCTCTCTCTCTCTCTCTCTCTCTCTCTCTCTCTCTCTCTCTCTCTCTCTCTCTCTCTCTCTCTTCTTCTCTCTTGCCAAATTTCCCTCCCCCATCTCTTTCTCAGTCTCTCTGTCTCTTGTGGGTTTCATCGCACTCCTCTACCACCCCATTTTCTCTCTCTCTCTCTTCACCGGCGACTAGCTTGCACCCAAGCCGGTCACACACGACTCCAGATTGCCCTAGATCCCCATCTTCTCCTTCTCCTTCTTCCTCTTTCTCCCATCTTCTTCCCCATTGCCCAGCTCCGACTAGTTTCTCCTCCATCTCCGTCATCAGACGTCCTGGGGAAGGAAACCCAAAATGGGTTTCCCTCCTTCTTCCTTCTTCCCTCTTTCTTTTCCTCCCCAGCGGTTCTCCCTTCTCTCCTTCCTCTTCCCTTCTTCCTCTTTCTGTTCTCCTCTTCTTCCCCACATTTTCCTGGTTTTTTTTTGTTAAAAACCAGAACCCCAGAAATTACGAATCTGCCCTTGGCAGATCTAAAAAATTCCCAATGTATCCTCAAAGTAATTCCATCTGGGTCCTTTGTCAGAAATTCCATTTGTGTCCCCTATTTAATTCCATTTGAGTCCCTGATTTAATTCCATCTGGGTCCCTATTCTATTTACATCTATGTCCCAATTCTATTTTATCCTCATTTTGACTATCCAAGGACAGTGCAATCCAGGACAGCTGATTTAGTTGCAATTTCTGTTTTCTTTTGAATAAATAATTGTGTACATTGCAACAATTAAATAAATCTGGATTTTAGTTTATTCTTAGTTTATTTCTAGTGTAGTTTTTATTTTTATTCTTTTATTAATTGAATTTTATTGAAAAATCCATCATTTTAAATCAAGTCCTCGTGGGATCGACCCGTTCTTGTATAAGCTACACTACAATAGCCCGTAAACTTGCGGTTAAACAATCAATAGTAAGTACTATAGGAATCTGGTTATAGCTAGAATAACCATCAAGAAAACAATAATAACTATAACCAGTTAACCTCTCAAGCATTTGCTCCACAAGGGAAGGGGAAAGTGGTCTTTCCTCATGATTGTGTTCAATATCTTGTAATCAATGCAAACTCTTCACCCAGTGGTCATGCTAGTGGGCACTAACTCATAGTCCTCATTCTTGATTACTGAGACACCAAATTTCTTGGGTATAACCTAAATAGGCCTGACCCAAGTGCTCTCAAAGATAGGGTATATTACACCAACATCTAAAAGCTTAAGGACCTCATCTCTTACCACATCATTCATGTGGGAATTTAGTCTTCTTTGAGTTTCCCTAAATGATTTACATTCTCTTGTAGGTGGATCTTGTGCATACACATAGCTGAACTAATCTCCTTGATGTTTGCTATAGTCCACCCTAAAACAATCTTATGTTCCTTGAGAACATTAAGTTTCCTTCCTGTTCCTTATTTAAATATGACTCTATTATAGAAGGTAAGGTTTCATCTAGTCCAAGAGATTATCAGGTGAGGGCTTTAGGACTAGAGAAGATGGTTGCTCAGTAGAGGGTAAGTAGGCAGACTCTGATGGAGGGAGTGGTTCCGCATGAAGTCCCATTTGGAGGTGTCTAATGAGTGTTTAATTTTTCATAAAAATCACTAATTAGTTATCCATGTGTTATAACTTATAGGAGTAAATTAGGGTTTTTGGACTAAAATTCCTAACACATGCATTTTTTACCTACTAAACCAAAAGTTTGATATTTTGTAGGTTCAAAGGCTAATCTGATGTAAGTATGTGATTAATCATATTTTTCTAAGATTTAATTAGAATATTTATTTTGTAGAAGAGAGATGATGATTCGACGGACGAGATCGATCGGGATGAAATTGAAGATCAAGATAAAAATATCAAGTCAAAGATTAAAAGTCATTAATTAAGATAATCTTATGGAAAACAATGGATGAAATCAAAGGTGCTAAAGGTTAAAAGTGGGCCCATGAAGTAAGTCATGCATTTTGACCACCTTTGCATGGGAGTCATTCAAACCACCTTAGCCATGAAGAAGGCGGCAAGCTAAGGAAGTCAAGCCAAGCCACTCAAGCGACCTTAGCCATATATGCCATGAGGGAAGGTTACAAGCTAAGGAAGTCAAGCCACCAAAGTACAAGAATGGAGCCATCAAGCTAAGCTAAGAGAGTCATCTAAGTCAACCATGAAGCTTAGCCAATGAATCCCTCAAAGTTAGCCATCAAAGTCAATAATGCTAAGCTGTATGGAAGGGTAGGATTGGAGGAAATTCAAGAGGATTATCCATGAGATTCTAAGGGATATTTTGAAGGAATTTAAGGAAAAATTTATTAGGATAAGGTGGCATGTAGACCAATAAGCGCTTCTATTTTTAATGTTTTTCCCAATTTTTTCCTCACTTTGCACCTCACCAGTAAGATGCACTATGATTTTCACTTTCCATTCAAGAGTCCTACCATTCTAAGACTCCTCCACATTCCTAAGCTCCGATCCAAGCCATCCAACAAATCCCCACTTCTTAAGAAACCACTTAGCCAATCAATTTTCCCCACTTCACCCCACTTTCCTATTTTGTGATCAAGGGTTTCCTAAATAGTAAACCTTAGATATACTTCAATTCAAGTAACTTCAAAACCTTAGATCTTTCTACATATTTCCTAAACCTTTTTCCTTACCTAATTCATTTGACTTTCCATCAACCAAACATCACAAAATTAGAAGGCCAAGAACTTCACTTTCCTTCTAGGAAAAAGATGCCTATATCCTTTTCAAAATTAGAAATCAACTACCCATGCTTCTTATCTCTCTTATGTCATGTTTATGACATTATCTTGCTAATTTAATCTTTCCCCTAACCTTCCTCATTCAATATCCTAACCCTAAGGCCACTTTCATTATGTTTTTAACTCTTTCTAAGTTACGAAATTACTCATTTATATATAGCCCCATGTTCCATACGAATTTTCTAAGTAGAGGTAGGTGACACACCTTGAAACATAATTTCCTTTGATGCTATTTTTTGTTGGACTTTGGAACATTGGTGGTTCTTTTCTTCACTTGGTCTTCTTGTTATTATCTTGCTTATTTTCTCTCTAATTCAGGTTAGTAAGTTAGTTGTTTTACTTTAGTTCCATTGCTTTAAGTTTTCATTTTTTTGCTCCTTTGAGATCATGCTACTTTCCAACCTTTAATCTCTTTCTTCTCCACTCCATTCCATCAGTTTTTATTTGTTATTGAATTAAGATTCAAGTTAGTTATTCTCTGGTAGTGACAACCAAGAGAAGAGCTAGCTTAAATCCTTGATTTTTGTTCTTGAAATTCACTTTTTTTCCCAAGATTTCCCCCCCTTAATTTTAGGTAATTTCTACTTAGCTAGTTCACCCACATATCCTTGATTTCTCATAAATTCCTTCATGGATTTTCTTTGCATGTCATTATAATTTGTATTTTAAGCATTATATTGAAAATTTGTTATTGTTTAGATAGGTTTTCAAGCTTTGGTAAAGTGCACAAATTCCCAAATTTATAGACAGTTTTATATGCATAATGTTGATATAAATTTGGAGGTGTTTAAATAAATTTATTTGGGAATTTTTTTTATAAATTTCTTATTTGATCAAAGTACTTGAGATCTTAGTTGTTCTTGCATAAAATTTATGGTTTTAATAGCTTTCTAATGTGAGATTTATTGATTGTTCTTAAGTATCGAAATCTGAAAATTGGTTTTTCCTTAACTTTGTGCTTTAATTTTAGCCATCTAAACATTGATTTTGCTTAAATCCTTAGGTACCCATTTAGAATTTCATGTTGTTTATTAGAACCCATAGTTAGTTTAGCATCAATTTTCATCATGTTTTGGGCTCCAGAATAATGCGCATAGTATAAAAAGCATGCGCATGGTTCTATGTCACATTCTCCTTTGAAATTTGGTTAATTTAATTGTTGGATCTTGTGTTACAGTAATTAATTTAGTTATTTTTATGTCTTTTTAGGTTTAGGAAGTTCCCCTTTTTTAATTTTAGAAATTTGTATTTTTGGTAAATTTTAGTTTATGAATGTTCTAAATTAGGAAAGTTTCTTTTTTAGGTAGTTTCCTTAAGTTCAATTTCCTTATTTGAATCTTTCTATTTCTATGTAGTTTTTTCTTCTTGTTTTTAATTTTAATTATTTAAGTTTCCAATTCCAATTTCTTAGTTTAGGTATTAGTACATCCTTACTTTTAATTCTAGATTAGGAAAGTTTTCATTTTTAGTAACTATCATAAGTTAGTTGTTTGCTATTGTTTGCTTGCTATAATTTCTAAGTTTGCATGGATGTTAGTTTAGTAAGTTTCCAATTTCATTGTAGTTTTGGTTTTTAGTAAGTTTCCTTTCTAGTTTTAGTTTCTAATTCTGTGTATGTTTCTATTTTAAGTACCTTAGTTTCCTAATTCAACTACAACTCCTCCTCATTGGATGAAGTCAATCAATTTAAATAAAATTCAATCCATTGCAAATCTATAAGATTCCTCATGGGATCGACCTTACTTGTGTGAAACTGCTACATTGATTCGTGCATTTGTGAGTAATTTTAAAGCCACATTAGTATCCATAATTGGTGTTGCATCTAAAAGGTTGTTTACCTTCTCAATGGACTTATCTAAATCAAATTCATCATTAAAATGTATTAGGCAAGCCTCAAGTAGGTTGGAGATGAATGATAGTGGGCTAGGTCTTGAAGTAGACCCTTGATCAAATTTACTTCATGGGAATCATCTAGGTCGAATTGTTTTTGGTTGGCATTAAAGACATTGAGTTTGACATTCATGTTACTGAATGATAGCTTCATCACACCATTCCTATAGTTTGCAATAATGTTGGATGTTGCCAAAAATGGACATCAAAGTATAACCAAAATCTGACTGCTAGGATCGGATACAGGCTAGGTGCCTAGTACAATAAAATTAACTAGGTCGGTCCTCCACCTATATGAAAACATCCTCAACCAAACCATGTAGTATCTTCACAAATCTATCTGCCAATTTCAACGTCATAGTGGTTAGTTTGAGCTCACCTAGCCTCAGTTGCTCATAGACAAAGTATGGCAATAGTTTAACACTAGTCCTTAAGTCAAGTAATGACCTATCTATGACACGGTCTTCAATAATTCATGAAATTGTAGGACACCTCAGGTTTAGACTAGGTGGGCTCTTCTATTGAATCAAAGAGCTCACCTGCTTAGTGAGGAAAGCTTTCTTCTATATATTAATCTTTCTCTTTCTTTCGCAGAGCTCTTTCAAGAACTTGGCATAAGCAGGAGCATCCTTGATGGCATTGAGCAATGGAATGTTAATTTGTACATGTTTGAAGATATTCATAAGCTCATTGAAATTTGTTCCCTTGCTAGCCTTGTTTAGTAATAGAGGAAATGGAGCTTTAGGCACATAGTGTGCCTCCACTATAGGTTCAGCAATTTGTCTCTTTTCTTTCTCCTACATTTTAACTACCTTGTTTTCATCTACAGCTTTCTTAGCCTACCCTACTTTATTGTCTACTTGATGACTACTCTTAAGGGTCAATATGGACTTGTCTTACCCATGAGAATTATGGGTTTGTGAACTAGACCCTATCTCAAATTGGCCCTTAGGGTTTAGGATAGGCTAACTAGGAAACTAGCCTTTTCTCTATCTTGTAGCATAACAGATAATTGGCTTTCTTACATTTCTAACTTGGTTATGGCTTGAGAGATAACAGAATGTCAACTATCATTCTTCAATTGGTGTAGGGCCTTATTATTTTCTTCATTCTGCTTCAAAGGTTTCTTTGCGTGCTGTGGTTGTTGGAAGCCAAGTGGCTATTGGAGAACTATAGTTCTAAGAAAGTTCTATGTAGGGGAGTTCACAAATGATCCCTCCTAGTATTTGTTCTTCGATGATGAAAAATTTGGATGCCTTGCCCATCCAGGATTATAGGTACCAGAATAAGGGTTATTGCTAAGATTGTGATATACATTTAAAGCATTTTCTTCTTCTAACATATATTCATTCAACACTCTATTTGATGGACAAGACATGGTCATATGGGCTGGACTGGAACAAGAGCACAAAGCACATATGGAGGCTTAAAAGATGTAGCAGCCATGAGGGATTGAAACATAGTTTCAAGTTTGTTAGCTCTCCTATCATACTTGTCCATTCTCTCAAGTATAGAATCAAGCTTGTATGTTAGATCTGTGTGCAATCCTATCTCATAATAGGCCTCCTTTCTTTGGAGGTTGGTTATTTCTCTCTCTTCAATTAGTGTAATCCCATTGCTGGAAATTATCAGTAGTTCATTCCATTGTTCACAATAGTCATAGTACTGTTCATCATCCCTTTGTTGGAAATTGATAATTTCTCTATGAAGGGCATTAGTCTTGTGCATAGGGAAGAATTTATTTAAAAACTTCTTAGATAGTTGGTCCCATGTGTTGATGGAACCTACCTCCAAACAATTTAGGCGTGACTTAGCTTTATCCTTGATTGGGAATGGAAACAACCTAAGCCTAATCGAGTCATCGATTTTTTTTTGCATAAATGTGGCATAAATATCAAGAAATTCCTTGATAAGTAGGTATGGATCCTCTCCTTCGTGACCATAAAAAGTGGGGAGAAATTGTATGGCTCTAGCTTTAATTCAATATGGTTTGCATTTGTTGGAGGTAAAGCTATATAGGATGGGGTATTGAGTTGGAATGGTGCATAAAAATCTCTAATAGATTTATGCTTGACTTTTGCTGGTGGTGTGGCCATTGGAATAGGAACTTGGTTTCTTATCCCTTGCCTAAAGTTACATTCAATCTCTAGGTCAAAAGGTAGTAGCTTTGATTTTTTAGATCGATGCCCTTGGATGAACTGAGCTAATTACTAATTAAACGATATGACCTAATTGTATGTTGATTCTAGCTCTATGTATGCACAATCAATCCTAGGAAATCACTAATCAAGATGTTTTGATTATCTTTTATTACTATATAGGGTGGTTGCTTCTAAGACCTAGATTTAGATGGCTCCTCCTTTTATCCAAATTTGACTACTATTTACCAGTTCAGTTCTTCTTTAAAGTGGTTAATACAATCCTCATGTTAAGAGGCATTTAGACCTCAACTGATGTCATTGAAAGGCATGAGAAAATCATTTAGGCTTTAAGACACCCACTATAACTACAGTGCTTAAAAGCCACTTGAGTGACAATAGATGGCTTCCTTCTAAAGGATCATATGAGTTCAATAACCCTAAGTCTCTTTCTACTTGATTTTAAATTAATGTTCAAGGGCTGGGATCATGACATATAAGGATTTTGATTGATTCCTAGGTCGACCAAGGATCTGGTGATGAAATCCAATCCTTATCTTATAAAGGTTCCTATGGGGCCCTTATTAGCATTATGTTTCATTCCACCTTAAAGCTTTAAACATGCAATGCAAAACAAAAGAAAACTAGTGCCTACCTATATGTTACTTAACAAAGGGTCAAGCACCTTAATAGACAGGGCATTATAACCATGAAGCTTATGCTTTTTTTTTATAGGCGAGCTCAGGCTAACCTTTATTAAATGGATCTTTACTAATGTAGTAATCCTAAATATTATGCAACATATATCAATGCATGACCATAATCTGTATGATTTATACTACCATCGCAGATGCAATTTTATGCTAAATTCACTTTATACTAGAAAATTAAAAAAAAATATGGGTGAATAGTACTCACAGAGAGGATTTCAATGATCAAGCATGGGTCACCAACCCACACTTACCTTGTATTATTACAACTGAGTTAAAAATTAAATAAAGTGAAAGTTATAGTGGGCTCACTATAGTTTTACCCAAATCCTAATCTAGGAAAGCAAGTAAAAGACAAAGACCTAAGCCATGCTGATTAAGCCCTGGCCCACTGGATCGCCGCCACTCATTTGCTAATTTCCAGAGCACAAAAATTAAAGAAATGTGGTCAATATGAGTAAAATTGCAATAATACAAAAAATAATGAAAATCCTAAACTAATGCACCCAAAAACCTAGCCAATATAATGAGATTTCTAACCTAAACTAAGAATAATAGCTTGACATAAATGTAAAATATGAAAATATGTAAAGATGCTAAAAACAAGCTAAAGTTAAAAACTTTCCAGAAAACATACTTTCTAAAAATAAAACTTTCCAAAATTTAAACTTTCTAACAATGAAAATTAAAAAATTTCTAATTAAAGCATACCAAACTAATGGAACTAATATAAGAAAACATGCAAAAAAAATCAAGGAAATCAATCATTCAGTATGTACAAAATCATCAAGAATAGTGCACATAGTTCATGATGAAAAGATAATGCAAGATGCAATAATTGGAAACTAATGAGTAAATTCTTCTAATGCACCCAATAACACTTGTATAAATGAACATGCAGTGATCTAGTATGCAAGTGTAAATAATTACTTAGCTAACCCTTAGAATCATGTGCATGAGCTAAGGGGTATGCATGGAGCCAAGGTGTGTGCTCTTTGATTACTAAGTGAAATGCATAAGACAACTAAGATGAAAATCATGGAATATATAAAAACACAATATAAAAAGTACCACTCAAAGAACCCTTAACACATTAGCATGACTTCCTAAACTAGGTAACAACCTTCATAATCACGCCCATGACTCCAAGTAGTGGTGCACATGATGTTGAAGAGTGAGGTGTATGAGACTAGTGCAATATAACTCCAAAACAAGTATGGATCATGGCATTGACCAGCAATGTAAACAAAGATTGACTCAATTGATATCCATGACAAGAAGGGAATAACATGAATCAAAGCCATATTTTTTTATTGAATGGAATGACAATACAAGCATAAGAGAACAATACAATTATGGTGTGCATCATCCATGGGATGTGTGCACCATAATTAACCCTAAAACGCTTTCAAACCACTTAGGCCATCATCCAATATTCAAGGTTAGCATGCATGTGAACCCTTGAAGGAGTACAAATGAATAGCCACTAAAAAGAGTAGGAAAGAAAGAACCAAAATCAGATCCAAAGCAATGAAAGATTAAGGAAAAAAGGGAATGGAACAAATGGATTCAAGGTGAACTTTCCCTTGGCTGTCACTTCAAGGGAAAGGAAATCTTGAATCTTTGAAAGAACATGGAAGAAAGCTTAGCTAAGGGAAGGCATACAAAGGAGATCTTAAGCATGAAAACAAGCATCGAAAGGAAATCAAAGCATGGAAAAACAAGAGCAAAAGCTATAGGAGACTAAAACCTAGGAATAAGTTCTTAAGGGGGAGGGTGGAACTCTTAGAAGACACTTTCTCAAAGGAGAAAAAATATAGAAGGCTAGAGGAAAAGAAAGGTAAGATGGGGATTCCTCCTCTTTTGGAGTAGATGTTCCTCTGTTCCAAAGTTTCAATGTGTGGAACTTTTTTTGGTCCTTTATATATCTTGTTTCGTAAGTTTTTCTAGGGTGACTTAAGGAAATGGTAGGATGGGGATTAGATGAGGGAAGAGTTGATGCTTAGGATTTGAATATGGGTGGCTGCCTAGTTATTATTAAAGAGTGGGAGATGCCTTCTTTTTAGGGTGGGGCATCTCCATTTTTCTTTCATGCATGAATTTCCTTAAAGATAGGGTGGCAAGTGAGGTAGAGGAACAAAAAGAGAGGAAAGTGAGGATAGAAATAAAGATATAGAGGTGGGTTTGAAGGTGGTATAGGTTGCATGAAAAGATTGGACTCCTTGGATAGTTAAGAGGAAGGAGGCTCCTACTTTGTAGGATCTAGGCATGGAGATCCTCACCCTAAGGTATTTCACGTGGAAAGGAGTTAGAAAGAGGGGCAAAATGTGAAAAAAAAGGTGAGGTGATGAGGGAGAGAGAGAGAGAGAGAGAGAGAGAGAGAGAGTGAAGGAAGCTTCTACTTTGTAGGATTTGGGCATGGGATTCCCTTTGTATAGGGATTTCACATGGAAAGCTTAAGACGAGTGGAAGGTGGAAGAAAGAGAGAGGAGGAGATATGGAGGAAAAATAGAAAGTGGGTTGATTGGTTGTCTAAGAGGGGATTAAGGAAGGTGAATGGTAGCCTTTGGATCCAAATTGGATGGTGAATGGAGCAACATGTGTGACCTCAAGGAGGGAAGTGGTATGCCATTTTCTAAAGAGATTGGTGTGGAGCTCCCAACTCCATAGGTGTATCACGTGGAGTTCCTTGAGTGAGGTGGAGAATGATAGAAAATAGGAAAATAAGTGAAAAAAATGGGAAATTAAGATGGCCTCTTCCTATTACTTCACATGCTACCTTACCCAATTAGATTTTTATTCAAATATCCTCTCATTATCTTCTTAAAATATCATGATATTTGCTTAGAATCTTCTCCAATCATTGCTTTTCATGTAGCTTGGCTCAAGTGGCTTGATGGCTTGCTTTGAGAGCTTATTTGGTTTGGCTTCATGGCTGGCATAGGGGGCTTTTTTGGCTTGGCTTGGTGGCTCAATCTCCTTCGCTTTGATGGCCACCTAGGCTTCTTAGCTTGTCACCTCCGTCATGGCTTGTATATGGCTAAATAGCTTAAGTGAATCCCATGCAAAGGCGGTGAAAATTTCATGGCTTGTGCATGGGTCCACTTTAAACACTTTTGGCTCCTCCAATTCCATCCTTTGTGGGCCTTAATGTGATCCTGATCCTTAATTTCACTTTGGATTGGTGGCAATTAGGCTTTAACTTGATCTTTGGATCTTGATCTTCAATTTTCATCTCGATCAATGTTGGTTGTTGTATCACCATCTTGACTCCTTCAAAAGATGAAATCTCTAACTAAATCCTAAAAAATATGATTATTCACCGACATGCCCCTAATTAGCCTCTGAACTTGCAAATATTTGATATGTTAGGTCACAAACGCATGTGTTATAATTTTTGGCCAAAAATCCTAATTTAATGCTATAAATTATAACAAAGGACAACTAATTGGGTGATTTTTAGAAAAATTTGAAAACTTATCACATCACTTCTAGAACAATGAATAAGAAAAAATTAGCATTCATATCTTGGCTTCTTCTAATTATTAAACTTCTAATTTTTCCTTGTATGATAGATCATCCATGTAGCATCTCTTCAAGAACTCCCCATGGTCGATCTTCTTCTTCCTCTTCTTTAATGTTTTTGAGATTGTTTTTTTCTTAGTCTAGGAGCATCAACAAGCAGCCCCCAAAGTGGGATATTTTGGACTTTTATAAGAAAGTGTGTTTCCTATTTCATGAGAAAACTTGGATAGTAAGCTTCCTACATATGTTTATCTTTCCTTACTAAAAATGGACCAAATGCAAACAATTAAAAAATCCAAAAATTAGGCTTTTTTGCTCAATCAAACTTTCCTTATTTTATTAGGAAAGTGTTTCCCTTTAAGAAATTTGATGATTAAATTCTGGAAACTTTCTAGTTTAGTAAATTTTTTGCTTGGGAAAGTCCTCAATTAGGGAAGTAGTGGTGAGAAGGAAACTTCCTAATTAGGAAAGGAAATGTCCCAATGGCTAAGTATCATTGAAGTAGGAGGAATTTTTATTATGGAAAGTATCTTTGAAGCCATATCTCCATGTTCATTTAAACAACCTTTCAATGCACTTGAATCTCTTTTTATTGTATGGCTAATCGTGATCCAATGGCTAAGTATAACCTTACAATAAAAACACATAAATTAGTCATTTTCAAACCAAAACCTAATTATCACATTCATATATTAAATAATTCTAATTTTTAATAAACCAAACTACTTATATCCTTAATTCAAAGTAGAAAATAATGCAAAGAGGCACAAATTAATACAAATTATTCTCATCAAATTCTGCCAAGCCTAGATTTTGCTACTCCTCAAGAAAAATAATAAAAACATAGAAAATCCTAACTACAAGATTCCATTAAAATAAATTTCTATGTTTAAGAAGACCAACCACCAATACTTGCAAAAAAAAAACACCCTTTTTTTTTATCACTCTTAAGTTAGTAGTTTCCATTCTACATTTCATCGTGAAATATATAAATATAATTTTAGAAAAATATGAAATGTAGACAATTGCAGACATACAATCCGCATATCACGTCCATCCCATGTGTGACTCATTAACCAAGACATCTAGCTTATTGATGCAAAATAGTACAATGATGTGCATTCATTGTTAAAATACCTTGATAGAGTGTATTGACATGGTTCTTTTTGTAAACATTGAATTTGTAGAAGTTGATGATTTTCAAGGACCCATAGATAACCCTAAGTCTGAGAAAGTTGCAAAACTCAAGCTCATGTTGTAAGGTTTTGACATCACTAAGTTTACTCAAATCTTGCCCACATTTTTAAAATCATTAAACCTTGTAAAGATTTAAAAAAGAGAAGACATTGTTTTATTCAAGTCATACATGTTTCCAAATCCTCCTAGTTCTCAAATATTTTAAAATATCATAAGCTTCTAGAAGATCCTTGAAGTATTCAAAATAAACTCCTATGTTTTTAAAATATCCAAGGTTTTCATTATATTCCAAAGTTTCCAAGACTTTTTCCTAAATAGAGAATACCTAAACCTTCTAATCCATTTAAAATTATTATAAGTCTCCAAACTTTTCCAAAACCTTTGTTTGCAGAGTAACCTTGGTTTCAAAATAATTATAGAGTTTTCAAAAGCTCCCAATGTTCCCAAATTATTAAAAAAATTGCAAATATTTTGAAGTTTTAAATAGTTCAAGTGATTTCCTAAAGTTTCAAATGGTAGTTCAATTTCAATTCTCATTCTCAATTTGGCTAAAATCTCATTTCGAAGTTGCATTCTATTTGAATTCTAAAAAGAGGAGCTTAAGAGACACTCAAAATGAATTCAAAACACAGTCACACATACAAAAAATGTCAAAAAGTGTGTCATATGCCTTGATCACATGATTGTGTGATCTAGGATTTTTGCCACACACAATTGTTTATAATAGAGCCTTGGAAGACACCTTCATGTTTTCCCAAAAATTTATCGCTGATCTCCAATAGATACCCCTAATAGATTTTTCAATTTTTGTAATACCTTTTTATGGTATTCCCAAAGATATAAGAAAAGGATTTTCGGTCATTAAATTTTATAGATATTGAACCATTGAGAAAGAGGAATGATAAGTGATTTTCAACCAATAATATAGGCACTATATTCAATGAAATCCTTTAGCTATTGTATTAGAAACAATAACTAAGTCATCAACTATAGATTTGGATTCAAGACCAGCCTTCATAAAACAAAATAACCAAAGATCAATTCCTTAATCTCCTAGGATAGATCACTTAAGTCCATCATTAGAGACATTGAATGAACTATGAAGATTAGAAGTAAGAAATTTGAGAAAACTAATGAAAGAACTATTTATGTAACTGCAGATACATAATGCAGTACTAACTCTCTTCCTAGAAAACTTTGTAACACCAACATTAGCCTAGAGTCTAAAAATCAAACATGTGGAAGATTATAGGAAAAATGCAACTAAAAGTAACTAAAAACAAGAGAGACACTTGAAAGTAAGCTAAAATCAAACTAAACTGATTAAAATATGTTAAGAAAAATAAATTAAAATAAAGACAAAATAAGTTAAACTAAATTAAAATGAATTGAACTAAATAAAGATAGAATAAACTAAGCACAAACTAAAAAGGAATGGTTATCTCAGAGGTTGCTAATGAACCCTAGCCCTTAGTAATGATAATCCTTCAAGCTTTTTCCAAACTCCAAAAAATTCCATAATTCTTTGAATACTTAACTAGCTAATTAAAAAATCTAATTGAAAGTTAACTATGTGGTCCCAAGAGGGGGATGAATAGGGCCCAGTAACAAAGTTTAAATCTTTCAACTCAAGCGAAGAGACTTAGAACAATATCACTAGATAATTATGGTGAATTCCTCTGGTATTGGTTGAAAATGAATCAAGAACTTTGGTGTTGATTTTAAGCCTGAGATTTAGAGTTGTCAAATCTTGAAAAGTTATCTTCAATGATAGTAAAAAATCTTTTGTGAATTTTCTTGAAGAGATTGATGAATAAACTGAATTTTTTACTTTAATCACTTCATCTATGCTTCCAATTTATACATGAATCTTATAGATCCACTATACAATGTCGTCAAAGGCTCCTCCAATGTTTTCCATGATTAAATGACCATTAGGAGTGGCTATATTGACTTTAAAATCAATTATGTTCATTAAGTAGCTTTTGTTGACCTTTACAGGAAATTATAAAAAAAAAAAGAAAAAAATCATGATCCATGAATTCAATTGAATGTCTAATTGGTTTTATGTTGAAGATCATTAAGTCTCTATTATATTTGAAAACTTTTAGCTCAATTTGATAAGAAAAGAGATAAATATATAAAAAATAATCTTGTGATGTTTGTCCAAAACATGCTGAATGGTAGAAAAATGCATGCTCCCCCCTATGCTCATTGATAGCTAGTGTGTGCTACTGATCTATCTTAATAATTACCACAAGTGTAATTTCCTATTGTAGCATAGAATTGGAAAATATAGGTCAATCTCACAAAGACTCTTTAATAAATGAGGTTAATTGGAATTTAGGTTATCTTAATTTAACCTACCCGAGTATTCAAAAGAAGGACAATTCCTAACTAAAACTAAATACAAAGAATGTAAAGACATCAAGCAAGTAAATGAAAGTGAGAAACAAGTACTTAACCAAAAAGGAAACAACTAATCTAAAAAGTACCCATCAAGCTAAACAACCAAACTAAGCAACTATTTGAGAAGGAAACAACTAGGCTAACTAAGCAACTAGAAAGTTAACCCTAAATTAGAAAGCATACAATTAAAACAACTAAGAAAACTATTTAAACTTACAAGTAAATTAAGGAAACAATCTAAACTATGACTAACTATGAATTAAAACTTACAAGTAAATTAAGGAAAGTATCTAAACTATGACTAACTACAAATTAAAGTAAGAAACAAAGTAATTAAGGAAAGGAAAAAGAAAGAAAATAAAAGAAACAAAGGTCCTTCAAATCTGGGCTTGAATTCTACTATAGGGCCCACATGTTGTGTCACTCAACAAGAACTTGTACACTTCTCTTCAACCCGAAATACACTAATGTTACCACCAAGCTTTTCTCATCTCCTTAACCCAACATGCCACAAATTGGTAAATCGCATCCAATGATCCTTAGGAATGATGTATTAGGACAACCAAGAAAAGTGGATCCTTACCTCGTTTCCTAAATAATTACCACCTAAGAAAGAAAAGAAGATTATGAAAAAGGAAGTAGAAAAAGTTACTACAACTTCAAGGAGTTCAGATAAAGAGGGGATTGGAGGTCATTCATCTTTAAAATAGGGAAGCCATAGAAGAGTGTTCCTACCTTAAAAATGAATAGAAGAAAATAAAACAAAGTGGAGACACTGGCCCTTATTTTAGGAATCACATATTCCTAGCCTTAGGAGATGAAGTGAGAAATAGGTATATGGGGTATCCCTAGCCCTCAACACAAAGCCCTTAACTAGGAACCTATGTGGGTTATGGATGGATTTGCATGTTTCTCAACCTTAATTAAGAAATTAGAAAGTTTCCTTAATGCCTTAGAAAGAGAAAAGAATCCTTTCCTTTTTCATAGTTCGACTCCACAAAAAAGAAAAAGGAAATTAGAAAGAAGAGAAAATGGAATGTTGCAAGACTTAACTAACATGAATATGCATAAATTCTAAAATTAGAAGGTGGGTGCGTGTATGGAAATAGAAAGTGGATGAATTAGAAACATGGAAAGAAGTTGTATGAGTGAAGGAAATTAAGATATCATAGATTATGGGATATGAATGAATGAGGAATGCAAGACTTGGCATGGAAGAATCCATGTGTGCAGCTAAGAAAGTCTATAGGTTTATTTCTAAATTAGAAAGTGATGATGTTTACACTAAATGCATGATATTATGATGCTATGCATGGAATTCTAATTTAGGAATGCTTTCTAATTCCCTTTGCATGCTACTTCTAAATTAGGAAAATGCTACTTCTAGGCTAGGAAAGTACTAGATCAAAGAATCTACCATGTAACTAATTTGTAAAATGGTTCTAAACTAATTCTAAAACATTCCTAAGATGAATTGAAAGTAAATTGGAAATTTACTAAAACTAAAAAGCAAGTAAAGCTAAGATCTAACATGGAATTCAAAATTAGAAACTACCCTACTTCTAAAATAGGGAAGTGCTTAAAACATGGAAACTAAACAAGCTAAATGGGAAGTGATGCTACAAAATAGATCTACTAAGTAAAAGACAATCTAAGAAAACAGATTTTACTCCTAAACTAATGTGAATGCAACCTAAACATGATGCTAATATGTTATGCATATAACTTAGAAAAAGATGCATCCATCCAATTTGGATGGAATACGTGTCAAACCCTACACCTAGATGCATGCAAAACCTAATTGAATGAAAAGGAAATAAAGTAATTACTATGCTCTATATGAACTACAAAGCTAATAAAGATGAGAAATTAACATGCAAAACTAAGGGAAGCTACAACATTATCATGCATGTAATCTAAGTGAGCATGAATTCTATGCATGGACTATTGAATCAAAACAAAATCCTAAGTGAATGAATGCTTAGAAGAAGGTGAATGAAAGAGATTGAAGATGGTAGAGAAAGAAAAATGAAATAAGAAAGAATAGAATTGGAACTTAGGTATAGACCCTACCTTTATCTCCAAAGGATTTGAACATGGAAGCTTGAAGGGAGCTTGGGTGAGCGTAATCATCCTCTCTCTATTTCTCCTAGCTTTGGTCTTGAGCTTTAGGGAGATTGGAAATATCCTTAAGCCATGCAAAATACCTCTATTTTTAGATTTCTAGCATAAGAGTTAAGAAATTCAATGGTTAGAATCAAGTCACTTATTTTTATTTTGAACCAATGGCTAGATGGGGAGGCATGGAATTCAATTATAGAAGTGAGAGATAAGAATGGAAGAAATAGGATAGGAATGGAAGGAGAAAAGAAGGAGGAAAGGTGAAAGAATGAAGGGAATCAATGAGGAAAGGAAAGATCTAGAAAGGAAGACTAAGGAGATAGCATTGGGGTGGAGGAAGTGATTTCAATTAGGAAAGTGGCTATTGGAATGGAGGGAGGCACGATTTTCATTATAGGAAAGTGGGGTTGGAAAATGGAGAAAATAAAGAGGAAAAATACGAAAATTGTAAGGAATAAGTAGGAAAGGAAATTAGTGGGGAGAATAGTGAATGAAATAGCAAGTTGAAGGGGGAATCAAGGTTTTTCATAATTAAAAAGTCCTAATGAGGGGGGCATGGAATGCACATGGAGGAAAGTAGAGTGGTTTTGGAAACCCTAAGATGTATGGATTGTTGGATGAGAATGTATGGTTGAGATTTTCCTTTCCTTAGGGTTTCGGTTTGACTTTTCAACATAGGAAAGATGGCTAAGGTTTCCTTCTTTGAGAACTTCAATCCTAGCCCTTGCATCATACTTAACTTTGCTTAGATGGATGAGATTTGTTTATAGCAAGTAAATCTTCTTTAAACTTTATCTTTACTTCATGATTGGATTGAATTGTCCTAGGATGGATGGTCTTGATTCCTTAGAAATCTTCATATGCTTCATGTGAACCAATCATACTTCAATATCTTGTATAGATAAGACATCTACTCATTGGTTGATTCTTCATCCTTTTGGTTGAGTTGGGGAAAGAAAATAAGTGAAAACTCTTCATATGGATCCATTCTTATTTTTCTTCCAAGAAGCTTTCAGTGTATAATATTCCAATGTATATGAATTGAACTTCTTCCATATGCTTCTTAAGTTCGTGAGACGTATGCAATTGTGTTTGAATTGAGATTTTGTCATCTTTTCACATCATTTGAGTAGAAGATGTACATAGGGTTTCTAACCATTTTGACTATGATAAAGTCAACCAACGGTCATTTTGCACCTCTAAGACTTCATATATATAGCATGTGCCACCTATCATGTAGCTTGGAAAGTTAAATTGCTCTTTTTAGGAGCTAAAATTTGTAATTTTGTGTATTTTTTCACATTCATACCCTAGACTTGCAAAATAGTAGAATTAACCCTAATTAATGATAAGTAATTGAGTTTTTGGGATAAATAATTTTAAATATAGCGATATGTATGTAATATTTCTATACCCATCAACTACTAAAACCATCTATCTTCAAATAGTTATAACATTATTGTCTGATGTTGCTTATTTTAAGTTAACTCGCAAGTGCATGAATAATTTGCAATATAATACGCTAGTGAGGCTGATCCCAAGAGGAGTTGAACTAATGTGATCCTAGTGATCCCTACTTTAAACTATCTAACCTAGCCAAAATTCAAGGGCCTTTTGACCTAAACTAAGAATGAAAATTAACACATGAAATTGGAAACTAAGCAAAAACAAGAAACATACTAAATTGGAAACTTTCCTATAACATGCACTTTCTAAAATTAAAACTTCTAATTTTAAGACTTTCCTAACTAAAATTTTTCCTAAAATGCAATTTATCAACATTCCTAGACATGAAATTAACAACTAATCTTTGGAAAACATGCTTTAACAAACTACTTTCCTCATCATTCAAAATTAAGAAAACTAAGCAACCAAATCAACTACTTTAGCAAGTGTGACAAAATTAATTATTTTCCAAACTAACTAAAGTGCAAACTAATGGAATTTCACTATAACTAAACAAGAGAAATAAAGGAAAATTTATCACTAATAAACAATGAAAGGAAAACTGCCCAAGCATCATGCATGTAATCATGGAATGGCATGCATGATTCATTGGATAGGAGTGGATTTAATTAACTACTATGGAAACCTAAACATACAATCTTATTCTAACCTTAACTTAGCTATCTAAAAATCTAGTTGGGCTCTTGGAAAATCAAGTGAACATGAGTTGTATGGTGCTGGAAATTGACATAAACCATTCATTAAAAGAAATTCCAACAGCATGGTAATTGAATCCTTCAATGAATAGAACATGTAAAACATGGAATTAATCACTTCTAATGTAATCAAACATTCAATAACAAATTAATTAACTGCTGGACACAACCATGAATTGAAAATTTCAACTAACTTCATTGAATCAAATAAAAAAGTCATCAACATAATACCCCATACATGTATTCGGCATTTGAACTTTAAATTCTATTACAATGATGTTCACTTAATTTTAATCAATTCATAATTACAAGCCAAATACTTCATAAATTTTTTTGACATTCACTCATTAAAAAGTATGCTTGAAATCAAGGAAAAATCCTATGGAATAACAAGGCAACAACTAATGGAAACTCAAGCAAACAAAGCTGGAAATCAAGATAGCTAAAAGAGAACAAAGATGCAATGAGAGGTAGGGGCAAAACTAATTCAAGATGACTTCCCTTGGCTATCAATCCAAGAGTAAACCAGCCTTGAATCTTATTTTTAAAAGCAATGAAAGATAAAGGAAAACAAGGCAAACTAGCAAGAAAAGAAGTAAATTCCAGTAAAGAGAACAAGAAGCCAAACAACCTTCAAAGATGAATCAAAAACCTAAAAAATCCTAGGTTGAACACTTGAAGAAGAAGCATACACCTTGGAAGGAAGTCACAGCATCTAAAGAGTACACAAAACCAAGGAAAAGAGATGAAAGATGGCTGTAGGAAGAGGGTGTCTCCTTCCAAAGGAGGAGACATCTTTTCCCCTTAAGTGAAAGTCCCTCTTTTGGCTTGGATTTGCTGGGTTTTTATGCTTTTTCTCCTTCTTTTTCTTGGTTGACCTATTGCTAAGGTATGGTAGTGATTAAAGTGTAACAATTTGAATGGCTAGGATGGGGGAAAGGTTGGGATTTCAAATAGGAAAGTGTGTGGAAGGTAGCTGCCTCTTTTGCAGTGGAGTAGGTGGGAGACATCACCTTTTTAAGAAGGGGTGTCTCCCCCCTTCCAAAGTCATTGAGCCTCCTTTGTTTTAGGAAAGTAAGTGGCAAAGAGATGGAGGGTGTTATGTGGAGAACTTTAGTTGGTTGGGTGGTTTCCTAAGAGGTGGAATGTGATAGAGTTTTGGAAAGATGAAACTTTACAATGGAAATTCGTAATGTATTTTAAGGGTGAGGTGGAAATTGAGGAAAAAGTGGAGAAAAGTGAGAAAAACACTAAAAATGTAATGCTCTTATTGCATTGGTACACATGCCATCTTATTCTAATAGATTTTTCTTAATTATATTCAAAATATCTCATGAATAATCTTCTTGAATCTCCTCCAATCCTAGCCTTCCATTTGGCTTAGCTTGATGGCTTAGATGTCTAACTTTGAAGGCACCATTAGCTAGGCTTCATGGCTAGCTTTGAAGCTTTTTTGGCTTGAATTCTTGGATTAATCCATTGGCTTGAGTGGTTTGTATGGTTTGGCTTGAATTTCTTAGCTTGCCACCTTCTCTTATAGCTTATATAACTAAGGTGGCTTTAAGTGGCTTCCATGCAAAGGTGGTGAGAATGCATGGCTTACTTCATGGGCCCATTTTGGCCATCTTTATCTTCTTTAATCACATCTATTACTAGTCCAGAAGATGATCTTAGCCTTTGATTTATGTTGAAGTGATGATTTTGTGGCTTTGACTAGATCTTTTGATCTTGATCTTCAATTTCATCCTGATCAATCTTGGCCGTTGGATCACCATCTTACTTCCTACAAAAAGTGAAAAACCCTAATTAAATCTTAGAAAGACATGATTAATTAGACTCTTACCTGAGAGTAGCCTCTGGACCTACAAAATATCAAACTTTTGAGTTATATAGTAAAAAATGCATGTGTTATGAATTTTGGTCTAAAAACCCTACTTTAGCCCTATAAGCTGTAACACATGGGTAACTAAGTGCATGGTTTTTATGAAAAAATAAACACTTATCACACCCCCAACTAGCATTTTTCTAGTCCTGAGAAAACCATTCAGAAATTATTTTTCAAAAAATTGGTGCCAAGTGTCACTTTCGTCGGTACTCATCATTGCATTTAGCACATGCAAAAAGCCCTTAAACCCCTTGGTTACCCCTAGTGGATGATTTAGGCCTTGTGAAGGTTTGAAGTGAATACACACACAAAATTTCCTCTGGTTAAGTCTCCTATTTCATCTCAAAGAATCCTCATTCGCTAGCACTCTAGTAGTTTTTCACAACTTAATGAAGAGGATTGACAAATTTACAAATCATGCACATACTAAAGACATTTCATTCTAGTTATTTCTAGGAGTGCATGTGTGTGTGCAGTAATATAAGTCATGACTTCTAATTGGATATGCTTAAATTGCATTGGAAATATGTCTTGACCTCAAACACTCACAGGTATACTCTCAGAAAAAAAGCTCTTAGATAAGGGTTTAAACATATTTCTCTTATTATATGGCTAGATTCAACAAAGTTAATGATTCATATAAATTTTGAAGTGCTTAAGGGACAAAGGAAAGTGATCCTTAAGAGTGGATGCCATTACCAAGAATCGTAGTGGCATTTTACTTTAATTCCTGTATTTTTTATCTCCTCTTTAAGGCTATGTTCCACCTAAGATCTACAAGCCTTTAACTAGGACAAAACATAGGCATGTATTTTATCTCCTCTTTAAGGCTATGGAGTAAAGGTCTTTAATGAATATCTGTTAGGACACTTTTTGGTTTTGTTGAAGTGAATTTATTTTGTATTCTTGTCTTTCACTTTTTCTCTTTTTTTTTATACTTCTTTCTTTTCACTTTTCACTTTTCCTTTTCTTTTGCTTCTTTGGAAGAAAGATTGCTAATTTTGTCACTTTTTGACTTTTCATCTTCTTTTGAACTTTTCTACTAAATCTACTCAATTTGAAAATGGGTAATGGTTATTTTTACTGGTATTTCTAGGTTAAGGTGAGTGAGTTTAAGAAGAAAGGCTTAATCATAGGCTAACTAGTGGTCTAGAATATACTAGGTAGGCTTTATGTCTCTGGGTTGAACAAGGATGGCATATATCATTCCTAGGTTTCCTATAGCCTATCAAATTCAATAAATTTTCTAGAAAGAAAGCTATTACTCTTATTTATTCTTGATAGTTAACCAAAGCAATGATAATAGGATCACACGAAATTATGTACACTTAAGAAACTATGAAATTACTTATAACTATTTGAAGGAAGAAAGACTCTGAACTCACTAGGTTATAGGTCTCCAGTGATTTTTCTCAGGGCCTCTAAGTCATATCTCTCTATAATCTTGACTATGTAATGTGTGTAAATGGTTTCCAAGAATTAACTTGCATAAAATACTTCCACACATGAATAATATGCATTTCTAATCATATACACTCCCATTAAGAGGTGCAAATAGTAGAATTACTCAATTATGAACATCTAGTTCTCATCACAGTAAGGGAACTCTTCCAAAAATGTTTCTTTTTTTGTTTTTTTTTCTAAAAGGCTTAAGAAAATTTCAAATCCTTATACATATCTACACCTCCCAACCTAAATGAAACATTATCCCCAGTGCTTGAAAACATAGGATCCTATATGACAATGGAAAGATGTAGAAGATGGAGATTTTAAAAACCGTTTGGGTTGTCTCCCAGGGAGTGCTAAGTTTTGTGTCTTCAGCCAAACATAATGATGAGTGTAATGATGGTACTCTACAAGGGTTCCTAGAGTAGTAATCTAAGGTGGGTCATGATAATGAGGTGCCTCTAATAGTATCTCATCAACCTCAGGATTAGGCATCTCTAGGAAAGGTTTCAACCTTTGACCATTGACTTTTTGGATTTCTGCATCCTTTTCAATCTCGATGGCCCCTTGAGGATAGACTATGCAAACTATATATGGTCCGGTCCATGTAGATTTGAGTTTTCCTAGGAAGAGATGCAATCTAGAGTTATACTGTAAGACCTTTTGTCCAAGTGTGAAGGATTTCCTTAGGATTTGGCGATCATGCATAACCTTCATTTGGTCTTTGTATAATCATGTCGAGTCATATGCATCTTCCCTCAATTCTTCTAACTCATTGAGTTGGAGTTCCCAGTTGGTCTTAGTAGAATCTAAGTCAAAATTGAGCTTTTTGATAGTCCAAAATGCTTTGTACTTTAACTCTACTAGTAAGTGGGAGACCCTTCCATAGACTAGGCGGTAAGGTGACATTTGCTGTACAATAAGTCCACAAAGGGTAGTTAAGTCTCATGGACCAGTCATTCCTACTTAGATTAACTATCTTCTTTAGAATTAGCTTGATCTCTCTATTGGATACCTCTACTTGGCCACTGGTCTAAGGATGGTATAGGGTAGCTATCTTATGGTGGAGACTATACTTTTTTCTTTAAATTCTTAGACACTTTATTACAAAAGTGTTTTCCCCATCACTTATTATGGCTCTTTGAGTACCAAACTTTGTAAAGATATTTTCTTTTAAGAATTTTATCACAACTTTGTGGTCATTAGTTTTGCATGGTATAGCCTCCACCCACTTGGACACGTAGTCTAGTCCCACTAGGATGTAAAGATTTCCAAAAGAATTAGGAAAGAGTCCCATAAAATCTATGCCCCAAACATTGAATGTTTCTACTACAAGGATTGGGTTTAAGAGCATCATATGTCTCCTTCATAGACTACTTAATCTTTGACACCTCACACATGTTATGCAATAAGCATGTGCATCCTTAAATATGGTAGGCCAATAAAAACCACACTGCAAAATTTTTGTAATTATCTTTCTAAAGCTAAAATGGCCCCCACATAGATGATCATGACTAAAGGAGATAATCCTATTATGTTCACTATCAAGCACGCATCTCCTAATCACTTGATTAGGACAGTACTTGAATAAATACTAGTTGTCCTAAGTAAAATATCGAACCTTGGTAAAAAAAATTCTCTTTTTATCTTGTTTGGTACAATGATTAAAAATTTGTCCTATAACAATTTAATTGACAATATCACAATACCAAGGTAACTAGGAAATATGCAATAACTGTTCAACCGAGATGGATTCAAATATAGGCATGTGATTGCTAGTATGCCCCACCAATATCTAGATAAGTGGTTTGCTACAACATTTTTGGAACCTTTCTTTTCCCAAATTTCAAAGTCAAACTCTTATAGCAATAGTATCAAATAGATCAACCTACATTTTTCATCCTTTTTAGAAAGGAGGTACTTTAAAGCCGTGTAATCCAAGTATATTATAACTTTAGACCCTAACAAGTAAGGTCTAAACTTATCCAAAGCAAACACTATAGCTAACAACTCTTTCTTTGTGATTGAATAATTGAATTGTGCATCATTTAGTGTTTTACCAGCATAATATATTAGATGGGAAAGTTCATATATACATTGCCCCAAAATAACTCCAATCGCATAATTCGATGCATCACACATAATCTCCAATGGTGCATTCTAGTTTGGTGGTCGAATAATGGATGCAAAAGTTAGCTTGGCCTTGAGTCACTCGAGTGCTTTCTTATAGTCCTAATCAAAGTAAAAAATGGCCTCCTATGTGTGACGACCCGGGTTTTTGAAAACATGATTTGTAAAGTATTTTGAAAGGCAGGGCCCTTAAGAGTGTAAAATTTTTTCGCAAAACAAAGCAGCGGAAATTCTTTTCTTTAGAACTTGTTTTGAAAACCCAAGTCACCACTTCATACATAACATAAGTACAATTTGTGTACAAAATAAAATTCCATTGAAGGAATATACTTTTATTAAACTCCAGGATCCATCCAGTGGTTCACAGTACAGCCAAATCTAGTACAATACTTGTCCAAATTACATAATCCAAAACTCAAGCTCACCATACAATAAAACTCTCAACAAATAAAAATACATGTCTTCAAGGGTATACCTTGAAGATTATTCTCTTCAAGTCTTCTATAGTCTTCAGCTCCTAAGTCTCCTTCCTGGATCCGAGATATTGCAACAAGTACAATATCTCAGCAAGCAATGCTTGGTAGGGGATTCAAGAAACATAATAATTGACAATGTAATTCCAATCCTTCATAATCTTGTTATCCTCAAACATACTCTTTATTTTGTAAGTTATGTATATCTATATACATACATACCCTTCATGGGTAAACCAATTAAATTTGTGAAAATAGTGAAATATCATTCCCAACTAAGCTGATCAATTCTCTTTATTTTGAGAATTTAGTATTATGACTAATCTCATACTTGGGAATTTCCCTTCATGGGAAACATTGGTAATATACAATTACCTAGCATTTCATTATGCTATAACATAAGGCATTTCACTATGCCTGTTCCCATATGCATCATAGTGCAAAATAATCAGAAAGGTTGCTATGTCATAGCCTCGATCCGTACTAGCGCGCTCGGATAACTGCCCTGTTCACCACTGATACCACGGTGGAAAATATTATGTCACTGCCCGTATGGGAGGGCAAGACTTTCACAGTGGTGGCCTTCCCATAATTGCCACCACCCGACCTTTAGCCTCTCATTGGGCAAGGTATCATCATATCATCAAATTTCAAGGAGCGGGTGGCCAAACCCTCATAACTCCTCTAGCAATAGCATCCCCTAGGCCCATGCCTATTAAAACAAACTCACAAGCCTCCAAGCTTGTATGTAAAATAGATTTCATATATATATCAGACCATATGTCTGTTTACTTAGGGCTGAAATATTTTCTAGTTCCCTATTCACTTATAGTTTAGTCCTTAACCATCTTATAGGTGTTTGGTTGGATCATAAGGTTTTCAAGAGATTTACTACAAGTATTATCATTACTCTTGTCAACATAAGATCATGAGTACAATCATGAATATCTCATGTAAATGCATTAATCAAATCCTCCTACCTTTAAGGATTGATCTCTTTTCCCCAATCTTCCATGATCTTGACCGATGTATGTAATCTGTACATCCATACATATTGTCAATATATAAATTATGAACAATCCTATTGATCACTAGATCTGATGTTTAGAATGATCTTTAGATCATTCATATCTAAGTATTTTTCTATCTCTAAGTCTTTGTATGTTCATCTCCTTGATCTTGATCTTTCATAGATCCTTTGATTGACAATCTACTCATGTTGATAAAGATCAAGGTCCTAGATCTTCTATCATCTAGTTCTTCTTTGATCTAAGTTCAGTTCTTGGATCATCCCTATGGAGGATGATCTTGGTTTTCTTCCTTGAATCACCTTTGATCAAGGGTTTGGATTATCTAATCTAATGAACTATAATAAGTATACTACTAAACATACATACTAAGTACAATATAGTGTTCTTATTCTTATTGTTCTTGATCATCCAAGATCTAATGGATCTTGTTTGATCGTCCTTATCTTTCTTACTGTTTTTATTAGGGTTAGGTAATTTACTAACCTTTTATGCTCTTATTATTATTATTCAACCAGTTAATGTGCTGATTGAAGGTAGCTTATTCAAGCCTAAGTCTAGACTGCTCCTCTTATTTCCAATTGGCTAAGGCTTACTAGCTGAATGGGTGAACACAAAGTGGTTACTTCAATCCTCATGTAAGGAGGCGTTTAGACCTCACAAACGTCAACAGAAGGTAGGGGAAGAGCGAGGCTCTATTAGATAACCCCCTTAACCACTATGTTCATCATTCACTAGAATGACCATAGCTCAACCTTTCATAAGGTTCCTATAAGCATGTTTACTCTAAGTACTCTTTCTAATGGATTTTAATTAAGTCCATGAATATTTATAATGTCATTCATGGGGTTTATTATTCTTTTCCTAATTTGGGCCAAGGATTTGATAATCCTTATATTGTCCTACTAACTATAGCCCTTACTAATTAAGTCCAAAGTACTTCATTCTTATTTGTGTCATGAAACTCTACTTTCTCATTAGAATACATTTTTGATGTTTTATGCTCTTTATCTCATAACAAGTAAATCTACTACTAACATTCAACCATAAATGAAGTATAAATTTAAAGCATAAAACTACCTAATTTAACATTCAATGAAAATGAGGCAAGGTACTTAAATTAAATCTAGCACCTTATGATAAGAATGAACACATATCATACTAAACTCTAAATGTTATACTAGCATGCTTTATAACATAATAATATAAAATGAAACTAATTATATTTACATTTTTAGAAACCTTTACTTATGATCCAACCATTTGATCTTAGATCTTTTCCTTTGATTAAGGACTTTAGTTATATTTAGAGAATTTTCTCTATTAAGGTCAAAAGATCACGTTGATCTATTTTTATCATAATCCATCCATGATTTCCTTGGATTTCATCATATAAACATTTATTCTTTCCATCCCAAAGATCTGATCACACTTGATCTCATTGATCAAGTGGGTCCCTTTGTATTTTTATTTTTTTTTTGGGTTTTTCTACCATAAAGGGTAGATCCCTTATTTTATCCAAGATCTGTCCAAATTAACCATAGATATTACTTTATTACATTATTATATCATCGCTAAAATAAATTTCCAAGATCTGATCACCTCAGATCTTGAAGATCTTAGAAATTGGACGCTTATTTCCAAAATACGTAAAAATACAGAAATAAATTTTAGAAATATTATGACTTCATTAGAAACTAGACATTACAAGCTTTCCATAGCTTCTTTCGGATCTCAATTTGGAGTTCATATGACTCCACAATTCTAAATTGAAGTTTTCAGCCGTTCCTAGGGTCCAGATTTGATCTAGGCCCACCAGAATTAATCTCTCTAATTGAGGGTCCAAAACTGCTCCGATCTTTCTGAAACTTCTACCCTAGGGGTTTTGGACCATTCTGGATTGATTGGTGGAGTCAGATTTTTCATCTGAGCACTCCATCATCATGAATTAAGGGTTCTGTTGTTTACTTTATTTTTACCTTTTTATTACCAAAATTAATTACAGTAAAATAAAAATTACATAAAACAATACTAAAAATATATGAAAAGGATTTCCACTTACTTGATTGGAGAGAAAACCTCATTTATATGCCCAATTTAAAAAAATACCTTGTTGATGAAGATACAGCCTAAAATCCACCTTTCTTGCAAATACCGTTGTTTGAACCGTTGGATCTTGAAATTTCTCCGGGGTTTTGTAGAATAGATGTGTTGGGATGTTTTGAATGGTTGAATTGATCAAATTAGATCTAGAACAGAGTGCCTAATTGAATTTAGGTCTCTTGTTCTAATCTAAAAAGAAAAACAAGTTGGAAAGAGATCTAACTCTTGGAAATTTTGGGGTTTTGGAGAGGGATTCTAGATCTAATTTTTCAAGGAGATTGAAGATAATTTCGTGGGGATTTTATGAGGATTTTTGGAAGATTTTTGGGGTTGTATTTATAGGCATTTTGGGTCTTTTTACATGATTATAATATGTTATTTTTTTAATATAAAATGACATGAAAGTCTTCAATGCTCCCATGCCTAACTTTTCTTCCCCATGACTAGCTGAATTTGTTGACCCATGTTTCACATGGGCTGCTGATCAAATTGGTTGTTGGGGACGTGGTGGTCCCCACGTGGGCCCCATGTGGGCCCCACATGGTGTAAAAAGTCTGTTTTGCCCTTTATGCATAAAACTTTGGGTTTTATTCCCATGATCTCGGATTTGAGTGTACTTAGTGGCGTTGGATTCGTATTTCTTAGTACATTATAAATTTTGATGTTTCATATTTTGATTTTTGGAATATTTTGATTTTTGGGTAAAATTACTATTTTACCCCTTTTGTCCAAAAAATGAAAAACTTAAGGATTTCTAATCCGAATTCGAAATTTGTCATGCTTACAGTCATTTTGAAGGGTTTCCTAAGTTTAATTTCAATTTTACATGTCTTATGATTTGATTATACTTTTATAAAAAGTATATTTTAAATAACCCTAATATTTCACCAGAAATATCTAAAACTCAAACTTTATTGATTTTTCTCAATCAATTTACAAAAATTGGGGTTATTACAATCTTCCCCCCTTACAATAATTTCGTCCTCGAAATTTGTAATACAACTCACATAGGAGTTTTCACAATTCTTTCATAGCCTTACACATGTGGCCTTGCCACTTATGGAAATTCTATTTCCTTTCGTCCCTTTTCTATACTACCTTTTTCTCAAAGGTTAAAATGCTCATCCATGACTAACCTTAATAATGCTCTATATAATAAAGCTGGTTATTGCTAGAATTTCCCAAAAAGATGATTAATAACTCTTATTGAGTTATCCCTTTTTGTTTCAAAACCTTCCATTTCACTTGATTGGTAATTTTCACCAATCTTTCCATACTTCACAATTTTCCATTATACCTTCTATTGCTCATCGTCATTCTTTTTCAACTTATAAAGTTTTGACATAGCTTTCCTACTATGTATTAACATATAAAGTTTGGACATAGCTTTCCTACTATGTATAGTCCTTAGACTTCCTATAATACATATTGATAAGATTCTATAACTTCAACTATTGTTCTTTGTAACAACCTTCCAATCTTTGGAAGTAATTTTCTCTTTTCTTATTCTTCCATTATTTGGAAGGGTATACTTTATTTCTTCTTTACAGTTCATACTTCTTTACTATTTCCTTCTATTGACAACTTCTTGTCAAATTAAATCCTTCAATAATAGTTTCCTTGTAATGAATCTTTCCTCATTTTCATCCATTATTTTTGTAACACCCTTTAGGTACCATTTTATTCATAATACTTGACTTTTTACATTTTTCCATCCAAGATGGTGTCATTTAACTCTGCATATATATTCTTGATCCTCTTTTGTTATTTCTTTCTCATAATTAGAACAATATTCAGAACATTCTCACAATCTATGATAATATTTATCTCTTTTTCCTCTCATATATATATATATATGTTTGTATGTCATAGGCTTCAAAATTTCTAGATTTTGCATTTCCTTATGCTTCTTTCAAGTGTACCTCATAGCCTTTATCATATCATACTAACTCTTTATTTGCGATATTCTTGATAATTTCAATTAAAAGAGTCCATATTGACTTTGTAATCATCCCTTCTTATGTCTTTACAAACACCATAATTTATCAACTAGTCTTTAATTCTCAACAATCTATTATCAACTCATTTAGGATTTATGTACCCAATGGCAAATCTTCACTAAAAGAATGTCCTTATGTTATAAAATCAATAAGAGATATATTTCTCTAATTGTCATTGTCATTTAATATTTCGATCTCATATTCCACCTTTGTTGGGTCAAATTCCATGCTATCCTTAAAATTTATATAACCTAAACTTTGCTTCTTTAATCACATGTACACTTATAAGACAAGTTTTGTAAGTGTCTAACATATATGCCCTGAATGCTCTTGATTTCTTGAAATCTCTTTCCATATATCATTACCACTTCATTCAATATATTTCATTCTCCTCAAATTCATGAACATCTATTATCTAACTCATAGAACTTTTAAAATTTGTTTTTGATTTTATACTTTGATGTTGCATTTCCAATTCCCAATTAATAATAAATTTGAAAATGCTCATCCTTATAGAGAAAAAGGATACTTAATTTCCTCAACATCATTTATGCATCCTTATATTGATTCCTCCTTTTTCTTTTCCTAAAAGAAATTTGTTACTCTCATAATGTAAATTGCTATAATCACTCCATATCCTTAAAAAGTTGTTCTTTCAACTCATTCATATAATTTGATGTTCTTTTCCTCAACTATTATAGATATTTTCTCATTCAATCTCATGTAAGATTGAAAATCTTCAAACTATCTTAAAATTTCTAGCCACTTATTTCTCCAACAATTTGGATTTATATCTCATTCACAATCATCTTTAAACTTAAATTTAACAACCAATATTTGTTTTCATTTCTCATGTTTTATTTCACCTTTCCTTCAAAAAATTATATTTCCCCTTACTATATTTCTTAAATCTTTCAATATCACCAACTCCATCATGTAATTGGAAGTAATATCTTTATTCATAGTTAGCTCTTCATTTGCCTTGATCAATAAGATGTACTCCTATTCATGATATTCAATGACTATATTTTTCTAATAAATATTTCTGTTTGTTTTCATGTTCCATGACCATGATAATCAATGACTTAATCAATGCTAATCAATATTTCTCTTTGTTTTCATTATCCATGACCATGATAATCAATGACTTAATCAATGCTAATCAATGATAGTCCCAAAATTATTTTCAATAGCACCAAAGTTATTATATCAATAATTATTTAATCCTTGAAAATCCTCTAGTGCTAATTTCCACAATGATTTGTCATACCTTTATAATTTCTAACTCGGTGATTTCATAATTGTTGTACCATATATAGAGCTATAATTTTTTTTTTTAACCATATATTCTCATGGTTTAATTGTCTTTCTTAATACTTATTTTTGTCCCTTTAACATATCTAACTCTCTTTTTCCTTTTCATTTTATTCTAATATCAAAGATCATCTCTTCATGTTCTAAAATTTTATCATTTCTCCACTAATTCCTTTGCCTCACTAATTTTGGAGAAAAATACTTGCTTAACTCCTTACTCATATTTATTTCAAACTATTCTCATTTACAAATTTTGCACTTTCTTACCTATCTCCTTAAATTTCTTTCAAGCCATATCCTCTCTATTTTGATGATTAATTTCATTTAACTAATTTTCATAATACTATGCATGTAGCAATTCTAATTCCTACATTTATATTTCTTTATATATGTAATGTTAACTTTGAATTTTACAATACTTCTAATGTTTTCATCTTTAACACCTATTTCTCATAAATCTCCATTTCATCTTTTCTATAAGGTTAAATTTTTTCTTCTTTTTTTTTTTTTTTTCATCTTCTTTTCCAATTTATCGTTTTTTCTCTTTATCTCCATTTCTTCACTTAGTAATGGTTATATACATACTTTACTTAATAATGGTTATATACATACTTGTATTAACGTACTTTGTATGTTTACTCAGGACTTTAGGTTAGACCTGAACATCATACCTTACATCTATTGTAATGTTTTTCCTATGGATTTCTATATCTTATTATTCCCTTTATTGGAATTCTTATTTGCTAAGTAGTATTTCGAGTCCTTTCACTAAGTATATCGACTTTCCTTTCACTAAGTAATATCGACTTATACTATACTATTCCGTCATTACACTAACTCTTTCTATATTTATTCTTAATTAATGAGTTTAACTCTTTCTATACTCATCCTTCACAAATGAGTTACTCTTTCTTCACAAATGAGTCTACTCTTTCCATATTCCTCAAATAATGAGTTTAACTCTTTCCTCACTAATGAGTCAACTCTTTACATCCTCTTCAACAAATGAGGCTACTCTTTCAAGACTTATCCTTCACTAATGAGTTACCTCCTTTTATACTTATCTCTTAACTAATGAGTTTATCACATAACTCCTTCTCATCAGCGATAACTTATCTCTTATTCACTCACTTTAGGTTGAACACGAGCGTGCGTACTTGGTATTTCTACAGAAGATGATGAACCTTGGGTTTGCTATAGGTGAGGAAGAAGGTTCTTCAACACCCTTGTCATCATCTCTTGTTATCATCTCTTCCACATTGCTCATTGTTACTCTTTCCATATTGTCAACTGGAGTATTTTGAGTTGCCTATCTTGTGATTCTCTTTGGTGGCATATGTTCAAAATTTCTATCAATCCTCTATACAACTATTTCTATCTTAATCTAGACATGGATTATAATCTCTCTTTTGGACATATTTGTCTTGTCTTGTGACTGGATGAATCGCTTCCGATACCAACCGTGACGACCGGGTTTTTGAAAACATGATTTGTAAAGTATTTTGAAAGGCAGGGCCCTTAAGAGTGTAAAATTTTTTCGCAAAACAAAGCAGCGGAAATTCTTTTCTTTAGAACTTGTTTTGAAAACCCAAGTCACCACTTCATACATAACATAAGTACAATTTGTGTACAAAATAAAATTCCATTGAAGGAATATACTTTTATTAAACTCGGGATCCATCCGGTGGTTCACAAGATGACCAAATCTAGTACAATACTTGTCCAAATTACATAATCCAAAACTCAAGCTCACCATACAATAAAACTCTCAACAAATAAAAATACATGTCTTCAAGGGTATACCTTGAAGATTATTCTCTTCAAGTCTTCTATAGTCTTCAGCTCCTAAGTCTCCTTCCCTGGATCTGAGATATTGCAACAAGTACAATATCTCAGCAAGCAATGCTTGGTAGGGGATTCAAGAAACATAATAATTGACAATGTAATTCCAATCCTTCATAATCTCGTTATCCTCAAACATACTCTTTATTTTGTAAGTTATGTATATCTATATACATACATACCCTTCATGGGTAAACCAATTAAATTTGTGAAAATAGTGAAATATCATTCCCAACTAAGTTGATCAATTCTCTTTATTTTGAGAATTTAGTATTACTGACTAATCTCATACTGGGAATTTCCCTTCATGGGAAACATTGGTAATATACAATTACCTAGCATTTCATTATGCTATAACATAAGGCATTTCACTATGCCTGTTCCCATATGCATCATAGTGCAAAATAATCGAAAGGTTGCTATGTCATAGCCTCGATCCGTACTAGCGCGCTCGGATAATCGCCTGTTCACCACCGATACCACGGTGGAAAATATTATGTCACTGCCCGTATGGGGGGGCAAGACTTTCACAGTGGTGGCCTTCCCATAATTGCCACCACCCGACCTTTAGCCTCTCATTGGGCAAGGTATCATCATATCATCAAATTTCAAGGAGCGGGTGGCCAAACCCTCATAACTCCTCTAGCAATAGCATCCCCTAGGCTCATGCCTATTAAAACAAACTCACAAGCCTCCAAGCTTGTATGTAAAATAGATTTCATATATATATCAGACCATATGTCTGTTTACTTAGGGCTGAAATATTTTCTAGTTCCCTATTCACTTATAGTTTAGTCCTTAACCATCTTATAGGTGTTTGGTTGGATCATAAGGTTTTCAAGAGATTTACTACAAGTATTATCGTTACTCTTGTCAACATAAGATCATGAGTACAATCATGAATATCTCATGTAAATGCATTAATCAAATCCTCCTACCTTTAAGGATTGATCTCTTTTCCCCAATCTTCCATGATCTTGACCGATGTATGTAATCTGTACATCCATACATATTGTCAATATATAAATTATGAACAATCCTATTGATCACTAGATCTGATGTTTAGAATGATCTTTAGATCATTCATATCTAAGTATTTTTCTATCTCTAAGTCTTTGTATGTTCATCTCCTTGATCTTGATCTTTCATAGATCCTTTGATTGACAATCTACTCATGTTGATAAAGATCAAGGTCCTAGATCTTCTATCATCTAGTTCTTCTTTGATCTAAGTTCAGTTCTTGGATCATCCCTATGGAGGATGATCTTGGTTTTCTTCCTTGAATCACCTTTGATCAAGGGTTTGGATTATCTAATCTAATGAACTATAATAAGTATACTACTAAACATACATACTAAGTACAATATAGTGTTCTTATTCTTATTGTTCTTGATCATCCAAGATCTAATGGATCTTGTTTGATCGTCCTTATCTTTCTTACTGTTTTTATTAGGGTTAGGTAATTTACTAACCTTTTATGCTCTTATTATTATTATTCAACCAGTTAATGTGCTGATTGAAGGTAGCTTATTCAAGCCTAAGTCTAGATCGCTCCTCTTATTTCCAAATGGCTAAGGCTTACTAGCTGAATGGGTGAACACAAAGTGGTTACTTCAATCCTCATGTAAGGAGGCGTTTAGACCTCACAAACGTCAACGAAGGTAGGGGAAGAGCGAGGCTCTATTAGATAACCCCTTAACCACTATGTTCATCATTCACTAGAATGACCATAGCTCAACCTTTCATAAGGTTCCTATAAGCATGTTTACTCTAAGTACTCTTTCTAATGGATTTTAATTAAGTCCATGAATATTTATAATGTCATTCATGGGGTTTATTATTCTTTTCCTAATTTGGGCCAAGGATTTGATAATCCTTATATTGTCCTACTAACTATAGCCCTTACTAATTAAGTCCAAAGTACTTCATTCTTATTTGTGTCATGAAACTCTACTTTCTCATTAGAATACATTTTTGATGTTTTATGCTCTTTATCTCATAACAAGTAAATCTACTACTAACATTCAACCATAAATGAAGTATAAATTTAAAGCATAAAACTACCTAATTTAACATTCAATGAAAATGAGGCAAGGTACTTAAATTAAATCTAGCACCTTATGATAAGAATGAACACATATCATACTAAACTCTAAATGTTATACTAGCATGCTTTATAACATAATAATATAAAATGAAACTAATTATATTTACATTTTTAGAAACCTTTACTTATGATCCAACCATTTGATCTTAGATCTTTTCCTTTGATTAAGGACTTTAGTTATATTTAGAGAATTTTCTCTATTAAGGTCAAAAGATCACGTTGATCTATTTTTATCATAATCCATCCATGATTTCCTTGGATTTCATCATATAAACATTTATTCTTTCCATCCCAAAGATCTGATCACACTTGATCTCATTGATCAAGTGGGTCCCTTTGTATTTTTTTTTTTTTTGGGTTTTTCTACCATAAAGGGTAGATCCCTTATTTTATCCAAGATCTATCCAAATTAACCATAGATATTACTTTATTACATTATTATATCATCGCTAAAATAAATTTCCAAGATCTGATCACCTCAGATCTTGAAGATCTTAGAAATTGGACGCTTATTTCCAAAATACAGAAAAATACAGAAATAAATTTTAGAAATATTATGACTTCATTAGAAACTAGACATTACAAGCTTTCCATAGCTTCTTTCGGATCTCAATTTGGAGTTCATATGACTCCACAATCCTAAATTGAAGTTTTCAGCCGTTCCTAGGGTCCAGATTTGATCTAGGCTCACCAGAATTAATCTCTCTAATTGAGGGTCCAAAACTGCTCCGATCTTTCTGAAACTTCTACCCTAGGGGTTTTGGACCATTCTGGATTGATTGGTGGAGTCAGATTTTTCATCTGAGCACTCCATCATCATGAATTAAGGGTTCTGTTGTTTACTTTATTTTTACCTTTTTATTACCAAAATTAATTACAGTAAAATAAAAATTACATAAAACAATACTAAAAATATATGAAAAGGATTTCCACTTACTTGATTGGAGAGAAAACCTCATTTATATGCCCAATTTAAAAAAATACCTTGTTGATGAAGATATAGCCTAAAATCCACCTTTCTTGCAAATACCGTTGTTTGAACCGTTGGATCTTGAAATTTCCTCGGGGGTTTTGTAGAATAGATGTGTTGGGATGTTTTGAATGGTTGAATTGATCAAATTAGATCTAGAACAGAGTGCCTAATTGAATTTAGGTCTCTTGTTCTAATCTAAAAAGAAAAACAAGTTGGAAAGAGATCTAACTCTTGGAAATTTTGGGGTTTTGGAGAGGGATTCTAGATCTAATTTTTCAAGGAGATTGAAGATAATTTCGTGGGGATTTTATGAGGATTTTTGGAAGATTTTTGGGGTTGTATTTATAGGCATTTTGGGTCTTTTTACATGATTATAATATGTTATTTTTTTAATATAAAATGACATGAAAGTCTTCAATGCTCCCATGCCTAACTTTTCTTCCCCATGACTAGCTGATCTTTGTTGACCCATGTTTCACATGGGCTGCTGATCAAATTGGTTGTTGGGGACGTGGTGGTCCCCACGTGGGCCCCATGTGGGCCCCACATGGTGTAAAAAGTCTGTTTTGCCCTTTATGCATAAAACTTTGGGTTTTATTCCCATGATCTCGGATTTGAGTGTACTTAGTGGCGTTGGATTCGTATTTCTTAGTACATTATAAATTTTGATGTTTCATATTTTGATTTTTGGAATATTTTGATTTTTGGGTAAAATTACTATTTTACCCCTTTTGTCCAAAAAATGAAAAACTTAAGGATTTCTAATCCGAATTCGAAATTTGTCGTGCTTACAGTCATTTTGAAGGGTTTCCTAAGTTTAATTTCAATTTTACATGTCTTATGATTTGATTATACTTTTATAAAAAGTATATTTTAAATAACCCTAATATTTCAGCCCGAAATATCTAAAACTCAAACTTTATTGATTTTTCTCAATCAATTTACAAAAATTGGGGTTATTACACTATGTAAGTAAATTATAAAGAGGCTCGGCAATTTTGCTAACATCTTTGATGGAGGGTCTATAAAAGCCAGCCTATCCTAAAGAGGAACAATTTTTTTTCACTGTTGGGTGATACTATGTAGCCTAAAACTATTCCACTTTGTACCATAAAATGGAACTTTTCCTAGTTTAAAATAAGACTTATCTCCTGACACCTTGCTAGAACTAACTTTAAGTGGTGCAAGCACTCATCAAATGATGACCCAAATATTGAAAACTCATCCATAAATACCTTAAGAAACCTTTCTACCATATTAGAGAAAATGCTCAGCATACACCTTTGAAATGTAGTTCCCAAAAGGCATACTTCGATAAGCAACGGTTATAAAAGTGCAGGTGAAGGTGGTCTTCTCCTAATCCTCTAAGTCTATAAGGATCTGGTTATAACCAAAATATCTATCCAGAAAATAGTAATAGCTATGTCTGGCCAACCTCTCTAGCATTTGTTCAATGAAGGGTAGAGGAAAGTGATCTTTCTTCATGATCGTATTCAATTTTCAATAGTCAATGTAAACTCTCCACCTGGTCATCATGGGGGAGGATACTAATTATTCTCATTTTTTACCACCATGACCCCAGATTTCTTATGTACAACCTGAACGGAGCTGACCCAAGTGCTATTAAAGATATGGTATTATTATGTCAACATCTAGAAGCTTTAGGACTTCATCTCTAACCACATCCTTCATGTGGGGATTAAGTTGTCTTTGAGTTTCCCTAGAAGGTTCTACATTTTCTTCTAAGGGTATCCTATGCATGTAGATAGTTGGACTAATCTCTTTTATGTCTACATTGTCCACCCTAGAGCAGTTTTATGTTCCTTAAGGACATCTAAAAGCTTACACTTCTATTCATTATCTAAATATCATGCAATTATCACAGGTAAGGTTTCATCTGGGCCTAGGTATGAATATTTCAAGTTGTCAGGCAAGGGGTCTAGGTTCAGAGATGATGTTTGCTCTATCGAGGGTAGTGACAGATTCAAAAGGTAAGAGTAATTCCACATAAGGACCCCACTTGGAGGTATCCATGATTGGAGCAACCTCCAAAAGGTTGTTTATCTCCTCAATAGAGTTTTCTAGATCAAATTCTCCATTAAAGTGTATGAGACAAGCCTCTCTTGTATCAAAGATGGACAATGGTGGATGAATGCTGTTAATTAGACTCTCAATCAAATTGACATCGCAAGAATCATCGAGGTCTAAATGTTATTGTTTAGTGTTAAAGATATTTATCTTAACTTTCATATTGCTGAATGCAATTTCATTATACCATTCCTATAGTTAATAATGTTATTGGACGTCGCCAAGAATAGATATCCAAGGATGACCAGAATTTGCTTGTTGGGATTAGATATAGGTTGGATGTCCAATACAATGAAATCAACTAGATAATAAAACTAATTCAACCAAACCACAGAGTATCTTGATAGATCTATCTGTTAATTGCAACATGGTAGTGGTTGGTTTTAACTCACCAAGTCTTAGTTGCTCATAGATAGAGTATGGCAACAAGTTAACACTCGCCCTTAGGTCAAGTAATGCCCTATCTATGACATGATCTTCAATAATGCTAGAAATGGTAGAACACCCTACTTGGTGAGGAACACTTTGTTTTGTACATTTAGCTCTATTTTTCTTGTGCAGAGCTCTTTTAAGAAATTGGCAAAGGTGGGAATGTCTTTAATTGCATTGAGAAATGGAATATTGATTTAGACATGCTTAAATACATTCATTAACTCATTGAAGTTTGTTCCCTTTCTAACCTTGTTTAGTAACTAAGGAAAAGGGGCTTTAGGCACATAGGGTGCCTCCACTATAGGTTCTACAAGGTTTTTCTTTCTTTTTAATTTTTCATGTGTTTTGGTTACCTCTTTGTCCTCTATAGTTTTTGTAGCCTACCCCACTTTGTTATCAATCTGATGATTGCTCCTAAGGGTGGTTATAGAACTGGCATGCTCATGAGGGTTAAGTTTTTGAGAACTAGACCCTATCTCAAATTGGCTCTTTGGGTTAGGGTCAGCTAACAATTGGCTTACTTGCATATCTAACTTGGCTATGGCTTGAGAGTTGACATGGGTTGAATGTCTACTATCATTTTCCAATTAGTGTAAGGTCTTTTTAGTGTCATCATTTTCTTTTAAAATTTTTTCAAGAATGATCTAAATGTTTTCCTTGAAAGATGTTTTCTTTTGTTGCTAAGGTTGTTGGCAACCAAGTGGCTACTGGGGAACTATAACTTTAAGGGGAAAGTTTTGGGTAGGGGGTTCACAAATGGCTCCCCTTAGTAGTTATTCTTTGACCAATAAAAGTTGGGATGCCTAACTTATCCAAAGTTGTAGGTCTCAGAATACAGGTTGTTGCTAGGTTGGTGATATGCATTTAATGCATTCACTTGGTCAACAACATAATTGTTCAATACTCTATTTGATGGACAAGACGTGGTGATGTGAGTTGGGCTAAAACATATAGCACAAACCTCTTGTGGAGATTTAAGAGATGTGGTAGCCATAAAGGATTGAATCATAGTTTCAAGCTTGTTCGCAACTACCATCGTACTTGTCCATTCTTGCTTGTACAAAGTCAAGTTTATGGGATAGATTAGTATGCAATCCTATCTCATAGAGACCCCCTCTATTGGTGGGCTAGTTATTTCTATCTCTTCTATTTGAATAATCCCATTGCTTGGAATTATCTGCTAAAGTCTGAAAGAACTCCCAGGTCTCACTCTCACCCTTTAGCATGAGGCCTCCTCCACGCCTTGCATCTATCATTTGCTTATTTTGAGGCATCAATGCCTCATAGAAGTATTGAACTTACTTCCATTTTTCGAATGATCGATGTGGGCATTTCTATAGTAGTTCATTCCATTATTCCCAACATTCATAATATTGTTCATCATCCCTTTGTTGGGAATTGATAATTTCACGACGAAGGGCATTTGTTTTATGATTGGGGAAAACTTATTCAAAAACTTTCTAGATAATTGATCCGATGAATTAATAGAACCTACCTTTAAGGAATTAAGGCATGATTTGGCTTTATCCTTGAGTGAGAACAAGAATAGTCTAAGCCTAATAAAGTCATCCAAAAAATTTTAGAACCAAAATGTGGTGCAAATATCAAGGAACTTCTTGGTATTTAGGTAGGAGTCTTCTCGGTCTCGACCATAAAAAGTGAGGAGCAATTGTATGACTCCCTACTTTAACTCAAAGTGCTATGCATTTGTAGGAGGTAATGCTATGCAAGATGGGATGTTGAGTTGTAATCGTGCATAGAAATCTCTAATTGCCTTGCACTCGACTTTTGTTGGTGGTTCAACCATGGGGATAGGAACTTAGTTTCTTTCCCGTTGTCTTAAGTTGCATTGAATCTCTGGGTTGAAAGGTGTTAAATCTAGGTTCTGAGATTGATGCCCTTGCATAAACTATCATATAGTAAATGCCCTAATCTAAATGCTAACTCTAACTCTATGTGATGTGCAATCAAATCCTAGTATCCACTAATTGATTAGTGCCTTGATTATCTTTTCTTAGTGAATGCATAGCTTCTTAGACCTAAATATAGACAACTACTCTCTTTTTCCCCTGATTTGACTACTTCTTACTAGTTAGGTTCTACTCAAAAGTGGTTAGTACAATGTGTTAGGAGGCATTTAGACAATCAACGTCAACAGAAGGTGTAGGAAAATCACTTGGATTTTAAGACACCCACCATAACCATAGTACTTAAAATCCACTAGGGTGACATTAGATTGCATCCTTCAAAAAGGGTCCTATGTGCTCGATACCCTAAGTCTCTTTCTACTTGATTTTAAATTTAAATTCATGGATTGGGATCATGGCATACAAGGATATTGATTGATTCCTAGGTGGGCTAAGGGGCTATGATCAAATCTAGTCCTTATCTTATAAGGGTTCCTATGGGGCCTTTACTAGCATTAATTTTATTCCACCATAAAGCACTTAAATATGCAATGCAAAACAAAAGCAAACTAATTCAACCTATATGGTATCCAACCAAGGTTAGATAGGTACTCTAATGCAACAACACTAATTAAAGATGTAACAAATAACATGAATGACCCTAAGCTATATGAATTATTCTACCAACCAAATCCAAATTACACTAAATGCAAATTATCCTAAAAATAAAAATTTGAGTGAGAGATACTCACAGTGAGGGGTATCATGATGATCAAGTGTGGGCCACCATACTCGACACTTGCCATGTGTTATTACAACCCATTTAAAATTAAATAAAATATTATAATGGTCCTCACTACAAGTTTCACTCAAATACTAATCTAGGAAAGCAAAAAAACTTAATCTAAGATGATGACGTTGTGGCCCACAGGATCGCCTCTGCTCCTTTGCCAATTTTCCAAGCATAAAAATCAAAGAAATGTTTTCACTATGAGGAAAATAGTAGCAAATGCAAAAATTATGCAAAAACCCTAATCTAATATACCCTAAACCTAGACTAAAGAAAAATAACCTAAAGTATGGAACAATACACAAATTGTTGCAACTACCCAGCAATGGTGCCAAAAACTTGTTTTTTATTTTCAGTTGACTCACAAGTGCATGCATCATTTGCAATATAGTATGCTAGTGAGGTAGATCCCATGAGAAGTTGAACTAATGTGATGCTAGTGATCCCCATTTTAAACTCTCTAATCTAGCCAAAATTCAAGTGATTTTTTACCTAAACTAAGAATGGAAATTAACACATGAAATTGAAAACTAAGCAAAAATAAGAAACATGGTAAATTAAAAACTTTCCTAAAACATGAAAATTCTAAAATTAATACTTTCCTCAATTAAAAACTTCTAATTTTATGACTTTCCTAACTAAAAACTTTCCTAAAGTGAAACTTCCCTAAAATCCAATTTATCAACTTTCTTAAATTTACTTTTCTAAACATGAAATTAACTTCTAATCTAAAGAAAACATGCTTTAACAAACTACTTTCCTAATCATCCAAAACTAAGAAAACTATGCAACCAAATCAACTACTTTAGCAAGTGTGACAAAATTAATTACTTTCCAAACTAACTAAAATTCAAACTAATGGAATCTAACTACAACTAAACAAGATAAATAAAGGAAAAATTACCACTAACAAATAATGAAAAGAATACTACCCAAGCATCACAAATGTAACCATGGAATGGTATGCATGATTCATTAGATAGAAGTGGATTTAATGAACTACATTGGAAACCTAAGCATGAAATCTTATTCTAACCTTAACTTAGCTATCTAACAATCTAGTTGGGCTCTTGAAAAATCAAGTGAACATGAGTTGTATGGTGCTGGAAATTGACATAAAACATTCATTAAAAGAAATTCCAACAGCATGGTAATTGAATCATTCAATGAATAGAACATGTAAAATAGTAATTAATCACTTCTAATGTAATAAAATATTAAATAACAAGGATAGTTAACTGCTGGACACAAACATGACTTGAAAATTCCAATTAACTTCATTGAATCAAATAAAAAAGTCATCAACATAATAACCCATACATGTAATCCAAATCTAAACTTTAAATTCTATTAAAATGATGTACTCCTAATCCTAATTAATCCTTAATTACAAGCTAATTCCTTCCTCAATTGTTCCAACATTCACTCATGAACAAGTATGCCTAAAATCAAGGGAAAATCCTATGGAATGATAAGGTAACAACTAATGGAAACTGTAACACCCCTAATTTTTAGTAAGGAAATTAAATAAATATTAAAATTGAGAATTTCAATGAAAATCATGCTGGAATATTAGGGTTATTTAGAATGTACTTCTTATAAAAGTATAATCAAGGGATAAGACATGTATAATTGAAATTGAACTCAATAAACCCTTTTGGAATGGTTGTAAGCACAACAAATTCTGAATTCAGATAAAAAATTCTTAATTTTCTTCATTTTATGGACAAAAGGGTAAAATAGTAATTTTACCCAAAAATTGAGATCTGAGACATCAAAATTTAGAATTTTCTAAGAAATACGAATCCAACACCACTAAGTATGCTCAATTCCAAGATCATGGGAATAAACCCTAATTTTTATACATAAAGGGCAAAATGGTCTTTTTACACTATGTGGGGCCCACAAGGGACCTAAAAAGGAATCCTATGGCCAGCTCACGTAAAATCATGGGTTAGGGATGATCCAATAGCTAAACTTAGATCAAAGAAGAACTAGATGATAGAAGATCTAGGACCTTGATATTTATCAACAAGTGTAGATTGTCAATCAAAGGATCTATGAAAGATCAAGATCAAGGAGATGGACACACAAAGACTTAGAGAAAGAAAATACTTATATATGAATGATTTAAAGATCATTCTAAACATCAGATCTAGTGATCAATAGGATTGTTCATAATTTATATATATTGATAGTATGTATGGATGTACAGATTACATACATCAGTCAGGATCATAGAAGATCTGGGAAAAATGGATCACTATTTGAAGGTAGGAGGATTTGATGAATGCATTTACATGGGATGTACATGATTGAACCCATGACCTTATGTTGACAGGAGTAATGTTAATACTTGTATTAAATCCCCTGAAACCCTCATGATCCAACCAAACACATATAAAATGGTTAAGGACTGGACTCTAAGTGAATAGGGAACTAGAAGATATTTCAGCCCTAAGTAAACAGACAGATTGTTTGATATGTATGAAATCTATTTTACATACAAGCTTGGAGGCTTGTGATTTTTTTTTAATAGGCATAAGCCTAGGGTGATGCTATGCTAGAGGAGTTATGAGGGTTTGGCCACCTGCTCCTTGAAATTTGATGATTTGATGATGCATTACCCTATAAGAGGCTAAAAGTCGTGTGGGGTAATTATGGGAAGGCCACCAATGTGAAAGTCCTGTCTCCCTATACGGGCAGTGATATAATATTTTCCACCGTGGTATCAATGGTGAACAGGGCAATTATTCGAGTGCGCTAGTACGGATCAGATTGCAGCATGGTATCTCTTTTGATTATTTTGCACTACGATGCATATGAGAATAGGCATAGTGAAATGCCTTATGTTTTAGCATAATGAAATGCTAGGTAATCGTATATTACTAATATTTCCCATGAAGGGAAATTCCCAATGTATGATTAGCTGAAATACTGAATTCTCATAATGGAGAGAATTGATCAGCTTAGTTGGGAATGATATTTGACTACTTTCATAAATTTAACTGATTTACCCATGTATAGTATGTATGTATATGGATGTACATAAATTACAAGGTAAAGAGTAGAGACATGAATATGTTTAGGGATAATGGGATTATGAAGTATTGAAATTACATTGTCAATTATTATGCTTCTTGAATCCCCTACCAAGCATTGCTTGCTGAGATATTGTAAATGTTGCAATATCTCATATACAGGGAAGGAGAGTTAGGAGCTCAAGACGATAGAAGACTTGAAGAGAATAATCTTCAAGGTATACCCTTGAAGACATGTATTTTGCTTTGTTTGAAAATATTGTATTGTAATGAGAGTGTAACACCCCGGATTTTTAAGAAATTTTTTTTTTTTTTTTTTTTATAATGGCAATTTAAATAAGAACATTTGGGATCCCATGAGAAAAGATTTATTTAACATTTTACTAAACCTATCTTAAAACTCCGGGTGTTAATTTTTCCTTTCTCAAAATGACGTATACGTAATTTAAACATAAATAAATGATCCGCGTATAAATCAACGTCAAATAAATAGGCGCCTTTATTTTAAATCAAATAAACATCCAAAAGACAATAATAATATGGCCCAGGGTCTATCCATCATAACATCCCATATAAATGTCCAATATATGTCCAAAGATCTAAATCACATCCAAATACAAAGTATGCAGTCCATAATAAAAATCCAAATGATAATCCTGTTTAATGACTCACATCACTGTCTAATACTATAGAAAAATGGTCTTCAGCAGCTCTCACGGCTTCTCAACAGCCTTGCCTTTCCTGTTATCGCGCTCGAGATCTAAGGCATTGCAAAACAAAGCAATGCCTCAGCAAGCTATCGCTTGTGTAGGTACATAGACAATTAATGTAATAAATGCAAGAAATAATGAACAATACTGATGAAAAATCTAACATTTATGAAGATAGTGATATCATAATGCCATGTTCAATAAATGCCAATTTATTCCATATGCTAAAACATGAAATTCACAGAGTTAAAACATGACATGAATCAATAAATGGAGCATACAACAAGAATAAGGGCACCCTAAGGTAATGGGTCCCACCACATCGCACTAACATCCCTGATCAGGAGTACACATAGTCAACCTCTGAGTGTCGTCACACCCAGGCATACCATCCATAACCATGCTCATCATACATGCACACATAACAAGAATATGGGCCATCATGCTGCAGTGGCAACCCTCCATGGGTATCAACCACCGCCGCTCTCCGTCGACACCATAACGGGAGACTTAACGTCTGTCCCCATGGAAAGGCTCAGACCGGTAGTGTGGACTATCCATGTTACCAAACCCCTACCGAATGCCATCTATGGGCAGGTGTCTATCATATCACAAACTCATCACATCATAATCTCGGAAGGTGGGTGGCCGGCCCTATCCCTCCTAGCATGACGCCCACCGGGCGAGAGCACCCGTCATCAAATATAAAACACGGAAATCATATGTATATGCTAAAACTCAAGAGCACTTATAGCTTGCAATCCCCAAGACATGCCCCTCATCCTGGGGTTAGCCTATCAAAGGACCAGCTACTAAGCCTCTATACTCATTTCCATGTAAATCCATGCATTTTCTATATATATAATAAGAAATAAATCTCTAATTAAGCATAACTAATTAACATCATGCTTGTAAAAGCATTTTAAATAAGTTTATTCAGTAGAAGAATTTAATTTGGAATAACCATCCTGTACGCAATGTCGCATGGAATCCATGGTAAATAAAAATCGCAATTTAAAACACAATCACACATGATGCTATGTTTAAAACATGGTTTAAAATCAAGGCAAAACATTAGTTGTCGTCACCTACCTCAGTGTGAGATCACTAGCTTGCTAATAACTCCCTTTAATTGGTATATTCAAGTGCACCTGTACATGTCACATCACTATTTTAAAATTTTTCTAAATAAAAAGTGGTCATTTCTAAGTTTTTAAGTTAAAACTAGGTCCGCGTCGTCAATACGGTCACAACGCCTCTTCCGGATCGTGATTTGGACCTCTATAGCTCCCAAAAATCAAGTTTTAGTGAAAACTACCCTCAAATGGGGCTGCCGACCACCATAAGGTGGTTTAAACCGGCGGCGCCCTTTTCCGCCGGTTTATACCGACGTATACGGGCGCACGAAGACGCACGGCGTCGCAGACGCCGCACGGGACGCGCGCGGCGCGTGCGCCGGCACCGTGACGCACGCGCGCGTGCGTCACGGCCGCCAGACGCGCGGCGTCCCGGTCCCACCGCGACAGCCAACGGCGGGGCGTCCGCACGCGCGCGTCGCCGCGCACGCGTGCGGCGCCGGCGTCATCCGACGTCGTCCTGCTGTGCGTCCCGCTGTGCGTCATGGCGTCAGCGCCAAGGCGCCGACGCCGTTGACAACGCCGGAGAAGACGGCCGGATTCCGGTCGCCTCCGGCGGAGCTACAGAGCTCCGTTTTGCGCGATTTTTGCGCCATTTTCTTCATAATTCTCTCTAGAATCCATTTATGCCCTCCTTTTGCACTAATTTTCTCAAAAACCATGGTTTTTAAATGATTTTTTCCAAGTTCCTAAAAACTTTCCTAGGTACTGGTTTTTGAGTTTTCTGGGCAATTCCACCGTTGGATCACTCCCAAATTTAAAGGGTTTGCTCTTGGGTGTCTTTTGCACTAGTTGGACGGTGCGATTTTCAAACGGACAAGGTTTGATCCGTGAAATCACACTCCAACAGTAGCGTGCACAAAGTTCCTAAAAATCTGATTTTTTTCCAAAATTTTTAAACGTTTTCCTAATTAATTTCCTAATTAATAAATACAGAAAAACATAGGTTTTGAGGCTTACCTTGCACCTGGCCGGAGTTGCTCGTGTTGCCGGGGCTCCACTCGCCGGAAAATTCAAGTTTTTACAGGCTAGGGTTTTGCGTAAATACTCAGAGAAAACGCTCAAAGTGGAGCGTTTTGGCAACCTGGGGAGGGTAGATATAGGCCTAGAGTCCCAGGGGAAGAGAACCTCTTCCATTCACGCCTCTTTCCACGTCTCTCCGGCGATTTTTCCGGCACTGGTAGAGACGTGTGGAAGACGGGGGTGCCAGTATCAATTTGGGCCCCTGTGTTACACGTTTCTGTCAAAAGACCATTTTGCCCTTACAACTTTGACGGCTCATAACTCCCTCGTTTGAGCTCCGTTTCTCGCGTTCTTGGTGGCGTTGGATTCGTATCGACGAGCACTTTCTAATTATTATGTTTTCAGGAAATAATTTCACCCATAAATTTTTATTTTAATTTATTTAATAATTTCCTATTTTTATCTTAAAAATTAAGGATATTACAGAGAGTTTCATTGTATGGTGAGCTTTGAGTTTTGGATTATGTAATTTGGACAGGTATTGTACTAATACTGGACTGCACTGTGAACCACTGGATGGATTCTGGAAGTTTAATCAAATTATATTCCTTCAATGGAATTTTATTTTGTACATAAATTGTACTTATGTTATGTATGAAGTGGTCACTTGGGTTTTCAAAACAAGTCTTAAAAGAAAACAATTTCCGTTATTTTGTTTTGCGAAATATTTTTACTAAGGGGATGCCCTTGCCTTTGAAAAATGTATTACAAAATGCATTTAAAAAACCCAAGTCGTTACAGAAACTCAAGCAAACAAAGCTATAAATCAAGAGGACTAAAAGAGAACAAAGATGAAATAAGAGGTAAGGAGTAAACCTAGATTCAATATGACATCCCTTGATTGTCACTCCAAGGGAAAACTAGTCTTGAATATTAGTTTTCAAAGTAATGAAAGATAAAGGAAAATAAGGCAAACTATCATGAAAAAAAAAGTAAATTCCAGCAAAGAGAACAAGGAAGCTAGCCAACCTTCAAAGATGAATCAAACAACCCAAAAATCCTATGTTCAACACTTGAGGAAGAAGCATACACCTTGGAAGAAGTGGTAGCACCAAAAAGTCTACAAAACATAAGCCAAAGAGATGAAAGATGGTAGTAGGAAGAGGGTGTCTCTTTCCAAAAAAGGAGACGTCTTTTTTCCTTAAGTGAAAGTCCCTCTTTTGGCTTGGATTTTACTGGGTTTTATTGCTTGTTCTCCTAATGTTTCTAGGTTACCTTATTGCTTAGGTATGGTGGGGATTAAAGTGTGTCAATTTGAATGGCTAGGATGGAGGAAAGGTTGTGATTTTAAATAGGAAAGCGTGTGGAAGGTAGAGTAGGTGGGAGACACCACCTTTTTAGGAAGGAGCGGCTCCCCCTTCCAAAGTCATAGAGCCTCCTTTATTTTAGGGAAGTGGGTGGGGAAGAGATGGATGGTGTTAGGTGGTAAATTTTGATTGGTTGGGAAGTTTCCAAAGGGGTGGAATGTGATAGAGTTTTGGAAAGATGCAACTCTACAATGGAAATTCGTAGTGGATCATAAGGGTGAGGTGGACATTGAGGAAAAAGTGGAGAAAAGTGAGAAAAACACTAAAAATGGAATGCTTTTATCCCATTGGTCCACATGCCATATTATTCTAATAGATTTCCCTTAATCATATTCAAAATAATTCATGGATAATCTTCTTAAAACCCCTGGCCTTCCATTTTGCTTAGCTTGTTGGCTTAGATGGCTAACTTTGAAGGATCCATTAGCTAGGCTTCATGGATGGCTTTGGAAGCTTTCTTGGCTTATTCATAGCTCTATACCTTGGCTTGAGTGGCTTGAATTCCTTAGCATGCGACCTTCTTTCATGGCTTATATGGCTAAGGTGGCTTAAGTGGCTTCCATGAAAAGGTAGTTAGAATGCGTGGCTTACTTCTTAGGCCCACTTTGGCCATCTTTAGCTCCTCTAATAACCCAAAAGTTTGATATGTTGTAGGTCCAAAGGCTAACACATGGGTAACTAATTGGGTCGTTTTTGTGCAAAATCAAACACTTATCATCTCATGTTTGACTTGAGTGATTTTTTATGCACTAGAAAGTTCTCTTAGTTCTTTACACAGTGATAGATTTTGATATGCAAGATATAGTATCTAGCATCTAGAGATTCTTTCATTTCTCAAAGTAATGACAAGACACTTCTTGAGCACACGTTAGAATCTTCTATCTTTGATCAACCATAACTTTGTTTATTGATGTCAGATTTGAATGATCTTTGATGCACTACAAACCTATTTTAATGCTCCATTTAATTACCATTTCTAAAATTCAAGACATGATACTTGGTATCTTGAAATTCTTTAATTCTTGAAGGATAATCTCTTCAATTCTCTTGAGTGCTTGAGAACACATGAGATTTCTTAAGACATAGCTTGTGGTGATCTTATAAAGTGTACACACTCAAGCAAATAAGTTGGATCACAACATAAAGATTTTCTTATCATCATATAAAAAAGGAATTAACTCAACAAACTATTTCTTTACAAAGTAGCTAAACTAACTCCCTTGAGTTTAATGTGTATGATCTTAAGTGTGTTAATTGTGCTTGTTATCAAATGAGTTCATTTCATTTCTTGGTTGTTAGGTATTTCTCTTGTAATTCCATTTCTTGGTTGTCAGGTATTTCTCTTGTATAACATCAAAATTGAGAAGTATATAATATTAGGTTGATGTCAGGCTAAAGTTTCTAAGTAGAAAAGGGCACAACTAATAGAACAAGTTGTAATAACATCATCAGAGTAAAATGTTGTGTAGCACTAACCAAAGTAGTGTAGTAACATGCTAAAAGTGTTATTGGTGTAATTAACATGCTAAAAGTCTACAAAAACAAAAAAAATTGGGTAATTGATGTAATTAACATGCTGAAAGGGTTATTAAAAAGTACTTAACTTTCTTTCAAATCTTTTTATTGGATGATACTATTCAAACCATGTTTGTTGATGGGAAAAAAGGTTCAAAAACAAAGTGAAAAAAATAAATAAAAAAATCAAGGATAAAACAATAGTAGCATGGTTGGCCCTCATTTTATTTTTTATTGGACAAATTTGTGTGTCCATGGATAGTTCCATTCACCAAGCATGCTTGAAAACTCCTAGTATTCTTTTCCTTATAGACAATTGGTAGCTTCATGGAAGCCTAAATGGAGAAGAAAAGTGGAGTTTCCTATGAATGGAGATCTCTTCCTAGAGAGGGAGACAAGAAGGTTTCAAGAAGAGAGAATAGAAGAGTGTATGCAAAATAAATATACTATGTTGGCACTAACACTACTAGTATGCATAAAAGCTAAGATGGAAATTCTGGAAATGGAAAAGGGAATGCAAGAAAGTGGAGAACAAATGGAAAATACCTAGAATTTCCCTAGAACTTCACCACCCATCTTAAACTAGAAAGGACTAGAATTTCCCTAGAACTTCACCACCCATAGTTATTCAATTGTAGTGTTGTAGGGTCAAATCTATTATCATGATCCTCAAGCAATTTATACTAGGATAATTAACTATGATTGAAAGTTAGGATTAGAGATAATCTATACTAACATTAGCGTCCACCACGAGTTATTTCTCTCTATACTCAAGAAGTAGATCGAAACTACAATCATTTTTTCAAAAAGTGTTTTCTTTGAAAATTTAAATTAAAAATCATTAATCAATAGAAACTAGATAGATTACCAAATCCTAAGTATTCCATGTAAAACCTAATTATAATGAATCAACGATTAATTCCAAGTATTCATTATGAAAGATAATGATAATGAATCAAAGAATTGTACTAAGGGTAATTCTATCTTTTCTAAATTGAGACAAATTTCAAATTAAATTTTCTAAGACATTTAAGATATTTGGAATTAATGAGTGGTACCCCCTAATGTTATGCAAGGATCACTCTAACTGTAAGAAAAAATGAGCTAGCCTGAGATAATTTCTTATTTAATATAAATTAAGTAAATTTATAATAAAGTAATGAAAATTTAAATAAATTAAACTAATCTATAACTAAAGGAAAGAACCATACTAAAAATTATGTTAAATGTTATATACTTTCCACTACTTTTCCACTTATTGGATTGTTGCAAAAATTGAGAAAAAAAAAAATTACAAAAGTGATAAAGATAAAAGAAACAAATATCATTAAATGTTTCTAAGTTATAAGAAGATTTTTCAATATGTCCTTAGTTCATCATGCTTCAAATGTATTAAAAAAAAATACATATCAAATCTCACTCAAATCCAATGACAAATCAAAGAGAAACATGAGCCTGCAATTAGTGAGACTATAGATTTGGAGAGTGTCACTGGCATTACCCACATAAAATAAACTTTATAAATGAGCGAGTGTCAGCCACGAAATCATATGCCAAATTGTTTCTTAGTTAATTAGCTTCAAAACTTACATTATACACTAAAATCTTATGATAATTGAATGAGATGTAAAGGTATATAAATTACAAGAGATTGTCACTAGCAATTGAGAGTTGCAGGAAATTATCATGCATACACCCGATGAGCATGATAAATTGGGTTACTTTGGTTAATGATTTCACCACCTTAGGGTCAAAATTTTCTTTGAATTTTGGTATATAGTATAACTAAACGTCAAAGAATCCAATGATATGGTTAGATCGTAAGTAAAACCAACTGATATGTAGATATCCAATCAGAAAGATTACTAGTTCATCACAGCTGTAATAGATCTTGTGTGCACCAGTGAGCACTAAAGAAGTTGGTCACTTTAGCCATTAATTTGTCCAATTTGTCAATCAAATTTTCAGTGAAAATTCTTTAATAACCTAATTTGGTGTTACAGAATCCATCGACACTATTTTATTTTGGAGAAAATGAATAGAAATGGAAATATTTGATATAGAATATGACATGTTCACCAAAGATAGTAATAGTATGGTAAGAGTACTTGTTACTATTTTCTTCAATAGATCCCACTCAAAACTGACTAAAATTGTTAGAAACCAATGGAAACTTCTTCCTAAGGCTTAGGAGAACATTTTTAGTGGTTTAGATAATCAAAAAATCATTTATAAAATGGTTGAAAGTTGAGAAACCACTAGCTCTCCTTCTCCTATAGACAAAAATGGTGAAGGGTGATAGAGGTGAGTATGTCTTTCTCTACTTGCTTCTCCTCAAGAAAAATTCACTTCACTTATTCCTGGCTCAGATGAGAGCATTATCAATGGTTTAGATCACTGATCAAAACCTAATCAAGGTCTTACAAGGGATAATTCCAAGGCTTTGTTACCACACAGCTAGAAGGGTAGAAGTAGTGAAATAAGGGTGGGAAACTTGGTTCTCACCTTGCTTTCTAGCCATCTCCCAATGGGAATACTTTGAAGGGAGGCTAGAAAACTAGTTTTTAGCTTCTCCTTTGCTAAATTAGCCTCTAGATCACTGCTAGCAGTGTGTTGAGCAACCAATAAACAATCCTTGTATGGAATTTCAAAGCAAATGAAAGTGAGAGAGAGAGAGAGAGAGAGAGAGAGAGAGAGAGAGAGAGAGAGAGAGAGAGAGAGAGAGAGAGAGAGAGAGAGAGAGAAGAGTTGCAATGAACACTTCCTTCTTTCACTTCAAACCCTTGTAGAGGATAGATGACAAGAAATTAGTAAAAGCAATGGATTACTACCTAATGGATCAAATAGAGAGTAGAGTTGTATTATTATTATTTTTCCTTCTTCTTTCTCCCCTCTCTCTTTACTCCTCTCTCTCTACTCTTTGGATGTCCAAGCCCTTTTCTTTTATAAAGAGTGAGGAGTAGCTAATGTTAGCATCTACTTCCTATTTCCTTAAGCCTCACATTCACCTACCATTGACTCCCTCCTCTAGTCACACCATCCATTGATCAAAGTGGAATTGGTCTAGGTGCTTTTGCTTCATAGTATTAATAGCTCCCTCTTCTTCATAAGAAGTCAAGCAATTAGCTTCCTTCTAGCTAGCAACCCTTCTAGTGACACATGGCTATAATATAAAGTATAATCCTCATGATTTCCACCCTTCATCCATCGATCCATCCAATTACTTGTTTATGACTTGATCTCCACTGTAGGAACCCTTCATGTGAGATCTCTTATCATCTCATGTTATCCCATACACTTCCTTAGCATCCACATGTTATACAATCTTTCATTTTATACATTTCCAACCTTGTGGGCCCTTAATATGTGTAAAAATGAATGAGTAGGACCCATGCATGATCTTCCACTTTCACACTATACTGTGAGTGATCTAGGATTACATGATCTTGGTGGTGAAATAGAGGGAGTGATTGTCAAAGACTTGGACTTCTTCTTTAATTGATATGATTCATCAAAATTAAATTGATATGAGCCATCCATTTACACTTAAGCTTGATCGATGAGATAAAATATTGATTGGCTCGATCTCTTCTCTTGGATCTTAACATATAACCAATAAAGAATAAAAAATTCCTAGTTAGTATTAATTTGTGAATGGTTTTAAACATAATTATTGGCAACCTGACTGAGAAAATACACTAAATTATGGTTTTAATGCAAATCCATCATATAAGTGTAAAAGTTACAAATCTAAGGCACTAAAATAATACAAAATTTGGCGTTTTTGGATAAAATATTAAGCACTCAATACAAACCTCATCCATCATCCTACTAATCCTAAGCAAAGTATTTGAAAACCATTTTATTGAAAGATTGCCATTTTTGGAGGTACTCACAATTGCATTTAGCTTATGCAATAAGCCCTTGAACCCCTAGGTTAGCCTAAGTGGACTAGTTAAGCCTCATAAGGATTTACAGTAAATTTATCCACAAAATTTGAAAAGAGGTCAATTCCTAAGTTTATCTCAAAGAATTCTCATCTATTAGGCTTCAATAACTTTAGTAAGCTATTAAGAATAGATGAAATGAGCACAACCATACTCATATGCTAGAGATATTATATTTAAACTTGTATCTCGGAGTGTACTATGTGTACAATCAACATATAAATAACTCTTGACTTCTAAGTAGATTATGATTCACAATTCTATTAGAAACACATTTGGACCTCAAATCTCACAATTTAAATGTACACTCAGGAATACAACTCTCAAAAATAGGGTAAAAAGTATCTCTTAATTATTTGAGAATAGTTTTTGGAATTCTAATAGCTCACATGTTATCTGAAAGAAGGAAGGTACTATGGAATTATTCTAATCCCTTTAGAAAATGATGACATTACTAAGAGAAAGCTAAGGAATATCACACCCTAATTTCTATCTGTTTACATCCCCATCAAGACCATATTTAGCCTAAGATCAACAAGTCTTTATCTAGGATGAAACATAGGCTTAGGACAAGGTGATAAAAAGAAAGGACAGGGTATTCAAAGTCTCTAGAAATAAGTAGAGGTCTTCTACTAAAGGTTAGCAATTCTTCTTTGGTAAAAGTATAATTGTGTAGGCTTTATAGCTTTGGGTTTCAATAAGAGTAGTCTAAATTATTTCTTAGATTATATTTTCTATCATTTTGAACAAACTTTTAGAATATTAAAGGTAATACTCTATAATTGCTCCTGGTAATTGACAAAATCAAAGAATAGTAGAAATAATTAAAATTTAAGTATGCTAAAGAAAATTTTGGAATTTCATGTATAACCCTCAAAATAATGAATGACTCAACTAATCACATGGTTTATAGGTATCCACTAGTTTTCTTTAGGGTTTCCAAGCATACCACGGATTAGTCTAAACTAAGTACATGCGACTATGTGTAGAAGAGTGTCTAAGATTAGTTATTGTGAAGCACTTTACAAAATGAGTAAGATAAGGAACTAATCATGTTTATTCTATTAAAGCCAGATTAATGGAGAAGCACTAAACTGCAAAAAATCCAATTCTCAGCACAGTGTAGGAACTGATCTTAAAATTTCAAAAATTTCAATTTTTTTTTAAAGAAAAACAACTATAAAAAGGCCAATTATAAAAAGACTAGAATTTGCTAAAATCCAACACCCCCCAACCTAAGGAAAACATTGTCCTCAGTGTTTGAAAGATAAGCTAAGTGATTACAAGACATTAAGAAAAAAGATGGATGATGGATGGATGTAGATGGTACAAACTCTAGAAAATGCTAAGTGGCCTCCTATGAGCTCTAAGTTTAGCATTTTCAACCAAATTCATCCAAGGCTAGAACCCACTCAATCTTGGTAGACAAGATGCTCCAAAGTTGTGGTCTCAACTTCTCAATTAACCAACTCTAAGTATGGCTTTAGATGTTCTCCATTAACTTTGAAAGTGTGGCCAGTCCTAGTATCTTAAATCTTGATGGTCCCATATGGAAATACCTCTTTAACAGTATAAGGGCTAGTTCATTGAATTCTAAGCTTCCCTAAGAAGAGGTGAAGCTTAGAGTTGTAAAGGAGTACAATTTGGAATGGAGTAAAGGATTTTCTTAAAATATTTTGATCATGAAAAACTTTCATGTTTTCCTTGTAGATTTTATTACTCTCATAGGCTTCTTATAGGTCTCGTCTAACTCGTTGAATTGGATCTTAAAATATGAGCCTACTTCACTCATATCAGAATTTAATCTTTTAATTGCCTAGTGGGCCCCATTCTCCAGTTCCACAAGCAAGTGATAAGCTTTACTATAAACAATAAGGTAAGGAGACATCATAATGGGGCTTTTAAATGCAATTCAATATTCTCAAAGCATATCAATTAGACAAATAGACCAATCTGTGCAATTTGGGTTCTTTTGCAAAATCTATTTAATAGGCCAATTATATACTTTGACTTGTCCACTTGTTTGTGGGTGGCATGGTGTTCAACTTTATGTGTGATGTTATATTTTTTCATTAATGCTTCAAAAACTCTGCTGGAAAAATGAGTATCATTATCAATAATGATAGCTAGAGGTGTCCCAAATCTTAAAAATATATTTTCTTTTAAGAACTTAATGTCTGCTTAATGATCATTGACCCTACAAGGAACATCTTCTATCCATTTGTAAATAGTGTATTGCAACCAAAATATAAAGGTAACCAAAAGGAGGGAATGGCCCCATAAAATCAAAGCTCCAATAGTCAAATACCTCCATTATAGGAATGAGGTTTAAAGTCATCATATTCTTATGGGTTATTCCAGCTAATTTTGGGAAATACTCACATGCCTTACAGAAGTTATGGGTGTCCCTAAAAAGAGTAAGCCAGTAAAATCACACTACAAAATCTTTACAGCTATTTTCTTAGTAGAAAAAATTTCACAACATGCTTCTAAGTGAGAAAACTAGATGATACTTGATTGTTCAATATCAAGCACACATCTCCTAATAGTTTGATCCGAGTAGTATTTAAACAAATACTAATCATCCCAAAAATATTGTTAGACATTGGAGAAAAATATGGTCTTATCATTTTTGGTCCAATGTTCTAGTATTATCCTTATAGCTTTATAACTGTTTAATTTTGTATAAAAATCACCCAAATAGTTACCCATGTGTTATAACTTATAGGGGTAAACTAGGATTTTTAGACCAAAATTCGTAACACATGTATATTTGACTTAATAAAGCAAAATTTTAATATTTTGTAGGTTTAGAGGCTAATATGAGGTAAGTATGTGATTAATAATACTTATTTAGGGTTAAATTAGAGGTTTTTACTTTTTGTAGGAAGTGTGATGGTGATTTGACAATTTAGATCAATCGAGATGAGCATTGAAGATCAAGATCAAAAGATTGAGTCAAGATCTAAGAATCATCAATATAACATGAGATCAAGGATGAAGATCATCTTTAGGACCAGCAATAGATGAAATCAAAGGAGCTAAAGGTAGTCAAAGTGGGCCCATGGAGAAAGCCATGCATTTGCACCACCTTTGCATGGGAATCATTCAAGCCACCTTAGTCATATAAGCCATGAAAGAAGGTGACAAGCTAAAGAATTAAAGATAAACCATTCAAGCCACATAAGCTAAGGGATTGAGCCATGAAGTCAAGCTAAGAGATCTATCTAAGCCAAATATATAGCCTACCATTGAAGCCCTCAAAGTTAACCATCAAAGCCATTTAGCTAAGCTAAATGGAAAGCTAGGATTGGAGAAAAAACAAGAGGATTATCCATAAGATTATAAGGGACATTTTGAAGGAAATTAATGGAAAATTCATTAGGATAAGTTGGTATGTGGACCAATAGGAAGAGACCCCTTCACTTTTCTTATTTTTTCCACCTTTTTATCACTTTTCATCTCATCACCAAATAGCACCACGAATTTGACTTCTGATTCAAGTCCTACAATTCTAAGACTCCTCCACCTTCCTAAACTCTTATCCCAACCAACCAATCCCCATTTCCTAGAAAATCACTTAGCCAATTAAAAATTTCCCACCTCACCTCACTTTCCTATCTTTTTCTCACTCATCTCTTTCCACCCACTTTCCTTTCTCTTTCCTACCTTGCCCTATCACCTAAATTCCTATTTTGAAGGGTCTTAACAATTTTTTGAGTGGGAAGGCGCCATTCTTTTAGGGGGAGGCATCTCTCCACTTCAAAAATCTTTGAGACTCTTCAAAATATGAATTTGTGTGATCGGACAAGGTAAGAAAGAGAAAGGAAAGTGGGAGGAAAGAGATGAGTGAGAAAAAGATTGGAAAGTGAGGTGAGGTGGGAAACTTTTGATTGGCTAAGTGATTTTCTAGGAAATGAGGATTCTTTGGTTGGTTGGGATGGGAGTTAAGGAAAGTGCAGGAATATTAGAATGGTAGGATTCTCGATTGGAAAGTCAAATTTGTGGTGTTATTTGGTGATGAGGTGGAAAGTGATAAAAGGGTGGGAAAAGCATGGAAAAACATAAAAATTTGAGGGGAACCTTGCTATTGTTCCACATGCCAACTTATCCTAATGAATTTTCCTTTAATTTCCTTCAAATTATCCCTTAGAATCTTATGGATAATCCTCTTGATTTTACTCCAATATTGGACTTCCATTTAGCTTAGCTTGATGGCTTTGATGGCTAACTTTGAGGACTTCATTGACTAGACTTCATGGTTAGCTTAGATGGCTCTCTTAGCTTGACTTCATGACTCAATCCCTTGACTTGTGTTGCTTGAATGGTTTGGATTTAATTCTTTAGCTTATCACCTTCTTCCAAGGCTTATATGACTGAGGTGGCTTGAACAAATCTCATGCAAAGGTAGTGAAAATCCATGGCTTGCTTCATGGGCCAACTTTGGCCACCTAGCTCCATTGATCTTCATCCTTGATCTCATGTTGTACTAATGATTCTTAGGTTTTGACTCTATCTTTTGATCTTGATCTTCAATATTCATCTCGATCAATCTAGGCTATCGAATCACCATCTCAGTTCCTACAAAAAGTAAAAACCTCTAATTAAATCTTCGAAAAATATGATTAATCGTCTACTTACTTGGATTAGCCTCTAGACCTACAAAATATCAAATTTTATTTTAAAAACCTAATTTACCCCTATAAGTTCTAATACTTGGGTAACTAATTGGGAGGTTTTTATGAAAAATTAGATACTTATCACACCCCCCCTTCCCCCGCCAAAATTTTGCTCATCCTGAAAAAAACATGTAAAAATTCATGTTCTAAAAACTAGTACAAAGTGCGACTTTTGTAGGTATTCAAGAGGAGCACATGTTACAAGCCCTTGAACCCCTGGGTTACCCCTAGTGTACAAGTTATGCCTCATGAGAGTTTGCAGTGAATATACCCACGAATTTCTCAAAATTTTTATAGCACTCCTTTATTCAACTGAGAAAATTTTCTCTTATTCAACTTATATTAATTACTTAACTTTAGCTTATTCATAAAGATGAAAAATAAGGTTCAAAATCCTATCCTTATGCTAAGGATATTCTATCATCTAGACCTAGACCTAGCTAGCTCAACCAATTCTCATAATTCTAAACTTAATACTGAAATGAGAAGATTTCTCATACCACTTTAGAATATTGTGGTAGTCTATATATTGCCTTCAGCCTAAAATTTTAGGTGGTGATATCCTTATTATACGATAGATCTTCACGATTTTGAATTTTGTGGGACCATATTAATCATCCCCCATCTTCAAAATTTCACGATAGTCAATATAATTTCTCCATCTTATATTTTGAGATGGTGTAACATGATGATTTAATGTCCTACTATGCATTTTGTTGGATCATATGGAGACAAATGGTCCTCTTCTTGACCAAATTGAGGGTTAACATTGACCAGTATATGCAGTTTAACTTTTTCCCCTATTTCCCTAACATTGTCCTGAAATAGGAGTATAAGCTCACTCTACCCTTGCCTTAAAGGTGGTTCTTGTATTACTAGCGGTAGGGACATGGTTTTGCTTCTAATGTGTACCTTAGAGTAGGTTGATGTAGGGTTACTGACCGTTTTACTTCCTATTTAGCTAGCATAGGTAAGGTTTCAATTGGGCCTATATTACTATATGATGTTTGTTCAAATATGGTTTGTAGGTCCCAATTAGGCACATCTTCGACGTAGCAAGACAATTAGTAATTCAGGCTCTATAGGGGTATCTAGTCTAGCTTGCCATTGAGAAGTTTCCATTAAAGGCACAGAATCATACAATGCATTCACCTCCACAATGGATGTGTCTTCATCAAAGTCATAAAAATTAGTAGCATAGGATCTTAGACGATTTGGGTCGGATGGTTCTAAAGCTTCATTCTCTTCATCAATGGAAGTCTCTTCGTCATAATCGTAACATGGATGAGAACATGGCTCAAGTAGATCTGAGTGGGAAATTTCTGTGGATGGTTGTGGACTTTATGGCTCAGAATGATCATAAGAAATTTCCATCCCATTATTTATAATAGATGGCACTTCATTATCCCCAATTGGTTCAAATTCTTAGGCACTTTTTATAAATGTAGAAATGTGTCCTTCAATATATTACCTTATTAGCTTCATTTTCTCTTCCCATTCCTCCATGTTGTGTTTCATTTCCTCATTCCCCTTTTAATGGCAACTATGGTTTAATCTATTACAAATTTGCTACATATTATCTTCTAATGGTAGTTCTTCATGTTGTAGAGGAAATGACTTGTAGGGTTAGTATTGCTGTGGAATTACAATATTGCAAAAGGGCTGAGCAAGTTGAACCCAAGAGAGTTGACCCTGATATTCTTGATAATCATGGTACTGTTGACAAGGTTGGGGCCATTGTGGTTGTTCCTGATATTGGTAATCTTAAGACCATTGTCGTTCATGATGCCTAACCCATCCATTATAATTTGTCACATGATAGTAGTAATTGTTAAGGTGTGTGAATGTAATAAGTGCATACAAGAGCTCCTAAGAGTATTCATTATAGTTGGATCTCGATGGTCATGAAGAAGCGGAATATTTTGGGACAGAATAGGTATAGTCATTATTGTACTGAGGGTGGTGATGTGACTCAATATTACAATTCTCGTACTGAGGTTGTTGATATAAATCAGTATAGGAATTATCATACTGGGGTTGTTGATATGCCTTAATATTTTGCCCAAGAAACCTATTCATTTGACTATCCATTTCATCCATCCATGCTATTATCTTATCCCACTTACCAATTATATTATCCAATTTATTGCACAAATCAGGAGTATATCTTACTACGGTCTCATTTTTATCCTCATGAGGTAATGGCTTAAGGCTAAAATAGTAGCATAATGGTGTTTTGTTCTTTTCTTGATAGGCCATTGTACTCAACTTCATACACATTGAAAGTCATTGTTATATACAATGAACGAGTACTTTTTTTGTTTTTATATGAAAAAACCCTAACTATATGATGCAACTTAAATGCTAGTACTAAGCTAAATAATGCACAATCAAATCCTCATATTCACTAATCGATTAGTGTCTTGATTATCTTTTCTCACTATATAGGTGGTAGCTTCTTAAACTTAAATCTAGACAGGTCCTCTTTTTATCCAAATTTAACTATTGCTTACTAGTTGGGTTCTTCTCTAAAGTGGTTGATACAATCCTTATGTCAGGAGGCGTTTGACCTCAACTTATGTTAATGGAAGGCATTGGAAAATCACTTGAATTTTAAGACACCCATTATAACCACAATGCTCAGAAGCTACTAGAGTGATAATAGATCACTTCCTTCTAAAATGGTCCTATGAGCTCGATAACCTCAAGTCTCTTTCTACTTGATTTCAAATTAATGTTCAAGGGGTGGGATCATGACATACAAGGAATTTGATTTATTCATAGGCCAGCCAAGGAGCAGGTAATGAAATCCAGTCCCTATCCTATAAGGGTTCCTGTGCGGCCCTTACTAGCATTAAATTCATTCCACCATAAAGCTATAGATATGCAATGAAAAATGAAAGCAAACTAATTCCTACCTATATGCTACTTAACAAAGGGTCAGATACCTTAACAAAAGGGACACTATAACCATGCAACCTATGCTTTGGTGATAGCCGAGCTCAAGCTAACCTTTGTTAAATAAGTGCTTGAACTAATGCAACAATCCTAAGTATTATGCAATAGTTGGCAATGAATGACCCTAATCTAATTGAATTATGCTACCGTCCAAATTCAAAAATATGATAAATATAATTTATCCTAGGAAATTAAAATTTGGGTGTCGATTGCTCACGGTGGGGGGTCCTATGATGAACAAGTGTGGTATGCCATACCCCACACTTGCCCTTAATTATTACAACCCATTAAAATTGAATAATAAAGAAATTTCATATTACAATGGGTCTCACTACAAGTTCAACGCAAATCCTAATCTATGAGAACAATAAAAGCCTTGATCTATGTTGATGAAACTATGGTCCATAGGATTACTGCCACCTTTTACCGATTTCCCTTGCACAAAAATCAAGGAAATATGGTCAATATGAGAAAAATAGCAACAAATGCAAAAATATGACACAAAACCCTAAACTAATGCACCCTAAATCTAAACTAGAGGGAAATAATCTAAAGTATGGACTAATACACAAAACATTACCACTCCACAGCAACAGCACCAAAACATTGTTGTGTATTTTAAAGCTAAACTTGCAAGTGCATGAATCAATTGCACTATACTCAAGCGAGAAGGTTGATCCCATAAGAAATTCAATGAATGTGCTACTAGTGATCCCTACTTTAAATTACTTAACCTAGCCAAAGATCATGAGATTTTAAACCTAAACTAATAATGGAAAGAAAAATTTGCATGAAATTAGAAACTTTCTAAATTTAAAATTTTCTGAACCTAAACATGGAAAACTTCTCAACTAACTTAACAGTGAAACTAAACCTAAACAATGATCTAACTAAGAAATCAACACATGTAATACTAATGGAAATAGCTAAATAAGTGGTTTGCATGGAATCAAATAGGAATGAATGCATGAAACAAAGTAGTAAGATGCATGGATGATCATGACAATATGCATGAACTATGATGAAAACAAGGAAGGTCAAGATAAAAGATCTAATAGCTAACTCTTTTGGTTGTCACTACCAAAGAGTCATATCTTTTAAATCAATGGATTATGAAACTAAACTCAAAGGCAAAAAGCCAGGAAATCAAACTACCAACTAAACATGGAATCAAAAGCCAATAAGGTAACAATGGACAAGCTAAGAGAAGAAAGGTCAAGGGGAATCGACCAACCTTTTGAAGAAGACTACCATTCCAATCCTAGGCATGGAACATATGGATGAGTAGCAACCCACCTTGGATAGAGTATCAACATGCAAAAGAAGAACAAAATTCAAGAAAAAGTGAAAGGAGAGTTGGGGAGGAAGAGGATGCCCTCCAAATTCAGGCATCTTTTTCATTTTAGTGAAAAGATGTTTTTCCTTTGATTTTTGTGGTATTTTATATTTTTTCTCCTATAATTTTCTAGGATGACCTAATAATAAGGTGTGGGGAGGATGAAAGCTTCTCAATTTGGATGGCTACAATGGAGGGAATCTAGGGTTTTCAAATGAGGAAACAAGGTGGATGGTGGTTGCCTTTTGGTTGTTTTAAGTGGGGCAGCACCTTTCTTGTAGGGGGAGGCATCTCCCCACTTCAAAAATTGTCCAGACCCTTCAAAATAGCAATTTGGGTGATGAGATCAGGTCGGAAAGAGAAAGGAATGGGGGAGGAAAGAGATGAGTGAGAAAAACATAGGAAAGTTAGATGAGGTGGGAAAGTTTTAATTGGTTAACTGATTTTCTAGGAAATGGGGATTGATTGGTTGGTAGAGATGGGAGTTTAGGAAGGTGGAGGAGTCTTAGAATGGTAGGATTCTTGAAAGGAAAGTCAAATTCATGGTGCTATTTGGTGATGATGTGGAAAGTGATAAAAAGCTAGGCAAAACATGAAAATTGAAGGGATCTCTTCCTATTGGTCCACATGCCAACTTATACTAATGAATTTTCTTTTAATTTATTTTAGAATATCCCTTAGTATCTCATGGGTTATCCTCTTGATTTTCCTCAAATTCTACCCTTCCATTTAGCTCAGCATAATGTCTTTGATGACTAACTTTGAAGGTTTCATTGGCAAGCTTATATGGATCTCTTAGCTTGGCTTCATGACTCAATCCCTTGTCTTGTGTGGCTGAAATGGTTTGGCTTCAATTCCTAAGCTTGTCACCTTCTTTCCTGGCTTATATGGCTAAGGTGGCTTGAATGGATCCCATGAAAAGGTGGCAAAAATGCATGGCTTGCTTCATGGGCCCACTTTGGCCACCTTTAGCTCCTTTGATTTCATCCATTGCTAATCTTAAAGATGATCTTAATCCTTATCTCATGTTGGATTGATGATTCTTAGGTTTTGACTCGATCTTTTGATCTTGATCTTTAATGTTCATCTCAATCGTTCTAGGCTGTCGTATCACCTTCTAACTTCCTACAAAAAGTAAAAACCTCTAATTAATCCCCAAAAAAATGATTAGTCACATACTTACCTTAGGTTAGCCTCTAGACCTACAAAATGTCAAACTTTTGTTTCATTAGGTCAAAAATCAATGAATTACGTATTTTGGTCTAAAAACCCTTAACACATGGGTGGATGGTGGTTGCCTTCTGGTTGTTTTAATTGGGGAGGCATCTTTTTTTTAGGAGTAGGAATCTCCCCACTTCAAAAATGTTTAAACCCTTCAAAATATAAACTTGGGTGATGGGATAAGGTAGGAAAGAGAGAGGAAAGTGGGAGGAAAGAGATGAGTGAGAAAAATATAGGAAAGTGAGGTGAGGTGGGAAAGTTTTGATTGGTGAAGTGATTTTCTAAGAAATGGGGATTGATTGGTTGGTTGGGATGGGAGTTTAGGAAGGTGGAGTAGTCTTTGAATGGAAATTCAAATTCGTGGTTCTATTTGGTGATGACGTGGAAAGTGATAAAAGGGTGGGAAAAACATGAAAATTGAAGGGGTCCCTTCCTATTGGTCCACATGCCAACTTATACGAATGAATTTTCCTTTCATTTCCTTTAATATATCCTTTAGAATCTCATTGATAATCCCCTAGATTTTCCTTAAATTCTATCCTTCCATTTAGCTTAGCATAATGTCTTTGATGGCTAACTTTGAGGACTTCATTGGCAAGCTTATATGGATCTCTTAGCTTGGCCTCAGGATTCAATCCCTTAGCTTCATGACTCAATCCCTTAGCTTGTGTGGCTTGAATGTTTTGGCTTCAATTCTTTTGGTTGTCACCTTCTTTCATCACTTATATGGCTAAGGTGGCTTGAATGGATCCCACGAAAAGGTGGCAAAAATGGATGGCTTGCTTCATAGTCCCACTTTGCTCACCATTAGCTCCTTTGATTTTAATCCATTGCTGATCTTAAAGATGATATTTATCCTTATCTCATGTTGGATTGATGATTCTTAGGTTTTGACTCAACCTTTTGATCTTGATCCTCAATGTTCATCTCAATCATTCTCAGCTGTCGCAGCACCTTCTTAGTTCCTCCAAAAAGTAAAAACCTCTAATTAATCCTAGAAAAAATGATTAGTCACATAGTTACCTTAGGTTAGCCTCCAGACCTACAAAATGTCAAGCATTTGTTTCATTAGGTCAAAAATGAATGTGTTACGAATTTTGGTCTAAAAACCCTTAAAACATTGGTGGATGGTGGTTGCCTTCACTTTGTTTTAATTGGGGAGGCACCTTTTTCTTAGGAGAAGGAATCTCCCCACTTCAAAATTTGTTTAGACCCTTCAAAATAGCAATTTGGGAGATGGGATAAGGTAGGAAAGAGATGAGGGAGAAAAATACAGGAAAGTGAGGTGAAGTGGGAAAGTTTTGATTGGTTAAGTGATTTTCTAAGGAGTGGGGGTTGATTGGTTGTTTGGGATTGGAGTTTAGGAAAGTGGAGGAGTCTTTGAATGGAAAGTCAAATTCGTGGTTCTATTTGGTGATGATGTGGAAAGTGATAAAAAAGGTGGGGAAAACATGAAAATTGAAGGGGTCTCTTCCTATTGGTCCACATGCCAACTTATACTAATTAATTTTTCTTTAATTTCCATAAAAATAAGCCCTAGAATCTCAATAGGTAATCCTCTTGATTTTCCTCACATTCTAGCCTTCCATTTAGCATAGCATAATGTCTTTGATGGCTAACTTTGATGGCTTCATTGGTTAGCCTATATGGACCTCTTAGCATGGCATCATGACTCAATCCCTTAGCTTATGTGGCTTGAATGGTTTGGCTTCAATTCTTTAGCTTGTCACCTTCTTTCACGCCTTATATGGCTAAGGTGGCTTGAATGGATCCTATGAAAAGGTGGCAAAAATGCATGGCTTGCTTCATGGGCCCACTTTGGCCACCTTTAGCTCCTTTGATTTCATCCATTGCTGATCTTAAAGAAGATCTTTATCCCGATGTCATGTTGGATTGATGATTCTTAAGTTTTGGCTCGATCTTTTGATCTTGAGCTTCAATGTTCATCTCGATCATTCTCAGCTATTGTACCCCCTTCTAGCTTCCTACAAAAAAATAAAAACCTCTAATTAATCCTAGAACAAAATATTAGTCACATACTTACCCTAGGATAGCCTCTAGACCTACAAAATGTCAAACTTTTGTTTCATTAGGTCAAAAATCAATGAATTACGTATTTTGGTCTAAAAACCCTTAACACATGGGTGGATGGTGGTTGCCTTCTGGTTGTTTTAATTGGGGAGGCATCTTTTTTTTAGGAGTAGGAATCTCCCCACTTCAAAAATGTTTAAACCCTTCAAAATATAAACTTGGGTGATAGGATAAGTTAGGAAAGAGAAAGGAAAGTGGGAGGAAAGAGATGAGGGAAAAAAACTATAGGAAAGTGAGGTGAGGTAGGAAAGTTTTGATTGGTTAAGTGATTTTCTAGGAAGTGGGGGTTGATTGGTTGTTTGGGATTGGATTTTAGGAAGGTGGAGGAGTCTTTCAATGGAAAGCAAATTTTGTGGCTCTATTTGGTGATGACGTGGAAAGTGATAAAAAAAAGGTGGGAAAAACATGAAAATTGAAGGGGTCTCTTCCTATTGGTCCGCATCCAACTTTTACTCGTGAATTTTTCTTTAATTTTCTTAAAAATAACCCTTAGAATCTCATAGATAATCCCCTAGATTTTCCTCACATTCTAGCCTTCCATTTAGCTTAGCATAATGTCTTTGATGGCTTCATTGGTTAGCTTATATGGACCTCTTAGCATGGCATCATGACTCAATCCCTTGGCTTCTGTGGCTTGAATGGTTTGGCTTCAATTCTTTAGCTTGTCACTTTCTTTTACGCCTTATATGGCTAAGGTGGCTTGAATGGATCCTATGAAAAGGTGGCAAAAATGCATGGCTTGCTTCATGGGCCCACTTTGGCCACCTTTAGCTCCTTTGATTTCATCCATTGCTGATCTTAAAGAAGATCTTTATCCCGATGTCATGTTGGATTGATGATTCTTAAGTTTTGGCTCGATCTTTTGATCTTGAGCTTCAATGTTCATCTCGATCATTCTCAGCTATTGTACCCCCTTCTAGCTTCCTACAAAAAAATAAAAACCTCTAATTAATCCTAGAACAAAATATTAGTCACATACTTACCCTAGGATAGCCTCTAGACCTACAAAACGTCAAACTTTTGTTTCATTAGGTCAAAAATCAATGAATTACGTATTTTGGTCTAAAACTCTTAACACATGGGTGGATGGTGGTTGCCTTCTGGTTGTTTTAATTGGGGAGGCATCTTTGTTTTAGGAGTAGGAATCTCCCCACTTCTAAAATGTTTAAACCCTTCAAAATATAAACTTGGGTGATGGGATGAGGTAGGAAAGAGAAAGGAACGTGGGAGGAAAGAGATGAGGGAAAAAAACTATAGGAAAGTGAGGTGAGGTAGGAAAGTTTTGATTGGTTAAGTGATTTTCTAGGAAGTGGGGGTTGATTGGTTGTTTGGGATGGGATTTTAGGAAGGTGGAGGAGTCTTTCAATGGAAAGCAAATTTTGTGGCTCTATTTGGTGATGACGTGGAAAGTGATAAAAAAAAAGGTGGGAAAAACATGAAAATTGAAGGGGTCTCTTCCTATTGGTCCACATCCAACTTTTACTCGTGAATTTTTCTTTAATTTTCTTAAAAATAACCCTTAGAATCTCATAGATAATCCCCTAGATTTTCCTCACATTCTAGCCTTCCATTTAGCTTAGCATAATGTCTTTGATGGCTTCATTGGCTAGCTTATATGGATCTCTTAGCTTGGCATCATGACTCAATCCCTTGTCTTGTGTGGCTGAAATGGTTTGGCTTCAATTCCTTAGCTTGTCACTTTCTTTCCTGGCTTATATGGCTAAGGTGGCTTGAATGGATCCCATGAAAAGGTGGCAAAAATGCATGGCTTGCTTCATGGGCCCACTTTGGCCACCTTTAGCTCCTTTGATTTCAGCCATTGCTGATCTTAAAGAAGATCTTTATCCTTATCTCATGTTGGATTGATGATTCTTAGGTTTTGGCTTGATCTTTTGATCTTGACCTTCAATGTTCATCTCAATCGTTCTCGGTTGTCGTATCACCTTCTAACTTCCTACAAAAAGTAAAAACCTCTAATTAATCCTGGAAGAAATGATTAGTCACATACTTACCTTAGGATAGCCTCTAGACCTACAAAATGTCAACCTTTTGTTTCATTAGGTCAAAAATGAATGAATTATGAATTTTGGTCTAAAAACCCTTAACACATGGGTGGATGGTGGTTGCCTTTTGGTTGTTTTAATTGGGGAGGCAACTTTTTTTTAGGAGTAGGAATCTCCCCACTTCAAAAATGTCTAAATCCTTCAAAATATAAACATGGGTGATGGGATAAGGTAGGAAAGAGAAAGGAAAGTGGGAGGAAAGAGATGAGGGAAAAAAACTATACGAAAGTGAGGTGAGGTAGGAAAGTTTTGATTGGTTAAGTGATTTTCTAGGAAGTGGGGGTTGATTGGTTGTTTGGGATGGGATTTTAGGAAGGTGGAGGAGTCTTTCAATGGAAAGCAAATTTTGTGGCTCTATTTGGTGATGATGTGGAAAGTGATAAAAAAGGTGGGGAAAACATGAAAATTGAAGGGGTCTCTTCCTATTGGTCCACATGCCAACTTATACTAATTAATTTTTCATTAATTTCCATAAAAATAACCCCTAGAATCTCAATAGGTAATCCTCTTGATTTTCCTCACATTCTAGCCTTCCATTTAGCATAGCATAATGTCTTTGATGGCTAACTTTGATGGCTTCATTGGTTAGCTTATATGGACCTCTTAGCATGGCATCATGACTCAATCCCTTGGCTTCAATTCTTTAGCTTGTCACCTTCTTTCACGCCTTATATGGCTAAGGTGGCTTGGATGGATCCTATGAAAAGGTGGCAAAAATGCATGGCTTGCTTCATGGGCCCACTTTGGCCACCTTTAGCTCCTTTGATTTCATCCATTGCTGATCTTAAAGAAGATCTTTATCCCGATGTCATGTTGGATTGATGATTCTTAAGTTTTGGCTCGATCTTTTGATCTTGAGCTTCAATGTTCATCTCGATCATTCTCTGCTATTGTACCACTTTCTAGCTTCCTACAAAAAAATAAAAAACCTCTAATTAATCCTAGAACAAAATATTAGTCACATACTTACCTTAGGTTAGCCTCTAGACCTACAAAATGTCAACCTTTTGTTTCATTAGGTCAAAAATCAATGAATTACGTATTTTGGTCTAAAAACCCTTAACACATGGGTGGATGGTGGTTGCCTTCTGGTTGTTTTAATTGGGGAGGCATCTTTGTTTTAGGAGTAGGAATCTCCCCACTTCAAAAATGTTTAAACCCTTCAAAATATAAACATGGGTGATGGGATAAGGTAGGAAAGAGAAAGGAAAGTGGGAGGAAAGAGATGAGGGAAAAAAACTATAGGAAAGTGAGGTGAGGTAGGAAAGTTTTGATTGGTTAAGTGATTTTCTAGGAAGTGGGGGTTGATTGGTTGTTTGGGATGGGATTTTAGGAAGGTGGAGGAGTCTTTCAATGGAAAGCAAATTTTGTGGCTCTATTTGGTGATGACGTGGAAAGTGATAAAAAAAAGGTGGGGAAAACATGAAAATTGAAGGGGTCTCTTCCTATTGGTCCACATGCCAACTTATACTAATTAATTTTTCTTTAATTTCCATAAAAATAACCCCTAGAATCTCAGTAGGTAATCCTCTTGATTTTCCTCACATTCTAGCCTTCCATTTAGCATAGCATAATGTCTTTGATGGCTTCATTGGTTAGCTTATATGGACCTCTTAGCATGGCATCATGACTCAATCCCTTGGCTTCTGTGGCTTGAATGGTTTGGCTTCAATTCTTTAGCTTGTCACCTTCTTTCACGCCTTATATGGCTAAGGTGGCTTGAATGGATCCTATGAAAAGGTGGCAAAAATGCATGGCTTGCTTCATGGGCCCACTTTGGCCACCTTTAGCTCCTTTGATTTCATCCATTGCTGATCTTAAAGAAGATCTTTATCCCGATGTCATGTTGGATTGATGATTCTTAAGTTTTGGCTCGATCTTTTGATCTTGAGCTTCAATGTTCATCTCGATCATTCTCAGCTATTGTACCCCCTTCTAGCTTCCTACAAAAAAATAAAAACCTCTAATTAATCCTAGAACAAAATATTAGTCACATACTTACCTTAGGTTAGCCTCTAGACCTACAAAATGTCAAACTTTTGTTTCATTAGGTCAAAAATCAATGAATTACGTATTTTGGTCTAAAAACCCTTAACACATGGGTGGATGGTGGTTGCCTTCTGGTTGTTTTAATTGGGGAGGCATCTTTGTTTTAGGAGTAGGAATCTCCCCACTTCAAAAATGTTTAAACCCTTCAAAATATAAACTTGGGTGATGGGATAAGGTAGGAAAGAGAAAGGAACGTGGGAGGAAAGAGATGAGGGAAAAAAACTATAGGAAAGTGAGGTGAGGTAGGAAAGTTTTGATTGGTTAAGTGATTTTCTAGGAAGTGGGGGTTGATTGGTTGTTTGGGATGGGATTTTGGGAAGGTGGAGGAGTCTTTCAATGGAAAGCAAATTTTGTGGCTCTATTTGGTGATGACGTGGAAAGTGATAAAAAAAAGGTGGGAAAAACATGAAAATTGAAGGGGTCTCTTGCTATTGGTCCACATCCAACTTTTACTCGTGAATTTTTCTTTAATTTTCTTAAAAATAACCCTTAGAATCTCATAGATAATCCCCTAGATTTTCCTCACATTCTAGCCTTCCATTTAGCTTAGCATAATGTCTTTGATGGCTTCATTGGCTAGCTTATATGGATCTCTTAGCTTGGCATCATGACTCAATCCCTTGTCTTGTGTGGCTGAAATGGTTTGGCTTCAATTCCATAGCTTGTCACTTTCTTTCCTGGCTTATATGGCTAAGGTGGCTTGAATGGATCCCATGAAAAGGTGGCAAAAATGCATGGCTTGCTTCATGGGCCCACTTTGGCCACCTTTAGCTCCTTTGATTTCAGCCATTGCTGATCTTAAAGAAGATCTTTATCCTTATCTCATGTTGGATTGATGATTCTTAGGTTTTGGCTTGATCTTTTGATCTTGACCTTCAATATTCATCTCAATCGTTCTCGGTTGTTGTATCACCTTCTAACTTCCTACAAAAAGTAAAAACCTCTAATTAATCCTGGAAGAAATGATTAGTCACATACTTACCTTAGGATAGCCTCTAGACCTACAAAATGCCAACCTTTTGTTTCATTAGGTCAAAAATGAATGAATTATGAATTTTGGTCTAAAAACCCTTAACACATGGGTGGATGGTGGTTGCCTTTTGGTTGTTTTAATTGGGGAGGCAACTTTTTTTTAGGAGTAGGAATCTCCCCACTTCAAAAATGTCTAAATCCTTCAAAATACAAACATGGGTGATGGGATAAGGTAGGAAAGAGAAAGGAAAGTGGGAGGAAAGAGATGAGGGAAAAAAACTATAGGAAAGTGAGGTGAGGTAGGAAAGTTTTGATTGGTTAAGTGATTTTCTAGGAAGTGGGGGTTGATTGGTTGTTTGGGATGGGATTTTAGGAAGGTGGAGGAGTCTTTCAATGGAAAGCAAATTTTGTGGCTCTATTTGGTGATGACGTGGAAAGTGATAAAAAAAAGGTGGGAAAAACATGAAAATTGAAGGGGTCTCTTCCTATTGGTCCACATCCAACTTTTACTCGTGAATTTTTCTTTAATTTTCTTAAAAATAACCCTTAGAATCTCATAGATAATCCCCTAGATTTTCCTCACATTCTAGCCTTCCATTTAGCTTAGCATAATGTCTTTGATGGCTTCATTGGCTAGCTTATATGGATCTCTTAGCTTGGCATCATGACTCAATCCCTTGTCTTGTGTGGCTGAAATGGTTTGGCTTCAATTCCTTAGCTTGTCACCTTCTTTCCTGGCTTATATGGCTAAGGTGGCTTGAATGGATCCCATGAAAAGGTGGCAAAAATGCATGGCTTGCTTCATGGGCCCACTTTGGCCACCTTTAGCTCCTTTGATTTCAGCCATTGCTGATCTTAAAGAAGATCTTTATCCTTATCTCATGTTGGATTGATGATTCTTAGGTTTTGGCTTGATCTTTTGATCTTGACCTTCAATGTTCATCTCAATCGTTCTCGGTTGTTGTATCACCTTCTAACTTCCTACAAAAAGTAATAACCTCTAATTAATCCTGGAAGAAATGATTAGTCACATACTTACCTTAGGATAGCCTCTAGACCTACAAAATGTCAACCTTTTGTTTCATTAGGTCAAAAATCAATGAATTATGTATTTTGGTCTAAAAACCCTTAACACATGGGTGGATGGTGGTTGACTTTTGGTTGTTTTAATTGGGGAGGCAACTTTAGGAGTAGGAATCTCCCCACTTCAAAAATGTTTAAACCCTTCAAAATATAAACATGGGTGATGGGATAAGGTAGGAAAGAGAAAGGAAAGTGGGAGGAAATAGATGAGCGAAAAAAATATACGAAAGTGAGGTGAGGTAGGAAAGTTTTGCTTGGTTAAGTGATTTTCTAGGATGTGGGGGTTGATTGGTTGATTGGGATGGGATTTTAGGAAGGTGGAGGAGTCTTTCAATGGAAAGCAAATTTTGTGGCTCTATTTGGTGATGATGTGGAAAGTGATAAAAAAAGGTGGGGAAAACATGAAAATTGAAGGGGTCTCTTGCTATTGGTCCACATCCAACTTTTACTCGTGAATTTTTCTTTAATTTTCTTAAAAATAACCCTTAGAATCTCATAGATAATCCCCTAGATTTTCCTCACATTCTAGCCTTCCATTTAGCTTAGCATAATGTCTTTGATGGCTTCATTGGCTAGCTTATATGGATCTCTTAGCTTGGCATCATGACTCAATCCCTTGTCTTGTGTGGCTGAAATGGTTTGGCTTCAATTCCTTAGCTTGTCACCTTCTTTCCTGGCTTATATGGCTAAGGTGGCTTGAATGGATCCCATGAAAAGGTGGCAAAAATGCATGGCTTGCTTCATGGGCCCACTTTGGCCACCTTTAGCTCCTTTGATTTCAGCCATTGCTGATCTTAAAGAAGATCTTTATCCTTATCTCATGTTGGATTGATGATTCTTAGGTTTTGGCTTGATCTTTTGATCTTGACCTTCAATGTTCATCTCAATCATTCTCGGTTGTCGTATCACCTTCTAACTTCCTACAAAAAGTAAAAACCTCTAATTAATCCTGGAAGAAATGATTAGTCACATACTTACCTTAGGTTAGCCTCTAGACCTACAAAATGTCAACCTTTTGTTTCATTAGGTCAAAAATGAATGAATTATGAATTTTGGTCAAAAGACCCTTAACACATGTGTGGATGGTGGTCGCCTTTTGGTTGTTTTAAGTGGGGAGGCACCTTTTTTTTAGGAGGAGGAATCTCCCCACTTCAAAAATTGATTATAACCTTAAAAGTAGCAATTTGGGTGATGGCATAATGTAGGAAAGAGAAAGGAAAGTGGGAGGAAAGAGATGAGTGAGAAAAATATGGGAAAGTGAGTGAGGTGGGAAAGTTTTGATTTGTTCAATGATTTTCTAGGAAATTGGGATTGATTGGTTCATTGAGATGGTAGTTTAGGAAGGTTGAGGAGTATTTGAATAGAAAGTCAAATTTCAAGTGCAATTTGGTGATGACGTGGAAAGTGATAAAAAGTTGGGAAAAACATGAAAATTGAAGGGGTCTCCTCCTATTGGTCCACATGCCAACTTATAATAATGAATTTTCCTTTGATTTCTTTCAAAATATCCCTTAGTATCTCATGGATAATCCTCTTGATTTTCCTCAAATTCTAGCCTTCCATTTAGCATAGCATAATGTCTTTGATGGCTAACTTTGAGGGCTTCATTGGCTAGCCTTCATGGCTAGTTTATATGGGTCTCTTAACTTGGCTTCATGACTCAATCCCATGGCTCGTGTGTCTTGAATGGTTTGGCTTCAATTGTTTATCTTGTCATCTTCTTTCATGGCTTATATGCCGACGGTGGGTTGAATGGATCCCATGAAAAGGTCGCGAAAATGCATGGCTTGCTTCATGGGCCCACTTTGGCCACCTTTAGCTCCTTTGATTTCATCCATTGCTGATCTTAAAGATGATCTTTATCCTTATCTCATGATGGATTGATGATTCTTAGGTTTTGATTCGATCTTTTGATCTTGATCTTCAATGATCGTCTCGATCTTTCTCGGCTGTCGTATCACCTTCGTACTTCCTACAAAACGTCAAAACCTCTAATTAATCCTAGAAAAAAATATTAGTCACATACTTACCTTAGGTTAGCTTCTAGACGTACAAAATGTCAAACTTTTGTTTCATTAGGTTAAAAATGAATGTGTTACGAATTTTGGTCTAAAAACCCTTAACACATGGGTGGATGGTCATTGCCTTTTGGTTGTTTTAAGTGGGGATGCACCTTTTTTTTAGGAGGAGGAATCTCCCCACTTCAAAAATTGTTTACACCCTTCAAAACAGGGTGATGGGATAAGGTAGGAAAGAGAAAGGAAAGTGGGAGGAAAGAGATGAGTGAGAAAAAGATCCAAAAGTGAGGTGAGGTGGGAAAGTTTTGATTGGTTAAGTGATTTTCTAGGAAATGGGGATTGATTAGTTGGTTGAGTTGGGAGTTTAGGAAGGTGGAGGAGTATTTGAATGGATTGTCAAATTTGTGGTGCCATTTGGTGATGAAGAGAAAAGTGATAAAAAGGTGGGAAAAACATGAAAATTGAAGCGGTCTCTTCCTATTGGTCCACATGCCAACTTATACTAATGAATTTTCCTTTAATTTCCTTAATAATATGCCATATAATCTCATAGATATTCCTCTTGATTTGCCTTAAATTCTAGCCTTCCATTAGCTTAGCATAATGTCTTTGATGGCTAAATTTGAGGGCTTCATTGGCTGGGCTTCATGGCTAGCTTATATTCCTCTCTTAGCTTGGCTTCGTGACTCAATCCCTTGGATTGTGTGGCTTGAATGGTTTGGCTTCAATTCTTTAGCTTGCCACCTTCTTTCATGGCATATATGGCTATGGTGGCTTTAATGGATCCCATTAAAAGGCGGCGAAAATGCATGGCTTTCTTAATGGGCCCACTTTGGCCACCTTTAGTTCCTTTGATTTCATCCATTGCTGATCTTAAAGATGATCTTTATCCTTATCTCATGTTGGATTGATGATTCTTAGGTTATGACTCGATCTTTTGATCATGATCTTCAATGTTCATCTCGATCGTTCTCAGCTATCGTATCACCTTCTTGCTTCCTACAAAAAGTAAAAACCTCTAATTAATCCTAGAAAAAATGATTAGTCACATACTTACCTTAGGTTAGCCTTTAGACCTACAAAATGTCAAACTTTTGTTTCATTAGGTCAAAAATGAATGTGTTACAAATTTTGGTCTAAAAACCCTTAACACATGGGTAACTAATTGGGTGAAAATTAAACACTTACACACCCCCAACTAGCATGTTGTTAGTCTTGAGCAAAACGTGCAATAAATAATGTTTAAAAAGCTAGTACAATGTGCCACTTTCATAATATGCCCTTAAACCTCTATGTTACCCCTAGTGGATGAGTTATGCCTCATGAGGGTTTACAGTGTACCCACAAAATTCCCAAAAATTTAAAAAAGTCCTTTATTCATCTAAGAAAATTTTCTCTTATTCAACTTATATTAATTACTTAACTTTAGCCTACTAATAAAGATGAAAAAAAGGTTCAAAAACCTACCCTTATGTTTAGGATATTCCATTATTTCATTAGACTTTGGAACATGAGTGTGTGCTATAGCTAATATATAATTATAATCTCCAAGTCAAATGTAACCTAAATTACTATCCAACTGTATGCTTTGACTTCAATTCTCATAGGATATACTTGTCACTCAGAAAGGTTTTAGTCTCTCATTGATATCTGAATAGAATATTATTCATCAAATCTAAAAATCTCACATATTTCATACAGAAGAACAATAACTTAGAAAGAATGATAATAATGGTCTCATGAAAAGATATTAACTACTAAGAATGTTACACATCAACTAAATTCCCTATTCATTAGCTTTTTCTTTTTCAGTTAAGTTTGCATATATTGTTTTTGAACTTTTTAATGTTTATCTCTTGAATTGTATTGTTCATACTTTTTCTCAAGATGTTCTTCAACCTTCTCTACATGTTTCCAAGACAAGTGGGTAATGGATATATATTACGGGTTCAATATAGGTAATCTTTTGGGTGGTTAACAAATAAAACAGGCTGATATTTAAAGGCTCAATGGATTTAGCTAGTGAAAAGAATCATAGGAAAGGCTAAAGGCTCTAAGATTGTCGAGGATGGCCTCTATCCTTTCTTAGGTTTCATATGACTCAAAATTTGATCATAAACTTATGAGATATATGGCATAGTCATATGTGATATCTCAATAGTTGACCAAGATAAAAAATAATGAAACCAAGCAAGGATTAATATTTGCTAAAGAAAATTTTGAATTTATATATAACCCTCAGAAAAGGAAGAATGGCTCAAAACTCAGTTATGTTATAAGTCTCCACATATCTTCTCTAGGATCTCAAAGTTATATTTTCTCTTCAGCTTAAACTATATAGAGCTATTTTGTGCAACTATTATTCCGAGTTTAATTTTTCATGAGATACTTTAGAAAATAAAATAAAATAGTGAACTAATTGTATACCACTCTATTAATATGCTAAAGTTGAACATTTTAGTTGAATATTAAAAAATTTTGAATTCTCATCTTTTGTAAAGGAACTTTTAAAAAAAAATTCAAATATTTTTCTAAAATGTAAGAAAAGTTAGAAATCTCATTCCCCCCCCCCCCCCCCCCCCCACAAAAAAATTGAACTAAACATTGTCTTTAATGTTTTGAAATATAGGACACCTAAGTGACGAATGAGTAATGTAGACTGATGAGTATTTACAATAGTTCCTAGATTGCCTCCTAGTGAGTGCTAAGTTTAACGTCTTCAGCCAAACAAGGCTTATAATTAACTTAACCATTTAAAATTAGACCTTACTAGCTCAACTAGTTCTCCTAATTCTAACCCTAACACTAAAATGACAAGATTTCTCACACCACTTTAGAATCTTGTAGTAGTCCATATATTGCCCCTATCCTAAAATTTTAGGTGGTAATATCCTTATAACACGATAGATCACTATGATTTTGAATTTTCTGGGACCATATTGATCATCTCCCATCTTCAAAATTTCATGTATTTAATATAATTCTTTCACCTTGTATTTTATGGTGGTGATAACATGATGACTTCGTGTACTACTGTGCATTTTCTTGGACCATATGGAGACGGATGGTGCTCTTTTGCACCAAATTGAGAGATAACATTGACCATTATATTCAGTTTAACTTTTTTCTCCATTTCCCAAACATTGTTTTGAAATAGGGGTATAAGCTCATTTCGTCCTTGCCTAAAAGGTGGTTCTTGTATTACCAGCAGTAGGGACATGGTTTTGCTTAAACCATCAGTATCTTCTAATGTGTAACTTCGAGTAGGTTGATGTAGGTCTAGTACATCAACTAGCTCTTTTACTTCTTGTTTAGCTAGCATAGGTAATGTTTCAATTGGGCCTAAGGTTTGTTGGTCCCAATCAAGTAAACTTTGATGTTGCAAGACAATTAGTATTTCAGCCTCTATACAAGTACCTACTCTAGCTTGCCCATTGAGAAGTGTCCATTAAACCCACAAAATCTGATAACTTATTCACCCCTTTAATAGATGTGTCTTCATCAAACTCATAAAAATTAGCAAGACATGATTCTAGAGGATTTGGGTTGGATTATTCTAAAGCTTCATTCTCTTCATCAATGGAAGTCTATTCATCATAATTGTAACAAGCATTAGAACATGGTTCGAGTAGATTAGAGTGGGAGATTTCTATGGTTGGCTATGGAATTTGTTGCTTAGAATGAACATAAGAAATACCCATCCCATTATTTGTAGTACATGGCTCTTCATTATCCCCAATTGGTTCAAATTCCTCAGTACTTTTTATAAATGTAGCAATGTTTCTTTTAGTATATTACCTTTTTGTTTTCATTTTCTCTTCCCATTCTTCCCTCTCATGTTTCAATTCCTCATTCCCCTTTAATGGCAGCCAATGTTTAATCTATTTTCTCACAAATTTGTTCCATATTCTCTTCTAATGATGGTTCTTCATGCTATGGAGGAAATGACTCATAGGGTTGGTATTGTTGTGGCATTGGGGTACTGAAAAAGGGCTGAGCAGGTTGAACCCAAGATAATTGACTTTGATATTCTTGATAAACATGGTAGTATTGACCAGGTTGGGGCAATTGTGGTTCTTCTTGATATTGGTAATCCTAAGACCATGGTCATTCATGAGGCGTAGCCCATCTGTTATAATTTGTCACTTGATAGTAATCATTGCTAGGGTGTGTGAATGTAGTAGGTACATCCACTAATTCCTGAGAGTACTCATTATAGTTGGAGCTCAATGGCCATGATGAAGGGGGTTATTTTGGGACAGAATAAGTATAGTCATTATTGTACTGAGGTGGTGATGTGACACAATATTGCAATTCTTGTATTGAGGTTGTTGATCTAACTCAGTATAGAAATTATCATATTGGGGTTGTTTATATGGCTTAGTATTTTTCCTAAGGAACCTATCCATACCATCCATCCATGATAGTATCTTATCCCATTACCAATTATATTATCCAATTTATTGGACAGATTAGGAGTATATCTTGCTTTAGTCTCATTTCTATTCTCATGAGGTAATAACTTGGGACAAAAAAAGTGGCATAATGGTGTTTTGTCTTTTCCTTGATAGGACATTGCAATCAACTTTATATACAATGAATGAATACTTTTATTTTTGTTTTATATGAAAAAACCTTAACTATATGATGTAACCTAAATGTTAGTCTTAAGTTAAATGATGCACAATCAAATCCTAATATTTACTAATAGAGCAATGTCTTAATTATCTTTTTTTACCACATAGGTGGTAGCTTCTTCAACTTAAATCTAGATAGCTCCTCCTTTTGTCCAAATTTGACTACTACTTATGAGTTGGGGTTTGTATAAAGTGATTAATACAACCCTCATGTCATGAGTAGTCTAAACCTCAGCTAACATTGAAGAAAGGCATGGAAAAATAACTTGGATTTTAAGACACCCACTATAACTACAGTGCTCAGAAGCCGGTAGAGTGACAATAGATCGCATCCTTCTAAAATGCTCCTATGAGATCAATAACCTAAGTCTCTTTCTACTTGATTTTAAATTAACGTTCAAGGGTTGGGATCACTACATACAAAGATGTTGATTGATTCCTACATAAGGGTTCCTATTGGGCCCTTACTAGCATTAAGTTCCATTCCACCATAAAGCTATAGGTATGCAATGCAAAACAAAAGCAAATTAATGCATACCTATATGCTACTTAACAAAGGGTCATATATCTTAACAGAAGGGACACTATAACCATGCTACCCATGCTTTGGTTATAGCCGAGCGTAGGCTAACCTTTCTTAAATAGGTTCTTGGACTAATGCAACAATCCTAAGTATTATACAATAGTTTTCAATGAATGACCCTTATTTAATTGAATTATACCAAATTCAAAATTATGCTAAATGTAATTTATCCTAGGAAATTAAAATTTGGGTGATGATTGCTCATAGTGAGGGGTCCAATGATGATCAAGAGTGGGCCACCATTCCCCACACTTGTCCTAAATTATTACAACCCATTAAAATTAAATAATAAAGAAATTAAAAAATAACAATAGGTCTCAGTACAAGTTCCACTCAAATCCTAATCTAGGAAAGTAACAAAACCATGATCTATGTTGATGAAGTAGTGACCCATAGGATTAGCACCACTTTTTGCCAATTTCCCTTGCACAAAAATCAAGGAAATATGGTCAATATGAGGAAAATAGAAACAAGTGCAAAAATATGATGCAAAACCCTAAACTAATACACCCTAAATCTAGACGAGAGGAAAGTAATCTAAAGTATGGAACAATACACAAAACATTATTACTCCTCGACGGCAGCACCGAAAACTTGTTGTGTATTTCAAAGTTAAAAACTCACAAGTGGACAAATTAGTTGTAGTATTCTCACACTAGGAGGTTGATCCCATAAGGAATTGAATTAATGTGGTACTAGTGATCCTTACTTTAAATTACTTAACTTAGCCAAAGATCATGAATTGTAAACCTAAACTAATGATGGAAACTAAAAATTACATGACATTAGAAACTTTATAAATTTAAAATTTTCTAAACCTAAACATGAAAACTTTCTCAACTAACCTAACATGTAAACTAAACCTAAACAATAATCTAACTAAGAAATTAAAACATGTAATACTTATGAAAATAACTAAACAAGTGGTATGCATGGAATTAAACTAGAATGTATGCATGAAACAAAGTAGCAAGATGCATGGATGATCATGACAATATGCATGAAGTATGATGAAAAACTAATCTAATATAGAATACATGAATAGAACTAGGATTTGAGCATGATAATCTAATCTAAATTAAGTAATTTTTCTAATGGAAAACACCTTGAAACCATTCACATGAACCATGGGTTTAAGCACATGATTTATGGGGTAAACATTGATTGAAATAAATGGACATCAAACTAACTATCATGCAATCTAATCTAAGAACTAAACATTCAACTTAAAATCTTAGTTAATTTCCTAAAGAATAATTCAGATAAGTAGTAAATAATGTGAAGAATTAAGCATAAATAAGGTAATATTTCTATGTTGTTGAAAATTCTAGGACCATGCTATTTCCAGTTTCCAAGTAATCAACACATAAAAGTATAACTTTATATTCATTAAAACATTCAATTTAATAATTCTTCACTAATGGAAACAAGTTTAAAATTGAACTTCAAGTGATTTCATTGAAATAGTACCAATTACATCCAAAAGTTTGAATTCATAAAACATATACATAATGCTGGAAATTGCATTCAATTGAAGTCATGAAACTTGATTCAAATAAATTATAAAACACCTTTCAAAACCATTAAACTAATCTCCTCTCATATGCAAGTGTTTTCCAAGAGACAAATAAAAGAAAAAATGGTTGGACTAGTGAAGGTACTCAAGGAAAGGAACACTTAAAACTATGTCTATCTCTAAGAAAAAAGCATGAAATGCAAAGAGGGAAATCAAAGACTCAAGTTACTTCTTCTCTTGGATGTCACTAACAGGTGAGAATTAACTTGTTTATTTGTGGAATAAGCAAGGGAAATCAAAGAGGGAAATCAAAGACTCAAGTTACTTCTTCTCTTGGATGTCACTAACAGGTGAGAATTAACTTGTTTATTTGTGGAATAAGCAAGGGAAACTTCAAAGTTGAAGGCAATTCAACAAGGTAAACAATAAGGGAAACAATGAACAATTAATAAAGAAAATAAGGAAGTTTAATGAAAAAGGGCTCTGATCTAATAACTAACTCTTTTGGTTGTCACTACCAAAGAGTTATAGATTTTAAATCAATGGATTATGAAACTAAAATGAAAGCTAACAAGCGAGGAAATCAAATTAACAACTAAGCATGGAATCAAAATCAAACAAGGTAACAATGGACAAGCTAAGAGAAGAAAGGTCAAGGGGAATCAACCAACCTTTCAAAGGAGACTACCATTCCAATCTTAGGAATGGAGCATATGGATGAGTATCATCCCACCTTGTATAGAGTATCAATCACCCAAAATAAGAAGAAAATTCAAGCAAGAGTGAAAGAAGAGTTAGGGAGCAAGAGGATGCCCTCTTCCAAGTGGAGGAGGCGTCTTTTTTCTTTTAGTGAAAAGATGCTTCTCCTTTTATTTTTGTTGTCTTTTATAGTTTGTCTCTTATATTTTATAGGGTAACCTAATAATAAGGTGTGGTGTGGATGAAAACATCTCAATTTGGATGGCTAGGATGGTGGGAATCTAGGGTTTTCAAAAGAGGAAACAAGGTGGATGGTGGTTGTGTTTCGGTTGCTTTAAGTAGGGAGGCAAGTTTTTTTTAAGAGGAGGTGTCTGCTCACTTCAAAAATCATTGAGAGCATTCAAAATAGGAATTTGGGTGAAGGGACAAGGTAGGAAAGAGAAAGGATAGTGGGAGGAAAGAGATGAGTGAGAAAAAGATAGGAAAGTGAGGTGAGGTGGGAAAGTTTTGATTGGTTAAGTGATTTTCTAGGAAATGGGAATTGATTGGTTGGTTGGGATGGGAGTTTAGGAAGGTGGAGGAGTCTTAGAATGGTCGGAGGCTTGAATGAAAAGTCAAATTCGTGGTGCTATTTGGTGATGAGGTGGAAATAGGTAAAAAGGTGGGAAAAACATGAAAATTGAAGGATCTCTTCATATTGGTCCACATGCCAACTTATCCTAATGAATTTTCCTTTGATTTTCTTCAAAATATCCCTTAGAATCTCATGGATAATCCTCTTCATTTTCCTATAATCCTAGCCTTCCATTTAGCTTAGCTTAATGGCTTTGATGCTAACTGTGAGGGCTTCATTGGCTAAGCTTCATGGCTGGCTTAATGGCTCTCTTAGAGTCTATCAAGTAACACATGAACTTATTAGATGCAAAGACTACATCATGAGTTCCTTCTCCATGGTTGATTAATTTATTTGTGCACTATAAAGTGTTCTACTTGCATAGTAGACGACATAGGGCTTCTTATCCTTTCATTATCCTTAAATTGCCCCTATAACATAGTCACTTACATCACACATGATTTCAAAGTGCACTTTGCAATTAGGTGGCAACATGATAGGAGCAATGGTCAACTTATCCTTCAACTTAGTAAAAGCTTCTTGATAGTTAGTAGTTCATTCAAATGTGGTGTCCTTAGCTATGAGGTTACATAGTGGTCTAGATGTTGCACTAAAATATTTCATAGACATCTTATAAATGAGGGCATTAACTTCCTCTATTAATGCATAATCTTGAAATTCATCAAAATGTGTGAAATGGGCCTCTAGTGGATCTAATAAGGAATATTTAACCAATTAATATTGCACAATTGAATTTACCACATTGACATTATGCAATAGATTCTCTTAGCTGTTTGTAGATGTTAAAAGTGTTTAGTTTTAGTGTCTTATTTTCAAAGGATAGCTTCATCACATCATTTTGGAAATTGATTAAGCCATTGGATGTGGCTAAAGTGGTCACCCAAGAATTACCAGTATTTCATTCCTTTCATTTAGCATTGACTTTGTGTTAAGAACTAAAAAGTCTATTGGAAAGTAGAATTGTTCCACTTGGACAAGTCCATCCTCTACTATCTATCTCAGTATTTTGATAAATTTGTTAGCTAATTGAAGGGTAGTGGCAGTTGGTTTAAGTTCTCTTAGGCCTAATTGCTTGTATACCAAATATGGTAGTAGATTCTCCTAGTTGTCTTATAGTTTCCAATTATACAAGTGAGTATTGGGTAACTTGGATCTTTTTCGTTAGGCGGTGTGTGATGCTAATGGATCAAAATAACTTGTTCAATCAAGAAAGCCTTCTTGTGCGCATTCAAATTTTGTTTGACATTATAAAGATCTTTCAATAACTTAGCATATGACTGGATCTATTTGATGGCGTCTAAGATCAGAATGTTGATCTTGACTTGTCTAAAAATATATAAGGTCTCATCATTGGAAACTACCTTAGGAAATTGGCACAGCCAGTGTGGAAATGGAAGTGGGATGGTGGGAGGGTGAGGTATCTATTCTATATCCTCAATGGTAGGCTTTTCCTTAGCTTAAGTCGTCTCTTGAGTTTTAACAACCTTAGTGGGACCATTCTTTTGAAGCACCTTTCCTTTTGGATGAGTGATAACTAAATTAGTTTATTCCATGTTTGAGCTCAAACAACCCTTTGTTGTGGCCACATGTACACCCTTAGGGTTTTCTTGTGGTTGGGCAGGAAATTTCCTTTTTTCCAGGGTTTGCATGAATTGTGTGAACATGTTTTTCATGTCACTCATAGATGCTTCAAGTTGGGCATTTTTCCTTTCCTATCTTTGAATGAACTTCTTAAGATTATCAACCACTGACCTCTTAGGTGGAGACATTTATGGTCCAAGAGTAGGTAATCCTTGTTGGGGTTGGAAAGGGGCCTAGTGTGAAGTGTTAACATTTGGTCCATTTGGCAAATTGGAGTTGGGATGTTTTCTCCTACTTAGCTTATATGTCTTAGAATATGGGGAAAATGATTGTTTATATGAATTTAAGGTATTCACCTATTCATATAGCATATCTTGGAATACTGTGATTATAGGGCATTCCTGAGTAGGGTGTGCAGTACTTTCACAAATGCCACATACCCCTTCGACCTTTTTACAGATAGCTTTTTCCATGTCTACGGTCTCTGCATTTATTGCTAGGGAAGCTATCTTTGCATTCATGTCATCTTTTTCATTCATGGCATAGATGCCTCCCTTAGCATATGTAGTGAGCTTTGTCCTATCTAGGTAATCCACTTTCAATCTATCTAGGTTTGAGCACACTAAGCTAGCCATTCCAAGTACTCTTGTGCCTCCTCTAATTGTTTATTAAAAAAATTGTCATTGCACATCATTTCTACAAACTAGCACATTTTAAAGTTGAGTTCTTCATGAAAGAAACTGATAATGTACCATGTTTCATATCCATGATGCAAACATATCAACAACAGATCCTCGAATCTTTCTCAACATTGGTAGAAGGTCGCTTAATCCTTCTAGATAAAGTTGATGATCTTTTAGCAAAGAGTATTGGTTTTGTGGATCGAAGAAAACTTTTTCAAGAACTACTTTGTCATGTGTTGCCATGTTTATATTGAACATACTGGCAGTGCCTTGAACCACATCTTAGCTTTTTCCTTTAAGGAAAAAGGAAATAGCTTGAGCCTTATGGCATCTAACTAGACATTTTGTATGCACTGTGTAGTGAACACTCCATTAAATTCTTTTAAGTGTATGTAAATACTCATCATCCAACCCATGAAATTTGCGAAATCATTGAATTACCCCCATCTTTAACTCAACTATGCTAGTATTCTGAAGTCAAGTAACACATGATGGTCTATTGGTACAAGTAGGATAAAGTCACTCTCGTAATGTTCTCCCATGAGGATGTTGGTTATTCCAATCGTCCTCATGTTGACTATTTAAGCCTCATTCCCTTTATTGATTCCTTCTCAAATCTCTACATGGTTCATCACTAAAGTAAATTTGAGGATCAATTTCATCTCTATTATTTCCAGGGGATGGATTTCCCCCTTGATCAACATGATCTACCACCGCGGGATACTAATTTGGTTCTATATTGTGTTGGATTGGTTTGATTAACCTCTGATTTTGCTACATGTCCAATGGATGCAATAAAAGAAATTTTTTATTTTTTATTTTAGAAAACTAAACTATATGAAGCAACTTAAGTTGATTACAAACAAAGGACACACAATTAAGAAACCTATTGCTAATAAGCTGAAAAATGTTTTGACTACCTTGATTTTTTCTAAGGGGAGTAGCTTTTAGATTAACTTAATCTAGGAAGCTCCTCCTTTCTTTCAGACTTGTCCTACTACTTACCAATTACATCTTTGCTAAACCAACTACTTCACACCCTCCTCGGTAATCCATAGGTAATCAAAGTGTAATAACCCAAAATTTAAGCTAGAAAATTAGTCCCGTGATCATTGCCTAATAGTGAGAAGGGCAGATCACCAGCGATAAAAGGACCTCCTACTCCCCCTAACTCCATATCTCTCTCTCTCTCTCTCTCTCTCTCTCTCTCTCTCTCTCTCTCTCTCTCTCTCTCTCTCTCTCCTTTTGCCTTTTTTCTTTTCCTCTTTCCCTCTCTGGCTCCCCTTTTCTCTTCTCCTTCTTTGGCAAAAGTCATGCTTTTTGGACGGATTTTCCCATTGGCCAGACAAGTAAACCCTTCTCTTCCTCTCTCCATTCTTTCCTCTTTATTTTCTCCCCATTTTTCCTCTTTCCTTGTCAACTAGACTGGTTTTTCTGGGCAGTGAAGGTCAATTTGGGAAAACCATGTCACAATAGAAAACCCATCTTAAGGACAATTTGGATGGATGATCTGAGCCATTCATTGAATTCCTAGACCCTCAAAACCTTATAAATGGTGAAAATAGTAAAATTTTAGGACCATATGGATTGTAGATCAAAGCGAAAAGGAATGGAAGGTCCATACACTTTCTCTTCGATGGACGTGGCGCCCAAGACGCACCCTAATGGACATGCACCAGAACACGCACACTAGGTGCAACCATGCGTGTGCACCGATCATAGCCATGACAGAATGCTAGTCTGTCCAGGTGAGGGAGACACACCCATGTGTCCTAGAAGTGTGTCATAGACACTATGTGTCCTAGCAATGTAATTTTGTACTATTTTGATCTAGATTCAATCTAAACCATTGAAATTTATTTGAAATTTAAAATTTAAAATTCAAAGAGCAATATAAACCTATTTTTTGATCTAAGACATCCATTGGGTTTGTTTCGATGACATAGATATAATTTCGCAATAAAATTTAGGGTTACAACACATTTTAAATTGATCCAAACTAAAAAATCATAGAATAACTCAAATCCATCAAATCAAAAGTGATCAAACCTTAGAATTTGATTAATTAAATAATTTAGAAAAGTAAATAGATTGATATAATAGTTAAATTGTCTAAATAAACTTGAATATAGATCTGGAACCTCAAATAAAATGAAAACCAAGGATCTAATTAATCAGAATTAGATCTAACCATCCATCATCATTTATCCCATGATTTGTCACTTAATGTGAAGCCTTGGCCGATGAGGGCGGGCCAAGAGGGCTGGCAGGCTTCTAGGTAAGGTGAAAGACTGAGAGTTAGTCCCACATCGCTAGGGAGAAAGTTACTGGGCTCTTGATAAGAGTGATGAGAACTTTCCTTGCAACGAGGCCTCCTGAGGGGTGAAACCCAAGAGGGGTGAGGGACCTAAGGGAACAAAACCTTGAGGGGTGAAGCTCAGAGTGGCGAGGGACCCAAAGAGGACAATATCGTATCCGCTGTGCACTCTGATACACGGAACGAGGCCTCCCGATGGGTGAAGCCCAAGAGGGGTGAGGGACCTAAGGGAACAAAACCTTGAAGGGTGAAGCCCAGAGTGGTGAGGAACCCAAAGAGGACAATATCATATCCGCTGTGCACTCTGATACACGGAACGAGGCCTTTTCCCTGGGCAACTGGGGAAGAACAAAATCGTGCGGGGTGTATGGGCACTCCGGCACGGACAATATCGTTGCAGGGTATGGGCCCTCGGGCTGTTACAAGTGGTATCAGAGCCAAACCCCGACTCGGTGTGGGTGGCTAGTCGCACGTGGGCGCTCGTGTGTGGTAAGACACGCGGGGACGCGTGTCCCCTAAGGGGGAGAGGTTGTGAAGCCTTGGCCGATGAGGGCGGGCCAAGAGGGCTGGCAGGCTTCTAGGTAAGGTGAAAGACTGAGAGTTAGTCCCACATCGCTAGGGAGAAAGTTACTGGGCTCTTGATAAGAGTGATGAGAACTTCCCTTGCAACGAGGCCTCCTGAGGGGTGAAACCCAAGAGGGGTGAGGGACCTAAGGGAACAAAACCTTGAGGGGTGAAGCTCAGAGTGGCGAGGGACCCAAAGAGGACAATATCGTATCCGCTGTGCACTTTGATACACGGAACGAGGCCTCCCGATGGGTGAAGCCCAAGAGGGGTGAGGGACCTAAGGGAACAAAACCTTGAAGGGTGAAGCCCAGAGTGGTGAGGAACCCAAAGAGGACAATATCATATCCGCTGTGCACTCTGATACACGGAACGAGGCCTTTTCCCTGGGCAACTGGGGAAGAACAAAATCGTGCGGGGTGTATGGGCACTCCGGCACGGACAATATCGTTGCAGGGTATGGGCCCTCGGGCTGTTACACTTAATGTCTGATCTATGATCAATGCAACAAACTCGCATGTGATCCAATCATTAATCAATCACCAAAACTCATATATGTAACCGATCTAATCTTTTCATCATGATCTAACCATCAATTAGTCACTAGATGCTAGATCTGCAACTAATCCATCCTTTTAAGATGATCTAACTCATGATCAACTACCTAACACCTTGATCAGCCACTAATTTGCCTTCCATTTAGATTTGACCATAGATCTAGCACTTGATCTAAGCCATTCATTCTTGAATTTTTCATCAAAGGAGATCAAACATAATCAGGCCACATCAAACACAACATCATACATGGTTTTAAGTGATCAGAGGTAAGACCATTACCGAGTCTCATTTAAATAAGTTAAATTTCATTTTATCTTAGTTATGCCTAATAAATTATAGTAAATTTAGAAAATAAACAAGACTAGAATTCATTAAAGCTTAATAAGAACAATTGAACTATTTATGTCAGTATATAGATTAATCTACTAGTTAGATTCTCCTGATGGCATTAGATTCAAAGATTTGATACTAGGGTGTCTTGCAACTATACATTTGACCAATCAAAGTTCAACCTAATCGTCAGATCTATAAATCAAACACTGAGTTATGAAATAAACTATCTATAAGTCAGAGATTAACAAGAATTGAGGAAAATGAGATGATCTAGGTCATTGATCTTTAATCCATGGCCAAGATTCTACATTACAACAAAGATGAAGAAGAATATGTGTGATCATAAGCTGGTAAAAGCGGCATCACCATGTCAATAGTGATCAAAGACTAAATATGTCACAATTAAGAAATTGTACGTAAGATAAATGATGTTGTAATGTACATGTTTGACAAAGACGCTGACTAGTACAAACTAAGCTTATTGAGCATTCCAAGGATTGGGATAACCATGTTTGAGTAGGTAGTTTTCATGAGTTTGGATAATTCAAATTCTTAGATCAATATGATCTATAGTCTGGATGTTGGATCAATAATCAACCTACTGATCACTTCAAAAATTGACATATAGATCTATGATCAAAAAGTTAATTAGTAGTTTCCTTAATCTTTTTGTTAGATCAATGGTAGATTGCTATTGAAAAGCTCAAGAATTGTAGTTTTACTAAAGAAAAAGAAGAAGAAATGGTAGGGGCATAGGAAATCTCTTAAGCTAGATCATGTATTTCTCTTCAAAACAAGAAAATTACATATCTGTACTCAATCTGGGTTTCTTCTTATTTGAATGCCTAAACATATGGTTATATGCACAAGAATTCTTATATGATATTGGCATCTTCTTGCTTAAAATATTGGTGTGTCTATCAACGAGATATGCACATGATTTTTGCGTGTTATTACTCCAAAAATAGGGGAGACTTTGCCTCACATGAATTTTAGAAAAAGAAATGATAATTTAGTATGTCTGTATGAAAGTGTTTACCCATAGAAACTGGGGACATGACCTACATATTTAAAAACATTAGCATTTTCCTAAGTTTTGTAAAATCACGTTATAGGAAAGATATGTTTTATCTATACTAGATTTTGTGCACACATTTGAATATTCATATACATTTGATAATTGATCTAAATGTTTTTAGCATTATCAAAATTGAAATGATATTGATTGTGATTTTTGACCCTAAAGGGTGCATTTTGATTACAAGCTTATAGGGAGGACAATACATAATGTTGTGAGTGTGTTTTTTATAGTGCACTAAGATGCGAAATGAAAGCATTGAAAATTAGGTGACTTATAATAAGTGAGCCTAGACTTGAGAGAAATATGAAACCATGTGGTTTGCTATGACTGGGAGGACACAGTCTAGCCCATGGCCTCCCAAGTAGATATTGCCTAAAAATAAAGGATGATGGATGAGAGTATGTTTCATGTGAAGACTACATCTCAAATTGATCAGCCTTCCCCAGGAGGAGTGATGTAGACCATGTGGTATCCATGGATGAATGCATATAGGAGATGTTGGTTCTCTTTACAAGAATAGCAAATAGATATATAACATGTGATCTGGACATAGATGATTATGTCAGTCATCCTCAAGGATATTGACCATTTCCTATTGGGCTAGTGGTAGGACGCTGCTACTTAGTGATATGATACAATATGATATGATTGATTTTAGTTGTTTTTGTACATCTTATAATTATTGAAAATTTTGAATTGATTACTAAAGCTCATATTTTGATATCAAATGATTAATCAAATGCATTTCATTCTATGTATACATGTGAATGCTGCTATTTTTTATTGTTTTAGGAATTTCCTACTTGAGTGGTCGTACTCACCCCCTAAAACATTTTCAAATGAAATTTCTAGATAGTAGATCTATAGTGGTGCACTAGAGGGCTAGAGGCAATTGATTCAAAGCATGAAAACAATAATTTGAATTAGTTATTTCATTTATTTGTTAGTTGAACATTGTTGACAGACATGTAATAAGAATTACACTCTTTAGGATTTAATAAGAGTTTTCATCTTTTGTAGGAGTCAAGATGATGATTCAATGGTTGAGATCAATGGAAATGAAAATTGAAGATCAAGATCAAAAGATAGAGTCAAAGCCTAAATATCATCAATCCAAAGTAAGATGAAGGATCAAGATCACTCCAAGCCAAGAAAAGGATAGACTTGGAGAAGTTAGAGGTGATTCAAGTGGTCCTATGCAAAAGCCCCAACTTTGCATGGGATTCACTCAAGCCACCCAGCCATATACAAGCCAAGAAGGTGATAAGCTAAGGAGCCTAGCCAGCCATCAAAGCCAAGGGGTTTAGCCACCAAGCCAAGCCAAAAGAGCCCTAAAGTCAGCCATGAAGCCAAGACAAATATGCTCTTAAAGCAAGCTATCAAGCCATATGAGCTAAGCTACATGGATGGTCATGATTCAAAGAAACTCTAAAGCAAATATCCATGGATTTTTAAGGGTTATTTTGAAGATAATTGAGGGAAAATCCAATTGGCTAAGATTGCATGTGAACCAATACAAAGAACCCATTTTATTTTTCTCTTTTTTCATGATTTTCTTACTTCTCTCTCTCTCTCTCTCTCTCTTATCCACCTACCAACCCCATCCTAGATCCACCCAGTCATCTCATCCCATTTCCTTCTCTGTATATCTTTATCTCTCTCTTTATCCTTCTTTCTCATTCCACGTGAAAAACCAACCTAAGGTCCCACCTTCCTAAAAGGTGGGTGTCTCCCCCCTCCCTTAGAATCTCCCCTAGTTTCCATTTCCACTCCACTAACCAATCACCTCTTTCCATCTCAGCCTTTCTTTCTTATCTCTTTCTTTCTCTCATCATCCTTACTGTACACTCTTCATCCAAGGGCTACCATCATCCTTATCTTTTCCCATCTCTCTAACTTCCTTCCCATCTCTCCTAAAATGTGACGCCTCCCACCTTACCCCCTCTTAAGTACACATGGTTACCCTAGATTTAGATCTTCATCTTCACCTTAGATAATCTCCACCTTAGGATCATCTATTAGCTAGATTAAGAAGTTTCCAAGGAATATAAAACACATTAGGTTTCTACATGAGAAAAAGAAAAGAAAAAAAAACTAGTAGAAGGGGAGATCACCCCCTCCTTTGAAGGAGGTGTCTCCACCTTTCCCTCCTCCCCAAAACTCTCAACAATTTTCTCCTTGTTCTTCCTCCAGCATTCCACGCCTTATTATTCTTGTTTTGATGTCCTTCAAGTGTAGGCTAGTTGTCTTTCCATTCCACATTTCATTTACCATTAGTTATTACTTTGTTTCTATCCTTACTTTCATGTTTTTTTTGGTTAGTTCTTGTTTTCCTTTGATTCTTGCACTTTGTTCCCACCTTAGATCCTTGAATCTAAGGATTATAACTCTCTTGTAGTGATAACCAATGAGTGTAGTTCTTATATCAAGTCCTTGCTAATCTTTTGCCTTAAGTTCTTGGCAATCTCTTACTTTAATTCCCTTCTTTTCCCCCTTATTTTCCTTTGATCTTCCTTAGATATGACATGCATGCTTATGATTGAATGTTGGAAGATTGAAGCTTTTAGTTTTGATTGCAATTGAAGCCTTGAATGGTGCATATATTTCTTGTGACGACCTGGGTTTTCTCATGCATTTTTAAATGCAATATCTAATTTCCTAAGGCAGGATGCATCCCTATTTGAAAACCATTTTATAAAAACCATGCAATGCAGCTGAAAAACCTTTAGTTTTAAACTCATTTTTGAAAACCCCGAGTGTCATTTGCCTTCACAACAACCAAAATAGTTTTTGAAAAACTTCAGAAATCATAAATGTTTTTCCCTGTGTCTATCCAAATACAAAGACACGGCCCAACTATAAATAAATACAAATACATGTCCAAAGGGTAGAGAGTTTACTCACATGTATAGTTGTCTCCTTTGTTTATTCACTTGCTCATAGCACTAACATCTCTTGAGACGTCTTCTATTTGTGGGTGGAACTATCCTGAAAAATGTTAAGGATAGGGTGAGTATATACTATACTCAGTAGGAGTCTATCACTACTAGTTTTGCAATGCGTGCTATGTTTAAAATCATATGCTCTTAAAACATGTGCATGTTCGAACAATCATGCTCAAGATCGATATTAAAAACCACTGTCAAACCGAAATACTGACGACTTAAAGAATAGCATAATCCAAGTCGAAAGTATCATATATCATAAACATAATGATATGCATAAGATGCTCCACTGAATCCAACTCATGGATATATGGTATGGTCGACCAACCTCATGTCATGTCATATGCAATGCAACTAAATCCATTAACCATAGGGTCCAAACTATGCCCACGACCTCGCTGCCGTGTCGTCCCCGGGTACCTGAGGACACTCGGTCATAGCCTCACTGGGGCACATGACACGTCGACCCAGTGCCATGACACCAGTGGTAGCCCCATATACCACATGCAGTCGACGTAGGGACGTTACCCCTTTTTGGGCATGGTACCCATCCACCTAATAGTGGTAGAGGCTGGAGGCCAACCCAAACCTCTCGGCATAACGCCCACGAGCTTATCAGCCCAAATCATATCAGATCAATCAAGCGAAAACCTCTTTTTCAAAACCTGTCCTCTTTGGGTCCCTCACAACTGCTTGGCCCTCACAACTCCCTACCCAGCGTCTTTTGGGCACTCCAGCGTCTTTTGGTAACCCACAAGGACATGCAATCTTTCAAAAATTCAATGCTCACAAATCATAATGCAATTGTTTACAAAACAAATCTATGCATAATGTATATACAATTATTTGCAAGACATATCTATGCATAAAGCATTTATCACATGTACTTATACTTAAGTCATGCTAAACAAGTCATATACTTATACTTTAAAACATGCAGTCTCAAAACAATTATGGCTCTTTTTTTAAAAAGTTTAGTAGCGATAGAGCACTTACCTCAAAGTCTCCTGGAGTCGCATCCTTTATCACTTTAACCCGTCCCTGGGTCTCATTTATAATCTCCTGGGTATGAATGGATACAAGGAGTCCTTATTAGTTTCATTCTATTTAGATCGCTAGATCTGCCTATTGGGTCCATGGTCCTTGCCTAATTCATTCGTTAGGCTGGATCCTATGGTGTGGATCTACTTTCCAATAGTTAAACTTTGTAATTTATCCTCTAATCCTAAATTTAAAGTCTCAGTAGGTCCGCGTGCCCCAATTCCCAGGATACTCGTGTATCCTAGTTGAACCGTGACCGCCTTACGTGCGTGCGTACCCAAAGGCCGTGCCAGGGACCGCGTTTTGCACGTACATATGCATGCTCAAGTGACGCGTTATGATGCGTATCATCGCACGAACGCAACTTGTAGCATGTCGCGCGTGCACTTGAAGGCCGCACCTGGGATGGTGTACGCACTGTCGTACACCTGGAACCCATCCCACGGGCATAGTCCTAGGTGCACGTGCAGCATGGCATCCCTGGGACGCCTTGTTCGTGCAGGGCCGTCTGAACGGCTTGGGAACGTCCTCCGGCCCAGAAATCCAGCTTGAAAAAGGCCAGATCCGGCATGGATCTTGGCCTCGGGGAAGTGAAACAGAGGAAAGGGAAGGAGGGGCTTACCTGGGTAGCTTGGGGAAACCCTTTTCTGGGTGGTGCGGCTCCTCCTTTCCCCCTGAAAACCCTTGGTTGCTGGAAGCTCGAAGAAGGGGGAAATTGTGCAAGGCCGGAATAAGAGAAGAGAGGGGCATGGGGAGATGGCCGGCCCGACTAGGGTCTAGCTGTTGCCGGAGATTGCAGAGAGATGGGTTTCCAGTTTTTTCCAGAAACCCTAGTCTCAAACGACTGGAAAAAATGCCAAAAAATGTGGTTTTTGGAGAGGGGAGATGGGGTTCTTATAGAGGGGTGAAGGCGGTGCCCCTCAATGGTGGTGCCGCCATGGCGGTGGCAGACTTCTCTGGAAAATTTGGGATTTGAGGGTTTCTGGAGAAGTCAGAGGAGGAAGACGACAGGGGTTGCCGTTATCAAAATGGCCCCTGCGTTTTTCGTCCTTTTTCGTTTTAAACGTTTTTTGTTTAAATTCTAGAAATACCCCTATCTTTAAACGGCCGTAACTTCTTCATACGAACTCCGTTTTGGGTGATTTTTGAGGCGTTGGATTCTATTTTTCGAGTAGAATCTAATGGTACTAATTTTCCTCACCAATTCCTTTGTTTACTATTTTAAATAAAGTGAAATATTTAACTCAATTTATTTCCTATAGAATGTTCAATTTTCGTTAAAAATAGTGTAAATTGCTCGGGTATTACACTTCTTGGAGAGTCCGGGCCAATCTTGTACTTTATTTTAAATCAATTAAAGTGATGTGGTTTATTGTTTGAATGCTTATCTTTCATGGATGATGAGTTTATTTCATGTTTATTGAATCATGTCAGTTAGATAGTTCCTTACATCTTTTATTTAAGTTTCTATATTCATCATTATAGGTTATTTTTTCATCTTAAAATCTCATACACCAAACATTTGAACCATGCATGCCACCCATGGGTCATGCACATGGTCTTGATGTGTAATTCTTTAGACAATTGATTGCTTGTTTAGGTTTACATGCTTTAATTCTGGTTTCATTCATGCATCCCATGTTAGATTAGTTCACATCTTAGTTCATGCACTCTCTCATGTCTCATCCATGCTCTATAGTATCCTTGGTTTCATGCATTTGTCAATCTTAGTTCCATGCATGCTAAGTTCCTTTACATCATTAGTTGTAGGTGAACTTATTTGATGAATGAATCCCATTATTTTGCATGTTTAATGGAATATCTTTGTTACATGTTAGGATAGGATTAGATTAGTGTTAAGGTTAATTTGCATTTTAGATTTATTTTAGTAAATTTTCATGTTTAATCTTTGGAAGTTCCAAATTTATAAAGTTTCCAATTCCATGCATGTGTTTAGTTTTCATGTTAGTTAATTTCTTAGTCTAGGTTCAAACTATCTTCTTTGTCTAGACTAAGTAGTTTAAGTAAGGACCCACAAAAATACACAAACTGTTCAATTACTCATGGAATCAACCTCCATCGTGTGAAATTACTATAATAGATTCATGTGCTTGCAAGTTAATTAAAACATCATAATAAGTTTTTGGCACCATTGCTAGGGAATCTCAATGGAATTGTGTAGTGGATCTTAACTTAGATTATTTACCTCTAGTCTAGGTTTACATTGCATTAGATTAGGGTTTTGAGTAAATTTTCATTTATTTGCTAATTCCTCATAATTGACCATACTTTGTTTGATTTTGTGCAAGGGAAATTGGAAAAGGAGCCACGATGATCCTATGGGCCAAAGCTTCATCATATTAGATTAGTATTTTACTACTTTCTTAGATTAGGGTTTTTAGTGGAACTTGTAGTGAGGCCCATTGTATTTTACACTTTATTATTGAATTTTAAATGGGTTGTATTAATACAAGGTAAGTGTGGGGTATGGTGACCCACACTTGATATTCATCAAACAACCCACTATAAGTATCACTCACTTTCTTTTTATTTTTCTAGTTTAATTGCATTTACTATAATCTTTCGTTATGTATGGTAGTATAACTCATATAGATTAGGGTCTTGCATTCTTAATTGTTGCTTCTTACTTAGGATTGTTGCATTAGTTAGGCACCTATTTAACAAAGGTTAGCTTAATCTTGGCTATAACCAAGGCATGGGATGTCTGGTTATAATGTCTCGTCTGTTGAGGTGTTTGACCATCTGTTAAGTAGCATATAGGTAAGCTTTAGTTTGCTTTCGTTTTGCATTGCATGTTTAACACTCTATGGTGGAATGGATCATAAATTTACTAAGGGCCCCACAGGAACCCTCCCAAGATAAGGACTAGCTTTCATCACCAGATCCTTGGCCCACCTAGGTAAATCATTCAAATTCCTTGTATGTTTATGATCCCAATCCCTGTGAATAATTTAAAATCAAGTAAAAAAGAGAATTAGGGTTATCGAGCTCGTAAGAACCTTTTTGTAGGGCTATATCTATTGTCACTCCAATTGCTTTTGAGCATCATAGTTATAGTGGGTGTCTAAAAGTCTAAGTGATTTTTCCACACCTTTCGTTCACGTTGGTTGAGGTCAAAATGCCTACTAATATGAGGATTGTATTAACAACTTTAGAGTAAAACTTAACTGGTAAGCAGTAGTCTAGCTTGGATAAAAGGAAGACCTGTTTAGATTTAGGTCTAAACACTACCACCTTGCACATTAATTAAAACTCATCAATTTGGCTCGTCAACAAGCTACTAGGATCGGTTGTGCATCATTTAGCTTAGGACTAGCATTTAAGTTGCACCATATAGTTAGGGATTTTTCATAAAAATCACATTAGAAAAACAAGAGTACTCTTTCATTGTATATAAAGTTAAGTACAATAGCATATCAAGAAGGGGATAAAAAACCATTGTGCTATTATTTTACTACCAAGCCATCACCTTAAGATAATAGGTATGAGATCGAGGCAAGATATACTCTTGATATGTCCAATAAAATTAATAATAAATTGCATAAGATAATTGGTAAGTGGGATAAGATACTAGTTGGGATGGAAAGAATGGATAGTTAAATGGATAGATTCCTTAAACAAAATACCGAGGCATATCAACAGCCCAGTATGATAATTCTTATACTGAGTTATATCAACAACCTTAGTACAAGAATTGTAATACTAAGTCATATCACCACCCTCAATGCAATAATGACTATACCTATTCTGAACTACAAAGTTTTCAACCATCTTTGCTTATTAATAATGATGATATGATGGAAATATCTTATGAACCTTCTGAGACATAGAATTTTTTACCATCCTTACCCATTATTACTGATAATAGGATGGAAATTGCATATGATGATTTTAAGCCACAAAGTCCACAACCATCCATAGAAACCTCCAATTCATATCTACTCGAGCCATGTCTTGATCCTTTTTAGGATTATGATGAAGAGTTACCCATTGAGGAAGAGAATGAATATTTAGAGAATGAGCATTTAATGGAACTTCTTAGTGATAAGATTGAGTAAAACCTATTATAGAGCCTAAAATACAAATTAAACCTTGCAGTGTAGAATATGTACATGATTGGGACCTACAGACCTTATTTGAACAGACATGAAATAGTAATACATGTTTAATTACTACCTTACATGTGTCAACTAAACAAAAAGAAAAAGAGTCAATTGATGTACTGGCCCTACGTCAACTAACTCTAAGATTTGCATCAAAGCATAATCAGGGTTTAAGCAAAACCATGTCCCTACTTCCACTAATACAAGAACCACATTTTAAGCAAGTGTAGAGTCAACTTATACCCCAATTTCAAGACAATGTAAGGAAAATGGAGGAAAAAGATGAATTGAATACAATGGTCAATATTATCCCTCAATTTGGTTAAGAAGATGTCAATTCATCTCTAAATGGTCCAACAAAATTTAAATTCATGACATCATCATGTTACCACCACCTCAAGTTTCAAGGTGGAGGAATTATGTTGACTACCATGAAATATTGAAAAAAGAGGGATCATCAATGTGGCCCCACAAAATTTAAATCCGTGGTGCCCTACTATGTCATATTGTTACCCCCACCAAAAACTTTTAGGTGGAGGAAATATATAGACTACCATGAGAATTTAAAGTGGTGTGAAAAATCTTGCTCATTTCATTATTAGAGTTAGAGTAGGAAAAATTAGGCTAACCTAGTAAGATCTAAATTAGGGTTCATTAAGCTATGTCTGGCTAAAGAAGTAAAACTTAGCGCTCTTACTAGGAGGCAACCTAGGGTTCTCTAGAAAGTTTCATTATTCTATATCACCCATTCATCATATAGGTGCCCTGTATTTCAAAACATTAAGGATAATGTTTAGTTCAGGTTGGTGGGTGTAGATATGCATGAGCTTTTCTTACATTTTTGAAAGTTTTTGAAAAAAAAGAGAAAAGAAAAAAAGCAAAAAATTTTTTTATGACAAGTTCCTTTATAAAGATGAGAATTCAAAATTTCTAAATATTGAATTATCAGCTGAACTTTAGCTCATTAATAGAGTTGCATACAATTAGTTCACTATTTTATCCTTTCTTCTAAAGTATCTCATGTAAAATTAAACTTGGAATATTAATGGCACAAAAAGTTATATATATAGTTTAAGTTGAAGGGAGAATATAACTTAGAGATCTTGAAGAAGATCTGTGGAGACTTATAACCCAACTGAGTTTTGAGCCATTCTTCCTTTTTTGAGGGTTATATATAAATTCAAAATTTTCTTCAGTGGACATTAATTCTTACTTGGTCTCAATATTCTTCATCTTGGTTGACTATTGAGAAATCATAAAAGATTATACCATATATCTCTTAAGTTTATGATCACTTTTAAGTCATATGAAACCTATGAAATGATAGAGCCTATCCTTGGTAAAACCTAGAGCCTTTAGCCTTTCTTAAGTTACTTTCAACTAGTTAGTCCCTTGAACCTTTTAAAATACAATCTACTTCTTTGTTAACCAAACAACCTTTACCCATAAAATATATATCCATTACCCATTCGTTTTGGAAATATATAGAGAAGATTGAAGAACAACTTGAAAAAAAGTACGAATAACACAATTCAAGAGATGAACATCAAAAAGGCTAAAATTAAGAAAAATTTAAAAAATGCTATATATAGTGAAGTGAAAAAAAAAAAAGAAAGAAAAAAAGATAGCTAATGAAAAAGAAGAATGTTTACTCTTGTGGAAATTGTGAATACGGTAGAAGACCTTTACATATTTTTCAAACAACCTTTGTTTACCTTTATACCCATTCTTTTGATAACCCTTACCTAAGGCTATGTTTCATCCTAATAGACAATACTACACAAGGGGCTTTTAAAGTAGGTAAAATATGCTAATAGAAGTTTGTTAAAAAATAAATTTTACTGAGCTGACTTTGAAAGTCACTACTTTTTGAAGTCATTTAGCTAAATAGCTTCAAATGTCCCTCATTTTTAATTAAACCAATATGATAAATAAATTCATACTTCTATAAAAAAAATAAGAAAATTTATTTTATTTTATTTTATTGATTTAGGGTATGTTTTAAAAGTAAATATGAAAGATAGAATGAGCGCGTTGAGGAATTTGGCTAGATTGAGTGTTAGGATTGATTTTTAAGTTAATATGGGTATTATAATAAAAAATTCCAAGAAACAAACTGGAAATTTGATGATTACTTTAAATTAACCTTGAGTGGCTTAATAAAAAATAAAAATAAAAAATAATGTTAATTTAAGAAATTATTTAGACCATTGATAAGAAAAGACACTAACCTAAACTGCATCAAAATCCTAGAGTGAAATTCCAACTAATTGGCTTGGAATTTCAAAAATGGATGAATTGCTATTTTGGATACAATTGAGAAATACACCTTAATAGGATATAATTGTAAATGAGAAAGTTAAATTCAGAATTTTTAGTGAATGACATTTTCAATGGACTTAGGGTTGGATTCGTTAATGTGGATTATTCAAGTGGGGGCTTCAGCCAAGGGTAGTTGACTCCCTGCATGTTATACTACTCTCACATGCATAATAATTTAATAAAACCTAAGTACATAATGTAAACAAACCTTAGGCTGAAATGTTTTCAGCCATTAACATACCAGTGAAACCTTAAGGGAAACCAATGGAAGAAGAAGAAGGAGAGAAAGGCCAAGTCATGCTCAACTTGGGCATTGTAAGAGAAAGAAGCGCTTAGCTGGGAGAGAAGGAGCTCCTGTAGGTTGCACTCCATGTAGAGAAGAACAAACCAAATGGGGGAAAACAAGAAGAGAAGAAGTGAGAGAGAAAATGAAATGAGAACAAGGGGAAATCATTTAGAAAGGAGGGGGTTGATTAAGGGAAAGGAATGATAGGACTTGAAGAGGAGATCCAAGCTGCACTTTGGAGCTATGCGTAGGGAGAACGTGGATATGCTGCTTGAGGATTTGAGAGATATCCTGTGGTCTAGGTTCTAAATCTAAGGTAGGTGATTTTTCTTGGGATGAAACGTTACTACAAGCTTGGATTGGCCAAGCCAAATTCATTTTTAAAATCATTCAAGAATTGATGTTTTTATTGGTTCCTGTAAGTGGAACTAGTCACTACTTTCATGGGGAAACATTCACTTTGATTTGATTATTCATGTGTAATTCGTGTTAATCTTCATGCTTGAAGTTGATTTATTATTGTGGTGTGTGTACGCCTTAAATAACATTTGACTTGTGTTAAATTTGGATCGGTTATTGAGAAATCTATGCATGCTCTATTTGATTTCCATGGCTAGATTATGATAAATAGTAGATGTTCATCAAGTAAGCCACTTTCTTAAACCTCCATATCTTTAGAATTTTCATTTGGGTTATCTTTCTTACCCAATAAAATTGTTATGGATGTAATTAAATTGAGATTTTTAGAATCATTTCCATGGATTTTTTGTTGGAAAAGTAGAAATATGGAGTTGGAGGCACCCAAATTTTTGCTCATTGGCAATCCTGGACACCCAATTCCCATGTGAAAATCCCATAAACCAATGAAATATAAAGGAAAGTAAAATCTAGGTTTTGAAGGAGGCATTTCATTCTATAGATTTCAAGAGAAACTGCTTCATAAGATATAAGTAATGCGGTTGTAAAGATTGTGCTAACAGATAGGGAATGGTACTATTTCCTACATGTATGCATATAGGAAGCATACCAGTTCCTGATCTTAGTTGGTCCTATTTGATTGAAATTCTAAAAAGATATTTGAATTGGGCGAAGAATTAGATGGTAAAGATTGAAAATGTAGAAAAGGAAGCCTTGAAATGGCACCAAAATTGACTTGCCTATATGCACTGTCATGGCTGGAAAATCACGGGTGAGAGGAGGAAGACAATTAGAATTCTCTAAGTTAGTTGAGAATTCCAGTTGCAAAAATTAACAGTGTAAAAACTTGACTAACCCAAAATTTCCAGTAATTCTAGAATTCCAATATAAAGAAAATTTTGAAAAATCTATACTTGTTGATCTAGAAATGAAACCAAACTTTAAGTGTACTTCACTAATAGTAAGTGTAATTCAATCCATACTTAAAAATTAGAAATAATGAAGAATATAAAAGTAATTTGTCTAAAAGAAAGAAATTACAAAACTACCCATAAGTTAAAACTCTAAATAATCATAGGACTAAGTTGAATCCCTTGATAAAACTTCACTTGCCATTTCACTAAAAGTTTGATTAATACAAAAGAATTGTAAACATGGAAAAAGGAAGGGTAAAAAGGTAATTTAGGCTAAAGTATGAGAAATTACCAAATTGCCCTTAGGTTAAAACTTGGATGATGTGGAAGACTAAGTAAAATTAAGAGTGAAACCTCTTATAGTTTTTAATTTAAGCTTAACCACCTAGGTCTTGGACTATGACAAAGCGTCATAAACCTTGGACCATACCTCATCCCTTGGGTTCTTTTAGTTAGGACTTGAGGAATCACAAAACTTAACTATTAATGACATAAGGCCTTACGAATTAGCTCTTTTATAGAAGAATTGCTACACCTTAGTAGTAGGACATCCCTCCTTAGCTTAAGATTCATTGATATAATCACTTTACTTCTAGTCTGGCCAACCTATGTTAAGTTAAATACAACATCAAGATAAAAAATATTGAAATAAAAATGAAGAGATGCATTTGTTGAAATATTATGTGTTCCTCAAACTTTGTAAATTAAGCCAAGATCATTAAGTTATCACACTAGGATAAAAAGAGTTTAACAAAATATCTTACACCACCATACAAATACTAGAATTACACAACACAACATCACATTCATGTTTCATGGAGTCTCTCATACTTTGGATTTATTTTACAAATTGCTAGTTTTGTTTTTGCCAATACTTAAGCAAGCACTCTACAAGCTATTGTAAGTTCTAATGACTATGGATTTCATTGATGGTTTGGCAAGTACTCTATGAGTGGTTGTAAGTCCTAATGAATGCAATTTTTGTTGATGCTTAGCAGCAACTCTATAAGTAACTGTATGTCCTTGTGGATATATATTTCATTGATGTTTTGGGCGAGCACTCTGGGAGTGTCTAAGTCTTGGATCACTTGGCAGGTGCACTGAGTCAATGTGTCGTAAGTCTATGAGACCCTATGCTAGGAGGTGTAGTTGGCCATTGACCCTTGAGATTGATATTGATACGAGCCTTGCAATGAAGATGGTAGGAAGTAGGAGTATCTTCTCATGGAAAGTGCTTGAGACATAGTTGGGTAGCCCTCATGAGGTCTAGTGAGTCATGGTTCATTCAAGTATCTACGAGTAGACATAAATGCCATGGTAGTCAACTGTGGGTTAATTCTTGAGAATTTAGACCTCGTCTAAGGTGGTAGGATTGTATGCCACCATGATTGGAATCATTGGTTGATAAGCACTGATTTTAACATATTCATAAGTTTACCTTTGACCTTGAGGTTGACTTTGATTTTAATAATCTTTGGAGGATCTTACCATACATGTATTAATCACTCATTTCAAAAAATCATACTCTTTTTCAGAAGGTTGTATTATGTTGCTGCTTGTTCTATTTTAGCCATTCTGGCTTGTATTAGTTTTTCACCCTATGGTGAGTCATTGTTTTTCTTACCCCATACAACTAACAATTCAAGTGATACTCCAAGTAGTTTAGGAGCGAAGGATATGTAAAAGTCAAAGGTTCCAGGATCAGTTTAGACTGAGAAGAACATGCCTTTTGATGTAGCAACTTTTGATAGAAATCCATGTATAGAGTTTCATTTTGAGTCTTGTATATAACTTAAGACTTTTGTTGACACTTTGGATAACTATAGTATGATTGTATTTATTTAATTAAATGGATTGTGACTTTAATTTTGACTATATGGTAGATCCTATGGCATGTGTCTCTAACCATTCTTAAGTTAGATGACTATTATTTTACTTGCATTTGAAGGTTTCTTAGTAACACCTAGGATGAAGTTGATGAATTTCAAATCTAAATACATATTATCACTTTGATCTTGTTTTTCAAAACAAGGAAAGTTCCATTGGTTTCAAAATTAAAATGAATAAAAGTTTGAAAAAACTAAGATTTTACACTTTTAAAGTCCTTTAGATAAGCAACTTTAAAAGTGATGGACTATTGAAGTTGTTTAACTAAACAACTTTAAAAGTCCCTATATTTTTAATTTGTTTATATAAACGACTTTAAAAGTCATACTTCAAAAGTACTTGACTTTTGAAGTTGAAGTCATTTAACTAATCAACTTCAAAATTTGTTCTTCTTTTTTTTCATTTTTCATATTGTGTTCACTACCTATATACATTCAATATAATACCTAATATAATTTCTACAATCTTTATACGCGTGAAAAACAAACATACATTCACTTCCACATTGGGTATAAAACATCTAAATTCATCATGATTCATCCACATCTATCTTGAAAATACTTCATAAAGGAAACTACAACATCCATGTTCACTTACATTTTCCACATTGGGTACAAAACATCCAAATTCATTATTATCCATCCACATCTATCTTGAAAATGCTTCATAAAGGAAACCACAAAACATGCATGCACTACAACATCCACATTCACTTCACTTGTAAATCTATACACATTCACATTTACTTTCACACTCTAAGTTTCCCTCATTCATTATCCCATAAAGGTTATATAATTAATAAATATAATGAAAACCATTCCCTATATTCACTTCATTTAGAAGCTCCAAATTCACTTCTTCCATACTTACTCATTTACTCCGACACTCCAAGTTGCCATTAAAAGATATATATATATATATATATATATTTCAAAGAAAAAATGAAAAAAAAGAAGAACATATACAAGTGAATGAAAAGAAAAACTTTATTATGTATTTTACATTCATATAGTTACTCCAAATGTTCCAATTGAAACTCAGTACATACTCGACCCATTTGCTTAGTATTTTGTTGAGCTTTACTTTGAAGTAACTCTTCTTGTTTGCTCACGTAGAAAGCACAGCAACCTATAATATAACATATTTAAGTTAGGTCACATTCTTTTATCTGGATCCATAAAAAACTATGAAAAAATATAATATTAGGAAAAATAAAAAGTATCTTATCTTTCTTAATTGGGAGACACCAACACCATTGAATATTAGGGTCCTTATGTATCTCAGCACATAGTACCTACAATCCCAATCAAATTGTTGTCTAGGGTATTGTGCAACAAGGACAACAAAAAGAATTCATAAATATCATTTATAATATTGTAAGTTTAATTAGTGGTAGAATAGAGTTATTAATTATTTTTCATACCTTGACATTGTTCCAAGTGAGTTTTGGTGGTTGTATAGCCTCAATCATAGTAGCCCATCTTAACCATGCTCTAAAAATGTAAATTTTAAATGCATTATAGATGAATAAAAAATTATTTATTTACATGTAATACATGAAAAGAAGAAAATCTTAATTATTTATAATTTCTATAAGGGTGGGATGGATGAACGATCCACAAGAAAAAAAGAAAAGAAAAGAAAGCTTGCTCAGTGTGCACATCAAAACTAGCAACATAGCCCTATATAGACAGCCATATGAATTATAATTAAAGTTGACAATCCTTAAGTATAGAATAAGTTGGCAATAAAATTAAAACTTATCTGCTATTGTAGGGAATATTAAGCCATGTCCCTTAGAGCATCAGAAGAAACCTGGTATAATATCATCAACACGCCTATTTATCGGCCATTGTTCCAACACTCCACAAATGATGCCGGGGTCAAGGAATTGGTAAAGTATATCCTCAACCTCAAAAAGGTTAGTTGCACCATTCAAGAAGATGCATAAAAGAAATAATTATTACCTATACCATGAAAATATAACATATAATGTCAAATATTTTCATAAGCAAAAATGTGCATATACCCCATATAGGAGACAATGTGAGGATTCTCGAGTTGATCCCATTGGCAAACTGATAATAAGTCCTCTACCATAAAATGGCACTTCAACAACATCATCGACAAGCACTCCCTCCTTAATTCATAAGTTGTTGATTTATCTTCATTGTTGAGACTGTAGATTAAGCTTAGGGATCAAGGCATGTTATATGGGACTTCCACATGATCCTTATATGGTAGTTGTAAAAGATGTAAAAAACATTTAGCAAAAATAATATTAATCAATTAAGAGGAATTAATTTATGATGAAAAAAAAAAAAAAACGTATACACAAGTACCTATTCCATTGGTGCAACAATAGGTAATGGTGCAACGGTGGGCGACCTCGATTGTGCATATTACTGCGATTAACTGCATAAAGTTAATATATAATTAAATTGAGGTCTCTAGTTAAAAATTATTGATGACAAAGGTAGAATGATAAATTACATACCGTGGACTCTATGGGAATGACTAGTGCCTCTAGCCAAGAGACACAATATGCAACTTCCTACACAATAGTTAAATATTTTCCATTTCTAAAGGGAATGGGAGGGTGGCATTAGCATCCAAAGACATGGTAATGGACACTCGCTTAGCCGGTGGCGGCATACTAATTCTATGTAAAACGATTGATTCATGGTCATAGCATGAACCAACTTCCAAGATGTTTTGACAGGAATCCAGGGCCAACATGCATTGACCCACCTAGAAATCAAATATACAATAGAAACGTTGAGATAGAGAATTATCACAGAAGGACAATGAAATTTTCCAATTTTGTCTATATATTACCTCCTTGGCTAGAATTTCTTTTACTAGGGGCACCAGTTATCATGAACTTCTTCAATTGGAAAATTACAGCTAGCATTTGTGGAGGTATAGGGGTATTGCGAGAATTATGTGTAGGGGATTGAGAAATTATCATCAAACCTCTTTTATGCAACTAGCTAAATATATCTATTTTTATTTTCCCAACCAACTCATTGTAGGCCTTTTGATCTTGAAATATAGGTAAAGTTTTACTAAAGAATTTAGAAGGAACAATACCATGCCCCATGGCCCTAACTTAACTAGGGCGGTCCTTCTTATTGCCCATAGCCCTATATAGTATGTGAACACTGATAGTAGTGCTGCTTAGAGTTCCTACACTTGTGCTTTCTTGGGTAAGAATGTCTTGCAAAATTTAAGTAGAAAGACATGATTATGTTATTTAATTAATTATATAAAAATGATAGATAGGTGAAACCAGTTACAATGCTAGAAGCAATCTATGCAGTAGTTTCATCTGAGAACATTTGGCCAATATGGCCCACTGAATGCACCATCTTCTAGAGGATGGAGCAAGTAATGGGTTCCATAGTCCCAACTTTCTTTTATTGTCTAGCAAGACACTATAGTTAAAGAACAAAATATATATAGCTATAGTAGCATTAATTTGAAAGGAATAAATTATAATAGATACTTACTTTGTGCTTTTCTAAACAAGGTAGCCCAACCTAGATAAGTGTGTAATAATTGAATGTTACATGTAATTAATTCAATGCAACATCGTTTCCACACATACCTCAAATTTCTCAAACTTGCGGCTCTCTTCAAATGCATTCCACATGTCTTGGTCAATGACTTCGAAACAAATGGTAGGCACTCTGTACAATCTCAAAGGACCATTGACATATGGAGCTATGTAATTGTAAACAAGGTAGCTCTTCCATTTTCTCCATTGCTCAATAGCTCCATGTAAAGCACATGTCTTCCTCTTCTCAAGCTTATAAAAGGAAATCTACAAAGTACACAACAAATTACTATATTTGAATCATTTGTGGAGGATGGCACAAGTCTCTAATCATTGATTGCAATAGGAGCCATGCTTCTTACTATGGAGTAGAGAAAATTGCTATAAGAGGCTGCATTCTCACCTATCCCGTGCCCCCACTATTGTATTGGATAGTTTCTTTAATTCCCTTTGACTTTCTCTTGATAACCTTTTCCATTTTGTTCACCTCTGCCCTTTCTCTTTTGAGTCGCTTTCATTTTGGCCTCATGCTCTTCATTTTCCCATATTATTCATTTTGATATTGTTCTTATTCCATTATTAGTACAAACAGGAACACAATGATATTAGAACAATATGATAAAAAAAGGCCATGTAATCCATTTAAAGAAAACAAACCAACATGACATAGGTGACAAACAAACCAAAAACAAATTAGATAAAACATGCATGAAAATAAAAACTTTCTAACTATAGATATTTCTAAAATTAAACTTTCCTAAAACTAATCCTAGAAACTAATTAAACTATTCTAAAGATGCAACAACTTTAAACAATGTTAACTTGCATGATTCTATCCATCACATAGCACTTATATATACACATTCATTTGCACTCATATAAACATGACTGAAACAATTTAGCTTTTTGTGAGCAACCACTACCATTTGACAATCAAGAGATACATCCTAAAGAAACTACGAGAAATTCAGTTAACCCATCTATGCTACTTAACTAAGAGAGAGAACTACAAGTTTTTAATGTATGGTTCATTATCGATGTCTAAATTGGTTGTTCGGTTGAATAGTAGCCTATGTTTACATATTGACTTTAACTTGTAGAGGTGCAACTAGATATAAGTAGGTTTTACTAACACTTTTTCACAAAATGTTTTACAATGTGGGGCTCCAAGTTTAGAAAACAAACATTGGAAAGCATTTTTCATGAGAAGACTTTTAAAAATTGCGAGTGTCATTTTTGTTTTCTAAAAATCAAGATTTTCATAGAAATGAGCTCTACATTTCTAACAAAAATCTACTAGAGTCTCCTATGCTTGTTGAACTTATGCATTTTAAGCATGCAAATGTGATATCCCTAATAAATACAATTGAAGTCAAATAATAAATGAGACTCCATCTCCATCCATTCACATAAACATACAATGTCCAAATGTGTAAAAGAAATCAAGTATTAACTGAATTAAAAGATGAGTTCAAGACCAGCATCAATCTAGTCATAGCCACACTACCATAATTTCAATTTATATGTCCTTAAAGCAAAAGTGATATTAAGTCAAAGTATTACATTAGTTCACAAAATTATCAACTATATTGTAAACCTGCTTGATGTACCTTCTATTTCTTTTTCTTGGGATCTCTAGAATAGTCTTCTACTTCTCTATCTTATTTCTTCAAACTCTATAAAATATGATGCATAATGAGCAGTATAATAAAACTCTTAAATCAATGTCAATGCCAAACCAATTCAATTTTTTGGATTCAATATCCATGCATCTTGTTTCAAGGAAAATAATAATAATCTTTGCAAGATATTTTACAAAATACGAGTTGTCACCACAACTCATGTCATGCATCATCTCAAAAGTGTACCTATTGAAACTGAATAATGAATCATCATCAAAATAAATAGACAAAAAACATTTAAATTATGAAATTCTTAAATATAATTAATGTACTTTAATAAGTATATGTATATATTTAACACCATTTGAACCTCCTTGTGGACTCGCGAGTGTAGAAACACTAGAAATTGGCTGTTAGCCATTGGTCATCAGTACTCATTGTAGTCTTATAATCTCACGGTGCCATGCACCTCTCGTGCTATTACACTATACATATATGAACCTCAAAATAATAAACCCTCTATGCGATGGACAAGACCCAATCAATTCCATGGCTATCATGGAGATACTGTTGTTGTTTTTTGCAAGTGCACGGGCTATTGTAGTATAGCTAATGCAAGTATGGGTCGATCCCACAGGGATGCGCTTTAAGAATTTGGAGTTTTTAACAAAATTTAATTATTTAAAAATTAAAATTAATTGACAAAAATTACTAGAAATAGAAATCAACTTCAGATGTGTTTAATCAATGAAATCAGAAAGGTCTAATCCACAAAATTTTAACTAAAAAATTAAGAAAATTCGACTTCCCTAGACTACTTATCTTCAATTTCTATAGATCTGGTATCCTAAATCACAATCAACCTTCAACCAAACTTTTTTGGCTCTTTTGATTAATTATCCACTGGAGGAACTAAGCAGATCTTAAATATTCTGACAGATCTAGACTAAATAAGAAATTTAAGATTTGACGGCTTAGATCTGATTTTAGTTTCTCAGATTAAAGATCAGGAATAGTAAAAGTGCTTTAAATTGTCCTATAACACAAATCTAAAAGTTAATTGAAGATTGGAATTTAAACAAGTGAGAAATTGAAGATCGCCTAAAATTAAAGCAGAACCGTTGATTCAGATAACCATGGATAGATAAAACAATTATGGGATTAATCAGAGAATAAACAAAACACAGATAATAGAACAGGAATAACATAGAACCTGAATAAAGAAAAAGACAAAATAGACTAAAATACAAAACAGGAATTCAAATGAGATTTTAATTTTTCTACTAAGGGCAAAAATGGAATTTTTCATGAAATTTCTTGTAAAAGAAAAAAAACAGAGTAACCCCGGAGAAGATGAAGATGACTTTCGGAGATTGTCGTGGTCATCGGAAGAGATGGAAGAAGCCGATGGAGTGCTAGCAGAGATGATCTAAAGCAGTAGGAGCAGGGCCTAAAGAATGCGTTGTCGGGCCAGTGGAGCGTGACGCAGTTGGAGCAAATGCAGTCAGAGATGACACCTGGTTGGTCTATTGCATGGAATAGAGGAGGTGACAAGGTGTCGACTGGTGTTGTGAAGATGGAGTATAGGGGGAGAAGGAGACTAGGTATCGATGATGGGTGCAATAGGTAGAGTGCGTCAACTGGCAAATAGGTGGAAGAGGAGGGCTGGGAAGTGAATTGGGATGAGCAAGGTGGAGACGGCTGGTCTGGGTTGATGGATAGGGAACGTGAGGAGATGGAAAGATGGAGAACTCGTAGGCAGAGGAAAAAGGCGAGATAGATGAGAGGGAGAGAAAAGTAGGAAAGGGTTGATGGTGAAAGACCGATGTTTGCCTTAGGCAGTGGTCAGAGATGGTGAGATGGGAAAGATAGTAGAGGCAAGAGAGTAAGACAAGGCTGACTATGCTGGTATTGAGAACTCTAAGTTGGGCAACCAGAATTGGTGGGATTGTGCACCAGTAAAGGACTTGGTCTGGTATGGTGGTGAAAGAAAGGTGCGGTGAAGGGGAGATAATGAAATTTTGGCAATACAATGAAAGAGGAGACAAAACGATAAGGAAAGCAAAACCCAAACTCCAAAAATTTAAAAACTCCGAACTTTTCCAACCTCTTACGACTTTCCCCTCTTATAGAATTTCCCCCTTCCTAATTCTCCTCCCCTTATCTTTAGGATTTAGTTTCCTACTAAGAAACTTCCTCTTAACTTCCATTCTCATCCATGGTTTCCTCTCCTTATTAGAATTCCTTTTTCTTTTGGAAACTCTTGTCTAATTGATCTTTAAGATGATCTTCACCGTCGAAATTTAATCTGATCCACGAATTCCTCTTTTTTTTATCTGTACTATTGAACATCAATTTGAACAATCCAACCCTCCTTTAGTTTATCTGCAAGGCCAAAGAATAAATTAGAGTCATCTAAACCATACATTAAGTATCCACTTAGCTTAATTGATCATTTGACTATTAAATTTTACAATTTATGGTTGAATGGTCAATTTGAGCTAAATTTTATATTTTATCCAAAAATTACCAAATTAATGAGTTAGATGGTCTAATTAAATGCTAAAATAGGGGTCTTTTGGCCAAAATTAAATACTTAACACACCCCCCAACTAGCATTTTGCTAGTCCTAAGTAAACATGCATAAAACTATTTTACAAAAACTGGTACAAGGTGCTACTTTTGTAGGTACTAACGATTGCACTTAGCACATGCAACAAGCCCTTGAACCCTTGGTTACCCCTAGTAGATGAGTTATGTCTCGTGAGGGTTTGCAATGAGTACACCCACAAAATTCAATAAGGTTGAGTCCCTGATTTTATCTCAGAGAATCCTCATTCATTAGCAATCTACTAGTTTTTCACATCTTAATGGAGAGGATTTGACAATTTTACACATCATACACATATTAAAGATATTTTATTTGAGCTATTTCTCAGAGTGCATATGTGTGTGTACAACCACAAAAATCTTGACTTCTAACTGGATATGCTTAAATTCCATTGAAAATATGTCTTGACCTCAAATATGTCTCAACCTAAGATCATTAGGTCTTTAACTAGGATGAAATGTAGGTTTAGGACATGTTTAGAAAAGAAGGGTATAAATGTAATGACTCAAATTTTGAAGATATTTTGTAAAAATGGTCTATTTTGAAAATTAATATATGTTTCATGATATTAAGAGATTGGTAGATGTTTAATTATAATTAAAATATGAAATAAAAGAATTTGCAAGAAAAATTAGTATCATTAGATTCTACACTCAAAATGGAATCCAATACCTTAAAGAACACTGAAAAGAAGCTTGTATGACAAAGTTATGGACGTTAAAAGATCAAGAGCATTTTTGAAATTTACCTTTAAAACGAAAAAGGTTTGAAAAACACAGGGGGTCATTTTGATAATAACACCCCTTGTGCCATCTCCTTCCTCAGGCCAGGCGGTACACAGCACCGCCATACCTGTACAGAGCTGCAAAAAATGGTGGCACCGCCTTCCCCTCCTATAAATTCCTTCCATCCCCTCTTGCCAAATCAAGCTTCCTCCACTCCAATCACTCTGAAAAATGGATCTGGAGACAAGGGTTTGTAGCTCCATTTGAGGCCTTTGATCAGGCGACAAAGAGAGCTTCCCAAGTAAGATTCTTCTTCCCCACTCTACTCCTCCCTCTCCCTTTTCCCCCAAATCTCGACTGGATCTGGTACGTTTTCCAGCAAAAAATCATCAAATTTCTGGGGAAAAACTAGATGGGTGGGTAACCCATCACACCATAAAAAATGACGCATCCCAGGGATGCATGAGCTAGATACGCGCCTGTGACACTCTCCCTAGGGCGATCATCACACGCGCGTTGCATGTGGACAAATTCCTGACTCTACTGGGACGCGCAGGGCATCTTGGGAGCCGAGACACTCCGCGCCCACGTCGAAGAAGCATCCACATGATGCCATCCAAGATGTGCTATAGTGCCTTGCTCGGGCATGCACATGCGGTCGCGGTTCGACTGGGATGCACACGCGTCCTGGGAACAGTGACGCACGAGCCCTACGTGGACAATCTAGTTTGTCCGTTGATGAGCAACATTAAAAATGCAATGAAGGAGGCTATACAACTCCGATCGATGATCTGAAAGAACCGTTACATTCGTAATTTCGACATGGACCTAAGTATACAATAACATTTAGTATCGAGAAATTGTTTAAAGCCACTATAGCCTAGAAACCATAGAGATCTTATGAATCCACGAGATCAACTATGATCAGACCTCATGAATGATCTAATAGAGGCCTTAGGACATTCTTAGTCCAAGATCAAACCAAGAATTACATATATCAACTCCTAGAAAACCCAAATCATATAGATTTAGCCGTTAACCAGTGAATATAGAAATCATGCTTGGATTTTATGTTTGAATGACATACAGGACCCCATAAAGGGGCCTTAGGACTAGGATTGAAGGGGGATACAAGCTCAGTAACGACGCTCGAGGTAGGTAGTCTGATACTACTAAGATTTTAAATGTATTCCAAACCCCAAGTGACTTACTTGACTTTATTACCGTATTTAGTATGCTTTTTGAGATATGATGTTCTTATACGAGCATGTGTAATTGTCTTCCTAATTATAGGCTTAAATGAGATTACTGGCATGAACATATTTATATGCATTGCTGGCATGTTCTGAAAATCCTTGCACAAATTGCATGATTTATGATGACTAAGATTTGGATTTATATATATATATATATATATACGCTTTTTGGGCTAGTGATCCTGGTGAGCACTACACTGAGAGGTTGTACGGGGTTGGTCTCCCGGACTCTACCACCAAAAAGGTGGATGGTATCACTACCAAAAAGGCATTGTCCTTTCCATAACTGCTGTGGTAAATAGGGATGACCACTGGATGTGTTCACGGTACCCTTTCGGGGACATATCCATAGTCACCATGGAGGGCTATGGTGGGTGGTCTCTAAATACCAGAGACATGATTCCAGCTGTGTGCTGATCATGAGCATAGTTGACCCTATGATTTCAGTTTTATCGATATGCATATAGCATTCATATGATCGTATACGAGTACTCATGACTAGTCGGCTTGGTAGATTTATTGAAAGCCCATATGCACGATATTCATGGCAATGTCCTTCTCTGCTTTGTCTAATTAGTACTTTAAAATTTTTCATATTTACTATTATCATTGATTAGTCTGCTAAATGTGTTGCCAAGATTTATGCATACACAAGTTGTTTTCCTATGCTTGCCCTTCATATTCTTCGTCATGTTGATTTATGAATCTCATAGTTTATGCATACGCTCTCATGTTTACCCAAAAATAGAACTGCATGTCCATATGACTAAACTTAGCATAATTCCTCTCACATATCAAGTTTTCAAAATAGTAGTATGAGGGTACTTACTGAGTATGATGAATACTCAACCCAATCCATCATTTTTACAAATCAAACAAAGTACACTTAGAAGGAACATCAGAGAGCGTTAGGGCCACAGTTAAGAGAGCATAGGTAAGGTCAAATAAGAACTTATATAGCATCCCTTTTTGTATTTGATGTAAACCTGGTTATAAGTGCTTATTTGTGACTTGGGCTATGATTAACAATCTAGGGATTAATAGTTATTTATTTATATGTTTTGCCTAAAAAGTGCCATGGCCTTATTCATTATTTGTTCACCGTGATTTGTTAATGACGCTAGGGGTTTTTATACAAAATTTTTAATTAAAAGAAAACTTTCACTACATTCTGTTAGCAAAAATTGTTTTAAAACAGAGATCGATCTCGTTGTATTTATAAAATTGCATCATAAAAACCTGGGTCGTCACAGTTGATATCAGAGCTCAGGTTCATGTTATTCATAGCCCAGTTATGGAATAAGCCTTATAATCAAGGTACAGCAATTGGGAAAACTGTTAGGATAGCATGTTTGAGAACCCTAAAGGTAGGTATTGGCCTTGTAACACAGATGCCGCCAAGGAGAAGAGGAGGTGTAGCCCCAAGACCTGTTAACCCTCTAGCTGATTCGTCTGGATTTGGGAATGGAATGGTTAAGGCCTTTCATCTATTCATGCAACACATGGGGCAGTTCATGTAGAACCAACCACAAGCACCCCTGGCAAGGGCCTCTTCTCCAAAAAGAATTGCTGATTGGGCAGAGGCCCAACTTGAGCGATTTCAAAAAATGGCCCCATCATTTTCAGGAGAAGATGAGTCAGCGACAGCCGATAAATGGATCTTTGACATTGAGAAGTTATTTAAGGCCATGAGAATTCCAGAGGATAGAAAGGTTGCCATGGTCAATTTTGTACTAAAAGGCGAAGCAGGCTTTTGGTGGGAAATGGCTAAAAGGACGTATTTTGGAGATAATGATGTTATACCCTAGGAAGAATTCAAATTAGTATTTAATGAGAAGTACTATCCCCGCCATGTGCGAAAAGAGAAGGAGAAAGAATTTATGAACCTAGAACAAGGCAACCTCTCCATACAACAATATGAAAATAGGTTCATACGTCTTCGAAGATTCACGACCAATGCTTGTTCCACTGAGGAAGATTCTGCAGAAAGGTATGTTGATGGATTACACCCAGGCCTTAGGAACAGAGTAATAGGGTTTCAACCAACCACTGTAGCAAAGGCAGTGGAAATGGCGTCTCTCTTCGAAAAGCATTTTCAAAGGACACAAGCTACTAGGGAAGTGAAGAACAACAATGGGGGGAGAAATAGTAAAGGGAAAAGACCCACTCAACCTTCTGGATCCTGACACCCACATAAAAGACCTTTTGAACCTAAAGGAAGAAACCCCAAATCCAAAATTTTCCCTAGATGCAACAGATATCACCCGGGTAGACCGCGTAACTTGTCCCATTTTATGTGTTTTAACTACAGAGAGACAGGATATATAGCCAGGAATTGTCTTAAGAAGAAGGAGGAAGAACATAAAGAAAATCACATTCCTCGAAGCCAGGGACGAGTATTTGCCATCACTTCATGTGGCGACCCGGGTTTTTATAACACATTTTATAATACATTTTGTAAAGATAGGGCCCTTAGAGTAAAACAATTTCACAAAACCAAAGCAGCGGAAATTCTTTTCTTTAGAATTTGTTTTGTAAAACCTAAGTCACCACCTTATACATAACATGAGTAGAATTTTGTATAAGATAAAATTCCATTGAAGGAATATACTTTTATTAAACTTCAGGATCCATCCAGTGGTTCACAGTACACAGCCCATTGTATCCTTACAATACTTGTCAAAATATACAATCCAAATTACAAAGTTCAAAATTCAATACATCTTCTAATACAATGTTTCAAGGGATATACCCTGATTACTTATTCTTCAATTGTTCTTCAAGTATTGAGCTCATAAGTCTCCTTCTCTGTATCTGAGATATTGTAAACATTCGAACATTTACAATATCTTAGCAAGCTATGCTTGGTAGGGGATAAGAATGTAAGTTATTGACAGTATAATCTCAATATTCAAGTATCCCATAATTCGTTATATCATAAACACATTCATTAATAACTATTAGTTATAAGGACATCTCATTTCCTTGTCATTTGTGTTCACCTTTTTACATACATATTGTATAAGGACAAATTCGTTAAAAATGTAAAAATAATCAAGAATCATTTCTATACAAAGCTGATCAACTCCTTTCATTATAAGAGATTTGTATCTCAGCTAGTTATTATACACGGAATTTCCCTTCTTGGGAAAAATATTGGTAATATACAATTACCTGGCATTTCATCATGCCATCTCTTAAGGCATTTCACTATGCCAATTTCATATGCATCATAATGCAAAATAATCAAGGACTACTATGCTTGCACCGATCCGCACAAAGGCGCTCGAATAATTGTTCAATAATCCACTTATACCATTCTCAGTGGAAATTACAATATCCATGTCCATATGGGAGGACCATGGCTGTCACAGTGGTGGCCTTCCCATAAATGCCCCACCTGACTTTTAGCCTTTCTTAGGCTTGGTATTCAATATCATCAAGTTTCAAAGAGTGGGTGGCCAAACCCTCTTAACTCTCCTAGCATAGCATGCCCAGGCCTATGCCTATTTAAAATAAAACCACAAGCCTCCAAGCTTGCATGTAAAATAATACTTATACTTATACATATCAGACTATCTATCTGTTTATCTAGGACTAGAATATTTTCTACTTTCCTATTCACTTAGGGTTGTTCTCAATTCTCAACTTGACCATTTAATACTTATTTTCCTCATCATTTGGTTGGATCATATTGCAATTTGAGGTATTTACCTTAATATATTGGTATCAGACATGTCAATACTTCAAAACATAAGATCATGTATTAGACATGTATCTTCATGTAAAGGCATTCTTAATAATCCACCTACCTCAATAAGGTATTCTTACTCCTTGAAATCTGCCATAGTCTCGATCAACATATATCTGTCAAATCATATGTATAATGTCATTTTTCTAATCAAGGGTACATACTACATGGTCTTTTGATCATCCTTATGTAGGATGATCTGAATCTTTCTTCCTTGAATATCATATATCCATGGGTTTAATATCATATATACAAATACTATCTATATCATACATAACAATCTAATTTACATTGATGTTTCTTTTTCCTTATTGTTTTTTATTATACAAGATCTCATCTTGTTTGATCATCCTTATCTTACTTACTATTTTTATTAGGGTTAGATAATTTGCTATCTTTTTATGTTCTTATTATTATTCAACCAGTTAGTGTCTTACTTGGTTGAAGATAATTTATTTCTTCCTATCACTAGACAACTCCTCCTTATTTCAGGATGACCAGTACTTACCAGTTAAAGTCTGCTCAAAAAGTGGTTAATACAACCCTAATGTAAGGAGGCGTTTAGACCTCTCTTACGTCAATGGGAGATGAGGGAAAAGCACTTGGCTCTTGTATACCCCCTATAACCACAATGTTCAGAGTCCACTGGAGTGGTACTAGCTCAACCTTTTACAAGGTTCCTATGAGCTCTTTACCTAAGTCCCTTCTCTAATTGATTTTAATTAATTTCCATGGATATGCACAATGTCATCCATGGATGTTCATTATTTTCCTACTTTGGGCCAAGGAAATAATAAATCATTCCTTATATTGTCCAACTAACTATAGCCCTTATTAAGTCAAAATCATTCATTCATCTTAGTTGTCCATGAATCTCTATATTTCATTAGTTTACATTTTTGGTGATTTATGCTCCTTCTATCTTAACAACTACTTAACAATTGAATAAAATTTGACAATAAGTAAATCATCAACTTGAAAGCATAAATCAAATATAAGTTTAACAACTATATACTAACATTCTTCCTATGAATGTAAATTAAGCTAGTGAAATAAAACTAACATGATCCTAAGTTATGAAACACATCTTCTATCATAATGAAATCATGTTTAAATCCTAATTTACACTAACATGATCCTAAGATAATCAAATCTACTAACAAATTACTCATTTAGGGCATATCATACTAAAATTTAAAGATTACACTATCATGCTTTCTAACTTAGAACATAAATCACATTTACACTTTTATATCCAATAAAAGATAATTAAAACTTAGAACAATCACATTTACACTTCTATATCCAATAAAAGACAATTAAACTAATTATATTAAGATTATTATAAACCTTTAAATATATCCAACCATTAGATCTTAGGTGTTTTCTTTTAGATTAAGGGTTTTAATTACCTTTAAGGCTTTTAATCCATCAAGATCCAAAAATCATATCCACTCGATTTTGTCACATTTCATCCATGATCTAGCTGGATTCCATTATAATATCATCCATTTAATCCATCCCAAGGATCTGATCATACTTGATCTCATTGATCAAGTGGGTCCCTTTGTATTTTTAAGGTTTTTCTACCATAAAGAGTAGATCTCCTAATTTATCCAAGATCTGTCCAAATTAACCATAGATATTACTTTATTACATTATTATATTATCATTAAAATAAATTTCCAAGATCTGATCACCTCAGATCTTAAAGATCTTATAAATTGGACACTTATTTCTAAAATACATAATAATTCAGAAATAATTTTTAGATATATTATAACTTCATTAGAAACTAGACATTACAAGCTTTTCATAGCTTCTTTCTGATCTTAAATTGGAGTTCATATGACTCCACAATCTTAAATTGAAGTTTATAGCCGTTCCTAGGGTCCAGATTTGATCTGGGCCCACCAGAATTAATCTCTCTCAATTGAGGGTCCAAACCTTATTAGATTTTCTTCAAAATTGTACCCTAGGGGTTTTGGACCCTTATGGATCGATTGGAAAGCTCATAATTTCCATCTGAGCTCTCTATCACCATAAATTGAAGACTCTTGTATTTACTTTATTTTTACCATTTTTCATTCAAATTAAATTATAGAAAAATAAAAATTACACTAAACCATAATAAATATGTATGGGAAGTAGTTACACCTACCTGATTGGAGAAAAACAATATAATTGATGCCCAATTTGAGAGAATTACCGGTTGACAATAATATAACCCGATTGTCCACCTTTTTGTGATTTTCTGTTCTTGGAACCGTTGGATCTTGAAATTGATTTAGTGTTTTTGTATATACTATAGTATATGATGTTATGGATGGTGAAATTGATGAGATTCTTCTTGGAACGGAGTGCCTAATTGAATTTAGGTCTCTTGTTCCAATTAGAAAGAGGAGAGAGAAATAAGGAAAAGAGAGTTTGGGGAGGGATGAAGGGGAATTTGGGACTGAAATTCCAGGGAAGATTTGGAAATTTCATGGTTAAGGTTGTGAAACTTTTTGAAAATTTTTGGGAAATATTTATAGCCAAATTTGAATTTTTTATCACTTCTTTTGATAAGATATTTTATTACTTTAGAATTTTTAATTACTAATGCATTCTCCATTCCCACTACAATCTCCACTACCAGCAATAATGCACTAAGCAATTATTGGTGCTTCTAGAACGTTGGCCCACTTTGTGGGCCCCACTTTTATATGAAAAGACCTTTTTGCCCTTTTAACTTCAAAATTGGAGAATAATAGGCAATATTTGTCCGAACTCAGAATCAAGCGTACTTAGTGGCATTGGAATCATATTTCTAAGTACTTCATGAATATTGAGGTCTTATTTCATGGATATGGGATATGGGTAAAATTACCATTTTACCCCCAAATGGAAAAATTAAGGAATTTTAATTTTAACTCAGAATTGAACGTACTTAATGTTGTTTCGTTTAGTTTTCCAAGTACATCCATAATTTCTATTTTTTAATTCATAATATAATCTCTATAAAAAGAGAATTTTCAATAACCTAATATTCCAGCCCAAAATTTCTAAAAATTCAAACTTTATTAATTTTCCTTAATAATTCACAAAAATTCGGGGTCATTACACTTCAGGGCAAGCTTAGGAATCTAATGCCGTAGTAGAAGGTACACTTTATATCTGTGATAGACCTGCCAAAGTATTATTTAACACTGGTTCTACTCATTCTTTCATATTATGTGAGTTTGCTTCTTCCATGGATATTATAGTTCAAGACTTAGACTTCTCCTTAGAAGTCATGACACCCGTAGGCAAGTCAATTTCCACACAAACATATTTCCAGGATGTTTCGATTATATTCGATCGAGGGCAATCAGATGAGCGTAGACCTAATCCACCTAGATATGACAGACTTCGACGTCATCCTTGGGATGGACTGGTTAGCATCGCATAATGTCACAGTTGATTGTCAAAAGAAGAGGATTATTTTTCACCTTACCAGAGGGAGGGTGGTCTCCTTACAAGGGAGAAGAGATTACTCAGGAGCTTATGTTATTTTTGTAATAAGAGCAGCAAAACACATTGCTCAGGGGTGTCCCTTCTTTTTGGATGTTGCGAAAGTCACAATACCCAAGTAAGAGGAAGTAGAGGTGGTTCATGAATTCCCTGATGTGTTCTCTAAAGACTTACCAAGGCTACCACTAAAGAGGGAGATAGATTTTACTATTGACCTGACACCTGGCACAACCTCCATATCAAAGGCACCCTATCGGATGGCTCCAGCAGAGTTAAAGGAGTTGAAGACCCAGTTGCAAGAGTTGTTAGATAAGGGATTTTATCAGACCTAGTGTATCTCCTTGGGAGAGCTAGTCCTTTTTGTCAAGAAAAAGGATGGGTCAATGAGACTCTACGTCGACTACCGAATGTTGAATAGGGTCACAGTGAAAAACAAATATCCTTTACCCCATATTGATGACCTATTCGATCAGCTTCAATCAGCCCGTGTCTTTTCCAAGATCGACTTACGGTCTGGATGTCACCAACTTAGGGTTAGGGAAGAAGACATTCCAAAGACGACCTTTAGAGCTAGATACAGACACTATGAGTTTTGAATGATGTCTTTTGGATTGACAAATGCTCCAGCCACGTTCATGGATCTTATGAACCGAGTGTTCAAAGGCTATCTAGATAACTTTGTTATAGTGTTTGTGGATGATATTTTTATCTACTCAGAAACCCTTGAGGACCACAAGGAACATTTAAGAGTGGTACTAAATACACTTAGGGCACACAAATTATATGCGAAGTTTAGTAAGTGTGAATTTTGGTTGGAAAAAGTGAATTTTTTGGGTCACGTTATTTCCAAAGACGGCATTGCGGTTGACCTGGCGAAGGTTGAGGCTGTGGAGAAATGGAAACACCTAAGACGATGACAGAGGTAAGGAGTTTTCTGGGACTTGTAGGATACTATTAGAGATTCATCGAAGGATTTTCATGCATTGCCTTACCACTGACTAAATTGATGAGAAAAGACAAGAAGTTTGAGTGGGATGAGGCATGTGAGGAGAGTTTTCAAGAACTGAAGAGGTAGCTAACCACTGCACCAATACTTACTCTACTCTCGGGCAATGGAGGATTTGAGATCTATAGAGATGCTTCTAAGCAAGGGCTGGGCTACGTGCTTATGCAAAATGGGAAAGTAATTGCCTATGCTTCTAGGAAATTAAAGAAGCACGAGATCAATTACCCTACCCATGACCTAGAGCTTGCTGCTATAGTCTTTGCCTTAAAATTTTGGAGACACTATTTGTATGGAGAAAATTTTGAAATTTTTACAGATCACAAAAGCCTTACATCTTTTCACAACAAGACATGAACATGCGACAAAGGAGATGGATGAAGTATTTAAAGGACTACGACTTTTCCATCCAATACCATCCCGGGAAAGCTAATGTCATAGCAAATGAATTAAGTAGGAAGACACAAGGGAGATGTGCAAGTTTACATTTTAGGAGATGAAAGTTACTACAAGAGGTAATAGAATGCATACCCAAAATAAGTCATGTGAGGTCTATTATGGCAAACCTAACTATGAAGTCCACTATTAATGAGAAAGTTAAACAGATGCAAAAGGATGACGGTGACATACAAGCATTAGTTGGAAAACCAAGATTTGTCAAGGAAGGGGATGATAGTATTCGCATGCAAGGGAGATTAGTAGTACCAGCCAATGATGAATTAAGGCAAGAGATTCTGAAAGAGGCACATCAATCTAGGTACACTATTCATCCTGGTGGAACAAAGATGTATCGAGATTTGAAGTGACAATTCTGGTGAAATGGTATGAAAAGGGACATAGGAGAATTTGTAGCAAGATGCTTGACTTGTCAGCAAGTTAAGGCGGAACATCAGAGACCAACAGGCTTATTACAACCGCTTGAACTACCAGAATGGAAGTGGGATCATGTTACGATGGACTTCATCCTAGGACTACCAAAGATGTCTAAGGGACATGATATGTTATGGGTAATCATTGATCGGCTAACCAAAATGGCGCATTTTCTCCCTATACGGTAAAGTCAATCCACTGGCAGCCTAGCCTAGTTGTATATTAAGGAAATAGTAAGTTTGCATGGGATACCACTCAGTATTATTTTTGACAGAGACAATTGTTTTACCTTGCAATTATGGAAGTCAGTGCAAAAATCATTAGGATCCTCATTAAGTTTCAACACAGCCTTTCACCGTCAGATTGATGGCCAATCTGAGTGTACGATTCAAGTATTGGAAGATATGTTAAGAGCATGTGCAATTGACTGGAAAGAGAGTTGGGATGAAATTTTACCCTTAGTTGAATTTGCATATAAGAATAGTTTCCATTCAAGCATCAGAATGGCTCCCTACGAAGCACTCTATGGAAGGCCTTGTCGATCACCTGTGTGCTAGAATGAGGTAGGTGAAACTAGAATTGTGCAGTCAGAGTTAGTAAAAAATGCGCAAACAAGGTAAAGCTTATTAGAAAGAGACTTCTCGCAACTCAGCATCAACAAAAGAGTTACGCTGATAAGCAATGCAAACAGTTGGAATTTGAAGTTGGGGATCATGTCTTCTTGAAGATATCTCCGACTAAGAGTGTTATGAGGTTTGGTGTAAAGGGGAAACTTAGTCCTCAATTCATTGGACCATTCAAAATCATGGACAAAGTAGGAAAGCCTGCCTACAGGATAGTGCTACCACTGTAGTTATCAAAAGTCCACATTGTGTATCACATATCCATGCTGAGGAGGTATATTCCTGACCCCACACATGTACTTGAACAAGTACCAGTCGAGCTACAACCGGACTTGACCTTGGAAACAAAACCGGTAGAGATTCTGGACAAAAAGATCAAGATGCTATGACATAAAGAAACTTCCTTAGTTAGAGTTTTGTGTAGGAAGGAGTCAATCAAAGAAGAAACCTGGGAAGTCGAATCCGAAATGAGAACTAAGTATCCTGAAATCTTTTCTAGTAATCGATTGTAGAATTTTGAGGATGAAATTACTTGAAGGGGGTAATGATGTAATGACTCAAATTTTGAAGATATTTTGTAAAAATGGTCTATTTTGAAAATTAATATATGTTTCATGATATTAAGAGACTGGTAGATGTTTAATTTCAATTCAAATATGAAACAAATGAATTTGTGATAAAAATTAGTATCATTAGAGTTTACTCGAAATGGAATCCAACGCCTCAAAGAACACTAAAAACGGAGCTCGTATGACACAGTTATGGACGTTTAAAGATCAAGGGCATTTTTGGCATTTACATTTAAAACGAAAAAGGTCTGAAAAACACAGGGGGGTCATTGTGATAACAACACCCCCTGTGTCATCTCCTTCCTCAGGCTAGGCGCTGCACAGCACCACCATACTTGTACGGAGCCGAAAAAAATGGCAGCACCGCCTTCCCCTCCTATACATTCCCTCCATCCCCTCTACTCAGATGAAGCTTCCTCCACTACAATCACTCCCAAAAACAGATCTAGCGACAAGGGTTTGTAGCTCCATTTGAGGCCTCTAATAGGGGGACAAAGAGAGCTTCCCAGGTAAGATTCTTCTTCCTCACTCTACTCCTCTCTCCTCCCTCTCCCTTTTCCCCCAGATCCTGATTGGATCTAGTAGGTTTTTTGGCCAGAAATTGTCGAATTTCTGGGGAAAAACCAAACAGGTGGTTAACCTGTCACACTGTAAAAAACGACGCGTCCAGGGGATGCATGGGTGGGATACGCGCCATGACCTGCACCCTGGGGCGATCGTCACACGCGCGTCGCCTGCGGACAAATTCCCGGCTCTATCAGGATACGCAGGGCGTCCTGGGAGCAGAGACACTCCGCGCCCGGGTCGAAGATGCATTCGCGTGACGCCATCCAAGACACACTATAGCACATCGTTCGGGAGTACAAACACTGTCGCGGTTTGACCAGGACTCGCAGGCATCCTAGGAACTGTGATGCGCGGGCCCTACACGGACAATCCTGGTTTGTCCGTTGATGAGCAACATTAGAAACACAATTAAGGAGGCTATATAACTCTGATTGACGATCCAAAAGAACTGTTGTGATTGTAATTTTAACATGGACCTAAGTATACAATAATATTTAGGATCAAGAAATTGTTTAAGGCCACTATAGCCTAGAAACCATAGAGATCTTATGAATCCACGAGATCAATTATGATCAGACCTCATGAATTATCTAATAGAGGCCTTAGGACATTCTTAGTCCAAGATCAAACCAAGAATTACATATATCAACTCCTAGAAAACCCAAATCATATGATTTACCCGTTAACCGGTGAATCTAGAAATCATGGTTGGATTTTATGTTTGAATGACATACAAGACCCCATAAAAGTGCCTTAGGACTCGGATTGAAGAGGGATACAAGCTTAGTAACAACGCTGGAGGTAGGTAGTCTGATACTACAAAGATTTTAAATGCATTCAAACCCTAAGTGATTTACTTGACTTTATTACCGTATTTAGTATGCTTTTTGAGATATGATGTTCTTATACGAGCAAGCGTAATTGTCATCCTGAATTATAGACTTGAATGAGATTACTAGCATGAACAGATTTATATGCATTGCTGGCATGTTCTGAAAATCCTTGCACAAATTGCATGATTTATGATGAATGAGATTTGGATTTATATATATATATATATATGCTTTTTGGGCTAGCGAGCACTATGCTAAGAGGTTGTATGGGGTTGGCCTCCTAGCCTCTACCACCAAAAAGGTGGATGGTATCACTGCCAAAAAGGCATTGTCCTTGCCCCTGACTGTTGTGGTAAATAGGGACGACCACTAGAGGTGTTCACGACACCCTTTCGGGGACATATCCATAATTGCCATAGAGGGCTATGATGGGTGGTCTCTAAATACCAGAGACACATGATTCCAGCTGTGTGCTGATCGTGAGCATAGTTGACCCTATGATTTCAGTTTTATCGATATGCATATAACATTGATATGGTCGTATACAAGTACTCATGACCAGTCAGCTTGGTTGATTTATTGAAAGGCCCATATGCATGATATTCATGGAAACACCCTTCTCTACTTTGTCTGATTAGTATTTTATGATTTTTCATATTTTCTATTATCATTGATTAGTCTGCTTTATGTGTTGCCAAGATTTATGCATACACAAGTTGATTTACTATGCTTGCCCTTCATATTCTTCATCATGCTGATTTATGAATCTCATAGTTTATGCATACGCTCTCATGTTTACCCAAAGATAGAATTGCATGTCCATATGACTAAACCTAGCATAATTCCTCTCACATATTGAGTTTTCAAAATAATAGTATCAGGGTACCTACTGAGTATGATGAGTACTCAACCCAATCCATCATTTTTGTTGATCAAACAAAGTACACTTAAAAGGAACATCAGAGAGCATTAGGGCTACAGTCAAGAGAGCACAGGTAAGGTTAAATAAGAACTTATATAGCATCCCTTTTTGTATTTGATGTAAACCTGGTTATAAGTGCTTATTTGTGACTTGGGCTATGATTAACAATCTTGGGATTAGTAGTTATTCATTTATATGTTTTGCCTAAAAAGTGCCATGGCCTGATGCATTATTTGTTCACCATGATTTGTAATGATGCTCAGGGTTTTTATACAAAAGTTTTAATTAAAATAAAACTTTCACTACATTCTTTTAGCAAAAATTGTTTTAAAACAGAGATCGATCTAGTTGTATTAATAAAATTGCATCATAGAAACCCTGGTTGTCACAATAAAGGTTTCAAAGGTTCATAATTGAGTAGAGATCTTCACTGAATATCTGCTAGGACAACTTTTTTCTTAGGTTTGTACTTGAAGTGAATCTCTCTTTCATATTTTTGTCTTTCTTTAAACTTTTTTTTTTTTTTTTTTGGCTTCTATGGAAGAAAGATGGCTATTTTTCACACTTCTTTGACTTTTTGTCCTATTTTTGAACTTTTTCTACTAACTTTATTCATTTTGAACATGAATCATATATATTTATTTTACTGGCTTATTTCAGGTTAAGATGAATGGGGTTAAAAAAGAAAAGGTTTAATAATCAGCTCAAAGGGGCTAACTAGTAGTATGATATATGGGTAAGCTTTATGTCTCTAGGCTAAGCAATGATGGCCTATATCATTTCCTAGGATTCCTAAACCCTATCACATTCAATAAATTTTCTAGAATTAAAGCTATTACTCATATTTATTCTTAATTTTTAACCAAAACAACGATAAGAGGATCACACTAAGTTACATACGCTGAAGAAATTGTGGAATTACTTATAACTCTCTAAAGGAAGATAGTCTCAAAATCTCACTTGGTTGTAGGTCTCCACTGATTTTCCTTAAGGTCTTTAAGTCATACCTCTATATTAGTTTTGATTATTTGATGTGTGTAAGTGGTTTCGAAGAATTAACTTTCGTAAAATGCTTCAACAAATGAATGATCTACAAACCTAATCATATGCATTCTTATTAAGAGGTGAAAACAGTGGAATTACTAAGTTCTGAACATTCAATTCTCATCATAGTAAGGGAACTCTACTTTAAAAACCTTTTTTTTTCAATTTTTTTTCCAAAAGAAAATTCAAAATCACTATGTGCATCTACACCCTCCAACCCAAATGAATCATTGTCCTCAATGTTTGTAAACATAGGATCCTATATGGAAGTTGAGTGATATAGACTCTAAAACCTTGGGTTACGTCCTAGTAAGCGCTAAGTTTTATGTCTTCAGCCAGACATAATGATGAGTGCAATGATGATATGCTGCAAGGCTCCTAGAGTAGTAATCTAAGGTGGATCATGATACTCAAGTGTCTCTAAAAGTGTCTCGCCAATTTCAGGGTCAAGCAGCTCTAGGAAAGGTTTTAACCTTTGACCATTGACCTTTTGTATTTCTCCATCCTTTTCAATCTCGATGGCCCCATGAGGATAGACTGTGCATACTATATAAGGTCCAGTCCATCTAGATCTAAGTTTTCCTGAGAATAGATGCAATCTAGAATTATACAGTAAGACCTTTTGACCAAGTGTGAATGATTTTCTTAAAATATGTCTATCATGTACAGCCTTCATTCAGTCTTTGTACAATCATGCAGAGTCATATCCATCTTTTCTCAATTCTTCTAGCTCATTGAGTTGGAGTTTTCTATGGGTCCCAGCAGAATCTAAGTTAAAATTTAGCTTTTTGATAGACCAATATGCCTTGTGCTTTAACTCTACTACTAAGTGGTAGGCCTTTCCATAGACCAGGCAATAGGGTGACATTCCTATAGGGGTTTTATATGCTATATGATAAGCCCATAAAGCATCAGTAAGTCTTAGAGACTAGTCTTTCCTATTTGGATTGACCATTTTTTCTAAAATCCACTTTATTTCCCTATTGGATACCTCTACTTGACCACTAGTCTGAGGCTTGTATGGGGTAGCTATCCTATGGTTGACACCATATGTTTCATTAAATTCTCAAATACTTTATTACAAAAGTATTTTCCCCCGTCACTTATTATGGCTCTAAGAGTACTAAACCGTGCAAAAATATTTTCTTTTAAAATTTTTACCACAACCTTGTGGTAATTGGTTTTGTAGGGTATACCCTCCACCCACTTGGACATGTAATCCACTCCCACCATGATGTATAGATTTCCAAAAGAATTCAAAAAAGGTCCCATAAAATTTGTGCCCTAAACATCAAAGGTTCTATGACAAGGATTGGGTTTAAAGGCATCATATGTCTCCTTCCTAAACTTTCTAACTGTTGACACCTTACATATGCTTTGTAGAAAGCATGTGCATCCTTAAATATGGTAGGCCAATAAAATCCACACTGCAAATTTTTTTTCCAAAAGAAAATTCAAAATCACTATGTGCATCTACACCCTCCAACCCAAATGAAACATTGTCCTCAATGTTTGTAAACATAGGATCCTATATGGAAGTTGAGTGATATAGACTCTAAAACCTTGGGTTACGTCCTAGTAAGGGCTAAGTTTTATGTCTTCAGCCAGACATAATGATGAGTGCAATGATGATATGCTGCAAGGCTCCTAGAGTAGTAATCTAAGGTGGATCATGATACTCAGGTGTCTCTAAAAGTGTCTCGCCAATTTCAGGGTCAAGCAGCTCTAGGAAAGGTTTTAACCTTTGACCATTGACCTTTTGTATTTCTCCATCCTTTTCAATCTCGATGGCCCCATGAGGATAGACTGTGCATACTATATAAGGTCCAGTCCATCTAGATCTAAGTTTTCCTGAGAATAGATGCAATCTAGAATTATACAGTAAGACCTTTTGACCAAGTGTGAATGATTTTCTTAAAATATGTCTATCATGTACAGCCTTCATTCAGTCTTTGTACAATCATGCAGAGTCATATCCATCTTTTCTCAATTCTTCTAGCTCATTGAGTTAGAGTTTTCTATGGGTCCCAACAGAATCTAAGTTAAAATTTAGCTTTTTGATAGCCCAATATGCCTTGTGCTTTAACTCTACTACTAAGTGGTAGGCCTTTCCATAGACCAGGCAATAGGGTGACATTCCTATAGGGGTTTTATATGCTATATGATAAGCCCATAAAGCATCAGTAAGTCTTAGAGACTAGTCTTTCCTATTTGGATTGACCATCTTTTCTAAAATCCACTTTATTTCCCTATTGGATACCTCTACTTGACCACTAGTCTGAGGCTTGTATGGGGTAGCTATCCTATGGTTGACACCATATTTTTCATTAAATTCTCAAATACTTTATTACAAAAGTATTTTCCCCCGTCACTTATTATGGCTCTAAGAGTACTAAACCGTGCAAAAATATTTTCTTTTAAAATTTTTACCACAACCTTGTGGTAATTGGTTTTGCAGGGTATACCCTCCACCCACTTGGACATGTAATCCACTCCCACTATGATGTATAGATTTCCAAAAGAATTCAAAAAAGGTCCCATAAAATCTGTGCCCTAAACATCAAAGGTTCTATGACAAGGATTGGGTTTAAAGGCATCATATGTCTCCTTCCTAAACTTTCTAACTGTTGACACTTTACATATGCTTTGTAGTAAGCATGTGCATCCTTAAATATGGTAGGCCAATAAAATCCACACTGCAAATTTTTTGTCATAGTCTTTTTAGAGCTAAAATGGGCCCTACATGCATGATCACGACAAAAGGAAATGATTTGATTATGATCACTATTTGGTATGCATCTCCTAATTACTTAGTTAAGACAGTACTTGAATAAGTACAGATCATCCCAAGTAAAATATCTAACCTCAATTAAAAATCTCTTTTTATCTTATTTAGTCCAATGATTAGGCATTTGTCTTATAATAAGATAATTAATAATATCTCCATACCAAGGTAACTGGGAAACATGTAATAACTATTCATCTGAAAATGACTCAATTATAAGCCCTTGATTGCTAGTGTGCTCCACCACTAATCTAGATAAGTGATCTACTACTACATTTTCTAAACCTTTCTTGTCCATAATTTCAAAGTCAAACTCTTGTAGCAGTAATATTCAATGGATCAACCTAGGTTTTGCATCCTTTTTAGTTAGGAAGTACTTTAAGGCCGCTTGATCCGAATATACTATAACTTTAGACCCTAACAGGTAAGATCTAAACTTATCCAACAAACACTATAGGTAACAACTCTTTCTTAGTGGTGGAATAGTTGAGTTGCACATCATTTAGTGTTTTACTAGTGTAATATATCACATGGGGAAGTTTATTAATGCACTGCCCCAAAATAGCTCCAATGGCATAGTCTGATGCATCACACATTATCTCAAATGATGTGTTCCAATCTACTGGTCAGATAATAGGTGCAGAAGTCAACTCACCCTTGAGTTGCTCAGATGCTTTCTTACAGTCATCATCAAAGTCAAAAGTGGCCTCCTTTGTAAGTAAATTACATAGGGGCTTGGCAATTTTGCTAAAATCTTTGATGAATAATTTGTAAAAGCTAACATGTCCTAAAAAGGAGCCAATTTCTTTCACCGTCCTTGGTGGAGGAAGGTTGGCCATTAAATTCACTTTTTCCTTATCGACTTCTATCCCATTGGGTGATATTATGCGACCTAATACTATCCCACTCTGTACCATAAAATGGCTCTTTTCCCAGTTTAAGACAAGATTCTTTTCCTAAGACCGTGTAAAAACTAACTTCAAGTGGAGTAGGCACTCATCAAATAATGATGCAAATACTGAGAAGTCATCCATAAACAACTCAAGGAATCTTTCTACCATGTCTGAGAAAATGCTCAACATACACCTGTGAAATGTAGCTGGAGTGTTATGCAACCCAAAAAGCACAAAGGTTCCAAAAGGGCAGGTGAAGGTGATATTCTCCTGATCCTTTGGTGCTATAGGAATTTGGTTGTAACCAGAATATCCATCGAGAAAACAGTAATAGCTATGTCTGGCCAACCTCTCTAGCATTTGGTCAATGAAGGGTAGAGGAAAATGATCTTTCCTCGTGACCACGTTCAGCTTTCGATAATCAACACAAACTCTCCACCCAATGGCCATGTGGGTGGGGACTAACTCATTATCCTCATTTTTTACTACCGTAACAGCAGATTTCTTAGGTACAACCTAAATGGGGCTAACCTAAGTACTATCATAGATAGGGTATATGACGCCAACATTTAAGACCTTTAGGACTTCATCTCTAACCACATCCTTCATGTGGGGGTTCAATCATCTTTCGGTCTCCCTAAAAGGTTTTTCATTTTCTTCAAGATGTATCTTATGCATGCACATGGCTGGACTTATCCTTTTTATGTCTACTATCGTCCACCCTAGAGCAGTTGTATGTTCCTTAAGAACATCTAAAAGCTTACCCTCCTATTCTATATCTAAGTTTGATGCTATTATTACAGGTAAGGTTTAATCTAGGCTCAGGTATGAATATTTCAAGTTGTTAGGCAAGGGTTTTAGGTTCAAAGATGGTGGTTGCTCTACTAACAATGGGAGTGGTTCCACATAAGGACCCCACTTGGAGGTATCCATGACTAGTACAATATCTAAAAGATTGTTTACCTCCTCAATATACTTGTTTATATCAAATTCTCCATTAAAGTGCATGAGACAAGCCTCTAGTGGGTCAGAGATAGTCAATGGTGGATGAATCTCATTAATTAGACTCTCTATCAAGTTGACATCACAGTGATCATTGAGGTATAAATGTTGTTGATCAGCATTAAAAACATTAAGCTTAACCTTCATGTTGCCGAATGACAGCTTCATTACACCATTCCTACAGTTAATAATGGTATTGGACGTTGTTAAGAATGGACATCCAAGTATGACTGGGATTTGACTACCGGGATCGGATACAGGTTGGGTGTCTAGTACAATGAAATCAACAAGATAAACATCAAGATATCTTCAACCAAACCATGAGGTATCTTAATAGATCTGTCTACTAATTGCAGCTTGGTAGTGGTTGGTTTTAACTCACTGAGTTTTAGTTACTCATAGATAGAGTATGGCAACAAGTTAACATTAGCCCCTAAGTTAAGAAGTGCCCTATCTATGACATGATCTCTAATGGTACAAGTGATTGTAGGACATCCTGGGTCTCTAAACTTTGGTGGGGTCTTATGTTGAATCAAAGAGCTCACCTGCTCAATGAGGAAGGCTTTCTTTTGCACATTAAGCTTTCTCTTTGTTGTGCAAAGCTCTTTTAAGAATTTAGCATAGCCAAGGATGTCTTTAATTGCATTGAGCAATGGTATATTGATTTGTACATGTTTAAATATCTCCATTAACTCATTGAAGTTTGATCCCTTGTTAGCTTTATTCAGTAAATGGGGAAAGGGGGCTTTAGGCACATAGGGTACCTCCACTATAGGTTCTACAAGGTTTTTCTATCTTTTCTCTTTTTCCTATGTTTTAGTTGCCTCTTTTTCCTCTATAGTTTCCTTAGCCTGGCCTTCTTAGTTATTGATCTGACAACCACTCCTAAGGGTGGTTATAGACTTAGCATGCTCATAAGGGTTAAGGTTTTCAGAACTTGACCCTATCTCAAATTGACCCTTAGTGTTAGGGATGGGTTGACTAGGAAACTGACCCTTTCCTCTATTATTCAGTTTAGCTGACAATTGGCTTACCTACATCTCTAACTTGGCTATGGCTTGAGAGTTGACATTCTGGTATTGGTTTAGAGTCCTTTTTATGTCTTCATTCTATTTTGACATCATTCTCTCAATTCTATCCTCTAAAGATGGTTTCTTTGGTTGTTGAGGTTGTTGGAAGCCAGGTGGCTACTAAGGAAGTATATCCCTAGGAGGAAAATTTTGGTTAGGGGTGCTCAGTAGTAGTCCCCCCTGAGGGGTATTCTTTAACTAGGAAAAATTGGGATGTCTAGCCCATCCAAGATTATAAGTCTCAGAATAAGGGTTGTTGTCAGGATGGTAATATGCATTTAATGCATTCGCTTGGTCTACAAGATATTCAGGGAATAGTTTATTGGATGGATAAGCAAAGGTTAAATGGACTGGACTAGAACAAGTAGCGCATACCTCCTATGGAGGTTTTTGGGATAATGTAGCAACCATGAAATATTGAAACATAGTTTCAAGCTTGTTCATTCTTCCACCTAATTTTTTAGCGATAGAGTTGAGCTTATAGGTCAGATTAGTATGCACTCCTATCTCATAGATACCTCCTTTCCTAATGGGTTGGTTAGTTCTTTCTCTCCTATTTGAATAATCTCATTGCTGAGAATTATTAGCCACAATCTAAAAGAATTCCCATGCCGCACTTTCATCTTTTGACATGAGGGTCCTCCACTTGCTACATCTATCATTTGTCTATTATGAGGAGTAATGCCTCATAGAAGTATTAAACTTGCTATCATTTCTCAAATCCATGATGAGGGCATTTTTGTAGTAGTTCATTCAACTATTTCCAACATTCGTAATACTGTTCATCATCCCTTTGTTGGAAATTGATAATTTCACAACACATGGCATTTGTTTTGTGAACAAGGAAGAACTTGTACAAAAACTTCTTAGAAAATTGGTCCCATGTATGTATGGAACCTACCTCCAAGGAATTAAGCCATAACTTGGCTTTGTTCTTAAGTGAGAATAGGAATAACCTAAGCCTAATCAAATTGTCTAAAACATTTTGAAACATAAATGTAGTACAAATATTAAGGAACTCCTTGATATGAAAGTAGGGATCTTCTTGGTCGCAACCATAAAAAGTAGGGAGTAATTGAATTACTCCTTGCTTTTAACTCGAAATGGTTTGCATTTGTGGGAGGTAAAGCTATGCAAGATGGTGTATTAAGTTGGAGCAGCACATAGCAATCTCTAATTGTTTTGTGCTCAATCTCTGTTGGTGGTTCAGCCATGGGGATAAGAACTAGGTTTCTTTCCCCTTGGTGTCGAATGCGTTGAATCTCTAGGTCTAAAGGTAGTAGCTCTGGGTTTTGACATCAACATCCCTGCATGAACTAACCTAATCTAAAATGTCCTAATCTAAATGCTAACTTGAACTCTATGTGATGTAAAAAAAAAGGCACAAACAAACAATTCTTAGGCTAATAAGCAATATTTTGATTTTCTTAAACTTGTGTGGGGACAATGCTTTTAATTAACCTAATCTAGCGCTTATCCTCTCCTTTAGATTTGACTATTGCTTACTAGTTAGGTTCTGCGCATGTGATGGCCCTATTTATCCTAAGTGGGCTAAGAAGTGGTGATGAAATCCTCCATTGATCTTAAGGGGGTAGGGTGACCTTACTAATTAAAGTCCACACTCCATGGAAGTTTGATCAGCATATATATATATATATATATATCACCTTAAAGCATTAAAAGTGCCCTAAGAATGCTATTAAACTATTAAACTAATGCAAAATCCAAAAAATGTAGCAATTATAAATAATTCTTTCTATATGCACTTATACTACCAAACAATGCAAATGAAAATCCTAATCTAAGAATTAAAAGGAGTTAGGAAACTTATAGTGGGGTTTCTGATGAAGATCAAGAGTGGGCCACCTTATCCCACACTTGCCTGAATTATACAACCCTTTAAAATTTGAAATGGAAATTGAAAATTACAAAGGTCTAGTAGAAAGAGAAATCAACTTTAGATGTGTTTACTCAATGAAATCACAAAGGTTTAATCCACAAAAAACAGAATTTTAACTAAAAATTATACTTCCCTAGATTACTTATCTTCAATTTCTACAGATCTGGTATCCTAAATCATGATCAGGCTTCATCAACACTTTTCTGGCACTTTTGATTAATTATCCACTAGAAGAATTTGGTAGATCCTAAATATTCTGAGAGATCTAGACTAAATAAGAAATTTAAGATTTGATAGCTTAAATATGATTTTAGATTCTCAGATTAAAGATCCGGAATAATAATAGTGCTTTAAATTGTCCTATAATGCATATCTGAAATTTAATTGAGGATTGGAATTTAAACGAGTGAGAAATTGAAGATCTCCTAAAATTAAAACAAAATCGTTGATTCAGATAACCATGCATAGATAAAACAGTTCTGGGATTAATCAGAGAATAAGCAAAAACATAGATAATAGAACAGGAATAACACAGAACCTGGATAAAGAAAATAATGAAGTAGACTAAAACACAAAACAGGGATTTAAATGAGATTTTATTTTTTCTACTGAGGGCAAAAATAGAATTTTTCATGAAACTTCCTTAAACTTCCCGTAAAAGAAAAAAAATTGAGTAACCCCGGAGAAGATGAAGATGACTGTCGGAGATTGTCGTGGCCATTGGAAGAGATGGAAGAAGCTGATGGAGTGCTGGCAAAGATGATTTGGAGCAGTGGGAGTAGGCCCCAAAGAATGCATCATTAGGTCGGTGGAGCGTGATGCAGTTGGAGCAGACACCTCTAGAGATGATGCCTGGTTGGTCTGTTGCATGGAACAGAGGAGGCGACAAGGCATCAACTGGTGCTGTGAATATGGAGTACAGGGGGGAGAGGGAGACTAGGTACGATTGATGGGTGCAATCAATTTGATTTGGGTCAATCTAGGTGGTGATAGGTAGAGTGCGTCGATTAGCAGATAGGTGGAAGAGGAGGGTTGGGAAGTGAATTTGGATGAGCAGGGTGAAGACAGCTGGTTTGGGTTGAGGGACAGGGAGTGTGAGGAGATGGAAATATGGAGAACCCGTAGGCAGAGGAAAAAGGTGAGATAGATGAGAGGGAGAGAAAAGTAGAAAAGGGTTGATGGTGAAAGACAGGTGTTTGCCTTAGGCAGTGGTCAGAGATGGTGAGATGGGAAAGATAGCAGAGGCATGAGAGTAAGACAAGGCTGACTATGCTGGTATTGAGAACTCTAAGTTGGGCAACCAGTATTGGTGGGATTGTGCACCAGTAAAGGACTTGGTCTGGTATGGTGGTGAAAGAAAGGTGCGGTGAAGGGGAGACAATGAAAGTCTAGCAATATGATGAAATAGGAGACAAAACAATGAATAAGGAAAGCAAAAGACAAAACCCAAACTCCAAAACTTTAAAACTCTAAAAACTCCCCACTTTTCCAACCTCTTATGGCTTTCCCCTCTTATAGAATTTCCCCCTTCCTAGTTGTCCTCCCCTTATCTTTAGGATCTAATTTTCTACTCGGAAACTTTCTCCTAACTTCCATTCTCATCCATGGTTTCCTCTCCTTATTAGAATTTCTTTTTCTTTAGGAAACTCTTGCTTAATTGATCTTTAAGATGATCTTGGCCGTCAAAATTTAATTTGATCCACCCATTCCTCTTTTAATTGATCTGCACTGTTGAACATCAATCTAAGCAATCCAACCCTTTGTTAGTTGATCTGCAAGACCAAAGACTAAATTAGAATCATTTAAACCATACCTTAAGCATCCACTTAGCTCAATTGATCATTTGATTGTTAATTTTGACAATTTACGGTTGGATGGTCAATTTGAGCTCTACCAAATTAATGAGTTAGATGGTCTAATTAAATGCTAAACTAGGGTTCTTTTGACCAAAATTAAACACTTAACAGATACCAAGCGGAAAGACTCCCTACACCTTACGAGCAATGGGTACACAATGCCTCAAGCCATGTGCAATAACCCTAATTTTTACAAATTGATTGAGAAAATCAATTTAGTTTGAATTTTTAGAAATTTTGGGTTGGAATATTAGGTTATTGGAAATTTTATTTTTATAGAGATTAACATATGATTTAAAATTTATAAATTATGAATGTACTAAAAAAACTAATCAAAATGACACTAAGTACGTTCAATTCAGAGTTAAAATGTAAAATCCCTAAATTTCTTCATTTTTATGAATAAAAGGATAAAATGCTAATTTTACCCATAACCAAGATCTAAGACATCAATATTTAGAATTTAATAAAAAAATATGATTCCAACTCACTAAGTATGATCAATTCCGAGTTCGGGAGAATAAAACAGATTTTTTTCCATAAAAGGGCAAAAAATATGTTTAATATTTAGAATTTCTTCATTTTTATAAATAAAAGGGTAAAATGGTATTTTTACCCACAACCAAGATCTAAGATATCAATATTTAGAATTTAATAAAAAATATAATTCCAACCCACTAAGTATGCTCAATTCCGAATTTGGGAGAATAAAACAAATTTTTTTCCATAAAAGGAAAAAATGGTCCTTTCACACCCCCCATGGGGCCCACAAATGAATCCAACAGCTAGAAAACATGTAATGAGTGGTAAAACTACTACCATCTTAGAGTGGAGAAGGAGGTCGTAGTGGAGGATCTAATGTTAATTTAATATTCAAAAGAATTGAAACATAATTATTACAAGTAATTATGAAAAAAACAAAAACATCTATAAATACACCCCCAAAAATACTCCAAAATTTTTCATTAAATTTTCCACGAAATTATCTTTCTTCCCTTAAAAATCCAGGTCTATATTCATTCCCAAATTTCAAAAACTTCAAAAAATCTCTCTTCTTTCACTTTCTCTCTTCTCTCTCTAGATTGGAACAAGAGACCTAAATTCAATTAGGAACTCTGTTCCAAATCAAATATCCCCAATCCCACCATTCATATTATCTTATACTACTTTTTTTATAAATCCCACAAATCAATTTCAAGATCCAACGGTGCAATCAATGGAAAATCACAAAACAAGCAGTTATCGGGCTATCTTATCATCAAGAGGATAATTCTTTAAATTGGGTTGCAAAACCTATGTTTTACTCTAATCAGGTAGGTGGAAACTCTTTCCACACTTATTTTATGTCATTTTATATAATTTCTATTTTTCTGAAATTAGTTTTAGGTTAAAATGATAAAAATCAAGTAAGGAAAAGAACCCTTCATTTTTGGATCATGGAGGGCTCAGATGGAAAATCTGAGCATCCAATCAATCCAGAAGGGTCCAAAACCCTCGGGTAAGAAATATTAGCCCTTCGATGCTTCAGATTTGGGAGATCTGGAGAAGAATTTATCCAACAGTCCAGATCGGACTGTCTCAACCAATCTCACAGATCAAGCGTTGATCTCAGCCCAACCCTCCTCAGATCATTTAGCCATGTTTTGAGATTGCCTAGTTACATTCCAAATCATCTTTCCATGTTCCAAATCGTCTAAAACACATTGTAATGGCCAAATCAAATCTGAGCCGTTGATTTTTTTAACTGAAATCTTGTTTCTTCAATTAAGAACTCATTTTAGCTCCAATTTTAAATTAGAAAGTTGATAAATTTCTAATGGTGTTTAGATTCTAATGGAGATGTTAGATTTATATTTTTAATTGTATTTACGTATGATAATCACTAAAATCCGTTCCAACAGTAATGGATCATGATCAAAATGATGTCAAATTGAATATCTAATCCAATGGATGGATCTAGAAGGTTTCCAAACCCTAATATTGTTGATCACAATAGGATTTATAATCCTCTATATGAGTTTATTTTTTCAAAACTGTACAAACTAAAATCAACCGTTGAAAATGGCTGAAAATTTAAAAATGCAATTACTCACTCAATTAAAGTCCAATTTTCAATTTGTAAGATGCTATGAATAGATCTTGATGAGGGGAACATACTAAACCCATAAAAATAAGATTTTAAGAATAAAAAATTTATGTTATTTAAAAATACTCTTACTTACACCCTTAATCAAGTAGATCTAGGGTGATCAGAGTTGAAAATCTAGATCCACTAAAGATTGAATGATGATAAAACAGAATGGGGATGGTTGGATTGGATTGGATTGATATGAAATAAATCAAGATGTGGGCCCTTAAATGAGAAAATGATCATGGAAAATCTCAACAGATCTCCTTGATCGGATGGATCAAGAATGATCAAGACAATTGGACCTAAAAATTGAATGACCTAAGGTTAGGATCATGTTATTATGATGTTGGATCAAACAGAAACATAAAGGATCAAGGGTTGCATTCTTAATGGAATATCAACCCTAGATCTAAAAGAAGGACAAATCGGATGGTTGGATCATAAGAACAACTTGATCACATGCGTAATTAATTGTATTTTATAGTAAATTTGATTTAATTATGATCCATGTCTATTTTCCAATTTTTGTGTAATTATCGTTAATTTCTTAGAATAAGATGTTGTAATATTATTAGTTAATTTCTTTTAAATAGAAAATTTAAATTCAGGTCAATACTTTCAATTTTAGCATGATTGTCTTTAAATTCCTTAGAATTATTGGTGTAATTTCTTTTAAGAGAAGAATTATGAAAAATACCTTAAAAAAAGGTAATTGATGACATTTAGATGGACTTCACTAAATACATATACATCATGAAGTATAATCATAATAAGGGCTATAGTTAGTAGGACAGTATAAGGATTATCAAATCCTTGGTACAAACTAGGAGAATAATAAATCCCATGAATGACATTTTAAATGTTCACGGATTTAATTAAAGTCAATTAGAAAGAGTACTTAGGGTTAAAATGCTCATAAGAACCTTATGAAAGGTTGAGCTAAGGCCACTCTAGTGAATGCTAAACATGGTGGTTAAGGGGGTTCTCTACTAGTGCCTCACTCTTCCCCTACCTTCTATTGACATTTGTGAGGTCTAAACACCTCCTTACATGAGGATTTAAGTAACCACTTTGTGTTCAACCATTCAGCTAGTAAGCCTTAGCCAATTGGAAATTAGAGAAGCTGTCTAGACTTAGGCTGGAATAAGTTACCTTCAACCAGCAAAACATGAATTGGTTGAATAATAATAGTAAGAGCATAAAAGGTTAGTAAATTATCTAACCCTAATAAAAACTGTAAGTAAGATAAGGATGATCAAACAAGATCCATTAGATCTTGAATGATTAAGAACAGTAAGAGCATAAACGGTTAGTAAATTATCTAATTCTAATAAAAAAATTAAGTAAGATAAGGATGATCAAATAAGATCCATGGATCTTAAATGATTAAGAACAATAAGAATCCTAATGTCATATTTTATTATGTATCTATGTATGTATGTTGTAGAAAAATCTAGATAGAAAATCCAAACCCTTGATCAAATATGATTCAAGGAAGAAAACCAAGATCATCCACCTTAAGGATCATCAAATAACTGAACTTAGATCAAAGAAGAATTAGATGATAGAAGATCTAAGCCCTTGATCTTTATCAATAAGTATAAATTGTTGATCAAAGGATCTATGAAAGATTAAGATCAAAGAAAGGAATACACAAAGACTTAGAATAGAAAATACTTAGTTCAGAAAGAATAGAAGATCATTCTAACCATCAGATCTATTGATCAATAAGATAAACACTATCTGAGGAAGATAGATCATAATAGGACAAAAGATCTAGATCCTTTATATCCAAGGACAAGATTATACAAAGAATATAGATAGGATAAAAAATATAGGATTATTCAAATTGTATAAATATTGACAGTATGTATGGATTTACATATTTCATATGTTAATCAGGATCATGGAAGATTTGAAGAGATGAACCACTACTTGAAGGTAGGAGGATTTTATGAATGCATCTACATGAGAAATACATGTTGAATAGATGATCTTATGTCTGGAAATGTTGGCAAGTATAATGTAAATACTTGTATTAAATCCATTGAAAACCCTTATGATCCAACCAAAAGACATATGAAATGGTTAAGTTAGAATTGAGGAAAACCCAAAGTGAATAGGGAACTATAAGGTATTCCAACCCATGGGAGTCATTCATATAGAATGGTGATCCCTAAGCTTATATAAACATGGGTATCATTCATTGTAAATGATGATCCCTAAGTTGAAGTGAAATCCTATCCTCGGTATAAGAATACCAAAATACGAGGATAATACTATAAACAGACAAGACATCTGATAAGTAAAAGAATACTTTATATACAAGTAAGGAGGCTTGTGGTTTTATTTTTAAACAGGCATAGGCCGGGGAATGCTATGCTAGGAGGGTTACAAGGGTTTGGCCACCCACTCTTCAAAATGTGATATATATATATATATATATATGATGATACCATACCCAAAGAGAGGCAAAATGTCAGGTGGGGGAATTATGGGAAGGCCACCACTGTGATGGTTTATCTCCCCATTTAGACATGACACAGATGATTTTCCACATTTTGTATCCGTGGAGTATGAAAGCAGTTATCCAATCGCACTGGTACGGATCAGACTAATGCATTGTAGTCCTTTGAGTATTTTACTTTATGATGTATGGTATAGTGAGATGCCGATATTGCCCTAATAAGGGAGTATTTTCCCAACAAAGTCTGGATGTTTTATCAACTTAGTATGGCTGAGTGTGATGATACTGCCCAAATGAGAGAGTATTTTCCAGCAGAGTTTGGATGATTGATCAACTCAATGTGTCTAAGTGTGACTATTGATGTTTGAGATATTAACTATTTTTCACGGTTTTGACCCTATATATATATATATCTGTACGACATATACAATATGTATGTGTAAGGATGTTCATATATGACAAAGTAAAGAGATTGATCCATGAGTATGAATAATGGGATTATGAAGTATTAGGATTATACTATCAAATTATTATGCTTCTTAAATCCCTACCAAGCATAGCTTGTTAAGATATTGTAAATGTTTGAATGTTTACAATATCTCAAATATAGAGAAGGAGAATTAGGGGCTCAAGACTTAAGAAGATTTGGAAGAATAATCAATTAGGGTATATCCCTTGAAGACATGTATTTTTATTTGAGAGCATTGTATTGTATTGAGAGTTTTTAATGTATGGTGAGGTTTGAAATTTGGATTATGTAATTTGGACAAGTATTGTACTGATACCCGAGCTGTACTATGAACCATTAGATGGATTATAGAATTTAATAAAAGTATATTCCTTCAATAGAATTTTATCTTATACAAAATTCTATTTATGTTATGTATGAAGTGATGACTTGGGTTTTACAAAACAAGTTCTAAAGATAAGAATTTTCCCTGCTTCATTTTGGAATTTTTTTTTACTATTAAGGCGGCCCTTACCTTTGAAAAATGTATTACAAAATGTGTTACAAAAACTCGGGTAGTCACACCATGACATAATAATATTGTGCGTCATATGCCCTCATTAACATAATAATACTAGGCATCATCACATGATGATATAACATATAAAACCATAGAAATCCATGCACCAATGAAATCATACAAGTCAAATCTCATGGTATGATATAGCCATGTAAAAACAACTGTAACGCCCCGGGTCTGGGCTCCCTCAGTAACAATATTGTCCGCTTTGGGCCCTGGGCCCGCACGACTTTGTTCTTACCCATGACGGGGTAAAACGTGTTGTTCCATGGGCAGAGTGCATAGCAGATACAATATTGTCCTCTTTGGGTCCCTCACCCTCTTGGGCTTCACCCCTCAAGGTTTTGTTCCCTTAGGTCTCTCACCCCTCTTGGCTTCACCCCTCGGGACGTATTGTTACTAGTAAAGCCCACCCAGACCCTTATCAGCCACCTAGGAACTTTCCTCTGGGCGATGTGGGACTAACTCTCAGCACCTCATAGGGGGACCAACCCCCCTTGCATGGTTTTGTTCTCACCCCATAGGGTAAAACGCGTCGTTACTGTGAGGAGTGTTACCACTCCTTATCACCCAAACCATTTCCACCCCCTAGCCGGTATGGGACTAACTCTCAGTACCTCCCCCTTCCCCGTAGATACTGGTACCTCAAGGTTCACCTCTCCCCCTTAGGGGGGCGTGTGTCCCTGCGTGTCTGCCCCATCGGCACATTTGACTGCGGCAGCCAACGTGTGGCTAGCCACCCACACCAGGTCGGGGTCTGGCTTTGATACCATTTGACACACCCCACCCATCGTGGGGTCCACAGTGGGTGGGGTGTGTCAAATTGTGAAGCCTGAGGTACCGGTATCTATGGGAAAGGGTGAGGGACTGAGAGTTAGTCCCACATTGCTAGGGGGAAGGGTGCTGGGCTGTTGATAAAGGGTGTGGTGTCTCTCATTGTAACAAGACCTTTTCCCTGGAAAACTGGGGAAGAACAAAACTATGCAGGCCCAGGCCCAAAGTAGACAATATTGTTATTGTGGGTAGACCTCGATTGTTATAATGGTATTAGAGCCAACCCCCGACCCCGGTGTGGAGGCTAACCCCATGCGAGGACGCGTGGCCCCTAAGGAGGGGAGAGGGCTAGCCTTGGCCGATGAGGGCGGGCCAAGAGGGCTGGCAGGCTAAAGCTATACATTATTATGAATTATGTGAGAAAAAATAAGACTGATACCAGAAAATTGTGAGTTGGCTCATAAGCGCGAAAGGGGTCGTTATGATGTGGGCGGGCCATGGAGTCGTTATGATGTGGGTGGGCCATGGAGTCGTTGTGATGTAGGCGGGCCTTCGAGTTAGACGATCTACCGGTTCCTAGCTAGACGAGCTACCGGTCCCTGGGGTTGTAGCCCCATTGTTTGGGCAGTTTGACGCATCATGAGGGTTCGTTATGATGTGGGCGGGCCACGAAGTCATTACAATGGTATCAAAGCCAGACCCCGACCCAGTGTGGGTGGCTAACTGCATGTGGGCACTCGCGTGTGGTAAGACACGCGGGGACGTGTGTCCCCTAAGGGGGAGAGGTGAAGCCTGAGGTACCGGTATCTTCCCACATCGCTAGGGGGAAGGGGGCTGGGCTGTTGATAAAGGGTGTGGTGTCTTTCATTGTAACAAGGCCTTTTCCCTGGGAAACTGGGGAAGAACAAAACCGTGCGGGCCCAGGCCCAAAGCAGACAATATTGTTACTATGGGTAGACCCTGGTCATTACAACAACCCTCACAAGGGTTGAGTTTTAAAGATTCCACACTCCTTGTTTATTATGTATACAAAATGAAAATTGAAGTTTTAGTATGGTGCATGTCACGCCATACATTAAGCTGTCTATAGCTGAAGCATACAACTTATATTCCACAACCAATTGTCCTCATCATTTAAGTATGTCATATTATTATTTAATTGTGCCCTTATATTTTGGTGAGTCCATGGGTTTCTCTCAAGGACCAGATCAATATATAATTCTTGAGACAAGTTAAGTTTATGAGCTTTCTTGTCTCTCTCACTCTTAATACCAAAAATATAAGAGGCTTCACCCAAACATTTCACTTCAAACCAGGTTTTAAGATATTATTTTTTCTAACAATTATAATCTATGATAAGTATGATAGCATTGCCTTAGTGCATATTTTAGTCCTTTAAAGCATACTCTATGTAATGGAGCTTCATTTCGAAAGCCCTCATGAGCCTCCATAACGATCTCTTCCTCTAGGTCATCATTGAGGAAGGTCGTTTTAACACTTTTTTGGTGTAATTCTAGATCGAAGTGTACAACCATTGTCATCAAAATCCAAAGGAAGTATATCTAGATATCGAAGAGAAAGTCTCTTAATAATGCCTTTACCCTGAGAAAAAGTCTTTGGTAATCAACCTAGACTTATACTTGTCAATTGAACCATCGAACTTCAATTTCTTTTTGAATATCCATTTACAAACTATGGATACTCTCCTTCATGTAAGTCATCATATACACATACTTGAATTTTTATTATTTTTTTAATTGAATCTTTTTCTCCTAAGTGGTATCATGCCAATTATAAGTATCATTAGCATTTAGCACATGGAATAACTTAGAGAAAATTCTTCTATAGCAACATCCTCTTCCAATTCTCCTAACATTGTGAAGTGATTTCTAAGAGAAATAGAAAGTTGTTTCTCTCTCTCATTAGTCTAGTTACATAATCAGCCTTAGAAGTCAATTTATGATTTCAGTTGGATCAGTAGATTTCTCCTTAAGTTTAACTACTTTGAATAGTTCAACATTTTTAACCAAAACTCTAGGGTCTAAGTCATTTTTTAGAAATTGAGCATCTCTACTTTCTATGACTCTTATTGACCCATTAGATAAATTCAAAATCACCAATGTGTTCACTTACAACAGCTAAGGATTCAAATATTGACATGGTAAGAAGAAGATAATTTGCCCTAGTTCAATCAGACTCCTTAAAAGTGGCTAAGAAACTAAGTAAAAAACATTGAAGGACCTTTTGACGAATAAAATGCATTCAAGTGGCCCTAAAATGATCCCTTGAAGACTAATTGATTTAAAAGAGTTCTTATTAGGTGGATGTACATATTTTCACTTGGAAAATAATAGCAGGGAAGAGTACAAAATCTTGAACCCATCTAAATAGTTGATTTTTTGCACTTAAACAGACATTATAAAAGCAACTAACTGTGTGGAAGAATTAACCTTTAATAGATTAGCCCATGCTTAGAATCATCCAGCAATAAAGAATTTGATGAATAGTGATGCATGACTCACAATGCATTCTATCTTTCCTTACATCCAGCATCTACTTCTTGTCGATCACCCAACAAACAAAGGGCTTTAGTTCTACTCTTCGTGCTGAGTGAGATGATCAGCTCAGATATCTAATTCGAGCTATTGTCTTCTTTAGCAATAGCCTATGAACTCCATCACCCAAAACCCTTCTTCTTCTCCTTGTCAATATGCCGCATCTTCTCCAATGAATAAGGCTTCTCTCTAGTTTTCTCTTTCCTCCCTCTTCTCCTTCTCCTTCTCCTTCCCCTTCTTCTCTGTTTTCTCTTCGTAGGGTTTCCTCTCTGCATGTATGTGGATTCAGAAATAGACCTATGGTGTATTTTCATTTGAATCACTTAAGTTGGAGGGGATGCCAATATCAAATCAGCACCCTCCTTAAGTAAATTTCTTTCTTTTTCTTTTTTAATGAAAATGTCTTCCATATTCAAAGCTCAATAACTTCTCCATCTGATCTCCAATTTTAGTTCTCCTTATGTCATTGGATTTGTTTTTCTAAGTACAATCCAAATTTTAAGGTTTTGGGATTCAATTAGGTGTCTTTCAATAGGTCAATTTTGTGGAACCCAAACATGAAAGTTTTCCAATTTGCATTCATCAAAATTAATTCATAATCATTTGAAATGGAATTTAAAAATTCAGGTTATTACAATAACTAAGCTTCACATGCTTCGATTCTATTGAAAATTTGAGATAGTACATGTAAATCATCATCCGCATTAATTCATTCTTATCCAAACATTGTAGTAGTTTTCCAAGATATAGAAATCTTAATCCACCTACTTGATATTGACCCTTCTGATATACCAATGTCTTCCACTTATTGATCTAATCATTGATCAACGATTTAAATCAATGAACTAGGCTTTTAAACTATGACAGGTTGTTGATATGAGATATATACATATAACAATATTAATCAAACATCTAAATTGAAGATTTAGTTTATGACTAGTCTTTCAAACTATCCTAAGATGGTATTGGAATCCACTTGTTCAGGTATCTCGATCTACAAATTGTCATTTAAATCTTATTCTTCAACTATATGTTGTACATATTGATGTTTATTGACCCTTCATCTAATCTGATTCAGTCTGGATATATGAATTTCACTTATACTGACAATTTGAAGTAAATATGCAACATTAATTTTTGTATGGATGGTCAAATTCTACATTTCCAGACAATTTTATAGTCAAATTTTATTTATAATGTAAAAATGGTAACTTTGTGTTTTAAATATGAGTTTTTGATAGAAATCTGGTGGTTGTTAGCTATCAAAAACTCAGATCTCACAATTTAATGTCAGATCAATGGTTACGGTAACCTAATTTCCTAATGAAATGTTTTACAAGTCTATATATAACATTATTTAACTTAAATAAGGTTAATAATTACTAAAATTTCATAAAAAAAAAAATTTATTTATTATGTGCACAAAACAAAAATCAAAGTTTGAACCAATTAGGTGAAGGATTTACCTGGATTGCCCTGATTCAATGTTAAATATATTGCCTAAAAGTGTCAAATTATCACTGGATCATAGCGACATGACTCAATTGTGGCCATCCAGATCAATCATAAGCCATCTACATACCACTAGTCATAGACTGTATAGGCATACAATCAGGTTTGTCTCTGATCTGTCATCCATTCTCCAAGTCAGTGATCTAATGGTTAAGATTTATATCACAATCAGATAGCTCTATTGGTGTATAATCTATGTCTAAAGAGTCAAATCCAATATTTTATAGTCGTCTGGGTTAGTATTTTAGAGTCAGATTTTATACTCAAGGTGTTTAGGTCTAAGCTTAAGATCATGATAAAAAAAATTGAAGATTTTGAATTGATAATTTCATTCATGATCCATTGATTTTGAGTAATCAAATTTGTTATTTAGGGTTAAAACTCAATGATTAGAACTATAGCAAGGTTGTTGGAGTTCTGATCATTAACCAATCAGTATGCATAGTTACAGATCAATGATCCTCATTTAATCTATTAGATTTTCCTAGTCTGGATCTTTGAAATTTTTGATTCATTCTATTAATTTAGGGACAAGGAACCTACTAGTTAGATCTTGTTTACAAAATAAAAAATCAAATTTCTATCCATAACCATGCAAAAATTCTTCAAGATGCATATGTATATATATATATATATATATATATATGAGACAAACAATGAGATACTAACCAACACTCAAAAATCCAAGTCAACCATGAATATGTGAATGTAATTCCAATTCACAGTTGGGATATGGTTGAGAATAGCTACAATTCAGAGTAGTAATTTTAAAGTCGCTTTCAGTACAACTTTAAAATTCAGTATTTTTAAAGTCATTTACAACAAATGACTTATTTGGTATGGAACTTTTAAAGCCATTTATTGCAAACTACATTAAAAACTAATATATTTTTCACTACAAATATATATTTTTTATACTAGTATATACAATATTTTACCTAAATAAAAATTGAAACCAATTTCTTATGATAATTAGTGTTAATTCATGCATTCTTTGCAAACACACACACACACACAAACAAACAAACACATGAACATGGAAATCAAATTATTTTTTGGAATAACTCCTCATTTATCATCCTTTTATTACACACAGACACACACACATATCTATATGTATATGAGACAAACAAAAGAGATACTAACCAAGACTCAAAAATTAATATTGACTAAGAATATATAAATACATATCCAATTCAAATTTGGGATTTGGTCCATCCACAATGAAAATCAATATATATATATATATATATGAGCTTGGGTTCATGAATAGATGAAGATAGTAAAAAAAATCAATCCCAAAGTCGATGGAAAAATTATTAAAACAAAGTATTACTTTAAAAGTCATTTGAATCACACATTCTATACATAATAAATACAAGAATATTCAAAATAATTTAATTTTCAAATAAATCGTCAATTACATATGTATATAATGTCTCATATATAGTATTCATCTTACTTCAATCCATATAGCTCATGATAAATCTGGAATTATATTGCACTTCACTAATATAGTCCATATAGCCCACTTATATATTGTTTTCAATCCAAGTATCCTCCTCACCATCATCACACTCATAATCCTCATTCTCACCAAGTACTTTAATTAATGGGATTGTTTTGGTAATACAAGGGTAATCTATTTCCATATCTCCTATGTCATCTTCATCATAAAAATCCCTTGGATAGCACGATAAAACAATTAACCATCTTTTATCATGTTTGTCTTACATGTAAAATACATGTTTTACTTGAGATGCCAAAATAAATTGATCATTTTTATAATCGATCTTATTGAGGTCAACCAATGTCCATCCTAAGGCATCAGTTTTAATGCTGTCTTTATTGCATTCCCCCCAATGCACTTAAACACAACCACAGTTCTGTGAGTATAATCCAAGGGCCATCTCTCTTATAACCCATAATAAATATCATCAAAGACAATTGGTCTATTATGCTTTGAAATGGAGAAGAATGTACCATCAGCAACTAAGCTAACCCCACTATTATGTTACACCCTTGAGTTATCACAGTCTTTTTCGTAAAAGTGATAACCATTAACCCCACTATTCTGATCGTAGTCCCATCACCATCCAACCCAAGGATTTGGATATACCATTGCTTGCTACTTCTCACTGATGTTGAATCTATGTATTGTGTACTACTTCTTGATGATCGTGAATCTTTGTATACATATTAAGTAGGATATGAATATTGCAAATAAGATTATTTGTGTGTGTGTGTGTGTGTGTGTGTGTGTGTACTAACATAATTTGTTAAGTCTGAATTCTTTCATTTTACCTTCTAAAGGAGCCAAGTATTGAAAGTGCAACAATCCTCAAATTGCAGTCACTTCTGTTTCTTTGTGTAACTTGGATTCTTTTCCTTGAGGATATCCATGTGCTCACTACACACACAAATTAATGGAGAGATCAAAGGAAATATAACCATTAATAATTAATTTTTACCCAAGTGCATGATCAACTTACTCAATGTATGGTTGGAGTTCATCAACATTCTACAACACAAAGATGCACCTGGTCCCATTCATTATAGTAAACAGTTGATACACGACCACTCAATGAGTTTACTAACCTTAAGATTGTGTAATTTAATCGATTGTTTCTTTCTTAGGATTCTAGTTGCATCCACTTATAATAAGTACTCTATGCAAAACTTCACTACTTCCTCTGCAATATAACATTTGGCTATACACCCCTTTGGCCGATTATGATTTTCTACATAGTCTTTTAAAATTTTCATGTACCTCTCAAATGAGTACATCCATTACAAGTGAACTGGCCATAGAGTCTGACCTCATCAATGAGGTACACGATTAAGTGTACCATGATGTCCAAGAAGGATGGAAGGAAGACTGTCTCAAGTTTTCATCAAGTTGTCACTAGATATCCTTTAATTTCTTATAATTTTGAAACATCCACTACCTTCTTGCACAAAGCATTAAAAAAGTTGAAGAATTTTGTAATATCTCCCTTAACTTTGTCTACTAACACTGAACATATTGCTATAGGCAAGAGTTGTGGTACCAAGGCATGGAAATTGTGAGACTTCATCCCCAATAATTTTAACTCTTCCATAGAGACAATGTTTTTAAAGTTTGAAGAGTAGTTGTTTGGTACTTTGAGCTCAAACAGGCTTTTATGGGACTTTGAGCTTAGACATGGTTTTACATAGTATTCTTCTCACCTCTCTATCAAGAGTATAATTTACCTTAGGTAGGTATGTTCCTCAACTGCCCCTATCTTGTGGATGCAACCTCCTGTTCAACCCATCTTCAAAAAATCCATTCAAGCTGCAAGTCTATCCTTTATTTTTCCTAGGATATCAGGCAAGGTACATTCAAGCTTTCACTCATATTCTTCTCAACATGCATAACATCAAGCACATGGCGTAGGTGTAGTGATTTCTAGTATGTAAGACTGTAACACCCCGGATTTTTAAGACAAATTTTTTTTTTTTTTTTTTATAATAATGGCATTTTAAATAAGAGCATTTGGGATCCCATGAGAAAAGATTTATTTAACATTTTACTAAACCTATCTTAAAAACTCCGTGTGTTAATTTTCCTTTCACAAAATGGCGTACATGTAATTTAAACATAAATAAATAATCCGCGTATAAATCAACGTCAAATAAATAGGCGCCTTTATTTTAAATCAAATAAACGTCCAAAAGACAATAATAAGATGGCCCAGGGTCTATCCATCATAACATCCCACATAAATGTCCAACATATGTCCAAAGATATAAATCACATCCCAATATAAAATATGCAGTCCATAATAAAAATCCAAATGATAATCATGTTTAATGACTCACATCACTGTCTAATACTATAGAAAAATGGTCTTTAGCAGCTCTCACGGCTTCTCAACAGCCTTGCCTTTCTTATTATCGCGCTCGAGATCTAAGGCATTGCAAAACAAAGCAATGCCTCAGCAAGCTATCGCTTATGTAGGTACATAGACAATTAATGTAATAAATGCAAGAAATAATGAACAATACTGATGAAAAATCTAACATTCATGAAGATAGTGATATCATAATGCCATGTTCAATAAATGCCAATTTATTCCATATGCTAAAACATGAAATTCACGGAGTTAAAACATGACATGAATCAATAAAATGGAGCATACATCCAGAATAAGGGCACCCTAAGGTAATGGGTCCCACCACATCGCACTAACATCCCTGATCAGGAGTACACATAGTCAACCTCTGAGTGTCGTCACACCCAGGCATATCATCCATAACCATGCTAATCATACATGCACACATAATAAGAATATGGGCCATCATGCTGCAGTGGCAACCCTCCATGGGTATCAACCACCGCCGCTCCCCGTCGACACCATAACGGGAGACTTAGCGTCTGTCCCCATGGAAAGGCTCAGACCGGTAGTGTGGACTATCCATGTTACCAAACCCCTACCGAATGCCATCTATGGGCAGGTGTCTATCATATCACAAACTCATCACATCATAATCTCGGAAGGTGGGTGGCCGGCCCTATCCCTCCTAGCATGACCCCCACCGGGCGAGAGCACCCGTCATCAAATATAAAACACGGAAATCATATGTATATGCTAAAACTCAAGAGCACTTATAGCTTGCAATCCCCAAGACATGCCCCTCATCCTGGGGTTAGCCTATCAAAGGACCAGCTAATAAGCCTCTATTCTCATTTCCATGTAAATCCATGCATTTTCTATATATATAATAAGAAATAAGTCTCTAAGTAAGCATAACAAATTAACATCATGCTTGTAAAAGCATTTAAAATAAGTTTATTCAGTAAAAGAATTCAATTTGGAATAACCATCCTATACGCAATGTCGCATGAAATCCATGGTAAATAAAAATCGCAATTTAAAAAACAATCACACATGATGCTATTGTTTAAACATGGTTTAAAATCAAGGCAAAACATTAGTTGTCGTCACCTACCTCAGTGTGAGACCACTAGCTTGCTAATAACTCCCTTTAATTGGTATATTCAAGTGCACCTGTACATGTTACATCACTATTTTAAAATTTTTCTAAATAAAAAGTGGTCATTTCTAAGTTTTTAAGTTAAAACTAGGTCCGCGTCGTCAATACGGTCACAACGCCTCTTCCGGATCGTGATTTGGACCTCTCTAGCTCCCAAAAATCAAGTTTTAGTAAAAACTACGCTAAAATGGGGCCTGCCGGACCACCATAAGGTGGTTTAAACTGGCGGCGCCTCTTTTTCGCCGGTTTACACCGGCGTACACTGGCGCACGAAGACGCACAGCGACGCAGATGCCGCACGGGACGTGATTTCACAGATCAAACCTTATCCGTTTGAAAATCGTACCGTCCAACTAGTGCACAAGAGACCCCAGAGCATACCCTTTAAATTTGGGAGTGATCCAACGGTGGAATTCTCCAAAAAAACTCAAAAACCAGTACCTAGGGATGTTTTTTGGAACTTGAGAAAAATCATTTAAAAACCATGGTTTTTGGAAAAATTAGTGCAAAAGGAGGGCATAAATGGATTCTAGAGAGAATTCTGAAGAAAATGGAGCAAAAATCACGCAAAACGGAGCTCTGTAGCTCCGCCGGAGGCGACTGGAAATCTGATTTGTTTCACGGTCGCCAGGACGCACAGCGTCCCGGCCCCACAGCGCCCACCAACTGCAGGGCGTCCGCGCGTCGCCGCGCACGCGTGCGACGCCGACGTCATCCGACGTCATCCCCTGCGCGTCCCGCTGTGCGTCCTGGCATCAGCGCCAGGGCGCCGACGCCGTTGACGACGCCGGAGAAGACGACCGGATTCCGGTCGCCTCCGGCGGAGCTACAGAGCTCCGTTTTGCGTGATTTTTACGCCATTTTCTTCAGAATTCTCTCTAGAATCCATTTATGCCCTCCTTTTGCACTAATTTTTCCAAAAACCATGGTTTTTAAACGATTTTTCTCAAGTTCCAAAAAACATCCCTAGGTACTGGTTTTTGAGTTTTTTGGAGAATTCCACCGTTGGATCACTCCCAAATTTAAAGGGTATGCTCTGGGGTCTCTTGTGCACTAGTTGGACGGTACGATTTTCAAACGGATAAGGTTTGATCCGTGAAATCACGCTCCAACAGTAGCATGCACAAAGCCCCCAAAAATCTGATTTGTTTCCTAATTTTTAAATACTTTCCTAATTAATTTTCTTATTAATAAATACAGAAAAAACACGGATTTGAGGCTTACCTTGTGCCTGGTCGGGTTTGCTCGTGTTTCCGGGGCTCCACTCGCCGGAAACTTCAGATTTTTGCAGGTCTAGGGTTTTGCGTAGCATTCATGGAAAACGCTCAAAGTGGAGCGTTTTGGCTCCTAGAGGAGCATAGATATAGGGTTTTAGAGTCTTGGGGAAGAGAAACTCTTCCCCACACGCCTCTTTCCACGTCTCTCCGGCGATTTTTCCGGCACTGGTAGAGACGTGTGGAAGACGGGGGTGCCAGTATCAATTTGGACCCCTGTCTAATACGTCTCTACCAAATGACCAAATTGCCCTTCCAACTTTGACGGCTCATAACTCCCTCGTTTGAGCTCCGTTTTTCGCGTTCTTGGTGGCGTTGGATTCGTATCGACGAGAACTTTCAAATTATTATGTTTTCAGGAAAAAATTTCATCCATAAATTTTTATTTTAATTTATTTAATCATTTCCTATTTTATCCTAAAAATTAAGGATATTACAAAGACGAAAGGATATTGATTTCTTCTACCAACAACATCTATAATTGCTTTCACCTATACTTTTACTTGATTTCTTCTTTCCTCACAAGACATTAGTGTTTTCAACCTGCTTTAATACTTGTCATCCCATCAACATCTTTGGAGGTATCCTTGTGTCTACACTACCATTAAATTATCCCTTCTTAAAACAATATGGATGGTCTTTGCGCAACTGTCTATTTTGGCCAAGGAATGGCATTTTCCTACTAACGTCATACAACACATGTTTGATCACTATAGATAGGACAAGCATTGTATCCCTTCACACAGGGAAGTCACTTATTGTCCACAACAATATAGCCTTTAGGGTGATCAACTCTTTCCTGCATGCATCTTATGCTTCAACACCTACATCCCATAATGTCTTAAGATCATCGATCAAGGGAGCCAAGTACACATCAATGTCATTCCCTTGTTGCTTTGGACCTGATATCAACATAATTAACACCACGAACTTCCTCTTCATGCATAAAAATGGCATCAGGTTGTAATAAACTAACACAATAGGCCAACAACTATACTTACTGCTCATAGAACCATATGGATTTATTTGATCTGTAGATAATGCAAGTCGATGGGCTCTAAGTTCTTTACCAAAATTAGGCCATATGAAGTCTACGAGCTTCCATGCTGGGCTATCTGTTGGATGGTATGAAAAGCTATTAATTACTTTATCCTTGGCATGCCATACTAATTTCTTTATTATTTTTGTAATATGGAACATTCTTTTGAACCTTGGAATAGGAGACAAATACCATAGAACCTTGCAAGAATGTTTTTAGCCATTATAGTTTAATTCTTTTTTAACTTCCATCTTAACTATCCACAAGTTGGGCACGTACTTTTATCCTTATGCTCCTTCCTGTATAAGATGTAATCATTGGTACACACTTGTATCTTGTAATGACCCTGAATTTTTAAGGCAAATGAATAAAGTTTGAATTTTTAGAAATTCTAGGCTGGAATATTAGGTTATTGAAAATTCTCTTTTTATGAAGATTATATCATGAATTAAAACATATAAATTATGGATGTACTTGGAAAATTGATCGAAACAACATTAAGTACATTCAATTCTGAGTTAAAATAAAAATTCCTTAATTTTCTCCATTTGGGGGTAAAATGGTAATTTTACCCATATTCCATATCCAAGAAATAAGACCTCAATATTCATGAATTAATTAGAAATACAATTCCAACGCCACTAAGTACGCTCGATTCCAAGTTCGGACAAATATTGCCTATTATTCTCCAAATTTTGAGTTCAAAGGGCAAAAACGTCTTTTTACATAAAAGTGGGGCCCACAAAGTGGGCCAACGTTCTAGAAGCAATAATAATTGCTCAATGCATTATTTCTGGTAGTGGAGAATGCAGTGGAGATTGTAGTGGAGAATGGAGAATGCACTTGTATAAAAAATTCTAAAGTAATAAAATATCTTATTAAAAGAAATGATAAAAAATTCAAATTTGGCTACAAATATGTCCCAAAAATTTCCAAAATTTTTCACAACCTTAACCACGAAATTTCCAAATCTTCCCTGGAGTTTCAGCTCCAAATTCTCATTCCTCCCTCCCCAATCTCTATTTTTCTTATTTCTCTCTCCTCTTTCTAAGTGGAACAAGAGACCTAAATTCAATTAGACACTCCGTTCCAGGTAGAATCTGATAAATTTCACCGTCCATAACCTCCTATACTACATTATATACAAAATTCCCAAATCAATTTCAAGATCCAACGGTTCCAACAAGAGAAAATCACAGAAAGGTTGACAATCGGGCTATATTATTATCAACCGGTAATTCTCTCAAATTGAGCATCAAATATATGTTTTTTCTCCAATCAGGTTAGTGGAACTACTTTCCATACATATTTATTATGGTTTAGCATAATTTTTATTTTTCTGTAATTTAATTTGAATGAAAAATGGTAAAAATAAAGTAAATACCATAGCCTTCAATTCATGGTGATAGAAAGCTCAGATGAAAATTTTGAGCTTTCCAATCGATCCAGAAGTGTTAAAAACCCCTAGGATAAAATTTTCAAGAAAATCTAACAAGGTTTGGACCCTCAATTGAGAGAGATTAGTTCTGCGGGGCCCAGATCAAATCTGGACCCTAAGAACGGCTGAAAACTTCAATTTAAGATTGTGGAGTCATATGAACTCCAAATTGAGATCAGAAAGAACCTATGGAAAGCTTGTAATGTCTAGTTTCTAATGAAGTCATAATATTTCTAAAATTTATTTCTGTATTTTTCTGTATTTTGGAAATAAGTGCCCAATTTCTAAGATCTTCAAGATCTGAGGTGATCAGATCTTGGAAATTTATTTTAGTGATGATATAATAATGTAATATCTATTGTTAATTTGGACAGATCTTGGAAAAAATAGGGGATCTACTCTTTATGGTAGAAAAACCCTAAAATAAAAATAAAAAAAATACAAAGGGACCCACTTGATCAATGAGATCAAGTATGATCAGATCCTTGGGATGGATTAAAGGGATGATATTATGATGTAATCCAGTTAGATCATGGATGAAATGTGACAAAATCAAGTGGATATGATTTTTGGATCTTAATGGATTAAAAGCCCTAAAGGTAATTAAAACCCTTAATCTAAAGGAAAACACCTAAGATCTAATGGTTGGATTATATTTAAAGGTTTATAATAATCTTAATAAAATTAGTTTAAATTGTCTTTTATTGGATATAGAAGTGTAAATGTGATTTATGTTTTAAGTTTGAATTGTCTTTTATTGGATATAGAAGTGTAAATGTAATTTATGTTCTAAGTTAGAAAGCATGATAGTGTAATCTTTAAATTTTAGTATGATATGCCCTAAATGAGTAATTTGTTAGTAGATTTGATTATCTTAGGATCATGTTAGTGTAAATTAGATATTTAAACATGATTCCATTAAGATAGAAGTACAATTTTATGTATTTCATAACTTAAGATTATGTTAGTTTTATTTCACTAGCTTAAGTTACATTCATAGGAAGAATGTTAGTATATAGTTGTTAAACTTATATTTGATTTATGCTTTCAAGTTGATGATTTACTTATTGTCAAATTTTATTCAATTGTTAAGTAATTGTTAAGATATAAGGAGTATAAATCACCAAAAATGTAAGCTAATGAAATATAGAAATTCATGGACAACTAAGATGAATGAATGATTTTGACTTAATAAGGTCTATAGTTAGTAGGACAATATAAGGAATGATTTATCATTGCCTTGGCCCAAAGTAGGAAAATAATGAACATCCATGGATGACATTGTGCATATCCATGGAAATTAATTAAAATCAATTAGAGAAGGGACTTAAGGTAAAGAGCTCATAGGAACCTTGTCAAAGGTTGAACTAGTACCACTCCAGTGGACTCTGAACATTATGGTTATAGGGGGTATACAAGAGCCAAGTGCTTTTCCCTCACCTCCAATTGACGTAAGAGAGGTCTAAACGCCTCCTTACATGAGGGTTGTATTAACCACTTTTTTAGCAGACTTTAACTGGTAAGTACTGGTCATCCTGAAATAAGGAGGAGTTGTCTAGTGATAGGAAGAAATAAATTATCTTCAACCAAGTAAGACACTAACTGGTTGAATAATAATAAGAACATAAAAAGATAGCAAATTATCTAACCCTAATAAAAATAGTAAGTGAGATAAGGATGATCAAACAAGATGAGATCTTGTATGATCAAAAACAATAAGGAAAAAGAAACATCAATGTAAATTAGATTGTTATGTATGATATAGATAGTATTTGTATAGATGATATTAAACCCATTGATATATGATATTCAAGGAAGAAAGATTCAAATCATCCTACATAAGTATGATCAAAAGACCATGTAGTATGTACCCTTGATTAGAAAAATGACATTATACATATGATTTGACAGATATATGTTGATTGAGACTATGGCAGATTTCAAGGAGTGAGAATACCTTATTGAGGTAGGTGGATTATTAAGAATGCCTTTGCATGAAGATACATGTCTAATACATGATCTTATGTTTTGAAGTATTGACATGTATGATACCAATATATTAAGGTAAATACCTCAAATTGAAATATGATCCAACCAAATAATGAGGAAAATAAGTATTAAATGGTTAAGTTGAGAATTGAGAACAACCCTAAGTGAATAGGAAAGTAGAAAATATTCCAGCCCTAGTTAAACAGACAGATAGTTTGATATGTATAAGTATTATTTTACATACAAGCTTAGAGGCTTGTGGTTTTGTTTTAAACAGGCATAAGCCTGGGGATGCTATGCTAGGAGACTTAAGAGGGTTTGGCCACCCACTCTCTGAAACTTGATGATATTGAATACCAAGTCTACGAAAGGCTAAAAGTCGGGTGGGGCAATTATGGGAAGGCCACCACTGTGACAGCCATGGTGCTCCCATATGGACATGGATATTGTAATTTCCACTGAGAATGGTATAAGTGGATTATTGAACAGTTATCCGGGTGCGCTGTACGGATCAAACTGCAAGCATAGTAGTCCTTGATTATTTTGCATTATGATGCATATGAAATTGGCATAGTGAAATTCCTTAAGGGATGGCATGATGAAATGCCAGGTAATTGTATATTACCAATATTTTTCCCAAGAAGGGAAAATCCCAGTATAATAACTGGTTGAAATACAAATCTCCTATAATGAAAGGAGTTGATTAGTTTTCTATGGAAATGATTATTGATTATTTTTACAATTTTAACGGATTTGTTCTTATATACTATGCATGTATAAAGGTGAACACAAATGATAAGGAAATGAGATGTTCATATAAATAATAGTGGTCTGTGAATGTGTTTATGATAGAATGAATTATGAGATAGTTGAATATTGAGATTTTACTGTCAATAACTTACATTCTTATCCCCTACCAAGCATAGCTTGCTGAGATATTGTAAATGTTCGAATATTTACAATATCTCGTATCTGAAGAAGGAGACTTAGGAGCTCAAGACTTGAAGAACTAGTGAAGAATAAGTAATAAGGGTATATCCCTTGAAACATTGTATAGAGAGCATGTATTGTATTTAGAACTTTGTAATTTGAATTGTGTATTTGGACAAGTATTGTAAGGATACAATGGGTTGTGTACTGTGAACCACTGGATGGATCCTGGAAGTTTAATAAAATCATATTCCTTCAATGGAATTTTATTTTGTACACAAATTGTACTTATATTATGTATGAAGTGGTGACTTGGGTTTTCAAAACAAGTTTTGAAATAAAAGAATTTCCGCTACTTTGTTTTGCGAAATTTTTTTACTGAGGGGACGCCCTTGCCTTTGAAAAATATATTATAAAATGTGTTTCAAAAACCCGGGTTGTCACATATCTTCTCATATTTTAACCTAGTGCAGCCATGGTTTTCTTTGCCTCACATGTCAACCTCACCAATTTATTATCCTTTAATAGCATCTTACCCACTAATTTAAAGACTTTGTAAAACCTTGATTTGAAAAGCAAATATTGATTTCACATTATAAAGTTCTATGACTGTAGACAACTTGGTATAATCTTTACATAGGGTACAATGGCTCATTGGCTTCCTCTAATATTGTACTATGAAATTGTCCAAGGACTTCTTAAAAGTCATTATATGCATCTCAAAACATCTGTACAGCTGTACTATCTACAACACCTCTTACAGTGTCTTCATATCTTCTAAGCCTTGTCAAGGGCCTATGCGAAAGTTCTTCTCCATGCCAAATCTATGGGCAATAGCTTTCATTGATTCCATTGAAGCACAAGTGTTCTCTCAACACCCCTATAGTTACTTTTTTCAAGTTTCCACATTTCGAGCATTGACAATGCATGCGACTATGATCAACACCTACCCTAAGTACAAACTCAACGAAATTATTTGTTCCCTCCTTATATTCTTTTTATGTTCTTATTGTAGTCATCTAAGCATATTAGTCCACTATCTTAAGAAATTGACGCAAATCTATGTGTGGACACTTGTTAAAGATAAAAACATTAGGTTAGACATTTTACCAAATACCAAGAATTATAAGTATTTAAAATAACTAAATTACGTGCATGCAAAGATGTGGAAATTTTCAATGAAAATGAAAAAACAAGAAAAATATGATAGATACATTCAAAAAGAAATTTAACTTTAAAAACACAAGTTTTTGACCAAGACTTAAAAATCGATATCGACCGAGAATATGTGAATTTAGTTCTAGATTTAGTTGAGGATAGCTACAATGAAAATCAAAATATATTTTGTGTATAGACGGAGATAGTCAAAAGGAGCAAAGCAAAAGTTAATGAAATAATGCTTAAAATAGAGTAGTACTTTTAAAGTCATTTATAGTAAAAAAAAACTTTAAAAACTAATATATTTTTCACGTCAAATATATATATATATATATATACATATATATGTATATATTGGTATTTTACAATATCTTACATCAATACACAGTGAAACCAATTTTTAATGATAGTTAGCATTAATTCATGCATTGTTTGCACACACACACACGCATAAAGAAATACATGAACAAGGAAATAAAGTATTTTTTGGAATAACTCCTCATTTATTATCCTTTTATTATATATATATATCAAATGTTACATATTATTAGATCTTATTAATGCAATATCATGATCAAAGAGTTAATCTAAAATGATTTCATCAAAATGTGGCCCCCTAGTATTTAGCTAACACCACTTTATTGGGAGAGAGGGGTTAAGCTTTAAGTTGCAACTTCCTCAACCAACTTGATGTTACCATTTCTCTTCATCAAACCCTAATTTTGGATGAGAACCACGAATCTTAATTTTCTATTTTTCTCCAATAATGAGGGTAAGAGAGAGAATCAGTTGTTGTTTGCAATGGAATCATGTGATTTTTGTGGAAATCACAATGATTTAACACACTTCTTAGCCCATCATCAGTAGTGATAAAACCCACTTGATCTACAAAATGCAAACAGAGAGAGTTGGTAATAAGAAAGTCATGCATGATAAAAAGAGGCTTTCGATTACTTACAGTATTTTTCATGCTACAAATAATCAAAATATCCAAAATGGAAAGCAAGAAGGGAAACAGGATAGAGAGAGAGAGAGAGAGATAAGGACTTGCGAAGGCTGTCATGCCACCCGTAAGGTAAAGAACATGAACAAGTGATTTAGGAAAAAATGAGATGACTATGCCCTTTTATAGATAATGAAGGACTTTTAAAGTCATTTTAGAAAACAACTTTAAAAGTTAAAATTGTTAAAGTCGTTTGATTAAAATGACTTTAAAAGTCTGGCACAAAGAGGAATTTTTATGCAAAAAAGGAATTTTAAAGTTGTTTTTATTTTTGTTAAACAACTTTAAAAATAAATTACTTCTAAAGTTGTTTATATGTAAATGCATTTTAAAGTCATTTACCAAAAATAACTTTAGATGTCCTTTCCTTGCAGAAAAATTCCTCTTCGCACTAGACTAAAGAAGTCATTTTTCTATTAAGTGACTTCTTGTGTGTGAACTTTTAATGTCTTTTTCTTCTAAATGACTTATAAATATTTATGAAGTCCGTAGTTGAAATAACGACTTCTTTATATCGACTTTTAAAGATTCATGTGTAGTAGTGAGAAGTCTTAACTTGATTATAGAAGAATTATGACTTAGATATGGTTATGAATGAGTAGGGAATTTGGTGGAGTATAACATTCTTAGTAGTTGATACCCTTTCATGAGAACATTACAATTCTTTCTAAGTTATCATTCTTTTGTATGAAATATGTGAGATTTTGAACTTGATGAACATCATTCTATTCACATATTAGTGAGAGATTTAAACCTTCCTAAGTGACTTCCTTCTGAGTAACATGTATACTCCATGAGAATTGAAGTCAAAGTGCACATTTGGACAGTAATTTAGGTTATATTTGACTTAAAAACTATAATTATATATTATCTTTAACACACACTAACCTTTTGAAGTTTAATGAAATAAGGGAATATCTTTATCGTAGGGGTAGGAACCTTTTTGTTCATCTTTATTAATAGGCTATGATTAGATATTTAATATGAGTTGAATAGGAGAAAATTTTCTCATATGAATAAAATACTTTCATAAAAATTTTGAGAATTTTGTGGGTATATACACTACAAACCCTCACGAGGCCTAACTCATCTACTAGGGGTAATTAGGAGTTTAATGGCTTATTGCATTTGCTAATTGCAATTGTGAGTACTTAGGAAAGTAGCAATTTGTATCAATTTTGTAAAATAATTTTTGCATGTTTGGCTTGGGACTAGTAAAATGCTAGTTGGGGGTATGACATGTGTGCAAATTTGTATAAAAATCAGCTAATTAGTTGCCCATGTTTATAACTTATAGCGTTAAATTAGGGTTTTTGGCCTAAAATTATAACACATGAATTTATAACTGAATAAAATAAATATTTGATAATTTGTAGTTACAGAGGATAATTTAGAGTAAGTGTGTAAATAATCATATTTTTTTAGGATTTAGTTATAGTTTTCACCATTTGTAGGAGTCAAGGTGATTATCTGACAACAGAGATCGATCAAGATGAAAATTGAAGATCAAGATAAAAAAATCAAGTTAAAACCTAAATATCATCAATCCAAAGTGAGATCAATGATCAAGATCACTCTAAGACAAGCAAAGGAATGAATTAGAGAAGTCAAAGGTGATTAAAATGGACCTATACACAAGGCATGTAAAGTTCATTGTCTTTGCATGGGATTCACTCAAGCCACCTAGCCATATGCATGACCTAAAGAAAGTGACAAGCTAAGAAGCTTAGCTAGCCATCAAAGATAAGGGGTTCAGCCACCAAGCCAAGTGAAAATATCCCCTATATTGTAATGCCCCAAGCAATTTACGCTATTTTTGCATCCATTTAACAAAAATGAATTTGACATTCTATAGGAAATGAACCGTGTTAAATGTTTTACTTTATTTAATATATTAAATGAAGGAATTTGTAAGAAAACTGGTACCATTAGATTTTACTCAAAAAATGGAATCCAATGCCTCAAAGAACGCCGAAAATGGAGTTCGTATGAAGAAGTTACGGCCGTTTAAAGATTAGGGGCAATTCTGTAAAATGCACCTAAAAACGAAAAAGGACGAAAACCGCAGGGGACCGTTTTGATAACGGTACCCCTCATCTTCTTCCTTCTCCAGCCCTCTCTCCCAATTTTTCCAGAGGCTTCCACCACCACCTCTGAAGGGCGGCAACAAATTGCGGCACCGCCTTTCACCCTCTATAAATAGCCCTATTCCCTCCTCTTCGAATCACATTTTTCCAGCAAATTGGGGCTAGGATTTCCAACAAAAAATTGGAAAACCTTCATTCAGTTTTCCCTGCAATTTCCAGCACCGGCCTAGGTCTTCCCTCCCTCCCTCCCTCCCTCCCTCCCTCCCGGCCGGCCAATCTCCTTTTCCTTCCATTTCCCTTTCACCTTCTTCCCTACGACGTCATGTTGCATTTTTGGACAAAAGGGATTTCCGGCAGGTGTAGAGGGAAACACACCACCAGAAGAAGGGCACTGTGTTGGGGCTGCCCAGGTAAGTTTTTTCCTCCTCTCTCTCCGTTTTACTTCCTTCAGGCCGGATCCATGGCAGATCTGGTCGTTTTTTCGACCTGAAGATGCCAGACTCGTGATGGGTTTGATAACCCATCGAAGAAGACGACCCAGGGACGCTAGGTGTAGCGCACTCCCTGGGGCGGTCCTCTCACGTGCACACTGTGTGCGGGCGCAATCCCAGGTTCGACCAGGACGCACAACCTCCCTGCGAGCTGAGGTGCACCACGCCTGCGCCAAGGACGCGTCTACGCGACACCATCCAGGACACGCATCATAGTGCATCGCTGGGGCATGCGTGTGGGAGAAAATAGGTCCCTGGCGTGGCCTTCAGACACACGCGACGTGAGGGTACGGGTCCTAGTTCAACCAGGGCACACAAGCATCCCAAGAACTGCAATGCGCAGGCCCGTGTGAACGAAATTGACTCATCCGTGATTTTGGGACACAAAAACTACAATTACGGAGGTTGTAGGACTCCGATTGACGATCCGAAAGAACCATCGCCCCTGTAAGAACAATGCGGACCTAATGAGACTATAAAATTAGGATTAGAGGACAAATTATAAAGTCTAACCATTGAATAGTAGATCCATATCATAGAATCTAGCTTGACACTGTATTAGGCAAGGACTTATGGACCCTAAACGGCTGATCTAGCCATTAATTTAACGATCTAACTAGTAATTTCTAAATAGATTGAAATTGATAAGGACTCCTTGTTATCCATTCATATCCAGGATTTTATAAATGAGACCCAAGGTGGGGTTGAGTAATGAAGGACGCGACTCCAGGAAACTTCGAGGTAGGTGTTCTATCGCTACTAGACTTTTAAAAAGAACCCATGATGCTTTGAGACTGCATGTTTTGAGTCATGGTTGCTTTTCTAATGCATATTTGACATATAAACTTATGTTACATCATTATGCACATGACCTGTTTAGCATGAATTGATTTCATAAATGCACTTAGCATGCATATGAAAAATACATTGCGCATGTATTGTCAAGACATGTGTTACATGCATAGACATGTTTGAAAAAGGATTCTTGTTTGCATGATAAGTGTAGCCTTGGCCGATGAGGGTGGGCCAGAGAGAGCTGACAGGCTTCTAGGCTGGCAGGCTTCTAGGCTATCAAGCTTCTAGGCAGGGTTATGACTTTGAATACGATATTAGCACGAGCAGATTTTATGCATTGCATGCATGTTTTGCAACCGATTGCATAAATTGCATAATTTGCGATGATTGAGCTTTGGCTTTATCTTTAGATGCTTATGGGCTAGTAAGCTCGTGGGCGCTAAGCCGAGAGGTTCGGGGTGGCCTCCCAGCCTCTACCACTATAGGTGAAAAGGGTACCACGCCAAAAAGGCTTGTCCTTACTTCGATTGCTGAGTGGTAAAGAGGACTACCACTGGTGTCACGACACCCGATCAAAGTGTCATATGCCCCATGGAGGCTATGACCGAGAGTCCCTAGGTACCCGGGGACCACACGGCGATGAGGTCATGGGCATAGTGTGCCCTATGTTTTTGAGGATTTACTTGCATTGCATATGGCATGACATGAGTATGGTCGACCATAGATCCATGAGTTGGATTCAGTTGAGCATCTTATGCATATCATAGTATATGTTTATGATATCTATGTTACTTTTGACTTGGATTATGCAATTCTTTAAGTCATCAGTATTCTATTTTGACAATGGCTTTTAATATCGACATTGAACACAAGTGTCCAAACATGCACATGGTTTAAAGAACATATGTTTTAAAACATAGCATGCATTGTAAAACTAGTGGCGATAGACTCCTACTAAGTATAGTGTATACTCACCCAATATATCATTTTTCAGGACAGCTCCACTCATGAGTAGAAGACGCCTCAGGAATTGTTAGTGCTATGAGCAAGTAAATCAAAAAGAGACAATTATACATGTAAGTAAACACTCTACCCTTTGGACATGTATTTGTATTTATTTACAGTTGGGCTGTGAGCTATGACTGGATAGACCTGGGAAGACATTTGTGATTTCTGAAATTTAAAAAAACTACTTTGGTTGTTGTGAAAGCAAATGACACTCGGGGTCTTCAAACTGAGTTTAAAAGAAAAGATTTTCCGCTGCATTGCATTGTTTTTATAAAATGGTTTTCAAATAGGGATGCATCCCGCCTTAGGAATTAGATATTACCTTTAAAAATGCATGGGAAAACCCGGGTTGTCACATATATCCAGCAATGAAGCTAAGCCAAATGAGTTCTTAATGCAAGCCATCAAGCCACATGAATGGCCATGATTGGAGGAAAATCTAAAGAAAATATCCATAGATTTTTAAGGGTTATTTTGCAGATAGTTGAAAGAAAATATGATTGGTTAAGATAGCATGTGGACCAATAGGAAGAACCCACTTTATTTTTCTCCTTTTTTCGTGTTTTTCTCACTTTTTTTCTCTCCCCACCTCACCATACAAAGCAACCACGAATTTTGCAGCCCACCTTCCTAAATTTTGCCTAAGACACAACTTTCTAAAACTCTCACTTACCCAATCACCATTCCACCTACCCAACCCCATCCTAGATCCACCTAGTCACCTCATTCCACCTCATCCCCTTTCCTTTTCTGTATATCTTTACCTCTCTCTCCATCCTTCTTTCTCTTTCCTTGCCATTCCATGCCAAGCTAAGGAAGGTGCAAATGCCACCCTCCTAAAATGTAGGTGTCTTCCCCTCACTTAAAATCTCCATTAGTTTCCATTTCCATCCCACTAACCAATCACCTCTTCCCATCTCAACCTTTCTTTCTTATCTCTTTCCTTTTCTTTCATCATCCTCAACATCCACTCTTCATCCAAGGGCTTCTATTGTCCTTATCTTTTTCTGTCTCTCTAACTTCCTTTCCAACTCTCCTAAAAAGGTGGCACCTCCCACCTTACCCCCTCTTAAGTATACATGGTTGCCTTAGATCTAGATCTTCATCTTAGCCTTAGATTTCCTCCCTTTCATATCCACCTTAGGGTCACCTATTATCTAGATTAGGTAATGTCTAATGTCCAAGGGATATAAAACACATTAGCTTTCTACGTGAAAAAAAAAAAAAAACTTGGTAAAGGGGAGATCTCCCCCCTCCTTTGAAGGAGGCGTCTCCACCTTTCCTTCCTTCCCAAAACTCTTGATGATTTTCTTCTTGAAGGCAGCCCTCTTCCTCTTGCATTCCACACCTTATTCTTCTTATTTGATGTCCTTGAAGTGTAGGTTAGTTATCTTTCCATTCTATGTTTTGTTTGCCTTTAGTTATTACTTTGTTTCAATCCTTCATTTCATGTTTTGTTTCTTATGATTATTTTCCTTTGATTCTTGCACTTTGTTCCCACCTTAGATCCTTGAATCTAAGGAATATAACTGTAACGACCTGGGTTTTTCAATGCCATTTTTGGTAAAAACGCAGGGAGATCGATCTCTAGTTTTAAAACAATTTATGCAGAAGAATGCAGGAAAATTTTCTTCTTTTTCAAAGAACATTGTATAAAGAGCCCAAGTGTCAAAATGAACGCTTAATGCATAGTGCCATGGCAATTTATAAATCAAATCAAAACAAGCAATCACTCCCAGGATTGTTAGTCACAGCCACAGCTACAACAAATACTTACAATCAAGATTATAGTAGTTACCAAAGAAAATTACTAATTAAATCGTACCTTTGCGTACTTGACTTTGGTTCTAACGCCTCCTACTATTTCTTCTATTTGTCTTTTATTTGATCTGAAAAATAATGGATTGGGTTGAGTATTTATCGTACTCAGTAGGTAACCTGACACTACCCTTTTTGAAAACATAGCAATGCATCATACGAAGTTCAAAGTGGTTGCATGAAAGGCATGCTAAATTTGTAATAGGTGCACAAATGTATGCATAAAGTGTAAGTAATGCCATCTATTGAAATTCTTTATCAATCACGAGTTAGTATGCAATACTAACAGTATGTCTGAGTTTAGAAAGTCAAAATCAATAGATTCACCATATCCCGGTTATGAGATCTACACCATATGTCCAAGCCATGCGTAGTATATAATGATCAGAAAATACTTAAAGTAGTCTATGATAGCATCAAGAAGTAACATGCACCAGTCTCAAGTCATCTGGTCACGAGTACTCGTTTACGACCAATTTAAATGCTATATGCATATCCATACTACTGAAATCATAGGGTCATCATGCTTGCGACCAGAACCACTCTGGATCGCATGTCTCCGGTATCTAGAGACCAGTCCACCATAGCCTCCACGGCGACTATGGATATGTCCCCGAAAGGGTGCCGTGATCACCTCCAGTGGTCGTCCCTGTTGACCACAGCAGTCAGGGAAGGGACAATGCCGTTTTTGGCAACGATACCATCCACCTTTTTGGTGGTAGAGGCCGGGAGGCCAAACCCATACCCCTCAACATAGTGCCCACTAAGCTTAATAGCCCAAAACCATACATAGTCCAAAACTCAAATCAACATAAACCATGCAATTTATGGCTTTGTTTTCAAAGTATGCAAGCATTGTGTAAAATTCCATGAATCCGTAACGTGTATAAAAACATTATTTCTCAACAGCATTCTTCAATTAATGCAGGATTTTTCAAATACATAAATCATGCAAGTAGGTACCGCATACTTGTATAAGAACAGCATAGTTTAAAGCACATGCTTAATACAATATTAAAACAAGTAACTTAATGAACGTTTAGGATGTATTTTGAAAACAGAGTAGGATTAGACTACCTACCTCATGCGTTGTTACGTCGCTCGTGCCTGTCTTCACCTCCAGTCCGAGAATATCTTGGCAAGGTCTTGAGTGATGTTCAAACATAAGATCTAGTCATTAATCTATGCTATTTTATTGTATAGGCTCCAAATTTGGATTTTAAAAGGTCGCGCCTTAACGGACGACCCTAGTCTCTATAGTAGATGCGTGCGTCATGGTCGCACCGCAACCAAGTTGGGTCATGTGCGCACGTCCGAATGGTGTGCCAGGGTGTGCACTACTGCGCGGACGCGTCTTAGGCATAGCTATGGAGTGCTTTGGCTCCTAGGACATCCCCCAGGAAGCTTGGCACAGGTGTGCGTCAAGCTAGGCATCCTGGACTGCGCCGTGCACCTTGGGATGTTCATGCACCCCTGGGAGGCACTCTCTCTCTCTCTCTCTCTCTCTCTCTCTCTCTTGATGGGTTTTCACCCATCTGGTTTATGTCACAGAAAGCCGGTGATGTCCGGCAGGAAAAGCACCCAGATCCGGCGTGGATTAGGGCTGGGAAGGAAAGGAAAGGGGATCGAGGGCCAGTTTGGGCAGCCTGGAATGGTGCCCTGGTCAGTGGTTTCGGCTGTCACCGGAACCATGGTTGGCGGGTTGAGGGTTCTGGAACGAACCCTGCTTACCAAGGCGTTCTCCGGCCAGGAGACGCCCAGATCTAGCCCAAAACCTTGGGGAAAAGAGTGAGGGAAGAGAGGAGAATGACGTGGGGAAGAGAGACGTACCTAGGGAGCCCTCCATGTGACGCAACGAGGCCTTGAACTCGCCTCCAAACCCCTATTGCAAGATCTGGTTTTGGGAGAAATTGGAAAGGAGAAGCGTCATTTGGGAAGAAGGGGTGGAGGGTATTTATAGAGGGAAGAAGGCGGTGCTGCCATTGGCGGTGGTGGAAATCTCTGGAAACTGGGGGTTTCTGGAGAAATCGAGAGAGGGCTGGAGGAGGAAGAAGACGAGGGTGCCATTATCAAAACGGGCCCCTGCTGTTTTTGACTTTTTCGTTTTTAGGTACATTTTACCAAAATGCCCTCAATCTTCTAACGCCTATAACTTCGTCATACAAGCTCCGTTTTTGTCGTTCTTTGAGGCGTTGGATTCCATTTTGTGTGTAGTATCTAGTGGTACTATTTTATTCACAAATTCCTAAGTTTCCTATGTGAATTTTGATCAAACATTCAACCACCTAATAAGACCCTTAAACATGTAATAAACAAATATTTATTCCAAAATAGTCAAGTTACAAGATCATTAGTACATCCCACTATACTTGTTCTTTATACAAAATGTCTCCAAAATGTTGGGTCATTCCAATAACTCTCTTGTAGTGACAGCCAAGAGAGTATATTTCTTTGATCAAGTCCTTGCCCATCTTTTTCCTTAAGTTCTAGGCCATCTATTACTTTTTTCCCCTTGTTTTCCTTAGATCTTCCTTGGATATGACATGCATACCTATGGTTGAATGTTAGAAGATTGAAGCTTTCAATTTTGGTTGTAATTGAAACTTTGAATGGTGCACACACTTCATGGAAAGTGGAACCAATCTTGTACTTTATTTTAAATCAATTAAAGTGATGTGGTTTCTTGTTTGAATGCTTTTCAAGGATGATCAGTTTAATTACTTATTTCTTTTTGTGTTTCTTGAAGCATGTCTCTTAGATAGTTCCTTGAATGCTCAGCTTTCATGGATGATGAGTTTATTTATGTTTCTATATACATCATTATAGGTTAGTTTTTCATCGTAAAATCTCATACACCACACACTTGAACCATACGCACCACCCATGGGTCATGCACATGGTCTTGATGTGTAATTCCTTAGATGATTTGTTGCTTGTTTAGGTTTACATGCTTTAATTCTATTTTCATTCATGCATCCCATGTTAGATTAGTTTACATATTAGTTCATGCATTCTCTCATGTCGCATCCATGCTCTCTAATATCCTTAGTTTCATGCATTTGTCTATCTTTGTTCCATGCATACTAAGTTCCTTTACATCATTAGTTGTAGATGCACTTATTTGATGAATGAATTCCATCACTTTGCATGTTTAGTTGAATATCTTAATTGCATGTTAGGATAGATTTAGATTAGGGTTAAGGATAATTTGCACGCTATATTAGTTTTAGTAAATTTTCATGTTTAATTTTAGGAAGCTCCAAATTTCTAAAGTTTCCAATTCAATGCATGTGTTTAGTTTTCATGTTAGTTAATTCCTTAGTTTAGATTAAAAGTACCTTCTTTCGCTAGACTAAGTAGTTTAAGGACCCATAAGTACACACAAACTATTCGATTCCTCATCGAATCAACCTCCATCTTATGAAATTACTACAATAGAGTCATATCCTTGGGAGTTAATTTAAACATCACAACAAATGGAAAACAAATATGCATAGATATTGAGCATTGAATGTCTTCTAGTTTAGAAGAATGAGAGTATGTGATGAACCCACCTTTTGTTGAATAAAGCCACTGAAATCTCTCTTCTTTTTTTAGTAGAATCTCCTCATATCTCATTATTCCTCCATTTCTTGTGTTGTTTGGTTATGGGGGTAATTTTAAAGTTTAGGAATTTTTAGAAGTTAGGATAATGTGTGTGTGTGTAAGAGAGAGAGAGAGATGGAAAACTTGTGTGAAAAAATAAAGAGGCGTGGGTGCTTAAGTGTGTCTGTTGTGCGATGGGGACAGAGAGGAAATAGAGAGAGAGTGAATGAAGTTATTGGGAGAGGGAAGGAGAGAATGTGAGAGAATGGAGGGAGTAGGATGCAAGTGGGACCCACTCCATTTTCTATAAGGAAAATGAGGGAGAGATAGGGAAGCAAGGATAAATACAAGGAAAAGTGGGGGTTGGCTTTTGTGCATATCAAAGAGAGAATGAAGGAGAGAGAGTCATGAGAGTTAGGGAGAATGAGAGATAGAATGACACACACACACATAGAGAAAGAAAGAGAGAGATTAGAGAAGTTAGTAGGTGAGAGAGAGATCGAGTGGAGCAAGATAGATAGAGAATGAGGTAGAAAGAGTTAGGTAAGAGAATAGGAGAGAGATGATAGAGATAGAGGTAGAGGTAGAGAGGAAGAGAGAAAAGTGAGAGAGAGATGCAGTATAGATGCAAAAGGAGAGAGAGGAATTATAGATGCAGAAGGAGAGAGACTAATTGAGGGAGAACTACAAAGACATAGAGTGAACAAGAGGAAGATAATTGGGGAGAACACATGAGAGAAGTGAGTGGGATAGAGACATCCAATGAGAGAGAGAGAGAGAGAGAGAGAGAGAGAGAGAGAGAGAGAGAGAGAGAGAGAGAGAGAGAGAGAGAGAGAGAGAGAGAGAGAGAGAGAGAGAGAGAGAGAGAGAGAGAGAGAGAGAGAGAGAGGAGGAGGAGGAGGAGGAGGAGGAGATTTGTTGGGTCCTCACTCCATTCCCCAGTCTTCCCATTCCTCAAATACTTAGGAGGAGATCTCTTTAGGAGATTCTCCTAGATTTTCCTTTCAAAGTTCCTTTTTCCTTTTTAAAATTTTAAAAAGAAAAAGAAAATATGGCATCTCTTTCAATTTGGAGCTTCCCTTGTATCTAAAACACTTATAGGGGAAAAGAATTTTAAAAAGAAGTGGAGGACGTGACCCAATGAGACCCACTTCATTTTCATCATACTTTGGATCTCTTTTGTTAAGAGAAAACATCCCATAAAGGGACATGAATTTAACCTTAGTTTCCTTAGCTTAATTAGGAGAAAACAAAATTGAAATAAAGGGCTAACTTAAGTGGGTCCATCATTACTTTATTTATTGTTTTCCAAAACTACTACATTAGATTTTAACAAATCCAAAGGACCAAGAAATAATAGTAATAAAATGTTTAGCATTATTCAAAACCTTGGAAAGAATGGTGGGCCCTACAAGGGAATTTTGGTCTAAACAATGAGAGGGGATATTTGATGTAAAACAACTCAAACAGATGCCCCTTCAAATGTTTTCAAGATTCCTTCAAAGAGTAACTTGGGAAATTTTAAACATAGTAGCTCATTATTATTTGTGTTTTCTAGCCTCCTAACTTGACTTTTCTTCAGTCACTGAGTGTAGCCAATATGATGGTCCCTTGCATCAATCTTTTGGTCCTTGGGTATTCCTATTTATGTTGCCTCTTGGATCATGATTTTTTGATATTTGAGTGCTCCTACTCTTTTGATGAGTGTGCTAATTTCATTTCCTGTGGATTACAAAGGATACTCTAGAGAAATATTTTATGAGGCCAACTTCATGAAATGCATATTTAAATGCTCATAAAGAATGTTTATGGGGAGATGACCCTGTGAACCATGGTGAGATGTGTCCTAAAGCATTACAACTTCTAAATGAAATGGAGGCTAATGAGTTAGATTGGGTTGTAACTTATTATCAGGCCACTATGGAAATTTTTTACGAAATGCGAGACCCATTCCCCTATGAAGAAATTAACATTTGTGCCAAATTTAAGGTGATTGTAAAGAAGATTTCTTAAGGAGTGCTTTCAATGGTTATGCTCACGACCATTTGTAGATGTGAAGATTATAGTGCCCAAATTGAATGAATGTCCTTCCAACAAATCTTACACTACTCTTGGCCATAACATTGCAAATTGAATAGCATTGTGGGGAAATTGTGAGCATTTCCATTGTGAATGTGATGGACAACTATAATTTAGGAGAAATTTCCTAGAATTTAGAGGAACTTAAAGATCTTCTCAACTACAGAAGCAACTGAAAGCATTTACTAGAGGAATATTGAGGGCTTATGATCACTTATAGAGATGTGGTGTTTAGATATCAATAATTTTCATGGGTCTTATGGAATTAAGCATTATCCTTTGAAAGTTAAAGATGGTTTCAAGGCTACCTACTTATGGGAATGCTTTCGATGAATACAACCCCAACATCTTTCAATTGTGTAGGATTTCTAGAGGTAAGTCCAAATATAATTGTTCTCAACTCACCCAAAACTTATACACTACCTTTGGCAAGTTATTAGGGACATTGATGAATTTTTTCTTTTCTTGAATGGATGACTAAGTTAAAGAACAAGGGAAAGATAAGCACTTGAGGAAGAGGAAGTTTGACAATCAAAGCCCCTTATCTTGAAGTCTAAACTTGCCAAGAATAAGAATTCCCCCAAAATTATTAACGATGTCTTCCTAGTTGAGTTCTTTTCTATTTGGCTGAGCAGGTCTATTTTGCCCATTTTTAAGAGTGACTTCATATATCCTAAGATTTTTGTTGTAGCAATGAGAATAATAGTTTCTTTAGCTCCTATCTTGGCGACCATTCATAGAGGATTTATTATCTTAGCAAGAAAAGGTGAAGGTCGATTTTCATATGTTGATATGTTGAAGGTTTGCCTTGTTCATGTGTAATTGATTGCTTCACTTTTATATTTTGACCTTGTTCTCCACTCTTGCATGATAGAGTGACACTTGTGCATATATGTTGCAAATGATGATGCTAACTCTTCTTTTCAAGTAAAGAGCCAAGGTTTTGATATTGTAGCAGCTTGAGTAGTGTTTGATGACAAGGAACATGATATCATTTTTGGGCATCCAGGCAAAGGAGTGGATGATTACAACCATTCTGACAAGAGAAAGAGGCCTACCATAGGAGACTTTGAATACATGATTTGTTCAAAATTATATTATCTAACTTTCAAGTTAGTCAATGTGTGCTTATTCAAGCTTTACAATCCATCCAAGGTAGCTTGACAGTTTGACTATACTAGAGCATACTAGTCAAGGTTGAACACTTCAATAGGAATTTCATAGATATCCATTAGCAGTTGCCCTATTTGTCAAGTTATTTCATCATGAGGCCCAAGTATACTTTGAGTTCTAGAGGCAAAGTCAAGGATATATCCCATTATGTATTTTTCTTACATTCTTTGGTATTTAAGTTAGTACATATCACATTTCTTGATTAAAAGAGTTACAAGATTCAAAAAGGAAAAAAGGAATTTGACAAACAAAGAAATCCCTTGGTCAAAGTCCACTCATAAAAATCATACAGTTGAAGAGGCAATCTAGAACTGGAATCTATGATGAGATGAGAAGGACACATATTGAATTGTTTGAGGATTGAGGTGTAAAGAATTTCGAGGACTAAATTCCTCTACGGGTGAAGAAAGTAAAAATCTTAATTTTTAAATTATCTTTCATGTGATTTTTAATAAATTTTAATTGAAATGAAATGTGATTTTGAGATTACACATTTTTTAGTTTCAAGGAAATAAAATTTTGAAATATATAAAATTGACCATTGAAACCTCAATAATTGGAATGTGCTCGAGAAGAGCTTTCTAGCGACACTAAGAATGATGAAACTAGAATTTGGATGAGAAAACTTGAATATCATGAATGGGGGCCAAAGTTGATAATGGTTCCCCCATTATATTATTAATAGGGCTATAAATGAAGAGAATAATCAACTATACTACCAACTGATCTCTCTCTCTCTCTCTCTCTCTCTCTCTCTCTCTCTCTCTCTCTCTCTCTCTCTCTCTCTCTCTCTCTCTCTCTCTCTCTCTCTTTCTCGCTAATCTACCCCTGTCACCAAAAAGTATAGATAACCTATAGAGAGAAGATGAAATGACCTCTCTTCTCACCCCTCATGACCAATCTGAGAGTGACCCAAAATTGGTGTCACTTTTAGGCAACCCAAAAATGAAAGCTAATGAGATTTTGCCACAAATTTGTCTAAAAACTGAGTGAAATGAAGTTTAGATGGTAGATCAAAGAAAACACAACTCATCTACTATCCATGATGAGAATTGATGCGATTTCATGAAGATTGTATGCAAAGATGAGTTTTTTAGTGACTGCACAAAAACTTATCATTAATGAGAGTCTAACAATGGTTTTTCAATGTTTTTGGATAAATCAAAGATGAAAAGCTTTCAAAACATTTGGGAATGAAGTTAAGGTTCATATCCACATTTTCCCTGAGTTTTTACATATTTTTTTCAAGATTTTAGCATGGTTTACATGTTGCAGGTAATGACTAATTTTCAATAATCTTCTATGACAACAATGAACCACTTTTTACTATTATTAGATTGTAAAAAACATAGATTTGGGATCCTTTTAACAAGCTATTCACACACATGATGTCTGGTGTTGGACAAAGATCATATGACCATTCCAATTTTAGATCTAATCTGATCCATGGGTGTCAATGCATGATCTATAGATTTAGTTCTTGGAAACATGATCGAACAATAGATGTATAGATTTAATTATCTCGATTTATCAATAGTGATTGGTATGCTAAGTTTCATTAAATCCAACCATTGAAACTTAGATCAAATAATTGATCTATGTGTTTTGCATCTAATTTGATGATCCTCAATGTAGAACTATGGATCAAAGATTTTATACTAAGCTAAAGTCAAATCTGATCTGATCAATGGTCGATAATGGTTAAATAGTACAATCTTTTATCTAGGAAATGAAATCTAATTATTTATCCTTGAATTTTATTAATCGAATGGTCAGATCCACATGATTTGAGAATAAATTAATTGATCGAGTTTTTTGAGACCATAATACATGATAACAAATGTTAATCCATGAGTTTAGATGAATCAGATTCTTGGATCAATATGATTTATAGTTTGAATGATGGATTGATAACTATCTGAATTGATGTATAGATCTATAATCAAAAAGTTAATTAGTGGTTTTCTTAATTTTTTTATCAAGTCAATGGTAGATTGCTATTGAATAACTCATGAATTGTGGTTCTGCTAGAGAAGAAGAAGAAGAAAAATAGGTAGTTTGCCTAGGAAATCTCATAAGCTAGATCATGAATTTCTTTTCAAAATGTGGAAATTACTGATTTATGGTCAATCTGTGTTTCTTTGATTTAAATGCCTAAATGTATAGTTATAAGTGTAATAATTCTTAATTATATGATTTTGACATGTTCTTGATTGAAATTTTGATGTATCTATCTATGGCATATCCACATGATTTTAATATGTTGTAAGTCAAATTTTGAGACACTGAATCTTCATATGTGTGTGTGTGTGTGTCGATATATATATATACATACATACATACATACATACATATATATATATATGCATGTATGCATCTATGTATGTATAAATATAAAGATGAAATGATGCTTTATTAGGTGAACTGCATCAAATACATTAAATGCACATTTATAAAAAATAGAGGAGACTTTGCCAGATTTTTGGTAGAAATATGAAATTCAACACCTATATTATATATATATATATATATGGGATTGATGCATAGCCATGATGTGATGCATGAATTGTTTTGTTACTAAATTTTTTGACCTTAAATCCATATTTTATGTGTATACTCTATAGAACAATTTAAGTTATTATGAATTTCAGAAAAAGAAAATGACCATTTCATATGTATTTCTACATGAAAGTGTTTGCACATACAAAGTGGCACAAGACTATAAATTTGAAATGAATAGCATTTTCCTAAGTTTTGGGAAAATATGTTATGTGAAAAGATTATGTTTTATCAATATTGAATTTTGTGCACATATTTTACTCATATATGATATACATACAAATTTACAAATAATATCCTTAAAAAATGTATTTATATACTTTTCAAGTAGTCAATTTATTAGTAATTAAGGTTTATTTGGTATTTTATAGGATTAGGGTAGAACTAAGGAAATTACACATTTTTTGTCTTATGAACCCTAAAAAGAAGCTAGTCCATAATCAAAGAAAAAGCATGGGCACACAACTCAATGATCAAGATTGCATGAGTTCAAAGTCTACCAAGGGTGCATATCAATCTTACAGTAGTAAAAACCCCACGTATATGACCACCTTTATCTGGGCAAGTTGAGCTACCACTATCAAAATTGAAGGTGGCAAGATACTGCATGCATGCATGCATTCACCAACCTACAAAGCTTTAACATGAAGGCATGCAAAATCTAGATAGAGTTATATATTTTTCCACTATATCTAAGCTTAGAAGAATTATTGAGGTAGCTAGGAAGGAGAGAAATGGGAGTCTCTCTCACTTTGGGGCTATAACGTGCTATTCTAAGAGGGGGTTCAATGTGAATTGGAGAGAGGGTTAGAAAGAAAGAAGGGGACTTGATTATACGGGATACTTGAGACGCTTTTCACTCAAATCCCTTTGGCTTCACATGTTTTGGGTTTTTTTTCATGGAGTGGACAATCCTTTCTAAGCATCTCTCTCTTTGTCCTTGGTTGCTAGAGGTGTTTCTCTATGATTTGTGGCTTGTCCTGGGTATGCTCCCTTCTCTTTGATGAGGTACACATCAAGAGATAGAGTTGTATGGGCGTGATTGAAGGAGGCTCTTGTACTTTCTTGTTTGGTTTGGAGTGAATCTTAGGAGGGTTTTTGATGAGTGACATGTCTAGTGTGACAACCTGGGTTTTTGAAACACATTTTATAATATATTTTTCAAAGGCAAGGGCGTCCCCTTAGTAAATTTTTTTTTTCGCAAAACAAAGCAGCGGAAATTCTTTTATTTTAAAACTTGTTTTGAAAACCCAAGTCACCACTTCATACATAACATAAGTACAATTTGTGTACAAAATAAAATTTCATTGAAGGAATATGATTTTATTAAACTTCCAGGATCCATCCAGTGGTTCGCAGTACACAACCCATTGTATCCTTACAATACTTATCCAAATACACAATTCAAATTACAAAGTTCTAAATACAATACATGCTCTCTATACAATGTTTCAAGGAATATACCCTTTTTACTTATTCTTCACTAGTTCTTCAAGTCTTGAGCTCCTAAGTCTCCTTCTTTGTATCTGAGATATTGTAAACATTTGAACATTTACAATATCTCAGCCAGCTATGCTTGGTAGGGGATAAGAATGTAAGTTATTGACAGTAGAATCTCAATATTCACTTATCACATAATTCATTCTATCATAAACACATTCATAGACCACTATTATTGATAGAAACATCTCATTTCCTTGTCATTTGTGTTCACTTTTATACATACATAGTATATATGAACAAATCCTTTAAAATTGTAAAAATAATCAATAATCATTTCCATACAAAACTGATCAACTCCTTTCATTATAGGAGATTTATATTTCAGCCAGTTACTATATTGGGATTTTCCCTTCTTGGGAATAATATTGGTAATATACAATTACCTGGCATTTCATCATGCCATCCCTTAAGGCATTTGACTATGCCAATTTCATATGCATCATAATGCAAAATAATCAAGGACTACTATGCTTGCAGTCTGATCCGTACAGCGCGCCCGGATAACTATTCAATAATCCACTTATACCATTCTCAGTGGAAATTACAATATCCATGTCCATATGGGAGGACCATGGCTGTCACAGTGGTGGCCTTCCCATAATTGCCCCACCCGACTTTTAGCCTTTCTTAGGCTTGGTATTCAATATCATCAAGTTTCAGAGAGTGGGTGGCCAAACCCTCTTAACTCTCTTAGCATAGCATCCCCAGGCTTATGCTTGTTTAAAACAAAACCACAAGCCTCCAAGCTTGTATGTAAAATAATACTTATAAATATCAGACTATCTGTCTGTTTAACTAGGGTTGGAATATTTTCTATTTTCCTATTCACTTAGAGTTGTTCTCAATTCTCAACTTAACCATTTAATACTTATTTTCCTCATCATTTGGTTGGATCATATTTCAATTTGAGGTATTTACCTTAATATATTGGTATCATACATGTCAATACTTCAAAACATAAGATCATGTATTAGACATATATCTTCATGTAAAGGCATTCTTAATAATCCACCTACCACAATAAGGTATTCTTACTCCTTGAAATCTGCCATAGTCTCGATCAACATATATTTGTCAAATCATATGTATAATGTTATTTTTCTAATCAAGGGTACATACTACATGGTCTTTTGATCATACTTATGTAGGATAATCTGACTCTTTCTTTCTTGAATATCATGTATCCAAGGGTTTAATATCATCTATACAAATACTATCTATATCATACATAAACAATCTAATCTACATTGGTGTTTCTTTTTCCTTATTGTTTTTTATCATACAAGATCTCATCTTGTTTGATCATCCTTATCTTACTTACTATTTTTATTAGGATTAGATAATTTGCTATCTTTTTATGTTCTTATTATTATTCAACCAATTAGTGTCTTACTTAGCTGAAGATAATTTATTTCTTCATATTACTAGACAACTTCTCCTTATTTCATGATGACTAGTACTTACCAGTTAAAGTCTGCTCAAAAAGTGGTTAATACAACCCTCATGTAAGGAGGCATTTAGACCTCTCTTACGTCAATAGGAGGTGAGGGAAAAGCACTTGGCTCTTGTATACCCCCTATAACCATAATGTTCAGAGTCCACTGGAGTGGTACTAGCTCAACCTTTGACAAGGTTCCTATGAGCTCTTTACCTTAAGTCCCTTCTCTAATTGATTTTAATTAATTTCCATGGATATGCACAATGTCATCCATGGATGTTCATTATTTTCCTACTTTGGGCCGAGGAAATGATAAATCCTTATATTGTCCTACTAACTATAACCCTTATTAAGTCAAAATCATTCATTCATCTTAGTTGTCCATGAATTTCTATATTTCATTAGTTTACATTTTTGGTGATTTATGCCCCTTATATCTTAACAATTACTTAACAATTGAATAAAATTTGACAATAAGTAAATCATCAACTTGAAAGCATAAATCACATATAAGTTTAACAACTATATACTAACATTCTTCCTATGAATGTAACTTAAGCTAGTGAAATAAAACTAACATGATCCTAAGTTATGAAATACATAAAATTGTACTTCTATCTTAATGGAATCATGTTTAAATATCTAATTTACACTAACATGATCCTAAGATAATCAAATATACTAACAAATTAGTCATTTAGGGTATATCATACTAAAATTTAAAGATTACACTATCATGCTTTCTAACGTATAACATAAATCACATTTACACCTTTATGTCCAATAAAAGACAATTAAAACTTAGAACATAAATCACATTTACACTTCTATATCCAATAAAAGACAATTAAGGTAATTATATTAAGATTATTATAAACCTTTAAATATGATCCAACCATTAGATCTTAGGTGTTTTTCTTTAGATCAAGGGTTTTAATTACCTTTAGGGCTTTTAATCCATTAAGATCCAAAAATCATATCCACTTGATTTTGTCACATTTCATCCATGATCTAACTAGATTCCATCATAATATCATCCCTTTAATCCATCCCAAGGATCTGATCATACGTGATCTCATTGATCAAGTGGGTCCCTTTGTATTTTTTTATTTTTATTTTAGGGTTTTTCTACCATAAAGGGTAGATCCCCTATTTTATCCAAGATCTGTCCAAATTAACCATAGATATTACATTATTATATCATCACTAAAATAAATTTCCAAGATCTGATCACCTCAGATCTTGAAGATCTTAGAAATTGGACACTTATTTCCAAAATACAGAAAAATACAAAAATAAATTTTAGAAATATTATGACTTGATTAGAAACTAGACATTACAAGCTTTCCATAGCCTCTTTCTAATCTCAATTTGGAGTTCATATGACTCCACAATCTTAAATTGAAGTTTTCAGCCATTCCTAGGGTCCAGATTTGATCTGGGCCCACTAGAATTAATCTCTCTCAATTGAGGGTCCAAACCTTGTTAGATTTTCTTGAAAATTGTACCTTAGGGGTTTTTGACCCTTCTGGATTGATTGGAAAGCTCAAAATTTTCATCTGAGCTCTCTATCACCATGAATTGAAGGCTATGATATTTACTTTATTTTTACCATTTTTCATTCAAATTAAATTAAAGAAAAATAAAAATTATGCTAAACCATAATAAATATGTATGGGAAGTAGTTCCACTAACCTGATTGGAGAAAAACATATATTGGATGCTCAATTTGAGAGAATTACCGGTTGATGATAATATAGCCCGATTGTCCACCTTTTTGTGATTTTCTATTGTTGGAACCGTTGGATCTTGAAATTGATTTGGGGATTTTGTATATACTGTAGTATATAAGGTTATGGACGGTGGAATTTATCAGATTCTACCTAGAACAGAGTGCCTAATTGAATTTAGGTCTCTTGTTCCACTTAGAAAGAGGAGAGAAAAATAAGAAAAATAGAGATTGGGGAGGGATGAATGAGAATTTGGGGCTGAAACTCCAGGAAAGATTTGGAAATTTTGTGGTTAAGGTTTTAAAAAATTTTGGAAATTTTTGGGACATATTTATAGCCAAATTTGAATTTTTTATCATTTCTTTTAATAAGATATTTTATTACTTTAGAAATTTTTATTACAAGTGCATTCTCCATTCTCCACTACCAGCAATAATGCACTGAGCAATTATTGTTGGTTCTAGAACGTTGGCCCACTTTGTGGGCCCCACTTTTTATGTAAAAAGACACTTTTTGCCCTTTGAACTCAAAAATTGGAGAATAATAGACAATATTTGTCCGAACTCGGAATCGAGCGTACTTAGTGGCATTGGAATCGTATTTCTAAGTACTTCATGAATATTGAGGTCTTATTTCTTAGATATGGAATATGGGTAAAATACCCCCAAATGGAGAAAATTAAGGAATTTTCATTTTAACTCAGAATTGAACGTACTTAATGTTGTTTCGATCAGTTTTATAAGTACATTCATAATTTCTATGTTTTAATTCATGATATAATCTCCATAAAAAGAGAATTTTCAATAACCTAATATTCCAGCCCAGAATTTCTAAAAATTCAAACTTTATTAATTTGCCTTAATAAGTTACAAAAATTCAGGGTCATTACATCTAGGAGGAGATCTTCGATGACTTCTTTTAATTTGGGGAAATTCCTATTCTTTTTTTATTTCTTTGGTCATGTGACGTTTAAAGATTTTGTAACAATAAACGTTCTTGATTCTCTATTAATTTTATTATTATAGTGCTTATATTATGCATGCTTTGTTCTAACCTAGTTTAGAATTTCAATTCAATTTTCTACTATAATTTAGTTTTTGTTTTCTTTTAGCCTACTTTAAAGTTCTTGTACTTGTTTGATTTAGGAGTTAGTTTTGATATAATATCATGGCTTCTTTTATTTACTGGAGATGCTGAGTTAGAATGTTTAGATGTTACTATTCTAGGAGCTTAGTTATTGTTTTTAGTTAGATTTATTCATGTGGTATTTATAATCTACGTCACTTGTTTTAGCTTAGACTTCTAGTAAATTTCAATGCAAGTTTAGCTAGGATTTAGTGACATTTTTATCCACCTTAGGATTATTTTTCAACCTTCCTAATCATGGGTAAAAACTTGGCTAACCTAATCTAAGATTAAGAATTTGTTTACTACTTAGTGTAGAATTTTAAGGATTTTTAGGATGTTTTTCTATTGATTTTAGGATAAATTTTCCTCATGTTTTTTAATACTTATTTCATGCTCATTTTATAGTTAGTGTTCTTGTTAAGTTAAACTTAGATTAATATTTAGGCATTTTTATCTTGTTGTTTACAACATGCTTTTAGACTTGATTTGAAGGTAGCTTTCAAGTTAAATATGAGTAGCTAATTTTATACCTACGGTGAGGATGAAACCATATAAAAGTGTGTAACTTCAGTCATACAGAAGTGATAATTAGATTTAGGAGTTGAGATTATTAATTCATATGATAGGCTATCCAAGGCAGTATATATAATGAGTACTCTATTAATGGAAATTATTAGGTATTTCTCATAGTTTAGGGACTGGTTATGATATATTAATTAGCTTAATGTGTATGAAATCTTAGATAGTTTGTGACTATAAAAAATATAAGATGTTCTTTGAGACATATAAGTTAAGCTAGGCAAGTTATGAAAATTGAGAAAATATAAGATTTAAGGTTTTAACGTGCATATCTTCCATGTTTTTATTTCATTGATGTTATACTAATATGTGAAATGTAAATCTATGGTACTTGTTTATGAGTGGTTATAGTTGTAATGTGGTGGATTTCAAACCCTAGGCTCTTTGATATTTTAAATTTGTTATTCATTTTAGCACAATTGGTAGTTATATCTTCTCATTTGATCAATATTGTTTGGCTTGGTTAGGATAATTTAAGCTAGATTCCAATTAAACATTCAAAATGTCATGATTGAGTTCTTGTGCGATAGAGCTATACTTGCACATCTACATTGCAATAGACCCATGCACTTACAATAATTTTAAGTAAACATCAATTTACATTTGAAAATTGATCTGAATGTTTTCAGAATTATCAAAACTGAAACTATATCGATTGTGATTTTTGACCCTAAAGGGTGCATTTTGATTATGAACTTATAACGATGTCAATAAGTAATGCCTACTATTGTGTTTTTGAACATGCACTAAGTTGCAAATGGAATCACTAGAAATTAGGTGACTTACAATAATTGAGCCTAGACTTGGGGTAAACTATGAGTTCTCATGTTTTGCTATGACTAGGAGGACGTAGACTGGCACCTGGCCTCCAAATTAGATACTTCCTAAAAATAAAGGCTAATAGATGAGAGTATGTATCATGGGATGACTACATGTCAAATTGAGTTGCCTTACCCAAGAGGAGCAGTGTAGACTGTGTGGTATCCACATGCAAAAGTAGGGAGGAGACATTGTTTCTCTCTATGAGCAAAGCAAATAAATAGATAGTATGTGATGTGGACATAGATGATTATGCTGGTCATCCTCGAGGTTAATGAAAATTTCCTATTGGGCTTGTGGCATGACATAGTTACTTAGTGATATGATACAATACAATTGATCTCAAATGTTTTTGTGCATCTTCTAATCATTGAAAATTTTGAACTAATTTGTAAAGCTTAGATTTTAATATTAAATGATTAACTGAATGCATTTGATTCTATATATGCATACATGTGAATGCCTCTATTTTTTACTGGTTTAGGAATTTCCTACTTTGGTGGTTGTACTCAACCCCCAAAACTTTTTTAGATGAAATGTCTGGATAGTGGATCTACAGTGGCACACAGGAGGAATAGAAACAATTGATTAAAAGTATGATAAAGAACAATTTATATTTTAGTTATTTCATTTAGTTGTTAGTTTAACGTTATTGATAGACATGTAATAAGATACTAGGTCTTGTTATATGAATTTATGGTTGAATTAGTCTTTTGAGCTGTGACCAGTGGGTCTTGGTAGTGTTTATGATTTTATGTTATTTTACTTGTGTGTGGAGTTTTGAAAATGACATTGGGCTTGAAGAGTGGATTTGGAATCTATTATGTATTATGTTTCCTAAATGTTTTAAAAAAAAAGGATCTCAAGGATATCTTACTTTCTGAAGCCATAGAGCCAGAAGAGAATGAGCTAATCACATTGTATCAAGCCACCTTTATTGTGCACATGTTAGAATGAGCTCTTGAATCTTTTGATTTTTCTCTGCAAATTCCTTAGAAATTTCCTACGTGGATGTCTTGCCACATTGAATCAAGATATGAATTTGGTAGAGATGAGCACACAAGGATGTTGTTGAATATTCATCTCTTCCTTTTCAAAATCATATCTAGATGTTGTTCTTCTAACATTTAGTCCTCTTTCATAGCCCTTAGAGAGGTTTTAGTTAGAGAAAATTATATGCAATTGTCTGGAGATGATGCCATTAAAGCCCTAAAGGAGCCTACTTAAGTTGTGACATATCATCAAATGAACACTTCTTTATCTATGTGAGGGCTTGGATCGACTAGGGAGTGAGAGGAGACCAACCCACTGTTGATGTCATAACACACCAACCAAGTCATTTTATTGATATCATAAAGACTTTTTAGCATCAAATTATTTTGGTAGTTGAGATCCCTAAGGCTGATCTAGAGATCAAGGACATGCAGCCTTTGGCTAAAATTTACCAGGACAGTAGCATCAAACAACCATAGGCTTTTATCCCCTACTTCTCCCATCATCCCTTTTGGCTAGATGACTTTTGATTATATTTGTCCCAATTATTTGAGGAGAGAATGAATATGTCCTCACTTTTCATGCACAGTGGGACTCTACAAAGGCAATCTATGTGCATTTCATTAGTGACTTAACTAGGGCTTTACTTGTGAAAAAACCAAACTTTCACTAGATGATCCTATAGTCAAAGAAATTGTTGCTTGTAGATGTTGAAGTGTTAGCAACTTGATCTAGAAGCTCACACAAAATTGTGAAAAGATCACTATTATTAAGCTTAAAAATATCCATACATCACTGAACAATTTATATGGCAAGCATTAAGTACTTGAATAAGCTTTGTAGATGATTAAGAAAGAAAGATTGGCTATGGAGCTGAAGGTGGGCAGTTGTTTACTTCTTATTAGTTTCTTACACCCAAGGACTCTTCACTATAGCAGAGGATGAAAGTGATGGAGAAAGAATTATCCAAGGTGAATTGAGCACTTTCCCTAGTTGTCTCAAATAGACTTGTTTAACGGTTGCCTTTATTAAAGCCACTATCAGTGATGATGACAAAAAGATCTCAACTATTGAAGATAAGCTATTCCAAGTGGAGCTAGAGATTAGCAATACTAAAGCACAATGTTGAGTTACAATGCAGCATGTAGATTTCATGAAGATGAAGATTGCGAGCTATTTGACTACCTTGACAAATATTTAGCCATAACCACCCTTCTATTCTCTTAGACATATTTGTGTTTGTTTGATCAAACTTTCTTTTGATAATTTAGTTGTTTTTGGAGATTGATTTTATCTAATTTGTCCTTTTCTCAATGCAATGAACTATGTTTATTAAGCTCTTTGACATTTGGTCTTGTAGTTTATGCTCATATGAATAGGAGTGATTTTTACTACAATGAGAATTAGGTCCTATAGTTTATACTCATATGGATAGGAGTTATTTTATTGCAATGGGATACATTGGGTTTTGTAGTTTGTACTCATATGGATAGGCATAGCTTTTACATCAATGAGGTACAATGGGCGCTGCATTTTATACTTATACGGACAACAGTAGTTTTTACTGCAATGAGATGCATCAAAACCTGCAATTTATACTCATATGAAGAGGAGCACTTTTTTTTCTTTTACATTATGAGAAATATTGATGTGTGGAAGCATGTTCCCTTCACTCTGATAGGCTCCACTACAAAAGACTTTATTAACCACGGGCCCTTCACATTTGGCTACAAATTTACCCTCGGATCACAAATACACCACAATGTGTCTCTTACATGTCAATCCTAAATTGCCTTCTTGAAAATATCACTGTTTCATAGTCTTGGTAAAGCTTATTAACATGTAATCTTGGTTTATTTCTAGGCTCTAGAGTGCTTTGAGATGCTATTCATCTAGAGCATTTAGTTTTGTAAGCAGTATAGAGGTCAAACTCATCTTCGATCAAGTATCATTTTGTTGCTACTTGTAGAAATGCTATTTGCACTTTCAAACGTAGAATAACTTCACTCATGAACACATGGGACTATGGTGTTGCCTTATGGACATTCAATAAGCTCATAACACTTCACCATGTGATTCATACTAATCCTTTGTCTCTTTAAGACTATCTTTAAGAGCTTCTTACATAATGTCTTGTTGAATGCCTCTACAAGTCAATTCCCTCGAGGATTGTAGCTAGTAGAAAAATGATGCTTGATCAAATACTGCGCATGGAAGGTTCCTAAGGCAATATTCTTTAATAGAGTCTCATTATCCTAAATGATTCAGCTTGGAACACTAAAACAACATATGATATGAGTTTAGATGAACTCAATGACATCTTATGCTTTTATTATTTTAATGAGATAGCATGTGCCCACCTGGAAAAGTAATCCATTGTGACCAATATAAAGGAATTCCTAGTAGATGATGTTGGTTTGATTGGCCTAATAATTTTACTTCTAATGTATCACATCACCATGCATCTAACAAACTTTACAACTCTACACAAAAATCATGGCTTGAGTCATCATTGGTGTGAGTAATACCCCTAGTGCTTCAACTACAAATGAAGCTTTTCCTCAACTAGATGTGCCCACAAACCCCAAAGTGAACCTTTTGTAATGCAATCATCGCTTTGTCCTTAGATAAAACTATTAATAGGATACCATCCCAAGATCTCCTGTATAGGATGTTGTTTATCATAGTGAATCCTAGTGACCATTGCCAAACTTACACTGTCTCTTTAGAGGTTAAAGGTAGCCTATCTTTGATGATGTAATCCAACAAGGGGTTGTTGTCAGTTTGATGTTTTTTCCACAACCAAACAATTATCATCCATGTATATCTCTTCTTCATCATTGATTCTTATAACACTCCTCTCTATTAGAAGCTTCTGTTCATTGATAGATATAGCAATCTCATCGCTAGTGAGCATTGAAAAAGACACTACCAAGTTAAACAATGCATCAACTACATAATTGTTTAGATAAGAAATGTGTTGCATAAGCACATATCAAAAAGTGTCTATTAGTTCCCCAGCTCAATTATAGTAAGGAATTAGTTAGGCTTTTTGAAACCCAAAGTTAGGGTTTATTTTGCACCCATGTTTCTAGCCATTTCGAAACCCAAAATTAGGGTTTATTATGCTTCATTATTCAAACACAATTTAATAATCTAAAGATAAAGGGATAAGACCTGCATATGGTATTATGTACATGACATCAACTCCTAAACTTTCCATTCTAGTAGTTCTGTCAAAATACCTCTCCTACGTTCAAAGAGTTCTATCAACATCACCGCCTTGTCTGGAAAGTCAAGGGCCAATGGTGAATCTATAGCCAAAGGTTCTAATGCTAGGAAATCTGCCAAGGCTTGTCCTTTTATGGCTTTTTGTGGTAAATTAGGTAATTTCAAGTTAGCAAGTAGTACTGCCCTTCGAACAAGCTGGCCTTGTCATAAGGTATTTGAGTGGATCAACTTTGGAGATGAGAGTTACTAATTCATATCATAGGTAATGTCTTGGTTTCTAAATTGCAAAGGCTAAGGCTTGGCATATCTTTTCAATAGGTGAGTACCTACTCTTTGCCCCTAGAATGGTTTGACTAATGTAGTATAACATGTTCTCTTTAGCCTGATCAATGTTTTTGGTTAGTAGAGCACCAAAGGAGATTAAAGGTTTTCCTTCAATCAATGTTGTTAAAACTAGCAGATGGAGGATATGAATTTTAATGCTTCTAAAGGTATTTTGGAAGGTTTCATTCCATTTGAATGGAACATTCTTTCTCTTCAAATGGGATAAGGGTTTATAATGCCTTGAAAGCTTAAAAATAAACCTCCTCATATATGTTAATTTTCCTTGAAAGCTCCTTAGTTAGCATAGGTTTCTTGGAGGTTGCATTTCTCATATAGTTTTAATTTTAGTTAGGTCAACCTTTATACCTCAATGTCGCATGAAATTGAGGAACTTTTTGGAGGCAACTCCATATGCACATTTCAATTGGTTCATTTTATGCTAGTGCTGTGTAATGACTCCGAATTTTTGTAAATTATTAAGGAAAATTAATAAAGTTTGAATTTTTAGAAATTCTGGGCTGGAATATTAGGTTATTGAAAATTCTCTTTTTATAGAGATTATATTATAAATTATAAAATAGAAATTATGGATGTACTTGGAAAACTAATCGAAACAACACTAAGTACGTTCAATTCTGAGTTAAAATGAAAATTCCTTAATTTTTCCATTTGGGGGTAAAATGGTAATTTTACCCATATCCCATATCCAAGAAATAAGACCTCAATATTCATGAAGTACTTAGAAATACGATTCCAACGCCACTAAGTACGCTCGATTCTGAGTTCGGATAAATATAGCCTATTATTCTCCAATTTTGGAGTTAAAAAGGGCAAAAAGGTCTTTTCACATAAAAGTGGGCCAACGTTCTAGAAGCACCAATAATTGCTCAGTGCATTATTGCTGGTAGTGGAGATTGTAGTGGGAATGGAGAATGCATTAGTAATTAAAAATTCTAAAGTAATAAAATATCTTATCAAAAGAAATGATAAAAAATTCAAATTTGGCTATAAATATGTCCCAAAAATTTTCACAACCTCAACCACGAAATTTCCAAATCTTCCCTGGAATTTCAGCCCCAAATTCCCCTTCATCCCTTCCCAAACTCTCTTTTCCTTATTTCTCTCTCCTCTTTCTAATTGGAACAAGAGACCTAAATTCAATTAGGCACTCCGTTCCAGGACGAATCTCATCAATTCCACCATCCATAACATCCTATACTACAGTATATACAAAATCCCCAAATCAATTTCAAGATCCAACGGTTCCAACAACAGAAAATCACAAAAAGGTGGATAATCGGGCTATATTATCATCAACTGGTAATTCTCTCAAATTGGGCATCAATTATATTGTTTTTCTCCAATCAGGTAGGTGGAACTACTTCCCATTCATATTTATTACGTTTTAGTGTAATTTTTATTTTTCTGTAATTTAATTTGAATGAAAAATGGTAAAAATAAAGTAAATACCAGCCCCTTCAATTTATGGTGATAGAGAGCTCAGATGGAAATTCTGAGTTTCCACTCAATCCAGAAGGGTCAAAAACCCCTAGGGTAAAATTTTCAAGAAAATCTAACAAGGTTTGGACCCTCAATTGAGAGAGATTAATTCTGGTGGGCCCAGATCAAATCTGGACCCTAGGAATGGCTGAAAACTTCAATTTAAGATTGTGGAGTCATATGAACTCCAAATTGAGATAAGAAAGAAGCTATGGAAAGCTTGTAATGTCTAGTTTCTAATGCAGGCATAATATTTTTAAAATTTATTTCTGTATTTTTCTGTATTTTGGAAATAAGTGTCCAATTTCTAAGATCTTCAAGATCTGAGGTGATCAGATCTTGGAAATTTATTTTAGTGATGATATAATAATATAATAAAGTAATATCTATGGTTAATTTGGACATATCTTGGATAAAATAAGGGATCTACCCTTTATGGTAAAAAAACCCTAAAATAAAAATAAAAAAATACAAAGGGACCCACTTGATCAATGAGATCAAGTATGATCAGATCCTTGGGATGGATTAATGGGATGATATTATGATGGAATCCAGTTAGATCATTGATGAAATGTGACAAAATCAAGTGGATATGATTTTTGGATCTTAATGGATTAAAAGCCCTAAAGGTAATTAAAACCCTTGATCTAAAGGAAAACACCCAAGATCTAATGGTTGGATCATATTTAAAGGTTTATAATAATCTTAATAAAATTAGTTTAATTGTCTTTTATTGGATATAGAAGTGTAAATGTGATTTATGTTTTAAGTTTTAATTGTCTTTTATTGGATATAGAAGTGTAAATGTGATTTATGTTCTAAGTTAGAAAGCATGATAGTGTAATCTTTAAATTTTAGTATGATATGCCCTAAATGAGTAATTAGTTAGTAGATTTGATTATCTTAGGATCATGTTAGTGTAAATTAGGATTTAAACATGATTTCATTGTGATAAAAGATGTGTTTCATAACTTATGATCATGTTAGTTTTATTTCACTAGCTAAAGTTACATTCATAGGAAGAATGTTAGTATATAGTTGTTAAACTTATATTTGATTTATGCTTTCAAGTTTATGATTTACTTATTGTCAAATTTTATTCAATTGTTAAGTAATTGTTAAGATATAAGGAGCATAAATCACCAAAAATGTAAACTAATGAAATATAGAAATTCATGGACAACTAAGATGAATGAATGATTTTGACTTAGTAAGGGCTATAGTTAGTAGGACAATATAAGGAATGATTTATCATTTCCTTGGCCCAAATTAGGAAAATAATGAACATCCATGGATGACATTGTGCATATCCATGGAAATTAATTAAAATCAATTAGAGAAGGGACTTAAGGTAAAGAGCTCATAGGAACCTTGTCAAAGGTTGAGCTAGTACCACTCCAGTGGACTCTGAACATTGTGGTTATAGGGGGTATACAAGAGCCAAGTGCTTTTCCCTCACCTCCCATTGACGTAAGAAAGGTCTAAACGCCTCCTTACATGAGGGTTGTATTAACCACTTTTTGAGCAGACTTTAACTGGTAAGTACTGGTCATCCTGAAATAAGGAGGAGTTGTCTAATGATAGGAAGAAATAAATTATCTTCAACCAAGTAAGACACTAACTGGTTTAATAATAATAAGAACATAAAAAGATAGCAAATTATCTAATCCTAATAAAAATAGTAAGTGAGATAAGGATGATCAAACAAGATGAGATCTTGTATGATAAAAAACAATAAGGAAAAAGAAACATCAATGTAAATTAGATTGTTATGTATGATATAGATAGTATTTGTATAGATGATATTAAACCCATGGATATAGGATATTCAAGGAAGAAAGATTCAGATCATCCTACATAAGGATGATCAAAAGACCATGTAGTATGTACCCTTGATTAGAAAAATGACATTATACATATGATTTGACAGATATATGTTGATCGAGACTATGGCAGATTTCAAGGAGTAAGAATACCTTATTGAGGTAGGTGGATTATTAAGAATGCCTTTACATGAAGATACATGTCTAATACATGATCTTATGTTTTGAAGTATTGACATGTATGATACCAATATATTAAGGTAAATACCTCAAATTGAAATATGATCCAACCAAATGATGAGGAAAATAAGTATTAAATGGTCAAGTTGAGAATTGAAAACAACCCTAAGTGAATAGGAAAGTAGAAAATATTCCAGTCTTAGATAAACAGACAGATAGTCTGATATGTATAAGTATTATTTTACATATAAGCTTGGAGGCTTGTCGTTTTATTTTAAACAGGCATAGGCCTGGGGATGCTATGCTAGAAGAGTTAAGAGGGTTTGGCCACCCACTCTCTCAAACTTGATGATATTGAATACCAAGCCTAAGAAAGGCTAAAAGTCGGGTGGGGCATTTATGGGAAGGCCACCACTGTGACAACCATGGTCCTCCCATATGGACATGGATATTGTAATTTCCACTGAGAATGGTATAAGTGGATTATTGAACAGTTATCCGGGCGCGCTGTACGGATCAGACTGCAAGCATAGTAGTCCTTGATTATTTTTCACTATGATGCATATGAAATTGGCATAGTGAAATGCCTTAAGGGATGGCATGATGAAATGTTAGGTAATTGTATATTACCAATATTTTTCCCAAGAAGGGAAATTCCCTGTATAGTAACTGGCTGAGATACAAATCTCTTATAATGAAAAGAGTTGATCAGCTTTGTATAGAAATGGTGCTTGATTATTTTTACATTTTTAATGGATTTGTCCTTATACAATATGTATGTATAAAGGTGAACACAAATGACAAGGAAATGAGATGTCCTTATAACTAATAGTTATTAATGAATGTGTTTATGATAGAATGAATTATGGGATACTTGAATATTGAGATTATACTGTCAATAACTTACATTCTTATCCCCTACCAAGCATAGCTTGCAGAGATATTGTAAATGTTCGAATGTTTACAATATCTCAGATACAGAGAAGGAGACTTAGGAGCTCAAGATTTGAAGAACAATTGAAGAATAAGTAATCGGGGTATATCCCTTGAAACATTGTATTAGAACATGTATTGAATTTTGAACTTTGTAATTTGGATTGTATATTTGGACAAGTATTGTAAGGATACAATGGGCTGTGTACTGTGAACCACTGGATGGATCCTGAAGTTTAATAAAAGTATATTCCTTCAATGTAATTTTATCTTATACAAAATTCTACTTATGTTATGTATGAGGTGGTGACTTAGGTTTTACAAAACAAATTCTAAAGAAAAGAATTTCCGCTGCTTTGGTTTGCGAAAATTTTTTACTCTAAGGGCCCTATCTTTACAAAATGTATTATAAAATGTGTTATAAAAACCTGGGTCGCCACATGCTGATTGAGCTTTTAAATGACATGGACAGTGCAAATACATGGGAGATAGGTCACTTAGATGTGACTCTCGATCCTTAGTTTTTTCTATAAGGTCATCCATGTAGCACTTCACTTTATCATGTAACATTTTATCAAAAAATGGTGTTGTGACATGCTAATAAGTGTGCCCAACATTTTTCAAGTCAAAGGGCATAACTATATGACAAAAGATCCCCTTTGGGGTACAAACTATGACATATTCCTCATCCTTAGAGTTCATCCATATTGGATTATACTCAAATGATTAATCCATAAAGAAGAGGGCCTCATAACCTACAGTTACATCAATCACTATTATGGCCAATGGGAAATGGTCAATAGGATAGGCTACATTCAAATCCTTGAGGTTAATGTAGACATGAATATGTCCATTCTTCTTCTTCACAGGCATGATGTTAATGATCCATCTTCGATATTGTACTTCTTGTATGAACCAAATTTAATGAGCTTATTAACTTTAGCTTCTATCTATGGAATCAATTTTTCCCAAAAACATTGGTGTGGTTCTTTAATTAATATTCTAGAAAGGAATTGATAACTGATGAGTAGCAACCCTTGGGTCAAGTCCTAGGATGTCCTTATATGTCCATGTGAACACATCCTTATTTTCTATCAAAAAGTCTAGGACAAGTGCTGCATTAAGAAACATTAAATGAGGGTTTATAGACTCATAAATATTACATATAATATCCTCATATTTAGTAGTTTTAACCCTAGATTTAGTTTAAATGTCACTAATTAGAGTTTATTTCATATTTTGTAAGAGCAAATTCACTATTCGAGAATTATCATGGGCCCATATGTCATAAACCATGAAGTTCAGAAGTTTAGAATGCCAATACGGTGTCATTATCATATTCAAAGCAGTAAAAAATCCCACGCATGCAACCAACCTTATCATTCAAATGAGGTTGTCACTACCAAAAGATAGGGTGGCAAACTTCCCATGATGCATGCATGCATTATACCACCTTTGGGGAGCTTCTAGGTGAAGCTTGAATGCTATGCAAAGGTGTCACACATTGATTCTATATCCATGAGCAACCACTCAAAGACAAGGGCATGCATAAAGACTTCTTCCACTCACTCTTTCTCCTACTTGATTCAATAACAGGACCCATCATGGGAGTCCACGATTTGGCCATGCATGAGGATGTGCTACACCTTGTAAAATATGATTTACATGAGAAAATATAGGAGAATCATAGGTGAAAAATGTGTAGTGGAAAGATAACATTTAATAGAAATCTACGGCCTATATTCATCCATAATTTTGAAGAAAAAATGACCGAGATTTACCCTAACTTAGGGCTATCCTAAATCATCCAATGAGAAATGACATATGCTGGGGTGGACTAGTACGAAAGAGCAATGCAAGAAAGTGAAGCCTAGTATCCTATATGTGGAGAAATTTTTGGTGCACTGGGGAGAGAATTAAGGAAGCAAAAATGTGTCTTGCTAAAGAAGGGAAAGGAGTGAAAAATGTGTTTATGCCTAAAACCATCAAGGGAATACTATCCATCCATTATGGGATGAAACATGATCTTAAGGATGGAAAATAATGGGAAATAAAGAGGAGAAGCATCTCACAACCCTAGCCCCCATCCTCATAAGCATTTCAACATGAACAATATAACATGTGATGATTTTACTTTCTGCATTCTAGTATTCAACATCTTAGAGTGGAAAGAAAGCAGTGGAGAAAATATAGGAGCTTGGACATGATCTATAAGAGAATAGGTAAGATGGAGACAAGAGGAAGTTATCCTAGAAGGAAACCTCCATCCATGCAAAGCATTCAAAGTGGAGAATAGGTGGGATTCTAATTTCTTTATGTGTATGCCATCTTTTGATTCTGGTAATACTTTGTAGCATTTTAAATTTGAAGTAGTGAAATTGCTTTCTTTGTGTTAGTTAGTACCTTTCCATTAGTTATTTGTTACTTGATATTTGCTTTAAGTTGATGTTTAATGCTTTCCTTTAGTTTAGGTTATTGCTAGCTTTTAGTAGTTGTTAGTAGTAGTTATAGATTTAGATATTAATGTAATGTTTTGTATAGTTCGGAATTAGTATGGTAGTCTAATTTTCACTCTAGGATTAGGATGAAATTACATTAGGTTTAGGTATATTTACTTTAGGTAATTTGAGGTTTTAAATATGCTTAATTATCATCTTTAGGACTAGTGAATTAACTTATATAATTAGTGTTCTCCTCAAATCGAGATATTAGTATTGTTAGGTTAATTAATTTGTTATTGAAAATCTCTGATAATCTTTGCCCTAAAAAGATAGGTTATACTTTTAATGAAATACTAAATTAGGCAAAATCCTAAAATTGAGAAAACCTATAGTTAGGGATTTTCAGTGATAATATCTTATGTGTTTCTAATTCTTTACGGTTTTTGTAACATGTCACTATAACACATGAGACTTTTAAAGTTAGTTAACAACAGTAATAAACGTTAGTTAAAAAACTGATTTCCACCAAGCGAACTTGGAAAATTGGTAAGAAAAGAAGTTGGGAGAAAACTGACTTTAAAATTCAAGAATTTCGAAGAAGTATTGAACTTTTAAAGTCAGTTTCTAGAATTTTGACTTTAAAAGTATGGAATTTTTAAAGTCGGATTGAAAATTTCAACTTTAAAAGTTCCTTCTTCTTTTTTGTTTTGTTTGCATTGCAATCACTACCTGCATTTCTACATACATTCAATGTACCACCTGCTACATTGTTCTTAATCTTTAAACACATGAAAAAGGAACATAAATTCACATCCACATTAGGTGTAAAACATCTAAGTTCATCATTGTAATATCCTCATATTTTAAATCCTAAATTAGTAATAAATTAAATTAATTAAATTAAAAATTGTATGCCTAGAATTTGGTTTTGAAAATCTAAAAACTAGAAAGTACACATTGATAGGAATTGAATGATATAAAGAACGCAGAAAATGGAGCTCAAATGGAGAAGTTATGAACCGTTAAAGATAGAAGAGCATTTTAGTAATTTTAAGAGACCCAAAATGCATGGGCCGTTTTGATAACAGCACCCCCTATCAGATCAAGGTATGAACGTTAGATATACATAAAAACAAATAGATGAACATGAGATAGGACTAATTTATAACAAGTAAAGTTGGGATTAAGGGCCAAATCATAAATAAAGATCTTAGAGAATGATCTAATGGTTGGATCACCATAGATTTCACTATGACGAAATAAATAACACAAAATAGTACTGTGATATTAACAAGTACATCTGTGCGTGCAAGTTAAGAGGATTACATGCTTGAATTGGGTGATCTAACATTGAGGTAGGTGATGACATTTAATGTTATGTTTTAATTTAAAAACCTTGCATTATCATAGCATCATGGTTGATTGTGATTTATTTACACTTGTTTATTTATTCTGTGATTTTGTGAAACTCAAAGTTTTATGCTATGATCGATATTTGATTTCAATAATGTATTGAATGGGTTTATGATTGATTGTTTTATGAGATTAATACCACATATCTTATATATGATTAGTAATTATGTTTCTTTATTGCACCATTGAAACTGATGGGTTTTCATAAGGATGATAGTGGAGGCTTGGTGGCTAGTCCTTTGAGAGGCTAACCCTGGGATGAGAGGCATGCCTTAGGGATTGTGAGCCACGAGTGCTCCTGTTTTTTTTTAGATACACAATTTTCATGTTTTGTGATTTATGATGGGTGCTCTCACTTGGTGGATGTCATGCTAGGAGGGAGTAGGGTTGGCCACCCACCCTCCAAAATTGTGATATGATTGTGATGTGATAGATACCTACCCACAAATGGCTTTGGGTAGGGGTTTGGTAACATGTATAGTCCACACTACCAATCTGGGCCTTTTCATGGGGACGAACGTTAAGTCTCCTGTTATGGTGTTGACAAGGAGTGACGGTGGTTGAGACCCTGGAGGGGTTGCCATTGTGGCATGACTATCCATACTCTTATTTTGTGTACTTGTATGATGAGCATGGAGATGTTATTATATGCCTGAGTGTGACAACACTCAGAGGTTTGATATGAGTACTCATGATCTGTGATACAAGTGTATAGGACACTCGTGGGACCCACGTACCTTGAGGTTCCCTATTGTTATTGCATGCTCATTTATATTAGATCATATCATGTTTTAAATCCACAAGATGCATGTCTTATCGTACATGATGTTTTGAGATTTTATTGGCATTGCTTATCATAATTATATTTTCATGGATAATTGATCTAATCATTATATCAGTACTGTTATTCGATTTTGTTCCATTGTTATTACATTAAATGTCGATGTACCTACGCAAGCAATAGCTTGCTGAGGCATTGCTTTGTTTTGGAATGGCTTTGGCGCGGCAATAGGAAGGGCAAGACCATTGAGAGACTGTGATAGTAGTGGGAGATTACTTTACTTGGATTGATAGTGTAATGACCCCAATTTTTGTAATATTAAAATCCCATGAAAAGTTCAATTTTGAAGATAAGGGCATTTTAGTTATTTCACTATTCACCTTGACTGAACCGAGGAATTTGATCCTAAAAATGGTTCCATTAGATGCGTCTCAGAAAAAGGAATCCAACGAGACCAAAATCACCAAAAACGGAGTTAAAATGAGCAAGTTATGGCCCTTTGAAGTTCAGGGGCAAAACTATAAATTTTACAAAAACGGTTTAACCTGCAAAACACAGGGGCCCGTTTTGATATGGGCACCCCTTCATCTTTAACCTCTAGAGGGTTCTAGAACAGCGGTGATTGGAGGAGAAATCACCGCCATTCTGGAGGTTTCTCCACTGCCATTCAAAGGCGGTGAGAGCCCCCTCCAGAACCCTCTCTTAGCTCTATAAATAGAGCTCTTGGGTGCCTCTAATGGCAGCCCAAAACATTGGAGAAAACCAGTTGTGGAGTAGTGACCTAGAGGGGAAAACAAGGAGAAAAACTTAGCAACGAGCCAAGTACGTCCGAGATCGCTCAAAACCCATCTCCACCATAGTTCCAGGAATGATTTTCCTAGGTTTTTGCATGAAAACCATGCAAAACGGAGCCCAGGAGAGCCACCAAGGACCCAGGGACATCCCCTGGGTCGCACTGGTTCGACAGGGGTCGAACCAAGGTGTCCTGAGGATGCCCCAGTTCCCCAACGAGCCGGACGTTCCAGTCGGAACGTCCCACGTCGACTTCCGTTTGAAAAACCAAACGGGCGCGTCCAGGGATGCGCCTGCAAAAGAGAGGAGTGGCGGGAAAACCCGGCGAGTCTGCAGACGCGCCCGCTGAGGTACATGCCGCGACGCGCAGTGTGCTAGTGCTGCCGGTTCTTTTCGTTCCTTAAGGAAGCCAGGGCGCACGACGCAGTCTCGCAGCGCCCTAGCATTCCGTTTTTTTCATTCTTAAGACTCTATGTACATACGACACTAAAATGCTTATAACTTGAGATATAGAGCTCCGATTTAGGCGCCGCAAAAGGCATTGTGTCCATGTCGATGACGCGGACACATCCAAACTATAAAATCCCTAATCAAGGCCCAATCAAAGGTGGGCATGACCCTTAGAATAGGATGGTGGTGCGTGGCCACTAGAACTTTGGAAAACTAAGGATACCAAGGCCCAATTAGGACCTTAGGACACCCATAGGCATAGGGATGGACCCATAATGCCTAAGTAATAAGACCAATTACTCTAAAACCCATGAAAGATAGGCCAAACTAACCTTGATTCTCCAAACCATGATCAGGAGCGTCCGAGGACAAAAGGGTTAGCATGACCTAGCCAGGTAGGTGCTCTATCACTATTAGATTCTTTTAAAAGAACTATTATTGTTTTGAGAACATATGTTTTAAATATATGACTTGATTTGCATGACTTAATTCAGCATGCATGATAAATGCTTTGTACATAGCCATGTTTTGTAAATGATTGCATATACATTATGCACATATATGTTTTGCAAACAAGTGCATACATTGCATGATTTAAGTACTTGCAAAGATTGCATGTCCTTGAGGGTTGCCAAAAGATGCTGGAGTGCCGAGGGCCAGGCAGTTGTGAGGGACCCAAAGAGGACAGGTTTTAAAAAGAGGTTTTGGCTTATTTAATCTTATGTGATTTGGGCAAGTAAGCCCGTGGGTGTTATGCCGAGGGGTCTGGGTTGGCCACCCGGCCTCTACCGCTATTAGGTGGATGGGTACCACGCCCAAAAATAGGCAAGTCCCTACGTCGACTGCATGTGGTACAGGGGGCTACCACTAGTGTCATGGCACTGGGTCGACGTGTCATAGGCCCCGTGGAGGCTATGACCGAGTGTCCTCAAGTACCCGGGGACCACACGGCGAGGAGGTCGTGGGCATAGTGGACCCTATGGTTTGATAATTTATGTGCATTGCATATGGCATGATATGAGGTTGGTCGACCATACCATACTAGAGATCCATGAGTTGGATTCCATGAAGCATTTTATGCATATCATGATGTTATGATATATATGTATATGATACTTTCGATTTTGGATTATATGATCCTTTAAGTCGTTAGTATTTCAGTTTGACAATGGATTTTGATGTCGATATTGAACTTGAGTATTCAGACATGCACCTGTTTTGGAAAGAGCATATGATTTTAAAACATCGCATGCATTATAAAACTAGTAGTGATAGACTCTTACTGAGTATAGTATATACTCACCCTATCCTTAACATTTTTCAGGATAGTTCCACTCATAAATAGAAGACGTCTCAAGAGATATTAGTGCTACGAGCAAGTGAATCAAAAAGAAGAAAGTTATACATGTAAGTAAACTCTCAACCCTTTGGACATGAAGTTGTATTTAATTACAGTTGGGCTGTGTCTTTGATTTGGAAAGACCTGGGGAAAAATATTTATGATTTCTGAAGTTTTTCAAAAAAACTACTTTGGTTCTTGTGAAGGCAAATGACACTCGGGGTTTTCAAAAATGAGTTTAAAACTAAAGGTTTTCCACTGCATTGCATGGTTTTTATAGAATGGTTTTCAAATAGGGATGCATCCCGCCTTAGGAAATTAGGTATTGCATTTAAAAATGCATGAGAAAACCCAGGCCGTCACAGATAGACAGTGACGTTAGTTAATAAACAAACTACTATTTGAATTTTCTTTATGGATTGTATACTTTTATTGTATGGAATTGATTATAACAGTTATACATATGATGGGCATTGATTTGAGTATGGTGGGATGTTATGATGGATAGACCCTGGGCCACATTATTGTGTTTTGGATATTTAGTGTTTTGAAAATAAAGACGTAGATGATTTTAATGTTGGTTTTGATATGTGTATTGTCTCAAATGTATTACCATGTATATATATTTATATGTTAAATCATGGTCGTGATGTTTTGGAAAAAGGAAATAACACCCGAAGGTTTTTAGTAAATATATTAATAAAATAATTAAAGGAATCTTTTATTTTGGGATCCCGACTATGACTATTATTATTATTATAAAAAAATGTCATAAAAACCCAGGGTGTCACAATCATCCATCCACATCTATCTTGAAAAGACTTGATAAAAGAAAACGTAACACATTCACTACAACCTCCATATTCACTTCATTTACATGTACAAGTCTATGCACATATACTGATATACTTCCACACTCTAGGTTCCTCTCATTCATGCCATAAAATATATATACTTCAACAAAAACAATGAAAACTAGAAGAATGTAGGCATATCAATGAAGTGCAACCTCCACATTCACTTCATTTACAAGCCCATACACACATATCTATTTAATTTCATCCTCCAAGTTCCCCTCATTCTTCCCATAAAATATATATACCTTGGGGAAAATAATGAAAACTAGAAGAACACATGCATGTCAATGAAAATGCAACCTTCGGATTTACTTCATTTACAAGTCCATACCCACACACCCATTTACTTCCACTCTCCAAGTTCCCCTCATTCATCCCATAATATATATATATATATATATATAATAAAAATAATGAAAACTAGAAGAACACATGCATATCAATGAAAAGAATATTTTATTAGTGGATAAGGCAATTTACATTCATGTAGTTATTCATATTGTTCTAATTAAAGCTCATTTTATACTCAGCACATTTGCTTCGTATTTCATTAAGGTTTGCTATGGAGTAACTCTTGTTTGCTCGCTCAGAAAGTACAATAATTCAACATAACATAATTAATTCAGTTGGCACATTCTTTTAAGCTGGAATCCATCAAAAATTATAAAAATATATAAGATTATGACTAGTAGAAAGTGTCTTAGCTTTCTTAATTGAGAGACACCAATGCCATTGATTACTAAGGTCCTCATGTATCTCAACACATAGTATCTGCACCCAATCAAATTGTTGTATAAGGCATTGTGCAATAAGAAAAATAAAAAGGATCAATAAATACCATTTTAATATTATAAGTTTAGTCATAATATAAAGTAGTTAAATATTTTCTATACCTTGACAGTCTTCCAAATGAGTTTCAGTTGTTACACAGTCTCGATCACAATAGCTCATGTTAACCATACTCTACAAATTTATATTCCAAATGCTTTAGATACGAATAAAAAATTACTTATCTATACACAATACATGAAAATTCGAGGTCAAGAAATTCATAAAGTACATCCTTAACCTCAAAAATGCTCATTGCATCATTCAAGAAGTTGAATAAAAGAAATAATTAGTGTCTACCATGAAAAAATAGCATATAATGTCAAGTATTTTATGAGTAGATATTTGCATATACCCATGTAGGAGACGATTTGAGTGTGTGCTCTAGTTGATCCCATTGGAAAACTAGTAATGAGTCATCTTCCATAAGTGGCACTTCAACAACGACATTAGCAAGAACTCTATCCTTGATCCATATGAGGTTGATTTCCTTATCTTCATTGATGAGACTGTAGTGTAACCTTAGGGATCAAGGCATATCAAGTGGGACTTCCATGCAATCTTTAGATGGCTACTATAAAAGTTGTAGAGAATTTTAGTCAATTAATATTGACATTCAATTTTATGATGAAATAAACATAAATAATAGTGTAGGTTCCACTAGTACGACAATAGTTGATGGTACAAGGGTGGGTAAACTCAAGGGCACTTTCTACTACTAATTAACCTTAGATACAGTTAATAAACAATTAAATTGAAGGCTCTAACTAAAAATTGTTGTTGAGGAAGGTAGTATGAAAAGACGTATATTGTAGAGTAGATGGGAATGAAAAATTCCTCCAACTAAGTGATGTGGTATGCAATTGCCTGCCTAACAGTTATAATATTTTCCATTTTTAAAGGAAATGGTTGGTTGGTATTAGCATTTAAAGCTATGATAATGAACATGTGCTTAGTATGTGGAGGCATACTAATTCTCCTCAAAATGGTTGATTTATGCTCATAGCATAAACCAACTGTGACAATGCTTTGATGGGTATTCAATGCCAATAGGAATTGACCCACCTACAAATAAAAAATACACCATAAATTAGAGAGGTTGATATAGGAGAATTAAATAAGGATAATGAAAAAGTTTTGGTGTTTATGTATATACCTCCTTGGAAAGAGTTTCTCTTTCAAAGGGAGTAGGTTGTGCTTCATGAACTTCTTATGTCACATCTCCTTATAGGCCTCCTCATCTTCAATTGTAGGTTTTTTTTCCTGGATATCCTACACAATTTTATTAGGAGGACATGATCAGTTCAATTAATTAATTGTATAAAATTGAACATAGTCAAGGGTAGATAGGAGGAACCACTTACAATCCATGAAGCAACTTTTATTGTAGCTTCATTTATAAACATTTGGGCATTACAACCACCAAATACACCATCTTGTAGAGGAGCATGTGGTCAATGGGATTCGTAGTCCTAGATTTCTTTTGATACATCAAGCAAGACACCATAGTTAAGTAATGAAACATATATAACTATAGTATAATTTGAAAGGAATAAACTATCATAATACTTGCTTCACATTCTTCCAAACGAAGCATAGCCCAACCTAGAGAAGTGGTGTTGCATATTGATTTCATGCACCTTTCTTCCTCTCATACTCTTTGCTTGCACACTTGTATGTACGTAATCATATGCTATATATAATTAAGTAAATGAAACATTGTTTTAACACATACCTCAAATTCATTGGATGTGTGGTCCTTTGCAAATTTATTCCATACGTCTTGGTCAATGACGTTAGAATAAATGGAAGGCTTTGTGTATAGCCTCGACAAATCATTGACATGTAGAGTTATGTAATTGCGAACAAGGTAGTTCTTTCATTTTCTCCATTGTTCACTAGCTCCTTGTAAAGTAAGCATCTTCTTATGCTCAAGTACCTCAAAGGTAGTCTACAAATGAAAAGCATGTTACTACATTTGAAAATAAGAAGATAATGTATGTTATAAATTACACAATATATAATGTTTTTACATAATTTCCCCATTACCCACATTGAATCTTTTATTGTTGTTGGCACACATCTCCAATTATCAATCATGATAAGTACCATGCTTCTTACCATGGAGCAAAGAAAACTACTATAAGATGTTGCACTCTCACCTATCTCTTGCCCCTTACTATTGTACTAGAAAGTTTCTTTGATTCCCTTAAACTTTCTCTTGATAACCTTTTCAATAGTTGTTCGCCCTCTACCCTTACTCTTTTGAGTGCTACTGAGGTTGGTCTCTTGTTCATGTTCTTGATGTTGTTCATATTCTTGATGTTGATGTTGTTCACGTTCCATCTTTACTACAAATAAGAACATAATGATATCAAAATAATGAAATCAAATAGTCCATATAATGCATTTAAAGGACAAAAGTAGAAGAAAACATAAGAAACATGCTTTCTTGAGTGCAAAGGTGGCATTAATCGATGAATTTGCAGTGGTATTTAAATGGACTTGATGGCATAGACATCAACTATTCATTTTGATTTTCAATCTAACAGAAATAGAGTATATATATATATATATATATATAAATAAATTACCTATGTATTTATGTAAACATTTTATGGATATAATGAAAAAGCACGCAACAAAATAAAAAAACTTGTGACCTTACCTCTTCAACACAAATAAAAACAAGCTCAAAATGATTGATGATAAAGATAAGTTCCAATATCCTACAACCTTAATGCAAAATCATGAACATGATTAAAATAATCCCTAATAGAAACTTGAGACAAAATAAATAAAGTAAGAAAAAATAAATGCAAAACTCACCAAAGCCTCTAAAAATATCTTAAACCTGAAGCATATACACTTAGTCCATAGCCTAGTATCTATTCATCATTTAGTTTTGTATGCTCATCACTTTCCTAGATTGCATGGTAATTTCTATTTTTGGATAGTTTCTAATTTTAGTTTTACATGCATAGCACTAAGTTTTTATGCACTCTACACTTTGGTTCTAGCATAGTAAGCATCATAGAGCATTGTCCTAGTTTAGAATGTCTTCATCATTTTAGTTTTTCTTGTTTTAGAACTTTCCTAACTTAGAAGTATGCTAGTTTCTAATTTTAAAATGTCATACATAGATCTTAGAATCTTTATTTTTAGCTTTTGTTAACTTTCCATCTTTCTTTACATACATCTTAGGACCACTTTAGGAACTCAATGTATGATAGATTTCTAGATTTAGCACTTTCTTAAATTAGAAGCATGGTACTTTCTATTTTTAATCTCATGTTTAGCTTAGACCTACTATCTTTCTTTCCACTCATTCTAGGATCACTTTAGGACTACATACATGTTGGTATTTAGATGGAGCAGGCATCATCCACTTAGTTTTCACTTATAGTCATTCCATGAATATCCACCATTGCATGCACCCACCATCCTCCCATCTTTATCACACTCACACCCATGCTTAGTTGCACACACTCTTTTCCATAGCATTAGACATCCATATCTCACTCATTTCTTAGTTGTCCATGCCTTTACTTCCATCTACTCACCCTCATTTTGTCTTTTGTGGAAATTAAGGAAACTTCCTAATTCCAATAAAGGTATGAATCAGCATGTTAAATTAAATAACTAGAAGATAACAAGGATATTTAAAAGAGTATGTTTTCCAAACTAAAGCCAAACTGTATTCATCATCCATACATTTGGTGAATAGAAATGCTCACAATATTAAGTTAGGAGAATCTAGTATAACAAATTCTCAGATACCAATTTCTTAAGCTCATATAACTCCACCTAGGTGTCAAAACCAAAGAAGAGAAGACAAAAATGATATAATTGGAAAGTAAATTGCAAAAACAAGCATAGATCCCTTACACCAAACAATAGAAATACTTAATACAAACCAAGGACCAGATCATTTACACCTATCATGAGGAACTGGAGGTTGTTATGGGCTAAACAACGGGGGTCAAAACAATGGCTATTGTTATGAAAAGTTCATGAGGAACTAGATTACATCTATGATGGATGAAGAGGCAACAACCTTTAGCTCATTCATGGAAGGGCAATGATCTTACACATGAAAAATACATGTGCTAATTAAAGGTATTCAATATCAAGAACTGCATTTTCTATTTATAAGGTTCAAATGAGTTTGAATGTGAAAATTAGGACATAGTTGTACAACAAGGCAATAGAGATTAAAGTGATAATTGTGTAACTTCTACAATGGAATGTCAATAAATAGAAGTTGAGAAGGTATCTACCTCAGATAAGTACTAACACTTGCTTATTTTACTTGCATAGTAAGTGGATCTCAAATGTATCCTTTGAAAATCAACTATAGATATCTAAACTTAGAAACTTCTCAATGTAGAAGCAATTAATGTTAGTTTCATCAAGACTTCACCTTTTAGACCTAGTTAAACTAAAGCAAAAGAAATTTCATCAATTAGTACAAGGACTCCTTTAGAAACTAGTCAAACTAAAGCAACATTCATTTCTTCAACTAGTGAAAGGATAAATTTTGATTTTACAAAACCAAGAAGTAAGAAGATCAACAAGGTAAAAAAAAAGAAAAGGACTTTAATTGAAGTGTTCTTAATAGAAGATGATCCTCCTACATTCATAGAAAGAAGGATTCTGCATGATGCAACATTAAAAAAAGAATAAATAAATGATAAATACATGGTAAAAGTTGATGCAATTAGTCTAAATTTAACTTGGAAACTTATTAAGTTTGCATTCTTATAAAAGGTAGTTCACTTTTGAAGTTTAAATTTTGCATTATATGAGAAGTGACGTACATCTACTTGAGATGTCTAGTCCAATTGGCAATATCAATAAGAAGGAAATTACACAAACTTGAATGGGAATGGAATTATGAATCATATCAGGCATCAAAACTATAAAGGAATAGTTAAATGGGTCAATTATTTGATTAGATGTACTATGCTTAAATGCGTTCAATTATACTATCACAAACTCAATTTTTCTTGAGATAAGACAAAGATATCTGAAAGGACATATGAGAATGGAATGTGAATCATTTCAAACATTCTTTGTGATATTGATCAAGATATTAAGATATCTTCATCCTAGATCCCCTACACCTACCATTACAAGAATCATAGAAACAAATAACAAACCTAAAACAACATAACAAACTAAGACTGATTAAGATAGAAAGAGGGAAAGTTGTGCATAGAGAGAGAGAGAGAGAGAGAGAGAGAGAGGGGAGGGGGGTGGCCAAGGTTGCACTCACTATTGGCTGGTGATCGAGGAGAATAGATAGAGAGAGGGGGGTTTGGGGACAAGTGCAGGGTAGACTAATGATTGCGAAGGACAAAGAGAGAGAGGGGGTCGCACATAGGACTGGGTAGCAACCAAGCAGGATAGAGAGAGAAGGCGAGGGGGAGGGGCTCGCTTGTAGGGTTGGTAGGCTACTAAGGAGCATGGAGAGAAAGAGAGGGGATGGGCATGCACATAGGGTTGGTCAAGGATGTTTGCGAGGCCAGTCAGCCAATGAGGAGGATAGAGAGGGAGAGATGAAGAGGGTTGGCGATGGGCGCATGACTGACAGTGACCAAGTAGGATAGAGAGAGAGAGGGAGGGGATCGTGGACACAGTCACAATTGGTCAGCAACTTATGAGGACGGTGAGAGATAGAGTGTGTACCTATTTCCAGTGAAGATGTACAAATTTTTTTATGGAAGTGGCACTGATTCACATAGGCTACAGCAATTGTAGATGACAAAGATGGAAGGGGAAATATCAAGATGAATGCAATTTGATGCATATATAGTCGAAATTTTAAATTAAAAAATGACTTTAAAATTTATATTTACTGTCATTTTCTATTTTTGACTTGAAATATAGTTTTTAAAGTAAAAAAAAGACTTTAAAATCATTTTTAAAGTTTTTTAATTAAAAAAAGTTTTTGCAATAAAAAATACCTAAAAACTATTTTTAAAGTAAAAAAATGACTTTAAAAATATTTTTAAAGTGGTTTTCTATTTTTTACTTTAAAAATCATTTTAAAAGTAAATAAAATCTGTATAAATTATTTTTAAATTAAAAAATGAGTTTAAAATGTTTTTTAAAGTCATTTTTACTTTAAATTTGCTTTTTTATTTTATTTTATTTTTTGCTTTAAAATTATTTCTATTTATATGAGCATATCTACTTATCTAAAATAAGAAGAGTACCATCCATGACAACTCTAGATGTGCAAGCGTGGTTAGTACTAAGGGTGAACACTCATCCCTGACTCCTAGGTGCTTGGTCTTGGCAAAGTGCTTGGTCTCATCCTTGATCTTGCTGAGGTCATCTATCTCTATAGGCCTTAGGATAGTCCCTTGCCATGTGGCCTGATTGGCCATAAGTAAATCACTGTCTAGGTGTAAAACATGATCGACCTAGATGATGATGTCGACATCTTTGGCATTCTCCCCGATCACTATCCCTACCCTTGCCCTAACCTATCGCTGGTCAGATAGGCCTTCCATCTGTCCTCATAGGGCCAAATATCCTCCTCTTGGCCTCCTCAGGAGTTGGTCTAATCCCTCCAAATCTGCCCCAATCACTACTAGGGTCTCTCATCTTGTGCTCTAGGATAGAGGCAAGCTATACTGCCCATGCTACTGTAGTGGGCTGGGAGGTCAGTATATAATGCCTCAAATCAAAGTTTAAGCCTCTTACAAACTTTTGGGCCACCCTCAACTTTGTAGAACACACATCTACTACAAACTTGTGCAACTCTATCTCATACTATGCCACAGTTCTTGTGCCCTACACAAGCCACATAAAATTTGACTCCATCTTATCCAGAAGATGACCTTGAAGTCGTCCTAGGCAATAACATTGTCGCCCTTGAAGAAACTACTCCTAACAGTCGACCACCATTGTGCTACATCACCTATCAAAATGAAAGTGGCCACTACAACTTGGCGATCCTCCAATATAGCCATCGGCTCAAAAATTTGCTCAACATCGAACAACCAAGTATTTGCTGCCTCTAGGCCATCTCTACCAAAGAACTTAGGAGTAATCCTCTTAAATCTCTCAAGAAGGTCATCCATAGGTGGACATCCCTCTCCCTTTGCATCATTTAAAACCAAAAAATAAAAAATAAATCCATTTTTACCTTAGAACTTGTATTCTAGTTCCATTTTCATCCTTTTCTACTCTCATTCCAATTTTGTTTTATCTAGATTCTACTATTCGGGTTCTATGCTATTCTCAAATTAATCTAGGAACTGTGTAATCCAAATCCTATTTTATTCAAGCTTAACCAAATTAATAGTCTAGCTTTAATAAACATGATTTCTTTATTTCTTGATATTTTCCATATCAAAATTTCAATCAATTGCTAGATCTTGTTCTTAAGACATTCTTAGCTTATCCATCATCCTTGATCTTCAATTTGAAAGCCAAAATCTAATCTAAGCTATCCAAAACCCAAAATCCTTCCTTATTCCAGATCATCAAAACTTTGGAGAATCTGCTTAATCTAGCCATTGGATCTTAAATCAAAAGTATCAGTGAGTGATTGATGAAGGCCGATTGACTTTGATGATATCAGACTTGAAGAAATTTGTCATAATTAATCTAAGAAAGTAATTTCATTTGTTTTTTAGTTAATTTTCTATCTTTTTGAATTTAGATTGCTATAATTTTCATTAGTTGAACATATTTGAGTTATAATTCATTTTTATTATTTCTTTTAATTAGCGGCTAATTAAATTTTATTTAAACTCCATCCTTTTAATTCGAGTCCCAGTGTGGTTGAACCGTACTTGCATAAGCTACACGACAATGGACCGTGCACTTACAAAATATAATCAATAGGTTTTTGGCACCATTGCTAAGGACTCACAACAAAGTTTTCATAAATTTTAATAAAAAATAAAAAATTCAGAATGTTTTTTAGGCATTGCATTGTTTTACCATTCTAGACATTTTTAAGTGCATTTTAAAATTTTCTTTGTGCATAATCACTCTATTTCCTAAATTTAGTACTTATTGCTATTTTTATTTTTTAAGAAATTGGAAAAGGGAAAATTTGGCTAGTGGAGCCTCATCAAATAGAGAGAATTTCCTTGCTTTCTTAAAATTTTTCTTTCTTTTTTTTTGTTTGAGTGAATCTTGTAGTGAGGCACATTATAAATTGCAATTTCAATTTTAATTTTAAAAGGGTTGTATTAAAATAGGACAACTGTGGGATAAGGTGACCCACACTTGATCTTCATCAAAAACCTCACTCTAAGTTTCCCTCATTCTTTTTATTTTTTTAGCATAATTACATTTAGAATAATTTTTCATTGTTTGGTAATGCCATTCCATATAGATAGCATATTTGATAATTGTTGCATTTTTAGGATTTGCATTTGTTTATTATTTTTAATGTTATTCTTAAGGCACATTTATTACTTTAAGGTGATTTATATGTTGATCAAACTACCATAGAGTATGGAAATTAATTAGTATGGGCGACCCCATAAGATCAAGGGTGGACTTAATCACCACCCTTGGCCCACTTATGATAATCACCACAAGTTAGCAACTTAACCTTTGAAATTAATTTAAAATTAATTAAAAGAGACCTATAAAGGCCATCACATGCTTGTAGGACCCTCTTAAAAGGATGCAATCTATTATCATTTTAGTGGCTTCTAAGCACTGTGGTTATGGTGGTGTCTTAAAATCCAAGTGATTTTCCCATGCCTTCCATTGATGTTGATTGAGATTTAAATGCCTCTTGACATAAGGATTGTATTAAATACTTTAGAGCAGAACTCAACTAGTAAGTAATAGTCAAATTTGAAAGAGATGAGGAGCTTTAGATTAGGCTAATCTAAAAGCATCGTCCCCCACACAAATTCAAGAAAATCAAAATATTTTTGCTTGTTAGCCTTAAGGATTATTTGATCTTGCCCTTTGTTTGTGCATCATTATGGGAATTTAGATTGCATCATTTAGGGTAGTTTTTCCACAAAAACAAAAACAAAAGGAAAAAAGAAGAAGCTTTCATTGTATATGCACTTTTGAAGACATGAAAAAACCAAAGATTAGTCAAGTACTACCAAAATGACATACAACCAGATCAATCCAAATCAATGATTGATCAACGATTAAGGGGTAACTCACCCCGTGGTAGTTAAGGCCCTCCACTCATCATGGATGAGGACCCACCGCCTCTAATGGATAATGAATATCAACCTCCACCAAATAGGAATAACCATCTACCAAACAGAGATTGGATAAGAAATAATAATAGAGACTAAGACTAATAGAGTAAACATGGGGATAATGATGGTTATCAAACCTTTCTTGATAGAACTTTAAAAGATTACCTTCAGCCTACACACACTAGTACCCCATGTTGTGTCATTATTCCTTAAAATGTTGGTGCTTTAGAGCTAAAAAAGGAAGTAATCCAATTACTTCCCAATTCCTAGGTTTAGACAGTGAAAGTCCTTATTTGCACCTTAAAGAGTTTGATGAGGTATGCAGTACTCAAAGAACACAAAACACTAGTGTAGATACTGTTAGGCTTAAACTTTTTCCTTTATCCTTAAAGGAAAAAGCTAAAATGTGGTTTAATGCACTACTAACAGGTTCCATAAGAACCTAGAATGAAATGACTATGGAATTCTTGAAAAAAAAATTCCTTATGCATAAAACAAATACACTCCACATAAGATTATGAACTTTACTCACATGCATAAAAAGTCATTCTACCAATGCTGGGAAAGGTTCAAGGATCTTTTACTCACATGGCCACATCATGGCTATGAACCATGGTGTATCATTTGCTTCTTTTATGAAGGATTTTATTCTAACAAGCACCAGTTTTTAAAGATGTTGTGTAAAGGTAAATTTCTCAATAGGCAACCAAATGAGCCAGAAGAGTATTTAGAATGGCTAGCCAAAAGTGCATAAGCTTAGGTTGACTCAAAAAGAGTAGAACATCTAGATAGGCCCAAGCCCACTACCACCCATGCTAGGGGAGGCATGTATGCCATGTATAACGAAGATGAAATTAATGTTAGAGTAGCATCCCTAGTTAGAAAAGTAGAAGTCATAGAAAATGGGAAAGAAAAACTCTAATAAAGGTGAACAAGTGGGTAGCATCTATGAAAGTACCACACATCTTACTCGGAAATGATCTACCATTCTAACATTTCAAGAGGTACTTCATGATTAGGGTAATGCATTGAACACTTATAAAAGACCTTTATCCCCATACTCAAAGACTTATAATCCCAGCTGGAGAAACCACCAAAATTTTAGTTGGAGTAATGGACTTCCAATGTCTCACAACCTGGCCCATATTAGCCTCACCAACAAAACCAAGGACTTCATGCCCTACCCTCATACTAAACTCATCAACCTCCTACTTCGAGACTTTACTTGCCCCCTTCCAAAAGGCCTGTAGATGATAATATACATCAACTCATTCAAAACCAGGAGAGTAAAACTTCTCAATGAGAAGTTCAAATAAAACAAACCAATCAATCTATTAATGAAATAAAAAATATGATGAGTCAATGGATGCACAATATGAAAAAAGAAAAGTTTCCAGCTCAACCATAAGCAAACCCTATGGGAGTGCATGCGATTAGCAATAATATATCTAATACATCATCCTACTCTACCATGGAACAGACTAAAGTTGTCACCATTTTTAGGAGTGGTAAAAGAATTGAGAAGAATGAGCCCTAAAAGACTGAATAGGTAGAAAGATCCACTAAAGTTAAAGAAAAATCTAAAGAGAAGGACCCCACTTCACCTATTGACCCATGTCCTATCCCTGCTCCATTTCTCCAAAGGTTGTGTCAAGTTCCAAAATCTACCTCTAATGATGAGATTATAGAGATTTTTAAGCAAGTCAAGATCAACATACTGATCTTAGATGCAATAAAACAAATTCCATCATATGCTAAATTCTTAAAAGACCTTCACACCATAAAAGAAGACTAAATGTTCAAAAGAAGGCATTTTTGACTGAACAAGTTAGTTTCATTCTTCAACATCATACACCACCAAAATACAAGGATTTAGGTTGCCCCACTCTTACTTGCATTATTGGAAACTATAAGATTAATCAAGCTTTTCTTGATCTGGGATCTAGTGTGAACCTACTACCACACTCAATATACAAATAGTTAGGTCTGGGTGAGCTAAAACCTACTTCCACTACACTCTAGCTAGCTAATCATTTAGTAAAGATACTAAGAGGGGTAATAGAAGATATGTTAGTGTAGGTACAATAGTTCTGCTTCCATATAGATTTTCTAGTTGTGGATTCGCAACTAGTGGTGAATGAGAATAATGAAATACCAGTCATCCTAGGACTACCATTTTTGGCTATGTCCAATGCCTTAATTAACTATAGAAATTGTTTCATGAAACTATCCATTGGTAATATAACATTAGAGTTAAATATCTTCAACATTTGTAAGCAATCTAGTGAACTCACTGATGACTTGCACCGTGTCAATATGATAAATTTAGTTGTGCAAGATCACTTTCAATAATCTTCCTTGTCATACCCACTTAAGGCCTATTTGGCCCACTTTAATGAGTTTAAGAGTTATGCATTATAGATAAAGTTAATGTCCTCCTTGATTCTATTCTTATCATGGATACAGAAAAATGGAAACCTCATTTCGAGGAACTTTCATTGAGCGAATCCACTCCCCTTCTATCATTAGTAGAAACTCCTAAGCTTGAATTGAAATTTCTACCATCAGATTTAGAATATGCCTGTTTAAGAGAAAAAGAGACTTTTCCTATGATAATTTCCTCCAAATTAGAAACATCTTAGGAGGAAAAGTTAATAGACACTTTAAAGAAACACAAAGGTGTTATAGGATGGACCATTGCTTATATGAAGGGTTTAACCCTTTAATTTGTTCCCATATGATATATCTAAAGGATGAAGCTAAACTATGTCATCAAATGTAAAGAAGGTTCAATCCTAATATGAAAGATGTGGTTAAAGTAGAAGTTCTTAAATTGCTTGATGTGGGAATCATCTATCCCATAAGTGATAGAAAATGGGTAAGTCTTACTCAGGTAGTTCCAAATAATTCTAGAGTAACAATAATAACTAATGGCAACAATGAATTGATCCCCACTAGAGTTATCATTGGCTGTCGTATGTGCATTGACTATAGAAAGTTGAATGTTGTCATTAGGAAGGACTATTTTCCTTTGCCCTTTTTTGATCAAATATTAGAAAGGGTTACAAGACATTAGTAATATTATTTTCTAGAAGGTTATCCTAGGTATAACCAGATAGAAATTGCACCAGAAGATTAGGAAAAGGCCACTTTTACATGTCCTTTTGGCACTTTTGCTTACACAAGAATGCCATTTGGATTATGTAATGCACCTGCCACATTTCAATGCTGTATGTTGAGTATCTTTAGTGATATGGTAGAGAGAATCTTAAAGGTTCTCATGGATGACTTTTCTATTTTTGGTGATTTATTTGAGGCATGTCTTGAAAATCTAAGAAAAGTCTTAAGTCATTGTAAAGAAAAGAACATAGTGCTTAGTTGGGAAAAGTTCCATTTCATGGTTCCTAAGGGAATTGTCCTAGGCCACATAGTGTCATTCAAAGGTATAGAGGTAGATAGAGCCAAAGTTGACCTAATTACCAATCTACCCATCCCTAAATCTGTTAGGGACATTCGCTCTTTCCTAAGTCATGGAGAATTCTATAGGAGGTTTATTAAAGATTTGAGTGCAATATTCAGACCACTGTGTTAGCTCCTTACAAAGGATACCCCTTTAGAGTGGGCTGATGATTGTCAAGAAGCTTTTACAAAGCTAAAAGACAAGTTAACTATTGCTCCTATCTAGCAACCACTTGATTGGAATATACACTTTGAAATCATGTGTGATGCTAGTGATTATATTGTAGGAGCTTTGCTAGGGTAGAGAAAAGAGAAAACGCCATATGTCATCTACTATGCCAGTAGGATCCTATATAGCACCCAAATGAAATTTTCCACTACGGAGAAAGAACTCTTAGCAGTTGTCTTCACATTGATCAAATTCAAATTTTACTTGGTTAGATCTAAAATAGTCATATTCATTGATCATTCGGTCCTTAAGTATCTTCTTTACAAGAAAGATGTCAAGCCTAAACTAATTAGATGGACTCTTCCACTCCAAGAGTTTGACATTAAAATAAAATATACAAAAAGTGTAGAGGATTTTGTAGTTGACCATTTGTCTTGCCTAGTATTAACACAACCTTTGGATGAGTTGCCAATAAAGGATACTTTCCTTGATGAGCAACCTTTTCATGTTTCCCATTCTCCCTAGTTTGCTGATATTGCAAATTATTTAGTCACGAGGAAAAATCCTAAACATTGAAATAAATAAGAAAATAAAAAATTCTTTTCCAATGTTAAGCATTACTTTTGGGATGATACATACCTGTTTAAGTATTGCCTAGATCAAATAATTAGGAGATGTGTACTAACTTAGAGCAACATAGTGTTATTTCCTTTTGTCACTCAGAAGCATGTGGTGGACATTTTCTACATAGAAAATAGCTACAAAGATTTTACAGTGTGGTTTATACTAACCATCATTGTTTAAAGACACACATGTATTCTATAAAAGCTTGTGAGTGATGTCAAAAGTTAGTAGGAGTAAACTGTAGGAATATGATGCCTCCGAACCCTATCCTTGTCATAAAAGTTTTTGAGTGCTGGGGCATAGATTTCATGGGGCTGTTCCTACCTTCTTTTGGCTATATTTACATATCATTGGCTATAGACTATGTTTCCAAGTGGATTGAGGCTATCCCATGTAGGCATAGTGATCATAAATAGTTAAATTCTTAAAAGCAAACATTCTAGACTTGGGACCCCTCGAGCCATTATAAGTGATAATGGTACACATTTTTTCAACAAGCCATTCGAAGCACTCATAAAAAGATATAACATTACACAAAAGGTTGCAACGTCGTATCACCCACAAATAAGTGGAAATTTTGAAGTATCTAATTGGGCCATAAAAGAAATTCTTCAAAAGATTATTAATTTGGATCATAAGGATTGGTCTCTTCGACTGATTGATGCACTCTATGATTGCAAGACTGCACATTGCACACTAATTGGTACAAATCCCTATCATATTATACACAGTAAGACTTGTCATTGCTTATGGAATTGGAACATAGAGCCTACTAAGTAATAAAGTCTTTTAATTTGAATTTGGATAAAGTAGGCTCATATAGAAAACTCAACTTAATGAGTCGGAAGAGATCAGACAAAAAGCTTATGAGAGTAATAGGATATATAAAGAAAAGATGAAAGCTTGTAATGATAAAAATATAATGACAAAATCCTTTACTCCAAACTAGAAGTTCTGCTTTACAATTCTAAGCTCCACCTATTTCCAAGTAAGCTTAGATCTCGATAGATCGGTCCATATGTAGTAAAAGAAGTTTTTCCACATTGGACCATCGAGATTGAGGATGCTAGAACTGGCCATACTTTTAAAGTAAATGGTCAATTTTTGAAGCCTTTCCTAAAATATAAGAATCTTCAAGTTGAGTCCACAACTCTAGAGAATCTTGTTTATCAGGATTGAGTGGATTTGATCCCTCTATATTATCTTTTGTATTTTTTCCTTTTCATTGTTTTCTACATCACCCATATTCATTTTAGGTCTAAATTTTTAAATATTGAGGACAATGTTTCTTTTAGGTTGGGGGTGTAGAATTCTAGCAAATTTTAGTTTTTATTAGTTTTTTTCCTCTTAACTTAAAAAAGAGAGAGATAGTGATGATAAAGAAAAAAGAAAAAAAGTGAAAAGTGAAAAGTGAAAAGAGAAATATTCACTTTAGTACAAGTAAAGAAAGAATTGTCAACTTTAAAAGACCTCTGCTTATTTTTGAAGAAATTTTTAATATCCTTTCTTTGGTACTCTATCCTAAGCCTAAGTTTCGTCCCAAGTGAAGACCTATTGATTCTATGATGAATACAATCTTGATAAGGATATGGATAGATAGGATTTAAAGAGTAGTATTTCTAAATATTCAAAGTTCATGGCATCTTATCTTTTCTACAAGAATAAAAAATTAAATTCCTTAGTAACACCTATTCCTTCATGAGTATGTGTGAGATAAATTTGTTTTTATTAACTCTGCTCACATATCTAAAAGAGAGATGATTTGAACCCTTTATCTGAGAGATTCCATTTCTAAGTGTGCGTCTATTAGTAAGGATTGAGGTTGAAACATATTTCAGATAGAGTTCAAAAGTTAGAAGTCTACTTCGAGATAAAAATTATTCTATATGTAGATTGTACACTCACATACTGACTCTGAGATCTAAACTTAAGTGGAATATGTTTAGCATATGGTAGGGTTTTGAATTCTTCATTCAATTTTATTAGTATTCTAAAGTTAATATTATTATGTTTCTTTTTTTGAAATTAATAGGAAAAATTAATAAAAAAATTAGAATTAGCTAGAATTCTCACCATGCAATTCCTATAATTTTTTATTTTTATATATTTTTTATAATTTACATTAGTTTATTGTTTGAATGATGAAGAAACAAAAAGCACAATCAAATAATCCTTATAGGTTAATAAGAAGAAATATTTTTGATTTTCTTGAATTTGTGTTGAGGAGATGCTTTTAGATTTAGCCTAATGTAACGTTCCTTCTCTCTTTAAGATTTTACTACTTCTTGCCAATTGGGTTTTTCTCTAAAGTGGTTAATATAATCCTTATATTAGGAGGTGTTTAGGTCTCAATTGATGTCAATGGAAGGTGAGGAAAAATCACTTGGATTTTAAGACACCCACTATAACCATAGTTCTCAAAAGCTATTGGAGAGTCAATAAATCATGTCCTATTAAGAGGGTCCTATGAGTATGTGATGGCCTTTATGTGCCTCTTTTAAATAATTTTAAATTAATTAGGAAGGTTGGGTTACGCACTTGTGGTGATTATCTTAGATGGGCTAAGAGGTAATGATTAAATCCATCCTTGATCTTGTGGGGTCAAGTGCCATTACTATTTAATTTCCACACTCCATGGCACTTCAATCAACATATAAATCACCTTAAAGAAATAAATGTTCTCTAAGAATGCAATTAAAATAAAAAACTAAGGGAGTTCATGTAGTTAGCAATAAAAAACTTCTTGGTTGTTTTTCGCAAGTGCACGGTCTATTGTAGTGTAGCTTATACAAGTACAGGTCAATCGCATAGGGACTCAACTTAAAAGATGGAGTTTAAATAAAATTTAATTAGCCACTAATTGAAAGAAATAATAAAAATGTATTATAAACTCAAATCTATTTAAATAATGAAAATTACACCAATTCAAATTCAAAAAAGATAGAAAATTAACTAAAAAACAAATAAAATTCACTTCCCTGGCTTGATTATGACAAATTTCTTCAAATATAATGTAATCAAAGTTGATTGTCCTTCATCATTCACTCATTGATACTTCTGATTAAGGATCCAATAGCTAGATTAAATAGATTTTCCAAAATTATGATGATGTAGACTAAGGAAGGATTCTAGGTTTTGGACTACTTAGATCAGTTTTTTGGTTTTTAGATTGAAGATCAAGGATGATAGATAAGCTACGAGATGTCCTAAAATAAGATCTAGGAATTGGTTGAAAATTTGATATGGAAAAGATAAAAAAAAAAACAAAATCCTATTTATTAAAGCTTGACCATTGATTTGGTTAAGCTTGAATAAAATAGGATTTGGATTACATAGTTGTTGGATTAATTTAAGAATAGCATAGAACCCAAATAAAAAAATCTAGATAAAACAAAATTGGAATAAGAACAAAAATGAATTAAAATGTGAATTAGAATTTAAGTTCTAAGGGTAAAAACAAAAATTTTCCATTTTTTTTTTAAACAAAAAGAAAACAGAGCAAACTATCAATGAAGAAAATGATGATAGGCAGTGGGGGAAGAAGATGCAAGGAAGGAGGGGAAAATAAAGAAAAACAGGGAAAACCCAAGTTGGGTTTTCTCGTATGGTGATGGTAGAGTGCAGTGATGAAAGAGAGAGATAGCAAAGAAGGGAGAGTGCAGTGTTGTGTCGCTAGGTTTAAACTAGGCTAAGGAGGGGATGAAGAGAAGGTGCAGTGGTGAAAGAGGATGTGGGAGTGAAAGAGGAGAAGAGAGTGGTGGAGGAGAGGGAGCGTGAGAGAGATATAGTAGAGAGGGAGAGAGTGAAAGCAAAGAGGGATCGATGATGGGGATGGTCTGGAAAGAGAGAAACAAGAGGGGGAGGCTAGAGAGAAGGAGACCTAGGAAAGAGAGATTTGGTAAGAGAGGGAAGGGAGAGCGAGTGTAAGAGAAGAGAAGGAGAATAGAAGGGGGTGGTCTATCTTCCTTTATCTACCTACTTCAGTCTATAGTGTAGAGCGGGATAGAGGGATTCCAGTTTCCAACCAGAAACCGAGAAAAAAAAAAAGGAGGAAAGAGAGAGGATGAGAGGGAGAGAAGGAAAAGGGAGAGGGGGAACATGAGTGATTGTAGAGAGAGGGAGAATGATGGCAGAGAGGGAAAGAGAGAGAGGGGTGCGGATGGTTCCTCCTTGTAGCCCTTCGGTGGAGAGGCCCTATTCTTCCTTCTTATAAACTATCTCCTTCTAATTTTATTTCCACCCCACTTTCCTTCAACCAACTTTCTTCTATAATTTCTCCACTTTTGAAAACTCCTACCATTCCTCTTTCAATCTTGAAGCTCTCCATTCCTGAGTTAATTCCCTTTTTAGAAAATCTTTTCCATGATTTCCTTTTCTACAATTAAAACCAATTTTATTTTTGGAAACCATCCCATCTTGGCTTGTGATGTTCTTTAGGATGATATGGCACCGTTGATATTGATATGAGCCATTCAAGCCTATTTAGGTTGATCTGCAAATCATAAGACTAAATTAGAATTATCAAAACTCTACATTACACATCTGATTATCTCCAATGATCATTTGACCATTAAATTTTACAAATCAAAGGTTGGATGGTCAATTGGAGCTGAAATTCATATTTTATATAAAATTTGCAATAATTGATCAATTAAATGAAATAATTAAATGCTAGATTAGGGGTATTTTTAGCCAAAATTGAACACTTAACACCCCCCTCCAAATTAGCATTTTGCTACTTCCCATGAGAAGATACTCCATTGCCAGTTGCTCAAAGCTATATTTCAGTTGAACATAGGTTTGCAAGACTAAAAGTAAAATGACCACACCATACAAGTCTTAGCTTAGGGAGGGATGTTTTTCAACTAAGTTGTAGATAATCTTCTATATTAAGACTAAGTTGTAATGCCCTATGACATTAGTAGTTAGGTTATCAAACTTTTCAAGTCCTAACTAAAAGGACCCAAGGAAATGATGTATGGTCCAAGGGCTTATGAGGCTCCGGTATAGTCCAAGACTTAGGTGGTTATGTCTAAGTGAATCAATATAAGAGGTTTCATTCATAGAACTACTTAGTTTTCAAAATTATAAAAAATTCTAACATAAGGGAAATTTGATAATTTATCACTTTCTAGACAAATTACCTTCTTGCCCCTCATTTAGTTTAGTTCAAGGTTTATTCTTACATTGCTCATTGTCTAGTGAAATGTACTATCAATAGGTTTTCATAACAAATTTAAAATGTAAGAATTTTCACATCTTTTCTTTATTAAGGAATTATGGAATTCCTCTAACCTAGGCGCAATTTGGTAATTCTTTACCTTCTAGACAAATTACTTCTTACCTCTCATTTTGTTTAGTTTAAGACTTTGGTTTACAATCTTTATATCATCAGTAAGAAGGGTCATTAGTGCTGTTCACATTCCTAACTTGAAGAGGTTTAAATTTTTAAAAATTTCCTATTTTTTTTGTAAATGTATGAATTTATTTACCATAAATGTTAAATTGCATGCATTACAGTTTCCTAGAAGTAGATTTCCTTCCATGAAATGCATTCAACATGGAGAAGTGACATAAAAGATGCCTACAATGATCAAGGAGGTTGTCACCTTTATTAACATAGAACCTAAAGGAAATAAAGGAGGAAGAAAGGAGAACCCCTCCATCTCCAAGGGCTACGTGAAAATATCCTAAGGAGAGGAAAAGCATCCAAGAAGGAGATCCAAGCATCCATTCATCCATCTCCTTCAATGTTCCAAGGGTTAGTGTATAACCCTCTCTCTCTCCCATCTTCAAACACAACCCTTCTTCCATTGTAATCCTTCAATGCTCAACACTCTTTCACTCCTATCCCATGCATACTTCTGTCATCCCTTTCTTTTGTTTCAATACATATATATATATATATATATATAGAGAGAGAGAGAGAGAGAGAGAGAGAAATATTTACATACATATCTTTATATTTAGTAGGTTTTAACCTAGAGCTTTTCATAAATATCATTAGTTAGGTCAATTCTACATTTTGTAGGCCCAAGGTGCAAATGAAAAAAATGCACAAATTTGGAAATTGTAATCCTAGACAGAGAAAATTTTAAATCCAAGCTACATCATGGGCCCATGCATGCCAAACATGAAGTTCAAAAGTTCAGACTAAAAATTGGTACCATTATCAAGTTAAAGCAGTCAGGAATTTTGAGAAGAATAAAGATTTGGAGAAAGACTTAGGATAGTTTCTATTTCTTTATTTGAGTGGATTGTATTGAGATTGAATTTGTAATTTTTTATATACACCGCGATCATTTAAATTATAAAAAAGGATTGTAATAATATAGGTCAAGGGTGGGCGATCCTAGCATGGAAGAGGGAGTGGCATGTAAATGGGCCGACCTTATACTAGAAGATTGATTCTAGGACTCCACTATTAGCTATTCTAACGTCTTTCCATTTCTAAGATTAGGTTGCATTAATTTAGTTGCATTATGGATGGTAGTATAAGGCATATGAATGCATTTCCTTACTTGTTGCTTTCTAGGTTTTCCATTAGATTTATTGCTTTACTTGCATATTAGGGCATATTTAAATGGTTTAAGGTGTATATATGTTAATTGAACTACGTGGGAATGCTTTAATGAATTAGTAAGGACACTCACCCTACAAGATCAAGGGTGAATTTTATCACCATCCCTTGGCCCATCTCACTTAAAAATCACCTTATTAGCAACCCTAGCCTCAATAGATTAATAAAATTTGACTTAAAAGAGACCTATAGCTGCTGACAAGCTCATAGGACCCTCTTAGAAGGTAGCAAACTATTGACACTCTAGTGGCCCTTATCTAATCAACTGGGTTGGTATTTAAATGACTAGCTTTGCCAACACATTTGATGACTTAGATTACCTATAGATGGCTTAGGAGGGTGTGAAGTAGTTGATTATGAGTAAGACCTACATCACTTGGCTCACATGTAGCCTCGTCTTGTTATGTTATGGAAGAATTAAGCTTATTGCTGGGCTAGCTATTCAAAGCCAGCAATTGGCTACTTGATTTTGTCCTATCAGTAATGCTTTGGGGGTCACTATACCCAGGTTAAATGTTACCTAAAAGCCACTCTCCCATAAACAAATTCAAGATAATCAAACTTTCAACTTGTTTGCCATAGGGGTAGGATTTATAGTGTGCCTTTGTTTGTATGCATCACTAAGCATATAGGTTTCCTTATCTAATTAAGGTTTCCTTACACTAAGTAAAAAGAATTACTATTTCATTATATATAATTAATATCTCTCATAGTATACTAAGTTGAGTCAACTTAGGCAAGGGTTACATAATCAAGTAGATGTAATTAACCTTGCCAAAAATATGGCTAACAAAGTAGGGGATCAAAAGCCACTTTCCTACCATTTTAATCCATAACCCATTCATCATGAAGATATGTTTGAAATAGGGGCCACTCTTAATCTATCCCATGCACTGGATAGATTGGTGAGTAGACTAGATAGTCAATTTAATCAGGTGGAAGCTTTCATGTAGGCTAGTGAGTCATTAAGACAACCTTATATGAGGAGTGTTTCTCCCATGCTAGTCTAGCACATCCAACTACTTCAAGGCCCTCTAGCTTTGTGTTTCTTGAATACTTTGTGCAGCAAGGGAATGCACTTAATGAGTTCCAAAATCCTAACGACAACTTCTATTCGAAGACGTATCATTCTAGATGGGCTACACATCTTGATTTTTCATTACCTCAAAATAATTATCCTTTTCCTCTTGATTAGATGCAAATCTTTAAAAAGCTCCTCAATTTATTTATGCATCACACTCTCGAATTTTAGAATGATGCAAAACAAATGGTGGAGGCCCACTTGCAATCTATTGTGAAGTTAGAGTATCAAATGGGTCAAATATCTACTATAATTTTAGAAAGGGAAAAGAAAACTAACCAAGTTGAGGACTTCTTGATGGATACCCTAAGTAGGACCCCTTTCATTGCCTGAGATGCAATTTGATCCATATAGTGAAAACACACCCAATTTGAACCCACCACTTGTACTAGAAAGTGAACACTGTGAGAGTATAGGAATATGTAAAACCTTATCCATGACTATAGAATTGGAAGGAAAGTCCACTGATTTTTCTAAAGAGCATCAACTATCTCTAAAGTATATAGTAGATGATGAACAGGGTTTAAGCCCCTATTTCTCTATATCAAGAGGAAAATGAGCAAACCTAAGGGAAATGTAGAGCTAGCTTAACCCTAGCCATTAAGTTGATGGAAGAGAGGAGGGAAATTTCAAAATTTTTGGTGTTGGCCTATTCTATCCTCAAATTGATAGTTCTTGGGCCAAGTCACCTAGTGCTAGTCCTAAAAAATTTAAATTCATGGTGGTCAATCATGCTATCTTGTTACCACCACCATACATCTCTAGGTGAAAAATGTATATTGACTATCATGATATTCTAAAATGGAGTGAGTTTTATAAAACTCCTTCATAGTTATTTTAAATTTGGGTTAATAGATTACTTAATTAGTTAGTATGGATTGGGTATCATAGAGTTGCATTTTACATCATCATTGTATATTTTGCATCTTTGTCCACATCAATATTTCCTACACTATCTCTAGAGTGTAGGTACTATCCTTCAAACCCTTCTCTCTTTACTTAGTTATTTCATTTGTCCATACTTTGCTTTTAAAACATTGTGGACAATGTTTATTTAAGTCTCGGGTTAGGGTATTTCAATTTTGATGTGACTAAAGTCTTTTTAACCTTTTCAGTATTTAAAAAAAGGAAATTTTAAAAAATTTATGAAAAGTTCCTTTACAAGGATGAGAATTAGATTTTTCTAATATTTAGTATTTTTGAACTTTATCTTATTAATAGATTTATATATAATTAGTTTACTATTTTATTTTATTTTTTTAAGATTTCATGAAAATTAAACTTGAAATATTCATTGAACAAAATAGCCATGCATATATAATTTAAGTAAGAGAAAATACAACTTAGAGATCTTGAAGAAGACAAGTAGAGACTATTAACTAATGTGAGCATTAGAGGCATTCCGTTTTTAGGGTTATATATAAATTCTAAAGTTTTCTTCACTGAATGTAAAATTCCTAGTTGGTCTCATTATTCTTCATCTTGCTTAACTACGGAGAAAACATCTAAAAGACTAAATCATTTATCTCTTGAGTGTATGATCATTTTTTAGTTATATGAAACCTATTAAATGATGAGGCTATCCTTGTGAATCTAGAGCCTTTAGCCTTCCTAAGTTATTATTTGTCACTAGTTAGCGACATTGATTCTTTTCATTGTGAAGTCATTGACCATTACCATATTGAACTCGTATAATATATCCATTAAGTATGTAGAGATGGTTGAAGAATATCTTGAGAAAAAGTATGAGCAATACAAGTCAAGAGATAAACATCAGAAGGATGAAAAGAGAAAAATTCAAAGAAAGGCTATACCACAAGTTAAAATGAAAATTAAGAAAAGAAAGATAGCCAATGAAAAGGAAATGTTCACTCTTATGTTTAGAAAGGAGAATTGTGAATACAATGGTAGAAAACTTTGCATATCTTTCAAAACAATCTTTGTTTATCCTTATACCCATTCTTTTGATAACCTTTTACTTAGCCCATGTTTTGTCTTAATGAAAGTCCTAACATGATCTTAGGAGAAGTATGACTTTGCTATGCTTGTGAATTAGTAGGGATTCTGGTAGAATGTAATATTCCTAATAGTTGATATTGTTTTGTGAGACCAATTTAGTTTTTTTTTTTTTTAAGTTATTTTTCTTTGGTATGAAATATGTGAGAATTTGACCATGACAAATATTATTCTACTCACATATTGAAGAGAGATTCACCACTCTCTAAGTGACTTCTTTTTTAGTGCCAAGAATATCTATGAGATCTGAAGTTAAAACATACTTTTAGATAGTAATTTAGGTTATAATTTACTCAAAAATTGATAATTATGTATATTGGCTATATTCACACACTCATTTTCTAATGTTGATGAAATAATGGAGTATCCTTAGTATAAGGATAGGATTTTAAACCATTGGTCATTTTTGTTAGCATGATAAAGTTAGGAATTTAATGGATTTTGATTAAAGGAAAATTCTGTTAGATAAACAAAGGACTTTCATAAAAAATTTAAAATGTTTGTGGGTATCATTTCTGAAAACTCTCTTGAGACTACAACCATCTACTATGGGTAATAGAGGGAGTTAAAGGCTTTTTTCATATGCTAAGTACAGATGACGGCACCTGTGAAAGTGGTTAGGATGTTTTTAGTTATTTTCTAGTTTTGTTTACAGACTAAAAAAATCTAAGTCTAGGGGTATTTGATGTTTATAAAAATATTACATACATACCTTTATATTTAGTATGTTTTATCCTAAACTTTTTCATAAATATCACTAATTAGGGTAAATTTTACATTTTGTGCATCTAGGGTACAAATAAAAAAAATGGACAAATTTGGTAATTGTAATCTTAAAAAGATCAAGTTTTGAATCCAAGCTACATCATGGGTCCACAATATGCTAAACATGAAGGTTAGGAGTTCAGACTGAAATTGGGCACCGTTATCAAAGTTAGAGCAATAAAAAATCCTAGGAGGAACATTGACCTTATCCATGTTAAAAAGGGTGTTGGTATCAAAAGTAAGGTGACAGAACTTCCTATGCATGCATGCAAGCTATCCAACACCTTGGGAAGCTTCTAAGAGAAGCTCAAATCATATAGAATAGAATCACAAAACAAGTGAGAAGACCATGGCCTGCGTGAGATATATTCTTTACACTCTCTCTCGTACTCAACCGAAAGAGGGCACCACCTAAGGAACCACAAGTTTTCTACCATGTAAGGGGATGAGTCACACTCAATGCCATATTTTTACATGAGAATATTAAGGAATAAAGGTGTAAAAAAATAAGGAGGTAAGGAGAGAGACAATTTACTAGAAATCTACGGTTGATAATCATCTTAATTTTCAAGCACTTACAATCCAAGATCTATCCTTGTTGAATCATATCTTAAGAAACCAAACAAGGATGGACCAATGAGAAGATGACAGCAAGGAAGACCAAAACCAAGCCCCATTGATGGAGATAATTTTGATGGTCTTCCCACCTTAAAAATAGGAGAAAAATGTCCACCTCATGGAATGGGACATCCCACCCTCTTATGCACATTGGTTGGACAAAATTATGGTGGGATGGAATAAAAAAGGGAAGACCAAGAGTGTATAGGAAAATATCAAAGAAATCTAGGCCATCCACTTTGACGAATCTCGTTCTAACAATGGAGAGAAAAGTAGCTATAAAAGTGAGATTCTCTTGGATAATAATATTCCAACAAAATCTCATCCACTCAAGTAAGGGCAACAATAATCCAAGGGACATGAATGAAGCATAGAAAATATACAAACCCAAGGCACCCACCCACCCCATGAGAATGCAAGATAAAATCCTGAGGAAAGATCTCCACCACCCCTTCCAATCAAATGGCTCACCTTTATTTCAGACTTTCTAAAATTTCCTATACAACTATATTAAATCCCATGCATCCTTTACCATATCTTTCCGTTTCCCACATTTTCCATTATTTTGTCCCTCTCCTTGCTATCTCTTTCCCACTTCCTTTCTAGCTTTTTCCTTTCCACATATCCTCATTCCTTCCCACCTTATCTCCTTCCACTTAACCAATTATCCTTCTAATTTGCTAGCATTCCATGTCCCATACTCCCCTTCCGTGCCTCCTCTGTCCTTTATCTCATACCTTATTCTATTCTTCCTCATATCATCATTCAATCTAAGCCATTCTTCATTTCATCTCCTGCTTAGATCCTAGCCATCCAATCCTTAGGGCTGCCATTCTAAAACTCCATAAATGGAGGTGAAAGAGAAGGCTATGGGAATATTTTACCTTTCCTTAGAATTGAAAGCTAAACTTAGGAGAAACAAAGGAATAGAGATCACCCTCACTAAATCTTCCCTAAGATCCAAAAGTCCACATCCATTAAGAAGGGGTAAGGGTCTCATCATCCTTAGTTCCCCCATCTTCTTTCGCATTTTCCTTACTTTGTTTTATCTTTCTCATTGAATCATGCTCTTACATCTTAGATTACATGCACACACAATCCTTGCATTCTTTGGGGATTATGTGCACCAACCTTCTCTTGCATGCATCTTCCTACTTCTTACCTTACATACCATCTCCTTCACACCCCTAGCTTAGCATGCCCTTCACCAATCTCCATAGCACTCACCATGCCATTGTACATGTTCTTCTTTGTGCATGGTTAGATCTTGTATAACCCTCATCTAGCCCAACCTAGGTAGTACACACCAAACATCCTTGCATCCTTGCATCATAGCATTCCCCATTCTTCCTTAGGTATTGCATACATCACCTTCTTCTTAATCATTTACATGCATAGGCCCTCTCTCTAACATGCCCCACCCTTGCTATCATAGCCATCCCCATTACCTGCATTTCCCCCTTGCATCTCTCTTACATTGCTTCCATCCTTGCATTCCATGCCTTCTTCATTCACTTGAGATTTACACACACTCCTCCACTTACTTACATGCATAAGCATTTCATCTATCACTTCCACTCCCTTGCATGCATTTTCTTATTTTAGCCTTCTATTTTCCTTTCTCTTAGGATTTGGAATAATAGGAGAAGTCTTGTGCCTTCTATTGTAGCAAGGATACTTTTCGATTCTAAAGTATGGTTGAGGAGAGAATCAAGCCCTTCCATAAAGCCATCCAAATTCCTAGCTAAAGGCATGATGTTGAAGAGTAGGACAACTTTCAAATATAAGTACCTAGTTCCTTCCTTATCTACTAAGGCTGGAATTGGTGAGTCCTAAGCCAAGGGCCACTACCTCCATTTTCCTTTTCTTTTTGTTATAATTAATTCTTAAGGTGGGAAACCTCTTGTATGGCTAACACTTCCTTAAACTGAATGACCTCTAATCCCCTCTCTACCTCTCTCCAAACTAAAGCTACCCTCTTTCCTAAGAGTAACTAGCTAAGGAGATGAATTTTCTTTTTCTAATTTCCACTTATCTTCTTCTTTTTCTTCTTATAAGGGTGGTGGTCTTCTAGGAAAGGTGTTATGTGCCTCTTTTCTTCGCTGCCCTAGCACTTAATGGAAAAGGATTGAAACTTTGGGTTGTGGCATGTTTAGTTAAGGATATGAGAAAGCTTGGTGGTAACTTAGTGTGACGTGGGTATAAGAGAAGTGTATAAGCTCCTATTGAGTGACACAAGAAGAGAGCTCTATAGTGGAATTCAAGCCAAAGAAAAGAAGAGGAGTTGGGTGACCCAGGTAAGGACTCCTATAGTGGAAACTTCAAAGGAAGTTTACTTGCTTTCTATCTTATTCTTTCTTTTATTGCTTATGTATCAATTATTTGTAAATAATCCATCAATGAGATAGTTGTTTCTTTTCTTTTATTAGTTTGTTTAGTTGCTTTAGTTTCCTTACTTTGCTTATTTCTAGTTTAATTGCTTACTTTATTTGCTTTAGTCTAGTATTATTTCCTTGCCTTGAATATTGGGTAGGTTAGAGTAGGACAACTTAAGTTTTAATTAAATCCAATTATTATAGAGTTCTAGTTTGTTTGACCCATATTTGTTGCTTCTATACTCCAAAGGAACTAGGCACTTGTGGTAATTATTAAAGCACATCACACATCATCTATGTTCCCATTCTCTTCTCATGCCACATAAAAAATCATTTTTCGTACATCGCTCCTATCATGAATGTAAGCATCTTTTTTGCCCTCTCTCTGTACTTCAATGCATTCATATCTTACCCATCTTCCTTCTAGAAAACCATGTCTACACCAATCCCCCTGCTATCTCATTTTTCTCTTTTTCCCTCAAGCCCTACCATCTTCACCATTCTTTCTTGCACCCAATGCTCACCCTTCCTTTCATCTCTCTCTTTTCATCCACACATCACCATTTCCCTCTCTTGTTCCTTCTATTTTCATGAATCCCATCTCCATTCATCTACTCTCCTTCATATCTAATGCAAAGACACCATTTCTATCTCCTCTTTTCATCCACGCCTCATAGCAGCCCATTCATTCTCTCCCTTAGCATTCATCTCTCCAACTTGCTCTTTCTCATCACCTCTCGGATGTGTGAGCAAGTGATCTATCATAGGTTAGTGGCTGTTGGGTGGTGACCTAGGTATTCTTTAAGTGAACAACAAATACAAGTCACCATTTGGAAAATCTTAGAAAGGCGGTAGCGCGGGTTGGAGCGATTTCATAAGATTTTAGTTTCTTTATGTTTATGAGATCTTTTTATTCTTGCAATAATTTTGTAGAACTTTACATTTGAAGTAACAAAAATTTATTTTCTTTCCATTAGTTAGTTCCTTTCCATTATTTATTTGCTACTTGACATTTTCTTTATGTTGATGTTTAATGCTTTCCTTTAGTTTAGATTAATGCTAGATTTTAGTAGTTGTTAACATTATTTATAGATTTAAATCTTAAATAATGTTTAGTATAATGTTAGGAATTAGTATGTCTGGGTAGTTTTTGCCCTAGGGTTAGGATGAAACCACATTACGTTTACGTATATTTACTTTAGATAATTTTAGGTTTTAAATGTGCTTAATTATCATCTTTAGGACTACTAAATTAACTTATATAATTAGTGTTCTCTTCATCTTGAGATACTAGTTATGTTAGGTTAATTAATTCAATACAGAGAATCTCTCATAATCTATTTCTTAGAAAGATAGGTCATTCTTTGAATAATAGATTAAATTAGGCAAAATCCTAGAATTGAAAAAATCTATAAATTAGGACTTTTCAATGATAATATCTTCTCCTTTTCTAATTCATTAAGGTTTTAGTAACATGTCTAGTGAAAAATCTAAAATTCTTTAAATTTGGATATATGTGAGTTCAATTTGGTGGTTCTTAAACCCTTGAATTAGAAATTTGATTAAATTTATCTCTTTTAGTGTCTTTAGATTTATTTTATTATTTGTCACTAAATTCATTGGCTAGGTTAATGTAATTTTACTTAGATTTTAATTGAAATTTCATAAATCCATAAATTGAGTCCTCACAGGATTGACTCAAATATATTTAAAACACATCAAGGATCCTCTTCTATTCTTAAATTGATCTCAACCGAGTCATCCACTATTGCATTTCTACCATAATTAGTTTCCTTTAGTGCAAGTGAGATGAATTATTCTTTATTATCCTCTTCCTCACTACCATAACCATGTTGACTGAGGGCCAGACATGTTGCAATTAAACATCCAATAAGTATATCTGACACCAATCTTAAAATCCCTAATGTTGCCCTCTCCTTCTAGAGCTTGCTTCTAATGAGTCATCAATGTCCTTGTAAAAGGTGATGGTCTAGCCACCATATTTAGGTCTACCCCCATATTTCGCATCATCATAATGGATTGTGGAATGTACAAGTGATAATGTGGCTTGGAATATGGCACTTTGCAAACAATATGCTATAATTTTTGAGCTATCATACTATTTTTGAAAATGATTGATGTACTTTAATAATTACTGCAAGTGCATGGTTATATTAGAGCATAGACCCAAAAATATGGGTTGATCCCACAAGGACACTTTTAAGGAACTTTAATTAAGAGTTAGGTTATTTCAATTTAAACTAACCAATCTTTTGAAGGAACAAATAACTTTATGCATTAAAATGTAACAAGTAAACTAAAATAAGCAACTAAGTAAGAAAGAAAACAAGTACATAAAGGAAATAAAAAAAGGAACTTAACTAAGGAAATAGCATAATAAACTAACTAAGAATTGATAGACATTTCTAATTAATTGAATGATTACAATGAATTAATATATAAGAAAAAGAAAAGAAAAGAAAGCTAACCCAATATTGAATTCCATTGTAGGGCTCTCTTTTTGTGTCATTCAATAGAAGCTTGTACACATCTCTTCAACCCTTATTACACTAGACTACCACCATTCTTTTCTCATCTTCTTAACACAACATGCTACACCCCAAAATTCAAATCCTTTTCCAATGATTCTTATGAATGAAGTACTAGGGCTGCCAAGAAAAGTGGAGTCTAACACATTTCCTAAAAGATCACCACCCATAACAAGAAGACAACAGGAAGATGGAGTGGCAGTATAAAAAATTAGCTAGATACTCTTAGATAAGAGGGAAGCTTTTAAGGAGTTTAGCAAAGAAGGGATTAGAGGTCATTCATCTTAAGGAAGACTTATCCATAGAGGAGGCTTCCTACCTTAAGAAGAAACTAGAGGAAAAGAAAAATAAAAGGGAGATAATGGCCCTTGGATTATGACTCACCAATGCCAGCTTTAGTAGATAGTGAAGGAACTAGGCACTTACCTTGGAAGTTGTCCTACTCTTCAACACGATGTCTTTATTTAGGAACTTGGATGATTTTATAGGAGGATTTGTTTCTTCAACCATTACTTTAGGAATGGGCATAATACTTGTTGCCATAGAAAAGACACAAGATTTCTTTCTTTTCCTTTTCCTTTGTCAATCCTAAATCCTAAAAAGAATAGAAAAAAAGAAGAAGAAGATGCGTGTAAAATAATGAAGTGAAAGTGAGAGATTTAGAGTGGAAGGAAAGAAGGTTGTGTGCAATGAAGTGGATGAATGGGGATATGTGTGTAAGAAAGTTGGTGAAGGGCATCGAAGATAGGTGGAATGATAAGTGATGGGAGAAGGTTGTTGCATGTATTCCTATGGTGAATGGATGATGTATGTAAAACTAAGGATGCTTATGCTAAGGCTAGAGTGAAATATGCATGCAATCTAAAGGTGATAATGGAGGAATGCATGAGATGTGAATGAGTGCTGTACTAAAACATTCAAGGAAAGATGGATGCGTGCAATGGAAAGATGAAAGATATGCAAGGGAAGTAGCATGACTACAAGTCTAAGGTTATGCAAGTTATGTGTACAAAAATAAAGAGAATTACAAGGATTACATGCAAGGGATGCTAGGTTTAAGGGTTATGTTTATACTAAGATGAATTCTAGGATGGATGCTATGCTTAATGCATGCAATAATAAAAGAATGCAAGACAAAGTGGAATGAGATGCATGGAAAGATGAAAGATAAGAAGGAGAGAAAGAAGAATGAACTAAAAAGGGAAATGAGATTATGGTCAAGACCCTTACTTTTTCTACAAGGACCATGTAGATCTTGGGAGCTTTGGTGAGGGTGATCTTTCTCCCTCTATTGCTTCAAGGGTGTAACTTTAGTGTTTAGGGAAAGCAAGAGATATAACTCCTTGCCTTTCACCCCTTAGTTATATATTTTGGAGTGAAAGCCCTAGGGAATGAATGTCTAGGATCATAAGGTTGAAAGGAGTGGCCAATGGTGAAGATTTAAGTAGAATGGATGGAAGAAAGGAATATTAGAAAGGGGGGGGGGGGGGTGTTGGGGGGTTTGTGGTGCGGGTTCCATGGAATCCATATGAGGAATGAGATGAGATATGAGGATGAGGAAGCAAGGAGATAAGGTGGAGTGGGAAAGGATAAGATAAGAGGGAAAGAGGATAGAAGGGAAAGGGGAAAATGTAGGAAAATAGTTGGAATAGGAAAGGTAAATGGTGGGAAGGCGTGGAACTCTTTGGGGATGTGTGTGTGTGTGTGGAGTTTGGAAAATTTGAAATAAATGGCCATTGATTAGATTAGGTGATAGAGATCTCTCCTCCCTTAGGGTTTTTTTATTGACTTTTCAATGAGGGAATTATGAATAGGTTTATAACTTTTCTTTGCTTCATTCATGGCCCTTATTTACCCTATCTTGAGTGGATGAGATTCATTTGGAATGTTCTTATGCAAAAATATTTTCTTTAAGGGCTCTTTTTCTCTTCCCTTTAGACTAGACTACCTTAGAGTTGATGACATAAATTCTTTTGAGATTTCCTTATCCACTCTAGGTTTTTCCTTATGTTTTTTTTTTTTTTTTAGCGACCATAATTTTCTCCAGCTAATGAGAACCAAGCAAGGTGGGAATTCTCTCCCCTCATAAATCATGTTCTTGTCCTAAACTGTAAGTGGGCAGCCCATCGAAAAAATCTGCACCAATGGGCTTTCAGTCTAGTCTTGATCATAGTCTATCTTTTCATGAGTCTATCCTTGTTTAAGTGAGTATTCATTGGTTTATTAGAATGTACATGAGCAAGGATAGATCTCGGCCTTTAAGTGCTTGAAAAGTAAGATGATTTCCAACCGTAGATTTCTCATAAATTGTCTCTCTTCTTCTCCTTATTTTTCTCCACCATTTCATACTTATTTCTTTATGTAAAATATGTGGAATCAAGGGGAAATATCCTTGCTTACCTGGAAAATTCATCCACTCCATGAAGTGGTCCCTTTTTTTGTTTGAGTAGGAGAGAGAGAGTGAATGTCATGTGTTTTCATGTGGGTCTCGATCTTCTAACTTGTTTTATTTCAAAAAGCTATCATTGCATGTGATTCAAGTTTATATGAATTGAGCTTTCTCTAGAATATTCACAAGGTGGTGGATAACTTACATGCATGCATGGGAAGTTTTGTCACCTTACTTTTGATATGAACACCCTATTTTGAATGGATAAGGTTCAGTCTTTCACATAGGGTTTATGATTGCTCCAACTTTGATAATGACACCCCCTTTTCATTCTAAAATCTCATACTTCATTTTTAACATGTATGGGTCCATAATGTATCTTGGAAGGTAGTCCTGCTCTTCTTTAGGATTAAAATTATCAAAATACCCCTTTTATCATTTGTACCAAGGTCTGCAAAATATAGAATTAACCCTAATTATTGATGTTGAAGTTATTTTTAGGGTTAAAACCTATTAAATATAGAGGCATATGCGTAATATTTTTATATCACTGATCTTCTATTTTCCTGTAACCATAAAGGCATACAAGAAAATAGCCACTTTAGTCTTCCCTAGTGATGGCAATGGCTTGGTAATTTTCTTAGTTAGTTCTTTTCCCTTATTTTCCATCCAAATATGCTCTTTACTAATAAGGAACACCATACGCTTAATGACTTCACAAGTTGCATCTTGTTGCTACAACTTGGGTACTTAGGCTTTGATTTACCTTAATCAGGAAGGTAAAAATTAGCATCCAATAGATGTGACTCAAATTTTGTAAATGGAGAGAAATCAGCCCAAATCCTCTTCTACTTCCTATTCTTAAGCTATTCAATACACAAGTAGAGTGTGGAAGGCACCATTGAGTTGTCATGGAGCCAAGGTTGCCCTAACAATGCATTGTAGAAGGTCAATACATCAATAAAATAAAAATAGTCACCGAGTCTATTTCCCCAACATGCAATATTAAGTGAGCTACCCTAATAGCCTTGTGACTAATCTAGTTTAATGCTTTAATCATAAATCTATTAATTATTTGTAGAAGAAAGGATGGTTTTATTGTAACTAGCAATGCACTAAGGATTTGCAGAAGAGCATGCCATAAGCTAAAAGCTAAGATCATGTTTTAGAAACCATGTAGAAAAGAAGTGATGAGAATGAGAAACAATTTTTTTTTTTCTTTTGTGCAATCCTAAAGGTAAAATATGCTAGTAATGACAGAAAGATACAATCCTTTGAGGGAGAAATACTTTTTATTACTTATGAGTAACTTTATAGGCTAGAATACTTAAGAAAAGAGTGAGGGAGGGACAACAAAAGAGAAAATGATCCTCATAGTAAGTGGTTCCCGATCCTAGAATTTTCATGGTAGGATTTCTAGGAACCATTCTCAAGCCATCAAGTTTTGATGGGAAAATATTTTTCTTCCCTAAGACTTAACTTAAAACTTTGAAATCATAAAATATAATATTTATTTTGAAAATGATCCATTCATACATCATTCTAAGACCAATTCCCCTTAAAACTTTTGATTCTAGTACATTCTTTTGGAATAAAAACATATGGAAAGAGGTTCTCCCTTCTATGGAAATATGCATTCCTAGAAAATTTACATCAAGTGAAACAAGGGGACTCATGGTTAATCCTAAAAGGCATTATATCAGAAACTACCTTCATCCTTGGATAGCAAGCCTCATTGAAACTAGCTCACTAAGAGTTTTTGGGGGCCTTCTTCCCCATAGGATACTAAAAAGCCCATCCTTGAACCTAATCTCTTTCTTCTTGTGTGTAGAGGTCACCAAGGTAGGATAGATAACCCATTTGCCAAAATGCTTGAAATTTCCTAGCATCTTACTCCATGTAGATATTAGACACCTCCTCCAAAAGGCTAGAAATAGATAAGTGAGGTTTCTTTTGTATGATGACATCTTCCTAAAAAGAAAGCATGAGAGAAATAGTAACAGGTGGAGTAGAAAGTAAAGAAAGTAGAAGAAAAAGGGCTTAAACCAAACCTTCTTTCCTTCTTTCCCCACTACAGATAATCTCATGGCTTAGAATATCTTAGTTCCAATGGCCAAACATGCTTGAAATTCCCTTACATATCACTTTAAGTAGACAATTGATGCCATAAAATGATTCACAAACTACAAGGGAAAGTGTAGAAGCAATTTTTTTTTGTATTACCCTAGGTTTGAAATTTTAGTGTAGGTGTTGGAATGTTTATTAGTGATTTTATGATGGATAGGTATTTTATTTCGAGTGGAAGTTAGGCTATGTAGGATGAGGGAATGGCTATGGTTTTCTTTGAGGTTTTCTAATGGTTTTTTTTTTTTTTTTTTTTTTAAGTTTCTATCCTAAGTTCATGTGAACCTATGTAGATTATGAGGGTGGAGTTGCCACCTAAGGTAAAATGGGCCTTGGGTTGCCATGACCCAACTAGGGCTACTAAACCAAATATTTAGAGTTCTAATATCTCCAAAGTTGAAAGAATGGAATCAAACTTGGCTCCTTGATTTTCTAGGTTCAAGAAACTAACTACTTTGGATTTAACCATTCCTTAGTCCAGAATTCTAAGGTTAAAAATCATAAATTTAATCAAATCAAGCATCTTTAAATCATTCATGCACCATATATTCTGGGAATGGTAAATATTCTAAAAGCTAGAAACATGGCATTGACTATATGTAACTAAATACTTAGATAGTAAAGCAAAGCTAAAAAATATGCATTGAATTGGTGTGGCAACCCAGGTTTTAGAAAAGAATTTTTTTTTAAATAAAATTTTCATTAATTAAAACTTTCTTATAGGAATTTTTAAAAAATATATATATTACATATTTATTTTTGTCAATTTCACCTTCAACCCAGTGTCGCATTAAAACCTTCACATATGATAACATAAATAAAATATAACATTATAGGATTCCCCTGGTCACAGCCCAAACAATAAGGAACATAAATTTGAATCATAATTCAAATTAAGCGTATCATGGTCATATGTTCTATTACATTCACCTCAAATATTTATTCTTTCAAAATAAAAACTGAGATGTCTAACCAACTATTTATCCATACTTCTTTCCTCCTTATTCTCCTTATTTAACTTCTTCTAGCCGAGCGCTCAGTTCTCTTGCACTTTCCCTGAAATGTTTTGTAGGGGTGAGTATGATGACTCAATAGGAAAATGCCTAAACCAGCCGTTTGAAAACCATGAAAAAAGTGTTGGCATAAATTAAGTAGTGCGAACAATTAAATGTTCGATCATAAGTGTGATACGAATATTATACAACATTCATGCCTTTATAAAAATCTACTGTTGCCAATAAATTCTATCATATCCTTCAAATATCATACATACATGCTCATTAGGACTTATCAAATAATGACGTATCATATTTTGTTGTATCACTATGTGGTAGTGTCCTACCACAAACCCATTTGGGCAATGGTCAATATCCTCGAGAATGATCGACATGTCAATCCATGTCTAATAACTATATGGTATACTATGCACATAGAGGACTCACATCCAACTACGTTTGGCCATGGATACCACACGAGCTACACCAATCCTCATGGGGACACTGGATCACAAGAGAGCAGTCTCCCTATGATACAATACTCTCTATAATAGGCCTCTTAGGGCAGGTATCAACTTTTAGAAGTCGGTGGCCAATTGATCTTCCTGGCATAGCAACCAGAGGGGTCTTAGACTTTGCCCCAAGATAGGCTCAACTCTTATGAGTCACCTAATTTTAGGCTAGGCACTACTCTCTAGAGTCGCCTAATTTTCATTTATCAAATCATTTTACATTGCTCAATACATCATAATAAGCATTCACAAACTTTCCCATTCACAAGTCATATTTCAATTGGCATAAATTATTAACTAGCTTATTCCTAGTCATGATCAAATCTTCACCATCTGTTTGATCAAGTTAATCTACGCGGAAAGATCATCATCATTTCATCCATGCTAATCATTTTGTCATTTATTCACAAACAAGCTGATTATAAGGATTCATCCACCAAGATCTATACAAATCCATCCAGTAGGGTCTCATAGGACATACACTCTAGCCATGCACTAGTTGACTAATGCATCATCCACGCATTAAATATCAATCACACTACCCAAATATCGGGCACCATGTATTGTGCATCATGTTATGCCCTGGATGTTTTGTACATGAAAGTATAAACAAGGTTCATTTTGGAAATTGTGAAGGACCCAAACTATATGCCAAATCCATGTTCATTTTTCATGTAAGATCCTTTGAAAGAACATTAGTTATCTACCCCAAAGTTAAGGCACCAAAATCTATGCATTGTTTGTTAGGTAAGTAGTGTGTCTCTTGTTGCTTACATATGTGTCTCAACTATGAAAGAAGTCATGCACTTTTTGTTGATTACATAATATATTTGCATATTTTAAAAGGATAGGTTTAACATGGACATGCACATGCAACATGTAAAAGAAAATGAATGATCTACATCACTTCCAAAAAGCAACTTACAAGTTCATGTACCATCTATCAAATTAACCTATGCATAAGGCAAGGCATTCTAACAATAGGTGGAACATTCAAGTCCTTGGATGCACGCACATCAATCAGAAATGATGATCATCCAAAATGTTAATTTGAAAACTCTCCATGCACTATCGTTTAGTTCATGATACACTTCACTAGGAATAAAAGAAATATTATCAAGATAAGCCATGATCATGCTCAACCATCATAAACTCACATGTTTTGAAATTATCAAATTTTATTAACATAAATACCTATATGTAAAGCTCTAAAATCTCATCCATTAAGCCATATGGATTATATGTATTCAACTTTCAAACCAAGGTGTCATGCGTACAAAATTTTCTTCTTCTTCTTCTTCTTCTTTTTTGCATAAAGTTTATGAAAATGATGAGTTAGATGTGCCAATCATAATGCTATTGATCAAGGCATAAAATTTGTGGATTTATCTTCATATGATCTAGCATCCAAACAGAATTTCTAACCTGAATATTCAAATCAAAATGGCAAAAGTCATGAGTACATTTCATCATAATACAATTGATCTATTACGAACTAATTCATGAAAAATCATGCGCATTTAGTAAGAGTATAATTATTCTTTTCTTTCCTTTTTGTTTTCTTCATAAGAAACATGTAATAAAACATAGTGATGAGTTTGCGTTTTGAAAACAACCCAGTTTAGATAAATTCCTATGCCCCTAGCTCGTAGATGAGATTGTTCTTCTACAGTCTTCTTATCCAAAGCGCAAAATGGGTAGCGATCCTTGGCGTAGCCTGATCCTCCACTACTTCTTCTCTATTCCTCTCTCTCTCTCTCTCTCTCTCTCTCTCTCTCTCTCTCTTTGTTTTTCCTTCTCTTTTCTCTCTCTTGCTCTCTTTGTTTTTCCTTCTCTCTTTCTCTCTCTTTCTTTCTTTTCCCTTCTTTCTCTTTTCTCTTGTGTTTTCACACATCTCTCCTTCTCCCCTTCTTATTCCAATTTCATTTGACTTTCTTCTTTCCTATCATATCTCCTACCTATCCTATTTAATATTCTAATTTGTTAGGTACCTTTATCTTTTTCTAATTCTCTAGAGTCATTCCTATCTCCTTCTCATGTTATCCCATCTCTGATTCTAATTAGGTACATATCCTCATCCATTCCCAACGAGCCAGAATTCTCTAGGTTCATTGCACCTAGACACTTCTTCGCTTTGGGTAGGGAATTTCTCCAAAAAGATTATCTTTGGAGACTGGAACTCTAGTTCTAGAGTTTTGCCTATTCATTCTATAGCCATTAGGGCATTTAGCTTTTTGTTGTCAATCCCATGCAAAGAATATATATTATAAAAATGCAAGTTATTGCAATTGGAAACATGATAAAAAGTAATCACACATGGAAATTGACACTAAGTTGACATCAATCATAATAGGAATAGAATATCGAATGCAGTAATAATCTAGGAACTAGAAATAGCATGCCACATATTGAGAAACTAGAAGGATGCTAAACATGCATTGTTCATGGAACATGAAATGAAAATAGAAATTAAAGCTAAAAGACTATAAACATGTTCTAAGCAAAACTAACTATGAACTTTTCTAGAAAATTTCATAATAAGATATCTAGAAACATAATCTTTCTTAGGAACTACTTAAATTTTGGAAAATGACCTGGAACACATTTTTTATTTTATTCAAGATCATGCTAGAAATAGAGAAACATTAACATAAGAAAAATAGATTTAAGATCTAAAAATTAAAGACATGATTTGAAGCAAAACTATAAGTTGGAAAATTTATGACTACTAGAATCTTTGAGTTAAGAAGATGCTTCAAAATTAAAAATTCAAGATAAAATCATGATTCATGACTATGGACTAAAATCAAAGATACATGAAACTAAAACACTAAAAGCTATGCATTTTATTACTTATAAAAAACTTTATAGAATAGGATGCCTATGAGAGAGAGAGAGAGAGAGAGAGAGAGAGAGAGAGAGAGAGAGAGAGAGAGAGAGAGAGAGAGAGAGAGAGAGAGAGAGAGAGAGAGAGAGAGAGAGAGAGAGAAGGCGTTCCTCATGGTAAAAGGTTTCCAAGCCTAGGATTCATGGAAGGCTTTCTAAAAACTATTCTCAAACCACCAAGTTTTGGTGGAAGGACGTTTTCCCTAAGCCTTAACTTCAAGCTTTAAAAATCATAAAATGAAGGAACGATCCATCACATACATTGTGCTAGGATCATTCTCCTTAGAAATCTCTTCACCTAAAGCTAGGCTAAGAAATAGAGAGACACATGTTGAATGGGTCTCTATTTATAGAGGTCACCCATGGCATAGATGCCAATATGATACAAAGCAAGGGCCAAGTGGTAAGATTATTGAAAAAGGTCACTTTTGCTTAGAACACAAAATCATGTGTTTTAGTGCCCCGAAAACAGGATCATGTATTACAATGACCTGGCAACACATGATCTTCTATTCTAGTGCCCTAGCAACATATGATAGTGTTCAGCAACAAGGTCAAATCACACAATCATATGATCAAGTCTCAGATACAATTTTACATGTTTTTATCCTTCTTAATATTTTTTAAATGAAATTTAAGCATCATTTGTGTTTCTCTTTTTGGAATTCTAGTGGAATGAAATGTTGAAATGAAATTTTAGCCAAATTCAAAATGAAAATGGAATTGGAAAATCATTTGAAAATTTAGGTCATGCTTAAAAGTATTTAGAAATTGTAATGGCACAGAGTTTTCTAATAAAGTTATTTAATTTTGTAAAAGTTATCACCAATGCGAGCTAGCTCAACTGGTGGTGGAGTGAGTATTAATAACTTTAGTTTAAAGCTCAAGCATCCATAGTGACATACTACATAATTTTTATTTTATTTTTGAGAAAAATCCATTTTCAACAGTTAGGGTACATCAACATACAAAGAATCGACCTGGTTTGGATGTCCACTGTTGGTTAGAAGACTAAGATAAATTAGTATAAGAAGAAGTCAAAGGAAATTTTAAGTGAGATTTGGGGAATTTTGGGAAATTGGGGAAGTCCACCTATGATTGCAATCTATAGTGTAATGAGATGGAAGCTGGGATCATGTGGGGTCACTTTGGGTCTGAAAGGTATGCTACTGGCTTGGATTGAAAGGAAGGGTCGTTATAAGACAGACTAGCTTTTTGAAGAAAAGGAATAATTTGAGGAAATAATAAGGTAAACATTAGCATGAGATAGGAAGGGGGTTGATATACAAAATATGTGCTAGAATAGTATTGATGTTTTCTACAAGTGCACGGGCTATTGTGGTATAGCTAATGCAAGTACGGGTCGATCCCACAGGGACGTGCTTTAAGAATTTATAGTTTTTAATAAAATTTGATTATTTTAAAATTCAAATTAAATGACAAAAAATTCAATATTAGAGAAACAAGAATTCAAATATAGTTTAATTAATGGAAACTATTGGAAATTGCAAAAAACTAACTAAAAAGGATAGAAATTAAACTAAGAAACAAGAAAATTCTATTTTCCTTAGCCTTATCAATATGAATTTCTTCACTTCAGACACTATAAACTTTGACCCATCATTATAAATCTCTTTTTAATGTCTCTGATTAAAGATCCAAGGGTTTAATTCGTCAGATTCTTGAAAAATTTATAGATCTGAAGTAATTAATGATTTATGATTTTAATGGCTTAGATCTAATTTTTGAATATCATATTGAAGATCAAAGGTAGTAAATAATGTAAGAAGTTTCCTAACAACAATTCTTGAAATTTGATTGAAAATTAGACATCAAATGGATGAGAAACTAAAGAGATACTATCACTTAATCAGAACTGTTCATTTGATTAAATGTGCATAAGGCAGTCTAGATTAGGCAATCCATGGATTGAAATAGAACAAAGTAAAACATATATAACAGAACAGGAATAACACAGAACTCAAATAAGGACAAAAAATGTAATTCAAAATTTTCTATGAAGGGTAAAAGGGAAGTTTTCATGAAACTTCCTTAAAACTTCTATAAGCTTTGACGGAGAAGCTGGAGATCATGGAGATGGCGGTGTTGACTGGGGCTATGGTATCATAGACTGGCCTGGCTAGAGCAGATGGAAGTAGGACCTGAGGAATGCTTATTCAACTAGCATGAGTGGAGATGGTTTGGCGCGGTAATGTCGCCTAGCAGTAAAAGAAAAAAATAGAGCAGAGCGTCACACGGCTCTAGTTCAATATGAGCAGTAGATGTGTCTAGCAGGGGCCAGTGGAGAGATGTAGCAGGCTCGTGAAGATGATGGGAAGTAGGGATGAAACCAAAAAAATGACGCGTAGTTGTACAACACGGCTAGGCATCGTCTGCTTTGCCTGAGCAGAGGAGGAGATGACACCTGGGGCTGGTACTGGAAGGGAGCAGGGGAGTGCAATGGATCGAGATGTGATGGAAGAGAGATTTGACAGATGAAAATGAACTATGGCCAATCTGCTGTGTGGAGGAGATGGGGGCTGGAGAGATGGGATAGGGTGAAGCCGATGATGGGAAGAGTAGGTGGTGAAGATGGAGGACAGGGTGGAGTTTAGCAGTAACTGAGAATATGGGGAGATGTTGAGAACAAACAGATTGGACCTTGGTTTCCAATAGGAAACCGAGAAAGGGAATGTGCTGTGAAGTACTGGGGCATCTGGCTTGGGTAGAGGCTAGGTTGTGGATGCAAGTAAGAGAGGAAAAGTGAGAGATAGAAGGGGAGAGAGGGAGGTTGGTATAGGTGAGATAGTGAAGAGGAGAAAACTAGGAATTGGGTTGTCTTCAACAAAGGAGAGCACCCGAGAGATGAAGAAAAGAAAGTGGATCAAACAAGGGAGATGGGAAAAAGAGGGGAAGAAGTGCGGTGAAGGATTGGGGAGTCAGGCTAACAAGGGCAAGTGGAAGATGAGGATCGGTAATGGAAAATTGGTGATGGGGATTTGGGATTGAAACAAAGATAGGGGGATGGAGTTGGGTGCATGAGGTAGAGAGAAGATAGTAAACAAAGGAAACTCAAAACAAACAAGGAAGAAGAAAGTGGTAAGTAAAGGAGACTAAAAGTAAAAGAAAAAAAACTAAACAACTCCAAAAACTCAAACTCATATGTCTTTCCCCTCTTATAGATTTGTTTCCTTTCTAAGTCTCCTCCCCTTATCTTTAGGATCTAGTTTCCTACTAGAAAACTTCCTCCCAACTTCCATTCTCATTCATGTTTCTTCTCCTTATTAGAATTCCTCTTTCTTTAAGAAATGCTTGCTTAATTGATCTTCAAGATGATCTACACTGTCAAAATTTAATCTAATCCACTCATTCCTCTTTTGATCGATCTGCACCATTGAACATCAATATGAGCAATCCAACCCTCCTTTAGTTGATCTACAAGACCAAAGACTATATTAGAGCCATCTAAACCATACATTAAGCATCTGCTTAACTTAATTGATTATCTGATTGTTAATTTTGAAAATTTACTGTTGAATAATCAATTTGAATTAAAATTCATAGATTATCTACAAATCATCAAATTGACGAGTTAGATGGTCTAATTAAATGCTAAATTAGGGGTCTTTTAGCAAAAATTAAATACTTAACAAATAGTACTAGGATTTGGGTTAGTGAAGCACTTGAAAGAGGAGTATTGAGAGAGATCCATGATAACACATATTAGGAAATGGGGAACAACTCTAATTGGTAACAAGCCAAGGCATCCCATATAGAAGAAGAAAATCATGGAAAGGAGAGAGAGAGACTACATAGGAGATTTTCTCCCAGACACCATATTTTGGAAAAAGAAGATAGTAGAAGCATGATTTTGCTAATAAGGTGTAATAACCCCAATTTTTGTAAATTGATTGAGAAAAATCAATAAAGTTTGAGTTTCAGATATTTCGGGCTGAAATATTAGGGTTATTTAAAATATATTTTTTATAAAAGTATAATCAAATCATAAGATATGTAAAATTGAAATTAAACTTAGCAAATCCCTCAAAATGACTGTAAGCACAACAAATTTCGAATTCAGATGAGAAATCCTTAAGTTTCTTCATTTCTTGGACAAAAGGGGTAAAATAGTAATTTTACCCAAAAATCAAAATATTCCAAAAATCAAAATATGAAACATCAAAATTTAGAATGTACTGAGAAATACGAATCCAACGCCACTAAGTACACTCAAATCCGAGATCATGGGAATAAAACCCAAAATTTTATGCATAAAGGGCAAAACAGACTTTTTACACCATGTGAGGCCCACATCGGGACCACCACGTCCCCAATAACCAATTTGATCAGCAGCCTATGTGAAACATGGGTCAACAAATATCAGCTGGTCATGGGGAAGAAAAATTAGGCATGGGAGCATTGAAGACTTTCATGCCATTTTATATTAAAAAAATAACATATTATAATCATGGAAAAAGACCCAAAATGCCTATAAATAAAACCCCAAAAATCCTCATAAAATCCCCATGAAATTCTCTTCATTCTCCTTGAAAAATTAAATTTAGATCCCTCCCCAAAAACCCAAAATTTCCAAGAGTTAGATCTCTTTTCAACTTGTTTTTCCTTTTAGATTGGAACAAGAGACCTAAAATCAATTAGGCACTCTGTTCTAGATCTAATTTGATCAATTCCACCATCCAAAACTTCCCAACATATCTATTCTACAAAACCCCCAAAGAAATTTCAAGATCTAACAATTCAAACAACGGATATTTACAAGAAAGGTGGATTTTAAGCCATATCTTCATCAACAAGGTATTTTTTTAAATTGGGCATATAACTAAGGTTTCCTCTCCAATCAAGTAAGTGGAAATCCTTTTCATAGATGTTTAGTATTGTTTTATGTAATTTTTATTTTACTGTAATTAATTTTGGTAATAAAAAGGTAAAAATAAAGTAAACAACAAAACCCTTAATTTTGGATGAGATAGTACTCAGATGAAAAATCTGACTGTACTAATCGATCCAGAAGGGTCCAAAACCCCTAGGGTAGAAGTTTCATAAAAATCAGAGACATTTTGGGCCCCCAATTGAAAGAGGATTGATTGGACGGTCCAGAATGGATTGTCCGATCTCCAGATCAGACGACGCCCAAGACGCACGCGTGACGCACCATAGGAACAGTGCGTACGATGCGTGTGAAGCGTCATCCCAAGCGCGACGACAGCGCATCCATCAAATGAACGAGTGGACGCGCCCAGCGACAGCCCAGTTTGCGGGCGCACGAATGACAGGCGTTCCGTTTGTCCCGTCCGCATTTGTAGACGCCCCTCAAGAGTGTGTCATCCACTCATCTGAGCGGACGCGCCCGATGACCCACTTGGTTATTCCTCCTGGTCTTTCCGCCCGACTACTCTGGTCCGTCCATTCCTTGGGCCCAGATCAAATCTAGGAAGGACTGTGAACTTCCAGATTCAATTCTGGAGTCATCTGAACTCCAAATTGAGATCGGAAAGAAGCTATGGAAAGCTTGAAACCTATATTTTCTTATGACATGATAAAATAGACATGTTATTCAGTAAAAAATTTCTGTATTAAAGAATTAAGTTTCTAATTACATAGATTTTCAAGATCTGAGATGATCAGATCTTAGAAACATGTTTTAATAATGATCTACTACTTAAATAAAGTGAGATCTATGTTTAAATTGGATAGATATGAGATATATTAAGGGATCTACCCTTTATGGTAGAAAAACCCTAAAAATACAAAGGGACCCACTTGATCAATGAGATTAAGTGTGATTAGATCCTTGGGATAGAAAGAATAAATTCTTATATGATGAAATCCAAGGAAATCATGACTAGATTATGATAAAAGTAGATCAATATGATCTTTTGACCTTAATAGAGAAAATTCCCTAAATATATCTAAAATCCTTAATCAAAGGAAAAGATCTAAGATCAAATGGTTGGATCATAAGTAAAGGTTTCTAAAAATATAAATGTAATTAGTTTCATTTTATATTATTATATTATAAAGCATGCTAGTATAACATTTAGAGTTTAGTATGATATGTGTTTCATTCTTATCATAAGGTGCTAGATTCAATTTAAGTACCTTGCCTCATTTTCATTGAATGTTAAATTAGGTAGTTTTATGCTTTAAATTTATAATTCATTTATGGTTGAATGTTAGTAGTAGATTTACTTGTTATGATCTAAAGAGCATAAAACATCAAAAATGTATTCTAATGAGAAAGTAGAGTTTCATTACACAAACAAGAATGGAATACTTTGGACTTAATTAGTAAGGGCTATAGTTAGTAGGACAATATAAGGATTATCAAATCCTTGGCCCAAATTAGGAAAAGAATAATAAACCCCATGAATGACATTATAAATATTCATGGACTTAATTAAAATCCATTAGAAAGAGTACTTAGGGTAAACATGCTTATAGGAACCTTATGAAAGGTTGGGCTATGGTCATTCTAGTGAATGATGAACATAGTGGTTAAGGGGGTTATCTAATAGAGCCTCGCTCTTCCCCTACCTTCTGTTGACATTTGTGAGGTCTAAACGCCTCCTTACATGAGGATTGAAGTAACCACTTTGTGTTCACCCATTTAGCTAGTAAACCTTAGGCTATTGGAAATAAGAGGAGCAGTCTAGATTTAGGCTTGAATAAGCTACCTTCAACCAGCACATTAACTGGTTGAATAATAATAATAAGAGCATAAAAGGTTAGTAAATTACCTAACCCTAATAAAAATAGTAAGTAAGATAAGGATGATCAAACAAGATCCATTAGATCTTGGATGATCAAGAACAATAAGAATAAGAACACTATATTGTACTTAGTATGTATGTTTAGTAGTATACTTGTTATAGTTCATTAGATTAGATAATCCAAACCCTTGATCAAAGATGATTCAAGGAAGAAAACCAAGATCATCCTCCATAGGGATGATCCAAGAACTGAACTTAGATCAAAGAAGAACTAGATGATAGAAGATATAGGACCTTGATCTTTATCAACATGTGTAGATTGTCAATCAAAGGATCTATGAAAGATCAAGATCAAGGAAATGAACATACAAAGACTTAGAGATAGAAAAATACTTAGATATGAATGATCTAAAGATCATTCTAAACATTAAATCTAGTGATCAATAGGATTGTTCATAATTTATATATTGATAATATGTATGGATGTACAGATTACATACATTAGTCAGGATCATGGAAGATTGGGGAAAAGAGATCAATCCTTAAAGGTAGGAGGATTTGATGAATGCATTTACATGAGATATACATGATTGTACTCATGATCTTATGTTGACAAGAGTAATGATAATACTTGTATTAAATCTCTTGAAAACCTTATGATCCAACCAAACACATATAAGATGGTTAGGGACTAAACTATAAGTGAACAGGGAACTAGAAAATATTTCAGCCCTAAGTAAATAGACATATGGTCTGATATATATGAAATCTATTTTACATACAAGCTTGGAGGCTTGTGAGTTTGTTTTAACAAGCATGAGCGTAGGGGATGCTATTGTTAGAGGAGTTATGAGGGTTTGGCTACCCGCTCCTTGAAATTTGATGATATGATGATACCTTGTCCAATGAGAGGCTAAAAGTCGGGTGGTGGCAATTATGGGAAGGCCACCACTATGAAAGTCTTGCCCCCCGATACGGGCAGTGACATAATATTTTCCACCATGGTATTAGTGGTGAACAGGGCAGTTATCCGAGCGCGCTAGTACGGATCAGACTGCAGCATAGCAACCTTTCTGATTATTTTGCACTATGATGCATATGGGAATAGGCATAGTGAAATGCCTTATGTTATAGCATAATGAAATGCTAGGTAATTGTATATTACCAATGTTTCCCAAGAAGGGAAATTCCCAATATGAGATTAGCTGTAATACTAAATTCTCAAAATAAAGAGAATTGATCAGCTTAGTTGGGAGTGATATTTGAATATTTTCACAAATTTAACTGATTTACCCATGAAGGGTATGTATGTATATAGATATACATAACTTACAAAGTACAGAGTATGTTTAAGGATAATGAGATTATAAAGTATTGGAATTACATTGTCAATTATTATGTTTCTTGAATCCCCTACCAAGCATTGCTTGCTGAGATATTGTACTTGTTGCAATATCTCAGATCCAGGGAATGAGAGTTAGGAGCTGAAGACTATAGAAGACTTGAAGAGAATAATCTTCAAGGTATACCCTTGAAGACATGTATTTTTATTTGTTGAGAGTTTTATTGTATGGTGAGCTTGAGTTTTGGATTATGTAATTTGGACAAGTATTGTACTAGATTTGGCTGTACTGTGAACCACTGGATGGATCCTGGAGTTTAATAAAAGTATATTCCTTCAATGGAATTTTATTTTGTACACAAATTGTACTTATGTTATGTATAAAGTGGTGACTTGGGTTTTCAAAACAAGTTCTAAAGAAAAGAATTTCCACTACTTTGTTTTGCGAAAATTTTTTACACTCTTAAGGGCCCTGCCTTTCAAAATACTTTACAAATCATGTTTCAAAAACCCGGGTCGTCACATAAGGTAGGGGTTTTGAGGAACATTTCTAAGATAGCTAGGCTTTTCAAACTAGTGTAAAACTTGGATGCCTGCATTTTAATCATTGAAAAGTGATTACCTAGCATTCTAGTTTACCATTGTTTTGACCATTTTTCTTTTATCATCAAGCATGACTATTCTAATGATTATTTAATCCTGCTTAGCATTTCATTTCATACATGAGTAGCACATAATACTCTCTCACGCTCTTTGAATGATTTTTATCATTGGATATCTATATGTATGGTGCGCCTATCCCTAGTAGATTTGAAGTTATTTTATCATATGCTTTTACCTATATATGGCATTCCATCCTAGTGCAAGTTTGATGAGTTTTCATATGGGTTGCACACTTTCTTCATGACTAAAATCCATATTTTTCCTAAGGATTTACTCATATGTGCATGGCTCCCACTATTTACTTGCATGAATCATTTTTTATCATCGGATCTTTAGTTGTAAAGGGTGCATATTCCTAGTATGCATGGATATATTCCTTGCAATCATCTACACCTTTAAATAGCACCTACTCCTAGTTGATTTTTGATTGATTTAACCATTAGATTTGTATTTGTATGGGGAGCCTATTACCTCTTCATTTTGGATTCATCTTAATTGATGCTTTTTGTTATAATCAAAGCATGTTTCATCACTAAATTATTCCACATATATCGCATGATGCTAGGATGAATGGAATCAAATTTTGACTCTTGTTTCACTTTAGAAGTGGCTCATGTTTTCTAGCTTGAATTGGATTTAAATCTAAACTGTTGAAGCACTTGGAAATAGCACACATTCCTAATATGGATCAGGTTCATTTACATCATTGATTCATTATGTATGTGGCACATATGTATAGTCTAAATTAGAATGATTTTGATCATTGTGTTAATCTATTCATGGTGCCTCCTATTACTCTAATCAAGTAGTTGATCTTGATCGTCGGTTATCATATGGGTCGCACTATGTGTTTTTTAGCATGAGTTTTCATTAGTATATATTGTGTGTTTTAAGCATGTCCCCTACTTGATTTGGTCATTGATTTTCCATGTGTCAAATTCCCACCAATGGATGGTTTATGTGTATAGCACTTAATTGCCTTAGATCTTATTAGAATAGAATTTTATTGTCATAAATCAGTCGACACATGTGGCACATAGTATTCATTAATTTTGATCCATTTTTGGGAACATGGATTTTATCTATATTTAACAACCATGTTTTCGCAAAAAATTGATGTATTAGAGCCATGGATGCCATCATTCTATCTTGCATATGTTATACATGGGATTTCTCTAATTTTGATCATGAATGGATGGCTATATATGCAAGTGCTATGCTACATGTCTTAAGCATATATCAATGGAAATTTTGATTTGTGGCATCTTATGCAAATGATTGTGGAATTTTTTTATTGGTAATCGATTTTCAATGAACGACAATATAGGATGATCATAGTCATGATATGGACTTGAAAAAGTCAAAATGTACACTTCCTTAAGTCGAGTTGAGTATTGAGAGGGATAAGATCCCTTTTGTTGCTATGCTAGGAAGACGAGTTGGCCACTGGCTTTTGAAATTTGATACCTACCCTAAGAGGCTCATTAATGAGAATATTCTGTCATATGGGGACTTCTCTCTTATGATTTAGTTACCCCATGAGCACTAGTATAGCCCATTGGTATCCATGGTTGAATGTAGGTCCTCTACATGCATACTAGACCATACTATTATTGGACATGGACTAACATGTCGGTCATCCTCGAGGATATTGACGATTGCCTAGATGGGCATGTGGTGGGATGCTACCACTCAATGATACGATAGATTGCAATATGCCACTAATCGGCAGAAGTCCTAATGGGCCAACACATGTACGAATTGATATAAATTTTGATTGAGTTGAAAATAGTGGATTTCATAACAGCATGATCATTTATTTTGCACCTAAACTGATGTTGTGGTTTTCAAATGGTCAATTTAGGCATGTTCCTATTAAATCATTGTGCTCACCCCTACAAATCATTCATGAGAAGCAACAGAAGACTAGACAAGTCAGCCTAAGAAGGCTGAAGGAAGAAGTAAAGGAAAAATTATGAATAAAAACAATTTAGTTAGTTTTATTAATATACTTTTGAATTACGAATACATTGAGAATTGATGTAATAAGATGGAAAACCTTGCAACATTTAATTTGAGTTATGGTTTAATTTTAATTCCTTATTGTTTGGGTTGTTACCAGGGAACCTTGGAATGATATATTTTTACTTTTGCTAATATGTGTCAAGGTTTTAAAGTGACATCAGGTTGAAGGGAGGAATTTAAAAATATTTATGTATTACTTGTTAGCAAAATATATTTTCATAAAAAATCCTGCAAGGAACTTTCAGTTCTAACTTTTATTTCCAAAAAAATTCATTATGAAAACCCGAGTCACTAGACTTGGTATCAAAGCATGGTTCAAGCTACTCACAACCAAACAATAAAAAACTATAAGAAAAATAATGTCATAAAAGAAAAAGAAAAACCTAAATAAGTCATAGTTACATTAAAAAGTAGAAATAGAGACTTACTAGGGTTTTGGTTATTAACATTTAGAAATGACACCCAAGAGATGTAAATGTGCTCATTCGGCCTAGGTTTCCTCATATGGAGCCTAGGAGAGCATGGAGGTTCTCATTGATACCACAGAGGATGTTATAGAACTCCTTTTGTAAAGGATGAAATAATAATTACAAACTTTGAGGCAAGAAGGAAAGTGGAGCGTAGTAGTTGGTGATGATGGATTGGGCCCAAGAGGTGATACATTGCCGAAATGATTCAAAAAGATAGCTCCAAAGTTTGTAGGAGAAGAAGAGCCAGAAGCAGTTGAGACTTGGCTCTATGAAGTGGAGACGATCTTTAAGGCTATTAACATGCTAGAGGACAAGTAGGAGCCAATAGCTACTTTCCTATTGTTTGGAGAGGTCCTACAGTAGTGGCATATAGCTACAAGAACCTACTACAGTGATGTGGAAGTGATTGAGTGAGAAGACTTCAAAATGGTGTTCATAAACAAGTACTTCTGACCTCATGTTAAGGAGCAGAAGGATGAGGAGTTCTTAGGATTAGTACAGGGTTCTATGATAGTGGAACAGTATGAAACCAAATTTATTAAGTTAAGTCATTTTGTTTCTACAGTGTGTACCACAAAATTGAGAGCTATGGAGTTGGAAGTCATTGTGGAATTGGAGTATAGAGCTTCTAATATAGATAGTGAGAAGTCTAGTGGCAAAAAATAGGTTAGAAGGGAAGGAGACACACCATTCCAATGAAGTTCTCGAGGACACAGACCAGCACTAGGGAATTGTAGAAAAAGGGAGAAGGATGATGCCCTTTGCCCAACTTATGATAGGTCCCACCCAGGCAAGCTTATTATGTCTGCAAATGATGATGCTCCATTTGTAGTGAGAAGGGCCACTTTTTGAAAGGCTACCTAAAGAAAAAGAATTGAGCAACCAAAGTAGGAAAAGTTCAAAGGAGCCAGGGGAGAGTGTTTACATTGACAACTGAGTAGGCATGCACATCAAATGTCATGGTAGAATGTACCCTCTAAATTTTTGACAGATTTAAACATGTGTTAATTGATCTCAATTCCATGCATTAGTTTATATCTTATGACTTTGTATCATGCATGAAAGGTACTAAACACAACTAGGAATTTGTTTAGAGGTTAGTACCCTAGTAAGAGAAGCAATCATAATAGCACATGAATTCCTATAAGAAGTACCAATACATGTGTCAGACATAGAACTTCATACAAATTTAATATTGTTGAACATGTCAAATTTTGATTACCTATCCAATCAACTACAATCTACCAAGGTTTTCTAAAAGATAGATCTAAGATTAGTTTATCATCAACTAAGGATAAGGGATGAAGATATCCCAAAGACAACATTCAAAACCAGGTATAGTCACTATAAATTACGAGTAATGTCTTTTGGATTAATGAAAGACATGTAGCTTTCATGAACTTGATGAATTGAGTGTTCTAGGAATGTCTTGACAAGTTTATCCTTGTGTTTATCGATGATATACTAGTGTACTCTAGTAGTAGAGAAGAACATCAGGAACACCAAATAATCGTTTTGAGCACCCTTTAGACTCATAAACTATATGAAAAATTCTCAGAGTGTGAGTTCTGGCTTGATTGAGTTCAGTTCCTTAGGAGTGTTATATTTGTAGACGGCATTTATATTGATCCTAAGAAAATAGAAGCAATCACCAACTAGGAAAGGCCAAAGATTGCATTAGAGATCCATAGTTTCCTAGGGTTAGTAGGGTATTGCAGGAGATTCATTGAGGGATTTTTCCGCAAAACACAGCCTATGACCCAACTGATCAGGAAAGAGAAAAGATTTGAGTGGACTAATGATTATGAAAGGAGTTTTCAATAATTTAAAAAGGAGACTCACCACAACACCTATTGTAACCTTACCAACTGATAGTGGAGGAAGTGTAGTACACAATGATGCCTTAGGCAAGGGACTAGAATGTGTATTGATGCAACACAGGAAAGTGATCACCTATGCTTGGATACAGTAAAAGAATCATGAGCTGAATTATCCCACATGGAGTTGGCTACTATGATCTTTGCTTTAAAGATCTAGAGACATTACTCATATGTCAAAAAGTTTGAAGTTTTTATGGATCATAAAAGCCTCAAGTACACTTTCTCCTAGAATGACCTTAATATGAGGCAATGATGTTGGATGGAGTACTTGAAAGACTGACTTCACCATCTAATACCACCCAAGTATTGTAATCTTTAGAGTTGTTAAAATGGTAAAGTTAAGACATTACCAAGGACTTTGTAGTGGGATTTCCTTAAGCATCTAGTTGGCATGACAAGATTTAGGTAATAGTGGATAGCTAACTAAGTCCACACACTTTCTTCCCATTTAGAAGAGGCAACCAATAAAGAGTTTGGGCAAGTTATATATTAAGGAGATTATAAGTTTACACGAAGTTCCATTGACCATCATATTTGATAAGGAATAGACTCACATCACATTTTTGCAAAGTGTATAGGAGGGACTTAGTACCTCAAAGAGATTTAGTACTCCTTTTCATTTGCAGGTTGATGGAAAGTCCATTGATAGAATGAAAAATTAATTGGGATGAACATCTTCCCTTGATAGAGTTCACATATAGTAATAGTTACCACCTACAACCCATATGAGTTATTGTATAGTAGACAATGTCAAACACCAACTTGTTGGAGTGACATTAGTGATGGTAGTTAGTAATTCGGAGTTAATCAAGCAATGTGTAGAGAAGGTATGAACTATTCAGAAATGGTTATTGGCAGCCCATAGCAAGCAAAAGAGTTACACAAATAGAAGGTGGAGAGATCTGAAGTTCATAATTAGGGACCATGTTGTAATAACCCCAATTTTTGTAATTGATTGAGAAAATCAATAAAGTTTGAGTTCCAGAAATTTTGGGCTGAAATATTAGGGTTATTTAGAATATACTTCTTATAAAAGTATAATCAAAGAATAAGACATGTACAATTGAAATTGAACTTAGCAAACCCTTCAGAATGACTGTAAGCATGACAAATTCTGAATTCGAATGAAAAATCCTTAATTTTCTTCATTTCTTTGACAAAAGGGTAAAATAGTAATTTTACCCAAAAATCAAAATCTGAAACATCAAAATTTTGAATGTATAAAGAAATACGAATCTAACACCACTAAGAATGCTCAATTCTGAGATCATGGGAATAAATCCTAATTTTTTTATATATAAAGGGCAAAATGGTCTTTTTACACCATGTGTGGCCCACAAGGGACCCAAAAACGAATCCTATGGCCTGCCCACGTGAAATCATGGTCAAACCATACCATCTGGTCCTGGGGAAGTAGGTAGAGAATGGGAGAATCCATTGCTTATTTAATAATAAAAAATTAACCATCATTAATGCATATCATCATGAAAGAAGACCAAAATGCCTATAAATACAACCCCACAAATCCTCCAAAAATACTCCTAAAATTCCCACAAAATTGTTTTCACTCTCCCTGAAAAATTAGACCTAGATCCCTCCCCAAAAACCCAAAAATCCCAAGAGATCTCTCTCTTTTCAATTTCTTTTTCTTTTTAGATTGGAACAAGAGACCTAAAATCAATTAGGCACTCTGTTCTAGATCTAATATCACCAATTTCACCATCCAAAACTTCCCACCATACCTTAGCTACAAAACCCCCAAAGAAATTTCAAGATCCAACGGTTCAAACAAATGGCATTGGCAAGAAAGGTAGATCTTGGGCCATATCTTCATCAAAAGGGTATTTCTTTTAAATTGGACATATAACCAACATTTTTTCTCCAATCAGGTAGGTGAAAATGCTACTTGGACATGTTTACTACTGGTTTATGAAATTTTTATTTTACTGTAATTGCATTTTGGTAATAAAATGGTAAAAATAAAGTAAACCACAGAACCTTTAATTCAGGGCAACGGAGTACTCAGATGAAAATTATGACCATAGCAATCAATCCAGAAGGGTCCAAAACCCCTAGGGTAGAAGTTTCACAAAGATCGGATAAGTTTTGGGCCCTTAATTGATAGAGGATTGATTGGACGGTCCAGAATGGAATGTCCGATCTCTTCATCGAACGGGGCCCAGGACGCATGCATGACGCATCGTAGAAAATGTCACACATGGAAGTATTCCGTGCGTGCGCTACACATGGGACGTTGTCCCAAGCGGGACGATGGCGCTTCTGTAAAAAAGGACAAGCGGACACGCCCGCCGCACGTCCCAGTTACGGGCGCTCCGACGATGAGCGTTCCACTTGTCCCGTGCTTGTCGGAGGACATCCCTGGAGGGAGCTTCATTATCTACTCCCCGATGGATGAGCCCGATGAGTGGGAACATTCCACCCAGCTCGTTTTTGCCCAAAAAATCTAGGCCTTCCATTCCTTGGGCCCAGATCAAATCTAGGCCCTAAGAATGACTGTGAACTTCTAGATCTAATTTCAGAGCCATCTGAACTCCAAATTGAGATTGGAAAGAAGCTATGGAAAGCTTGAGACCTTTATTTTATGATGAAAGAATAAAATCCAAAAATCCTGCAGTAAAAATTTTTGTATTAAAGAAACAAGTTTCCAATCTTCAAGATCTGGGATGATTAGATCTTGGAGATATGTTTTAATAATGATAAAATATTGGAATGAAGATATATAAAAGGTTTATTTGGACAGATCTAACAGATATTAAGGGATTTACCCACTATGGTAGAAAAACCCTAGAAATTACAAAGGGACCCACTTGATCAATAAGATCAAGCGTGATCAGATCCTTGAGATGGATGGAATGGATGTTGATATGATGAAATCCAAGAAAATCATGGATGGATTATGACAAAAATAGATCAATATGATCTTTGGAGCTTAATAAAGAAAACCCCCTAAATATAACTAATACCCTTAATCAAAGGAAAAGATCTAAGATCTAATGGTTGGATCATAAGTGAAGGTTTCTAAAAATGTTAATATAATTAGTTTCATTTTCTATTAATTAAAAATTGCATTTTAAATATGATTTATGTTATAAAGCATGATAGTGTAACTTTTAGACTTTAGCATGACATGTGATTAGATTGTTATCATAGGTTGCTAGATTTAATTATCCTAGGGGCATGATAGTGTGATTTTATGCAAGTGTAACTTAAGACCAAGATAGTATGATTTCATGCTATTGTAACTTAAGATCATGTTAGTTTAAGTATAGTTTTATTCCATTACGTGAAGTTACATTAGTAAGGAGCATGTTAGTATAAATGTTTGTTAAATTTATATTGGAATCATGCTTTAAAGTTTAAGATTTAATTATTGTCAAATTTTATTAGTAGATCTACTTGTTATGAGATAAAGAGCATAAAACACCAAAATGTACTCTAATGAGAAAGTAGAGTTTCATGACACAAATAAGAATGGAGTACTTTGGACTTAACACTAGTAAGGGCTATATTTAGTAGGACAATATAAGGATTATCAAATCCTTAGCCCAAACTAGGAGAATAATAAACCCCATGAATGACATTGTAAATATTCATGGACTTAATTAAAATCAATTAGAAAGAGTACTTAGGGTCAACATGCTTATAGGAACCTTATGAAAGGTTGAACTAAGGTCACTCTAGTGAATGTTGAACATAGTGGTTAAGGGGATTATCTAATAGAGCCTCTCTCTTCCCCTACCTTCCGTTGACATTTGTGAGGTCTAAATGCCTCCTTACATGAGGATTGAAGTAACCACTTTGTGTTCACCCATTCAGCTAGTAAGCCTTAGCCAATTGGAAATAAGAGGAGCAGTCTAGACTTAGGCTTAAATAAGTTACCTTCAACCAGCAAAACATTAACTGGTTGAATAATAATAGTAAGAGCATAAAAGGTTAGTAAATTACCTAACCCTAATAAAAACTGTAAGTAAGATAAGGATGATCAAACAGGATCCATTAGATCTTGGATGATCAAGAACAACAAGAATAAGAATATTATATTGTACTTAGTATGCATGTTTATTAGTATGCTTGTTCTAGCTCATTAGATCAGATAATCCAAACCCTTGATCAAAGATGATTCAAGGAAGAAAACCAAGATCATCCTCCTTAGGGATGATCCAATAACTAAACTTAGATCAAAGAAGAACTAGATGATAGAAGATCTAGGACCTTGATCTTTATCAACATGTGTAGATTGTCAATCAATGGATCTATGAAAGATTAAGATCAAGGAGATGGACACACTAAGACCTAGAGATAGAAAAATACTTAGATATGAATGATCTAAAGATCATTCTAAACATCAGATCTAGTGATCAATAGGATTGTTTAAAATTTTTATATTGACAATATGGATGTACAGATTACATACATCGGTCAGGATCATGGAAGATTTAGGAAAAGAGATCACTCCTTAAAGGTAGGAGGATTTGATGAATGCATTTACATGGGATATACATGATTGAACTCATGACCTTATGTTGACAAGAGTAATGTTAATACTTGTATTAAATCCCTTGAAAACCTTATGATCCAACCAAACACATATAAGATGGTTAAGGACTAGACTATAAGTGAATAGGGAACTAGAAAATATTTCAGCCTTAAGTAAATAGACAAATGGTCATCTATTTTACATACAAGCTTGGGGGCTTGTGAGTTTGTTTTAATAGGCATAAGCCTAGGGGGATGTTATGCTAGAGGAGTTATAAGGGTTTGGCCATCCACTCCTTGAAATTTGATGATATGATGATACCTTGCCCTATGAGAGGCTAAAAGTCGGGTGGGGGCAATTATTGGAAGGCCACCAGTGTGAAAGTCATATCCTCCCATATGGGCAGTGACATAATATTTTCCACCGTGGTATAAGTGGTGAATAGGGCAGTTATCTGAGCGCGCTAGTACGGATCAGACTGCAGCATGGTAGCCCTTTCGATTAATTTGCACTATGATGCATATGAGAATAGGCATAGTGAAATGCCTTATGTTTTAGCATAATGAAATGCTAGGTAATTGTATATTACCAATATTTCCCAAGAACGGAAATTCCCAGTGTAAGATTAGCTGAAATACTAAATTCTCATAATAGAGAGAATTGATCAGGTTAGTTGGGAATGATATTTGACTACTTTCATAAATTTAACTGGTTTACCCATGAAGAGTATGTATGTATATAGATATATATAAATTACAAAGTAAAGAGTAGAGACATGAATATGTTGAGGGATAATGGGATTATGAAGTATTGGAATTATATTGTCAATTATTATGCTTCTTGAATCCCCTACCAAGCATTGCTTGCTGAGATATTGTACTTGTTGCAATATCTCAGATACAGGGAAGGAGAGTTAGGAGTTGAAGACGATAGAAGACTTGAAGAGAATAATCTTCAAGGTATACCCTTGAGACATGTATTTTTCTTTGTTGAGAGTTTTATTGTATGGTGAGCTTGAGTTTTGGATTATGTAATTTGGACAAGTATTGTAATAGATTTGGTTGTACTGTGAACCACTAGATGGATTCTGGAATTTAATGAAAGTCTATTCCTTCAATGGAATTTTATCTTCTACAAAAAATTCTACTTATGTTATATATGAAATGATGACTTGGGTTTTACAAAACAAGTTCAAAAGAAAAGAATTTCTGCTGCTTTATTTTGCGAATTTTTTTTACACTATTAAGGGCCCTGCCTTTCAAAATTCATTACAAAACATGTTACAAAAACCCGAGTCATCACACATGTATTCTTAAAGGTCTCACCGATTAAGGGGTGATGAGGTTTGGAATCAAGGGCAAGTTGGCTCCAAATTTCAGCACCATTTGAAATTATAGAAAGAATTGGACAGGTGGCATACTGACTCACACTACCTCGACAATATTAGAGGTACATAATGTATTCCATGAGTCAATGCTCAGGAAGTACATTCTCGATCCCACCCATGTACTTGAGCAAGTACCAGCTAAATTGCAACCTGGCTTAGCTTTTGTGACCAAGCAGGTGCATATCCTAGCCTAGAAAGACAAGACTCTGAGAAACAAGACTATCTAATTAGCACAAATTCTTGTGGCAACATCACTTAACTAAAGAAATTTTGTAAGTCCAAGGTATAAATAAAAAAATACTCAAAATTTATAATTTTACCCTAAAAGAGCAATTTTACCTTCCAAGCCGTATTGTGGACTCACACATACCAAAAATAAAGCTTTGAAGGTTCAAAATAATCATTGGGTGTCACTATCAAAGTTAGAGTAGTCAGAAATTCCATGTACAATTACTCAAATGAGGGTAAAAAGGTGGCAAATTCCCCATGCATATATGCATGCATGCATTTCATCACTTTAGGAAGCTTATGAAAGAAGTTCAATGCATATACAATGGGATCATATACAATGAAAGTTTCTTAGAAGTAAAAGAAGAATGGGACCCTTATGAAGACTTTTTGTTTACTTTCTCTCTCCTTTTCAACAAAAAAAAAAAAAGAAAATCAAATAATGATTGGAAGTCTTATCCGTCCATAAGTGGTGAAGCATACTTGGTCCCACATGAAATAGATGAAAAAATCTCTAAGGTATCAAGGCCATTCATTCTAGGGTATGTCAATCCCATGGTAGAGAGAAAATGAAGCTTGAGGAAGATCTAAATGTCCTAAAGGAATCTCATCCATTCAAGATAGGTTAAGCATGATCTAAGAACTAGCAATGAAGTAAAGGAAAAAAAAGGAAACCCTATCCACCTTTTCTATGTTGAAAACTCAACCTAAAACTTTGACGAAAGGAACATCTCAACCATCGATCCTCATCTGATGGTTCACTCTTTTTAGGGTTTCTAAAAACACCAAACAAACACCCAATGGGAAATCATGCCTTATCTCCTTGGACTTTCTAAATAAGGAAGCCCCCTAGATTTTCTTCACCTACTCTCCATTTCTTTTCCTTTCCTTCCCATCTATTTCCCTTTACACTTATTCCTTACCTTCCCATTGGGTTATTTCCTTTTCTTTTCATCTTGTCACCTTCCATTTTCCACTCCCACTCTCCCATTTCAAAAACATGCTTCACCCACCTATCAGTTTCTAATTTTGACGATAGTCCAAATAACTTCTTGGAATCTTTCCTAATCTTCTTCTCTTCCTTCCCTCCTCAGCAATTCTCTTTCCTATGTTACCCAAAATACTTTCCTACCTCTTTCGTTTCACCACTTTCCTATTCCATTCCGTACCTAAATACCATTCAACTTATCCCCACTTTTATATTATAGAATTCACCCCCGCCCCTTCTATTCCTTACACTATCATCTCATCCATTCTATCCCAACACTTTCCCCTTTCTCCTTTAGATCCAAGCTATCCATCCATAAGGCTTCCACTCCTTAAACTGTATAAATAAGAGGTAAAGAAGAGGCAAAACTTTTTATCTCTTACCTTTCTCTTAACCTTGAAAGCTCCACCGAGGAGAAATACACACACACACACACACACACACACACATAGAGAGAGAGAGAGAGAGAGAGAGAGAGAGAGAGATCACCTTGCCAAAGCTCCGCAAGATCAAAGTGAATCCATTGGAGAAGAGGTAAGGAAAACGATTCCATCCCCGCTTCCTTTTCTCTCTCTCTCTCTCTCTTTCTTCCATCTTCTTCCTCATCCCCCCTTCTTTATTTTTCATTATTTCACTACATTACATACACCCTCCATCACCCTTAGAATTACACACCTAATCATTCTTTCATTCCCTTCAACATATAACCTTCAAACATCATCCTTACTTCTTTTCATTACACACATAGCTCACCCACTCCATGTTTTCCATCGCATACATCTTCCTTATACCCTTCTCTTTTAACTCTTTCTCACACATCCTCTTTCCTCCATTTACACCACACCTCACCATCTTATCATTTACATGCATTAAGCATCTTTCATCCTTTCTTCACTTTATCTCTCTCTCTCTCTCTCTCTCTCTCTCTCTCTCTCTCTCTCTCACACACACACACACACACACACACCATCTTCTCCTAATCATTTCCATCTTTCATCTTTTCTTTATTTTTGGAATTGGTAACTTAAGGAAGAGGAAGAAGATTTTGTTCCCTTCTATGGAAGCCAAGGTTAATTACAATTCTTAAAGCATGGTTGAGAACTAATTTGGGTTTGTGCATGTTAGTTTAATGAGAAGTGAAAAGCTTGGTTGTAGATTAGTGGACTTTTGGTTAAATGTAAGTGTATAAGCCCTTGTTGAGTGAAACAAAAAATTAAGCCATAAGGCAAACTTGAAGCTTGAGAAAGAAAGAAGATAATGTGTAAAGAGCCTTGTTGAGTGACACAACAAAAGATTCCTATAGCGGCCACTTCAAGGAAGTCTATTTTCTTGATTTGTTTTCTTTTTATTCCTTTCGTTCCTTGTAATTGTAATGAAGTTTATAATGAAATTGTCTTTTCCATTCCATAGTTAGTTTTAATTTAGTTTCCTGTGCTTGTTTTTGTTATTTTTCTTTAGTTTAGCTTAAGTAGATTTATTTATTGTTAATTTTTTCATAGCTTAGGTTTATTTGTTTGAATTAGTGATTACTTCTAATCAGTTTCCTTGATTTCCTTTCATTCCATGTTGGGTAGGTTAGAGTAAAGCAACTTAAATTTAATTAACTCTCGTTAATCAAAGAATCCTCATATGATCGATTGACATTTGCCTATTCCATACTTTAATTGAACTGTGCACTTATGGTAATTATTAAGACACATCAATAGTCTCCACTTATATTCTTTAGATTCCCTGAGTTATATTTTCTCTTCAACTTAAACTATACATATATTGCTATTTGTGTAATTATTATGAGTTACTTGTTTACAAAAAACTTTGGAAAATGGAAAAAATATTGAACTAATTGTATACAAATCTATTAATAAGCTATACTTCAAAGAATTGATTGAATAATAAAAAAATCCAATGTCTAATCCTTGTAAAGGAACTTTTCATAAATTTATAAAAGATTTTTAATTTTTCAAAATAAAGGAAAAATAAAAAATTAACTGAAAAGATGGTGGATGTTCATGTTCCTCTGGATGTAGAGAAATAGTGAATCCTAAATCCTCAGTATCATCTAATGTCCACATTAGATCTAGTTGATATTGGGCCAAAACATTAATTTGACACTCCTTGCTCTATATCAGAACTTGAGGCATTGGTAACAAACAAGGAATCAGATGTATTGAAACTGTCACAATGCATGCTTGTTGGGACAAGTGTGAAGTCCAAATTGGGTGGATTTTCACTCTATGGCTCAGATTTCATCTCAGGCAATGGAAGAGGTCCTACACAATCTTTCCATTGAGAAGTGTCCATTAATGGCACAATATTCAAAGAATTATTGACTTCAACAATGGAGGTGTATATATTAAAAATGGAATGAATGAGACATGCTTATGTGGATCATTGCTAGTGGAGTAGGGGGTGTTCTACTTGAGTCTCTATCTTGTAAGAATCCTTAGAAACTGATATTATTACCATCCCTAAATATTTTTTGATGGGATTCTCATAGTCCTCAACTTGTTTTTTTTTCCTCTTCCTTTTATATAATTGCAATAGATATTTGACCCATTTGGAACAATTTGCAATAGATTGCGAGCGGGCCTCCACAGTAACCTTGCATAGACAAATTGGCGATCTCTTCTATAAATTCTCTCCTACGTCGTGGAGGAAATGACTAGTATTTCTCATATTATTGTTGCTACTTTGAAAGGGTTGAGAAAGGCGGAACCACGAATGTCATCCTTCTTGATATTCTTAAGACCAAATCTATTTGGGATGCCTAGCCCATCTAGGATATTTGGTCTCATTATAGGAACAATTGCTAAGGTTTGTGAATGCATTGGGTGCATTCACTTACTCCAAATAATATACAGTGTATGTGAAGCTTGATGGCTATGAAGTAGTGGGATGTGTTGGGCTAGAATATGTATAACAACTCTCATACTGATGCTGCCTGGATGACTTGCTAGCATGTCTAAAAGAATTTAACCTATTCAATTCACTATCTATCCTACTAACGATTCTATCTAATGCATTGGATAGATTAGGAGTATCCCCTACCTCTGTCTCATACATATCCTCATAGCATAGGGGTCGGGGAGTGAAGTAGTATGATAGTGGCTTTTTATCCTCTACTTCATTAAACATATTTTTGGTAGGATTAAATAGATCTACTTGAGTATGTAACCCCTGCCTAAGTTGACTCAACTATGTATATAACGAAAGATAGTCATTATATATGATAAAAGAGTAACTTATTTTTCCTACCTAATTTGAGGAATCATGAACTAGATAATGCAACCTATATGCTAAATGATACAAAACAAATAGGCAGACAATAAATCCTAACCCTATGCAAAAAACCTAAAAGATTGATTTTTCTTGAATTTCTTTGGGGGAGTGGTTTTAGGTTACATTTAACCTAGGTAGCTCCCCTCCCTTTCAAACTTGCCTTATTGTTTACCAGTTAGATCCTACCATGATCAATCAGCCATAGATGATCTAAGTCTTGAATGTGTTGGCAGAGCTAATCATTTAAATACCAAAGGTAGCTAATTAAGTACAGGCCACTGGAGTGGCGATAGGTCACCTCCTTCTAAGAGGGTTCTATGAGCTCCTATGCCACTATTAGTTTCTTGTAGATTGACTTTAATTTAATTGTTGAGGCTAGGTTTGTGTATAAGGTAATGTATAACCTAGGTGGGCTAAGGATGGTGATCAAATTCACCCTTGATCTTATAAGGGGCAAGTGCCCTTACTGATTTTAAATAATCCCAAGCAGTTCAAACAACATATAAGCACCTTAAATCAATAAATGCGTCCTATATGCAAGGGGAGAAATAAATCAAATGTAAAGCCTAGAATGCAACAATCCATATTATGCTTTCTATATGCTCTACACTACCATTCAAATGCTACAATGTTAACAATGCAATTAATCTAGGAATTGGAAAGAAGTTAGAATAGCTTGTAGTGGGATCCTAGAATAAGAGTTTTGGCGCAAGTCTGGATCCATGTACATGCCACCTCCTCTTGGAGGTCAAGATGGCCCATTCTTGAGTTGTATTAGTACAAAACTTAATTTTTAAATGAATGACTTGCGTATAAAAAAATACAACTCTAGTTTAACTATATTAAACTCAAATAAAAAAAATAATGAAAACTATCCTAAGGTCTTCCTCCAACATTTTAGTCTCGTCCAAATTCTTGCATAAAAGAAAAGGCAAGCATTAAATTCATAGGAATAAGGAACTTATGCAAATGCAACTACATGCAACCTAATCTATGACTAGTGGTAAAGCATTACAACCTATATCTTAATTAAAAATCCATTGTGAGTTCCTAGTAATGACACCAAAAGATTGATGTGTCTTAATAATTATCACAAGTGCATGATTATATTGAAATATAGAAAAGGAAAATGTGGGTTGACCCTATGAAGACTCTTTGATGAATAGAGTTAATTAAAATTTAAGTTAAAGAAAAGGAAAAATTCTAATTAAAACTAATGCCAAGGAAAGTAAAGACATAATGGAAAGAAAGAAATAACTAACTAAGAAATAAAGGAAAGAGACAAACTAACTAAGAATAGAAAGGAACTATTTCATTAATGGAAAATTTACAATGATTTGATACATATGCAACAAAGGTAAGAAAATGAAACTTCTTCATCCCAGGCTTCAATTCTGCTGTAGGGCTCTTCTATTATTACACTCAATAAGAGCTTGTACACTTCTCTTCAATCCAAAATACACTAAGTTACCACCAAGCTTTTCTCATCTTTACCCTAACATGACACAACCCAAAATAATCCAATCCAATGACCCTTGGGAATGAAGTATAAGCCAACCAAGAAAAGAGAATCTTAACACCTTTCATAAACAATCACCACCCTAGGAAAGAAAGAAGATTATGGAAATGGAATAGAAAAAGAAATGGATTTTTCTTTAAGCTAGAAACTCCAAAAAGAGGGTAGCTTCAAGGTGTTTGAAAGAGAGGAGATAAGAGGTCATTCATCTTTAAGGAAGGGTGAACCGTAGAAGAGGCTTCCTAACTTAAACATAAAATAGAATAAAAGGAAAAGAAATGGGAGATAGTGGCCCTTGCCTCAGGACTCACCAATTCTGGCCTTGGGAGATGATGCAAGAGATAAGAGCATACAATAATCCTACCCTTCAACATGAAGCCTTTAGCTAGGAATCTAGGTGGCTTTATGGATGGATTTGGAGGTTTCCTCAACCTTATCTAGGAATTAAAACTTTTCATTAATTTCCATGGAAAGACAAAAGGTTTCGTTCCTTTTCCTTATTCCAAATCCAAAAAATAAAGAGAATGGATGGAAAGATAATGCATGTATGAACTAACAAACAAAGAACTAAGCGTGTAATTGAAAATAGAAAGTGTGATTGTATGGAAATAGAAAGTGACGTATAATGGGGCAAGTGAAGGTGAAGAGATGTGGAGTGTGAGTAGATGGAAATTAAGGGATGGGAATATGAGAGATGAATGTGGAGGATGCGTGCAACCTAACATGGAAAGATACCATGCATGCAAAAATAGCAAGTGTGTGTGCGGGTAATTAAAGAAGCCACACATGTAGTGGATTATGAGTGCAAACTAAATGGTTGTAAAGAAAAACCTAAGAAACTAACATGTATGGAACTCCTAATACTATCTTAGAAGGAATGCAAGGAAAATAGAATGTCTAACTAAAGCTAAACATGAGTTTCTAAAATTAGAAAGTCTAGTCTGTCTAATTTAGGAAAGTGCTACATCTAATAATCTATCATGCATTTAATTCCTAAAGTTGTCCTAAGATATATAGAAAGAAAGATGGAAAGTTAAGTAAAAGCTAAAAAGAATGAATCTAAGAGCTAGGTGCATAAATCTAAACTTGGAAACTACCATGCTTCTAAATTAGGAAAGTACTAAAACAAGTATCATAAGGATGATGAAAGATATTCTAAACTGGGAACATGATGTATGATTCTTGCTATGCTAGAAACAAAGTGTAGGATGTTTACAAACCTAGTGCTATGCATACAATCCTAAAATTAGAAACTATCTGAAATTAGAAACTATCATGCAATTTAGAATAATGATCTATTATGTATGAGACAACTAAGCATTCAAAACATCCATGTGTGCAAACCTACCAAAACTAAGTGATGAATGGATGGTAGCTAGAAAAATGATCACATAGGTTCACTAGAAGACTCAACTATTAACTTGGATAGGTGATTTACTACAACATTTTTAGAACATTTCTTGTCCCTAATTTCTATGTCAAACTCTTGTCGTAATAGAAACAATTGGATAAGTCTAGGTTTAGCATCCTTTTTAGAAAGAATGTACTTCAATGTAGCATGATCTAAGTAGCTAATTACCTTAGAACATAAGTGGTAGGACCTAAATTTGTCCATTGCAAAGACTAAGTCCAACAACTCTTTCTCCACAGTGGAGTAGTTTTAGTTGGGCATCATTCAGAGTCTTACTAGCATAATAAATCACATGGGTGGAAGCATCATAGAGTATTTCAATCTAATAGTCGTATGATAGATGCTAAGGTGAGATTGGCTATTAGACATTCAAAGGCTTTCATGTAGTTTTTGTCAAAGTTAAAAATTTCCTCCTTCACTATTAGATTTCATAGGAGCCTAGAAATTTTGCTAACATCTTTGATAAATCTTCTATAAAATCCAACATGGCTTAGGAACGAGTAAATCTCCTTCACTGTCTTAAGAGGGGGAAGATTAGAGATGAGGTCCTCTTTTTCCTTATCTGCCTCTATGCATTGTTGTGAAATTATATGGCTTGGCATTATGCCACTTTTCACCATAAAATGGCATTTCTCCAATTTAAGAACTAAATTATTTCCTTAACATCTCCCTAATACTAGAGCTAGATGGGCCAAACACTTATCAAAATTAGACCCAAATACTAAAAAAGATCATCCATAAACACCTCAAGGAATCTCTAAATACATTCATCATACATTGCTAAAAGTCGCTGGTGCATAGCCCAAAAGGCATCTGTAGGCAAAGGTTCTAAATGGACAAGTGAAGGTAATCTTCTCTTGATCCTTTGCTGCTATTGAAATATAGTTATAACTAGAATATCCATTTAGAAAACAATAGTATTCATGACTAGCCAACCTTTGTAGCATTTGGTCAATGAATGGAAGAGGAAAGTGGTCTTTCCTCATTACCAAGTTCAGCTTATGGTAGTCAATACAATTGCTTGGTGGTCATATGAATGGGGACTAACTCATTGTTGTCATTGCGAACTACCGTTACTTTAGATTTTTTAGGGACAAACTAAAAAGGACTGACCCATGCACTATAAGACATGGGGTAAATGATAACTACATATAACAACTTAAGGATTGTTAAGTGTTTAATTTTGACCACAAGACCCATAATTTAGCATTTAATTAGACCATCTAACTCATCAATTTGATGATTTTTAGATAATCTATGAACTATAGCTCAATCTAACCATTTAACCATAAATTGTCAAAATTAATGGTCAGATGATTAATTGAGCTTAGTGGATTCTTAATGTACGGTTTAGATGACTCTAATCTAGTATTTGGCCTTGCAGATTAACTAAAGGAGGGTTGGATTACTTAGATTGATGTTCAAAGGTACAGTTCAATCAAAAGAGGAATGGGTGGATCAGATTAAATTTTTACAGTGTAGATCATCATGAAGATCAATCAAGCAAGAGTTTCCTAAAGAAAGAGGAATTCTAATAAGGACAGGAAACATGGATGAGAATGGAAGTTAGGAGAAAGTTTCCTAGTAGGAAACTAGATCCTAAAGATAAGGGGAGGAGAATTAGGAAGGGGGAAACTATACGAAGGGAAAGCCCTACGAGTTTTAGGAGGGAACAGTTTTTGGGGAGTTTTTAGTTTTGGATCTTGTCTTCCTTGACTTTCCTTAGCACTTTATTCAGTGCATTTTGTTTGGTATTTTATTCATTGCAGTTAGTTCCTCTTCTCTTAATCTACTTCTCTCTTTCACTCTCATTCTTGTCTTTCTCTGCTATCACTTGTTCTCTCTCTCTCTCTCTCTCTCTCTCTCTCTCTCTCTCTCTCTCTCTCTCTCTCTCTCTCTCTCTCTCTCTCTCTCTCACTCTCTCTCTCTCTCTCTCTCTCTCTCTCTCTTGCTTTCCTTGTTATTTCACTGCTCAGCTAGCAGATTGATCCTTATTTCTCCCCACAATCGATCATTTCCCCACTCCACTTTGTCCCTCTCACCTTGTTCTTTTTTTTCACTGCTTGGATGACACCTAGATCAATCAACACCATTTTTTATTTTTTTTGTTCTTCTCATCCCCATTTCCCCCCTCCATTCCAGCCCAATATCAACCCCATCTGCTTCAACCCCTCCACCTGTCGCCTTTGTCATCTTCTCCAGCCAGGCTAAAGCCTAGATCGGTTCTGTCTCAGTACCAGCACTAGCCTAGGCACAACCAATTTTCCCTCCTCTATTCAGTCCATTCATCGTCTACCCATTATTTCCCATTGCTCGTCACCTTCCACCAGTTGTCTACCCCTGCTTGCACTAGTGTCGTCGTCATTCCCAGATCTACTCCACACAACCAGGCATCATTTTTTTCCTTTTGTCCTCTGCTCCAGACAAACCAAATGATGCTCAGCCCTGCTACACAACCAAGCGTCATTTTTTTCTTTTTTTATTTCATCCCTACTTCCCATCATCTTCATGGGCAAGCTGCATCTCTCCACTAGTCCCTACCAAACGAACCAGAATAGACTACACCCAACTGTGTGACACCCATCTATCCAACCAGTCCCTGCTTCCATCAACTTCACCGACTGAACCAGAACCAAGCAACACCACCGGCTAGCATCGTCATCTCCTTGATCTTCGGTGTCTCTGGCGATGCCCATCTTCCCCAACTCTAGTTACTCTATTTTTGTGTAATGACTCCAATTTTGTAACATTAAAATCCCAAGTTAGCAATGAAAAGTGCAGTTTTTGAAGATAAGGGTATTTTGGTCATTTCACTATTCACCTTAACTGAACCCAAAAATTTGGTCCTGAAAATGGTACCACTAGGTGCATCTCAGAAAAAGGAATCCAACAAGACCAAAATCACCCAAAACGGAGTTAAAATGAGCAAGTTATGGCCCTTTGAAGTTCAGGGGCAAAAATGTAATTCTTACTAAAAAACGGATTTAGCCTACAAAACACATGGGCCATTTTGATACGGGCCCCAATGCACTAGCATTCTGGGATTTCCACCTCTTAAAGGCCTTTATGTACATGTGATACTAAAAAGCTTATAACTTGAGATCTAAAGCTCTGATTGAGGCGCTGCGAAAGGCGTTGTGTCCGTGTCGATGACGCAGACACACCCAAACTATAAAATCCATAATCAAGGCCCAATTTAAGGTGGAAACAACCCTTAGAATAGGATGGCGGAGCGTGGCCACTAGACCTTTGGAAAACTGATGATACCAAGCCCCAATTAGGACCTTAGGACACCCATAGGCATGGGGATGAACTCTTAATGCCTAAGTAATAAGACCAACCACTCTAAAACCTATAAAAGATAGGCCAAACTAACCTTCATTCCCCAAATCATGTTCAGGAGCATACGAGGACAAAGGGGTTAGCGCGACCTAGCCAGGTAGGTGCTCTATCGCTACTAGACTTTTTAAAGAGCCATGATTGTTTTGAGAATACATGTTTTAAGTATATGACTTGTTTAGCATGACTTAATTCAGCATACATATAATAAATGCTTTATGCATAGATATGTTTTGCAAATAATTGCATATACATTATGCATAGATATGTTTTGCAAACAATTGCATACATTGTATGATTTGAGAGCATTGAGTTTTTGAAAGATTGCATGTCCTTGAGGGTTACCAAAAGACGCTGGAGTGCCCAAAAGACGTTGGGTAGGCAGTTGTGAGGGCCAGGCAGTTGTGAGGGGCCCAAAGAGGACAGGTTTTGAATAAGAGATTTTTGCTTGTTTGATTTGATATGATTTGGGCTGATAAGCTCGTGGGCGCTATGCCGAGAGGTTTGGGTTGGCCTCCAGCCTCTACCACTATTAGGTGGATGGGTACCATGCCCAAAAAGGGCAACGTCCCTACGTTGATTGCATACATTGTATGATTTGAGAGCATTGAGTTTTTGAAAGATTGCATGTCCTTGAGGGTTACCAAAAAGACGCTGGAGTGCCCAAAAGACGCTGGGTAGGCAGTTGTGAGGGGCCCAAAGAGGATAGGTTTTGAAAAAGAGGTTTTTGCTTGTTTGATTTGATATGATTTTGGCTGATAAGCTCGTGGGCGCTATGCCGAGAGGTTTGGGTTGGCCTCCAGCCTCTACCACTATTAGGTGGATGGGTACCATGCCCAAAAAGGGCAACGTCCCTACATCAATTGCATGTGGTACAGGGGGCCACCACTGGTGTCACGGCACTGGGTCGACGTGTCATAGGCCCCGTTGAGGCTATGACCGAGTGTCCTCAGGTACCCGGGGACCACACAGCGGCGAGGTCGTGGGCATAGTTGGACCCTATGGTTTCGTGGACTTATTTGCATTGCATATGGCATGATATGAGGTTGGTCAACCATACCATACTAGATATCCATGAGTTGGATTTAATGAAGCATCTTATGCATATCATTATGTTATGATATATATATGATGCTTTCGACTTGGATTATGTGATTTCCTTAAGGCATCAATATTCCAATTCGATGATGGTTTTTAATCTCGATAATGAACTTGAGTATTCAGACATGCACATGTTTTGAAAGAAGCATATGATTTTAAACATCGCATGCATTATAAAACTAGTAGTGATAGACTCCTACTGAGTATAGTATATACTCACCCAATCCTCAACATTTTTCAGACACAAAGTAAACACTTAAGGCAAGGAACGCTTGTGACAAAAGACACCCAGACTAAGTGCAAGTAGGTAAACCCCTACCTTGTCTTTCAATGCTACTTGATTGTAGTTACTCTCTATAGCTGAGGCTGTGACTAACACTTTCTTGGGAATAATATTGATTTAAATCTTTGCCATGACTAGACAATTTGAAAATGTGTTTTGACACTCGGGGTTTTTACGAAAGATTGTTTTCCAAAACAAACAGATTTTCATGCATTTCATATTTATAAAATAAGAGATCTCGCATTTTTATCAAATTTGCATCATATAAAAACCCAGGTCGTCACAGTTGGTATCAGAGGACGGTTTGACGTTACTCACAGCCCAGTTATGAGGAGAATAACTTATAATCAAGTTTCATCCATGAAAGAGTAAGGGGTAATAGGATAACACATACTAAGGTTTGGTAAATTACCTTGTGATTACAGATGCCTAAGAAGAAAGGAAGCAATGTTCCAAGACCTGAAGGGGCACCAGTGGACTCCACTGGGTCGGGCAATGGGATGGCTGAATTGTTCCAGCAATTCCTACAGAATATGGGACAATACATGAATAGTCAAAGCCAAACTCCTACCACCCGAGATCCTTCCCCTGATAATGCGATAGATAGTACTGAGGTTCAGTTAGAAAGGTTTCAGAAACTAGCTCCCTCATTCAGAGGAGAAGATGAAGCATCTACAGCTGAAAAATGGTTAATTGATATTGAAAAGATATTTAAAGCCATGAACATAGCTGAAGAAAGAAAAGTACCCATGGCCACATTTGTGTTTAGAGGAGAGGCTACCTTTTGGTGGGAAACAGCAAAAAGAATTTATTTCAGTTAGAGAGATGATGTCATAAATCATGATGCCATGGTGGCTACCATAGTTAGAAGGGGGGGAGGCATCACCTTCTTAGGAAGGTGTCATGGAGCTCCTTCCCTTCTATTTAGGTGATTTGGATATTGGAAAGGGAGAAAAAAGAAAGAATGGAAGATAGGAAAGATGTAGGGTTTTGAAGTACTTTAGATGTGTGAGTTAGATTTAGGGGTTTCCTAATTAGGAAACCATTTGAAATGTCAACCAATCAATGGGGAGGCATCACCTTCTAAGAAAGTGGCTCCCTCATTAAGGAAAAAATGTGGAAACCCTAGTTAGGTGGGTGGAAAGGATGGAAAATGGAAAGTGAAAAGTGGGATTTCTCTCTTGATTGGTCCACCAATGCATGGTCATCTTACCTTTTACAAATGTCACTCAAAACCTTCAAATTATCCTTTGACAATCACACTTTTTAACATAGGATGATTGCTAGTCCTCCAATAGTATCACTCCATGTGGCATGGTTCTATGTGGCTTGATGTCTCACTTTAATGGCTCATTCCTTGGTGGTTTGAAGGGCTAACTCCCTTGGCTAGAAAAATTGGATGGCTTGGCTTGCATAGGTTTCCTAGTTAAACTAGGTAACTTCATGAATGTCTCAAATTCTCATGCATAGGTAATGGAAATGCATGGCTTGTTCCATGGACCATTTTAGTCACCTTTGATGCTTCCCATTGCCTTATGCAATTTCTACCCAGTTAATGCCTCTAGATGTTTAAGGAAAACACCATAGTTGTTAGTTGAATATCATGAGTAGGATCATTAACCTCTTAAATTTTCAATTATGGTGAAACATAAACAATCTCCTTTTTGTCTTTCATTTATGTGTATTACAAACCTCTATCTAATGCATCACAAAAAAAACCCATCAAAGGCTTCACTACTTGAATATAAAAAAAGTAATATTGCGGTGGTCAGCTTTCCCATCAATTGTTGAAAGCTTTCTTCCCATGCATCTTCCTATGTGAATCTCACATCTTTCCTTGTTAGCTTTGTCAAAAGTAAGCCAATATTTGAGAATCCCTCAATCAATGTAAGATAATATTCCACAATACTTAGGAAAACTCTATAATTCAATCATTATCATTGGTGTTTACCACTTCATGTTACCTCTACCTTTACTTGGTCCACTACAACACTATGTTTTGAAACAATGTGACCCAAAAAGTTCTTTTCCTCCAACCAAATTTCATAGTTGATGTATTTAGAATGAGATTAGTGTGTTCTAATTGTATTTTAACTTATCATGGCTACTTGAAGCTGATCAAATAGGTCATTAAGTCGTACTTATTCTTCACTATAACCCCATCATGTAGACACCAATAAATACAAAATCTCATGGACTCATCTTTCTTTTTGACGAAGAAAACTAGTGCTCTCCATAGTAAATCACTACTTCTAATTCATCATTTATCTAATAGTTACTATAGCTAATTCTACACCTATTTTAACTCTGCTAGGACATTTTGTTTGTTGCTTTAGAGATAGGAGTTGTACCAAGTATTAGTTTGTTAGTGAAATATATCATCCTTTTAGGTAGTAGCCTAGGTAGGTCTTTGGAAAATGTATATGGAAATTATAGAGTACTGTAATCTCGTTCGGGCTAGGTTTACACGGTATGGCTTCTACCTATTATGACACATAATCTACCCTCACAAGGATGTACAAATAACCAAAGGAATTGTGAAAAGTTCTCATAAAATCAATGCCCCAAACATCAACTGGCTTAGTTATTAAAATGGGGCTTAAAAGCATCATATTCCTTTTACCTCATCATCATCATCACCAAGACCTTATCCCAATTGGGGGCTGGCCACATAAATATTATTCCTTCATTCCCCTCTATTAAGTACCATGGCTTCAGTTAATGTCGAATTTTTAAATCTTTTCTCACCATTTCTATCCATGTTCTTTTAGGCCTTCCCCTTGCCCTTTTAGAACCTTCTACTTTCATTCCCTCACTCCTTCTAAATGTTGTCATTTTTTGTCTTTGTTGGACATGTTCAAACCATCTATGTCTAATCTCTCTCATCTTGTTATCTATTGGTAATTGCCCTAAGTTTCCTCTAATATTTTTATTCCTAATTCTATTCTTTCTTGTCTTACCACTCATCTATCTCAACATCCTCATTTTTGCTACGCTTAACCTATGAACATGATGTTCTTTAACTACACAATACTCTAATCCATAAAGCATGGCTGGCCTTATGCCATCCTATGGAATTTTCCTTTTAGTTTGAGTGGCACCCGCCGATCACACAGAACTCCAAATGCACATCTCCATTTGCTCCAACCTGCTTGGATTCTCTGGGTAACCTCCCTTTCAATCTCTCCATTGTCATGAATCATAGATCCTAAGTACTAAAAGTGGTCTTTTATGGGGACTTCTTGGTTATCAATCTTTACTGGTGGGCCACTCTTGCTCCTCTCCTTACTTAAATTGCATTCCATATACTCCATCTTAGTTTGGTTGATTTTAAATCCTTTGGGTTTTAATGCTTCTCTCCATAACTTTAGCTTTGCATTTACGCCCTCCCTTGTCTCATCAATTAAAACTATATCATTTGCAAATAGCATGCACCATGGTATCTCCTCATGCAGATGTTTTGTTAACTCATCAATAACCAAATGTGAAAAGGTATGTGCTCAATGGTGATTCTTGGTGCAATCCTGCATTGATAGGAAAATCACTAGTTTCTTAACTAGTGGGGTTAACATTTGTTACCACTCCCTCATACATATCTTTAATTATGTCCATATACTCTTGTGAAATCCCTTTCTCACCCAACACCTTCGATATCAACTCTCTAGGGACCCTATCATAATCTTTCTCTAATTCAATAAAAACCATGTAGAGGTCCTTCGTCCTCTCCCTATATTTCTCTATCATTTGTCTTACTAAGAAAATAGCTTTCGTGGTAGACTTCCCATGCATGAAACCAAACTTGTTCTTCGATACACTTGTCTCATGCAGTAGCCTCTTCTCAATCACTCTTTCAAAAAGTTTCATAGTGTCGCTCATAAGTTTGATCCCTCTATAATTAGTGCTACTCTATATGTCTCCTTTATTCTTATAAATTGGTCTAATAGAGCTCTTCCTCCATTCATCCATCATTTTCTTTGATTTTATAATCTTGTTAAACAACTTGGACAACCAAACTACTCTAGCATCTCTCATATGCTTCCAAACCTCTATTGGTATACGATTGAGCCTCAAGGCCTTTCCTGATTTCAACTTTTCATGGCCTCTTTCACTTCAGGTATTCAAATCTTATGGGCATATATATAATGCCAAATGTTATTTAAGTTTATAGAACTTCTAATCCCTATATTCTCAGGGAAATTGTAATGTAAATCTTTTTGAAAGTAACTTTTCCACCTGCGTTTGATCTCATCATCTTTCACTAATACCCTTTGATCATCACTTTTAATGCACTTGATGTGGTCTAAGTCCTTACCCTTCGTTGTCTTATTTTTGCAAGTTTAAACACATCTTTCTCACCTTCTCTTGATCCTGGTCTATTATAGAGCTCATCATATGCCTTAAATTTAGCCTCACTTATTATTCTCTTAACAACTACTTTAGCATTCTTACACTATTCATAGTTTTCATTATTTCTACTCTTCTGCCATGCTTTAAAACACGCCCATTTTATTTTAATAACTTTTTACACTATTTCATTCTACCACCAAGTATCCTTTACTAATTGCCTTTTACCTTTAGACACTCCTAGGACATCTTTTACCACTTTCTTAATGGACTTTACCATATTAATTCACATGGTGTTTACTTCTATTTCATTGTTCCAATTTCTTTCTACTATCAACTTATTTGTGAGTGAGGTTATTTTCTCCCCTCTTAAGCTCAACCACTTAATTTTTGAATATCTATTAAGTTCATTTCCTTTCTTCCATGTTTTAATGTAGATTTCCATAACCATTAACCTATGTTGTGAGGTTAAACTCTCACTGGGTATCACCTTACAGTCCTTATATTGGTCTTTCGGTATTTGTAAGTAACAAAAAGTTTATTTGGACTTTATGGGGTCTACTTTTAAAGGTTATTAGTCAAGAAAAGGACTTTTCCCTTTTCCTCTTCTAATTCCTTTATAGTTGATTAGTCCTCCTACCCCTTTTTATCTCGTGTGTTCTAATGTGTGAGGTCCTGCTCTACTCTTGTTGCATCCACCTCCAACTACCATGACTTCATTTCATCCTCTTCATGACTACACCCATTGCTCCAAGCTCTATCTTCTCAATCATCACGTTTAAGTATTTATGCACTTCAAAGACTTTTAACTTCATTAATAAAATATAAAATCTACATAAATACAAAAGAGCAATCATGCCAGTGGGAGTCTTCTTGATGAAGAGAGAATAATCAGCTGTACTTCTTGAAGTGTTCATCCCTCTTCTTAAAGAATGTGTTTGCAAGGGAGAAGTTATATGCCAAAGAAAATTTGAGGATAACTTTCCCATCTCATTTTGTTCTCCTATACCAATATGCCTTTTACCTATAATCCTTAATTGTTGACATCTATCACATGTTGGGTAGTAACCATGTGAATCTCCAAAAATGGTCAGCCAATAAAAACCACGTTACAAAATCTTTGTAACTATCATTTTAGAACTGAAATGGCCCCCACATGCTTGGTCATAACAAAAGGAAATTATCTTATGATGTTCATTATTAGGTGCATCACCTAATGACCTGATGTGGATAGTACTTAAATAAGTATAGATTGTCTCAAGTAAAGTGTCTAACCTTAGTAACAAAACTTTTTCTATCTTGTTTACACCAATTGTCCAGTGACAAGATCATTGACTATATCAGCATACTAGGTAATTGGGAAATGTGCAATAGTTGTTCATTAGGAAATGTCTGTGTTATAGGCACATTCTCACTAGCGGACTCCACACTTAGCTTGGACAACTACTACATTTTCAGAACCTTTCTTATATCCAATTTCTAGATCAAATCCTTATAGCAATAGTATCCATTGAATTAGATTAGGTTTTGCATCTTTCTTTGAGAGAAGATATTTAAGTGTTGCATGATCTGAGTCAAAACATGACCCCACCAAAGATTAAAACATAGGATGCCCTATAATGTCTTGCATTATAGGAGACCATGTCATAGATAGGACACTTCTTAACCTAGGGGCAAGCATTAATTTGTTACATAGTTTGTTTATGAGCAACTAAGGATGGATGAGTTGAAAACAACAACCACCATGTTGTAATTAGTAGATAGATCTATGAAGATATCTCATGGTTTGGTTGAAGATGTGTTGATACAAGTGGACTAGTTTTATTACCTAGTTGATTTCATTGTACTAAACACCCAGCCTGTATTTAATCCCAATAGTCAAATTCCAATTATACTTGGATGGTCATTCTTGGTGATGTCCAATGCCATTATTAACTATAGGAATGGTGTAATGAAATTATTGTTTGGTGACATGATAGTTAAGCTTAATGTCTTTAAGACCAATCAGCAACATTTAGACCTCGATGATTCTTGTGAAGTGAATTTCATCGGGAGTATAATTTACAACATTCATCCACCATCTTCCATCCTGGCCCACTAGAGGCTTATCTCATGCATTTTAATGGAGATTTTGATTTAGAAAAGTCTATTGAGGAGATGAACAACCTTTTAGAGGTTGCTCTAATCATGTATACATCCAAATGGGGCTTTTATGTGGACTCACTCCATCCTTTAGAGTTTGCCCCCATACCACTATAGAGCAACCGCCATCTCTAGCCCTAAAACCCTTGCTTAACAACCTCAAGTACTCTTACCTAGGACTAGATGAAACCTTACCCATTATAATAGAATCAGATCTAGATAAGGAACAAGAAGGAAAATTACTTAATGTCCTTATGGAACATAAGACTACTTTGGGATGGACCATAGCATACATCAAAGGTAATAGTCTAGCCATGCGCATGCACAAGATACACCTAGAAGAAAATGCTAAATCATCCCAATGTTGGAGTCAGAGATTAAATTCTTAAGCTTCTAGTTGTTGGCATCATATACCCCATCTCTAATAGCACATGGGTCAACCCTACTTAGGTTGTATCTAAGAAATCTGGGTCACGATAGTCAAGAATGAGGTGTGACGACCTGGGTTTTTATATGATGCAATTTTGATAAAAAGGCGAGATGTCTTGTTTTATATGTATGAAATGCATGAAAATCTTTTTCATTTTGGAAAACAATCTTTCATAAAAACCCCGAGTGTCAAAACACATTCTCAAATTATCTAGCCATGGCAAAGTTTTAAATCAACATTATTCCCAAGAAAGTGTTAGTCATAGCCTCAGCTATAGAGAGTAACTACAATCAAGTAACATTGAAAGATAAAGTAGGGGTTTACTTACTTGCACTTAGTCTGGGTGTCTTCTGTCACAGGCGTACCTTGTCCTTAAGTGTTTACTTTGTGTCTAAAAAATGTTGAGGATTGGGTGAGTATATACTATACTCAGTAGGAGTCCATCACTACTAGTTTTAGAATGCATGTGATGTTTAAAGTCATATGCTCTTTCAAAACATGTGCATGTTTCAACACTCAAGTTCAATATAGATATCAAAATCCATTGTCAAATTGAAATACTAACGACTTAAAGAATCGCACAAACCAAGTCGAAAGTATCATATATCATAAATATAATGATATGCATAAGATGCTTCATTGAATCCAACTCATGGATATCTAGTATGGCATGGTCGACCAACCTCATATCATGCCATATGCAATGCAATAAGTGCACGAAACCATAGGGTCCAACTATGCCCACGACCTCACCCCGTGTGGTCCCCGAGTACCTGAGGACACTCAGTCATAGCCTCAACGGGGCCTATGACACGTCGACCCAGTGCCGTGACACCAGTGGTAGCCCCTGTACCACATGCAGTCAACGTAGGGATGTTGCCATTTTTGGGCATGGTACCCATGCACCTAATAGTGGTAGAGGCTGGAGGACAACCTAAACCACTCGGCATAGTGCCCACGAGCTTATCAGGCCAAATCATAATCAAATAAAACAAGCAAAAACCTCCTTTTCAAAACCTGTCCTCTTTGGGTCCCTCACAACTGCCTAGCCCTCACAACTGCCTACCCAGCGTCTTTTGGGCACTCCAGCGTCTTTTGGTAACCCTAAGGACATGCAATCTTTCAAAAACTCAATGCTTCACAAATCATGCAATATATGCATTTGTTTGCAAAACATATCTATGCATAATGTACATGCAATTATTTGCAAAACATATCTATGCATAAAGCATTTATCATATGTATGCTGAATTAAGTCATGCTAACAAGTCATATACTTAAAACATGTATTCTCAAAACAATCATGGCTCTTTTAAAAAGTCTAGTAGTGATAGAGCACCTACTTGGTTAGGTCGCGCTAACCCCTTTGTCCTTGTATGTTCCTGAACATGGTTTGGTGAATTAAGGTTAGTTTGGCCTATCTTTTATAGGTTTTAGAGTTATTGATCTTACAGCTTAGGCATTAAGGGTTCATCTCCATGCTTATGGGTGTCCTAAGGTCCTAATTGGGCCTTGGTACCATCAGTTTTCCAAAGGTCTATTGGCCACGCGCCACTATCCTATTCTAAGGGTTGTGTCCACCTTATATTGGGCTTTGATCAAGGATTTTATAGTTTGGGTGTGTCCGCATCATCGACACGGACACAACACCTTTCACGGTGCCTCAATCGGAGCTCTGGATCTCAAGTTATAAGCTTTTTAGTATCACATGTACATAAGAGCTTTTAAGAGGTGGAAATCCCAGAATGCTAGCGCATTGCGCGTCAGCGGCATGCACCCCAGCGGGCGCGTTTGTAGACACGCTCGATTTCCCGCCCGGTTTTTCACTTTGCGAGGCGTCCACGGATGCGCCCGTTTGGTTCTCTCGAATGCGGACGATGCGTTTCGTTCAGGGGGGACGTTGTATTCGTTAGGGGACCGGGGCATCCTTGGGACGCCTTGGTTCGACCCTGTCGAACTAGTGCGGCCCAAGGATTGTCCCTGGGTCCTTCGTGACTCTCCAGGGCCCGTTTTTGCATGATTTTTCATTCAAAAACTTAGGGAAACTGAGCCTAGGACTAATGTGAAGACGGGTTTTGAGGGATCTTGGGCATACTTGGCTCGTTGCTGGGTTTTTCTCCACGTTTCTCCTCTTGGTTGCTTCTCCAAAATGGATTTTTCCCAAGCTTTTGGGCTGCCATTAGAGGTGTCCAAGAGCTCTATTTATAGAGCTATAAGAGGGTTCTAGAGGGGGCTCTCACTGCCCTTGAATGGCGGTGGAGAAACCTCCAGAATAGTGGTGATTTCTCCTCCAATCACCGCCGTTCTAGAACCCTCTAGGAGGTTGAAGATGAGGGGTGCCCGTATCAAAATGGGCCCCTGTGTTTTGCAGGCTAAATCCGTTTTTTAGTGAAAATTATATTTTTGCCCCTGAACTTCAAAGGGCCATAACTTGCTCATTTTAACTCCGTTTTGGGTGATTTTGGTCTTGTTGGATTCCTTTTTCCGAGATGCACCTAATGGTACCATTTTCAGGACCAAATTTCTGGGTTCATTCAAGGTAAATAGTGAAATGACCAAAATACCCTTATTTCCAGAAAGTGAACTTTTCATTGCTAACTTGGGATTTTAATGTTACAAAATTGGAGTCATTACATTCTTACCCCCTTAGGGGAATTTTACCCCAAAATTCTACAATATATATAGTCAAAAAATCTCGGGGTACTTTTCTCGCATTTCTGACTCCAATTCCCAAGTCTCTTCTTCCATGTGCGCATTTCTCCACAAAACTTTGACTAAGTGTATGTCCTTGTTCCGCAGCTTCTTACTCTTATGATCCCGGATCTCAACTGGTCTCGTCTCTAGCTTGAGATCCTCCGTCAACTCTATGAGTACCTGGTTGATGACATGAGCAGGGTTAGGCACGTACCTCCATAGCATAGATATATGGAATATGTTATTCACTTCAAATAGCTGAGGGTGTGACGACCCGGGTTTTTGAAAACATGATTTGTAAAGTATTTTGAAAGGCAGGGCCCTTAAGAGTGTAAATTTTTTTTCGCAAAACAAAGCAGCGGAAATTCTTTTCTTTAGAACTTGTTTTGAAAACCCAAGTCACCACTTCATACATAACATAAGTACAATTTGTGTACAAAATAAAATTCCATTGAAGGAATATACTTTTATTAAACTCCAGGATCCATCCAGTGGTTCACAAGATCTGACCAAATCTAGTACAATACTTGTCCAAATTACATAATCCAAAACTCAAGCTCACCATACAATAAAACTCTCAACAAATAAAAATACATGTCTTCAAGGGTATACCTTGAAGATTATTCTCTTCAAGTCTTCTATAGTCTTCAACTCCTAACTCTCCTTCCCTGGATCTGAGATATTGCAACAAGTACAATATCTCAACAAGCAATGCTTGGTAGGGGATTCAAGAAACATAATAATTGACAATGTAATTCCAATCCTTCATAATCTCGTTATCCTCAAACATACTCTTTATTTTGTAAGTTATGTATATCTATATACATACATACCCTTCATGGGTAAACCAATTAAATTTGTGAAAATAGTGAAATATCATTCCCAACTAAGCTGATCAATTCTCTTTATTTTGAGAATTTAGTATTACAGCTAATCTCATACCGGGAATTTCCCTTCTTGGGAAACATTGGTAATATACAATTACCTAGCATTTCATTATGCTATAACATAAGGCATTTCACTATGCCTCGTTCCCATATGCATCATAGTGCAAAATAATCGAAAGGTTGCTATGTCATAGCCTCGATCCGTACTAGCGCGCTCGGATAACCGCCTGTTCACCACCGATACCACGGTGGAAAATATTATGTCACCGCCCGTATGGGGGGCAAGACTTTCACGGTGGTGGCCTTCCCATAATTGCCACCACCCGACTTTTAGCCTCTCATTGGGCAAGGTATCATCATATCATCAAATTTCAAGGAGCGGGTGGCCAAACCCTCATAACTCCTCTAGCAATAGCATCCCCTAGGCTCATGCCTATTAAAACAAACTCACAAGCCTCCAAGCTTGTATGTAAAATAGATTCCATATATATCGGACCATACGTCTGTTTACTTAGGGCTGAAATATTTTCTAGTTCCCTATTCACTTATAGTTTAGTCCTTAACCATCTTATAGGTGTTTGGTTGGATCATAAGGTTTTCAAGAGATATACTACAAGTATTATCATTACTCTTGTCAACATAAGATCATGAGTACAATCATGAATATCTCATGTAAATGCATTCATCAAATCCTCCTACCTTTAAGGATTGATCTCTTTTTCCCAATCTTCCATGATCTTGACCGATGTATGTAATCTGTACATCCATACATATTGTCAATATATAAATTATGAACAATCCTATTGATCACTAGATCTGATGTTTAGAATGATCTTTAGATCATTCATATCTAAGTATTTTTCTATCTCTAAGTCTTTGTATGTTCATCTCCTTGATCTTGATCTTTCATAGATCCTTTGATTGACAATCTACTCATGTTGATAAAGATCAAGGTCCTAGATCTTCTATCAGCTAGTTCTTCTTTGATCTAAGTTCATTTCTTGGATCATCCCTATGGAGGATGATCTTGGTTTTCTTCCTGGAATCACCTTTGATCAAGGGTTTGGATTATCTAATCTAATGAACTATAACAAGTATACTACTAAACATACATACTAAGTACAATATAGTGTTCTTATTCTTATTGTTCTTGATCATCCAAGATCTAATGGATCTTGTTTGATCATCCTTATCTTACTTACTGTTTTTATTAGGGTTAGATAATTTACTAACCTTTTATGCTCTTATGATTATTATTCAACCAGTTAATGTGCATGGTTGAAGGTAGCTTATTCAAGCCTAAATCTAGACTGCTCCTCTTATTTCCAATTGGCTAAGGCTTACTAGTTGAATGGGTGAACACAAAGTGGTTACTTCAATCCTCATGTAAGGAGGCGTTTAGACCTCACAAACGTCAACAGAAGGTAGGGGAAGAGCGAGGCTCTATTAGATAACCCCCTTAACCACTATGTTCATCATTCACTAGAATGACCATAGCTCAACCTTTCATAAGGTTCCTATAAGCATGTTTACTCTAAGTAGTCTTTCTAATGGATTTTAATTAAGTCCATGAATATTTATAATGTCATTCATGGGGTTTATTATTCTTTTCCTAATTTGGGCTAAGGATTTGATAATCCTTATATTGTCCTACTAACTATAGCCCTTACTAATTAAGTCCAAAGTACTTCATTCTTATTTGTGTCATGAAACTCTACTTTCTCATTAGAATACATTTTTTTATGTTTTATGCTCTTTATCTCATAACAAGTAAATCTACTACTAACATTCAACCATAAATGAATTATAAATTTAAAGCATAAAACTACCTAATTTAACATTCAATGAAAATGAGGCAAGGTACTTAAATTAAATCTAGCACCTTATGATAAGAATGAACACATATCATACTAAACTCTAAATGTTATACTAGTATGCTTTATAACATAATAACATAAAATGAAACTAATTATATTTACATTTTTAGAAACCTTTACTTATGATCCAACCATTTGATCTTAGATCTTTTCCTTTGATTAAGGACTTTAGTTATATTTAGAGAATTTTCTCTATTAAGGTCAAAAGATCACATTGATCTATTTTTATCATAATCCATCCATGATTTCCTTGGATTTCATCATATAAACATTTATTCTTTCCATCCCAAGGATCTGATCACACTTGATCTCATTGATCAAGTGGGTCCCTTTGTAATTTTTTGGGTTTTTCTACCATAAAGGGTAGATCCCTTAATATATCTCATATATATCCAATTTAAACATAGATATAACTTTATTTAAGTATTAGATCATTATTAAAACATGTTTCTAAGATCTGATCATCTCAGATCTTGAAAATCTATGTAATTGGAAACTTAATTCTTAAATACAGAAATTTTTTATTGAATAACATGTCCTTTTTATTATTTCATAAGAAAATAGAGGTTTCAATATTTCCATAGCTTCTTTCCGATCTCAATTTGGAGTTCAGATGACTCCAGAATTGATCCTGGAAGTTCACAGTCCTTCCTAGGGCCTAGACTTGATCTGGGCCCAAGGAAGGGACGGCCCAGATTAGTCGGGCGGAAAGACAGGCGGAACGAACCGAGCGGAACGAACCAGGGGTCGTCGGGCGCGTCCGCTGGGAAGAAACGCCTAAGCGTGACTGCGGGACGTCCACAGACGCGGACGGGACGAGCGGAACGCCCGTCGTCTGCGCGCCCGCAAACCGGGCTGTCGCTGGGCGCGTCCGCTCGTCATTTCTATGGACGCGCCTTCTTTGCACTTGAGTCGACGCCCCACGCGTATCGCACGCGCCGTTCCGACGGTGCGTCACGCGGGCGTCTTGGGCGTCGTCTGATTTGGAGATCGGACAGTCCCTTCTGGACCGTCCAATCAATCCTCTTGCAATTGAGGGCCCAAGAGGTCTCTGATTTTGATGAAACTTCTACCCTAGGGGTTTTGGACCCTTTTGGATCGATTGGTACAGTCAAATTTCTCATCTGAGCACTCCATCATCCCTAATTAAGGGTTCTGTTGTTGACTTTATTTTTATCTTTTTATTACCAAAATTAATTACAGTAAAATAAAAATTACATAAAACAATACTAAAAATATATGAAAAGGATTTCCACTTACTTGATTGGAGAGAAAACCTGATTTATATGCCCAATTTAAAAAAATACCTTGTTGATGAAGATATAGCCTAAAATCCACCTTTCTTGCAAATACCGTTGTTTGAACCGTTGGATCTTGAAATTTCTTTGGGGGTTTTGTAGAATAGATGTGTTGGGATATTTTGGACGGTGGAATTTATCAAATTAGATCAAGAACAGAGTTCCTAATTGAATTTAGGTCTCTTGTTCTAATCTAAAAAGAAAAACAAGTTGGAAAGAGATCTAGCTCTTGGAAATTTTGGGGTTTTGAGAGGGATTCTAGATCTAATTTTTCAAGGAGATTGAAGATAATTTCGTGGGGATTTTATGAGGATTTTTGGAAGATTTTTGGGGTTGTATTTATAGGCATTTTGGGTCTTTTTCCATGATTATAATATGTTATTTTTTTAATATAAAATGGCATGAAAGTCTTCAATGCTCCCATGCCTAACTTTTCTTCCCCATGACTAGCTGATCTTTGTTGACCCATGTTTCACATGGGCTGCTGATCAAATTGGTTGTTGGGGACGTGGTGGTCCCCATGTGGGCCCCATGTGGGTCCCACATGGTGTAAAAAGTCCATTTTGCCCTTTATGCATAAAACTTTGGGTTTTATTCCCATGATCTTGGATTTGAGTGTACTTAGTGGCGTTGGATTCGTATTTCTCAGTACATTCTAAATTTTGATGTTTCATATTTTGATTTTTGGAATATTTTGATTTTTGGGTAAAATTACTATTTTACCCCTTTTGTCCAAAAAATGAAAAACTTAAGGATTTCTCATCCGAATTCGAAATTTGTCGTGCTTACAGTCATTTTGAAGGGTTTCCTAAGTTTAATTTCAATTTTACATGTCTTATGATTTGATTATACTTTTATAAAAAGTATATTTTAAATAACCCTAATATTTCAGCCTGAAATATCTAAAACTCAAACTTTATTGATTTTTCTCAATCAATTTACAAAAATTGGGGTTATTACAGAGGGGGTAGTGCGATCCTGTAGGCCACTTTTCCCACTTTCTCTAGGATTTCGAAAGGTCCTATGTAATGCAAGCTAAGCTTGCCTTTGATATCGAACCGTATAACTCCTTTAGTGGGAGATATCTTCAGGAAAACATGCTCTCCTATATCAAATTCCAATGGTCTCCTTCTTCGATCAGCATAGCTCTTTTAGCGGCTTTGAGCTGTGAGGAGGCATCTTCTTATGAGTTTGACCTTCTCGGCGCATTGCTCCACCAGCTCGGACTGGAGTACCCTGGACCCTCCAACTTCACTCCAACTGGTGGGTGATCGACAAGGTCTCCCATAGAGCACCTCGTACGGAGCCATGCCAATGCTCGATTGAAAGCTGTTGTTGTACCCGAACTCTACTAGCAGTAGGTTTTCATCCCAGCTCTACTTCCAATCGAGGGCACAGGTTCGCAACATATCTTTGACTATCTGAATTGTGCACTCTAACTGTCCATCGGTCTGTGGATGGAAGGTTGTGCTATAGTTCAAGGAAGATTCTAAGAATTTTTGGATGGACTTCCAGAGTTGTGAAGTGAAGCGGCTATCCCTATCTGAAGTGATGCTAAGGGGTATGCCATGTAAACTCACTATCTCTTTGATGTATAGCTGAGATAGGCTGTCAGTGGATTGGGTATGGCGTATAGGAAGGAAATGGGCTGTCTTGGTTAATCTATCAACAATTACCCAGATCATGTCATGACCCTTAGAGGTCCTGGGTATCCCTACGATGAAGTCCGTGGTAATATGGTCCCATTTCCATTCGAGTAACTCAAGGGGTTGTAACAATCCCACAGGTCTTTGATGTTCAGCCTTTACTTGTTGACATGTTAAACACTTTGCCACAAACTCCCCTATGTCTCTTTTCATGCCATCCCACCAATATTGTCTCTTTAAGTCTTGATACATCTTAGTTCCTCCCGGGTGTATAGTATACTTAGACCGATGAGCCTCTTTTAAGATTTCTTGTCTTAACTCTTCATTAGTCGGTACCACTAATCTTCCTTGCATGTAGACGCTACCATATTCCCCTTTAGTAAACCCTAGTTTTCCTATGAAAGCTTGTATATCCGGATCTCCTTTTTATTCTTATTTAACCTTTTCATTAATAGCTGACTTTATTGTTAGGCTTGCCATAATGATCTTGTGCTTTCTTATATCTAGTTTCCATGTGATTACTTCTTGTAATAGCTTCCATCTCTTAGTTAATAAACTTGCACACATCCCTTAGGTTTTCCTACTTAATGCATCAGCTACCACATTAGCTTTTCCAGGGTGATAATGAATGGAGAAGTTATAGTCTTTTAAGTATTCCATCCATCTTCTTTGTCGCATGTTTAAGTCTTGTTGGGAAAAGATATATTTAAGACTCTTGTGATCTGTAAAAACTTCAAACTTTTCCCCATATAAATAATGTCTCCAAATTCGCAAGGCAAAGACTATGGCCGCTAATTCCAAGTCATGGGTCGGCTAATTGACTTCATGCTTCTTGAGTTGTCGAGAAGCATAAGCAATTACCTTCCCATGTTGCATAAGTACGCAGCCTAGTCCCTGTTGCGAGGCATCACTGTATATCTCAAATCTGCCACTTCCTGAAGGTAAGGTAAGGACAGGTGCTGTAGTTAACCTTCTTTTTAGTTCCTGGAAGCTTTCCTCACATTTATCAGTCCATTCAAATCTTGTGTCTTTCCTAATCAGCTTAGTTAGAGGTAAAGCAATTTGTGAAAAACCCTCAATGAATCTCCTGTAATATCTGACAAGTCCTAAGAAGCTTCTTATTTCTGTGACTGTCTTAGGTCTTTCCCAGTTCTGTACTGATTCAACCTTAGTGGGGTCAACTGCTATGCCATCCTGAGAAATAATGTGCCCTAAGAAATTCACCTTTTCCAGCCAAAACTCACACTTACTGAATTTTGCATATAACTTGTGTGCTCGTAGGGTGCTTAATGTTATCCTTAGATGTTCTTTATGGTCTTCAAGAGTTTCTGAATATATTAGGATATCATCTACAAACACTATGATGAATTTATCTAAGTACTCCTTGAACACCCTATTCATGAGGTCCATAAACGCGACTGGAGCATTAGTCAAACCAAAGGACATCACTCTGAATTCATAATGGCCGTATCGAGTCCTGAAGGCTGTCTTGGGAATATCTTCTTCTCTAACTCGAAACTGATGGTATCCGGATCGCAGATCAATCTTAGAGAAGACTCTGGCTGATTGAAGTTGATTGAAAAGATCATCAATTCGGGAAAGGGGGTACTTATTCTTAATGGTGACCCTATTTAGCATCCGATAGTCTACACACAATCTCATGGAGCCATCCTTTTTCTTAACAAAAAGGACTGGAGCTCCCCACGGAGATACACTAGGTCGTATGAACCCTTTATTAAGTAGTTTCTGTAACTAGGTCTTCAGTTCTTTTAGTTCTGCAGGAGCCATTCGGTAAGGAGCTTTGGAAATGGGGGAAGTACCGGGTATAAGGTTAATGATGAACTCAATTTCCCTTAGTGGAGGTAGACTTAGTAAGTCCTCAGGGAAAACGTCAGGAAATTCTCAGACTACCTTGACATCTTCTAGCTTTGGTTGGGGACTCTCGACAAATTCAATCTTGGCTAAGAAGAAGAGGCATCCCTGAGCAATGTGCTTTAACTGCTTTAATGGCAAAAATAACACATGCTCCAGAATAATCCTTTCTTCCTTGGAGGGTGAAAGTGTCTCCATTAGGTAGGGTAAAAGTGACATGTTTCTGGCGGCAATCAACAAAGGCTTGATGAAAGGCTAGCCAATCCATACCTAGGATGATGTCGAAGTCATTCATATCTAAGTGAATGAGATTGGCATGTAGCAAATGATCCTTGATCAAAATGGGGACATCCTGGAGATAAGAATAGGTGGGAAGTGCCTGGCCTACAGGAGTCATGACTTCTAGAGTGAAGTCCAGGTCCTGTGGTATAATGTCCAAGGACGATGCAAACTCTTGGGATATGAAAGAATGAGTGGAGCCTGTATCAAATAGAACTTTAGCAGGTGCATCATAGATAGAAAGAATACCTTCAACTACTAAATTTGAAGCCTAGGCTTGACTGGAAGTGAGGGCAAAGACACGTCCTTGGATTTTTGGAACTTGATCTTCTTTACGCACTTGTACTTTCCTTTTTGGACAGTTACTAGCAAAATGTCCTAATTCTCCACAACTATTGCAAGTGATGTTGAAAGTGGGACATGGTTTGCCTGAATGATTTCTGTTACACCTAGGGCATGCCTTCCAGTCTGGTCTTCTTCCTTTGTTTTCAAACGGCTTCTTGAAAGGTGGCATAGGTCTAGATGACTGAAATGGTCTCTTTCCTTTATTTCTCATGGTGTTGATGTTCTTAGTTTCCTTTATTGCCTGGTTCCTTTGATAATCTTTTTCGTATAAGGAGGCCATTTCTGCTGCCTTGGTTATGGTGGAAGGTTGGAAACCTAGAACGCTACTCCTGAGTCCTGGGTTGAGCCCATCTACAAATCTTTCTGCTGCATCTTCCTCATCAGCACAAGCATGTGGTGCAAATCTTTAGAGGCTGATGAATCTATTTTCATACTATTGGATAGTCATATTCCCTTGTTCTAAGTCCATAAATTCCTTTTCCTTCTTTTTCCTTGCGTGTTTAGGATAATATTTGTCACTAAAGACCTTTTTAAACTCTTCCCATCCTATTGTTTCTTGGTGGTCGAAATAAGTTCTTTCTGCTGTTTCCCACCAAAAGGTAGCCTCTCCTCTAAACACAAATGTGGCCATGGGTACTTTTCTTTCTTCAGCTATGTTCATGGCTTTAAATATATTTTCAATATCAATTAACCATTTTTCAGCTGTAGATGCTTCATCTTCTCCTCTGAATGAGGGGGCTAGTTTCTGAAACCTTTCTAACTGAACCTCAGTCCTATCTATCGCTTTATCAGGGGAAGGATCTCAAGTGGTAGGAGTTTGGCTTTGACTATTCATGTATTGTCCCATATTCTGTAGGAATTGCTGGAACAATTCAGCCATCCCATTGCCCGACCCAGTGGAGTCCACTGGTGCCCCTTCAGGTCTTGGAACATTGCTTCCTTTCTTCTTAGGCATCTGTAATCACAAGGTAATTTACCAAACCTTAGTATGTGTTATCCTATTACCCCTTACTCTTTCATAGATGAAACTTGATTATAAGTTATTCTCCTCATAATTGGGCTGTGAGTAACGTCAAACCGTGCTCTGATACCAACTGTGACGAACCAGGTTTTTATATGATGCAATTTTGATAAAAAGGCGAGATCTCTTGTTTTATAAGTATGAAATGCATGAAAATATTTTTCGTTTTGGAAAACAATCTTTCATAAAAACCCCGAGTGTCAAAACACATTCTCAAATTATCTAGCCATGGCAAAGTTTTAAATCAACATTATTCCCAAGAAAGTGTTAGTCACAAATTTCGGCTATAGAGAGTAACTACAATCAAGTAACATTGAAAGATAAAGTAGGGGTTTACTTACTTGCACTTAGTCTGGGTGTCTTCTGTCACAGGCGTACCTTGTCCTTAAGTGTTTACTTTGTGTTTGAAAAATGTTGAGGATTGGGTGAGTATATAATATACTCAGTAGGAGTCCATCACTACTAGTTTTAGAATGCATGAGATGTTTAAAGTCATATGCTCTTTCGAAACATGTGCATGTCTGAACACTCAAGTTCAATATCGATATCAAAATCCATTGTCAAATTGAAATACTAACGACTTAAAGAATCACACAAACCAAGTCAAAAGTATCATATATCATAAATATAATGATATGCATAAGATGCTTCATTGAATCCAACTCATGGATATCTAGTATGGTATGGTCGACCAACCTCATATCATGTCATATGCAATGCAATAAGTCCACGAAACCATAGGGTCCAACTATGCCCACGACCTCGCCGCCGTGTGGTCCCCGGGTACCTGAGGATACTTGGTCATAGCCTCAACAGGGCCTATGACACGTCGACCCAGTGTCGTGACACCAGTGGTAGCCCCCTGTACCACATGCAGTCGACGTAGGGACGTTGCCCTTTTTGGGCATGGTACCCATCCACCTAATAGTGGTAGAGGCTGGAGGCCAACCCAAACCTCTCGGCATAGCGCCCACGAGCTTATCAGCCCAAATCATAATCTGATAAAACAAGCGAAAACCTCTTTTTCAAAACCTGTCCTCTTTGGGTCCCTCACAACTGCCTACCCAGCATCTTTTGGTAACCCTCAAGGACATGCAGTCTTTCAAAAACTCAATGCTTCACAAATCATGCAATATATGCATTTGTTTGCAAAACATATCTATGCATAATGTACATGCAATTATTTGCAAAACATATCTATGCATAAAGCATTTATCATATGTATGATGAATTAAGTCATGCTAACAAGTCATATACTTAAAACATGTATTCTCAAAACAATCATGGCTCTTTTAAAAAGTCTAGTAGCGATAGAGGACCTACCTGGCTAGGTCGCGCTAACCCCTTTGTCCTCGTATGCTCCTGAACATGGTTTGGGGAATCAAGGTTAGTTTGGCCTATCTTTTATAGGTTTTAGAGTAGTTGGTCTTACCACTTAGGCATTAAGGGTTCATCCCCATGCCTATGGGTGTCTTAAGGTCCTAATTGGGCCTTGGTATCATTAGTTTTCCAAAGGTCTAATGGCCACGCACCACCATCCTATTGTAAGGGTCATGCCCACCTTAGATTGGACCTTGATCAGGGATTTTATAGTTTGGGTGTGTCCACATCGTCGATACAGACACAACGCCTTTTGTGACACCTCAATCAGAGCTTTAGATCTCAAGTTATAAGCTTTTTAATATCACATGTACATAAGGGCCTTTAAGAGGTGGAAATCCCAGAATGCTAGCGCACTGCGCATCAGCGGCATGCGCCCCAGCGGGACTTTAAGAGGTGGAAATCCCAGAAAGCTAGCGCGTTGCACATCAGTGGCATGCGCCCTAGTGGGCGCGTCTGCAGACACGCTGGATTTCCCGTGCCAGTTTTTCATTTTGCGGGCGTCCACGGATGCGCCCGTTTGGTTCTCTCGAATGCAGACGACGCGTTTCGTTCAGGGGGGACGTTCTGTTTGTTGGGGGACCGGGGCATCCTTGGGATGCCTTAGTTCAACCCTATCGAACCAATGCAGCCCAAGGATCGTCCCTGGGTCCTTGGTGACTCTCTAGGGCCCGTTTTTGCTTGATTTTTCATTCAAAAACTTAGGGAAACTGAGCCTAGGACTAATGTGAAGACGGGTTTTGAGGGATCTTGGGCATACCTGGCTCGTTGCTGGGTTTTTCTCCACGTTTCTCCTCTTGGTTGCTTCTCCAAAATAGGTTTTTCCCAAGCTTTTGGGCTGCCATTAGAGGTGTCCAAGAGCTCTATTTATAGAGCTATAAGATGGTTCTGGAGGGGGCTCTCACCGTCCTTGAATGGCGGTGGAGAAACCTCCAGAATGGTGGTGATTTCTCCTCCAATCACCGCCGTTCTAGAACCCTCTAGGAGGTTGAAGATGAGGGGTGCCCATATCAAAATGGGCCCCTGTGTTTTGCAGGCTAAATCCGTTTTTTAGTGAAAATTACATTTTTGCCCCTAAACTTCAAAGGGCCATAACTTGCTCATTTTAACTCCGTTTTGGGTGATTTTGGTCTTGCTGGATTTATTTTTCTAAGATACACCTAATGGTACCATTTTCAGGACCAAATTTCTGGGTTCAGTCAATGTGAATAGTGAAATGACCAAAATACCCTTATTTCCAAAAAATGAACTTTTCATTGCTAACTTGGGATTTTAATGTTACAAAATTGGAGTCATTACATGAGGAGAATGAATTAGTACCCACTCGCATGACCATCAGGTGGAGAGTGTGCATTGATTATTGAAAATTGAACATGGTCATGAGGAAAGACCACTTTCCTCTACCTTTTATTGACCAAATGCTTGAGAGGTTAGCTAGATATAGTTATTATTATTTTCTAAATGGCTATTCTAGTTATAACTAGATTCCCATAGCATGCGAGGATTAGGAGAAGACCACCTTCACCTGTCCTTTTGGTTGTTTACGGAGGTATGCCTTTTGGGCTTTGCAATGCTCTAGCCACTTTTCTTAGGTGTATGTGAAGCATCTTTTCCTATATGGTACAAAGGTTTCTAGAGGTATTTAAGGATGAATTCTCGGCATTTGGATCTTCTTTTGATGAGTGCCTACACCATTTGAAGTTATTTCTTGCAATGTGTCAGCAGAAAATTTTGTTATTAAACTGGGAAAAGTGTCATTTTATGGTACAAAGTGGTATAGTTTTAAGCTTCACACAATGGGATAGATGTAGATAAGCCAAGGTGAATTTAATATGCAACCTTCCTCCACCAAGGACGGTGAAAGAAATATGCTCTTTTCTAGGGCATATAGCTGCTATAGAAGATTCATCAAGGATTTAACAAAATTACCAAACCCCTTTGTAATTTACTGACAAAGGAGGCCACTTTTGACTTTGATGAGGAATGTAAGAAAGTATTTGAGTGGCTAAAGGCTGAGTTGACCTCTACACCCATTATTAGACCATCTAATTGGAGTGCACCATTCAAGATAATGTGTGACATGTCAAATTATGCAATTTGAGCTATTTTGGGGTAGCACATCTATATAAAACATTGAATGACACTCAATTATTCAACCATTGAAAAAGAGTTGATGGCTATAGTGTTTGATATGGATAAGTTTAGATCTTACTTGCTAGGGTCTAAAGTCACAATGTACTCAGATCATGCTACTCTAAAGTACCTCCTTTCCAAAAGGATGCAAAACCTTTGGATACTCTTGCTACAAGAATTTGACTTAGAAATTTATGACAAGAAAGGTTCTGAAAATATCATAGCAAACCGCTTATCTAGATTAGTGGTGGAACACACTAATGATAATATGCCTATAACTAAATCCTTTCTAGATGAATAGTTAATGCACACTTCCTAGTTGACTTGGAATGGAGATATAGTAAATTATCTTATTACATAACAAATGCCCAATCATTGACCAAACAGGATAGGAAGAGATTTTTAACCGTGGTTAAATATTTTACCTAGGATGATCCCTACTTATTCAAGTACTATCCTGATCAAGTGATAAGGAAATGCTTACCAGATAGTGAGAAAAATATGAACATCTTGTTCTATCATGATCATGCATGTGGGGGCCATTTTAGATCTAGAAAGATAGCTGTGAAAATTTGCAGTGTGGATTTTATTGGCCCATCATCTTTAAGGATTCACACGCTTACTGCACACCATGTGTGAGGTGCTAAAGGTTGGGAAATCTAAGGAGGAGACACATGATGCCCTTAAACTCAATCTTTATTATAGAGCCATTCAATATTTGGGGCATAGATTTCATGGGACCCTTTCCTAATTCTGTTGGGAATTTATACATCCTAGTGTGAGTGGACTATGTATCCAAGTGGGTGGAGGCTATACCCTGCAAAACTAATGACCATAGGGTAGTGGTAAAATTTTTAAAGGAAAATATTTTTGTAAGGTTTGGTACTCCACGAGTTATAATTATTGATGGGGAAAAGAACTTTTTTAATAGTGTGTTTGAAAATTTCATGAAAAAGTATGGTGTCAACCATAGGATAGCTATCCAATATCACCCTTAGACCAGTGGCCAAGTAGAGGTATCCAATAGAGAAATTAAGCGTATCCTAGAGAAGAGAGTCAATTCAAGTAGGAAAGACTAGTATGCGAGACTTAACAACACTTTGTGGGGCTTATCATATTGCATATAAAACCCCAATAGGCATGTCACCCTACTGCTTGGTCTATAAAAAAAGCCCGCAACATATCAGTAGAGCTAGAACACAAGGCATATTGGGCTATCAAAAAGCTCAATTTTGAATTAGATGCTATCGTGACCCAAAAGAAACTCCAACTCAATGAGTTGGATTAATTGAGAAAGGATGCATATGACTCAGTAAGATTATACAAAGACCACATGAAGGTTAACCATGATTGCCAAATCTTAAGAAAATTCTTTGCACCTAGACAAAAGGTCTTATTATATAATTCAAGATTTCATTTCTTTCTAAGCAAACTCAAGTCTCAATCTGCTGGACCTTACATAGTACGCACAATATATGCTCATGGGGCTGTCAAGATTGAGAAGGATGGTGTGGTCATAGGTTAAAACCCTTCTTAGAATTGCTTAACCTTGAGATTGAAGAGACACTACTAGAGGCACCACATTATCATGAACCACCTTAGACTATATTTCTAATAACAACATCAAATTCATGGTTTCTCTATATTTACTTCATCTATTTTCTTACACAGTTGTCATCTCAATCCTTTGAAAATGTCACTCAAAACTTCTTAAGGATATGAAATACTTTGGCTTGGAAACTATTTATACAACCTCACTCTTATCATCAAGTTTCATTTAACTAATAATAATAATCACAACTACTAGAAGTTACTTCAAATATTGATCCTAGGTATTTATAACCCATGTTTAATAAATAATCATTTTGTTGAAAAAAATTCACTCATCAAGTACATCTTTATTCTTTAGCAATTAGAAATCTAATTATCCATCACCCTTACCATTCAATATCCTCTAAGCACAATTATTTTCATCATTTTTCTTTTTTCTTGCATTATAATTACATTTTCTTTGTCCATATCAACAAATTTTCACTACTTATCATTAGACCTTCCAATCCAATGTTCAAATAAATATTATGGACTAGGTACATCCACAACAACATCTGAAACTTATCTCAAAATTTCCACTTGATCCTTACAATATCACAAGAATCAAATGAACTTATTCACAATCTATTATTTTTATATTGTAGTTATATGCCTTAAGAATATACTCACCATAACATACAAGTCAAGTTCTAGATGTCTAAATTTTTACTAAATCCAACTCATCCTTTCATGAGAATGGAGGTACTATCTTCTAGAAATCTACCAACCTTATGAGGCCACATCTATTTTATATTCAATAGCATTGCTTATATGAGTCAACTTTGTAACTCATATTTAGACAACCAACTCTCATTTGTTGACTTTATATGACTTCCTTTGTAGTATTTCCTTAGACTCTAATATTTTCTTGAGTTCCAATGTTTGTAGATTTATCCACAAGAGCATGTTTCTTAGTTCTATGTCTCTTTCATAGCATCTAAATTTCAAGCACAATTTATCTAAATAAGTCTCGCTCTCTTCCTACAGTTTCTTGTAAGCCTATGACTAATGATGTGTCTAACGTTGCATAAAAATCACCCAATTAGTCACCCATGTGTTATGACTTACAAGGGTAAATTAGGACTTTTAACAAAAATCATAACACATGCATTTTTTACCTAATGACTCAAAAAATAGATATTTTGTAGGTCTAGAGGCTAATCTAAGGTAAGTATATGATTAATCATATTTTTTTAGGATTTAATTAGAGTTTTTAACTTTTTGTAGGAAGCGGGATGGTAATTCAATAGCTGAGATCAATCAACAAGAAAATGGAAGATCAAGATCAAAAGATTGATTCAAGACCTAAAAATCACCAATCCACAGTGAGATCAAAGGTCAAGATCATCTTTGTAATAAGCAATGGATGCAGTTAGAGGAGTCAAAGGTGGCCAAAGTGCATCCATGCATAAGCCTTGCAAAGTCCACCACCTTTGCAAGGGTTCCACTTAAGCCACTTAGCCATATTCAAGCCATGAACAAGAGAACAAACTAAGGAGCCAAGCCAAGGATTTGAGCCATCAAACCAAGCTAAGAAATCTATCTAAGCCAGCCATGAAGACAACAAGTGAGAGAGAGAGAGAGAGAGAGAGGGTAGTAAGTTCATACAAGACTATCATTTCATCTTTTATACTCTCATTAAAATAAAAAGAGGCATTGTCATTATCAATTTAGGTACCCTGTTCAAGATTTTTAGATTTCTTCATCTGAATTCTAATTTTGTTCTTAGCATCATTAGAAAGCTCTTTTTGAGAACATTAAAATATTAAGATTTTAATCATTAATTTAGTATTTTAATTACCTCAAAAATCAAGAATAGGAATTTAAGGTGCCTATTTCATTTTAATTTAAAATTTGTTAAAAATTACTAAATTGAAATTTAAAAATTAGGGTAATTACTTCTTCATAGCCTTAAAATTTTTCTCAATCTCATAAAACCAAGTCTCTTCTACCTCTAGCCCTTACACTCTAGTAAACTTGGGAGTGATTTCTATAAATCTCTCCAACAAAGTGTCCCCGTTGTTGTTGTTCCCTCAATATTATCTTCTCTAGATTAGTATCCTTCTAGTCTGATGGACTCATAAATATCACATATAATATCCTATATTTAGCAATCTTAACCCTTGATTTTACTTAAATATCACTGATTAGGGTTTATTTTACATTTGTAAGATTAGTGTACAAATGAAAAAATTGCTATTTTAGCAACTCAAAACCCTAAAAGAGAGCAAATTTGTCATTCGAGCATTATCATGGACTCACATTCCATAAACTATGAAGTCTAGAGTTTAGAATGCTATGGGGGTGTCATTATCACATTTAGCATAGTCAAAAACCCCAAAGTATTGGCCAACCTTATTCATACTAGAGAAAGTGCCTTGATCAAAAGCAAGGCTACCTAGCTTCTTATGCATGCATACATGCATTCCACCACCTTTGGGAGCTTCTAAGTGAAGCTAGATTCATATACAATGAATCACACATGTAATATCTTTTTCTAAAGAAAAACAAGTCAGAAACTAGGATAGTATGAAGAGTACTTCCACCCACTCTCTCTCACTTAACTCAAAAATGGGACCACTAATAGGAGTCCATGATTTTTCCATGCAAGCTGGCATACTACTCTCAAAACAACATTTTTACACTAGAAAACAAAGGAGAAAAAGGAGTGAAAATGTGAAGTGAAGAGGTGCATTTTCGGGGAATCTACTGATCACATTCATCCTCAATTTTTATGAAACAATGGTCAAGATCTATCCTCCACTAGGGATATCCTTAAGCATCTAATGAGAAAACATGTTCTAGACCTTGAATCCTATTGGTTAGAAAAAAATGGTGGGCTAGGAGAGAATCAAGTAGGAGAAAGAGTTTGGATGAGAAAACTTCAACAAAATCTAAGCCATCCACTCTAGGGTATGTTTAATCCAACGGATGAAAGGAAAGGAGCTACAAGCTATGTCATTTTTGATAGGAGACATCAATTAAATCTACCATCCATTCTAGGACTAGAACACGATCCAATGGAGCAGAATAAGAGGAGCAAAAGCTCAACCCTAGCCACTATTCTCCATGAGTGTTTCAACAAAGCTTCTAGGAAACTTCCATCCTCTCGAAGGATTCAACGTGATTTTCGAAGATATAAAGGAAGTTTCCTTAAGAGGATTTCAACGTGATCTAGAGGAGAAAATATAGGATCATTCACATTGAAAACTACCATTCCATTCCACCTAGGACTCTTAAGGTGGAAAAGAGATAAAAAGAGGAAGGCAAGCAAAAAGACCACATTCAAACCCCCTTGTACCTTTAACATGGAATCAAGAGAAAGAAAGAGAGGAAGAAGAGAAATTTCCCATCCCATGTTGTAATGCCCCGAGCATTTTATGCTATTTTTGCATCCATTACAAAAATGAATTGGACATTCTATATGAAATTAACCATGTTAAATATTTTATTTTATTTAAAATATCAAACAAAGGAATTTATAAGAAAAATTAGTACCATTAGATTCTACTCGAAAAATGGAATCCAACGCCTCAAAGAACGCTGAAAAGTTCATATGAAGAAGTTACGGACGTTTAAAGATAAAGGGCATTTCTATAATTTACATGTAAAAAACAGAAAATCTAAAAACTGTATCGGGCCGTTTTGATAAAGGCACCCCATCTTCTTCCTCCTCCAGCACTGTCTCCTAAGTTTTCCAGAAGCTCCAACATCGCCTCTGCAAGGCAGTGCCAGGGGAAATGATGGCACTGCCATAGGGCGAGCACTGCCTTAGCATGGCTATAAAGCCTGTTCTTCCCCTCTCCTCCAACCATCCGATTTTCCTTTCAAGCCAAGCTAGGGCTTCAAATCAGAAAATCCCCCTGCAAAAATTCAGCATGGCCCAGGTTCTCCCTTTGGGCCGGCCATCCTTTTCTCTTCCCCTCTTCCTTTTTTCCTTCCCTGGCCTTTGCAATTTCACTGCATTGTCCAAATTCGGGTTTTTCGAGGTTTTTTTTCTGGCAAACGTCATCGCAGCTCTCCAACGGAGGAAGGGCACGACTCGGGCTGCCCAGGTAAGGGCCCTCTGTTTCCCTCTCTTCCCTTTCCTTTTTCCCCAAATTATGACTAGATCTGGTTAGTTTTCCAGCCAGAAATTGTCAGATTTCCAGAGAAAAACCAGATGGGTTGAAAACCCGTCGAAGACACCCTGTCCCAGGTGCGCATTGGTGTGAGGCGCGCCCGTGGTGAGACAATGTGTTCCAGGGGCACACGGGTGTGACGCGCGCCCGGACGAGCTCCCTGGGGGTGACAGTCGAGCTTGCGTTGCGTGCGGGTGTAGTCCTGACTAGACCGAGACGCACGGGGTGTTCCGAGAGCCAAGATGCACGCGCCTAGTGCTAAGGATGCACTCGCGCGACGCTTGCTAGAACGCGTAGTGCAGAACATAGCTCAGGCTTGTGCTCTCACATAAGGCAATCACGATTTGACCGGGACGCACAGGCATCCTGGGAACCGTGACGTGCAGAGCCACATGGATGAATCTGGTTCGTCCGTGATCGTGCAATGCTAAAAATGCAATTTTAGGAGTTGTAGGACTTCGATTGACGATCCGAAAGAACTGTTGTGTCTGTAGTGATGACACAGACCTAATGAGATTATAAAAATTAGGATCAGAGGACTATTATACATGATTAAAGCCCAAAAACTCTAGAAATCTCATAGATCTACAAGATCAATAACCCTTGAATTGTAGATCTGACTATCCAAGTCAAATGTAAACCCATTCGAAGCATCAAGACAGGTGATCTGGCAAAAAAAAAAAGGTAGATCTAGCCATTAATCTAAAAGTCTAAATAGTGAATTATAAATAGGTAGAAAATGATGTGGAATCTTTGTTATCCATGATTTTATAAAGGAGACCCAGGGTCGGGTTGAGTAATGAAGGACGCGACTCCATGAAACATCGAGGTAGGTAGTCTGATACTACTAAGTTTTCAAATACATTTCAAAGCTGAATGCTTTACTTATCTTTTATTACTGTATTTAGCATGTTTTTTGAGATGTGATGCTCTTATATGCGTACGTGGATTTGTCTTCATGATTCATGGCCTTAAAGCAATTGAACCTATCACCGTGTTTAGCGTGCTTTTGGGATATGATGTTTTTGTACAAGCACATGGAATTATGGCTTTGAATGCGATTATTGGCATGAGTAGATTTTTATGCATTTCTTGCATGTTTTGAAAACAAATGCCTAAATTTCATGATTTACGGTATATGAGATTTGGAGTTATCTATATATATACTTTTTAGTGGGCAGATCACCGGATGAGGTAGTCCACAGTGGGCACTATGCTGAGAGGTTGTTATGTATGGGGTTGGCCTCCCGGCCTCTACCACAAAAAAGGTGGATGGTATCACTGCCAAAAAGGCATTGTCCCTTCCCTGACTGCTGTGGTAAACAGGGATGACCACTGGAGGTGTTCACGGCACCCTTTCGGGGATAGCCATAGTCCTGTGGAGGCTATGGTGGGTAGGTCTCTAGATATCGGAGCCACACGAGTCAACTGTGTGCTGGTCGTGAGCATAGTGACCCTATGATTTCAGTGTGATTGATATGCATATAGCATTGAGGTGGTCGTATACGAGTACTCGTGACTAGTTGGCATGACATGGATGCCGAGAGACTAATTGTGCATGATACTGGCATCTGCTTGAACGATGACTATTTTAAGAGTTTTATTATTATTATATTTGACTCGCTGGTTTGATGCATTTGATGAGATCTTCGTATTTGGATCTATTGAATTCTAGTATATTATGAGAAAGGACTCCATGATTGAAATTGCATTAATAAGCTTATGTTTTATGCATAACTATGCATGCTTACACAAAAAGAATCACTGATGTTTTACATGAAAAGCTCTTGGAATCCTACATGTTGCCTACTATGTTTTCAAAATAGTAGTATCAGATCACCTACTGGGTATGAGAAATACTCACCCAAATATATTATTTTTCAGGATAGCTCCACTCACTAGTAGAAGAAGCATCAGGAAATGTTAGTACTACGATCAAGTAAATGAAGAAGAGACAAATATGAATGTAAGTAAAAACTCTACCCTTTGGACATGTATATGTATTTATTTACAATTGGGCTGTGAGCTGTGACTGGATAGACCTGGGAAGACATTTATGATTTCTGAAAATTTCAAAAACTAATTTGGTTGTTGTGAAAGCAAATGACACTCGAGGTTTTCAAAATGAGTTTAAAAAAAAAAGATTTTCCTCCGCATTGCATCGTTTTTATAAAATGGTTTTCAAATAGGGATGCATCCCGCCTTAGAAATTAGATATTGCATTTAAAAATGCATGGGAAAACCTGGGTTGTCACACATGTGCTACACTTTCACACCCTAAAAAGGAGAAGGAGTGATCAACACCATCCATCTTTCCCTCTCTCTTACATCTATCCCATGCATACTCATGCTCACCCCATCCTCATTTTCAAAGAGTACTTTTCTATGTTCTCTATTTCTCCCATCCATGCAATCACCACCTTCACATCTATCTTACCTTTCCAACACATCTCATCTCTCCCTTTATATTCACACATCTTAATGCATCATACTCCTCTCATCTTCAGTAGCCATTCAACACCTATCATTCACCCATCCCTCTCTCATTTTCACCTAAGCACTATCTCCTTTGACTTTAATGCAATCCTCATCCTCTCTTTCCCATTCAAATAGCTTATTTAACCTCTTACTTAGCATTCATCTCTCCATGTCTCTTTTGTATTTAATGCATTAACATCCCTTTGATGAGTGGTTGTGAGTGATGATCTAGGTGTGTTGTTCAGTGACACAACAAATACAAGTCATTGGTTGGTTGTTGAAAGCATGGTAGTAGTGGGTTGGAATGATTTCAACAGATGATTCCGTAGAGTGACACAATGAAGAGAACTTTGGTGATATCATTCCTTACCTATAGGACTTCTGTAGTGCTTTAATTTTTTATGTACTGCTTGTAATTCTTCCATTTTCAATCAATACAAACTATTAATTAGTTGCTTTGTTTCCTTTTGGTGTAATTGAAGTTTTTTAGTAGTTAATGCTTCTTGTCGTTTTATAGTTTTTCATATTTATTGCTTAGAATACATCCTAAATAAATTTTGTAGTTTCCTTTAAATATCATGAGTAGCTAAATTCTTTCTTCTACGGTTAAGATGAAATTAAAATGAATGAAATAATTTTTTCACTGAGTAAATTTAGAATAAAAATGTTCTTAAAATTATTTTAAAGATTTAAGCAACTAATTTATATATCTATTGTTATTTACATAGGAAATATCTATGGTAAAAATACTAGATATGTTAGATTAAGTAACTTTGATATACAAAAATCTTTAATAGTCTATACCTTAAAAATATAAACTATGTTTTGAGTAAGTATATTAAATTAAGCTATGTCCTTAAAATAAGAAAATTTATAAATTAAAGCTTTTAAAAGAAAAGCATTCCATGAGTTGTAAAAATTCTCAATAACTTGACTATAGAATTATTTCATTTCAATGTAATAATTTTGATACCCTAGTCTTTATTTTCTAGGTGATTTTTATACTTAATTGATTGGTTGTCTAGGTTAAAGTAGATTGAAATAGATTTTAATTGAAATTCTATGAAAATAGAATAATTGAATCCTCATAAGATGGACCTGTATTTGCCTTGTCTATGCTATAGTGGACCTATGAATTTGCAAAAAAACTTTTATTTAAAAAACATCAATTTTTTTGTGCCGTTCCCAAGGACTCATGATAGAATTTTAGTTAGAATCTAGGTTAAATTACTTTACCACTAGTCGTAGTTTAGTAATGCATACATTTTAGTTACATTTTCTCTAATTCCTTTAATTTGTGATACTCACTTTTAATTTTATTTTTGAAGGAATTTGAAGGAGGACTTGGAGGAGAAATTAGGATAGCTCATAATATTTATTTTTTAGTGAATTGTGTGAGGTTGTTGTTGTATATATTTATTTCAATTCATTTAAAAATAAAAAGGGTAATAATACTGCAAGTTAGGGGTGAACCATCCTAGCTTAGAAGAGGAGGTGGTTTGTACCTAGATTCACCCCTGTAGGAGAAGATCTTAACCAGGACCCATTGTGAGCATTTTTAACTTCTTAAATTTCCAAAATTAAGGTTTGAACATTAAGTTAGTTGCATTTGGGTGGTAGATAATATCATACAAAAAGCATTTTATAATTATTGTATTTTAAGATTTTTACATTAATCTATTACTTTTTATTACATTGAGAGCACATCCAATGTTTGTTGGGTCAACTTTCACATCATCCTTGGAATTTATATGACCTTAAACCTTATTCCCTTTAGTCAATACTTACCAGATAGTTGATAAATTTTGTAAAAGTTTAGCATATACTCTATAAATTCTCATCATTTTCTTATCTCACTTCCATATATCATTACCAATTCATCTAATACATTTCATTCTCCTCAAATTCTTGAATATCATTTATCCAACTCATATGACTCAAAATTTGTTTTGATTTCATACTATTATGTTTCATTTCAAATTCCCAATTGATGATAATAAATTTGGGAATTACACATCCTTAAAGAGTACTTAATTTCATCAATAATATCATTTATGTTCAATGCATCCTCACATTGATCCTTCCTTTTTCTTTTTCCAAGGAGATTTGTTACTTTCCTAATGTAAATTTCTATAATCACTCCTTATCCTTAAAATTTGTTCTTTCAACTCATTCAAATAATTTGATGTCATTTTCCTCAATTACTATGGATATTTCCTCATTTAATCTCATGTTAGATTGAAAATCTTCAAAATATCTTAAAATTTCTAACCGCATATTTCTCCCAAAATCTGGATTCATACCTCATTCATAATCATCTCATTTTTCCAAAATTTAAACTTAAGCTACCAATATTTGTTTATAGGTCTTCATTTCTCATGTTTATGTCACCATTCCTTCAAAATATATTCCTCCTTACTATATTTCTTAAATCTTTCAATATTACCAAATCTATCATATAAGTGAAATCAATATTTCTATTCTTTATATAGCTCTTTATTTGCCATGATCAATAAGATGTACTCCTCTTTATCAATAACTATATTTCCCAAATCATCATATCAATATTTCTCTTTTATTTTCCATGATCATTTCACCATCCATGCCAAAGATACTTCTCTTTACTATAGTCCAAAAATTATTTTCAATATCACCAAAGTTATCATATCAATATCCCTCTAATTCTTGATAATCATTTTGTGTTAATTTCCACAATTTATTTATCATACCAATATAATTTCTAACTTAGTGATTTCATATTTGTTGTACCATAGGTATGGATTATAAATTCTTTGTTAACCTAATATTATCATGGTTTAATTATCTTTCTTAATAAGTTTGGGATTATATTTTTGCCATTTCAACATATCTAACTTTCTTCTTCCTTATCATTTTATTCTAATTTTAAAGATCACCTCTTCATGTTCTAAAATTTTATCATCTCTTTATTAAACCCTTTTCCTTTACTAATTTTGGAGAGAAAATACTTACTTATCTCCTTATTCATCTTTATTTAAAACTATTCTCATTTGCTAATTTTGAAATTTCTCACTTATCTCCTTAAGTTCCTTTCAAGTAATATCATCTCTATTTTGATGATTAAATCCATTTAACCAATTGCCGTAATACTATATATGCAGCAATTGTAACTCTTACATGTATATTTATTTATATATTTATTATTATTTTTGAATTTTATAATAATTCTAAGGTTTCATCTTTAGCACCTATTTCTCATAAATTTCTGTTTCACCTTTCCTATAAAGGTTGAAGTTTTTCTACACCATTTCCATCATATTTTTCCAATTTATCACTTCTTTCTCTTAATCTCCATTATTTCACTTAATAATGGTTATATACATACTAGTATTGGTGTACTTTATTTCTACATATGCATGTTTACTCAGGACTGCAGGTTAGACTTGAATATCATACATTACATCTTTATCTATTGTAATGTTTTCTTTATTAATTTCTATATCTTACTATTCCCTCTATTGGGATTTTTACTTACTAAGTAGTATTCCTGGTCCTTTCACTAAGTAATATCTACTTGTACTATACTATTCCTTCATTACACTAACTCTTTCTATATTCATCCTCAACTAATGAGTTTACTCTTTCTATACTCATCCTTAACTAATGAGTCAACTCTTTCTATACTCATTATCAACTAAGACTCTCCTATTTCTCAATTCACTCACTATTTCTCATCTTCAACTTGGATTGTCATAATCATATTGGACATAAGGGGATGCAAGTGACTGGATGAACTTGCTCTGATACCAACTGTGGCGACCCGGTTTTTTAAATACATTTTTTTTATTTATTTTCAAATGGTGGTCGACCAATTTTGCAAACATTTTGAAAACTTAAGTAGAAATTTTTTTATTTTTTATTTTAATTCTTTTCAAAAAACCCGAATGCAACATTTCACTCACATGTACATTCATAATTTTGTATACAACATATGTTTCCAAAGAAACTCATTTTATTAAAATTGTAGGATTGATCGAGTGGTTCACATACATAGCCCCTTTGTTACATCTTATGTCCAAAATACACAAATCACAAGACAAGCTAATCCTTTCCACAATAGTACATAGTCTTGATCAACAATATGGTCTTTATCTTCCCATGTCATATCCCTACATTCTCTTCTTTCTATATTTGAGATATTGTAAACATTCAAACATTTATAATATCTCAATAAGCTATACTTGGTAGGGGATTCAAGAACATATGGAATCGTATAATTCAAAAGTACAGTATTCATAATCATCATATTCCATATGAATCACATAATTCAATTTCCATGAACCATACTATATATGATCATTCTATCATATAATTTATCATGTAACATCCACTATGATAATTCCAAACCACTCACCACTATATCATATGTATATATATATATATATATGGTCAAAAATAGTAAAAAATAGTCAATATCTCAAACATCAATAATCATACTCAGATATATTGAGTTGATAAGTCATCCAGACTTTTTCTGGAAAAATACTCCCTCATTAGGGCAATATTGGCATCTCACTATGCCATGCATCATAATACAAAATACTCAAGGACTACCATGCTGTAGTCTAATCCGTACTAGGGCACTAGGATAACTGCCCTATTCACCACTGATATCATGGTAGAAAATATTGTGTCACAACCCATATGGGAAGACAAGACTTTCACAGTGGGGCCTTCCCATAATTGCCCCACCTGACTTTTAGCCTCTCTTTGGGCAAGGTATCATAATATCATCAAATTTCGAGAAGCAGGTGGCCAAACCCTCATAACTTCTCTAGTATAGCATTCCCAGGTTTATGCCTATTTAAAACAAAATCACAAGCCTCCATGCTTGTATCTAGAATACTTCTTGTACATCTCAAATGATCTATCTATTTATATTATCATCCTCGTATTCAATATCCTCATACTAAGGATATAATTTCATTTCTAGATTTAGGGATCCTCATTTACAATGAATGATACCCATGTTCATTTAAGTTTAGGGATTAATCATTTACTATAAATGATCCCCATTTCCTTTAATTTGCTATTCATATACCAAATGTTATTAAGTGTAAGGATACTCATTTGATACAAATGATATCCATTATTATTATGTTCTTATCTAAGTTCAGGGGTAATCATAAATGATACCCATGTATTTATTATGTATTCCATCTAATTTCAACAGTTATCTCTATCTCATATACATGAATTATGATTCAAATGTAACTAAGCATTTTATCATTCTCAAGCATTATAATGTCTATGTATAACAACAATTCCATAGACCATAGGTCTTGTATTCTTAAAGTTCCACCTACCTTCATGTAGTGATCCATCCCTTCAGATCCTCCATGATTGATGTAAATAATCTATAAATACATACATACTGTCATTATTTATACAATTTTGGATAATCTCCTATCTATATTCCTTTCCCAATCTTGTCCTTTGATATAAAGGATCTAGATCTATCTTGTATTCCTATCATCCACATAATCTATCTTCCTTAGATAGTATTTATCCTATTGATCAATAGATTTGACGGTTAGAATGATCTTCTAATCTTTCAAATCTAAGTCTTTTCTATCTCTAAGTCTTTGTGTGTCCATCTCTTTGATCTTGATCTTTCGTAGATCCTTTGATCAACAATCTATACTTATTGATAAAGATCAAGGGCCTAGATCTTCTATCATCTAGTTCTTCTTTGATCTAAGTTCAGTTATATGATCATCCGTAAGGAGGATGATCCTTGTTCTCTTCCTTGAATCATATTTGATCAAGGGTTTAGATCATCTAATCTAATGATCTAAATTTGTCTGCAACATACATATATGGATACATAATAAAATACAACATTAGGATTCTTATTATTCTTGATCATTCAAGATCTTTTGGATCTTGTTTGATCTTGATTATCTTACTTACCATTTTTATTAAGATTAGATATTTTACTAACCTTTTATGATCTTATTATTATTATTCAAGTAGTTAATATTTTACTTGTTGAAGATAGCTTATTTCATCCTAAGTCTAGACTGCTCCCCTTATTTCCAATTGACTAAGGCTTACTAGTTGAATGATGGAACACAAAGTGGTTACTTCAATCCTCATGTAAGGAGGCGTTTAGACCTCACAAACGCCAATGAAAGGTAGGAGAAGAGCGAGGCTCTATTAGAAAACCCCCTTACCCACCATATTCAACATTTACTTGAGTGACCTTAGCTGAACCTTTCATAAGGTTCCTATGAGCATTTTAACCCTAAGTACTCCCTGTCATGTATAGTGTTACCTGTGACTAATGTAGAATATTTTGAATTAAAACTGGGTGTCATCCAACTTCTGCCAAAATTTTATAGTCTAGATAAGGAGGATCCATATCACCATGCCAAGGAATTCCTTGACATATGTGCTACTTTTAAATACTACAACTTCTTCAAGGATTCAATTACATTAAGGTTATTTCCCTTATCTTATAAATATAAAGCAAAGGCATGGCTCACCTCTTTAAAGGCAAGGTCAATCACATATCAGAACAACTATCCATGAAATTCCTAAATAAATTTTTCCTAGTCCATAAAACCAACATCCTTAGGAGAGATAATAAATTTTTAACAAAAAGAGGGTGAGCATTTTTAAGAATGTTGGGAATGGTGCAAGGACTTGTTATTCAAATGTCTACACCATGGCTTCAAGAAGTGGTAGAAGGTATAATACTTTTATGAAGGTTTGATCTCATAGAACTGGCGTATGATTGATGGCACAAGTGGTGGGGCATTCATGACTAAAAGTGATGTGGAGGGCAAAATTTCTTCGAGACACTCTTAGAGAATTTCAAGCAATGGGATTACTTAACTATACTGGAAAGAAATTCATTACCTCAAAAAAGGGTGATTTATATGAGATAAGGGCCAATCCGAATATGTGTAGCAAAAAAGATATGTTGGCCTATAAGGTTAATAAAATAGATAATCTCACTCAGTGATCAGATGCATTCATGTTAATAACGGTCCTTTGATGCAACCTCAATCTGAGATTTGCTCAATTTGTTCTAGTCTTGTTCATCCAACTACTTCATTCCCTAAATACTTTTCAGAGCAAGAAAATGCAATGAATGCATTCAGAAACCCTAACAATAACAATCCATATTTCGAGACCAACAATCTTGGATGGGCTAGGCATCCAAAATTTTCTTGGTCGAAGACTAACCACCACGGGGTTCCACCTAGAATTCCCCATCCTCAAACCTTTCCTTGTATGCTAATGCCTCAACAATAAATTCCTCTACAACTTCCTCAACAAACAAGGAAACTGTCCATTGAGAAAACCTTAAATCTATTTATGTAGTGTTCTTTACAATTTCATAATGACACTATACAAACTCTACAAGCCAACTTGCTATCCATTGCAAAGTTGGAATATTCGACTGGTCAGCTACCTTAAGTAAAAGGGATAAAGGAATATTTCCTAGTCAGTTAGTACAAAACCCTAAGGGGTTGTTTGAGATTGGAAATTCCTCTAAGGACCAAAAATACCATGAATAATCCAAATCAATCATTACCCTTAAAAGTAGAAAACAAATAGATAACACGATAGGACTGGCAAAGGATTCCTCAATGCTTAAGGAAAAAGAGAAGCCTACACAAGCTTAGTAGGGTAAAGAGAAGGCTCAACCATCTCCCCCTTCCTCTGAACCTCTTCTAGATGCACCCTATATACCCAAGCCTCCCTACCCTCAACGATTGAACATAGCAAAGAAGGGAGGCAATTTTCATGAAATAATGGATGTGTTCAAAGAAGTAAATATCAACATTCCATTACTTAATTCCATTTAATGAAATACATTCTCAAGGAAATGCATTGACAGTTATACATTCCAAAACATCATTCAATGAAATGCATTGACAGTTATATAACCATGTTTTGGACAGCCATATAAGCATATTTTGCAATGCCATACTCCTGGTTTATATCAGATTTTTAGATAGCTATATAAGCATGTTTTGAATAGCCATATAACCATGCTTTGGACTATCATACAATCATATTTTGGGACTCCCTTATATCAAAATTTTGGATGGCTACATAAGCATGTTTGGGACTGACATTTAACCATGTTTTGGACTACTTTATATTAGATTTTTGGACAGCTATATAAGCATGTTTTGGACATCCATATAGCTGTGCTTTGGATTGTCATATATTCATGTTTAGGGCCTACTTTATGTCAAAAATTTGGACAACTATATAAGCATGTTTTGGATAGCCATATAACCATGCTTTGTACTGCCATACATTCATGCTTTGCAACTTCTTTATATCAATTTTTGGACAGCTATATAAACATGTTTTGGACTTCCATACATTCATCTTTTGGGACTACTTTATACCAGATTTTTGGATAGCTATATAAGCATATTTTGGACTGCCATACATTCATGTTTTGGGACTACTTTATAATAGATTTTTAGACGTTTATATAAGCACGTTTTGGACAGCCATAAATTCTTGTTTTGGGAGTTCTTTATATCAGATTTTTGACAACTATATAAACATCTTTTGGTAGTTATGAGTTAGATAATTTTGGACTACTATACAACCATGTTAGGGACTGGCATATACATAGAGTTAAAAGCTGTTTTGTTTGGATTTATTTTCAAAGAAAATAAATGGTTTATTGAAGTGTTATGGACTGCTATATACATTTATAGCAGGTTTCTTTCGCTTTGTTTTCTAGGAAAAACACATGGTTTTAGGACTGCTGCGTAATAGGCTTGTTGGCAGCCATATGAAATGATATTTGAATTATGATGGGATTGTTTGGGAAGATATAAGTTACTTTCATCTCATTACTTAAAGAGATTTACAAGTAATATGTGGGTATTTAGATACACTACCTTTGGCATTTACATAGTAGGCCATCAAGCCCAAGGACATTGTTAAGAGGTTTGATTGGGTGGCCTCCCAGCCTCTGCCCACTTAAGTTGAAATGGTATCCAACACCAAGAGTGGCATAGTTCTTGGTTGGTGGTGGACTCCACTATATGTGACTCACAACACCCTTCCAAGACAACTGTAGGCTCCTTGAGGATGCATTGGAAGTCCTTCTATAAGATACCAAAGGGCACATGACAGTGAAGTTGACATGAGTGTAGGTGTTCCATGACATTTATTGTTTATTTTTTACTTTTTTATTATTAAGCTCAATAAGTGAGCTAGATAAGTACTTGACCTCTTGTACATAGATGATTAGATGGAGCCGATGAGTTTCCATTGACATTTAAGTGTGTCACGTTATTTGTTTTCTTATATCATTTGTAAATATGTTTAGATTTTTAAGAAATATGTTCTTAATAATGAGGAAACTAGATTTAAATCATATTTATGATTCCATGCTATTTCTCATAAATACAATCTTGTTTCACCTACGCTAGCATATCTTTCTAAGATATTGTATCTAGTTTTACAATATCTCAGTTCTAAGGAATATGTGCATAAAGGAGGAACTGCTTAACTAAACAAAGTGAAGGCAAGGAACGTGCAATTTAGTTGATGTGAGGACTAGTAGGCATGATATTTTATTTAATTGCTTTCTTAGTTTATGACTATTTTATGTAAATCTTATAAGGATGCTTTTCTACACTGATGGATATTTTATTTTAGTTATTTAGACTATATATGATGACCTTGGGATTTAATATATAGAAATTGATATATGTTCTAACTCAAACACGAGTCACTTTTTTGTTTTTTGCTAATTGGCCTCTAGGTGTTTACAAAGATGCATTTGGAAGTAAAAGTTTCTAATAATTTTAAAAAAAATCAAGGGAACTCTTGAATTTTCTAAAATTGTATTTAACTTTTTCAAAAATTGTATGTTAAAAACCAAGGTGTGATAGATTTGGTATCAAAGCCTAGGTTTAGCCATTATAGTCAATTACACATTGAATGACATTAATAGTCGATAAATTATATGCTGGTATCTGTAGAGAAAGAGATCCTAGATCTATTTAAGTAAAAAACCTCATTATAGGCTACTTGTTTTGCTCATAAAAAGATCCTTAAAACAAAATGAGGAGACTAACAAGGCCTTGCATCAATTTTAAAATGATAGTTGACATTCCACCAATTTTAACTCTCAACTTATTGTCAAGTTAGAAATACAAATGAGCTAGTTGTCAATTGCTTTAAATGATAAAGGGAAAAGATAGTTTCCTGGTCAGCCAATCCCAAACCCTAAGGGCCAATGTGAGGTAGGGTCTAATTCACATACCCAAAATTCTCATGATCACACAAAGTCAATAACTATCCTTAGGAGTGGCCATTAGGTGCGTAACAAAGTAAGGCAAACTAAGGAACTTCAAAAGAGAAGGAACCCACTAAATCACAGGAGAAAGAGAAAAGATAAATATCTGACTCCATCTGCACCTATAGTAGAGGCACCCTATATGCCTAAGGATCCTTTCCCTCAAATACCTTACAAGGGTAATAAAAGGGACAAATTTCAATGAGATAATCAATTTATTTGAGCATGTGCAAATTAATATCCCATTACTCAATGCTATTAAGGATATTCTTGTTTATGCCAAGCTTCTTAAAGAGCTTTGCAAACAGAAGCAAAAGCTTAATATGTTAAAGGACACCTTCCTCACCGAGCAAGTGAGCTCTTTAATCTAGCACCAGACTACACTAAAATTTAGTGACCCAGGTTGCCCTGCCATTTCTTATGTCATTAGAGATCATATCAACGATAGGGCACTACTTGATTTAGGGGCTTAGTCTATCTGTTGCCCTATTCTATCTAAGAGCAACTTAGGCTTGGTGACCTTAAACCAACCAACACAATATTGTAATTGGTAGATAGATTAGTAATGATACCACATGGAATGGTTGAAGGTGTGTTGATACATGTGGACCAGTTTTACTATCCTGTCAATTTCATTATACTAGATACCCAGCCTATATCTAACCATAGTAGTTAGATTCCAATCATACTTAGATATCCATTTTTGGCAATGTTCCACACCATCATAAATTGTAAAAATGGCATGATGAAGTTATCTTTTGGCACTATGAAAGTCATACCCAATACTTTTAATGCCGACCATGAGCACTTAGTCCTAGATGATTTTTACATGGTAAATTTAATTGAAGGCCTATTTTAAGATACTAATCCACCATTATCCATCTTAGCTCCACTTGAGGCATGTCTAATGCACTTTAACTATGATCTTGATATAGACAAGACCATTACAGAGGTAAATAATATGTTGGATGCAACACCAATCATGGATACCTCCCAATGTGGACCTCATGTGGAACCAATTCCTCCATAAGAATCTGTCCCTATACCTTATGTAGAGAAACCACCTACCCTAGCTCTAAAAGCCTTACCAAAATATTTAAAATACTCGTACCTAGGATAGATGAACCTTTATCTATCATTGTAGCATTAGATCTAGATTAGGAAGAGGAAGGTAAGCTTCTTGATGTTCTCAAAGAACATAAGACAACTATAGGGTGGACTATAGCAAACAACAAAGGAATTAGCCCTATTGTTTGTATGCATAGGATTCACTTGGAAGAAAATTCCAAAACATTAAGGGAGACATAGAAGAAATTAAATCCAAATATGATGGAGGAGGTGAGAGATAAAGTGCTTAAGCTCTTAGATGTTGGTGTCATCTTCCCCATATCTAATAGCACCTAGGTGAGCCCAGTTCAGGTTCTTCCTGAAAAGACTAGAGTCACAGTAATCTAGAATGATGATAATGAGTTAGTGCCCACTCGCATGCCCACATAGTGGAGAGTTTATATTGATTATCAAAAATTGAACTTTTCCACAAGGAAAGACCACTTTCCTCTTCCCTTCATAGACCAAATGCTAGAAAGGTTAGCCAGTCATAGTTAATATTGCTTTCTTGATGGTTATTCCATCTGTAACTAGATTCCTATAGCACCTAAAGACTAAGGAGAAAACTACCTTCACCTACCCTTTTGGGACCTTCTCCCATTTTCATATGCCTTTCTGACTCTATAATTGTAATGACCCCAATTTTTGTAATATTAAAAGCCCATGAAAAGTTCAATTTTGAAGATAAGGGCATTTTGGTCATTTCACTAGTCGCCTTGACTGAACACCAGAAACTTGGTCCTGTAAATGATACCATTAGATGCGTCTCGGAAAAAGGAATCCAACGAGACCAAAATCACCCAAAATGGAGTTAAAATGAGCAAGTTATGGCCCTTTGAAGTTCAGGGGCAAAAATGTAATTTTATTAAAAAACGGGTTTAGCTGCATAACACAAGGGCCCGTTTTGATACGGGCACCCTTCATCTTCCACCTCCTAGAGAGTTCTAGAACGGTGGTGAATGGAGGGGAAATCACCGCCATTCTGGAGTTTTCTCCACCGCCATTCAAAGGCGATGAGAGCCCCCTCCAGAACCCTCTCTTAGCTCTATAAATAGAGCTCTTGGGCGCCTCTAATGGCAGCCCAAAACGTTGAAGAAAACCCATCGTGGAGTAGTGACCTAGAGGAAAAAATAAGGAGAAAAACCCAGCAACGAGCTAGGTACGCCCAAGATCCCTCAAAACCCATCTCCACCATAGTTCCAAGGTCAATTTTCCTAGGTTTTTGCATGAAAAACCATGCAAAATGGAGCCCTGGAGACTCACCAAGGACCCAGGGACGTCCCCTGGGCCGCACTGGTTTGACAGGGTCGAACCAAGGTGTCCTGAGGATGCCCCGGTCCCCCAGTCGACGGAAACGTTCCAGTCGGAATGTGACGCGTCGAACACGTCTGAAGAAAACCAACGGGCGCGTCCGGGGACGCACCGACAAAAGGGAAAAAAGGCAAAAAAGTTAAGCACATATGCAGACGCGCCCGCTGAGGTGCACGCCACAGACGCGCAATGCGCTAGCAAACCGAGACTTTTTCTGTCTTAAGGAAGTCGATGCGCATGCAGCTGGCGCGCAGCACACTAGCATTTCGTATTTTTATCCTTAAAGGCTTATGCACGTGCGACACTAAAATGCTTATAACTTGAGATCTAGAGCTCCAATTGAGGCGCTGTAAAAGGTGTTGTGTCCATGTCAACGACGCGAACACACCTAAACTATAAAATCCCTGATCAAGGCCTAATCAAAAGTGGGCATAAACCTTAGAATAGGATGGTGGCGCGTGACTGCTAGACCTTTAGAAAACTGAGGATACCAAGGCCCAATTAGGACCTTAGGATACCCATAGGCATAGGGATGGACCCCTAATGCCTAAATAATAAGACCAACTACTCTAAAACCTATAAAAGATGGGCCAAACTAACCTTGAGTTCCCAAACCATGTTCAGGAGTGTACGAGGACAAAGGGGTTAGCGCGACCTAGTTAGTAGGTGCTCTATCAGTACTAGATTCTTTTAAAAGAACTATTCTTATTTTGAGAACATATGTTTTAAGTATATGACTAGTTTAGCATGACTTAATTCAGCATGCATGTGATAAATGCTTTATGCATTGACGTGTTTTGTAAATAATTGCATATACGTTGTGCATAGATATGTTTTGCAAACTATTGCATACATTGCATGATCTATGAGCATTAAGTTCTTGCAAAGATTGCATGTCCTTGAGGGTTGCCAAAAGACGCTGGAGTGCCGAGGGCCAGGCAGTTGTGAGGGACCCAAAGAGGACAGGTTTTGAAAAGAGGTTTTTGGCTTATCTGATCTTATGTGATTTGGGCTAGTAAGCTCGTGGGTGCTATGCCGAGGGGTCTGGGTTGGCCACCCAGCCTCTACCACTATTAGGTGGAATGGGTACCATGCCCAAAAAAGAGCATGTCCCTACGTCGACTGCATGTGGTACAGGGGGCTACCACTGGTGTCACGGCACTGGGTCGATGTGTCATATGGCCCGTGGAGGCTATGACGCTGTGTCCTCAGGTACCCGGGGACCACACGGCGGCGAGGTCGTGGGCATAGTCGGACCATATGGTTTATGGACTTATTTGCATTGCATATGGCATGATATGAGGTTGGTCGACCATACCATACTAGAGATCCATGAGTTGGATTCCATGAAGCATCTTATGCATATCATAATGTTATGATATATATGTATATGATACTTTCGATTTTGGATTATGTGATCCTTTAAATCGTTAGTATTTCAATTTGACAACGGATTTTTATCGATATTGAACTTGAGTATTCAGACATGCACATGTTTTGGAAAGAGCATATGATTTTAAACACATCACATGCATTATAAAACTAGTAGTGATATACTCCTACTGAGTATAGTATATACTCACCCTATCCTTAACATTTTTCAGGATAATTCCATCCACGAGTAGAGGATATCTATGTTAGTGCTACAAGCAAGTGAATCAAAAAGGAAACAATTATACATGTAAGTAAATTCTCAACCCTTTGGACATGTACATGTATTTATTTACAGTTGGGCTGTGTGCTGTGACTGGAAAGACCTGGGGAAAAACATTTATGATTTCTAAGGCTTTTCAAAAACTACTTTGGTTGTTGTGAAAGCAAATGACACTCGGGGTTTTCAAAATGAGTTTAAAACTAAAAGATTTTCCACTGCATTGCATGGTTTTTATAAAATGGTTTTCAAATAGGTATGCATCCCGCCTTAGGAAATTAGATATTGCATTTAAAAATGCATGATAAAACCCGGGTCGTCACAATAATGCTCCAATTACTTTTCAAAGGTGTATGTTGAGCATATTTTTAAACATGGCATCAAGGTTCCTAGAGGTGTTTGTGGTTGATTTCTTAGTATTTGGATCTTCATTTGATGAGTGTCTGTGCAATTTAAAGTTAGTTCTTGGTAGGTGTTAGGAAAAGAACTTAGTGTTAAACTAGGAGAAATGCTATTTTATGGTTCAAAATTTCATTGTTTTAGGCCACATCATATCGCACAATGGTATAGAAGTAGACAAAGCCAAAGTGATTTAATCTCTAACCTTCCTCCTCCAAGTACGATGAAAGAAATCCACTCATTTTTAGTCCATGCTAGGTTCTATAGACAATTCATCAAGGACTTCAGTAAAATAGTTAAGCCCCTATGTAATATACTTACAAAGGAACCCACTTTTGACTTTGATGATGACTACATGAAAGCATTTGAGTGTCTAAAGGCTGAGTTAACTTCGCACCTATAATTCGACCACTGGACTAGAGGGGACCATTTGAGATAATGTGTGATGCTTTAAACTATGCAATTGGAGTTGTTTTGGCGCAGTATATTGATAAACTTACCCACATGATATACTATGCTAGCAAGACACTCAACAACACCCAACTCAATTATTCAACTATAGAAAAAGAGTTATTGGCAATAGTTTTTGCATTGAATAAGTTTATATCTTGCTTATTAGGATATAAGGTTATAGTATACTTGGACCATGCAACCCTAAAATATCTCCTTTCTAAAAAGGACGCAAAACCTAGGCTAATTTGATGGACACTATTGCTATAAGAATTTGATTTGAAATTTAGGACAACAAAGGTTTTGAAAATATTATAGCAGACCACTTATCTAGACTAGTTGTGGAGTCTACTAGCAAAAATGTGCCTATAACAAAGACATTTCTTGATGACCAATTGTTGCACATTTCCTAGTTACCTTAGTATGGATACACTATCAATTATCTTGTCATAGGTCAAATGCCTAGTCATTGGTCTAAACAAGATAGAAATAGATTTATTGTTAAGGTTAAACACTTTACTTGGGATAATTCATATGTGTTTAAGTACTATCTTCATCAAGTCATTAGGAGATGTATACTAGATAATGAACATTATAAGATCATTTCCTCTTCTCATGACCATGTTTGTGGGGGCCATTTTAGTTTCAAAAAGATAGCTACAAAAATTTTGCAGTGTGGTTTTAATTGGCCCACCATTTTTAGGGATTCACATGTTTACTACATAACATGTGTGAGATATCACTAGTTAGGGAGTATAAGAAAAAGAAATATGATGCCCTTAAACCCCATTCTTATCATTGAGGCTTTTGATGTTTAGGATATCAATTTTATGGGACATTTTCCTAACTCCTTTGGTTATTTGTACATCCTTGTCGGGGTGGATTATGTGTCAAAATAGGTAGAAGCCATACCGTGTAAGACCAATGACCATAGGATGGTGGTCAAGTTCTTAAAAGAAAATATATTTGCATGCGTTGGTGCCCCTAGGGCCATAATTAGTGATGTGATAAAATCTTTTGCAATTGGGTGTTTGAAAACTTGACGAAGAAATATGGTGTAAACCATAATATAGCTACCCGTTATAATCTCTAGACCAGTGGACAAAGTGGAGGTGTCTAATAAGAAAATAAAGAGAATTTTAGAAAAGACATATTTGAGGCTTAATGATGCTTTATGGGCCCTATTGTACTGCATTTTAGACTCCTATAGGCATGTCACCTTACTACCTGATCTATGAAATGGCCTACCACTTACTAGTAGAACTTGAGCATAAAGCATATTGGGCTATCAACAAACTCAACATTGACTTAGATACTACTAGAACCCACCCAAAATTCCAACTCAATGAGTTCGATGAGTTAAGAAAAGATGCATCAAGTCTACAAAGTTATACAAAGACCATATGAAGAGCAATCATAATAAACATATCTTAAGAAGGTCCTTTCCCCTTGGACAAAAGGTCCTCTTATAATTTTAGGTTGCATTTATTTCTAGGAAAACTTTGATCTCGATAGAATGGACCCTACATAGTATGTAATTTATATCCTTACGGGGCTGTTGAGATAGAAAAGGATGGAGAGATATCCAAAGTAAATGGGCAAAGGTTGAAACCCTTCCTAGAGTTGATAAACCCAGAGATAGAAGAAACATTACTTGAGGAACAGATCTACCAAGAACGACCTTAGCATGGCCTAGGATACCTGCATATATGAGCTGCATTCGTTGTCATTTTATAGTACATCTGGCTAAAGACATAAGACTTAGCACTCACTGGGAAGCAACCCAAGATTTTTTAAACTCTACGTATTCTACATCACTCATTAATCATATAGTGTCCTACATTTCAAAACACTGGGGAAAATGTTTAGTTCAGGTTGGGGGGTTGTGTAGATATACATAGAGATTTTTGAGGTTTTTTTTCATGTTTTTTGAGTTTTTCAAAAATTTTCAGCTCAAGTTCCTTTATTGTGATGAGAATTGGATTGTCTGAAGTAGTATTTCTCTACTTTAACTTCTTAATAGAAATGCATATGGTTAATTCTACATTTTATTCATGTCTTAAATATTTTATAAAAGTTAAATTTGATAAAACACTTATACATAGTGCATAGTCTAGATTGATAGATGGTTATGACTTAGAGAACTAAGGAAATCAGCAAAGACCTATACCTTGTGAGCTTTAGAAGATATCATCTTTTTGAGGTATATAAGTAAATCCATATTTTCTTTAGCAAAGAACAACTTTTAAAAGATCCCAATATCTTTTTTTTGCTCAAATACTAATAAAAATTAGGAATACTAACTTTCTTTATTGAACATTCATTGAATCTAATAGGTTTAAGAAACCTAAGAAATAATATAAGCCATTCTTATTTTAGCCTAGAGACATAAAGCCTATCCAGTACACTATATCACTAGTTAGACCCTTTAAGCCTCTTAATAGGCCTTTTTCTTTTCATAACCCAAGTTACCTTGACCCTGGAAACTAGTAAAATAATTATCCATTACCTATCTTTGAAAAATGAGTAGAAGAGTTCAAAAAAGGAAAAAAGTCAAAGAAGTGAAAAATATCAAAAATAAAAAAGTAAAATATTCTTTCTTAGAAAAATAAAGATCAGAAAAACAAAGTTGAAGAAAGAGAGGAGAAATATAGAAAAGATATTCATTTCAGTATAGTTAAAGAAAAGTTGTCCAAAAGATCAATAGATGACTACTTCTCAAATTTGAACCTTTGAATCCCTTATGCCCTTTCTTCCAAAACTTGTCCAAGCTTACATTTCATCCTATCTAAAGATCTATTGATCTAAGGTGTAAAATGGTCTCAATGAAGATATAAGTATTAAGGGATTAAGGTTAAATATTTCTACTAGTCTTGGTAATGACATCCATTCTTAGGGATCATATTCCTTTGTTTCTTCATTGCTTAAAAGATTGTGTGAACCCTCAATCTTATTGGATTTGGACAAATAGAGGGAGAAATTTTTTTAACCCTATTTCTCTAAGAGCTTTATTTTTGAGTGCGAGGTCAAAACAAATATCCACTAGGATTATAAGCATTATTCTTTAAAAATCCTGACTTATGTAGCATGTACACTCACTATACTCTAGGATATAATTGGATGAAAATGGCTTTGGTGTGTGGTAAATTGTAAAGTTGTTTATTCATTTTTATTATGTTGGAAGTATAGTGCTAATGGATGATAATTCTCTGAGATAAAATAAAGGAACTTAGCCCTATTTAATTTTGTGAGTATATTTACTACAAACCCTCATGAGGCCTAACTCATCAACTAGGGGTAACCTAAGGGTTCAAGGGCTTGTTGCATATGCTAAATGGAACCATACCTATGAAAATGGCAATAAATTATTTTTATGATTTTTTGCACGTTTTGTTCTAGACTAGTAAAATGCTGGTGTTCAATTTTGTATAAAAAAAGTACCCAATTATTAAACCATGCATTATAAATTATAACATTATTCAAAGGTTTTTCTAGAAATTTATAACACATGCATTTTTTGACCTAAAAATTCACAATTTTGATGTTTTACAGGTTCAGAAGCTAATTATGAGTAAATATGTAAATTATCATAATTTTTTAGGATTTAATTAGGATTTTTATTCTTTTGTAGGAATCAAGATGCTAATCCAACAAATAAGATTGACTGAGGTGAGAATTGAAGATCAAGATCAATAGATCAAACCAAGGCCCAAATGTTACTAATTCAAAGTTTAATCAAGGGTCGTGATCATCTTAAAACAAGCAAAGAAGCAATTGGAAGTGCTAAAGGTGATTAAAATGGCCCATGCACAAGCCATGCATTTCCACCACCTTTGCATGGGAGCCATGAAAACCACTTAGCTATATAAGCCATAAGTGAAGGTAATAAGCTAAGGAAATGAAGCCAAGTGATTAAAGTAAAGTCAAATGAGCCCTCAAAGTGAGCCAATCAAGCCACTTAAGCCAACGCTACACAGAGAGATATTATTGGAGGAGAATTTTTTTCAATTATCCTAAGCTAAAAGTGGTTTTTAAGAGGATGATTAGAAGATATATGGGTGAAAATCAAAACAAGTTAGCTTGCACGTGTGGAACCTTCTTTCCCCCCTCTTTTTTCTCTCCCTTCTTACCATTCCACATGAACCATCTTAAAGGAGGGGGAGTTCCACCCAAACTCCTAAAATGTAGGTGTCTCCCTCTTCTTAGTTGTCTTAGGTGACCAATCTCTCCATGCCACGTGCACTCACCTTCTAACTCCATCTTTGTCTCTTTCCAAGTCACACCTAAGACCTAAAGAGATTCACGATTTCTTACTCCTTTGAAGGCCTACAATTTTCCCACATTCTAAATGCATGTTTCAAACCTAAAATATAAAGAAAACACTACCCTTCATGCTTATCTATTGTTTCCATTCTTTATGGGATAGGATTTCACCAACTTTAGAAGGGTAAACACACACGCGCGCGCGAACACACATATATACATGGAACTAGGGCACCCCATGATATACATCTTAGAAGATAGGGATGCCTAACTCTAAAAAATTAGGCTTCTCCCTTCTTTCCCTATTCCTAACTCTTCAACTCACACCTCCATGGGTAGCTTTTCTTTCTTGCACTCCATGCCTCCCTCTTTGGTTTTGTTCTCACCTTGAAGTCCTTCAATTTCAAGTTAGTTCTTCTCTTAATTACTTAATTTCTTGCCTTTGTTTTATTACTTTATTTTGTTCCTTGATTTAATACTTTAATCCCCATGTTTTGTTTCCTAATTTCCCTTGATTGTTGCCTTTGTTCTTGTTCCTTTGATCCTTGAATCTAAAGTCTATAACTCTCTTGTAGTGACATCCAAGAGAGCAAAGCCCTTGGATCAAGATCTTCTTCTTTAAATTTCCTTACATACTTTGCCCATCTCTTGCTTTCTTTCCCATTTTTTCCCCTTTGTTTTCCTTAGATCTCTCTTGGAATACATGCTTACTAACTATTGAGTGATTGTTGGATGATTGAATTCTTTACTTTTAGTTGTAATTGGAACATTGAGTGGTGCACACACTCTTTAGAGGGTGTGTACCACAATTGTAACTTTGGTAACTAAATGAATGGAAATCTTGTTTCAATGTCAATGACACAATGTTTTAAGGATGTTCTACTTGCTTTAAAAAAATTTCTTCATTGCTTTTAAGATGTGTTTTCATTGATTATATTTCATATATCATTCCATGTATTAGGCACATAGTTTTAGGGTAGTTTTGCATTAAGTTTCTTTAGTTTCCTACACATTCCCATGTCTGACATAGCATGTATTTCATTCAAAATCACGTGCACAACTCTAAGGGCCATGCACATGGTGGTGAATGATTGTTCCCTTAGATAACTTGTTTATCCTATGTTTCATTCCTTTCTGAGAAGTTTATGCATTAGTTTAGGAGAATTTATGCATTCCATTCTAGTGTAATTATATACATTGCATACTTAATTTCATGTGCACTTTACAATCTCCCATGCATACTATTTGGTTAATGTTTCCTTAGTTTGGCATATGTGGATTGTCCAGTTTTAGGGTTCTTCCATTGTTAATTAAGTTTATGCCATCTTTGGATTAGTTTGAATAACTAATTCTAGTTTTCAGCAAGTTCTAAATTTAAAAAGTTTTCAAATTCATGCTTGTTTACTTTTAGTATATTTTCATGTTCCATGTTCCATGTTTCTAATTTATGTTTTTTTTTCCATGTTAATACACTCCTTAGTTTAGGTTAGAAAACAATTTTCTTTGGCTAGGTTAAATAGTTTAAATACAAATCCATCTAACACAAATCTACGAGATTCCTTGTGAGATCGATCTCACTTGTGTGCATCTACTACAATAGATTCATGTGCTTGTGAGTAAATTAAAACATATTCCATTCTTTTAGTTGTATATAAAGTTGAGTACAATGGCCTACAAGCAAGGGATGGAAAACTACCACTTTCATACTATTACACTCCTAAGCCTTTACCTTATTAGAATAGGTATGAGATAGGGATAAGGTATACTCTCAATTTGTCCAATACATTTGATAGTCAATTGGATAGTATGGGTAGTAAGTGGGATGAATTTGAAGCTAAGATGGATAGGATGAATAGGATAAATGCTTATATGCAAGATACTAAGTCATATCAACAACCCCAGTATAATAATTTCTATACAGTGTCATATCAACAACCTTAGTACAATAATGATTATGCCTATTCTAAACCTCCATATCCATTTACTTCATGACCGTCAAGTTTAGCCTACAATGGATATTAGCAAGAGCTAGTGGATGCACCTACTGCATTCCCTAAACTTAGTAATTATTATTCTAAGACAAACTATCATGACTATAATGGATGGGCTATGCGTTAGGAACAACTATGTTTTTAAGATTGTCATACATATCAAGAAGAACAATCATGGTCCCACCCTGGTCAACTCGACTATGATTACCAAGAATATCAAAGACATCCAACATGGTTCCAACCTGCCAACACCTTCTCAGTACCCAATGCCACAGCAATACGAGCCATACAAGTTTGAAGTAGAGGATATCCAATTTAGTAAAGAGATTCAACGATTGCTTGCATAGAATGAATTTCAACACAATCAATTTATGGCTAAATTTTATGAAAAGGAAGAGGACATGAAACAAATAAGGAAGAATACTGACAGAAACATTGAAAGAATTATAAGGATGAGAGTTTTATATGGTCCTCCCAAGCCATAGAGTTCTCAACCACCCTTGACCATTGATACCGATAATTTTTTATAAAAAGTACCCATTGGAAGAAGATTTGCAAAAAATTATCCATGCCAAAATTGGAATTTTCAAGAGATAATTGACAAGGAAATTTAAGATATTATTAATTGGGAAGAAAACATACAAGGAGGATCAAAGGGAGAAGAGTCTTAACTCTTTCTCTCTCTTTCCTGTCTTTCCTCCCTCTTTCCTCTCTCCCTTTTTCCATTTAATGTGAAACACTTGAGGGGAGAGTTCCACACCTAACTCCTAAAAAGTAGGTGCCTCCCACCTTAGTTGTTCCCATCTCGCAGCCACCTACTCACCTTCTAATTCCATCTTCAAACCTTTATCTCTACCTATTTCCAAATCCCATCTCATCCAGATTCTATCCTTAATCATCCACCATTCAAAGCATTATAAAATTAGTCCCATTGATTATGCATTCCACATCAATTGAAAGGAAGTGTTCAACATTTTTTCCTTCTACGGCTAGCACTCCACTTTCTAATTCTTATCTTACCTTCCCCTTCACTTTAGGATAGGATCTTATTACTTGAGGAAAGAGAAATACATTAAAAAAGATCCTTAGGGTTTTCAACATGAAGATCATCTTGGAGAAAAGAGAGACGCCTACCTCCTAAAAAGGTGGCGCCTCCCATCTTTCTCCCTTCCTATGTCTTCAACACATTCTTCAATCGTAGCAGCCTCTATTCCAAGCCTTCCATGCCTACCTCTTGCTTGTTTTCCTTGGTTTTGTGGACCTCCATTCTAGGTTGGTCTCATTCTTGAGTCTTTTATTTATTTAAGACTTTGGTTGAATTCCTTTGATTTCAAACTTATTTCCCTTGCTTGGTTCCTTGGTTTTCCTTGTTGCTTGCCTTTTTATTTCAACCTTACATCCTCATTCCTAAGGATTAGTAATCTCTTGTAGTGACAGCTAAGAATTAGTGATCTTTAGATCAAGTTATTTGGGTACCTTAAATTCCTTGAGTTCCATTATTCTCACTATCCTCTTTTCACTTTATTTCCTTTGGGTTCTTTATTGGATGACATATATGCTATCTTAGGTTTGATTCTTGGATAGTGGGTCATTTTTGGAAGTATTGAATGGTGTGCACATCCGTTGTAGGGTATAACTACTTTGCAATTCAATAAAATACATATTATTTCATGTTTATTGTGTAATATTCATCGATGACATCATTTAAAGTTTGTTTTTTCCATGACTGTTATGATGTGATCCCATGTTTAATATTCGTGCACAATTTTATTATCTTTTTGTACTCCATTCTAGCTGTTTCATGCACTTTCCACCTTAAACTCATGCATAACAATGATGTATAGTTCCCTTGCAAATTACCTTGTTTCATGAATGATATGCTAGTTTGAATTGCACTATAATTCATGTGCATCCTTCTAGCACCATTCTTTATTCCATGTAGCAGTTTTTCATCTTAGTAATCATGTGTACACATCATTATTTCAAGCATTCCATGCTAGCACAGTTTGCATCTTAGCTCAATGCATATCATGTTTACTTCTTAATATTAATCTTGCATTGTAGTTTATGTTTTACATTGTTAAGAAGCAATTGCACAAGGTTAGGATCCAAGCACACCATAACCATGTCCATTTATGCATCATAGTCTACTTAGGTTCCATTCCAATATTATGTTTTTATGTTCACTCTTTTGCATGGTAATTCCTTGGTTTTGCATGTTTCATAGATTAGCATATTTCATATTTAGGTATCCTTAGTTGTTGTCTAAGATTATTGCATCTTTAGAGTAGTTTTAGTAGTTTTTAATTTTTGTTTTTAGAATGTTTTGTTCTTAGGAAAGTTTCTAAGCTTAGCTTGTTTACTTTTATTATTTTTCCTTTTTCCATGTTCTGTTTCCTACATGCTTTAGTTTCCATGTTAATTCAATTTTTAGATTAGAATAAACACCAACTCTTTTAGCTAGATTAGACAATTTAAATAAAGATCCATCCAACATACAAAACCTTGAGATTCCTTATGGGGTCGACCTCATTCATGTACATCTACTGTAGTTGATTCGTGTGCTTGTGAGTAAAATTACAACATATACCAAGTTTTGGAGTAGTTGCTAGGGAATTGTAATGGATTTGTGGTTGGATTTTTATATAGATTATTTATCTCCAAACTAAGTTTATATTGAATTAGATTAGGGTTTCTGCGTCATTTTTCCATATCTTGTTGATTCCTTACAAATTGGCCATATTTATTTTATTTTATTTTTTTGTGTGAGGAAAATTTTGGAAAAGGACTGGTAGTGATCCTATTGGACAAAGCTTCATCAGATTAATTAAGATTTTGTTGCTTTCTTGGATTAAGTTTTTGAGTGAACTTGCAGCAAGGCCCCATTGCAAATTGCAATTTGTTATTCAATTTTAAATGGGTTGTAATAATACAGGGCATGTGTGGGGTATGGTGGCCAACACTTAGTCTTCATAGAGTGTGGGGTAAAGCTTGACTATAAACAAGGCATAAGCTGTGTGGTTATGGTGTCCTATCTATTAAGGTATTTGACCCTTTGTTAGATAGCATATAGGTAGGAATTAGTTTGCTTTCTTTGCATTGCATGTTTAAGTGCTTTATGGTGGATGGAACACATTGATAGTAAAGGCCCCACAAGAACTCTTATAAGATAAGGACTGGATTTCATCACTGGATCCTTGGCCCACTAGATAATCAATTCAATTCTTTGTAATTTGTGATTCCAAATGTTGAAAGCTTAATTTAAAATCAAGTAGTAGGAGACTTGGGGTATCTAACTCATAGGACCCTTTTTGAAAGAGGAGATCTATTGTCACTCCATTGGCTTCTAAGCATCATCGTTATAGTGGGTATGCAAAATCCAAGTGATTTTCCCATGCCTTTTATTAATAGTTATTGAGGTCTAAATGCCTCCTTCCATGAGAATTGTATTAACTAATTTAGAGAAAAACTTAACTGGTAAGTAGTAATAGAGTCTAGATAAAAAAAAGAGCTGTTTAAATCCAGGTTTAAAAGCTACCACCTTGTAGATTAACAAAGATTATCAAAATAGCTTGTTAGTCAACCATTAGGATTGATTGTGCATCATATAACATTAGGAGTCACATTTAGACTTAGGTTATAGTGTTTAGTTAGGTTTTTATTTTAGCCATGACATTGCCTCCCACAAGTGTAGACCATTTTGAGCTTAAACTTGGAGTCATTCAGTTACTTTCCAAATTTTACGGTGGAGAAAGAGAGGATTTATACCTACATATCAAGGAATTCCTTGATATTTGTGTTGCATTCAAGTTTTAAAATGTTTCAAATGACTCAATTAGGCTTAGGTTGTTTCTATTGTATAATTCTCAATTGCATCTATTTCCAAGAAAAATTAGATCTCTATGGACTAGACCATACATAGTACGTACTGCATATTGTCACGGGGCCATTCAAATAGAAAAGGATGGAGATATCTCTAAAGTGAATGGGTAAAGGTTGAAACCCTACTTAGAGTTGGTAAACCCTGAAATAGAGGAGATGTTGTTAGAGGAACATGCATAATAGGACCCACCTTAGCATGTCTCATAACACTTGCATACATCACATGAGCTGCATTCATCATTATCATTGTATAGTATGTCTGGCTGAAGACATTAAACTTAGCACTCACTAGGAGGCAACCCAGGGCTTTTAAAGTCTCACTGTTCTACATCACTCATTTATCATATAGGTATCCTGTATTTCAACATATTCAAGACAATGTTTAATTCAGGTCGGGGATGTAGATATGCATGAGACTTTGAGTTTTTCTTTTAAAAAAAAGGAAGTTTTTGAGTTTTTAGGTTAAGTTTCATTACTATAATGAGAATTAGATTTTTAGAAGCTTACTATTTCTCCTACTTTACTTCTTACTAGAAATGTGTATGCCTAATTTTTTATTTTATTCATTTTTTGAAGAGTTTTATGAAAGTTAAATCTCAGAAAACACTTATATACAATGCATCATCTATACTAATAGATGATTATGGCTTAAAGACCTTGAGGAAATCAGTGGAGACCTATGACAACATGAATTTAGAGACTATCTTCTTCTTGAGGGTTATAACTAATTTCCTATTTTCTTCAGAGAACATAACTTTCAAAAATCATAGTATCTTTATTTTGGTCAGTTGCTAAGAATAAATAGGAATACTAACTTTTTATCTTGAACATTTATTGAATCTGGTAGACTTTAAGAAACCTACAAAATGATATAGGACATCATTATTTTAGCCTAGAGAAATAAAGGCTACCTAGATTCTATACCACTAGTTAGACCCTTTGAGCCTCTTGGTAAGCCTTTTCTTTTCAAAAGTGCATTTACCTTAACCAAGAAACCCAATAAAAGGAATATCCATTACCTATCTTTTGAAAATGAGTACGGATGATAGAAAAAGTTCAAAATGGACAAAACTCTAAGAAGAGAAAAAAATATAGAAAGTCTCGATTGTAATAACCCCAATTTTTGTAAATTGATTGAGAAAATCAATTTAGTTTGAATTTTCTAAAATTCTAGGCTAGAATATTAGGTTATTGGAAATTCTCTTTTTATAGAGATTAAAACATGATTTAAAACTTATAAATTATGAATGTACTTGAAAAATCGATTGAAATGGCACTAAGTACAATTCCAATGTCATGAAGTACACTCAATTCCGAGTTCGGGAGAATAAAATGGAATTTTCTCCATAAAAGGGCAAAATGGTCCTTTCACACCTCTGTGGGGCCCACAAGGGGCCCAAAAATGGATCCAATGGCCAGAAAACATGTAATGTGTAGTCAAACTACTACCAAATGATAGTGGAGAAGTAGGTGGTAGTGGAGGATCCAATATTAATTTAATATTCAAAAGAATTAAAACATAATTATTACAAGTAATTATGAAAAATTCAAAAACATCTATAAATACATGCCCAAAAATCCTCCTATATTATTCATAAAAATTATCATGAAATTGTCTTGCTTCCCATCAAAATCTAGATCCAAACTCATTCCCAAATTTCCAAATTTCCCAAAAATCTCTCTCTTTCACTTTCTCTCCTCTCTCTAGGTTGGAAAAAGATACCCAAATTCAATTAGGCACTCTATTCCAAATAAAATCTCACCAATCTCACCATCCATATGATCCTACATTATCTTATCTACAAAATCCCCAAATATATTTCAAGATCGAACAGTGCAATCAACGGGAAATCACAAAACAAGTTGTTAAAGGGCGAACTTATCATCAATGGGATATTTCTTTAAAATTGGGCTTTAAAACCTAAGTTTCTCTAATTAGGTAGGTGAAAACTCTTCCCATACTTATTTCATGTTATTTTATATAATTTTATTTTTTTTAAATTAGTTTTTGGTTAAAAATTGTAAAAATCAAGTAAGGACAAGAACCCTTCATTTCTATATGATGGAGGGCTCAGATGGAAAATTTGAGTCGTCCAATCTATTCAAAAGGATCCAAAACCCCTAGGGTAGAATTTTTATAAAATTTAATCAAGTTTGAGCCTTTGATTGAAGAGGAATTATTTGGATGATCTAAAACGGACTGTCCAATCTTCCTAATAAGATAGGTTCCTGGGACACCATAGTGAAACGTTGCATGGAAGCATGCCCTAGGGGAGCATCTCCACGCGTGCGCTCCGTGTGCGACGATGTATCGATAGAACGTCCACTCGACAGCAGCGGTCCTGGGGGAGCACATTTAGACTTGCGTCCAGACCGAACCCGCTTCACCTGAACAATCTGGGTTGTCCATTCTGATCGGCCTAGATCAAATATGGACCCTCAAAACAACTGTGAACTTCAATCTTCAATTGTGGAGTCATATGAACTCCAAATTAAGACCAGAAAGAAGCTATGAAAAGCTTGTAATGTCTATTTTCTTATGAAATCATAAAATTGATAAAACTCTTCAAGAAACTTTCTATTTTGAGGAATTAAGATTCTAATTTTCATGATCTTTAAGATCTGAGATGATCAGATCTCGGGGATCTAATGTAATGATAGAATAATGTTGAAATAAAGTGATATCTAAGATTTATTTTGATAGATCTAACATACATTGAGGAATCTACCCTTTATGGTAGAAATAACCTAAAAATACAAAGTTGACCCACTTGATTAATGAGATCAAACATGATAAGACCCTTGGGATGGATTGAATGAATGAAATTATGATGGAATATAGTGACATCATGGATTAAATATGACAAAAACAAATGGATATGATCTTTGGACCTTAATGAAGTAAAAGGCCTAAATGTAATTAAAACCCTTGATCTAAAGGAAAAGATCTAAAATCTAATGGTTGGATCATAAGTAAAAGTTTCTAATAATATTAATCTATTTAGTTTACATATCTTTTATATCATAATAGAATTGTAAATGTGATTTATGTTATAAATTAGGAAGCATATAGTATAATTTTTAAATTTTAGCATGATATGCTCTATATGTTATTATATTGTTATAATAGGTTGGTAATTTAATTATCTTAGGGTTATGTTAGTTTAAATTTAAGATTTTAACATGATTCCATTAGATTACTAGTAAAATTTCATGTATTTCATAACTTAGGATCATGCTAGTTTAAGTATAGTTTTATTTCATTAGGTTAAGTTACATTCATAGGAAGCATGTTAGTATAAATGGTTGTTAAACTTATATTGGATTTAGGCTTTAAATTTATGGTTTAATTGTTGTAAAATTTTATTAGTAGATTCAAATGTTAAGTAGTTGTTAAGATATAATGTGCATAAATCACCAAAAATGTAAACTAATGGAATATAGAGATTCATGGACAATTAAGATTAGTGAATGAATTTGACTTAATATTAATAAGGGCTATAGTTAGTAGGACAATATAAGGATTATCAAATCCTTAGGCCAAATTAGGAGAATAATAAACCCCATGAATGACATTTTAAATGTTCATGAATTTAATTAAAATCAATTAGAAAGAGTACTTAGGGTTAAAATGCTCACAGGAACCTTATGAAAGATTGAGCTAAGGTCACTCTAATGAATGTTGAACATGGTGGTTAAGGGGGTTCTCTAATAGAGCCTCACTCTTCCCCTACATTTTGTTGACATTTGTGAGGTCTAAAAGCCTCCTTACATGAGAATTGAAGTAACCACTTTGTGTTCAACCATTCAGCTAGTAAGCCTTAGCCAATTGGAAATAAGAGGAATAGTCTAGACTTAGGATGAAATAAGTTATCTTCAACCAGTAAAACATTAACTGGTTGAATAATAATAATAAGAGAATAAAATGTTAGTAAATTATCTAACGCTAATAAAAATTGTAAATAAGATAAGGATGATCAAACAAGATCCATGGGATCCTGAATGATCAAGAGCAATAAAAAGAAATAAATACTTCTTGATGATATATATATATATATATTTCTTGCAATTTAGATTAAATAGAATAGAAGATCTTAGATCAAATAGAATAGAAGATCTGAACCCTTAATCAAATATGATTCAAGGAAAAGAACTAAGATCATCCTCCTTAGGGATGATCAAACAACTGAACTTAGATTAAAGAAAAACTAAATGATAGAAGATCTAAGCCCTTGATCTTTATCAACAAGTATAAATTGTTGATCAAGGGATCTATGAAAGATCAAGATCAAAGAAAGAAATACACAAAGACTTAGAATAGAAAATACTTAGATCTAAAAGATTAGAAGACCATTCTAACCATCAGATCTATTAATCAATAGGATAGATACTATCTGAGGAAGATATATCATGATAGGACAAAAGATCTAGATCCTTTATATCAAAGGACAAGATTAAAAAAAAAAAGAATATAGGTAGGATAAAAAATATAGGATTATTCAGATTGTATAAATATTGACTATATGTATGGATTTATAGATTACATACGTCAATCAAGATCATGGAAGATCTGAAGAGATGGATCACTACTTGAAGGCAGGAGGATTTTATGAATGCATCTACATGAGACATACATGTTGAATATATGATCTTATGTCTAGAAATGTTGACAAGTGTAATGTAAATACTTGTATTAAATCCCTTGAAAGCCCTTATGATCCAACCAAAACACATATAAATGGTTAAGTTAGAATTGAGGAAAAAACTCTAAGTGAATAAGGAACTAAAAGATATTCCATCCCTAAGTAAACAGATAGATTGTCTGATATGTATGAGAATTACTTTACATACAAGCATTGAGGCTTGTGGTTTTGTTTTAAATAGGCCTATGCCTAGGGATGCTATGCTAGGAGAGTTAGTAGGGTTTAGCCACCGCTCTTCGAAACTTGTTATGATATGGATACCAAGCTTAAGTGAGGCTAAACATCGGGTGGGGAAATTATGGGAAGGCTGCCACTGTGATAGCCATGGTCTCTCCCCCCCCTATATGAATACGGATATTGTGATTTCCACCAAGGATGGTATAGGTGGATTATTGGGTAGTTATTTGGGTGCGCTGATATGTATTCTTATTGCATGCATAGTAGTCCTTTGAGTATTTTTCCATTATGATGCATGGAATAGTGAAATTCCTCATGATATGGCATGATGAGATGCTGGGTAATTGTGGATTACTGTTACTGCCCAAATGAGGGGGGTATGTCTGGTAGAGTCTAGATGATCTATCAACTCAATATAAACTAGGTACGATTATGTTTTGGAAATTAATTATTTTTCATGGTTTTAACCATATATATATATATATACAAAGTATAAAGTATGTATGTGTAAGAATGTACATATATGGTAAAGTAAAGAGATTGGCCCGTGTGTATGAATAATGAGATTATAAAGTATTAGGATTATACTATCAAATTATTATGCTTCTTGAATCCCCTACCAAGCATAGCTTGCTGAGATATTGTAAATGTTTCAATGTATACAATACCTCAGATATAGAGAAGAAGAATTAGGAGCTCAAGACTTAAGAAGACTTGGAAGAATAATAGATCAGGGTATATCCCTTGAAGACATGTATTTTTAATTGAGAGCATTGTATTGTATTAAGTGTTTTTATTGTATGGTGAGCTTTGAAATTTGGATTATGTAATTTGGACAAGTATTGTACTAATATCCAAGCTGTATTGTGAACTATTGGATGGATTCTGGAATTTAATAAAAATATATTCCTTCAATGGAATTTTATCTTGCACAAAAATTCTACTTATGTTATGTATGAAGTGATGACTTGGGTTTTTCAAAACAAGTTCTAAAGAAAAGAAGTTTTGCTGCTTTGTTTTGCGAAATTTTTTTACTACTAAGGGCCCTGCCTTTCAAAAATGTATTACAAAATGTGCTACAAAACCCAGATCATCACATCTATAAAGAAAAATATTCCTTCTTAGAAATACAAAGAAAAATGTATATCAGAAAAGGAAATGAAAAAGAAGGAAAGAAGGAAAAATACCGAAGAGATATTCACTTCAAAGTAGAAAAATTATCCTCCATCAATTGAAGACCTCTACTCATATTTGAACTCTGAAACCTAATACCTTTCTTTTAGAACCTATCCTAAGCCTACGTTTCATACTATCTAATGACCTGCTGATCTTAAGGTAGAAGATAGTCTAAAACATGGATATAAATATAAGGGAATTAAGGTCAAACATTTCTACTTGTCTTGGTAACGGCATCCATTCTTAGGAATCATATTTATTTATTCTTAATTGTGCTTAAAAGATTATGAGAACCATCAGTCTTGTTGGATTCAATTACATAAACAGAGAATTTTTTCTAACCCTTTTTCTCTAAAAGCCTTATTTCTGAGTGTATAGCAGTGAGAATTTGAGGTCAAGACATCTTCCCAATGCAGCAATGTGCATATCTATTTAGAAGTCCTGACTTATGTAGTTGTATACGCACTTACACTCATAAATATAACTGTAATAAATTGGGCTTTGGTTTGTGGGTAACTTATAGAATTTTTCATTCAAAATTATTAAGTTGTTAAAGCAAGTAGAGAATTAATGGAAAATAAAAGACTTAGCCTTATTGAATTTTGTAGGTATATTCACTTCAAACCATCATGAGGCCTAATTGGTCCACTAGGGGTAACCTATGGCTTTAAGGGCTTGTTGCATATGCTAAATGCAATCATGAGTGCCTACGAAATGACAACCATTTTTGTTTTCATGATTTTTCTCTTGTTTTACTTTGAACTAAAAAATTGCAAGGGGAGAGGTGTGATAAGTATTTAATTTTGTATAAAAAGTACCCAATTACTAGCCCATGTTATAAAATATGATGTTACTTTTAGGTTTTTTCAAAAATTTGTAACACATGAATTTTTAAGCTAGCAATTCAAACTTTTGATATTTTACATGTTTAGAAGCTAATCTAGAGTAAATGTGTGAATTATCATAATTTTCTAGGATTTTTACTATTTTGTAGGTGTTGAGATGAAGATCCAATGGCTGTGATCAAGTGAGATGAAGATTAAAGACCTAGATCAAAAGAGAGAGCCAAGACCCATTTTCAACATTCCAAGCTAGATCAAGGTTCAAGATTATATTAGAACAAGCTAGAAGAGCAATTGGAAGAGCTAAAGGTGACTAAAATGGGCCCATGCACAAGCCATGCATTTCCACCACCTTTAAATGGGAGCCATGTAAGCCACCTTAGACATACAAGACATGCTAAAGGGTGACAAGCTAAATGAGCCATTAAGCCAAGCATTCAAGCCACTCAAGATGTCAGGGAAGAAGCCATCAAAGTGAGCCACCAAACCAAATGAGTCATACACATGGAGTTCCATGATTGGAGGAAGATTTGCAAGCAATTATTCATGCCAAAATTGGTACTAATTTGATGCCCCATGATTCTTGATTAATTATGGCCTTGTATGGTATTGGATTTTAATTAGAATTCAATGAGGATTGTACTTGAAAAAAGTGAGCATAACGATAGCTTTGTAGTATTTCAATTTAGCTAAGAATCCTATTGATTTATGCTATTAGGATACACTAGATGATGTTTGGTTTGTAGGAAAAATAAAATGATAGTATACCATTCAATCTCCAGATTTTGGATTGAAGGAATTAACATGAAATGATGTTCATTGGTTTGCATATTTCACTTTAGTCCAACACATTAATGTAGCACTTAAGTTTAAATGATTATGCATGAAACTTACGTTCATAATTGGGTACTGATTTCTATGAAAACTTTCATCCTAATATTCCAAAAATTAAGACATGGAACAAGGAATGAAATTGTATAAATATTGGGCAGGAAATGATAATTACAAGACTTATGGACTTCAGTTACTACTAGTACCATGAAACAAGTTGTTTTAGCTTATGGATTATGCTTCACATTGAGACAAAACCACATGATATGTCTTCGACAATTTACACTTAAAACAAGGATAGGTGGATGTTAACCTAATCTAAAATGGGTTAAGAGTTTGAATAAGATAGAAGAAAAGGGTGAGAGACAATCAACCATACAACTAGCTAAGTAGTTGAGATATGCATGATGTATGGAATGCAAGGGCACATGATATCGAAATTGATGAATAGATGCATGCATGTGGCAATTAATTGCCTTATCTAACTATTGGTAGATGCATGTTTGGGTATCAATGGAAACCATGTCTTGTTGCTTGTCATGGTTATGGAATAAATAATGTATGGAATGGTTGGACAACTAATATCGAAATTATGATGGATGTATGTTTATGACAAAAATTGCTTTGTCTAACTATTAACAGTTGCAGTATTTGAGAACCTATGGAAATGTGCCTAGTAATTAGTCATGGTCATGGAAATGCTTATCATGTCTTACATAGAAGGATAGGTGAAATGATGCATCCATATACACAAAAATAGGTGACTTGAAGGGTTGGTCCTAGTCCCGTACATAAAACAAGCAACTCGAAAGGGTTAGGCTTGGTCCCATATGCAAAAAAATAGGCAACTTCAAAGGGTTGGTCCTAGTCTTGTATCTAAAATAGGCAACTCGAAAGGGTTGGACTTGGTCCCATATACACAAGAATAGGCAACATGAAAGGGTTGGTCCTGGTCCTGTATATAAAATAGGTGACTCGAAAGGCTTGGACCTAGTCTCATATACACAAAAATAGGCGACTTGAAAGGATTGGCCCTTGTCTCATATATAAAATATGTGACTTGAAAGGGTTGGACCTGGTCCCATATGCACAAAAATAGGTGATTTGAAATAGTTGGTCCTAGTCCCATATACAAAAATAGGTGGCTCACATGAGCTAGTCCTAGTATGTTCACAAATAGCTACGTTTTATTGATATAGAGTGAGTAAATTCAAAATAGGCAGCTCACAAAAGTTTGTCTTGGTCTTTTTACAAAAAATTATTGTTTATTGATATATGATGGGTGGTTAAAAAAAACAGGCTACTCGTGAGCATTGGTTCTAGTCCATTTATAGCTAAAAACATCCCCAACAAAGTAAATTGATAGGTTGCATTTTCTATTAAATATTGTTTTGTTGAATAGTCACATATGGCCAATTCACTACTGATTAAACTATGATTACATTAATTTATAAATATTGTTGGAATTTTCAATGGTTGAATACTTTAAATTCCAAAAACTATGTGTGTGTTATAGAAGTAAAGAAACATAGCACAAATAAATACACATGATGATATGTAGCTGCAATATCTCATAATCAATGAGTGCCATATTTGTTTAGACCCTTTGCTAATGTATTTTGGTATGAATGTACTCTCAGTATGTGTGAATTTAACAACATTATATGATAGCAATGTTATACAAGTAAACCCTTTGTATATATGAATTCATGTGTATGGAAGTATTATAATGTTGTGAGTTTGAACACTACTATCAGTAGCTATTCAAGTAATACACATGCTTGAATGCTTTAAAGAATCATAAGTTGCACCTTGAACTATGATTTCATGTAAATTATACTATGATATTTAACGTGTGTTTGAGAGCTGTGTTTTCACATTGGCCTAGGCTATATTAGGGTTTCCTATGTCAGCAGTTGAGCTCACCCTCTACAACCAACATTTTTAGGTTAAAGTGTTAGAGGAAAGGCACTAAGGAGAGAGGGAAAGAAAAAATGCAACTGAGTTTGATGTATGTGAGTAAGTGTAGGACAAATTGTGAAGTGTTAAAGTCATGTTATACATTTGATTACTATCTTGATGCAATTAGGTTTCATTGACACTTTGTAAGGACATTGAATCTTTCAAATTATGGGAGTTAAGATGTTACTAGTTTGGACTGTGTTCCAATAAATGATCCTATGATTTATGGATTTATTCCATCTTACTTTACTTATATGAGAAGTTTTTAATAGTAATCCCAGGTGAAGGGTAGTTGCATAAAAGTGCCTAACTAATGTATGTTTTCTAAATATATTTACACAATTATAGAGGAATTCTATTGCTTTATGAAGGAAAAAAATTCTTATATATATATATATATATATATTTTTCAAAATCAGGTGTCACACTTAGCATGCCACCTAACCTTGTTGATAGCATCCACTGGTTTCCCATTTTTCCTCCTTAAAACAAGTTTTTTTTTTTTTTTTTCTCAAGTTGGAAAATTGTGTGTTTCACTTCAAAACATGTATACACATGTTGGATGGCTTAAGTGGCTCTTCTTTTATGGCTCTAACTTGATGGCTTCAGTGGCTTGTATCCTGACTTCATGGCTCACATGGATCTAATATAACTCATATGGCTCAAGTGGCTTGCATGGCTTGTAATCACATGCAAAGGTGGTGGAATTCTACTACCATTTTCATGGGCCCATTTTACTACCTTGCATTCTAAAAAATGTTTCTAAGAATCATCTACTTGCTTTGGAATGATCTTGACCCTTACTTGAACTTTCTAAATTATAGAAAATGGATCTCAGTCTCTCTGAGTTGGTCTAAATCATTGGTTATCATCTAAAGCAATGTGGACCATTGGATCATTCTTTTAACACCTACAAAAGATGAAAAACTATATTTAGTATCTATAAAATTATGATAGATCACATACTTACTAAGGATTAGCTTCTACACTTGCAAAATATTAGATTTTGAGAATATCAGTTTAGAAATGCATATTTAATGAATTTTGGAAAAATCTAGAATAATGCCCTATAGTCTATGACACATGTACTTCTAAATGGGTGCTTTTTATAAAAAATTGACTACTTATCACACATCCCAACTAGCATTTATGCTAGTCCCAAAAAAAATATGCAAAGCTCATGAAAACACAAATGACTCTCATTTTTGTAGGTACTCACAATTGCATTTGGAATATGCAACAAGCCCTTAAACCCCTATGTTTTCCTTAATGGACAAGTGGGGCTCATGAGGGTTTGTAGAGAATATACCCACAAAATCCAATAAGGCTAATTTCCTTAGTTTCTTTGAGAGAAGTATCATCCATTAGTACTCTACTAGCCTTAACTACTTAATAAAGATTAAGGAAAAATTCTACAAGTAACCCACATGCCAAACTAATTTATTATAGTCATATATGCAAGTGCAATGTGTGTACAGACTACATAAGTCTAGACTTCTAAATAGAAATTCTTATACTCTATAAAAAAAAATTTCTTGAATTTAATTTCTCATTGGTATACACTTAGAAATGAAGATCTCAGAAAAAGGAGTCAAACAAAATCCTCTCACTATGCAATTGGACCCTACAATAATAATGGTTCACATAAGCTTGTGCATGCAAATGATACAAAGAGCTATGATCACTAAGAATGGATACCATTACCAAGACTAGAAGAAATAGTTCACCTCAATTCCTTAATATTTATTTCCTCATTAAGACTATATTCCACTGTAAATTCAATAGGATTAGATGGGACAAAGCTTAGGTTTAGAACCAATTTTGAAAGAAAGGGTAAAAGCATTTAAATGTTTCAAATCTAGGGAGAGGTCTTCAATGAATGTTTAACAACTTCTCTTTCAAGTGCACTAAAGTGAATATCTTTTCTATTTTTTGTTTCTCTCTTCATTCACAATCTTTCTTTTCTTTGACTTTCTTTGTATCTCTTTGAAGGAAGGTTTTTTTTATGTAAATACTTTTGAATGAAAAGGTTCACCAAGAGGCTCAAAGGGTCTAACTAGTGGTATAATACTAGGTAGACTTTTTGTCTCTAGGCTAAAACAAGAATGGCTTATATCATTTTCTAGGTTTCTTAGACCCTAACAGAGATAATAAATGCTTAAGAAAGTTAGTAATCCCATAAGTGATTCTTGGCAATTGACCAAAGATATTGAGACCTTTTAGAGTTTGATGTTTGGTAAAGTAAATATGGAATTATATATAACTATTAGAAAGATGATAGTCTCTAATACTCACCAGGTATAGGTCTCCACTAATTCAATGACCATCTATATATCTAGACTACCCAATGTGTATAAGTGTGTTCTAAGATTTAACTTCATAAACACTTTAGAACATTAGTAAAATGTAGAATTAATCATAGGCATGCCTATTAATAAATTCAAAAATATTATTCTCATCACTGTAGAGGAACTTCACCTTCAAAACTAAAAAAACTCAATTTTTAAAAAAATCAAAACACAAGGAAAACTCAAAATTTTCATGCATATCAACACCTCCTAGCCTGAACTAAACATTGTCCTAGTGTTTTTGAAACATAGGGCTCCTATATGCTGACTGGGTAATGTAGAAAAATGAGACTCTTAAAACACTGGGTTGCCTCCAAGTGAGTGCTAAGTTTAACATCTTTAAGTAGACTTATAGTGTTAATATAGTGATGAATATATGTCAGACTTATGTTAAATGCAAATGTCATGGTACATGCAATGGTGTGTCCTAATAAACATGATCCTCAAGAAAAATCTCCTCCACTTCAAGGTTGACCAATTCAAGAAAAGGTTTTAACCTTTGACCATTCACTTTGAAAATCTCCCATCCTTTTCGATCTCGACATCTCCCTGATGATAAACAGTGCAAACAATTTAAGGGGTCTTTTTGTTAAGAAAGAGATGCAACTTAGAGTTATACAAGAGGACCTTTTGTCCAGATGTGAAGGACTTACACAAGATGTGCTTATCATGATGAGCCTTTATTCGGTCCTTGTATATCCTGGCACTCTCATATGCATCCTTCCTAAGTTTGTGAAATTCATTGAGTTGGAGCTTTTTATGGGTCGAAGCACTATCTAAGTCAACTAGGTGTTGATAGGACTTTTCATTGACCATACAATGGGGTGATATGCCTTTAGGGATTTTGAATGTAGTACGGAATGCCCACGATGCATCACTAAGTCTCAATGGCCAGTCTTTCCTACTATGATTAACAATCTTTTGGAAGATCCACTTAATTTTCCTATTGGACACTTCTCCTTGTCCACTAGTCTGAGGATGGTATGGGTAACAATTTTATGTTTGACACCATATTTCTTCATTAAATTTTCAAATACTCTATTACATATTTATTTCTTCCCCATCATTATTAATGGCCCATGGAGTACCAAAACTTGCAAAAATATTTTCTTTTAGAAACCACACCACCACTTTGTGGTCATTGGTCTTACATGCTATTGCTTTCATCCATTTTGACATATAGTCCACTTCCAAAAAGATGTAAAGATGACCAAATGAATTTGAAAAAGGTCCCATAAAGTTAGTGTCCCAAACATCAAAAGGTTGAATAATTAGAATGGGGTTCAGAGGCATCACCTAGACTCCCTAACTATTGACATCTAACAAATGCTATGTAGTAAGCATGTGAATCCTTAAAGATTATAAGCTAGTAGAAATTACATAGCAAAATTTTTGTAGTAGTCTTCTTTACACTAAAGTGGCCCCTCCATCCATGGTCATGGAAAAAGGAGATGATTTGCATCAATATATGGTATGCATATCCTAATTACCTGATTAGGGCAATACTTAAATAAATAAGAATCATCCCGTGAAAAGTGTTTGACCTCAGCAAGAAATCTATGCCTATCTTGTCTGGACCAATGATCTAGCATTTGATGAGTCATAAGATAGTTTACAATGCCGACATACCAAGGTAACTAGGAGATAGTCATCAATAGTTCATCCGAAAATGACTGAATGATTGGGCTGGACTCATCATTAGATTGAATGACTAGCCTAGACAAATGATTTGCTACTACATTTTTGAAGCCTTTCTTATCATAGATCTCAATGTCAAACTCATGTAGTAATAGAATCCATCGAATGAGCTTGGGTTTAGCATCATTTTGGAAAGAATGTACTTTAAGGCGGCATGGTTAGAATAGATGATAACTTTAGACCCTAAGAAGAAGAATCTAAATTCGTCTAAGGAAAACACAATTGCTAGCAATTCTTTCTCCATAATGAAATAATTGAGTTGTGTATCATTCAATGTTCTACTTACATAATAGATCACATGAGGAAGTTTATCTATACGCTATCCCAAGACAACAACAATTGCATAATCGGAGGCATCACACATAATCTTGAATGATCCACTCCAATCAAGATGTCAACTAATGGGAGCAAAGGTTAATTCTAGTTTGAGCCACTCAAAAGATAATAATCTTCCTTCATTAAAGTCAAATATAACTTCTTTAGCTATTAAGTTGCATAAGGGCATGGAGATTTTGCTAAAATACTTAATGAAGGACTAGTAAAACCTAGCATGTCCAAGGAATGAATGAATTACCTTTAACATCCTAGAGAGGTGGAAGGTTAGCAATTAAATCTACCTTAGCTTTATTGGCCTCATCCCATTAGCAAAGACCACATACCCTAAAAAAATAACACTTGTCACCATAAAGTGCATTTCTCCCAATTAATAATTAAAATTTTCTCCTGACACCTAACAAGAACTAACTTTAGATGTTGGAGGCATCCATTGAAAGATGATCCAAATATGAAAAATTATCCATGAACACTTCTAAGAACCACTCAACCATATTGAAAAAATTACTTAGCAGACGCCTTTGTAAAGTAGGTGGAGCATTACACAATCCAAAGGGCATATGAGAGTAGACAAAGGTCTCAAAAGGGTAGGTAAAGGTAGTTTTCTCTTAGAACTCAAGTGTTATGTGGAATTGTTCATCATTGGAATACCATCAAGAAAACAATAATATGTATGGCAAGCTAACCCTTCTAGTATTAGGTTAATGGAAGGAAGAGGAAAGCGATCTTTCCTCATGACCAAGTGCAATTTATTGTAATCAATACAAACTCTCCACCCTATGGTCATGCGTGTGGGGATTAGTTCATTTTCTTCATTGCAAACTGCCGTGGCTTTGGATTTCTTGGGTAAAACCTGAACTGGGCTAACCCAAGTTCTATCAGAAATAGGGCATATTATGCCAACATCAAGTAGTTTCAGCACTTTGTCTCTAGTAACCTCTTTCATGTTGGGGTTAAGCCTTATCTATGGCATTCTCTTCAAGATGAATTTGATGCATACACACGGTATGGCTAATCCCTTTGATGTTTGCTTTAGTCTACTCTAAAGATATCTTATGTTCATGTAGAACATTAAGTAGCTTTCCTTCATGTTCTTAATTGATATCTAAGGCAATGATCATAGGTAAGGAATCATCAGGTCCTAAGTAAGAATACTTCAAATTATCAGGCAATGATTTAAGAACCAAAGTGGTTGGGTTGTCAACTAAAAGTATAGGAATAGAATGGATGGGGGAAGAGGTTCTACTTGAGTTCCTCATTTATAGATATCCATGATTGTGCAGCATCTAGAAGAGCATTCACTTCATTTATAGATCTATTTATGTCAAAATAAGATTTAAATGTGCAAGACAGACCTCATGTGGATCTTAGGTAGTTGATGTTGGAAAAGCATATGGAATTACACCTTCAATTTGCTGAATACGAAGGAGTCATCAACGTCTAAATGCTGGTGATCAGCATTAAACACATTAAGTTTCACTTTCACGTTGTAGGAAGAAAGTTTCATCACATTGTTTCAATAATTGATGATGGCGTTGGACATCACCAAGAAAGCACATCCAAGAATAATCATAATCTGACTACCAGGGTCTAAAATAGGTTGGGTGTCTAGGACAATGAAATCTATGGGGAAATAAAACTAGTCTACATGTAATAAGACATCTTCAACCATAACTCATGGAATTTTAACAGATTTATCTGCAAGCTATAATTCGGTATTGGTTGGCTTTAATTTACTGATACCTAGTTGCACATAGACAAAGTATGGCATTTTTTCACACTAGCCCCCAAATCTAACAATGCCCTACCAATGATGTGGTCTCCAATAACACATAAACCAATAGGACAACTTGGATCACTAAACTTCGAAGGGGTATTATGCTTAAGCAAAGAGCACACCTGCTCAGTGAGAAGGCTTTCTTTTACAATTTTAGTTTGTCCTTATGTGTGTAGAGCTCTTCAAGGAACTTAGCATAGGCAAGGATATCCTTGATTGCATCGAGCAATGAAATATTGATTAGGACATGTTTGAACACATAAACTATCTCTTGAAAGTTAGTTCTTTTCTTTGCCTTGTTCAAAGGTGAGGAATCAGGGCCATAGGCGCATAAAGTGCCTCCATTATGGGTTCAGAGGGAGTTTGGGATTTCTGTCCCTTCTCCTCCTCCTTAGTTATGGCTTGGTCATCATCCTCTAATTTAATCTTAGTCCGCCCTACGTTGTTATCTATTTGATGGCCACTCCTAAGGGTAGTTATGGATTTGGCTTGCTTAGGTGGTCTCTATGAATTTGAGGTGGTGCCTTTCTCAAATTGTACCCTAGCATTTGGGATTGGCTGATTGTAGATTCCCTTATCTCTATCATTAAGGGCAGTAGACAACTAACTTGTTTGCATCTCTAGTTTAGCAATAGCTTAGGATTGACATTGGAGTTCTATTAACTCTCATTCTAGAGATGGGTGATGGCTTGTCTAATATGATCCTAGTGTTTAGAAGTTTTCTCTATAAAAAACTACATGGTTTCCTAAAATGTTCGTTTCTTTAGTTGCTAAGGGAACTGCTAAAAACTAGTAGGCTACTGGGGAACTGAAACTCTAGGAAATTTTTTAGTAGGGGCTTCATATATTGACGTCCATAATGAGTGTTCTTTGACCATGAAAAATTAGGATGCTTAGCCCATCTTGGATTGTAGGACTCAAAGTAAGGGTTGTTTCTAGGATTGTGATATGCATTCATAGCATTCTCTTGGAATATGGTATCACACTTATCCATTGGTTGTACCAAGGAGTTTATATGACACATCTGGGGTTACTCTTATTTCATAAAGGCATCTTTTCTTTAATGCTGGGAATTTTGATCTTATAGATTTGAAAAATCCTATTTCTAGGAATTTTCAATTAAAGTTTTGAAAAATTCTAAGGCCGCTATTTCATTTTTTGTCATGAGGGTTCTTCTACTAACTACATCTATTATTCTTCTATCTTGAAGTGTAAGTGCTTCATAAAAGTACTTAACTTCCTTCCACTTTCCAGATCCATGGTGGGGACATTTTTTCAGCAATTCATTCCATCGTTCCCAATACTCATAGTATTGTTCATCTTCTCGTTGTTGAAAATTTATGATTCCCTTATAGAGGCCTTTAGTTTTGTGTTTCAGGAAGAACTTGTTTAGAAACTTTTTCTATAATTGGTCCCATGTGGTAATGGACCCGACCTTTAATGAATTCAGCCAAGATTTAGCCTTGTCTTTCAAGGAGAATGGAAACAACCTAAGTATAATAGAATCGTTTGAAAGGTTTCAGAACTTGAAGGTGGTAGATATATCAAGGAATTGCTTGATGTGAAGTTATGAATCCTCTCTCTAGACCATAATAAGATTGGCGTAATTGAATGATTCCTGATTTTAACTCGAAATGGTTTGCATTGGTGGGTGGTAATGCTATGCATGAGGGACTATTTAATTGCAGTAGCACATAAAAGTCCTTCATGGCCTTGGCTTCAATGGAAGCTCGGTTTACCATGGGGTTATGTGTTCTTTCTCTTACCCTTGTTTGAGGGTATATTCAATCTCAGAATCAAATAGTGCTAATTTCATGTTCAAAGATCGACGACCGTGCATGCACTATGATGCAGTCCTAACTAAATGGAACTCCTAACTCTAAATGATGTTCAAACAATCCCTAATGGTCCAGTAGCAAGCTATTTTGATATTGTAACAACCTTAAATTTTAAGTTAATTTCTAGGTAATTATAGCATATTTTAATTGGAATAAAATTGAAAATTTAATTTCTTAGAAATTGAATTTGAAGGAAGTGACCCTCTTGAAAACTCAAAATTTGGATTTGAAACTATCAAAAATGAAAACTATGCATTGAGACCATTCTAATGACATTAATGTTTTGCAGTATAGTGATTAGGGTGTCCAAATTGATAATGGCACCCCCAGTATTATTTGCTTGTAGGTTGCAGTAGGACAGGCTACGCATGATGCGGTTATGACACACAGATGGCCAATGCACCATGTGCTGGCCTGCTCCCCCTATGATGGGTCTGCAACCAATGAGAATGGAACAAAACATTGTGAACACGGGAGAAAGATGAAAACCTAACATCCACCCCCTATTCATTCGGACACCTACCAGCATCGCCCAGCCACGCACCCGAAACCCACTTCCCTCTCCCTCTCTATCCCACTCTCCCTTGCTTGGCACGCCTGCCCAAAAAACTCTCTCCCCATCTTTCTTGCTCCCCTTCTCTCATCTTACCCTCTTGAGTGTCACCCAAATGGGCTACTCATGACTAGCACTGGCAGCCCTGAGGTAGTTGCTGGAGGCAAGCTCGCAGGCAATGTCTAATCTTGGAACCCATTCTCTACCTTTCCCTCCCTCTTCCTATCTCACTAGACGACCACAATTTGGAGCAGCACTGTGCACCTTTGTTGTGTGCACTACTCAACGACATCATTTAACCATGCAGGCTAAATTGCATCAGAACAACACCGACATATGCACATGCCTCCTCTTCCCTATCTCTTCCCTCTCTATCTCACTTCCCTTCTCTTGACACAACCCAGTCTACTCCTCCTCCCCCCAGTCTCCCCCTTTTGTCTAGCAAGTTAGGGTAGGGTGACTCACCCATGTCACCCACTCCTAACTCACCTTGGAGATCCGAGTTGACATGGTGAGCCCCATTACCCCCGTAAACTCTGACCCCTTATTCTGCCCAATCTAGAAATGACTTCACAAATCTAAGATTCGACATCAATCGTGACTAGATACTTGATCAAGCCATGTCATTAAATCTGTGACCAATCTAACCATTCATTGTGATCTAGTCATTAATCTGTCTTTGAATGATGGATCTTGACTAATTTTGTAGATCCTTCCATAATCCAACTGTCGATCTACCTCCAAATGGTAGGTCTAAACTTTTCCAATGATTCATTGCAATCTGATCATTGATCTGCCTCCAAAAGCCAAATATGGGTGAATCCTCACATGATCCAGCTGTTGATCAATCACTGACACCTTAATCTATGATCAATCTAACCATTGATCAATTAGCAAAGCTAGATCTATGATTGATTTGATCTGTTATAATGATCTAATCTTAAATTGGTCATTGTAACATTGGATCTTTGATTGTTCCACCCCTGAGAGATGATCCTACCATTAATTAACCATATAGTGCTTAGATCTACAACCAAGATAAGCTCCCAATTCGATTTGGATGTAGATTTCACACCAACTCATCTAGTAGGAGATCAGATCTAGCCCTTCATCTCAATCAAGCTGTTTATTAGGGAACAAGTCCCCAGATCCATACTTGGTTTAGTATGCTTCTTGATCTAGCCATAGATCTACCACTAAACCCTTAGAACAACAACATATATAATACATTCCTAAGATCTAACCATTGATTGACCATCTAATGCTAGATTTGTTATATTAAGCACTACATCTCTTTCTAATCTATAGTCGTTACATGGTTGGAGCTATAGATCAATATATTTTTGCTTTCCCTGTATACTAATTAGTGACAAAAATACAATCAAAGCCATCCATCTATGGATCGGCAATGAAGTCTACAATTGGTCAGTCAATAGATTGAGCCAAAGGAGGTACACATAAGAACTAAGGATAAATGCCATATAAGGTAGGTGGATTAAGATTAATATTTTGGAAAGTTTAATAATTATCATGTTTTTATAAGAATGATTGAATGTAGATGATGATTTACATAGTATTGTCTCTAATTCCTAAAATTATGGAAGCATGTGATAAATTTAGAAGTTTTCTTGTGACACCTTTTAAATTATCAAATCAGAAATGGAATGACTAATTAAATCGAAAATGTTATTGTTACCCTAGTTGTAATGCCTAAACAAAAGAATGGAAACCATACTCATTGATTGGAACCTAGTATATATATATATATATATATATATAGCTAATGGTAATACTTAGAAATATGATATACACCTGTATTAGCAATAGATGTGAAATGAACTTAAAATTCTCATTTTATCCCAATTATAACATTAAGACAAATGAGTAACCGGACTGCCTATCTTGATTTTGAACTTAAGCTTACATCAAATGGACTTTGTAATACCTTAAACAAGGTTTGCTTTTATGCATCCTATTGAAACATAAGAACTAGTGCATTGATACCATAATATTTGGAATGCCCCAAATACTAGGAAATATTAATAAGCATATAAGCAATAAAGTAAATATTTTAGAGTAGCTTACAAGGTTTTGAATTATAGGAAGACCTAAATAAATGTGCTAGGAGGTGTCACACTTGTAACTTAATGACTCAAGAATGATGAAATGATTCACATTTAAACAAGGAAAGAATATTCTAAACGCCATAGACATGCAATAGATATTTACAAGCCATGATCTTAAGTTGTAATATGTGTGTCTTTACTGATAAAGGCTTTATCACCAGTTTAACTATGGTCCACTTACTGATAAGTGCTATTAAGATATTGTTTAAAGATTCATCTTTGTAATCATTGCATTGGATGCATACTTTTGGGAGCTGAAAAGGAATTATGTAATATATGAATAAAGAATGCATGTTATGAACGCTCACGAAGATATGTCTTTATAGCATGTTGAGAATATGGGTTGAAAATGAATGGATTTGAATGGTTTCTCATAAAACATTGAAATAGCAATCTTATTTTCATAGAATGATCTTGGAGAAGTATATGATTTAGGCAAGCACTCAATGAGTAGCCAAAAGTCCTTATGGATGTGAACTTTTTTATGTTTAAGTAGTGCCCCATGAGCAACTGTAAGCCCTGATAGTTATGGATTCATCAATGCTTTTGGTTGGACAATCTAAGAGTGGACATAAGTCTTGATAGATGTGGTTTTATTGATACTTAGGCAAGTCTACGAGCAGCTCTAAATGCTGATGTTTACGAATTTTGTCAATGGTTTAGGCTAGCACTCTATGAGGAGTCATAAACCTTTATAGATGTAGATTTGTTTATGCTTAGGCAGTCTCTCTATGAGCAGCTATAAGATTTCATCAATGTTTTGACAAGGCACTCTAGGAGTGTCCTATGTCCTAGATTGCTCAGGAGGTGCACTAAGTCAATGCGTTGTAAGTCCTACAGACCCTATGCTAGGAGGTGTAGTTGGCCACGAGGTCCGGTGAGTTATGGTTTGTGACAGTATTCATGAGCAGACGTAGAGGCCATCGTAGTAGCTAGTGGGTAACGGTAGGGATCTACAAGCATAGATGTCTGCATTTTGATGTTTTGGGGTCATTTTTCCAAAGTTTAAACCACATCCAAGGTGGTAGGACTATGTGCCATTATGATTGGAGTGATCAGTTTCCACGGTGATGTGGGCATGGATTTGTGCATTTCGAATTGAGAACTATGTTCCTTGGTTTGGCTTCATCTATTTTGAGTATGTTGGTTTGATAGGCTTATCAGATTCTTTTGGACATTACGAATGATTTGATATCACCAGTCTCTTGTCATGGATTTTCACCTCATGTGTATGAGATCGATTTTCACAGTTGTGATTTCGGTTTGATTTGATGCAAAAAGAAGTATTTGGACTTATGAATTGATTGATTATGCTTTTGAAAACCACAAACAACTTTTGGTTTTTCCATATCACAGATTTATCAAATGTTGGTTTGCTAATGACCAAAATTTGAGCATATAGTATACTCTTTGACTTTATCAACTGACTTCATCTTTTAAAGACATTGTACTTTGATACTTACACCTAGCTAGTGGTTTTGCTATTAGTATTATATTCCATGTTGATTTTTCCTTAACCTATGGTTTTACCATGGTCATCTTACTAAGATGCCAGATTACATGACCATTATAAGTAATTTTTGCATGATCATACACTAATTTATTCTTGCCTATGAAACAATGTTGGGTTTGTGGAGAGAAAGGTGTTAAATAACTACCTTTACACATGATAATGAGGAAGTTAGATACCTCTCTCTTTGAAAGTTAATTTAACTATCGAATGACAAATAGCTTAAACATTTATAGGGATAACTTGAATAATCATGTGTGGTGAATGAGCTTGAAGAATTGTATGTTGTGAATAAATGCAAAATGCTTATGTGTCCTTTAATGGAAAATGATCTTAGTACAAATAAAATGTGCATGAAAAGATAAAAGCTTAGAATGCTTAAATCCTTAGCAAAAGATAAGGCAATAATAATATTCATTGAAATCATGATAGATATGATTTATTAGCTATAATGAATTGCACATGCAAATTGATTCTATAATTGTACAATTTGAGAACTTGTAACTTTGACACGAGTACTTTGAAAATAGCATGAGGTTTGTTTAAGTATGATATATTCTAGACATGCCTTGGTTTATGTAAATCATGAACTGCATGGTAAAATAGCTACTTATTCCACCTACACAAGTGCAAGCTTGGTGAGACATTGTAATTGTTTACAATATCTCATATTTGAACAATTAGAATAGAAAGATCAACAAGTTGAATGTGACAGCAGTTTTGGAGTTTGAAATTTTAGAAGATGGAGATTTTCTAGTATCTAGATGGTAAGCCTTGCAATCTTAGATTAGCTTTTTGATTTAGTGGAGAATGTGAATGTACATTTACTTTCATTTTGTGGATTCAATTGTATTTAATGGAATATGTTATAATATGTTTGTGATTGGTGGTTCTGAGATGTGATGAGCTTTTTTGTATTTCTTTTCAAAGTGATGAAAATTATTTTTGTCTATTAGATGTCCACATGCATGCGTCATATGAGCATATGTTCAAACAATAGAGGAAATTCTACCATTTTTAGTAGAAATGAAACATTCATTTCATCATAAAATCCTTGTGTTTGTGTAAGAAACAACACTCGAGATTTTCAAAAAAACTTTCAATAAAAAAGTTTTTGCTATTTTGTTTTTGAAAAGAATTCCAAACAAGAGATATCCTAAATTTTGAAATAGTTTTCAAAGAGTATTTTGAAAACCATGGGTGTCATAGTTTTTTTTGTGTTAATCTATAGGGAGTAGCTTTTGGACCTAAATCTAGAAAGCACCACCATTTATCCAAGCTCAAATGCAGTTTACCAATTAGGTCCTACTCAATGTAGTTAATACAATTCTCATGTAAGGAGGCTTTTAGACCTTAACAAACATCAACAAAAGATGTGAGAAAATTACTTGGATTTTGCATACCCACTGTAACCACAATGCAGAAAAGCCACTAGAGTGGCAGTAGATCTACTCCTTCAAAATGGGTCTTTAAGCTTGAAACCCTAAGTCTCATCCAATTTGATTTTAAATTAAAATTTAAGGGTAGGGATCATGAGCATATAAGGATTGATTTGATTGCCTAGGTGGATCAAGGATCCATTGATGAAATTCCATCCTTATCTCATGAGGGTTCCTATGGGGCCCTACTAACATTTCAATCATTCACCCTAAAAGCAGTACAAAAAGTAGTAAAGTGTAGTGCAATGCAAGAAAATTAAACTAATTCCTACTTATATGCTATCTAACAAATGGTCCACACATTAAGAAATGAAGCACTATAACCAAACAGCCTATGTCTTGGTTATAGCTGAGCTTAGGCCTATCACTTGTTAGATGGGTGTATTTTTAATGCAGCAGACCTAAAAACAAATTATGCATGAGATACTATATGAATTACACTACCAATCATAAATGTAATTTGTACTAAATGCAATTAGACTAGAAGACATAAAGAGAGGGTTAGCTACTTATAGTGGGGTCCTGGATGTGAGTTGGCTCATACAAGCGTGGGGCCATCCAATCTTGGAGGTGGTGGTGGCCTACACTTGACTTGCATTATTACATTACACTTGGCCTCACTAAACTCCGCTAATGCCGGTCCCAAGCTCGGATAAAAAAGGAGGGTCTTGCGTCAGGTGCCAGCCGGCAAGGGGGAAGTTGAAGATGATTCTATTATTTCTTTCTTACAAATGAATATGCATTTGTATATTAGTTTGTGAGAAAGAAATGAGAATCATCTCCAGCTTCTTAAAATATGGCAACCCTTGTATCAGGTAGCCAGCCGGCAAGGGGGAAGTTGAAGATGATTCTATTATTTCTTTCTTACAAATAAATATGCATTTGTATATTAGTTTGTGAGGGAGAAATGAAAATCATCTTCAGCTTCTTAAAATATGGCCACCCTTGCGTCAGGTAGCCAGTCGGCAAGGGTGAAGCTGAAGATGATTTTAATGAAAATCATCTTCAGCTTTTAAAAACTATGGCAACCCCAACATGACATGAATTGAAATCTGAAATTTGCTCAAGCTAGGGCATTCCCCATAAGCGACGCGCTGCATCAGATCTCAGATGCGGTGAAAAATAGGCAAGGGTTGCTAGGGCGTTCTCCCAGAAGCGACGCTCTACATCGGATCCCGGGTCTAGTGAAAAATGCTCAATGGCTGCTAGAGCATCCCCTCAAAAGCGACGCGCTGCATCAGAACCCAGGTGCAGTGAAAAGTGGACATGGGTTCATAACATGGAGGCCGAGAAAGTCGATAGTAAATAGGGTATCTCCAAAACATAAGATTCACATCGTTACATGGAATATAGGGACACTGACAGGTAAGAGTTTGGAGTTAGTAGACACGATAAAACGTAGGAGAGTCAACATCGCTTGTATCCAAGAAACCAAGTGAAAAGGGGCTAAAGCTAGAGAAATAGATGAGTATAAATTATGGTATGTAGGAAAGGAAAATAATAGAAATGGCGTAGGAATAATAGTGGATAAGGAATTAAAGAATAAAGTTGTGGACGTTAAAAGAATCAGTGATAGAATTATAATAATAAAAATGATTCAAGGAGAGCAGATTATAAATATTATAAGTGCATATGCACCACAAGTAGGGCTACAAGATATAATTAAGAGACAGTTTTGGGAAGATATGGAGGGAGTCATGCAAGAAATTCCCAATACTAAGGGGATATTTATAGGAGCAGACTTAAATGGCCATGTAGGAAAAGATAAGGAAGGATATAATAGAATACACGGAAGGTATGGTATAGGTGAACGAAAAGAGATGGGGGAGAATATCCTCTATTTTGCTTTGTCATATAACCTATCCATTGCAAATACACTCTTTAAGAAGAGGGATGAACACTTAATAACCTTTAAAAGTGGACTTCATAAAAGCCAAATAGACTTTTTTCTACTTAGGAATAATGAACGATCTACATGTAAGGATTGTAAGGTGATACCCGGTGAGAGTTTAACCTCACAACATAGGTTAATGGTTATGGATATTCATATCAAAAGATGGAGTAAAAGAACTGAACTTAATACACATCCAAAAACTAAGTGGTGGAACTTGAAAGGAGAGAAAATAACCTCATTCAAAACTAAGTTGATGGTAGAAGGAAATTGGAATTATGAAACAGAAGTAAATACCATGTGGACTAATATGGCTGAGTCCATTAAGAAAGTGGCAAAAGATGTCTTAGGAGTATCTAAAGGTAAAAGGCTATTAGCAAAGGAAACATGGTGGTGGAATGAAACAGTGCGAAAAGCTATTAAAGAAAAATGAATGCATTTTAAAGCATGGCAGAAAATTAGAAATAATGAAAACTATGACCAATATAAGAATGCTAAAAACGGTGCTAAGAGAATAGTAAGTGAGGCTAAACTTAAAGCATATGATGAGCTCTATAATAGACTAGGAACAAGAGAAGGTGAGAAAGATGTGTTTAAACTTGCAAAAGTAAGAGAACAGAAGAGTAAGGACTTAGAGCATGTTAGGTGCATTAGAAGCGATGATCAAAGGGTATTAGTCAAAGATGCTGAGATCAAACAAAGGTGGGAAATATACTTCCAAAAATTGTTAAATGACAATGGCCCTGAGAATATAGGGATTGAAAATACTATAAATCTAAATAACACTGGATATTATAGATATGAACGTAGGATTAGAATGCTTGAAGTAAAAGAGGCCTTGAGAAAGATGAAATCAGGAAAGGCCATGGGGCCTAATGGTATACCAATAGAGGTTTGGAAGCATATGGGAGATATTGGGGTAGTTTGGTTGACCAAGTTGTTTAACAAGATTATAAAATCACAGAAAATACCTGATGAGTGGAGGAAAAGCTCTATTGTACCAATCTATAAGAATAAAGGAGACATTCAGAGCTGCACTAATTATCGATGGATCAAACTTATGAGCCACACCATGAAACTTTTTGAAAGAGTGATTGAGAAGAGGTTACGACATGAAACAAGTGTATCGGAGAATCAGTTTGGTTTCATGCCTAGGAGGTCTACCATGGAAGTTATTTTCTTACTAAGACAATTAATAGAGAAATATAGGGAGAGGAGAAAAGACCTACACATGGTCTTTATTGACTTAGAGAAAGCTTATGATAGAGTCCCCAGAGAGTTAATATGGAGGGTGTTGGGTGTTAAAGGGGTTTCTCAGGGGTATATAAACATAATTAAAGATATGTATGAGGGAGCAGTAACAAATGTTAAGACCACTAGTGGCGTGACTGGTGATTTTCCTGTCACTGTCGGATTGCACCAAGGATCGGCATTGAGTCCATACCTTTTCACATTAGTTATGGATGAGTTAACAAAACATCTGCATGAGGAGATTCCCTGGTGCATGCTATTTGCAGATGATATAGTCCTACTTGATGAGACAAGGGAGGGTGTCAACATAAAGCTAGAGCTATGGAGAGAAGCATTAGAATCGAAAGGATTTAAAATTAGCTGAACTAAGATAGAATATATGGAATGTAATTTTAGCAAGGAGAGTAGGAGTGGAGCACCAATCAAGATTGATAACCAAGAGGTCCCCATGAGAGACCACTTTCGATACTTAGGATCATTGATCCATGAGAGTGGAGAGATTGAGAGGGAGGTTACCCAGAGAATCCAAGCGGGTTGGAATAAATGGAGATGTGCATCAGGTGTTTTATGTGATCGGCGGGTGCCACTCAAACTAAAGGGAAAATTCTATAGGATGGCTATAAGGCCGGCCATGCTCTATGGATCAGAGTGTTGGGCAATTAAGGAACATCATACTCATAGGCTGAGTGTTGCAGAAATGAGGATGTTAGAAGAAATTTAGGGATAGCATCAATAGGTAACAAGATTAGGGAGATTAGACTTAGATGGTTTGGACATGTTCAAAGGAGGCCAACAACGGCACCATTTAGAAGGAGTGAGACAATACAAGTTGAAGGTTCTGAAAGGGCAAGGGGAAGGCCCAAAAGAACGTGGATAGAAGTGGTGAGGAAAGATTTAAAAACTTTGGGACTAAATGAAGCCATGGTATTTAATAGAGTGGAATGGAGGAACAAGATTCATGTGGCTGACCCCTAATTGGGATAAGGTCTTGATGATGATGATGATGATGATGATGATGATGATGATGATGATGATGATGATGATGATGATGATGATGATGATGACTTGGCCTCACTACAAGTCCTCTTAAAAATAAAGAACCTAATAAAAAATAAAAAAAAGAAATCCTAATTACTCCAATAAAGCTTTGGCCCAGAGAATTGCCACGGCTCCTTTTGCAAAAATTCCCTCACAAAAAACAAAGAAGATGTGTGTATTCTGAGGATTTACCAAAATATGCAAAATTTGATGCAAAAAACTAAAACTAATGCAACCTAAACTACGACTAGAGATAAATCATTCTAATTAGAATATGGAATTAGAAACATGAATCAAATTACAAATCTAAACTATAAAGAAACTTTCTAAAAATAAGATTAGAAACTACTAAGAATGGAATTAGAAACTTTTTATAACTAAATGCATTCACGAAAGGAAACTAATGCAAGAGTAGAAACATGAATAAACTTAGAACCTAAATCTGGAATGAACTTTCTAAAGTTAGAACTTAGAAACTTTCTAAACATGAAACTTCCTCAAAATACACTCTAACATGCAACTAATCTTAAAGAAACCTCCTAAAGATGATTAATTTTTGAAGATTAATATTAGAAAGCATGAACTTCTTAAAAATAAAACTTTCTAAAAATAAATTTAGAAATTTCCTAAAAATTAAGATTTAATCTAAATATGCAACTATACATGATCAATGAATAAAACAAAATCTAAACATCCCCCTACATGAACAACAAGTGTTGACATTGCACACATGATAGAGAAACAAAGAACTAAAGTTGTTATTTAATGAAAATATTACAAGAAAGGGGCACAACATTCAATTATACAAAAAAAAAAACTAATCTTGACTTTAAATTGTCAGATCTAGCCCCATCCATATATCACTTCTCAATGACTAGCATGCATGTGAACCAAAAGACGGAACCAATGGAGAATGAAGAAAACATGGAATCAAATCTTAAGGTTAAAATAAGATGATGATAGATGATAATTAGAAAAGAACATGGAGAAATCTAAGGATAACAACAAAAGAAAAGCAAGAACCACAAACCTTGATTGAATGCTTGAAAAGATGATCCAACAACCACTTTCTCTTAGCTGTCACTACAAGATATTGATGGCCTTTGGATGAAACAAACTAGAGCATCATAATAAGCAAAACACCATTGAAAAGAGACAAGAAAAGGTGCGTATGGACCAAAGTGAGAGAGGTTTTCCAAAAGGGAAAAGCAAAGTTGCATTGAACCTCCAAGTGAAGATCCATAAAAAAAGAAAACTCCCCAAAAGAAAAGATCCATAGTAAAGAAGATTGCATAGTAAAGACTTAAGGAAAATTGCATAGAACTCTAAGGAACTTGCTGAGAAAAGTTTCTAAGTAAATTGCATACAAAGACCTCCTCCTTCCTCTCTATGATTTTCACACACTATATATCTACATCTTGCTAATTTGTATCCTAACGAAGAAGGAAAGAGGGGATAATGATTAGGGGCGAAGTTGGATATGATACAGAAGGGAATTAGAAAGTGGAACATTCAAAGGAAAATGGTGGAAGACTCCTTCCTGAGTAGTTCATGATTGGGGTGGGTGGGGAGGACGGGGAGAAGTGAGTGAGAGAGAAAAGGAAAGCCTAAGGATTTAAGTCTCTTCTGTGATTGGTCCACCTGGGATGCCACCTACCCTTGTTGATAGCATCCACTTGTTTCCCATTTTTCCTCTTTAAAACTCTTTTTTGTTTTCTCAAGTTGGAGAATTTCATATTTCACTTCAAAATGTGTGGACCCTTGTTGGATGGTTTAGATGGCTTAAGTGGCTCCTCTTTTATCGCTCTGACTTGATGGCTTCAGTGGTTTACATCCTGGCTTCATTGCTCTCATGGCTTGAAATCAGATGCAAAGGTGGTGGAACTCTACTACCTTTTTGCATGGGCCCATTTTTAATCATCTTATATTATAAAAAATGTTTTTGAGACTCATCTGCTTGCTCTGGAATGATCTTCATCCTTACTTGAACTTTTGAAATTTTAAAAAATGCATCCAAGTCTCTTTGGGTTGATTTGAATCATAGGTTTTCATCTAAAGTGATCTCTACCTCTAGATCATTCTTTTACCACCCATAAAAGATTAAAAACACTATTTAGTATCTAGAAAATATTCATAGATCACATACTTACTTAGAGTGAGCTTCTACACTTGTAAAATATTAAAATTTTGGATTATCACTTCAAAACTGCATGTGCCACGAATTTTGGAAAAACCTAGAATAATGACCTATAGTCTATGACACATGTACTACTAATACGGTCATGTTTATACAAAATTGACTACTTACCACCTATCATTCTTCTTCATCTAGATAAGCTTCAAGATGGAAAACACAAAGGCATAAAAACTTTACAACAAGACTCAAAGCATAATCTTCCTAATCATCTTCTAAGAAAGGTTGTGAACCTCACCCAAGCTCATGTTTTGAGGTTTTCAAAGAATAGTCATGTCTTCCAAAACTCAAGTCATCTTATCCTACTAGTTTTCAAAATATCCTAATTCAAAAAAGTCCTTAAATCTTTCAAAAGAAATTCATGTGTGTTTTTAATTTTTAAGAGTTTTTTATATTTCATACTACCCAAACTTGAAGAATTATTTCAAGCGTGTCCCGAAAGTTTTCAAAATCATTTTTTAAGTTTCAAATAAATGCTTTAAAGGTATTTTAAAATGTTTAAAGTTTTCAAAATAATCTTGAAGTGTTTAAAAGTTTTCAAAGATTCCTAAGTTTTAGAGTTTTCAAAGGCCAAATTTTTTATATGTTTCTAAATACTCCAAGGATTTAAAAAAATCCAATTGGTCTAAAGTTTCTAAATCATTCCTAATTTTTTCAAATCCCCTAAAATTTTAAAAACTTCCAAACTTTCAAGGTTGAAAATAAAACTGAAGGTCCTATAGGTTTACATAACTCAAATTTGAAAAATGTGTTTCATTTGGATTCCAAAGGAGCAACATGTACAAAGGAAGTCCTTGATACCACTATCATGTACAAACACTTGGTCACATATTTTACACGATCTTAAGCCTTTGGATCACATGATCATGAATTCCTAGCCCTCAAGAACATAGAATGGTGTAATTTTGAGGAGGTAGATCACATAATTGTGAAATCACTAAATCATGCACTGGTGGCCCAATAATTCGTGATCATGTGTTATAAGTCCAGAGGGCTTCAATTGTACACATGATTGTGTCTTCTAGCAATATAGAAACACATGACAGTGATTTTTCACATTGGATTTTGACTTTTTCCCTTTCTTTATTTATAAATTACCAACTAAGGCATGCTCAACCTCCATAAATAAAGGGCTTATTCTTCACTTTGCAATAAGTTTTTCCTCAAGCTATGATGCTCCCATCTTATTATTCTAGAAGAGGCTAGCCTTGATTGAGTTATGTTTTAGAATTTTGACAGTTCTTTAGGTACTTTCTTCCTCTTTCCTTTTCGCTTGTGTTTTCATTTTTATGTTTTTTCTCACATTCATCCACTCCCTTCTCCCTTCTAAAACCTTATTCTTTCTTCCTCTCCAAAAAAGCAATCTCCATGCATAGAAGATCTTACTTCTCTTCTCCCTCTATGCTTTTAGCAGAAGTGCTCATTGTCTACATGCAAAGAGATGCTAGGATTCTCAAGTATGTTTTGCAATGGAACTACCATGTTCCAAGCCATGAGATTTTTTTCCATGAGGAGAGTAGAGAAGAAGGCTTCCCTTAAGCTTTTCCCTATTATTTTTATTACTTTGTACTTCCTTTTTTTGCTATTTCTCTTGTCCTTTCTTTTTAGGATGAAATCACCATGCAAAAGAAACCTCACTTCTTATCTCCTTTTAGGCTTCATGCAGAGGTATCCAACATAACATGGAATGCGATGCTATTGAATTTCAAGAATTTCATCCAATGGGATAATTATCATAAGCTTTGGTCATCTCTAGCTTATTGAATAAAGGGATGGGTTCAATGATGGGGTTCTTAGTATCCTATAGTGAAGACGGTTGCCTAGAGCCTTTAATGAGTTTGCTTAATGAGATTTGTCATCGAAATATGAGAGTAGTAGTCCCTTGAAAACTGCTACTAGGATGGTCTATAGGTTTCTTTGTTTTACTTATTTTAACATTTTTCATGAATGTAAATCTCTAAAGAGAGGGAACTTATTCCTACAAGTTTTCCCCAAAAAGGATGACTCAAATCAAAAGTTCTAAGAAGGATTGATCCTAGCATGATGTATGTGACGGACCATTCTCAAGAGTGGTGTATATTTTAAATTTACTCAAAATTGCACAAATCAATGTAGTAATTTGCATGCGAGTGAGGCCGATCTAATGAAGAATCTCATGGTTTTGTATGTTGATTGGATTTTATTTAGATTATCTGACCTAACCCAAAGAGATAGATTTTAACCTCATATAGGAATAGAATTAGCATAAAATGTAAAACATGCATGAATTAGAAACTTTCTAAAAATAGAACTTGCTAAACCTAACAAGAAAACTTACTAAAACTAATTTAACAATGCAACAAAGCTCAACAACAATTAAACAAACCTAATCATGAACTAAACCTAGCCTATCATGTGACTAACTAATCAAATAAACATGCAAAGCTAATAAAATAAAATCAAAGTGTTGCACATGGATCTAAGAGTTGTGCGCATGAACCTAAATGCCTATGATGCATGAAAAGAACAAGTGTATGATGCTTCATTCAAAGAATGAATGGAACATGGTATAATGCATATATGGGATGTTAAGTGTTTAATTTTGGCTAAAAGACCCCTAATTTAGCATTTAATTAGACCATCTAACTCATTAATTTGGTAATTTTTGGATAAAATATAAAAATTAGTTCAAATTGACCATCCAACTATAAATTGTCAAAATTAATAGTCAAATGATCAATTGAGCTAAGTGGATGCTTAATGTATGGTTTAGATGACTCTAATCTAATCTTTGGTTTTGCAGATCAACTAAAGGAGGGTTGGATGGCTCAGATTTAATTTCAATGATGTAAATTAGTTTGAAGATCAATAAGGCAAGCGATGAAGGGTTCTTAATAGAAGAGGAGTCCTAAATTGGAATAAGAGGAAGTTTCCTAATAGGAAACTAACTCTTAAAGGAAAGAGGTGGAGGAAAATTAGGAAAGAAAAAACTTATAAAGAGGGGGAAAAGTAGGGAGTGGGGGAGTTTTTGAGTCTTTGGGGAGTCTTTTTGAGTTTAGTTTTATTTCCCTTTTGCTTTCCATTCTAATTGCTCCATTGTTCTCCTTGTTTTCATTGTTAAATTTTCTCTCTTTTCCTTTTCCTTTTTCCTTTTGTTTTCTATTCAATGCACCAACCTCAGCTCTTTGTTTCCATCGCACACACCTTCCCCATCTATTCACTGCATCACCGTCTCCAACTTCCCTTTCCTTGCTTATCTCCCTCTCTCATTCTTTCTCCATGCTCCACACCCAAAACCGTATCCCAACTCTACCAAGTTTCCCTTTCCAGCACCACTTTTCATCCCTCTTTCTATATCCTCACATTCCATGTACCACAACCCAACACCCAACCATCTTCTTCACTCTACTCTCCTCAGACCTAATTCACCATTCCAAACTCTCTCACCTGACACCCAACTCTCAGGACAGCCCAATAGAAGCTAGGCATCCTTGGCCCAGGCTCCTCTCCTCCCATAGCATCTTTGTCCTCCAACAAGTTCCACTAGCTAGACCTAGTAGCCAAGCTTCTCTCCACCGGCCTAGGAGATTCTAGTTCTCGCACTCAATTTTCCCTTTCTCTCCTCCTTTTACCCACTGAGCACCAACACTCAATCAGATCCTGCCTCCATCGCACCTCCTTTTCCACCGGCCACATGCCTTGATCAGAAGTGGACGATGCCTAGGACTTCCACTGTAGCGCTTCAACCTCCCTTCTACTCCTCTGCTCCATGCATCATCTTCACCGGCAACATCTACCCATCGCCAGCCAGCACACCAAGTCGTCTCCTTCACCTCCTCTGAACTGTATGAACCAGAAGACGCCCCAGTCCAAATCAAGACTGTCCAGCATAGCCAGCCCAGTGGGATGCCCCATCCTTAGAAAAGGCATTGTTTTCCACAGCTCCAGAACATCTCTAGTGGCTTTCGGCAATTCCTCCAGCAAAGTGTTTTATGAAATTTTTTTAAGGAAGTTTGGGAAGAAAATTCTAGTTTTGCCCTTATTAGAATAATTCAAATTACATGTTCTGTCCTATACTGTTACTATACATGTTTTATGTTATTCCCATTTTGGTTATTCTCATTCTGTGTTATTTCATAGTTAATCTAGGAACTATCTTATTTGTTCATGTTTAATCAAATCAAGGGTTCTGGTTTAACCACGGAAAAACTCTTATTTCTTGTCTATTTTAATTTAGAATTTCAATTAAATTTTATAACATGTTCTTAGGATAGATTTTAGTTTAATTGCTATTCTTGGTCTTCAAATTGGGTTCTAAAAATATATCTAAGCCATTAATTCTTAAATTCCTTAATTCGATTAGATCTCTAAAAATTTGATGAATCTGATAAATTCCTCTGTCAGATCATTAATCCAGGACATGTTGAATATATTGATGGAGTCTGATCAAGGTTTGTGATACTAGAATTGAAGAATCAGATAGAACTTAAACTAGGGAATTAGAATTTTCTTAATTTTTTCTAGTTTTAGTTTTAGTTAAGGTTTTGTTGTTTCTTTTTTCTATTCTTTCTGGAATTAGACCTCTATAATTTCACTGTTAAACTATGATGAAGTTTGATTTCATTCTGTTAATTTTTTCCAATTAATTTGAATTTTAAATAATTAAATTTTATTAAAAACTCCAAAAATCTTAAAGCGTGTCCCTATGGGATCGACCCATACTTGCATTAGCTATACCACAATAGCCGGTGCACTTGCGAAAAACATCAACAAGTTTTTTGATTTGGGTGTTGGGTGTGCTTGGAATGGTGAAGATAAATGGGAATATAGGAATGGAGAACAGGGGTAGATGAGCCTGGGTAGTAAAAAAAAGGAGATATGTGCATGAGATGGGATGGCCAGCATGGATGTGTGATGGAGGGTGGGGTGATGCATTGGGAAGAAAATGATAAAGGAGAGGGGTGCGATGGAGGATCTGGGAAGTGGTGCGATAAGGATTAACTGCAAAGAAGCCTAGGGTGATTGCCAGAGATAGGAGAGAGACAAAGGTGAGAAGGTGGGAGCAGGGTAGACAACGATTGACGAGTAAGATGGAGCATGTCCTGGTCGGTGAAGAAGATGGCTCAGTGTTGGGTTGTGTTACACGGAATGTGAGGATATGGAAAAAGGGATGAAAAGTGGTGCTTGAAAGGGAAACTTGGTAGAGTTGGGATACGGTTTTAGGTGTGGAGCATGGAGAAAGAACGAGAGAGGGAGATAAGTAAGGAAAGGGAAGTTGGAGATGGTGATACAATGAAGAGATGGGGAAGGTGTGTGCGATGGAAACAAAGAGTTGAGGTTGGAGCGTTGAATAGAAAACAAAAGGAAAAAGGAAAAGAGAGAAAATTTAACAATGAAAGCAAGGAGAACAAAGGAGCAATTAGAATGGCAAGCAAAAGGGAAATAAAACTAAACTCAAAAAGACTCCCCTACTTCCTACGGTTCCCCCTCTTTATAACTTTTTTCTTTCCTAATTTTCCTCCACCTCTTTCCTTTAAGAGTTAGTTTCCTATTAGGAAACTTCCTCTTATTCCAATTTAGGACTCCTCTTCTATTAAGAACCTTCTTCTTTTAAGAATCCTTCATCCCTTGCCTTATTGATCTTCAAACTTATTTGCACCTTTGAAATTAAATCTAAGTCATCCGTTGAAATTAAATCTAAGTCATCCAAGCCTCCTTTAGTTGATCTGTAAAACCAAAGATTAGATTAGAGTCATATAAACCATACATTAAGCATCCACTTAGCTCAATTGATCATCTGACCGTTAATTTTGACAATTTAGGTTGGATGATCAATTTGAACTAATTTTTATATTTTATCCAAAAATTACCAAATTAATGAGTTAAATGGTCTAATTAAATGCTAAACTATAGGTATTTTAGTCAAAATTAAACACTTAACATGGGACATGAAAGATGCGCATAAAAACTTGAATAAATTGATACATAAATGGACATTAAAATATGCATGGTACCTAAGTGATTAATGCACATGGAATCTAAACATGTCGTGTGTGATTCAAGACATGGAACATGAGCATAAAACAAGAAATTTAAAGGACTTCAAGCATGAGGAACCTTGAATGAAACATACGCTTTATTGGATTGAAATTGATATATGAATTGTGAGCATGATTATATGTATCATAGAACAAAAAATTGAAAAACTTTCAAAATCCTAAAGCTACCCAAAACTAGATCCAACCTTCACTCTCCAATATCCAAAAGAGGCATGTGTGTGACTCAAAGAAGAACCAAGGAGAAATATAGGAAAGATAGATGGAATGGAAAAAGAAAAGCAAGGGAAGTCAAGAAAATAGAACTTGATCCAAGGGCTACAATCTCTTGGCTATCACTATAAGTGCTCTGTGGCCCTTGAATACAAGGTTTTAAGCCTCTAAATTGAAATCAAACAAGAAAGGAAAATAACGGAATCAATGCAAAGAAAGAAAACCATGAGCAAAGGAATCAAAGCAAAGCATTAGAGGAAGGGGGAAAAAAAATAACGAACTAACATGGATGTAAGGTGCAAAAACCAAAGAACACAAGCAAGGAATGAGGCATGGAGGGCTGCTACCAAGATGAGAAACACGTTGAACCTAAAGGAGGTAGCAAGGTGGAAGGCATGAAAGGCTGGCAAGGGGGAGGTGTCTAGTATCAATGTAGATGCCCTTGGTGCCTTTATATAGGTGGTTTGCATCCTAATTTGATAAAATTCTATCCTAAGAAAAGAAAAGAATTTGAATTAGGACTCTAGGATAGGAAGGAGGAAAGAGATGGATTTAGAAGGTGAGATAATGTGGGATTGTAAGTAATTAGAAAGGGAGAGAGGTGCCACTTTTCAAGGAAGGAGGTGGCTTCCCCTTAAGTGTATCACGTGGAATAACTTGGATACTAAGTGAGGAGAGAGATGAGAAGATGAGAAAGAAAAATAGAAGTTAAGTGCTCTCTTCCCATTGGTCCACATTAGCATGCATATCTTCCATGTAATCATCTCCCTAAATCCTTACTAATTATCCTTGGAAAATCACATTTTTTAGCATGGATAATTGCTTGAGATCTTCCTCCAAAAGTATGACTCATGTGGCATTAACTTAAGTGGCTTGGTGGCTCACTTTTATGGCTCATTGCTTGGTGGCTTGAATGGCTTGTCATCCCCTAGCATGGCTAATATGGCTTTGCTGGCTTGCATGCATGGCTCTAAATCTCATGCAAAGGTAGTAAAATTGCATGGCTTTTGAATGGGCCAATTCTAGTCACTTTTGAAGCTTCCAATTGCTTTCTTGCTTGTCCTAAGATGATTCTGAACCTTGATCAAGCTTTGAAATGATGAATTTAGGTCTTGGCTCTCTCTTTTAATCGTGATCTTCAATTCTCATCTTGATTAACTTGGTCGTTTGATTGTCATCAGAACACATACAAAAGAGTAAAGTCCCTAATTAAATCCTAAAAACTATGATTATTCACATACTTAGTTTGGATTAGCTCTGACAAATATCAAATTTTTGAATCATTGTTCATAAATGCATATGTTATGAATTTTTAGAAAAACTATAGAATAATGCTTGTAATTTATAACATATGAGATACTAATTGGGTACTTTTTATACAAAATTGAACACTTATCAAAGAAACATTTCATTTATGATTTTTAAAATTTTAAGTCTAGGCTTAGTGAAGGAAAATGTTCTCCCATCAAAACTTGATGTCTTGAGAATAATTTCTACAAAATCACTCAAGAAATCCAAGGACTGGTGTTGTTCTTCTCCATTAGGATGATGTTCTTCAATCTTTCCCTCTATTTCTCCTTTTCTTATGCATCCTAGCCTATAAAAATACATATTAGCAATAAAATGTAGGATTTTGACATCATTAATGTCTAGTCTAGGGTTTCATCTTTTCCATGCTTTATCTTTCTATTCAAAGAAAAAAAGAATTGTAGTGGCTTTCAATTCTTTGTATGATTTCAGAAAAAAATAAAATAAATTCTAACCTTAAATGTTTCTTTAGTATAATATCATTGCTTTATTCTTAGCATGAATACGAGAAAGAAAAAGGTTCTAATTCTTAGCTTCAGGCATTCTTTTTCTCCTTAGTGTAATTTTATTTAAGAAGAAATTTATTTTCTTAGTGTTTCTAATATATATATATATATATTTAATGAAGTTTCTAGTTTTGTTAAAAGCATCCTTTCTAACATGTTTTCTAGTATTTCCAATTATTCTCTAGCATTCATTTTGTTTCTAGTCCAATTGTCATTAAAATGGCCTTTTCTAACACATTTGTATTCCATAGCCTTTAGTTTTGTGATCCTTGACTTTGCCCTAAGCTTTTAAGCTTTTCATTCTAAAAGCACCTATGCAATTCAAATGCTTTATAGTTTTTAAAAACAAAGAAGGTAGTTTTTAGTTTTTTTTTTTCACGTTTCTAGAAGTTCATAGTTAGTTTTGTTTAGAATATGTTCCTAGTCTTTTAGCCTTGGTTTCTTGCTCCATTTCATGTTCCATGCTTCATTCGTGTATAGCATATTTATAGTTTCTAAAAATTTTCCACAACATTTCTAGTTCTTAGATTAATGCCACATTCCATGTTCTAGTTCATATCATGATTTAGGCCTATTTTGTGTAAATCTCCATGTGTAATTACTTTTTATCAAGTTTTTAGCATTACTTTGTGTTTATGTTTCAAATAGTTAGCTTAATCTAGTCTATTCATTCCATGTTTCTAGTATTGTATCATGATTATTTCACAAAGTGAATGAATGATTTAAAGTTGATTTGTTTTACTTTCTTTCATGATTAAATTTGTGACTTTCTAACTCCAAAATCCTAACTAAGAATGGTTAGACCCAAAGTAGCTAGTGTCTTGAACCTAGAAGGTTAAAGGTACCAAGCCTGCTTGTGTTCTCGTTTGTCTTCAACTTTGGAGATGCTAGAACTCTAGATCTCTAGTGTAGTGGACCTCCCTATCTTACCTTAGGTGTCGACTCAAGTCTCATAATCTACATAGGGTCACATAAACTTGCGGTGGAAACTTAATAAAAATCATTGGAAAATATCAATTTAATCATTGTAATTCCCCTATCATAGTTAGCATAATTCAATCCAAAACAAAATACTCATATTCCATAAAGCACTAAATAATTACTAAGACCTACAATAATTATAACCTACAGTAAGTTGTAGGAGGACCTAAGAATTTTCCCACAAATTATACCTAGTCAATCCTTGAAACAATGTCTAAGGGATTAGAAAGATGTCAATTAGTTAGTCTATTAGAAAATAGAAGCTTGAAAGACAAAAGGTAGAAAGAAAACCAAATCTTACTTGCGCAACTAAAGGCATCCACTGAGTAGCACAAAACTCAATGTAGTCCTCATCAAGCTTAAAGCAATTCTCTGAAGGATAACTACCCTAGAAATCCTCTATGTTCTTAAAAAGTGGGCCAAAAACGAGAACCTCTAATGACCCACAAAAGGAAATCCCAACCTTGAACTTGTTGAGGGTACCTCTCCAACAAGTACCAATAGTAGTCCACCTCAGGAAACCTCACCTTGAAGAGGAAGACTCTCTGCATCACTTGTTTGTCCTATCTCGGATCAAGGGCTCGAAACCCTCAAGTTTCCTCATGGACTAGTTGAATCACTGTTGCTCCCTAGGGCTAAAGGATCTATCATTATGATGAACATAGACCTAGGCCACAACCTCTAAATAACCTAAAAAAGAAAAGCAAATGGTCTAATCAATATAGCCGGCGATACGAAACAAAAAAGGAACATTCAAATACAAGCTTACATGTCCCTCATTAGCTACCTTAAGGAGAAGGTGATGTCCTCTCTCTCACTTGTTGTTATTGGCAATTAAGAGCTTTGTTAGCCCCTTCTTATTTGAAAAGTCAACACTATCATCCATTTGATTAGGAGGAACTTGAGCCAAACAGAAAGAATGCAAACCAAGAACACTAAAAAAATCAATAGGATCATGATGAGGACAAACAAGAGAAGGGAAATTCTCATAGTCATAGAACTACAAGATAAGAAAAAATTTAATTAAAAAGATCAAAGAAAGTCAAGAGGAAGCAAAAACTTGTAAACAAAACTCACCAATAGTAGGACGGAGTGCAGGAGAGGCATCTAAAGCCTCCTCAACTACTAAATTGAGGTTGTCAAACAAGGTAATGTAAGCTATGTACCCCAATCATTTTCCTAGAGATGTGCTCCAATAAGCTCATGAAGGAACGGGTCTTGTTTGGCCCATCAGAAAATTACAACATCAACAAGTAATAGCGGCCAGCCTGAGCATATCATGATGAATTGAATTCCACCAAAATTGGATTTGTATCAAATTTAGTCTTTTTGAAACTCAAAATTAGGCTTGAAAACCTAAAATTTTGAAATGCACATGATGAGAGCTTTTAAAAGACACTAAGAAAGCTGAATTTAGAGTCTAGATTAAAATTTAGAAATATCTTAATGAGGAGTATTTTTGGTCATTTGATAGTGTGGGCCCCATTTCATTAAAGTCAATGCCAAAGTGGTCAAATGTCTCAACGACCAGTAATAATGATATTTGGAGGACTAGTAGTAGTAATAATGAAATAAAAATGGATCAACACAATTTCATTAAAAACAAATTTATTAGAACTTAAATGGAGGGGCCAAGTTGAAAATGGAACCTCCTCTTAAGTCAAACTGATTGCAAATAGTCAGATCTAATGAAGGAAATGAGAAAAACCCAAGGGAGGAGAAGAAGGAAGAACAAAAGGAAATAAGAGGAAGAAAAAGAAGAAGAAGAAGAAGAAGAAGAAGAAGAGAGAGAGAGAGAGAGAGAGAGAGAGAGAGAGAGAGAGAGAGAGAGAGAGAGAGAGAGAGAGAGAGAGAGAGAGAGAGAGAGAGAGAGAGAGAGGGAGAGAGAGAGAGAGAGAGAGAGAGAGAGAGAGAGAGAGAGAGAGAGGGAGGGAGAAGGGAGACAAAATAGAGGAAATGACTCATCCTCCATCATGCATCTTCCTCACTGACAGCGAGAAAGAGAGATTGATGATGGGGAAACCATTTTGATTTCCAGGATAGACTGAGGAAATGGTAGCATGGATCAATGATTTGAACCGTTCACCTAATGGATCAATGATTTGAACCATTCACCTTCATTTTCTAGCCACAATAAGCAAAAACCCCTAGTTGCTCATTGATCAGCCAAGATTTGATGCAAAAATAGATGGGCAGGCATCTATGATTGACCAGTGTTAGAAAACCTCTAGAATTTATCTTCTCTAATGATTATTACTGGTTGAAAACCGCCAATGAGGTAAGATTTGCTACTAATTTCATCAATTTCCATCATTTGTTTGTGCACATGATGGATTTAGGGTTTCTAGTTGGATTTTCACTAAAGAACATATGGATTTTAGCAAAAACCAAAGGATTAGTTCACAAATGATGAGATGTGATGATTGTCAACCGTTGGATGACTCAAATTTGTTCAACTGATCATGTTAAATTTTACCATCCACGATCATATCAGAGGTTGGATTTTGCATTAGAAGCAATGATTAAAGGTTTGTAACAATGATTCTATGAATCCTAACCATCAGATCATTGTTAAACATGCAAATCAGAAACATTAAGTATTATTCATGCTAAATATATTGAAATCTGACCATTAAATGACTGTGAAATTAAGAATTTGAACTCTATACATTGATTTGAATGTCAAAAATGATAATCCGTGAACTGTGACGATGATCGGATGACTTTAAACCATCAATTCGCTATCAGATGCATGAAGTGAAAACTGACATTACTAATTTTTGTGATTAAATGAAATATGATCGTAGGATAGTTTGAGAATTGAAAATAAGACCACCATCCAATGGTTAGAACATGAAAAATACATATCTAAATTATCGATAAAAAATCAATGGCATAGATTTGATAATCTAGAACTTGATGGACATCGAATTGATGATCCATGGCTAAAAACATAGATCAGTAGCCTAATTAGCTGAGATTGTGGGATTTTAATGGTTGATTAGTACTTAATTATTAAAATCTAATGATTCCATGATTAACAGATGATCTGAACTGTCAGATCATGGTTAAAATAGACTTCTTCATAATTGTTGATATATGATTTGAAATTGCAAAGAAGATCTAGAATATTGACATGATGCTAGGTTAGTTGATAAATCAAGCTGAAGAAGGAAAACAAGTGAACTAAAGATAACGTAGGAAGAGGTAGATAGTTTTAACATCGATGTGCTTTCTATAAAATGTGAAAATTGTTAAAAACTATTTCATTATGTTTGAAAATAGTTAAAATGTGATTTATGTGAATTATGATTTCATACACTTGAACATACTTGTATTTCATGCCAAATATCAGTTCTCAAATACAATATTAGTTTATTATAAGCTACCAAAATTTACTATATCGAACTATGTTAAAAAAAATGCATCGATTGCATGGTTTATGAAATGATGAGGATTAATATTTCTATTTAAACCCTTCAGACTTAACCCTTGCAAGGGTTACTTTTACTGAGCTATTTAATGCCATGAGATTTAAATTGCAATTGCTTCACGAAAGCATGACTCCACACTATTTTTTAAGTCATAGAGGCACGAAAAGATGCCTAGTTATATTATGTTAAGACAAGTATAACACTCAGTGGATGTTGTGCTAGGAGAGCTTGAGGGCTGATCATCCTCCCTCCGAAGTTTCATATATTTTATACTTGAATGCAATATCCCAAAAAGGTTATGATAAGATCATGGGCAAGATATGGTCTTGCACATTGTATTTCTCATGCCCACATGCAATGGAGTCTACACGGTCCGACATCAGTGAGATAGCTTTAGACTTGATGCAGTCATGTGCACTACACAGTTGGTCCATTATTTTTTAGATTTGAGCCTTGTATGTATATAGCGTAATAGTGCAAAGGTGTGAGACATCCTGGGACTTTAGGTCAATAATGAGTACTCATGAACCAACAACAGATGACCAGATTTTGAATAGTTTTACACTTGGGAGACCTTGAGGAGGTAACTCTAATTTTTATCTACATATGTTTTATACAATATATTGAGGTGTTTAAGAAATTTATGATTCTTTTACTTCTTAGATATTTACTATTTGATGATGATTTTGCTATTCATGTGTAGATATGCATGCATAAGATGATGCATTCAAGAGATATGGTGTGATCATGCATTGTTTGCATAGTGCTTTACTATAACTAATACTACTTTTGAAATAGTATATGTGGATGATTTAAGCTCATGTTATTTTGAGATGATTTGGAGTGGATTTGCCATATGAATTGAAATGTGATTTCAATGTTTTATTATGTTGCTCATATGCATCCTATTCTTCAGAACTACATAACAAATAACTATGAATTTCCTTTTAGCTTTGAGATTATATAAATTTTCATATTCAATGATAAAACCACCTACACAAGTGAAAAATCATTGAGATATTGTATTTGTTTACAATATCTCAAATTCATAAAATAGATCAGGAGTGGGAGTTTGAAGACAGGACAAAGAGTTGAGGAAGAGGTCAGAGAAGGTAATGTCAAACAAGTGTATAGACTTGTCAAGTTTAGCCCATAATTGATGGTAGTAGGTTGATTTATTATGACCTTTTTTTCTGGGACATGTGGACATGTAATATTAAACGTTGGATATGTAGCTATGATTGGAATGATTTTGGTAGAACTAGTTTAGTTTTCTAAGTATTTTTTGTACAAATAAACTTTGATTTTTAAAACATATATAGATATATGTATATACATGTGATCAGGTGGAGACAAAGACTCACTTTTTGTGAATTTGCTATGTTGTGGTTTTGAGGGACATCACATCACATCACATTCGAAAAATGCACAAGATTTGAAATTCAAAGGAGACTTTTCTGAATTTTCAATAGAAATGAAACAATCATTCTACCGAAAATCTATGTTTTACAAAAGCAAATTGACATTCGGGATTTGTAAAAGTATTTTCATAGAAAATATTTTCCAATGTCTGTTTTTGAAAACTTCTTTCAAAACTTAGGCCCCACATTTGATAAAGATTTGTAGAAAAGTCATCTAAAAACACGGGTCGTCACAGATTAGTGACCACAGGATTTGCAGGGGGTTTCTCTAGTACCCTCTAAGAGTAAGAAGTACTAAGGACCTTGTTTCTTTATAATACTTGAAATTATCCTAGATTTCAACTTGAATCCTTGGCACTAAGAAAAAAACAAAAGTATGGGGTATAATTGAGAACTTCAAGGACATTAAAAATAAAATGGATTTTTCCTAAAATGCCTCCCAATTTAATTGAGGTATAAACTAAAGAGTGAGGGTATTTTAGTCAAAGCAACAATTTGGCCACATAAGTCTTTAAAAGTTTAAAGTGAGGGACAAAATGGACTTTTAAGCCCAAATTAAGAGGAAACTGACCAGCTAACTTATGTGGGACTGGGATGTTTTTTATCAATTAAATTAGTACTTAAAAAGGTTAAAAAATGTCCCATTAAACTTCAGCTTATGTCATTTAAAACTTAATCTCATAACTTAATGTAATTATAGTCAAAGAAATCCCAGGGAGAAGAGAAAAGGGTTGGTACAACAAGGAGGGGGGGGGGTGCTGTGTGGATAAAGAAAGAAACAAAAGATCAACTATGTGTGTGTGTGTGTGTAAGAGAGAGAGAGAGAGAGAGAGAGAGAGAGAGAGAGAGAGAGAGGAATTGGCTAGTGCGAGCAAGAAGAAGAAGAACGAAGGTGAATAAAAGGAGATCTAGAGTAGTGCATTAATTTAGAGAAAGCTTTGAAATAAGAAGAATCAAGATCTAAGTAAATATCTTGAATCAGGTAGATTTAGGCTTTTAGAGCTGTTTTAAGAATGGTTCTATTGCACATTGTGTTTTAGACAAAATTACTCGAGGATGTATGTTAAATCATGCCTAGATCTAGGTCAATAGGTTGTATGCATACTATACTATTGTCATGATTTAAAATTCCCTTGTTTGTGATTGATTTTGTTTAGATTTTGGGATAAATTTGGGGCTATAATCATCTACCTAGCATAAGAAGCCTATGGCAAATTTTGCAATCTTTGCAAAGGAATCACACCTTGTTTTCTGTGGGCATGATTCACTCTCTAATTAGCATATCACGCTTAATACGTAGGGAGTTGATCTATCCTTAGGATGAAGAATCACATCCCATTTCTATAGGCATGATGTTTCATTAGAATGGAGATCATGCCCCATCATTTTCAAGGGCATGGATCAGATCCTTGGATGGGAAAATCTTGAATAATTTCATTCATGTTTGCTATCTAGGTTCCTCATATGACTAATCAAATTTTGAAATATGCTTATGTATGACTCATTATGATCTAAGAACGATTGATCTTAGGGTTGTGTTTCAACCATGCAAAATTTGAAATGTTTGATCATTGGATGTATTAATTATGGACTATTTGGATGTCAAATTAGGATTTTATTAAATAAAAAATATTCTACAAGCATAATCACTATCTTGTATGGTATAAAACATACAGATTTCTTGCAAAATTGGTGTTAAAATACTACTATAAAAATGGTTAATTGTTGTCTAAATTAGATCAACTTGAGAAGTTACATGTGGGATGTTAGATTTTTTATTTTTTTTTTATCAATATCAAAGTTTATAAGTGATGTTTTATGACTAGTCACCTGCTGGTCATGTAATTCGTGTTAAAGGAACTCCAAAAATATAAATGAAAGAGTTTTTACATGTTTTCGAGGGACTTTCAGGCAAAAATAAGTAAGAGAAATGGTATTGGGAAATTATTCATTTGTAGTAAAAATTTTAGAAATTACTATGATTGAATGAAAGTATACTAGAGACATGATTGGTAGAGGAATTTGAGTGAAAACTCATGTCTAATTTATTTGAATTTACATATTTTTACTACTAAAAACTCTATAGAAAACTACAGCATAGTGTGTGAATTTTAGAAGCAAATCTTTGGAATGTACTATTTTAGTAATTATCATGTAATTGATACAATGAATGATTGTGTGGAAGAAAATTTGGAAATTTTGATGAATTTTCAGTCATAAACTTTAGGGAATTACATGTATATTCTCTAGTTGGTTTGTGCAAGAAATTCAACTACATATAGTATGGCTAAATTACTTAGCTTATATTAATATGATGTTTAGACTAAAAATTCTTTCAATTGTAAGCTAATGTATGTATATTAAGTTATCGTAAATTAATATAGTACCATAGCATGAATTGAGTTGATGTATGTGTTATTCCAAAGTTGTACCCTTAGAATGAGAGTGTTTACTTGTATGAATTTGGAATGCTTGTGATGAAAAGGCATATGGTAGTATGATTGAATAAAAAATAATTGCATGATTGCCATTCATGAAAAGAAAATCCAGGAACATCTATTTTGACTAGGTCTATGTTAGGGGACCATTGTATGCCCAAGAGTTACTGAAAGAAGGCTATGGTGTGGCACCCCTAGTTTTATTCTATTTTATGTAAATTAAAATGAGAAACGTGGAATTGAAACTCCAAGATTTTGATTTTAGAGGGATAATTAATGAAATACATGGAATTGACTTTTGAAATATTGATATTTGTAATATACAAGAAAAAATGATTCCAAGGACATTAAGTATGCTAAAATCAAACTTCAAACAAAAATTTTGTACTTTTTAATTAAATCATTTAATTTTAAATTAAATAAAGGAAAATTACTAAAATCACTTAAAGTGAGACTCACTAACATAAAAACACAATTCTGACGACTATATACTTCAACCATAAATACTAGTCAAATTGTCATGCATTAAAATGCAATGATGACTGCATCTGTGGCTGGTAATGATGACATGATAATAAATTAATTAAATTTAGATTTTAATAAATAAAGTAGAGAGGAGTCCATTTTGATAATAGCACCCCCTGTCTTTTAATAAATGATAACAAACCAATAATCGTCTATTATCGGATGTAGGGAGAGAGAGAGAGTGGAACAAGAAAGAGAAAGAGAAGGAGAAGGAAGAAAGGAAGAGAACCATAAGAAAAGGAGAAAGAGAAGGACAGGGAGAAGGAGAAGGAAGAGAGGAAGAAGAAGAAGAAGGGAGGAAGAAAGGAAGAGGAAGAAGGAAGGTAGAAGGAAGGAAAAGGGAAAAGGGAAAAAGAGGGAAGACTAAGGAAGAGAGAGAGAGAGAGAGAGAGAGAGAGAGAGAGAGAGAGAGAGAGAGAGAGAGAGAGAGAGAGAGAGAGAGCAACTCGCAAACAGTGCCACTTATGCAAATAAGAAGCTTTGGTGAAGGTGCACACTATGCACAATGGCCCGGATCTATTATCCGAGCCATTCAGCTTCTTAAGAGACATGAGATTGCCAAACGATGCAATATCTCTTTAATCCAGCTGTGTTTCATCAAAGAAAATGCTAAAAAATAGTAAGAGAACCGATGGTAGATTGGTGAAGATGGACAATGAAAAGAAGACTAATCTTTAAGATCTATATTATTCATTGTGTTCCCTATCATAAGAGTAAAACCCCTCAAGAACATTGAATTCTGACACTATTTGGCCAAAGAAAATTGACGGAGAAAAGGACACTTGCATCAAAGATGCACTAGCCAAATGCACTTATAGATGCGCATAGCCAGCTCACCTATGCATGCATACGCCTATGTGCATCATTTGCATGAAGAAACAAGATGCCCGTGCATCCTGGTGATGGTGACACATGCAAGTGCATCTTGGTGGCCATGATGTAAGTGGTTGCATCATGCACAGTGTGTCCCCTTCACAATCTAATCCGTTAACCTACCCATTTACTCACAATCCTACCCAAAAATCCAATTTCTCAGATCTAACCATTGAAAAGCATCTGAAATGTTGATTGTCAAATCCAAAGATCAATACAAACCTAATTTTAGAGCCAAGACATCCGTTGGAATCATCTTGACATCTTGAACCATATTTTTGAGAGAAACTAATGATCTAAACTCATCTTAGACGCTAATCCAATGGTGGAGACATCGTACCACCTAGATTGAACAAATCAGAGGCTATCAAACTTGATCAAACCAACTTAGATGCTTGCATTATACTTTGATTTAAGTGATTAGAGTTAAGATTCCCACCAAACCTTATTTAAATTAATTAAATTTCATTTTTACTTATATTATGCATTATAAATTATAGAAAGCATATAAAATAGGCATGATTAGGATTAATTGAACTTTAGAAAGAGTAATTAAGATATTTAAATTATTAATTAGACTAATCTAATCGTTAGATTATTCTACAGGCCTTAGATTAGAAAATTGGATGTTAGGATGACTTAAAACTATTGATATGATCAATTAAAATTCAATTTGACTGTTAGATCAATAGATCAAACATTAAAATATGAAATAGAATTTCTACAATTTGAAGATCAAAGTGATTGTGAATCATTGGATGATTTGAACTGTTAATCTTTAATAAATAACCATGATTTGAGGATATAGCAAAAATAAAGAGATATACATATGATCAGAGATCAGCAAGGGCAATATCACCATATTTAATGATGATCAGAGACTATATGAGTCATAAATGAGAATTTATGAGTAGCATAATAACATTAAATGTATATATTTTTTGATAGATATGTTGATTGATATGAATTGAGCTTATTGAGCAATCAAAGGATTGGAATAACTCGTATTAGGGTAGGTAGAATTTAAAATGCTAAAAATTGCATGACCTTTAACACATCGTGATGTGATTTGAAATGCATGATTTATGTATAAAATGCAATGATTATGAGTTATTATACATGCATTATTTATGTGACGACCCAGGTTTTTGAAACATGATTTGTAAAGTATTTTGAAAGACAGGGCCCTTGAGAGTGTAAAATTTTTTCGCAAAACAAAGCAGCGGAGATTCTTTTCTTTAGAACTTGTTTTAAAAACCCAAGTCACCACTTCATACATAACATAAGTACAATTTGGGTACAAAATAAAATTCCATTGAAGGGATATACTTTTATTAAACTCCAGGATCCATCCAGTGGTTCACAGTACAGCCAAATCTAGTACAATACTTGTCCAAATTACATAATCCAAAACTCAAGCTCACCATACAATAAAACTCTCAACAAATAAAAATACATGTCTTTAAGGGTATACCTTGAAGATTATTCTCTTTAAGTCTTCTATAGTCTTCAGCTCCTAACTCTCCTTCCCTGTATATGAGATATTACAACAATTACAATATCTTAGCAAGCAATGCTTGGTAGGGGATTCAAGAAACATAACATTGACAATGTAATTCCAATACTTCATAATCCCATTATCCTTAAACATACTCTTTACTTTGTAAGTTATGTATATCTATATACATACATACCCTTCATGGGTAAACTAGTTAAATATGTGAAAGTAGTCAAATATCATTCCCAACTAAGCTGATCAATTCTCTTCATTTTGAGAATTTAGTATTACAACTAATCTTATACTGGGAATTTCCCTTCTTGGAAAATATTGGTAATATACAATTACCTAGCATTTCATTATGCTATAACATAAGGCATTTCACTATGCCTATTCTCATATGCATCATAATGCAAAATAATCAGAAAGGTTGCTATGCTGCAGTCTGATTGGTACTAGCGCACTCGGATAACTGCCCTGTTCACCACTAATACCACGGTGGAAAATATTATGTCACTACCCGTATGGGGGGGCAAGACTTTCACAGTGGTGGCCTTCCCATAATTGCCACCACCCGACTTTTAACCTCTCTTTGGCAAGGTATCATCATATCATCAAATTTCAAGGAGCGGGTGGCTAAACCCTCATAACTCCTCTAGCAATAGCATTCCCCTAGGCTTATGCCTATTAAAAGAAACTCACAAGCCTCCAAGCTTGTATGTAAAATAGATTTTATATATATCATACCATATGTCTATTTACTTAGGGCTGAAATATTTCCTAGTTCCCTATTCACTTATAGTTTAGTCTTTAACCATCTTATATGTGTTTGGTTGGATCATAAGGTTTTCAAGAGATTTAATACAAGTATTATCATTACTCTTGTCAACATAAGATTATGAGTACAATCATGTATGCATTCATCAAATCCTCCTACCTTTAAGGAGTGATCTCTTTTCCCCAAATCTTCCATGATCCTGACTGATGTATATGATCTATACATCCATACGTATTGTCAATATATAAATTATGAATAATCCTATTAATCACTAGATCTGATGTTTAGAATGATCTTTAGATCATTCATATCTAAGTATTTTTCTATCTCTAAGTCTTTGTATGTCCATTTCCTTAATCTTGATCTTTCATAGATCCATTGATTGACAATCTACACATGTTGATAAAGATTAAGGTCCTAGATCTTCTATCATCTAGTTCTTCTTTGATCTAAATTCAGCTATTGGATCATCCCTATGGAGGATGATCTTGGTTTTCTTCCTTGAATCATCTTTGATCAAGGGTTTGGATTATCTAATCTAATGAACGATAACAAGTATACTAATAAACATGCATACTAAGTACAATATAGTGTTCTTATTCTTATTGTTCTTGATCATCCAAGATCTAATGGATCTTGTTTGATCATCCTTATCTTACTTACTGTTTTTATTAGGGTTAGGTAATTTATTAAAATTTTATGCTCTTATTATTATTATTCAACCAGTTAATGTGCTGGTTGAAGGTAGCTTATTCAAGCCTAAATCTAGACTGCTCCTCTTATTTCCAATTGTCTAAGGCTTACTAGCTGAATGGGTGAACACAAAGTGGTTACTTCAATCCTCATGTAAGGAGGCATTTAGACCTCACAAATGTCAACGGAAGGTAGGGGAAGAGCAAGGCTCTATTAGATAACCCCCTTAACCACTATGTTCATCATTCACTAGAATGACCATAGCTCAACCTTTCATAAGGTTCCTATAAGCATGTTTACCCTAAGTACTCTTTCTAATGGATTTTAATTAAGTCCATGAATATTTATAATGTCATTCATGGGGTTTATTATTCTTTTCCTAATTTGGGCCAAGGATTTGATAATCCTTAAATTGTCCTACTAACTATAGCCCTTACTAATTAAGTCCAAAGTACTCCATTCTTATTTGTGTAATGAAACTCTACTTTCTCATTAGAATACATTTTTGATGTTTTATGCTCTTTATCTCATAACAAGTAGAGCTACTAATAACATTTAACCATAAATGAATTATAACTTCAAAGCATAAAACTACATAATTTAACATTTAATGATAATAAGGCAAGGTACTTAAAATAATTAAATCTAACACCTTATGATAATAATGAAATCGCATATCATGCTAAAGTCTAAATGTTATACTAGCATGCTTTATAACATAATAATATTTAAAATGCTATTATATAAAATAAAACTAATTACATTAACATTTTTAGAAACCTTTACTTATGATCCAACCATTAGATCTTAGATCTTTTCCTTTGATTAAGGATTTTAGTTATATTTAGGGAATTTTCTTTATTAAGGTCAAAAGATCATATTGACCTATTTTTGTCATAATCCATCCATGATTTCCTTGGATTTCATCATATCAACATTTATTCTTTCCATCTCAAGGATCTGATCACACTTGGTCTCATTGATCAAGTGGGTCCCTTTGTATTTTTAGGGTTTTTCTACCATAATGGGTAGATCCCTTAATATATCTCATATATATCCAATTAAACCATAGATCTCACTTTATTTTAATATTATATCATTATTAAAACATATTTTTAAGATCTGATCATCTCAGATCTTGAAGATCTAGGTAATTGGAAACTTATTTCTTTAATACAAAATTTTTTTACTGAATTGTATGTTCATTTTATCATTTCATCAGAAAATAGAGGTTTCAAGCTTTCCATAGCTTCTTTCCAATCTCAATTTGGAGTTCAGATGACTCCAGAATTGGATCTGGAAGTTCACAGTCTTTCCTAGGGCTTAGATTTGATCTGGGCCCAAGGAACGGACGGCCCAGATTTTTTGGGTGGAAAACCAAAGCGGGCGGACGAGTTCGGTTCGTCGGGCGTGTCCGCTGGGATGAATGGAGGAAGCGCCCTTAAGGTGCGTCCACAGACGTGGACGGGATAGGCAGAATGCTCATCGTCTGTGCGCCTGTAAGCTTGGTTGTCGCCTAGCGCGTCCGCTTGTGGATTTGACGGACGCACCATCGTATCGCTTGAAACAATGCCCCACGCGTAGTGCACGCGCAATTAGATCCGGAGATCGGATAGTCCATTCTGGACCTTCCAATCAATCCTCTCTCAATTGAAGGCCCAAAACATCTCTAATCTTTGTGAAAATTCTACCTTAAGGGTTTTGGACCCTTCTGGATCGATTGGTGCTTCAGAATTTTCATATGAGCACTCTATCATCCAGAATTAAGGATTCTGGTGTTTACTTTATTTTTACCTTTTTATTACCAAAATAAATTACAGTAAACTAAAAATTATATAAAATAGTATTAAACGTCTATGGAAAGTATTTTCACCTATCTAATTGGAGAAAAAACCTCGGTTATATGCCCAATTTAAAAAAATACCTTGTTGATGAAGATATGGCCTAAGATCCACCTTTCTTGCAAATTTCCGTTGTTTGGACCGTTGGATCTTGAAATTTCTTTGGGGGTTTTGTAGAATAGATATATTGGAAAGTTTTGGACAGTGAAATTGATCAAATTAGATCTGGAACAGAGTGCCTAATTGATTTTAGGTCTCTTGTTCCAATCTAAAAAGAAAAACAAATTGAAAAGAGAGATATCTCTTGTAAATTTTGGGTTTTTGGGGAGGGATGTAGGTCTAATTTTTCAGGGAGAGTGAAGAAAATTTTGTGGTGATTTTATGAGGATTTTTGGGGTTTGGGTCCCTTGTGGGCCCCACATGGTGTAAAAAGACCGTTTTGCCATTTATGCATAAAATTTTGGGTTTTATTCCCATGATCTCAGATTTGAGTGTACTTAGTCGCGTTGGATTCGTATTTCTTAGTACATTCTAAATTTTGATGTCTCATATTTTGATTTTTGGGGGATTTTGATTTTTGGGTAAAAATACTATTTTACCCCTTTTGTCCAAGAAATGAAGAAACTTAAGGATTTCTCATCCGAATTCAGAATTTGTTGTGCTTACAGTCATTTTGAAGGGTTTGATAAGTTTAATTTCAATTTTACATGTCTTTATGATTTGATTATACTTTTATAAAAATTATATTCTAAATAACCCTAATATTTTAGCCCGAAATATTTGAAACTCAAACATTATTGATTTTCTCAATCAATTACAAAAATTGGGGTTATTACAATTTATGAAATGAAAATGTTATAATATGTTATATGAGAAATAGTTATATCATGATTCTATTTCATATATTGAAAATGCATGTGATTTGCTTAAAAAGCATGATTTAAGAATGCACTACATGTTTTGTCTCTTGTGACTTGATTTAAAAGATGGATGGGCTTGATTTTCTTATGTGGTACCAATTATGCATACAATATAGTATTTTTATGGATTTGATATGAGATAGGCACATCACCTAATATTATTATGATGTTACATACGAGCATAGAGGCCTAGTGGATTTTGTGTGCAATAGGCATAGGGCTGGTGATGCTATGCTAAGAAAATTATGATGTGGATGCCATGCCCATAGCAAGGCAAAATGTTGGGTGGTACCAATTATGGCAAGGCCATATTGTAACAGTCTATTTTCCTATATAGACATGACGGTGTATATTTCCACCTTGGTGTTAGTAGAGCATGGTAATGAATCCCAACATATGGGATGTGCCCTATAGCATAGTAGTCCTTTGTATATTTTGCCTTGTGATGTGGAATGATGATATGCTTAGTATAAGCTCATGATCATTGTATGGACCCGATGGTGGTAGGATGTATGTGGACCAACGGTGACTGGATATGTAGACATAGCAATTGGATGTATGTAGACCCATATAGTTGGGGAAAAACCACCAATGATTATATATTACTATTTTATGAGTTTAATGTTATTCAACTTATGTTGTTGTTCAGAAGTATTATTTGAGATTTTGATACTAATTTGATATTTGCATTTATTCAAAAATCTTACTCGACCTTTGGATTGCGATTTGAATATGATATTGCACCATTGGATTGATTCATGATATTTACATGAAATGCTTTGAAGTTTAATATTCTAAAGTTCGAGATTATCTTAAATTCAATCACGCAAAAAATTAATGCATAAGGTTCTGATGCATTGAAATGTATTAAATTGTAAAAAGATATTTTTATGTGAGTTTTTACATGCATTTTATTCCCCTACCTAGCATAGCTTGTTGAGATATCGTAAGTGTTTGAATATTTACAATATCTCATATTAAGATAGATAGGAGTGAAGAAGAGTCGGGTGAGTAGCTTAAGACATATTTACATTGAGACTATGTTATATTATTTCAATAATCACCTTTGTATTGTAAATGTACATTTATTGTAATTGGCTTTGATTTGTAATAATACAGGGACTACAATTGTTGATTGGGTGGATCCTAAAGAAGTAAAGTTATTTTAAAAATAGTTTACTTAAAAGAAAATATAATAATTTTAGTTTTTAAAGTTTAAAATCAAACTAAATTATAAATTGATGATGAGTTGAATGTTGACACTCAAGGTTTTGAAATGGATTTTAAAGAAAACATTTTTTGCTTTTGTTTTCTAAAAATATTTTCCAACTTGGGGCCCCACAATTTAAAAAAATTGTGAAAAAGTGTTAGAAAAACACAAGTCACCACAGTTGGTATTAGAGCAAGTTCAACCACTCATGGCCAGTCCCAAAATTCCAAGATTGAGGAAAAAATCCAAGGTGAAGGTTAGAGATAACATGGTTAAATGATTAACTCAAATAGAAATTTTTGAAATTTGAATGACTGCCCACCTAGAAGGGTTGGCAAGGGAGTTAAAATATGCAAAGATCGAATATGATGGAATGAAATATATACATATATATATGTATTAGATTCTTATTATTCATGGAAAATGACTTAGTAAGAAGTCATGACCAATCAAGGAAAAAGAAATTATTGTCCTTGTATGAATAAAAGAAAAGTAATTTTATTAGAATATTAGGGTTCTTAAGGTAAGAAACCAGAGTATGGTGTATATGAGTTAGTATCTCTAACTGAGAGTTTTTATTGTTGATCAAGGACTTATTAATAGGGACATCCTACTGTGAGAACAAGCTCTAATGTTAGAACACTATGTGTAAAGCTTTGAAGAGTATAATCACTATTTTATTATAAGCAGGTAGATAAAAATGAGAAAAGATCAAAAGTTGGTATAGGTAAATGAGTATTTAAAAAATGTAGAGGATTATAAAAATTGGTTTAGTCAAATGGTAGATACTTCCTACTAATAATCTTTTAGCATGATGAAAAATCGACAGGGATAATTGATATAAAGAGAATCTTAATGCTATTATAGGTGAAATGTTTTATTTATAGTAATAATTTGATCTTGGATCATGAATTTGGATAAGATTATGAATAAGTCAATGAGATATAGGATTATATGGAAAGAGTATATGCAAATAAGTATTCGATATAGAGAACTACAATATGAGCATTGTATATTATGAATGAGATTGAATAATTCCTTAAAAGGTATTATAAGGATCCTATGGGAGTGTAGAAGACTTTAATAGTGTTTATGATGGGAGGATCTATCCTATGATATATCATTAAACTTAGTTGATGGATTTGGATGTGGAGACTATTTCATATAGTGATATAAAGTAGAAATATGAAAGAATTAATTGGTAACTCAAATACATTGTTGTAACAAAATCATAAAATCGTCATGTGGAAGTATATCTCTTGTTCATGATAGAATTGTCAATTTCTTTGGAGTCAAGTTCTACATAATCAATTATGCTTTATAGTCATATAGTGTATAAAGAATCTTGAACTAGGATAAAGAGATACTCTTGATATGTGATCAATGGGAGAAGATCTATACCTCCTAAACATTCCTATTATAACATTAGAAATATACTTTAATTATGGATGATTTAGTTAGTGAAAGGCCAATAAGAATTCTAACAGGAATATAGATATGTTAATATATAAACATTTGTGAAAGGACTTGGTGAAAAGTTGTATATAAAGATCCTGAGTTATGTTGTATGAAGGTGCATAATTTATAAAGTATAATTGACAATGGTGTATAAGTGATGATATAGTATCAATTGTATTGAATGAGGGAATTGATTTAAAATAAAGATTATCTTATGAGAGTGACATATAATAAAAGTCATTATAAGTGGTGAGCATAAAGTATTGAATAAGACATATGATCTTAATGATTAGGAGAAGTTAAGTTAAAAAATTTATGAAGCAAGTTAATTTAATGATGAGAATAAGAATGTACAAAGATGACAATAAAGATTCATATAACTTAATTAGACCATTAGTTTCAAGTTAAAAGCAGTATGTGTTCGTATGAATTCTTGGGTGGTAGTTTAGAAATAGTGATGGAATATTAATGAAAGAAGATAGTTGGATCAAGGTTAAGAGATCTTGTACCTCAATTGAGGAAGATTGAATTAATAAATATAATATTTTAAATAATTATCAAAACCAATAAGAGAGAAAGGTATTCATAGTGAAAGTAATAGATGGGAATTAGTTCTACCCTAAGAAGTTGATGTCTATGACACGTATAGAATTGAAGAATCTTGAGAAATAATAAAATGGATTGATGAATCCAGAATCTATTAGATGTAACAATTTGCTAAGATACACCAACAATTATGGTTAGAAGAAGTCTATACGAACATGGTTACAAGTGATATTTGTTAAATTGAGAAATATTTTAGTTGAAGTCATGGATCTTATGAATCAAAGACTTAAACCATCAGCCTATTGACTTATAATTATAATTGTGAATAACATCCTAAGATATGTACAAAAAGTCAAGGGAAGACATTAGAAAATACTTGTGTGTAAGCTTTGATTAAAATAATTTAATACTATGGAGTACATTAATTTAAGGAATATAATTTTGTTAAAATTAGTAGAAAAAAAAAGAAAAAAAGAGTAAAAATAGTAATGATATGCAAGCTTTGATTGAAAGTCTAGGTATTGCTTAAAAGATAGAAAATATTTTTCCTATAAAGAAAAGTTCTTTTATGCAATAAATCCCTAATTGAAACAAGAATTTCTTATAGGAACACACCAATCATATTATGTGGACTCATTTAAGTGGAATAGAAAGGTTCAAAGACTTAACATGCTAATGATGAAATAGCATAAATTAGGTGAGGAAGCATATGTGGCAATGTTTGACATTTTATCTATTTTGAATTAAGAAGAAACATCAACTAATAGGATGAGAGAAAGTTAACCTTTTGTGATTTCAATTAATCCTACTCAAAGTAGTAAATTAACACTTGGGCATTTGCCTTTAAATTTTAAAGGTATTATTGATATAAGATGCAAGGCAATGTGGAATTATTAACAATTTATGAAAGAACTGTTTGACTTTAATTTTAAAATTTTAATGACAAACGGAGAAATTGAGGTAGACAAGAAAATAGAAAATGATTTTATGTTATGAATAATAAAAGGTGGAAAATAAGGATAATGATTATTAACCAATCATGGACGGTAAAGGCAATTGTTTTACAAAAAATGGTTGAGGAAGCATGAAGTAATACTAATAATTAAGAAATGACAGTTGGGCAAATGGATATAAAAACCTAGAGACATTACCTATATGGGAAGTAATAGCAGAACAATGGTGAATTTTTAACAAGTAAAGGCACGGTATTAGAGTGCACAGTGAAAGCAACTTTTAGTGCTTGAAGCAAATAAAAAAGTTGCACTAATAAATGGTATGAGTGTTTAAAGTTTGAAGTAGGGAATCATTTGAATGTTAAAGAGTTATGAGAACTTAAAATTACAATGAGATGAGGATGCATTCAGAATTATCTGAAAGATGACATGGAAAAGAAGCTTGAGAATGAAGGCCATTCCATTGGCCAAAGTATTATGACAACATTGATATGATGAAGTAGCCACTTGAGAGGTCAAAGTTGAGATGAGGAGGACTCACCCTGAGTTGTTTTCTATGTGGATGTACTGAGACATTTCAAGGACGAAAATTTTAGTTAGGGGGAAGGATCTAAGGCACTAATTTTTATTCTTTTTTATATAAATTGATTGAATTGAAATGGGAAAAGCAAAATTAAAATTCTACAATTTTGATTTTGGGAGGATAACTAATAAAAGACATAGAGTCAACTTTTGAAACATCAATATTTGTAATCTACAGGGAAAACAACGACACTAAGTATACTAAAACTAGAGTTCAAACCAAAATTTTGTAATTTTTAAAATAAAGCATTTAATTTTAAATTAAATAAAGCTCAAAAGAGTAAATTCACTTTAAATGGGATCCATTGACAAAAACACAGTTGTGATGACTATAAATGCAAGTCAAAGTCATCACTCATTAAAATACAATGATTACTACATTCAGGGTTAGTAATGATGACTTGATGATAAATTAATAAAATTTAGATTTTACTAAATAAACTAGAAAGGGGTCCATTTTTTGTAATGGCATCCCCTCTCTTTTAATAAATGGTAATAGATCAATAATGGTTTGTTACTCGATGTAGGGAGAGAGGGAGAGGAAGAGAAAAGAGAAGGAGAAGGAGAATGAAGAAAGGAAAGAAAGAGCCATCAATAATGGTTTGTTACTCGATGTGGGGAGAGAGGGAGAGGAAGACAAAAGAGAAGGAGAAGGAAGAAAGGAAGAAAGGAAGAGGAAGAGGAAGAGGAAGAGAAAGAAGGAAGAGAGAAAGAAGGAGAAGAGGAGAAGGAAAGAGGGAAAAAGGGAAAGAGAGAGAGAGAGAGAGAGAGAGAGAGAGAGAGAGAGAGAGAGAGAGAGAGAGAGAGAGAGAGAGAGAGAGAGAGAGAGAGAGAGAGAGAGACTTTGCTGGTGATGCCATTAACATTGGGGAAAAGCTTCAGTGAAGTAGCATGCAGTGCAGCCCAGATCAATGATCTGAGCCATTCATCTTCTTTAGAGAGTGAGATGACCAAAACCCTGCAATATATCCTCAAGCAAATCGTGTTTCACTAGAGAAAATGGTAGAAAACAATAAGATAACTGACGATGGATGGGTGAAGGTGGACTAAAAAGAAAACTGATCTTGAAGATCCATATTGTTCATTGTGTTCCTCGTCATGAGAGGAGTAAAACCCCTCAAGAACAATCAAATTTTAACAATGATTAGTTGGAGAAAAGATACCGGCAGCTACCATCGCAGCCGTACAATCCGCAATGCATTGAAGATGCACTAGCCAAACACTCTCGTAGATGCACATAGCCAATGTGTCAATGCATGTGCACATGCACGTGCATCATTCACACTGAGAAATGAGATGCTGTGCATCCTGATGATGGTGGCGCATACCTGGTGACCATGATGCAAGCATGTGCGTCCAGATGGTGCGTCACACGCAGTGCATCCCTATGACAATCTAATACATTAAATAGCTTGTTTATTGACATGTTTACTTGTGAATCCTACCTAAACCCAGAAATCTAATTTCTCAAATCTGGACTGTTAAAAACACCTAAAACCTTGATAATCATATCCAATGATCAATGCAAACCTGATTTTAGATCCGAGACATCCATTGAAATTGTCTTGACATCATGAACCATATTTTAGATAGAAATTGAGGATTTAAGCACATCTTGGACACTGATCTAATTGCGAAGACTCAATACAACCAAGATCAACTAGATTAGAGGCAATCAACCTAGTCATTCCACCTCCAATGCTGCATTATACTTGGATTTAAGTGATTAGAGGTAAGATACACCAAACCTTAGTTAAATTGATTAAATTTTATTTTTACTTATATTATGCATAGTAAATTGTAGAAAACTTAAAAGAAAAAAAGAAAAAAAAGGCATGATTAGGATTGATTGAACTTTAAGAAGAACAAAGCAATTTAAATTATTAATTTGACTAATCTAATGATTTTATTCTTCTAATGACTTAGATTATAAAATTGGACATTAGGATGACTTGGAAATATTGATTTGACCAATCAAAATTCAATCTGATAGTCAGATCAATAGATCAAATATTAAAATATTAAAATATGAAATAAAATACCTACTAGTGTAAGATCAATAGATATTGAGAATAATTGGACGATCGGAACAGACAGTTGATATTTAATCAACAATCATTATTTGAGGATATAGCAAAAATAAATAGATATACCTATAATCAAAGATCAGTAAGGGCAAGATCATCATATTTAATGTTGATCAAAGATTAGATGAGTAATAAATGAGACTTTGTGAGTAGGAGAATAACATGAAATGTAAATATATTTTGATAGATACGCTAACTGATACGAATTGAGCTTATTGAGAGTTTAGAAGATTAGAATAGCTAGTATTCAAGGTGGGTGGAATTCAAGATGCAAATTTCCTAAAATTACCTTTGACATATCATGATGTGATTTGATATTGGCATGAGATTTGAATTGCATGAATTATGTATAAAATGTAATGAGTATGAGTTATTATATATGCAGTATTTATTATATGATTTATGAAATAAAAATGTTAAAATATGATATATGAGATATTGTTATATCATGATTCTATTCCATGTATTATAAATGCATGTGATTTTTCTTAAAAAGCATGATTTGAGAATGCACTGCATGTTTTCTCTCTATGTAATTTGATTTGAAAGCTATGGACTTGATTTTGATACAAGGTACCAATTATAAATATGATATAGTATTTTCATGGATTTGAGTGAGGCAGGTGCATCACCTGATAATATTATTATGTTACATATGGACATGGAGGCCTGATGGATATTGTTTTCAACAAGCATAGACCTAGGGATGCTATGCTGGGAGAGTTATAAGGGTTTGCCCACCCACTCTCTGAAACTTATGATACGGACACCATGCTCATAACAAGTAAAATGTCGGGTGGTTGTAATTGTGGGAATGTCGCACTATGACAATGTCTTCCCATATAGACATGATGATGTATTTTCCTACCTTGGTGTTAGCGAAGTATGGCAATGGATCCTAATGCACGGGATGTGTGATGTAGCATAATAGTTCTTTGTATATTTTACACTATGAGCAAACGGTGATGATGTATGACATCATGATATGCCTTGTAATATGGCATGATGATATGTTCAGTATGATCTCATGACCATTATGTGGACCCAGAGGTGGCTAGATGCATGTGGACCAGTTGTGACTAGATATGTAGACCTTACAATGATTATATGTATTCGAACGCCTATAGTTGGGGAAAGACCATGGATGATTATATATTACTATTTTACGAGTTTGATGTTCTTTAACTTGTGTTGTCATTCAAAAGCTTTATACGAGATTCTGATTGTGATTTGTAGATGGCTTTGTAGCAAGATCTATGTATGATATTTACATCTATTCAGAAAATTATAGGAGATTCTTATTGTGATTTGAAAATGATATTGCACTATTAGATTTAATTTATATAAAATTCTTTGAAATTTGATATTCTAAAGTTTGAGATTATCTTAAATTTAATCATGCAAATTATTAATAAATAATATTTTGATGCATTGAAATGATTATTAAATTGTGAAAAGAAATTTTTACTTGAGTTTTTACAATTTCTAAGATTCTAACAAATAGGAGTGGAGAAGAGTCAAGCAAATAGCTAATTTGAGACATTTTTATATTGAGGGTATGTTGTATTATTCCAATAATCACTTCTGGATTGTAGACGTACATTTGTTGTAATTAGACTATCATTTGTAATAATACAGGGACTGCAGCTATTGATTGGATGGGTCTTGAAGAAGTAAACTTATTTTGAAAATGTTTACTTGAAAGAAAAAAATTAATTCCAATTTTTAAAGTTTAAAATCGAACCAAATTATGAACCGATGATGAGTTGAATGTTGACACTAGGGGTTTTTTAATGGATTTCAAAGAAAACATTTTTTGTTGTTTATTTTTTAAATAGGTTTCCAAACTTGAGGCCCCATATTTCAAAAAGCATTGTGAAAAAGTGTTAGAAAAACTCAGGTAACCACATATGGAATGCCTCTAAATTTTTAGGGTACCATTTGTAATATCTCATATTTTTGTATTATTTTTATGATCAATAAAATTCAAAGTTTTATCCAGAGTTGAAAAACAAAAATTTTGAAAATTGAATAATCCTACATGCTTACCTCTATAGATGGATAAAGCTTGAAGATAGCTATCCAAAGATTGTAAGCAAACTAAAATTCAATAGTTAAGATCAAATTTATGAGTAAAATAAAGTTTTATATTGATAACGACACCCCTCACTATTTATATAATAAAAATGTGCCAAGTGGGACCCAGTTGAATACCAAAATTCGTTAGCACAATCATTAAAACATATAGATACATTGAACCTTATAAATAGATGCTTTTGATAGGATTGAATTTCTATGAAATTAGAATAAATATGGAATTATAAAGTATATAAAAAGAAAAATAAATGGACTTTGGAGAATGATTGAAAAATTAGAAAGCATATACAAGATAAGATTAAAACAGAATATGGAGAATTTTACTTTGGGAAAGGAGGAATTGTAGAAAATCTGAATTAATGCAACTGGAAAGGAATCCCACTTAAAGTCGAAACCCAACCTAGGTGTCTCAATAACTTGGACGTCTTGGGTTGGGAAGGAGAGAGAAGGAAGAAAAAGAAAGAAAAGAAGAAGATGGAAAGAGAGAAGGATAGAGAGGAAGAGCAAAGGGAGGAGATGCCCCCCCAGCCCCCCATTTGTCTGCCAAAAGGATGATCTGAGACATTGAAGTCATGCACGATGGACTAAGGGAGAAGTAGCATGAAAGAAGCATCAAATACATCAATCAAGTAGGTGGATCTAAATCACTAAGATTTTTGAAATTTTGAGAAATTAAACACAGGTTCTGGTATATATGATGTTCGAGATAGAAAACATCTTTGATTTTGGCATTGTTTGATCATCGTAAAGTATTCATGTTTTACTGCTATAGTTTAGTTTTAACACAGCCTTAGTGCATGGTGTTGGATGGTTGATTGCAACATGTAAACTTGCACTCATGGACTTGTGTACCTATACATAGCATGCACACATTTTGATCAAATATGGTTAATAGGCACATGATGCACTAACTCTTTTGCAATTATTGGTTTAAACACAGTCTACCTAAACAATCTCAAACCTTGTTAGATTTATACCATCCATGTGAAGGGTCATGCATATGATATTGGAGGGTACGACCATAACACGTTGAATGATACTATTTAGTGCATGCTTTATATATGGAATTTACATGCGTATGATTCAATTGTCTTTCTTAAAATTTTTAATATATGTATGATTCATCTACCTACACCGTATGCATTATCATGGAACACATAGACATCCATAACTTTTGATAGATAACTTTATTTATCGTATGTGACGTGCATGCAAAAGTTTACTCATGACTTAGAATATTGTTCTTTGAATTGCTGATGAGGTTGGAAAATCTTATGTTGAGAAAACATGTGCATGCTTTGGATCAATGCCTATTAAGTTGGTGGTTCTTCTATAACCATGTGTATATACATGGGGAAGTCTAGAAATTAGCTTTGATTATATATGCATGATAGGAACACAACAACTTAATTGATTAAGCATAATCATGAGAATAAGACATCCAAGCTTTAATGCATTAATTAGTGTCACAATCCAATTGATTAGATGGACTGGATCCTTATAAGAAAACAGCATGGACTTAACCATGCATACAAGCTAGTGACATGTATAGCAATGCCTAGATGGATTAAGGTGTATCTTAGAAAATCTCATGTGGAATGAAACACATACTCGATCTGGTTAGCAATGTGGAATGTTAGATGGACTAAATTAACATATTAAAACTATGTGGATGGATTCATGCGTTTGATATATGAAAACTGACATCTTGTTGGAGGAGTGTTTTAAAATTTTACATGGCATGATATAAATTTTGGAATGAATGACTAAGATTGACATATCTATGGATCAAGTTGGGTTTCCAGTGATTGGTCATGAAAGGGAGAGTGATTTTCCTAGTTGAGAGACCCTGCATGATTTTCTAATGATTTTAGGTTAAATTTATTCTAGCACTATGCATGATGGGTTTTAAAGTAATATTTTGGATTTTTAAATTTTAGATTGCGGAATTGTGGTTTTTAAGTTAAACGTAGTTTTGGAAAGAAATGGATCTCTTACGTTTTTCAAAAATTATTGTAATTTTGATAAAATGCAAGGTAAGGCTTTGTACTGGAGGTCTTTTCTGGTTCGCCTCTTCCCCAAACCCCAAGTACATGTGAGCTTAATTCATCGAGCTGCCCTTTTTAGCATGTGTTGTTATGATGGCCAAAATTTGCATATTTGAAAACTAGTATTTTTAGGAAGTCAAAGGTAGCTAGAAAATATAGCTTTGGGATCTCCAAAAAGATCTATTTTTCCAAATGTGTTTTGCAATGTTTTTATATGCCAAAAGAAGTGGCAGGGTTTAAAAAGAAATTATTTGTAAATTATACTAGTTATAGTTTTGAAATGAAGTTTTGGGTATGATGATACCCTATATGTATATTTTGGTAGGTTAAAGTACCTAGTGGGCCCATGCTAAGGGGTTATACAGGTTGGCCTCCTGACCTTTCGCCAGCAAAGGGTAGAATGGTATCCAATGCCTAATAGTCAAAAATTTCTAAACTAGTGGGAGAGACCACTATTGGTGATTTAGGGCACCTTTCGAGATAGGCCATAGGCCCCATGATGATATGGTTGAGGTTCTATAGGATACTTGCAAGTACATGATTCAGTGACCGAGTTGTGAAAATAGTTTTCCCACAAGTTTTTCTATTTTCAACTCTTGGGAAGTTGGTTGTTGATTCTATGTGAAAGGAATCTGAAATGATCGATATATGAGTACTCATGACCAATTGGAAGATGCATTACGAAAGTGCCTTAGAGCCCAAAGTATTGTTGGCTGAAGTGTTAATACCATTGCTTTATCAATACAGTTATTTTAATGATTTGATAATCATTGCTTACATGAATTATGAAATGGTATTATATATACATGAAAATTTATGATATATGAATACCTTAGAACTCTATAATTACACAATATGGACAGCTAAGGTGGTTTAGTTGTGAGTTTTTTTTTTTTTTTTTTGTAATAAAAATATGTTTTAGAGAATGTGTTGAATGTAACATGTGGTCTAGGTTTATTTACTAGGTATAGTGTATAGTCAAACAAAAATTAAAACATGAGACAATGTGAAAAGCTGCCTAATGTATAGATGCTTTTATTTCATTATGGACTATTCATGTAATAAGGCCATTGGTGTCAAACTTTCATTATGATGATGATTACAATAGCGAATGGTTGTGACTAACTTATTCTAGGGTATTATGTTATTTGAGATAGTAATAGTTCTAAAATGACTCAAACATGAGCTTATGTTTCAAAAAGGCAGTAATCAAATGAGAAAGGCATTCAGGATTTTAGAAAACAATGTTTTTTTAGTTTTCAAAAATAAGGATGCCCTTCTGTAAAAAAATTGAGAAAATCATTATTTAAACCTGGGTCGCTACACCATTGAATTCCCAAAATTATTAACAAAGACAACTAAATGCCTCTAAATTATTTAGGGGACCACTAAGTGTCCTAAAGCTATTAAAAGGAGTGGTGAATGCCTTTGAATTATTTAAAGGACTACTGAATGTCCCATTGTGGTCAAAATCTTGCATGTAGATTTCATATGTGTGACATATGCATTAATTAGAAATGCAAATTTGGTTTAACTTATTTAGTCCTATCATTGTGAACGATGCCCTTGTGAATGTTCAATTTTAATGGAATATTTTTGAATGTATATTAGATGTGCAAGAATATAAGAATGAAAAAATATTATAATTATGTTTTTTTTTTAAAAAACTAGTAACTCACACATTCCATAGGTCTTGAATATACATTGTTTCCATATGTATCCTGAGGACACTGCCTTCCACATACAACCTTTCCAAACATGTCCCTAGGACACCCCCCTTCCATGTGCAAGCATCGCATATCTCCTAAATGAATGCAATGCACTAGCTCAAATTAGTGACTTACTTATAGGGGACCAACTAAACCATTAGGCTATATTGGCTTATGCGCAAATATTATAATTATGGTTACCATTTGTTTTATATTCTATACAAATAATCAAATATATTTGAAACCAAAATCCCATTTTTCTACACTTCTAAAATCCTAAGTTTATCCGAATTTAGGGTGGACCTATTGAGCTATCAAGCTCACCCTATTGATTAGCATTTTTCAAATACTTAAGTATTGCCGGCTCCACACATCATGGAAGTGAGAGAACCCTAAGTTTGTTATTATCTACTAAGGGTTTGACATCCTTTGCAATTTGATTGTTGGGATAAGCATTTGAACATTGTGTCAATTGTTATAACTTATTTGAAACTTTACTTCTGACTCTATTCAACATCATCAAGACCTTATCCCAATTACGGGTCAGTCACATGAATCTCGTTCCTCCATTCCCCTTTATTAAGTGTCATGGCTTCATTTAGCCAAAGTTTTTAAATCTTTTTTCACCACTTCTATCCATATTATTTTGGGCCTTGACCTTGCCCTTTTACAACCTTTAACTTGGATCACATCACTCCTTTTAACTAGTGCCATTTTTTGTCTCCATTAGACATGCCCTAACTATCTAAACCTAATATCCCTCATCATGTTACCTATTGGTGCTACTCCTAAGTATCCTCTAATGTTTTCATTTCTAATTCTATCCTTTCTTGTCTTTACACTCATCCATATCAACATCCACATTTCAGCTTTGTTCATCCTACATACAAGTTGTTCACTAACTGCCAACATTCTAATCCATAGAGCGTGGCCAGTCATACAACCATCCTATAGAATTTTCCTTACAATTTGAATTACATCCTTTGATCACACAAAACTCTAGAGGAGCAACCCCATTATTTTCAACCCCCTTTGATTCTTTGAGTAACCTCCCTATCAATCTCTTTGCTCTCATGAATTAATGAACCTAAGTATTAGAAGTGTTCTTTTAATGGGACTTCATGGTTATCAATTTTTACTGGTGCTCCACTCCCACTCCTCTCCTTCAAAAATTTCATTCCATATACTCTATCTTAGTTCAACTAGTTTTAAATCCTTTAAATTCTAATGCATCTCTCCATAACTCTAGCTTTGTGTTTACACTGTCACTTGTCTTATCAATTAAAACTATATCATCTGCAAATAACATGTGCCATGGAATCTCCTCATGTAGATGTTCTTTTAACTCATCTATAACCAACATGGAAGCAATCCTATAGTGATAGGAAAATCACTAGTCTCTCTACTAGTGATCATAAGATTTGTTACCCCTCCCTGATACACATCCTTAATTACATCTATATACCCTTGTGAAACCCCTTTCTTGCCCCATATAAACTATCTAAGGACCTTATCATAAGCTTTTTCTAAGTCAACAAAGATCATGTGGAGGTCTTTCCTCATCTCCCTATATTTCTCTGTCAATTGTCTAAGCAGGAAAATCGCTTCCATGGTAGAAGACCTCATTAGCATGAAACCATACTGGTTCCCCACTACACTCATCTCATGTCGTAGCCTCTTTTCCTTATCTCTTTCAAACAATTTCATGGCCTGGCTCATAAGTTTGATCCCCCGATAATTAGTGCAACTCTGTATGTCTCCTTTATTCTTATAAATTGGTATAGTAGAGCTCTTCCTCCATTCATTTGGTATTTTCTTTAATTTTACAATCTTGATAAATAACTTTGTTAGCCAAACTATCCAAGTATCTCCCATATACTTCCAAACCTCTATTGGTATACCATCAGGCCCCAGGGCGCTTCCTAATTTCATCTTTTTCAAGGCCTCTTTCACTTCAAGTATTCTAATCCTATAGTCATATCTATAGTGTCCAACATTATTTAGGTTTACGGTAATTTGTCATTTTAACAAATTTTGAAAGTAACTTCCCAACTTTGTTTGATCTCATCTTCTTTGACTAGTACCCTTTGGTCATCACTTTCTAATACACTTAATGTGGTTTAAATCCTTACTCTTCTCTTCTCTTATTTTTGTGAGTTTAAACACATCTTTCTCACCTTCTCTTGATCTTAATCTATTATAGAGTTCATCATCTGCCTTGAGTTTAGCCTTACTACTCTCTTACCAACCTTTTTTATCATACTTATGTTGCTCAAAGTTTTCATTATTTTTAGTCCTCTACCATGCTTTAAAACATACTTATTTCTCTTTAATAACTTTTTGCACTTTTTCACTCCACCACCAAGTTTGATTTGTTGGCTATCTTTTATCTTTAGATACTCCTAGGACATCATTTGCCACTTTCTTAATGGACATGGCATATTAGTACACATGGTGTTTACTGTTGTTTCATTGTTTCAGCTTCGTTCTACTATTAACTTATTTATAAATGATAGTATCTTTTATCCTTTTAAGTTCCACCACTTAGTTTTCGGATACCTATTAATTTCATTTCCTTTCTTCCACACTTTAATGTAGATATTCATAACCATTAATCTATATTGTAAGGTTAAACTCTCACTGGGTATCATCTTATAATTCTTATACATTGATCTTTTAGTTTTCTATGTAGAAAAATGTCTATTTGGCTTTTATATGGTCCACTTTTAAAGGTTAGTAAGTGTTCACCCTCTTCTTAAAGTTTGTGTTTGCTATAGCTAGGTTATATGCTAAGGCAAAATCGAGTATAGCTTCCCTCGTCTCATTCTTTCTCCAATACACATACGCTCCATGTACCCTATTGTATCCTTCTTTCTCTTTTCCTACATGACCATTAAAATATGGTCTTATAAATATTCCCTCTATGTTGGGAATGTCTTGCATGAATCCCTCCATATCATCCCAGATCTATCTTTGATTCTATCTTCTAACCCTACTTATGCTGCATATGCACTTATGAAATTTATGATCTTCTCTCCAAGAACAAGTTTTATTAGTATAATGCTATCACAAGTTTTTTTGACCTCTACTACTTTATCCTCTAATTCTTTGTCTACCACTATCCCTACACTGTCCTTTCCTACGTGCCCATCAATTTCCCTAGTTCTAGGCCCTTTTTACTTGTTTTCTTAAATACAAGCTATGTTGCCTCTCTTGTGTTTTACCATATCCACTAACTCTAGACTCTTACATGTCAATGTGCCTATATTCCATGTAGCAATATGAATCTTGTTCTCTTGACCTAGCCTATTTACCTGTGCACTTCTTGAATGGCACTGCAACCCATGCATACTTTCCATTGCACTTGGGTTCTACTACAATGCATCATTTCTGAGGGAACATTGCAATAGCCCTTCCCTATTTTCTACTGCACCCGAGATCCGATACAGTGCATCACTTCTAGGGGAATGCCCTAGCAGTCCTTGTCCATTTTCCACTACATTCGAGATATGATGTAGCATACTGCTTACAGGAAATGCCCTAGCCTAAGGAAATGTCAAAAATCGATTCATGCATGGCGTTTTTCATTGGTTTTACTTACCATCTGGCACCTGATACAAAACCCTCCTCCTTTATCTAGGCTTGGGACAATTCACATAAAAGGAACTATTTATATGATGTGTACTTGATGATAGAATGGGTTATTTGTAGAATGCCTTGAATAAAGGAAAATGGATCATCCATTTCTTAGAATGGAATGAAATCTTAGGTTTTATGATTTTGTAGAGCTTAGAAATTTGCATATAAAGGAAACAACTCATTGATAGAGGTTTAAATTTTTCAAAGGATAGACCATGAACAGAGTGTAAGCTAAGGTCAAGGACTTGGTAGGGAAAGAGGTAGATGCCATGGTAGAGGGCGAGCTAGAGGCATTGGAGCCATATCTCATAGTAAGGCATCTAATAATAATTAATAGGTTCCACTTAACCTAGATGAAGAAGTAGAGGCCAGTGATGAGGAAGAGGGTCATAAATCCAGTAAAATTAGAAAGGACCACACTGGTGAGAATTGGGATTGACGACTTAAGGGATTAGAGGTGCACCTTAGTAGTTTGCTGTAGGGGCAAGAAACACTAAATGACTAGATGCATGAGAAGACCTTTGAAAAATTTTAGAAGGTGAAACCCCAAAATTCATAGGGATTACAAATCCACTAGAAGCTAAAGAATGCATCAAAAAATTGGAGCATATTTATGTAACTATGAAGATTTAGGATAATTCAAAAGTATTCTTTGTTGCCTTTTACCTTGCCCATGAAGCATGATACTGGTGAGAGTCCTTAAAGAAAGCATGAATGGAGGCACCCAAGTCATTGGAACAATTCAAGGAATCATTTCATGAATGTATCTTCTCTCCATCAATATCAATAGAGAAAGTGAGTGAGTTTGTGCAGTTGAGGCATGGGAACATGACTATCTTTGAGTATTTGCAATGCTTCATGATTCTTCTACATTTTGTGAAAGATATGTATTCCATGGAGAGACATAAGTGTGACAAGTTTCTAAAAGGATTGAATTTGGAGATTTCAAGGAACTTGGGAGCAATGAGGAATGCAAAATTGGAAGATCTTATAAGTGCCCCATTGAACATACAGAGGGTGGTAATTGCTGATAAGGAAAGAGTGCAAAGGAATCAATAGAAGAAAGGTCCAAATTAGAAAGAATTGGGAGGGACTTTGGTGGTGGCAGCCAATTATATCATGATGGTAGATCTTTCAAGTGCAGGAGGAGTGATCAACTAGGACAAGCTATGTTAATAATATCCTTAACCTAGGTATGATAAGCTTTACACCCAAGCAGCCTCCCTAAAGCAATGTGATAGGAAGAGATAACTAGAGTCAAGGTTCCTATAGTCCACCAAAAGTCAAATTCAATAAATGTGGGAGGTTGGGGCACTGTTCTCTTGATTATTGAAAAAAAGACCAACTATGTTATAGTTGTAGTAGATTCGATCACCTGAGGAAGGATTATCTCAATAAGGGATAGGTAGCAAGGAGTTCAACATCACATTCGATGAATAAAGATTGGGGTCAACAACGCTAGAAGGGAGGAGTGAGTTGATTTAACTATGGGACTCCACAGCAGGAATAGAAGAACTTGGGAAGGGTATGTGCTATAATTGAATAGGAAGCTCACATATCACCAAAAGTGGTGACAAGTGTAGCTTTTGTGCTTGGTAGAGAATATAGAGTATTGTTTGGTTCAGGAGTTATCTAGATTTGACTAATGCTTACCAATTAGGTTCTTCTCAAAAGTGGTTAATACAATCCTCATGTTATGAGGTGTTTAGACCTCAACTAACTTTAACAGAAGATGTGGGAAAATCACTTGGATTTTAAGACATCCATTATAACCACATTGCTTAGAAGCCACTGGAGTGAAAATAGATCATGCCTTCTAAAAGGGTCCTATGAGCTCAATACCCTAAGTCGCTTTCTACTTGATTTTACAATAATATACAAGGATTCGAATCATGGCATACAAGGAGAATACTTGATTCCTAGGTAGGCCAAGGAGTTGGTGATGAAATCTAGTCCTTATCTTATAAGGGTTCCTGTGGGACCCTTACTATCATTAATTCCATTCCACCATAAAGCTATAAATATGCAATACAAAACAAAAGCAAACCAAGGTTAGATAAGTGCTCTAGTGCAATAGTCCTAAGTAAAGATGTTGCAATTATCAATGAATGATCCTAATCTATATGAATTATACTAACATCCAAATGCAAATTATCCTAAAAACTGAGTGAGAAATACTCATAGTGAGGGGTTCGATGATGATCAAGTGTGGGCCACCATACCCCACACTTGCCTTGTATTGTTGCAATCTATTTAAAATTAAATAATAAAGAAATTGCAATTTACAATGGGCCTCACTACAAGTTTCACTCAACCCTAATCTCGAAAAGCAATAAAACCTAATCTAAGATGATGAAGCCGTGGCCCATAGGATCGCCACCACTCCTTTGCCAATTTCCCTGTCACAAAAATCAAAGAAATATGGTTAGTATGGGGAAAATAGCAACAAATGAAAAAATTATGCAAAAATCCTAATCCAATGTACCCTAAACCTACACTAGATAAAAATAACCTTAAGTATGGAACACTACACAATTTGTTGCAACTTCCCAGCAATGAAACCAAAAACTTGTTGTTTTAAGTAAAACTTGCAAGCGTATGAATAATTTGCAATATAGCATGCTAGTGAGGTTGATCCCACAAGTAGTGAACTATTGTGATGCTAGTGGTCCCTACTTTAAACTATCTAACTTAGCCAAAATTCAAGTAATTTTTGTCCTAAACTAAGAATAAAAATTAAAACATGAACTTTGAAACTAAGTAAAAACAAGAAATGGAAATTAAGCAAAATAAGAAATGGAAACTAAGAAAAAACAAGAAACATGCTAAATGGAAAACTTTCCTTAAACATTCACTTTCTAAAATAAAAATTTTCCTAGACTAAAAACTTCTAATTTTATGACTTTCCTAATTAATAACTTTCCTAAAATGAAATTTAAAAACTTTCTTAAACATGAAAATAATAACTAGTCTATGGAAACATGCATTAGAAAACTACTTTTTATAATCAAACTAATTATGATGCAAACTACTAAAATATAACTACAACCGACAAGTGAATTAAAGTAAAGATTACTATCAACACACAGTGAAAGGAAAACTACGCAAGTGTCATGCATGTAACCATGGAATGGTATGCATGATTCATTGGATATAAGTGGATCAAAGCAACTCGATTAAAATCCTAAGCATGCAATTCTACTGAAGTATTAAGGGAGCATTCTAACCATCTATATAGCCTCTTGAAAAATCAAGTGAATATGAATTGAATGGTGCTAGAAATTAACATAAACAATGCATGAAAAGAAATTCCAGCAGTAAGGTAATTGAACCTTTTCATGAATAGCACACGTAGAACATGTATTTAATCACTCCTAATGCATTTCAAAAATTCAAGAACAAGTTTAACTAATTTCTGGTTATAAACATGAATTGAAAATTCTAACTAATATCATTGAATCACATCCAAAAAGTCATCAACATAATAGTCCATTCATGTAGTCCAAATCTGAAACTTAAATGCTAATACAATGATGTTCCCTTAATCTCAATTGCTCCTTAATTACAAGCCAAATTCTTTTTCAATTGTTCCAACATTCACTCATGAAAAATAATGCTTGAAATCAAAGGAAAATCCTTTACAAAACTAAGGCAACAATCCAATGGAACTTGAGCAACCAAAGATGGAAAATCAAGAGGGCTAAAAGGGAATATAGATGCAATGAAAGTTAAAGGGGTCAAACTAGATTCAAGATAACTTCCCTTGGCTATCACTCTAAGGGAAAACCAACCTTGAATCTTAGCTTAAAATCAAGGAAAGTTAAAGGAAAACAAAGCAAAAGATGACATGAATAACACTAAGATCAAACAAGAGAAAGGGGGAATGAACCAACCTTGGAAGGAGAATCAAATGGCCTAAAACTAGGTAAGGAATATTGTAAAGAAATACCTCCAACCATAGGAAAATAGTAGCTTCACATAAACAACAGAAATCCAAAGAAAAAGAGAGCAAACTAATACCCTAGGAAGAGGACATCTCCTTCCCAATGGGGGAGGCATCTTTTTCCTTTTGTAAAAGTCTCCCTTTTCTTAAGGTTGGCTAGATTTTTATAAGACTTATCCTAGTTTTTCTTGGGTACCTAATACTAAGGTGTAGTGTGGATGGAAGTAGGTTAAATTGAATGTCTAGGATGGGTGAAATAGGGTAGACATTAAATAGGAAAGTAGGTAGAAGGAGGGCTTTCCTAAGGGAGGAGAGTAGGTGGGAGACACCTACTTTTTAGGAAGGGACATCTCCCCCTTTCTCAAAATAGTTGAAAGCCTACCAAATAGGAAAGTGGGTGAGGAATGAAGTAGGAAAGAGATGGGAGGTTTTAGATGGATATATTTGATTGGTTGAGTGGTTTCCTAAGAGGTAGAAGGAGTGAGAGTTTTGGAAATTTGTCATGCATCTTAAGGGTGAAGTGGAAATTAAGGAAAAAGGAGGGAAAAGTGAGAAACACTTTAAAAATCGGTTGCTCTTATCCCATTATTCCACATGCACTCTTATTTTAATCCTAGCCTTCCATTTAGCTTAGCTTAATGGCTTAGATGGCTAACTTTGAAGGCTTTATTGGCTAAGCTCGTGGCTGGCTTAGGAAGCTTCCTTGGCTTTTTTTCTTGGATTCAACCCTTGACGAGAGTGGCTTGTTGGTTTGGCTTGAATTCCTTAGCTTGCCACCTTCTTTCATGGCTTATATGGTTAAGGTAGCTTAAGTGGCTTCAATGCAAAGGTGGTGGGCATGGCTTACTTCATGGACCCACTTTGGCATATTTAGCTCCTTCATCCACATCCATTATTAGTGCACAAGATGATCTTAGCCTTGAAGTGATGATTTTGAGGCTTTGACTCGATCTTCAATTTCATCCTGATAGATCTTGGCTATCGGATCACCATCTTTCTTCATACAAAAAGTGAAAAATCATAATTAAATCCTAGAAAAACATGATTAATCACATAACTACCTTGGACTAGCATTTGCACCTATAAAATATCAAAATTTTGGATTATTAGGTAAAAAAGGTATGTGGAGTAGCATTTGGACCTGCAAAATATCAAACTTTTAGATTATTAGGTAAAAAATGAATGTGTTATGAATTTTGGTCTAAAAATCCTAATTTAACCCTATAAGTTATAACACATGGGTATCTAATTGAGTGGTTTTTATGAAAAATTAAACACTTATCATACCCTCAACCAGCATATTTTTTGTCCTGAGAAAAACATAAGAAGAAATATTTTTAAAAACTAATACAAGGTGCCACCTCATAGGTACTCATGATTGCATTTAACACATGCAACAAGCCCTTGAACCCCTAGGTTACCCCTAGTGGATGAGTTAGGCCTCATGAGGGTTTGCAGTTAATATACCCACAAAATTCCTTAAGGTTGTGTCCCCTATTTTATCTTAGAGAATCCTCATTCATTAGCAATCTTCTAGTTTTTTCACAACTTAATGGAGAGGATTGATAATTAAATCATGCACATATTAAAGGCATTTTCTAGTTATTTCTCAGAGTGCACGTGTATGTCCACATACATCATGACTTTTAACTAGATATGCTCAAATTCCATTGAAATATGCCTTGACCTCAATTCCTCTCAGGTTTACTCTCAGAAATGAAGCTCTCAAATAAGGTTTTAACATATTTCTCTTATTATGTGACTGAATCCAACAAAGCTAATGGTTCACATAAATATTTTAAATGCCAATGAGACAAAGAAAAGTGATCCCTAAGAGTGAATGTTATTACCAAAAATATTATAGGTAGCTTACCTTAATTCCTTCTTTTTATCTCCTCTTTAAGGCTATGTTCCACCTAAGAGCCGCCTTTAGATAGGACAAAACAATAGGCCTGGGTAGGGTTCTAAAAGGAAGGGTATAAGGATTTCAAGAATTTAAAATTGAGTAGAGGTCTTCAATGAATATTTGTTAGGACAACTTTTCTTTTGGTTGTACTTGAAGTGAATATTTCTTTGTATTTTTTACTTTCTCTTTCAATTTTTCTCCTTTTTTTCTATTCTAATACTTCATTCGTTCCACTTTTCTTTACTCTTCTTTTTTTTTTTTACTTCTTTGAAAGAAACACTTTTGATTTCTCACTTCCTTGACTTTTTATCCTTTTTGATCTACTAACTCTACTCATTTTGAAAATGGGTAAGGTTATCTATTTTACCAGTTTTTCTAAGTTAAGGTAAATCAGGTTAAGAAAGAAAGGCTTTAATAATAAGCTCAAAGGCTAACTAGTGGTAGATATATTGGGTAGGCTTTATGTTTCTGGGTTGAATAAGGATGGCCTATATCATTTCCTAAGTTTCTTAAAGCCTATCAAATTCAATAAATTTTTTTAAAAATAAAGCTATTACTCCTATTTATTCTTGATAATTAACCAAAACAAGTATAACAGGATCAGAATAAGTTGTGTACACTGAAGAAAACTTTGGAATTACTTATTACTCTCTAAAGGAAGATAATCTTTAAACTCACTAGGTTATAGGTCTCCACTGATTTTCCTCAGGGTCTCTAAGTCATACCTCTCTATTAGTCTTGAATATATGTTGTGTAAATGGTTTCCAAGAATTAACTTCATAAAATGCTTCAACATAGATATATAGTATGGAAAAATAGTCATATACACTTCCATTAAGATGTGAAAATATTAAAATTACTAAATTCTGAACATCCAGTTCTCATCACAATAAGGGAACTCTTTCAAAAGCAATTTTTTCTCTTTTTTCCTTTTTTTTGGGAAAAACTCAAGAAAATTCAAATCCCTATATGCATCTACACCCCCCAACCTAAATGAAACATTGTCCCCAATATTTGAAAAAAAAAATATCCAGGTTGTCTCCCAAGGAGCATAAGTTTTATGTCTTCAGTCAGACATAATTATGAGTGCAATAATGGTATGCTACAAGGGTTCCTGGAGGGGTAATCTAAGGTGGGTCATGATACTATGGTGCCTCTAATAATATCTCATCAATCTCGGGATTAGGCATCTCTAGGAAATGTTTAAACCTCTGACCATTAACTTTTTGGATTTCTTCATCCTTCTTAATCCTAATAGCCCCATGAGGATAGACAGTGCATACTATATAAGGTCCAGTCCATCTAGATCTAAGTTTTATTGGGAATAGATGCAATTTAGAGTTATACAGTAAGACCTTTTGTCTAGGTGTGAAGGATTTCCTTAAGATTTGGCGATCATGTGCAACCTTCATCCAGTCTTTGTATAATCATAGAGAGTCATATGCATCTTTCCTTAATTCTTCCAACTCATTGAATTGGAGTTTTTGGTGGGTCCCAAGAGAATCTAAGCCAAAGTTGAGTCTTTTGATAGCTCAATATGCCTTGTGTTCCAACTCTACTGCTAAGTGGTAGGCCTTTGCATAGACCAACTAGTAGGGTGTCATTCCTATAAGGGTTTTATATGCTGTATGATAAGTCCATAAAGCATCATTGAGTCTCATAGCCCAATCTTTCCTACTTGGATTGACTGTCTTTTCTAAAATATGCTTAATCTTCCTATTAAATACCTCTACTTGTCCATTGGTCTGAGGGTGGTGTGGGGTAGCTATTCTATGGTTGATACCATACTTTTTCATTAAATTCTTAAACACTTTATTACAAAAGTGTTTTCCCCCATCACTTATTATGACTCTAAGAGTACCAAACCGAGCAAAAATATTTTCTTTTAAGAACTTTACTATGATTTTGTGGTCATTCATTCTATAGGGTATAGCCTCCACCCACTTGGACACATAGCCCTCATCCACTAGGATGTAAAGATTTCCAAAAGAATTAGGAAAGGGTCCCATGAAATCTATGCCCCAAGTATCGAATGGTTCTACTACAAGGATTGGGTTTAAGGGCATCATGTGTCTCCTTCCTAGCCTACCTAATCTTTGACACCTCACACATGTTGTGCAGTGAGCATGTGAATCCTTAAATATGGTAGGCCAATAAAAACCACATTGCAAAATTTTTACTGTTGTCTTCCTCAAACTAAAATGGCTCCCACATGCATGATCATGATAAAAAGAGATGATTTTATTGTACTCACTATCAGGGACGCATCTCCTAATCACCTAATCTAGACATTACTTGAATAAGTACGGGTCATCCCAAGTGAAATATCTAACCTCGATCAAAAATCTATATTTATCTTGTTTGGTCCAATAATTAGGCATTTGTCCTACAGGAAGATAATTAACAATATCACTATATTAAGGAAACTGGGAAATATGCAACAACTTTTCATCTGAGAAGGATTCAATTATAGGCATGTGATCGCTAGTATGCTTCACCACTTGTCTGGATAAGTGATCTGCTACAACATTTTCGCATCTTTCTTATCTTGAATTTCTATGTCAAACTCCTATAACAGTAGTATCCAATGGATCAACCTACATTTTGCATCATTTTTAGAAAGAAGGTACTTTAAAGCAACATGATCCAAGTATACTATAATTTTAGACCCTAATGGGTAATATCTAAATTCATCTAGAGCAAACACTATAGCTAATAACTCTTCCTCAATGGTTGAGTAATTGAGTTGTGCATCATTTAGTGTTTTACTAGCATAATATATTACATGGGGAAGTTTATCAATACTACCCAAAACAATGGCAAAATCAAACGCATCATGCATTATCTCGAAAGGTGTGTTCTAGTCTGGTGGTCAAATAATGGGTGCAGAAGTCAACTCGACCTTTCTTACAATCCTCATCAAAATAAAAAATGGCCTCCTTTGCAAGTAAATTACATAGGGGCTTGCTAATTTTACTAAAATCCTTGATGAAGGGTCTGTAAAAGCCAACATGACCTAGAAAGGAGCCAATTTCTTTCACCATCCTTGGTGGAGGAAGGTTGGCTATTAAATTCAATTTTTCCTTATCAACTTCTATCCCATTGGGTGATATTATGTGGCCTAAAACTATACCACTACCATAAAATGGCACTTTTTCTTGTTTAAAACAAGAATTTTTCTAACACCTTGCTATAACTAACTTTAAGTGGTGTAGGCACTCATCAAATGATGACCCAAATACTAAGAAGTCATCCATAAATACCTCAAGAAACCTTTCTATCATATCTAAGAAAATGCTCAACATACACTTTTGAAATGTAGCTAAAGCATTACAAAACCCAAAATGCATACATCAGTAGGTGAAGGTTCCAAAAGGGCAAGTGAAGGTGGTCTTCTCCTAATCCTTTGGTGCTATAGGAATCTGATTGTAACCAAAATATCCATCCAAAAAATAGTAATAGCTATGTCTAGCCAACCTCTCTAGCATTTCGTCAATGAAACGTAGAGGAAAATGATCTTTCCTCATGACCATGTTCAATTTATCGAAGTCAATGCAAACTCTCCACCCAGTGGTCATGCGGGTGGGTACTAATTCATTATCCTTATTTTTTACTATCATGACCTCGTATTTCTTAGGTACAACCTAAACAGGGCTGACCTAAGTATTGTTAGAGATAGGATAAATAACGCTAACATCTAAGAGCTTCAAGACTTCACCTTTGACCACGGCCTTCATGTGGGGGTGTAGTCCTCTTTGTGTTTTCATATGAGGTTTTGCATAAGGTTTCATCTGGGCTAAGTATGAATATTTCAAGTTTTCAAGCAAGGGTTTTAAGTCTAGAGATGGTGGTTGCTCTATCGAGGGTGTGGGGATAGATTCATAAGGTGGAAGTGGTTCCACACAAGGACCCCAATTAGATGTATCCATGATTGGAGCATCCTTCAAAAGGTTGTTTACATTCTCAATAAACTTATTAATATCAAATTTTCCATTAAAGTGCTTAAGACAAGCCTCTAGTAGCTTAGAGATGGACAATGGTGGATGAATGTCATTAATTAGACTCTTGATCAAATTGACATTGCAGGAATCATCGAGGTCTAAATGTTGTTGATCGACATTAAAGACATTTAACTTTTCTTTAATGTTGTCAAATGACAATTTCATTACACCATTCCTATAGTTAATAATGGTGTTGGACGTTGCCAAGAATGGACATCCAAGTATGACTAGAATTTTACTGTCGGGATTAGACACAGGTTGGACGTCTAGTATAATGAAATTAACTAGATAATAGAACTGGTCCACCTATTTCAAGACTTCTTCAACCAAACGTTTTAACTCATCGAGTCTTACTTGCTCATAGATAGAGTATGGAAACAAGTTAATACTCGCCCTAGGTCAAGTAATTCCCTGTCTATGATATGATCTCCAATAACGAAGGAAATGGTAGGACACCCTGGGTCTCTAAATTTTGGTTGGGTCTTACGTTGAACCAAAGAGCTTACCTACTTGGTGAGGAAAGCTTTCTTTTGTGTATTTATCTTTCTTTCTCTTAAGTAGAGCTCCTTTAAGAACATGGCATTGGCGAGGATGTATTTAATTGCATTGAGAAATGAAATATTGATTTGGACATGTTTAAATACATATATTACCTCATTGAAGTTTGTTCCCTTTCTAATCTTGTTCAGTAACTGAGGAAAAGGGGCTTTAGGCACATAGGATTCCTCCATTATAGGTTCTACAGGGGTGTTATATCTTTTCTCTTTATCCTCTATTTTGGTTGCCTCTTTGTCCTCTATAGTTTCCTTAGCCGGCCCTACATTGTTTTTTATCTAATGACCACTCCTAAGGGTGGTTATAGACTTGGCATGCTCATGAGGGTTCTGATTTTGAGAACTTGACCCTATCTCAAATTGACCCTTAGGGTTGGGGATGGGTTGACTAGGGAACTGACCCTTTCCACTATTATGTAATTCAGCTGACAATTGGCCACCTACATATCTAATTTGGCTAGGGCCTGAGAATTTATATTCTAGAATTGGTTCAAAGCCCTTTTTGTTTCTTCATTCTGTCTTTCAAACATGCTTGGAATTCTATCCTTTAAAGATGGTTTCTTTAATTGCTGAGGTTGTGGGAAGCTAGATGGTTGTTGAGAAATTATAGCCCTATGAGGAAAATTTTGGGTAGGGGATTCACTTATGGTCCCCATTGGTGATTATTCTTTGACTAGGAAAAATTTGGATGCCTAGCCCATCCAAAGTTGTAGGTCTTAGAATACTGGTTGTTGTTAGGTTGGCAATATGTATTCAATGCATTCACTTGGTCTATAAGATATTCTGAGTATATTTTATTGGATGGACACGGTGATGTTAGATGTGCGAGACTAGAACAAGTAGTGCATACCTCTTATGGAGATTTATGGGATAAAGTAGCAACCATGAAAGATTGAAATATAGTTTCAAGCTTGACCATTCTTCCACCTAAAGGCTCTAGTTTGTTTAATTTTTCAACTATAGAATCAAGCTTATAAGACAGATTTATATACATTCCTATCTCATATAGACCACCTTTATTTAGAGGCTGGTTAGTTCTCTCTCTCCTATTTGAATAATCCCATTGCTAGGAATTATCCGCCAATGTCTGAAAGAACTCCCAAGCCTTTCTCTCATCTTTAGAATGAGGGCCACTCCACTTGCTGCATCTACCATTTGTCTGTTTTGAGGCATTAAGACCTCATAGAAGTATTGAACTTGCTCCCTTTTCTCAAATCCATGATGAGGGAATTTCTGCAGTACTTCATTCCATCGTTCCCACACTCATAGCATTGTTCATCATCCCTTTGTTAGAAATTGATAATTTCACGACAAAGGGCATTAGTTTTGTGAATGAGGAAGAATTTGTTTAAAAAATTCTTAGACAATTGATCCCATGTATTCATGGAACCTACCTCCAAGGAATTAATCCATGACTTAGCTTTGCTCTTGAGTGAGAAAGGGAATATCCAAAGCCTAATAGAATCGTCCAAAAAAGTTTGGAACCTAAATGTGCACAAATATCAAGGAACTCCTTGATATGTAGGTAGGGGTCTTCTTTATTTCGACCATAAAAGGTGGGGAGTAATTGAATGACTCTCGGCTTTAACTCAAAGTGGTTAGCATTTGTAGGAGATAAAGCTCTGCAAGATGGGGTGTTGAGTTGTAGAGGCACATAAAAATCTCTAATTGCCTTGCACTCGACTTTTGCTAGTGGTTTGGCCATGGGGATAGGAACTTGGTTTCTTTCCACTTGTCTTAGTTTGTGTTGAATCTTTAGGGTGAAAGACGTTAGCTCTGAGTTCAGAGATTCACACCCCTACATAAACTACCCTAAGCTAAATGTCTTAATCTAAATGCTGAGTATAACTCTACATGATGTGCAATCAAATCCTAGTAAACACTAATCAAGCAGTAACTTGATTCTTTGTTTAGTGCATAGGTGGTAGCTTTTTAGACTAAGATCTAGACAGCTTCTCCTGCTATCCAGATTTGACTACTGCTTACTAGTTAAGTTTTACTCAAAAGTGATTAATACAATCCTTGTATGAAGAGGTGTTTAGACCTCAACTAAAGTCAATGGAAGGCATGGGAATATCACTCAGATTTTAAGACACCCACTATAACCACAGGACTTAGAAACTATTAGAGTGACAATAGATTGGGTCCTTCTAAAAAGGTCCTATGAGCTTGATACTCTAAGTCTCTATCTACTTGATGTTAAATTAATATTTAAGGATTGGGATCTTGGCACAGATTCCTAGGTGGGCCAAGGAGTGGGTGATGAAATCTAGTCCTTATCTTATAAGGGTTCCTGTGGGCCCTTACTATCATTAATTCCATTCCACCATAAAGCTATAAATATGTAATGCAAAACAAAAGCAATCTAATGAAACCTATATGCTATCCAACCACCATTAGATAGGTGCTGTAATGCAACAATCCCAAATAAAGATGCAACAATTATCAATGAATGATCCTAATCTATATGAATTATGCTAACATCCAAATGCAAATTATTCTAAAAATTGAGTAAAAGATACTCACAGTGAGGGTTCCGATGATGATCAAGTGTGGGCCACCATACCCTACACTGGCCCTGTATTATTACAATCCATTTAAAATTAAATAATCAAGAAATTATAATTTACAAAGGGCTTCACTACAAGTTTCAATCAATCCTAATCTAGGAAAATAATAAAACTTGATCTAAGATGATGAAGCCATAGCCCAAAGGATTCCTGCCACTCCTTTGCCAATTTTCCTTGCACAAGAACCAAATAAATATGGTCAATACGAGGAAAATAGCAACAAATGCCAAAAGTATGAAAAAATCCCAAACAAATGCACCCCAAACCTACACAAGAGGAAAATAACTTAAAGTATGGAACACTACACAATTTGTTGTAACTCCAAAGCAACGGCACCAAAAACTAATTGTTGCTTTAAATAAAACTCACAAGCACATGAATCATTTGCAATATAGCATGCTAGTGAGGTCAATCTCATGAGGAGTGAAATATTGTAGTGTTAGTGGTCCCTACTTTAAACTATCTAACCTAGCCAAAATTCAAGTGAGTGATTTTTGTCCTAATCTAAGAATGGAAATTAAAACATGAACTTAGAAACTAAGTAAACACAAGAAATGGAAACCAAGTAAAAACAAGAAATTGAAACTAAGAAAAACCAAGAAACATGCTAAATGGAAAACTTTCCTAAAAGATCAACTTTCTAAAATTAAAAATTTACTAAATTAAAAACATCTAATCTTATGAATTTCCTAATTAATAACTTTTCTAAATTGCAATTTAGCAACTTTCCTAAACTACTTTCCTAAACATGAAATTGACAACTAGTCTATGGAAACATTAACAAACTACTTTTCTAGTCAAACTAATTAAGATACAAACTACTAAAATCTTACTACAACCAAGAAGTGAATTAAAGTAAAGATTACTACTAACACACAATGAAACAAAAATGGTATGCATGCTTCATTGGATATAAGTGGATCAAAGCAACTCTGTTGAAAACGTAAGCATGCAATTATACTCAAGTATTAAAGGAGCACTCTAACAATCTAAACAACCTCTTGAAAAATCAAGTGAATATGAATTGAATGGTGCTAGAAATTAACATAAACAAAACTTGAAAAGAAATTCCAGCAGTAAGGTAATTGAAACTTTTCATGAATAGCACATGTACAACATGAATTTAATCACTCCTAATGCATTCAAACATTCAAGAAAAGGTTTAATTAACTACTAGTCATAAACATGAATTGAAAATTCAAACTAATCTCATTGAATCACGTCCAAAAATTCATCAACATAATATTCCATTCATGTAGTCCAAATCTGAAACTTAAACGCTATTACAATGATGTTCCCTTGATCTCAATCACTCCTTAATTACAAGCCAAATTATGTTTCAATTGTTCCAACATTCAGTCATAAACAAGTATGCTTGAAATCAATAGACAATCCTATGCAAAACCAAGGCAACAATACAATGGAACTTAAGCCACCATAGCTGGAAAATCAAGAGGACTGAAAGAGAATAAAGATGCAATGAAACTTAAAGAGGCCAAACTAGATTCAAGATGACTTCTGTAATAACCCCAATATTTGTAAATAGATTGAGAAAATCAAAAAAGTTTGAGTTTTCAAAAATTCTTGGCTGGAATATTAGGTTGGAAGTAAATATCTTTTTATATAGAGTAAATCATGAGTGGAAACATAGAAATTAATAATGTAGATGAAAAATTGAATCAAATGACACTAATTTCGTTAAATTCTGAGTTAGAATAAAAAATCTCAATTTTCTACATAAAAGGGTAAAACGATCATCTTTGCCTATAACCAAGATTTAAAATTTGAATATTTGGAATGTACTTAAAAAATCAATTCCGGCACCATTGAGTACACTAAAATCCAAGTTTGGATAAATAATATCTATTTTTCTCCATTTTTATGACTAAAAGGGCAAAATAGTCTTTTCACATGAAAGTAGAGCCCACAAAGTAGGCCAATGTTCTAGAAGCAACAATAATTGATCAATACACTACCAATTGTAATGGAGGTGGAAACTCCACCCATAAATAAAATAATAAAAAGAAAGAAGAAGATTTTTATAAAAAAATAATTTATAATTCAAAAAATATGCCTATAAATAAGTCTAAAAAATTCACAAAAATTTCTGGTCCTTCACCACGAAATCCCCTAAACTCCTTTGGAAAATCAGAGCAAAACTCCTCCCCCATCTTCTCCAATCTCTCTCTTTTTCCCTCTTTCTCTCTCCTCTCTCTAATTGGAACAAGAGACCTAAATTCAATTAGGCACTCTGTTCCAAGTTGAATATCACAAATCCCACCGTCCATACCATCCTAGACTACCTTATCTACAAAAGCCCTAAATCAATTTTAAGATCCAATAGTTCAAAGAACAGCAAATCACAAGACAAGCAGTTCTTGGGCTATCTTATCATCAAGTGGGTATTCTTTTAATTTGGACTGCAAAACCAAAGTTTTTCTCCAATCAGGTAGGTGGAAACCCTTTTCATACTTGGTTCATGTTATTTTATGTAATTTTCATTTTTCTAAAATTAATTTTAGTTTAAAAATAATAAAAATCAAGTAAGGGTAAGAACCCTTCAATTATGGATTATGGAGGGCTCTGATGGAAAATCTGAGCCATCCATCGATCCAAAAGTGTTCAAAACCTTAGGGTAGAAATTTTATCTGTTTTTGGCCCTTAATTGAGAGGAATTGATTGGATGGTCCAAAACGGATTGCCCAATCTTCCTAGGAAGATCCAATTCCCAGAACGTCGTGTGAAATGCCGCACGAAAACGCGCCACACAGAAACACTTTCGCTCGCGTGTGTGTGCGACTTCATCCTGACAGGACGACTAAGCAACAGAGCCGGTCATGGGTGAATCATGTCACACATGCATCCTGGTGATGGGCACACGCTGACCCATCTGCCCGATTGGCCCATTCTACCTGGATGAATCTGGGTCGTCATTTCCGATGGGCCCAGATCAAATCTGGACCCTAGGAACAACTGTGAACTTCAAATGGCAATTGTGGAGTCATCTGAACTCCAAATTGAGATCGGAAAGAAGCTATGGAAAGCTTATAATGTCTATTTTCTTTTGAAACCATAATATTGATAAAAGCATTCTAGAAAATTTCTATTTTAAGAATTAAGTTTCTAATTTTCATGATCTTCAAGTGGGGATCAAAATTATTGATGATATTATGTTGAAATCAAGTGATATATATGGTTGATTTGGACATATCTAAGATAAATTAAGGAATCTACCCTTTATGGTAGAAAAACCCTAAAAATACAAAGGGACCCACTTGATCAATAAGATCAAGTATGATTAGATCCTTGGGATGGATTGAATGAAGGATATTATGACGTAGTCCATTAAGATCATGGATTGAATATGACAAAAAAAAAGGGATATAATCTTCGGACCTTAATGGCATAAATGCCCTAAAATTAATTAAAACCTTGATTTAAAAGAAAAAGATCTAAGATCTAATGGTTAGATCATAAGTAAAATCTAGTTAGTTTCATTTTCTTTTATTTGATAATATCATTTTAAATGTGAATAATGTTATAAAGCATGATAGTGTAATTCTTAGATTTTAGCATGATATGTCCTATATGTTATTAGATTATTATATTATGTTGATAGATTTCATTATCTTAGGGGCATGGTAGTTTAGATTTTAAGTTTAAGCATGATTCCATTAGATTAGCAGTAAAATTTTATGTATTTAATAACTTAGGAGCATGCTAGTTTAAATATAGTTTCATTTCATTAAGTTAAGTTACATAGTGTAAACTATTATTAAAATTATATTAGATTTTTGCTTTAAAGTTTATGATTTAAATTTTATTAGTAGATATAATTGTTTAATTAGTGGTTATAACTTAATATTCATAAATCACCAAAAATGAAATCTAATAAGAAAGTAGAGTTTCATGACACAAATAAGGGTGAATTATTTGACTTTGACTTAATTAGTAAGGGCTATAGTTAGTAGGACAATATAAGGATTATCAAATCCTTGGCCCAAACTAAGAGAATAATAAACCCTATGAATGACATTTTAAATGTTCATGGACTTAATTAAAATCAATTAGAAAGAGTACTTAGGGTTAACATGCTCATAAGAACCTTATGAAAGGTTGAGCTAAGGTCACACTAGTGAATGTTGAACATGGTGGTTAAGGGGTTTTTCTAATAGAGCATCGCTCTTGCCTTACCTTTTGTTGATGTTTGTAAGGTCTAAACGCCTCCATACATGAGGATTGAAGTAACCACTTTGTGTTCACCCATTCAACTAGTAAGCCTTATCTAATTGAAAATAAGAAGAGCAGTCTAGACTTTGGCTGAAATAAGGTAATATCTATGGTTAATTTGTACAGATCTTGGATAAAATAGGGGATATACCCTTTATGGTAGAAAAACCCTTAAAAAAAAATACAAAGGGACCCACTTGATCAATGAGATCAAGTATGATCAAATCCTTGGGATGGATTAAAGGGATGATATTATGATGGAATCCAGTTAGATCATGGATGAAATGTAACAAAATCAAGTGGATATGATTTTTGGATCTTAATGGATTAAAAGCCCTAAAGATAATTAAAACCCTTAATCTAAAGGAAAACACCTAAGACCTAATGGTTGGATCATATTTAAAGGTTTATAATAATCTTAATAAAATTAGTTTAATTGTCTTTTATTGGATATAGAAGAGTAAATGTGATTTATGTTTTAAGTTTTAATTGTCTTTTATTGGATATAGATGTGTAAATGTGATTTATATTCTAAGTTAGAAAGCATGATAGTGTAATCTTTAAATTTTAGTATGATATGCCCTAAATGAGTAATTTGTTAGTAGATTTGATTATCTTAGGATCATGTTAGTGTAAATTAGAATTTAAACATGATTTCATTATGATAGAAGATGTGTTTCATAACTTAGGATCATGTTAGTTTTATTTCACTAGCTTAAGTTACATTCATAGGAAGAATGTTAGTATATAGTTGTTAAACTTATATTTGATTTATGCTTTCAAGTTGATGATTTACTTATTTTCAAATTTTATTCAATTGTTAAGTAATTGTTAAGATATAAGGAGCATAAATCACCAAAAATGTAAACTAATGAAATATAAAAATTCATGGACAACTAAGATGAATGAATGATTTTGACTTAATCAGGGCTATAGTTAGTAGGACAATATAAGGAATGATTTATCATTTCCTTGGCCCAAAGTAGGAAAACAATGAACATCCATGGATGACATTGTGCATATCCATGGAAATTAATTAAAATTAATTAGAGAAGGGACTTAAGGTAAAGAGCTCATAGGAACCTTGTCAAAGGTTGAGCTAGTACCACTCCAGTGGAGTCTAAACATTGTGGTTATATGGGGTATACAAGAGCCAAGTGCTTTTCCCTCACCTCCCATTGACGTAAGAGAGGTTTAAACGCCTCCTTACATGAGGGTTGTATTAACCACTTTTTGAGCAGACTTTAACTGGTAAGTACTGGTCATCCTGAAATAAGGAGGAGTTGTCTAGTGATAAAAAGAAATAAATTATCTTCAACCAAGTAAGACACTAACTGGTTGAATAATAATAAGAACATAAAAAGATAGCAAATTATCTAACCCTAATAAAAGTAGTAAGTAAGATAAGGATGATCAAACAAGATGAGATCTTGTATGATCAAAAACAATAAGGAAAAAGAAACATCAATGTAAATTAGATTGTTATGTATGATATAGATAGTATTTGTATAGATAATATTAAACCCATGGATATAGGATATTCAAGGAAGAAAGATTCAGATCATCCTACATAAGGATGATCAAAAGACCATGTAGTATGTACCCTTGATTAGAAAAATGACATTATACATATGATTTGACAGATATATGTTGATCGAGACTATGGAAAATTTCAAGGAGTAAGAATACCTTATTGAGGTAGGTGGATTATTAAGAATGCCTTTACATGAAGATACATGTCTAATACATGATCTTATGTTTTGAAGTATTGACATGTATGATACCAATATATTAAGGTAAATATCTCAAATTGAACTATGATCCAACCAAATGATGAGAAAAATAAGTATTAAATGGTCAAGTTGAGAATTGAGAACAACCCTAAGTGAATAGGAAAGTAGAAAATATTCCAGTCCTAGATAATCAGACAGATAGTCTGATATGTATAAGTATTATTTTACATACAAGCTTGGAGGCTTGTGGTTTTATTTTAAACAGGCATAGGCACAGGGATGCTATGCTAGGAGAGTTAAGAGGGTTTGGCCACCCACTCTCTGAAACTTGATGATATTGAATACCAAGCCTAAGAAAGGCTAAAAGTCAGGTGGGGCATTTATGGGAAGGCCACCACTGTGACAGCCATGGTCCTCCCATATGGACATGGATATTGTAATTTCCACTGAGAATGGTATAAGTGGATTATTGAATAGTTATCCGGGCGCCTTTTACGGATCGATCGCAAGCATAGTAGTCCTTGATTATTTTGCATTATGATGCGTATGAAATTGGCATAGTGAAAAGCCTTAAGGGATGGCATGATGAAATGTCAGGTAATTGTATATTACCAATATTTTTCCCAAGAAGGGAAATTCCCTGTATAGTAACTGGCTGAGATACAAATCTCTTATAATGAAAGGAGTTTATCAGCTTATTATAGAAATGATTCTTGATTATTTTTACATTTTTAATGGATTTGTCCTTATACAATATGTATGCATAAAGGTGAACACAAATGACAAGGAAATGAGATGTCCTTATAACTAATAGTTATTAATGAATGTGTTTATGATAGAACAAATTATGGGATACTTGAATATTGAGATTATACTGTCAATAACTTACATTCTTATCCCCTACCAAGCATAGCTTGCTAAGATATTGTAAATGTTCAAATGTTTACAATATCTCAGATACAGAGAAGGAGACTTAGGAGCTCAAGACTTGAAGAACAATTGAAGAATAAGTAATCAAGGTATATCTCTTGAAACATTGTATTAGAACATGTATTGAATTTTGAACTTTGTAATTTGGATTGTATATTTGGACAAGTATTGTAAGGATACAATGGGCTGTGTACTGTGAACCACTGGATGGATCCTGAATATTAATAAAAGAATATTCCTTCAATGGAATTTTATCTTATACAAAATTCTACTTATGTTATGTATGAGGTGGTGACTTAGGTTTTACAAAACAAATTCTAAAGAAAAGAATTTCCGCTACTTTGGTTTGCAAAAAAAATTTACTCTAAGGGCCCTATCTTTACAAAATGTATTAAAAAATGTGTTATAAAAACTCGGGTCACCACAGTTGGTATCAGAGCATTCATCGAGTCACAGTACAATCCCAATATGTCCAAGGGAGAATTGACAATCCAAATTTAGATTAAGATAGATATAGTATAAGGAATACTTATAGAAATTTTGGTGTATGAGCAGATGCCGCCCAAGAGAGTTACAAGGCAGACAGCTCAAGGTACTTCAGAAAACAATATGGAGGAATTATCAATGAGCAATATGGAAGAAATGGTAACAAGAGTATTGAGGAACCTTATTCCTAATATTCAACTGCCCCAAAGTTCATCACCTCCAGTTGAAGTTCCTAGTATACAGGCACAAGCTCAACCTGAAGTTAGACCCCATACACCAACACCAGAGATTCCTACACCAGTACAGGGCCAATCTTCCCTTGTACCAACTGAGGAAGTTCGCAATTCTCCATTAGCACCTGAAAAGATTGACCAAATGTTGCAGAGATTTCAGAAGATGGTGATTGGATATAATGGCAAGGGTGAAGCAGAAAAGACAGAGGAATGGATCTACAAAGTAGAAAGAACATTTGATGTATTACGTACTCCTCCCAAATTGAAGGTCAAATTTGCTACATACCTATTAAAACAAGATGCTGCTTTCTGGTGGAGATCAGCCAACAACACCTTCTTCTCAAATTCTAATGAGACTACTTGGGAGGAACTCAAAGAAGTTTTTAATACTAAGTATTTTCCTACCCATGTAAAATCAAGGAGAAAGAATTCTTGGAACTTAAACAAGGGAACCTATCAGTGGTGGAGTATGATAATAAGTTCACCCAATTAAAGAGATTTGCTACACATATGTGTGACACAGAAAGGCACACTATGGATAGATTTATGGAGGGACTACAACCAGCACTGAAGGTGAAAGTGATGGATACTAAACCCACCACCATGGCCGATTGTGTAGAGATGGCTTCCAGGTTTGAAGATGAATTCAAGAAGACTCAAACCATTAAGTTTGGAGGAGGAATACAACCAAAGGCCTTTTCAGAAGGGCAAGAGACCCTTCAACAATTTCAAACCCCCCAGAAATCAAGGGAATCATATAAAAAGAAGGCCTTCTCCAAAATGTAGAAGATTCCATCCTGGAAATATGTGTCCCACTCCGATACAACAACGACCTCCAATCAGATGTTTTAATTGTGGAGAATTCGGGCATATCTCTGCAAACTGCAACAAACCATTAGCTATTAAGGAGGCGAAACCAGACAATATTCCTCGTCACCAAGGAAGGATATTCGCTATCACTGATGGCCAGGCTGGACCGTCTAATACGGTAATTGAAGGTACATTACTTGTATCTGACAACCATGCCAAAGTATTGTTTGATTATGGATCTACGCATTCCTTTATATCTTGCATATTTGCATCTAGTATACAATTACCAGTGAAAAACTTGGGATTCAATCTAGATGTAACAACTCCAGTAGGTAAAACAGTTAGATTACAAGAATATCTTCATAATGTACCAATAGAAGTACTGGGAAAAAGAAGAGATGTAGACCTCATTTTACTGAACATGGTGGACTTTGATATCATATTCGGTATGGATTGGTTAGCAAAATACTGGGTAGTTATGGATTGTCACAAAAAGAAAATCACATTTAGCATACCCGGTGAGGAAGTAGTAGTACTATATGGGAAACAACATGACTTAGACAAATCCATTATTTCAGCTATGAAGACTGTCAAACACATGTCCAAAGGGTGTCAGGCATTTTTAGCAACAGTTGTTGCTTTGGATGTGAAACAGCCCAAGATAACAGAAATTGACATGGTTAGAGAATTCCCAGACGTCTTTTCAGAAGAGCTTCCAGGAGTACCCCCACATAGAGAAATTGAGTTTACCATTGAAGTAATTCCTGTTACAACTCCAATTTCTAAAGCACCTTATAGGATGGCCCCAGCAAAATTGAAAGAATTGAAGGGTCAGCTACAAGAATTGTTAGACAAAGTGTTTGTTAGACCAAGTAGTTCACCATGGGGAGCACCAGTAATATTTGTGAACAAGAAGGATGGATCTATGAGATTGTGCATGGACTATAGAATGTTGAACAATGTTGCAGTGAAAAATAAGTATCCCTTACCTCGCATTGATGATCTCTTTGATCAACTCCAATCTGCTAAGGTCTTTTCAAAAATCGACCTTAGATCAGGATATCATCAATTGCGTATTAAGGATGAAGATATACCCAAGTCAGCATTCAGAACTCGATATGGGCATTACGAGTTTCTAGTCATGTCTTTTGGGCTGACCAATGCACCTGCAGTGTTTATGGATCTCATGAACAGAATCTTTAAGGAATTCTTAGACAAATTCGTAATTGCATTTATTGATGATATACTGATTTACTCTACCAGTATGGAAGAACATCAAGAACACTTACAAATTGTACTAAATACCCTCAGACTTCATAAACTATTTGGTAAATTTAGTAAGTGTGAATTCTGGTTAGAGAAGGTCAATTTCTTGGGTCATGTAATTTCCAAGAATGGAGTAGAAGTAGACCCCACCAAGGTTGAAGCAGTAATGAATTGGGAAAAACCTAAAACTATAACAGAAATACTTAGTTTTCTAGGTTTAGCAGGATATTACCGTAGATTTATTCAAGGATTTTCTCGTATAACCCTTCCTTTGACTTCATTAACTAGAAAAGGGGTACAATTCACTTTGACAGATGAATGTGAGAATAATTTCCAAGAGCTAAAAAAGAGGTTAACTACAGCACCAGTATTGACATTACCATCAGGAAGTGGGGAATACGAAATATATTGTGATGCTTCAGGCAAGGGGTTAGGGAGTGTATTGATGCAAAATGAGAAGGTCATTGCATATGCATCTTGATAATTGAAGAAACATGAAATAAATTATCCTGTACATGACCTGGAATTAGCAGCTGTAGTGAGACACTGTTTGTATGGAGAAAAATTTAGTGTATTCATAGATCATAAAAGTCTCAAATATATCTTCACTTAGGCTGATTTGAATATGAGACAAAGGAGATGGATGGAATACATCAAAGACTATGATTTTTCCATCCATTACTATCCTGGAAAAGCAAACATAGTCGTTGATGCATTAAGTAGACAAACAAGAGCTGTACTTACAAACATCACCATTAAATCAGCTTTTGTAGAAAGAGTCCTCAAGGCCCAAGAAGGGGATACAGTAACTCAGGGATTGTGTACAAAGACAGGGTTTTGTAAGGGTACAGATGGGGGTATATGTTTTCAGGAGAGATTAGTGGTTCCTACAAATACAGACTTGAGAAAAGAACTATTACAAGAAGCCCATTAGTCTAAATTTTCTATACACCCTGGAGGTACAAAGATGTATTAGGATTTGAAAAGAAACTTTTGGTGGGAAGGCATGAAAAGAAACATAGGAGAGTTTGGGGCTAAGTGTCTGAATTGTCAACAAGTAAAAGCTGAACATCAAAGACCACCTGGAATGTTACAAACCCTGGAACTTCTAGTATGGAAATGGGACAATATCACCATGGATTTTGTGGTGGCATTGCCAAAAACAAGGGAAGGTCATGATATGATTTGGGTGATTGTGGACAGATTAACAAAGTCAGCATATCTCCTTCCAATTAAACAAAACCAGTCAGTTGACAATCTAGCTAAGTTGTACATAAAAGAAATAGTAAGTCTTCATGGGATTCCTTTATCCATCATCTCTGATAGAGATGGGAGATTTACTTCAAGATGTTGGAAGAGCGTACAACAAGCATTGGGAACTTCACTTAGATTCAGTACAGCATTTCATCCCCAAACAGATGGTCAATCAGAAAGAACTATTCAGACACTGGAAGATATGTTAAGGGCATGTGCATTAGATTGGAAGGGAAATTGGGATGAACATCTTCCATTAGTGGAATTTGCTTATAACAACAGTTTTCATGCAAGTATTGGTATGGCACCATATGAAGCATTGTATGGCCGACCATGCCGATCACCAACTTGTTGGAGTGAAGTTGGAGAAAGGAAACTAATGAAGTCAGAACTCTCAAGTGGTTGTTCCTACAAATAGATCCTCCATCACATGCTAATGTTTTTACTTAGAGATGCTAATTCATACGCTCTCATATTTTGATCATTTTCTCCAAGAAGCGTATTAATCCATAAAATTACTCTCTTTTTTATTTTGACAAGGACTAACTTCCCTTATTTTTTGGACTCCCAACAACTTTTCTTATTGTGACTAGTTGTGAGTGGATTGAATATGGACTTTGATACCAAACTGTGACACCTCAGTTTTAAATACTATTTCAAAATTCAAGATATCCCTTGTTTGAAATTATTTTCAAAAACAAAATAACAGAAATTTGTGTTCATTTAAAAGTGTTTCTAAAAATCCCGAGTGTCATTTATTACACAATCATAAGGATTTTAAAGTGGAATGAATTCTCATTGCTACCAAAAATCTAGTAGAGTTTCCTCTGTTTTTCAGACATAGGTGCATTTAATGCATGTAATGTGGAACAGCTGATAGGCACAAAATCATTTTATTTGTTTTGAAAAACAAATACTAACACTCATCACATCTCAGAACCTCTAATAACAACCACCTCATAGTACAATCCACTGAATAGAAATGATTCCACTGCTTCTAATGTTGACATATATTTACATTCTTAAGTAGTACATGAATATATATATATATATATATATATTAAGTTGTTAAGATCACCCTTCCAATAATGGAAATCCTAAACTTTTGTAATTAAACTCCATGTATCACTTTCATGTTCTTAGCTCAACATGTTCATCCTTTCATTTTAATTCTTCAAGTCTAAGACACATTGTAAACAAATTACAATGTCTTGGTAAGCTCGCACTTGTGTTAGGGGAATAAGTCACTATCTTGGCCATGCAGTTTGTGATTTACATAATCAATGTAATTTGACAATTTATCACATATAAACAAATGCTCATGATGTTTCAAAATTAGTGCTCATGACAAAATTAGAAGCTCTCAAAGCATACATCCATGAAATAGTTTACATGTACAAATCAGTATAGTTGATAAAATCATTAGACTTTCATGATTTTGAAGATATCATTACCTTATATTTTCATAAGCTTCAAGTATTCTCTGCATTTATCATTTCATAAAGATTTATTCTTACTTAGATCATTTTCCATGTCTAACACAGAATCATTCTAAATTTGTTCAAACATATAGTCCTTCAAGATCGTTCATCATACATGATGATTTAGAATATCACTATCAATATCTAGTTATTTGTCATTCAATAGTTTGAGTGAATTTATAAACATGAAGGTATTTAACATTCTCATTATCAAGTATATGGGCAGTCATCCAACTTACTTTCCTTCATAAACACATTGCATTTCAAATGCATGTATGATTCAGTACATCATCATGCAGCTCAAAATTCATGATTAATCCAACACATTAGTAATCTAACCATGGTAAAACCATTTTGAAAAGTTAATATGTATCACAATGCTAATGGTAAAACCATAAACTAAATTTAAGCATTAAAGCACAATAATTAAAGATGGAGTCAATTGATAAAGTCAAATAGCATAATATATGCTCAAAGTCCAATCGTTAACGAACCAACATTCAATAGATCTTCCATTTGGCAAAATCAAAATCTATTCGTGGCTCTAAAAACAATTTATCAATTAAAGATGAACATAAATTCTCCGCATCAAATCAAGCTGAATATCATAATTGTGAAAAACTGGTGGCATGTAGTCCTACCATCGAGTTGATGGCATATAATCCTACCATTTGGATGGCGACATATAAGCCTGCCACAAAGAGACTTGTCTAGACTCTCAAGAGTGATTGGCATGTTCAACATGCCCCAACCAAATCCATACTCCTATGCTCGTAGGGCCCTTTTGTCACCCATGGCAACTATCGTAGCCTCTATGTCAACTTATGGATACCTCACAATCTAATCCTCATCGAACATCATGGGACTACCTGGCTAACACTCAGAGCACTTTCCCATGAGAAGCTACTCCTACTGCTGGCCATCTCCATTATTGGGCTAGCATCAATATCATCTCAAATGTTAGTGGCTAACAGCACCTCCTTGCACAGGGCCTCTAGGTCTTATAGTGGCGTAGCATGCATGCCTTGGTCTTACAGCCGTCCCAAACATGCTTGCCTCCAAGTCTTACTGTCATTCTTGACATGCTTGCCTCTAGGTCTTATTACTACCCTAAGCATGCATGTCTCCAGATCTTGTAGTGGTCAGGGAGCGCCTATCAGAGTGTGCTTACCAAAGACATCGATGAAATCCATATCCAAAAGGGCTTATAGCTGCTCGTAGAGTACCTAACTAAAGCATTGACAAAACCATTAGGGCTTATAGATGCTCATAAAGTGCCTACCTAAAGCTTCGATAATGTAACACTTGCTATTTTGGAGGAATATACATATGCATAATTTTGAATTTTCCAAATTTTGCGAAATTTGACTTTCAAGAAATTTGAAATTTTCAAAAATAGAATCACTTATTGAAAACTCAATATTTATAATGTATGCGAGAAATAGAGTCCAACAACACTAAGAATGCTAAAATCAAAGACCGAACAAAAAATCTTCTAATTATTTTAATTTAGATATTTTAATAAATTAAATTAAAAAGGGAAAAATGGTAATGACACATGTTGGGCCCACTGACAAGGCACTAAAATTTGTATATTGATAGTCATTATTATGAGTTAAGGGGATGATTACTAGCAATAAATGTTAGCAATCATTTTTCATTGAATGCTACCTCATTTCCCTTCCCCAGCCTCAATCAATGCAGTCACCGGGGTCAGAGACGACGACCGATGAGCAATGGAAAAAGGCAACACTTCTCCCTCTTATGGCAAAAAGGGCTTAGATTTCAAGCTAACCTAACAAGGTAGGCCATCCACCCTCTTCCTTTTCTTTCTTTTTTTCCATTTTTCCCTCCTAGCATCGGCAATGGTCAAGGATTGCCATTTTTTGGCAACAAGCATGGAAGACCACTATAAAAAAATAGATAAAAATAGTGCCAAATTGATTATCTGGACCATTCATCTTGTTCCCCAGGTGACCACAATCAAAGCCCCTTTGGCTTCATGCAAATCCATTAAGAATTGACACCGAAAAGGGGAAAAACAGCGAATGGTAAAATTTCACAAACTTGAATAAATTTGGCCCAAAACCCCACATTTATATGAAATTAGTGAATGAAAACTTGATAAAATTCAAATTTGTGAAATTCTAAAAAAAAAGGGTATAATTTGTTCAAATTTTTAGCACTGTGTGGGTCGCCAGGGATGACCGAAATTCAGTCATTTTCTCCGGCGACGACGAAATTTCTGGCAACCCACCGGTGATCAAGAGCTTACTATTTCGGTGGATTTCACACATATGGAGAGCCCGCATGGATGATCTAAGTCATTCATTGTGTTCCTAGGCCCCCAAAACCTTTAGAATAAGAAAAACAATGAGATTTAGAGAAGATATGGACTGTACATCAGATGAGGAAAGAACGGATAGCCCAAACACATCGTCCCTGTTGGTAGACCCTTCTAGGACGCACGTTGGTGACGCGGGCACTGGGGATGACCACACGTCATTCTTTGCAGCGATAGGACGCAAATGCATCCTAACGATTGGAATGCACCACGTGCATCCTAGTGATCGAGATGCACATCTGCGTGTCTTATGAGTGCGTCATATGAACTGAGAGTGAAAAATAAAGTCAATCATTTATTTTAAGTGGATGATTCACACACAATTTGAGAAGAATGTTATGATTTGGGTAGAAAGACATCTTCAAACTTTCTTATCTGATAATGGCATATGACATCAATTCTCCTGTTCTTATTTGTTGAGGGGCTGAAAGAAAGAAAAGGCATCGGTTGCCTTTTCTCCAAAAAATGAACATAAACTGGAAAGGTGTTGGCTAGCTAATGGGCACAAGGCAGGATGCTATATGTCTAGTGTAGGTACAAGGCAATTGGGAGTAAGGCATTGTGACATCAAATTTTAATTATTTTAGACCTAAAATTAATCTGGGCTATTGAAATATATCTGAAATAATGATTTAGCAATTATGGGGCCTACAGAGGTCCAAATCACGATTTGAGATGTTCGTTAGATTCGTCTCAACGACGTGGACCTAAATTTAGAATCAAAACCTTGATTTGACCACATATAATGAGATCAAATCACTAAATATTATCCAATAACTTTGAACAGATACATCATATAAGAGATGATTTAGTGAAATTGATAAGCAAATCTCATGTATTCATCAAGAAAATTGATCTTAACTGTCGATCTAATCATGAATCTTAGAATTGACTGATCAGAGGACGATTGGACCATTTGATTGATATACACTTAAATTGTTAGATAAACATAGAAATTGAAATGAATATGATGAATAAGACTGGGTTTAGTGATCTAACTATAGAATTAAGCTATAAAGAATGATCTAACAGTTGGATCACCTTCAAACTTAACAAGATGAGAGAAATTAGCTCCTTAATAATCAAGAGACACTGAATTGACCAATCAAAACTTAGATTGAGAATCAAAGCTAACAGATGATCATTTAGATGTTAGAAAAACTAACATATATAAATGGATTAGTTTAATTGAGTGTAAATCAGATGATTTGAACTGTTAATCTAAAGTTAGCTATCAGATCAGATGGATTATCACACAGATTGATTCACTCTTAGGACTTGAAGAACAACAAGTAAAATAGATGAAGATTAAAATGAATAATGAAGACATAATTAGAGTAGCAAATGACATGGTATGGTATTATGATCTTATAGGTACATCAGAGTGCTCGAGTTGAGATAGTTACATGCCTGATTAGGAGTACTGCACATTTGAAGTAAGTGATTCCATTTAGTATTTCCCTAATTTCTTGGATTATGAAGTGTCCTCTTGGGAGCTTCATTTATGATAGTAGTTGACACATGGACTTTATGTCACTCTCATGTTTTCCTGAGGCTATCTTCATCATGCATTGTTGACGTTATAATATCTTTTGTTTTACATGATTTGTACCTTGTTTTCAATGCATGACTATTAATGGTTTAGCACACCTTAATGATTGGATTTTTGTGAGATGGACTATGTATGGATTTTTCAATGATTATTTCATATTTTTTCCATTTTATGACAGGTGTTTCTGCTAGGTGGATGCTATGCTAGGAGGGTATTAGGGTTGGTCACCTGCCCTATGAAATTATGGATGATAGACACCAGCTTTGATATGTGGGCAAATTGCATGCTATTTGTGTCAATCATGGGTAGGCCACCCATGCACATTCGACCATCCCCCATGCATAGCAGACATTAGTATCTTGTTTCGATGTCAATGGTGAGCGGCAGAGGTTTATACCCTGGAGTGGTTGCCTCTGCAACATAGCAATCCATTCTCTTATTCTATATGCTCATGTAGTATAGATACATTGGGATGCTAAATCCTCTTTGTACCCATAGCGTGACTATGCACCCTAAGGGTGAAGCCTATGTGGGTGGCCAGATGTGGGCGGGCCTACAAGCTGAGCGAGCTACTTGGTGTGAGAGGAGGGACCCAGAGTTTGGAATGAGTACTCATTACCTGTTATGTGTGTGTCATGGGACACTTATGGGTCACGATAGAGTTCGCATGTCCTATTACTCATGACTTGCATCTATATTTCTAGGTGATAGAATTTATTGTATTTGACTCTATCAAATGCATAAGCATGCATTATCCATTTTTTTACATGCCATAGTGATTTGTTATAATACTTTTGTATCCATACGTGAATCATGCTTCGATTGTCATTGCCTTATTCACAGCCTCTTGATCTTTCAATGTACCATTTACTTCTGGATACTTGATGATTTGACTTATTATATAAATGTTTTACTCCATGAGATCTATCATGACTCAGAAATCTTTATGACACACCATTTACATTTTCATTCAATATTAAATGTGATCACCTACACAAGTGATAGCTTGTTGAGACATTGCTTTGGTTTGCAATGCCTCAGATTTGGAGCGCGATAGCAGTAGTAGAGAGGACATCAAGGATCATCTATCATATTCCGAGACCGACTTGATGTATGCATCCATCTACTTACCATTGGCTTTTTGTGTGGACTGTACAAATACACTTGTATTATGGTAACAAACTTGGACCGATCCTTATTTGTATTATGTGCGTAGACTTACATATTGGAGTTGGATGCGGTAATTGATGGATGGAACTCTGGGATTTCATTGTATTTGTTGTTATTGATATCTCTCCTCATGACTAGTATTTCTTCAAGTTTTTGGCTTTTGATCAGAGTATGCTATATATTGTATCAGTTTTAATTGTATGGGTCGGATGACCCTCAAGGTTTTCTTTTAGTACTTCTTTGAAATGATTATAGTAATTATATTAAATACCAATTTTTCCTCTTCCAAGGATCCTGACTATCTTATTAATTATTATTATTATTATTATTATATATGAAAAATGGTTAGAAAACCCAAGGTGTCACAGATAAATCTGCATCCATCAGGGCTTACAACTACTTGTAGAGTGCTTGCTTAAAAGACCGATGAAAATATGTATCCCCAAGACTTACATTGATTCATAGAGTGCTTGCTGAAAACATCAATCAAATAAGATTTCTAAGACTTATTATCATGACTTGGGTCCCAACAATACATATATTGTTTGCTTTGGGTTGAAGCCATAAGGTTTTGCTTTTCCTTGTAGGGAAAACATGTATTACTAAGAGGGATACCCAAGTCTTTTAACTAGCCCAGACTTCTCCCCAAACAATTTGAGACTAAACTCTCAGTATCACCTGAAGCATGGCATCCTATTGTTCGACATCCTCTCTTCAGGACCACCCACCAAGACCTCCCTCTAGGCTTTCTTTTTCAATTTTTGGAGTTCTAGAAAGTGAAAAGAGACATTGGAAGACCATCATGGGTACTATTCATCTCTTATTTACTATAATTATGATGTATAAAATAGTAAAAACATTATAATTGTAATTTTAAATTTTTAATAAAAGAAACTATTAAATAACTAAAAGGAGGGGGCCATTTTGATAATGGTACCCCCCCCCCACTTAAGTGAATTGAAGAACAAACCTGGGTCTGTTCTCAAACTCGACAGAAGGAGCGAAAACATGATGGGGATAGAAGAAAGTGGAGAAGAAGAAGAGGAAGAAGAAGAAGAAGGGGGAGAAAAAAAGGAAGAGAAAGGAGGAGGAGAGAGAGAGAAACTATGCTCACTAGAGGACCGCGTCAAGTTGGTGAAAAGGAGGAGAAATGTTGCTGGTGGCTAGAGTTTGCAAGTTGTTGTTGCAAAGGACGATGGCTCAAATCAAAGATTCGAGCCGATCATCCTACTCAACATGAAAAGCCTAACTAAAGTCCTTTGTTTTGTTGGGTAATCGGCGAGAAGTACACTTCAAGTTTTGACACGATGACTGTAACAATTCGATGTTCGATTTATGCAAAAAAACCCATCATCTCTTACAATGTTAGGGAGTTAGAAATCTCATTACAAGTAAGATCCAAGAAAACCCAGTTCTTGATTTGAAGTTTTTAACTAGATTCATATGATTCTTATGAGAATTATGTTTCTGTGATAATCTAGCCATCCATTTTTTAATCCATGTTTAGAAATGGGTAAATATATGCCTGATGATTGTCGATCTAGGCTTAAAACTGATCAGACAATCTTAGCCGTCCAATCAGTACTATGTAAATAATATCTAGTAATGCTTGATCAATGATCAGATGCTACCAGTAAGTTCCCCATCCCTAAATTGATAGAATGGATCAAAATTATCATTGATCCAAAAGTGAGTAGATCAGACGATCTAGGCTATTTGATACGTCACTATTCAAATGATGACCCTATGATATCTGATCGATGATCAGACACCACACTTATGTCCACTGAAAGTGTGCCTACCTAAAACTTAAATCAAATAAAATGTCAAGAATCATTATATGAGGATAAAACCACTATTTCAAAGTTATGAGAAAACATTCAAATATATTCATTTCCAAGGCATGAGAACCTTTCTAACCCATATCCTTAACAAACTACAAAAATATGTTTTCATGAGATTTTAAAACATGCATTCATTATTCATTATGTAATGCACTCCAAGTCCCAAAAAACATGCATCCAATATCTACATCAAAACAACTAGTGTCCAACCATGCATGATTAGTTCATACCTCAAGACAAGTAGATAATGCAACTCTTCCACTTGATCACCCCATATAAAAGAAAATATTAGTCATTAAACATTCTTAAAGCATCATTTGAATGGTGTGGATGGTCAAATCAGATCCAAATTCATCCCTGTATCCTCAGTTGATCTTAGTCATTGATCAAGATTGGTCAAATCACCTCAACCACACTCTGGATCAAAGATCACTAATACAAATGTTGATTTGCATATCAAGAGGATCACAATGAATGGTTAAGATTATGATGGATGTTCAAATTGGTCACAAATCGGATGATCTAATTTCTGATAGAGGTTTGATCATAATTGATGGTTGGATCTTCTCCGATCAATGAATGGAAAGATGGGTCTTGTTACTCATGTTGCAAGGATTCAGATGGCTATCTTAGATCTATGAGATCTTTCCTAGATTGGGCAATATAGGATGTCAAAGTCTAAGGGGTAGTAGGGCCCAATTGTGCCAACTCATTAGCAGAGAGAGAGAGTGTGTGTGTGTGTGTGTGTGTGTGTGTGAATAGGAAGGGGGAAGATGGTGGTGGCCAGTCGTGGCTCTGGCCAATCACAGAGAGGGAGAGGAGAAGGGGCAAAAGGGAGAAGGGATTTTTTGGCCAACCTCACCGGAGGAAAAAGAAAATGGGGGGTGGAAGGTAGTCTTATGTAGCCGGCTTGTGCGCACCATCATATCGAGTTGGCTGTGTTGAGGGGAAACTAGACTCGGGAGAGGTGAGAAGGGAAAGGGAGGGGAACGTTGTCGCAGCCATCTAGATCTAGCTTTGCATCAGAGAGAGAGAGAGAGAGAGAGAGAGAGAGAGAGAGAGAGAGAGAGAGAGAGAGAGAGAGAGAGAGAGAGAGAGAGAGAGAGAGAGAGAGAGAGAGAGAGAGAGAGAGAGAGAAGGGGGGTTACAACTAGCCTTGCTAGAAGAGAATAAAAATAGGGAAAAACCCTGTGCGTGTTCCAGAGAGGAAAGAGATTGGGCAAGTTGGGGGTGGTTTTTCGCATGATGTTGATGAATAGAGAAGAGGGGCTCGCCGATGGGAATCTAAGCGGAGGGGTGGCTAGAAAATTGTTCCGTGCCAATGCCAATGAACAAAGAAGAGCAGGTGGGCAAATGTCAGGGTTTTCCCCTTCTTCTCCTACATCCCTCATTTTTCTTTGTTTTGGGTCATTCCCCAATGCGAGGGAGTCAGGCCAATGAGTAGAAGTTTTCTATTCACATGTTCCACCCTCTCCTTGCATGACTTGTTTGGCTGCAGCTCACAAGTAAACAAAATTGTGGGTGTCATTATCAATTTTTACCCCTTTCAAAATTATTGAAAATTTGGAGTTTTTTGCCCCAGTCTTCGTTCCAAGCAAAATTAGTGTCATTGGAATTGTCTCAATGTGTACATTCAAAATGTTGATGTTTTGAGGGTCAACTAAATGTCTTTCAAAAGGTCAATTGCTTGGAACTCACCACGTAGGATTCCAAGTTCGAATTTCATTTAAAATAAAATTGAGAAATTACATGAAATGGAATTTAGAAATTGGGGTTATTATAATGTCTATTTAGATTATTTCATTGATGATTATTAGTAGGGAGTGTTAAGAAATGTGAGATCAGTATGGAGACAAAAGAAAAAAAAATATTCTATTTTCTTTTTGTAATTGTGATTTGTTTATTTATTGTAAATGTATATTTACATATATCACATGGGCCTTGCTAGTGATGGTCATTTGTCTTTGAAGAAGATGGTTAGATTCCAACCAACATCGGTGACAATAATCATGTGTAAAAATCATAGTGAGATTGAAATAAATGTTAGGAAAACCCTATATCTATTCCTATTGATAGTAAATCATGGAAAAAATGAAGACTAAATTGGGTGAATCCTTCCTCTTCAATGTTTCCTACCTATCAATCATTGTAGGAGAAGATGAGTGTGTGATGAAACTCAATGCCGGATGATAGCAGTGGTTGCACACCTCTGTTCTTCCCAAATCGAGCATAAAAACTTCACCGATTGTTGACTGTGCATAGTAGTTTTACTTTATAAGGGTTAGGGAATATGAGGACCGTGTCTGATTGTTGGTCTGATGTCATTTTCGCCCTTGTTTGAACTGAACCTAATGGTTTCTTGTCAATTTTTACTAATTGTAATTCACTGATGTCCCTTGTTGGTGTGATGGTGGCAAGTTGCATTAGCTTCCTCCTCCCTCTCTCTCTCTCTCTCTCTCTCTCTCTCTCTCTCTCTCTCTCTCTCTCTCTCTCTCTCTCTCTCTCTCTCTCTCTCTCTCTCTCTCCTCCTCTTCTTCTATTTCATCTGTTGTTGTAGGGATTCAAGTTCCATGTGGTGGGCCAATCCCCTTACTTGTAGAGCTCCTACTGGGCCATTAGTTAATTTTAGTTAAGTTTAAGTTGAGGGGGAGTGTCATTATCAAATTTGATGTTGTCGTCTCATTTGTAAAATTTTAGGGTTTTCAGCTCCCGATCTCCATTCCACTCATTCTTAGTATCATTGAAAATATCTTGTTGTGCACATTTCAAATTTTGAGGTTTCAAATTCAAATTTAATGTTTGTAGAGAATTCATTTTCACGGAAGTCAAATTTGTTGAAATTCAATTCCTCATTTCATTTTAATAATAATAAATTATGATAAAAAATACATGAATGAAATGAAAATTTAGCATTATTACACTACTCTTCCACTATGAATGAAGATAAGAAGACTATTTACAATGGATTTTGCTCCCATTATATATATATAAAGAAGCCCCTTTGTTGGATGGCTTTAGACTTATATAATATCATTGAATTATGTGCACACCTTTGTAATTATTTACATTCAATGAATAAAATTTTATTCCTTGCGTTCTCTTCAAAGTTCAGGTAGTATGATTTTCATGATGATTTTTTAGCATAATCCAAAACCTAATCACTTTGACCATAGGAAACAGACTATTATGGACTATTGAACCTTAAACTTGTCTAATCATCATGATTTCCCTTGAAGATCTAAAAGCATGGAAGGAGATGAGTCGATCACGAAAGATAGGTAAAAAATTGCTCAACTTAGGTAGGTAACATATATTATGGTTTAGCCATTCAAGGGAAATTATAAGTATTCACTAGTTTCAAACTTCCACAACAACATTTATTTATTTTCTTTCCATTTTATGGTCTATTTAAATGCATTTTAGAAAGACTAAAAGTCACTCTTCCATCTCTTTATAGCAATGGCATTTTCTTCTCTCTTTCTTGGTGTACATATGCATATGCAGGTATTACTTACTAGTCAAGAGAAATACAACTTTGTCATGTGGCAGTAGTGGAGGAGGGAGACCTCACATGTTGTTTATTTATTGTTCATATGATGTATGTACAACCATAAGAATGGTGTTGATTTGGATGTTTCTAGTAGCTCAAACTGTGTTTTTCCTCTTACGTGGACAGTGTTCTGCAAAGTTTCTATCCTCCAATATCAGAGTTGTATCCTTGCGTCAAGTGCTAACTAGCAAGGGAGAAGTTGAAGATGATTTTGTTATTTATTTCCTTCTTGCAAATGAATATCATTTGCATATTAGTTTGCAAGGAAGAAATAAAAATCATGTTGATGTTTTCCGCAAGTGCACGGCTGCTGTAGTATAGCTATGCAAATACAGGTCGATTTCCATGGGGACTCGACTTAAATATTGGAGTTTACATAAACTTTAACTATCAAATTAGCCAAAATAAAGTTTAAAGTCCTTAACCAATCCAGGAGTAAATAGCTCTAAAATGAAGTAATCAAGAAATAAAAGAGAGTAACAACTTTACTAGAACTTTCTTGTTCTGACTGCTGTGTCATGTAGCAAATTACAACAAGTGCTAATGAATAACAACTTTAACTCCAGCATAAAGTAACTATAGATACAATCTAACCGCTACTTCCCTATCTTGTCCACTGTGTCACGCAGCAACTATAATAAGTTGTTCTTAAAACAAAATGTGGATTGCACAATCCGAGAATAACATTATCCAAGGCAATGAATAAGACAAAATAAAGAAAAGACAAAACAGGGACATTAAAGGCATTTAAATTAAAGTCATAAGGGTAAATCTAAATTTTTTCCAAATTTCTGGTTTTAAACCAAAAAAAAAAACCAAAAACTAGGTGGAGTGAGAAAGATGGTGGAAGAAGAAGGAAGAAGAAGAAGGAAGAAGAGGAGGAAAGAAGAAAAGAAGAAAAGAAGGGGAAAAGGAGGCCTTTGGGGAAAACCCGATCTGGGTTTTCTCCTCTGAGCCATCCGGTGAGGGAGAAGAACGCCGGAGGTGCCTCGAAATGAATCAGAGAGAGAGGAGAAGATGGGAAAGGTGAAGGAAAGGAGCAGAGGGAAAAAGAGGGATTTCAGGCGGTGCTGGGTTTTGTTGAAAAATGAGAGGAGCAAGAGGAGTTGGGGGTCGAGTGGAAGATGGAGGGGAAAACCCAATCTGGGTTTTCTCCTCTGAGCCAGTCAGTGGATGGATGGATGGAGCAGAGCCGATGGAGAATAAGATCCAGTCGGTGATGCTGGGAGGATCTGGGCAGGTGAAGGAGAAAGCCGACAGGCAGAGAAAAGGGGGTCCGGCTAGGGGTGCGATGGAGGACGCCTGGGGTGGCTAGGTTGGTTGGCAGGAGAGAACGAGGGTGAGAGGATGCCAGGCGTGATGGGTTATACCTACCTAGAAATTAGCTAGAGAAAATGCGGGAGAAGAAGAGAAGCAGAGGTTGTGCCTAGGTTTTGGCAGATAGGGTAGAGAGTGGGAGATGGGATGGCTGGTGATTCTAGGTTGAGGGTTTCGTGGAGAAAAGGAAGAATGAGAGAAACGAGAGAGAGGCTGTGTTGGGACGGCTGGACGTTGTCCGGTGTGGAAGCGGAGGAAGAGATGGGGTTTGGCCGGTGAGGAAACGAAACGACAAAAGCAGAGGGAGAAGCTGGAGAGAAAACGAAAGAGAGAGGGATAGATCAAGAGGCAGAGTAGAATAGTCCTTCTGCCTCTCTCTGTCCGTGGGATGGGAATAAAGAAGAGGGAGTATGCAGAGAAAGAATGTGGAGAAAGGAGATGAGAAACGAGGAACAAAGGGAGAGCTAAGAGGGGAAGGAGAACGTGAGAGAGGGAAAGGGAAAGGGAAAGAAGGGAAGAAATGAAGAGAAAGAAGAGAGGCCTCCCCAATCCGACCTCTCTTTCCTTTATAAGTGGAGTTCCATGCTTGGTCAAATTTGCCCATGATTGGTCAGACTTGGTCAGCTTTACTAGATTTTCCATGATTGGTCAGATTTGGTTAGATTTGCCATGATTGGTCAGATTTGCCCAGATTTGGTCAAATTTGCCCATGCTTTGTGGCGTGGGACCCATCAAAATAAGCTGATTTGAACCGTCCAACATACTCTGGATTATTTGCAAAACAAATTACAAAATAATCTTATGTAGGCAATTAGCTATAATGATCATATGATCGTTAACTTTTCAAATTAATGGTTATTTTTGCAAAATTAAGGACTCAACACACCCCCCAACCAGCATTTTGCTAGTCCCTAACAAAACATGCTAATTTTTATTTTATTTTTAAGACAAAATTATCATCATTTTTATAGGTACTCACGGTTGCATTTAGCGTATGCAACAAGCCCTTAAACCCCTAGGTTACCCCTAGTGGACGAGTTAAGCCTCGTGAGGGTTTGCAGAGATTTTACCCACAAAATTCATAAAGGGCAATTCCTAAATTTATCTCTGACACTTTCTTTCTATCCATACTTAATTTACCACCTTATCATGTTAATAAAAATGAATAACAATTCAAAAACCCTACTCATATTCTAATGATATTTCATTTAAGCATAGATCTCAAGGTGTTGTGTGTGTACAGTCTACATGTATAATAGATCTTTTGTTTCTAAGTAGAGTACAACTCTTAAACTCCATCTAAAATATGTTTTGACCTCAATCCTCACTAATAAACATACACTCATAAATCAAATCTCTCAGAAAAAGGTTCAAATCATATCTCACTTGAATATGTGAGTAGAGTTAATAAAAACAAAATTAGCTCACATATACTTATAAAGGAACGGGAGTTACTACGGAGTTTAGTTTTTATCCCTTTAGAAGGAATAAGATTCCATTACCTTTGAAATTTTAGAAGTATTATTCTTTAAACCCTATATTTTCATATCCTCATTAAGACTATATTCACCCTAAAATCATTAGGTCTTTAAATAGGACTACATGAAGGCTTAGGATGGGGTACAAAAGAAGAGGTACAAGGATATTCAATGTTTCTTCAATAAGAGGTAGAGGTCCTCTAAAGTTGACAACTCTTTCTTTACCTTGCTTGTACTAAAGTGAATATTTCTTTTTCCACTTTTCTTTGCATTTTTCAAACTCTTTTTTTTTTTTAAGAATATTTCTTTTCTCAATATTCAATTGTTTTTTTTTTTTTTTTGCTTTGCAACTAAAAGGTATATTATCATTCATCTCTAACTTATCTTTTGAAGAAATTGGTAATGGATATATTATAGTGGGTTAATATGGGTTAAGGTTAGTTGGTTGAGAAAAGAAAAAGGCTTATATAAAGGCTCAAATTGGATGACTAGTTGTAAAAAATATTTTTGGGTAGGCTTTATGCCTCCAGGTTAACAAAGATGGCCTAAATCATTTTTTTAGGTTTTCAATAATCTATTAGATTCAATGAACCTTTAGAACCTTAAAGATAATACTCTAATCATTCAAGTAATTGCTCAAAGTTGATGGGATCAAATTCTTTTCTTCTTTTTTTAAAGCACGCTGAAGAAAATTAGAAAATTAATCTCTCAGAAGGAATGAATGGCTCTAAAGGTCACTTAGGTTATAGGTCTCTACTGAATTTCTTTAGGATTTCTAAGTTTAACTACTTATCACTTAGACTATATACATGTAGATGTGTATACAGATATGATTTGAGATTTAGCTTTCATGAAATTCTTTAGAAAATAAGTAAAATGATGAATTAATCATGTACAATTCTATTTATAAGCTAAGGATAGTAATTCAAGATTAGACTTTCGAAAAATCCAATTCTCATCATTGTATATGAACTGTCCCTTTTTTTCGAGAAATATAACAAAACTAGAATTTGCCAAAATTCTACACCCCCCAACCTGAGAGAAACATTGTCCTCAATGTTTAAAAAGTAGGACCTAAAATGAATATGGGTGATGCAGAGAAATAATACAAAATATGATACAGAGGGATCAAATCCACTCAATCCTGATAAATAAGATCATCTAGAGTTGTGGACTTAACTTTTGGATTCTCATATTCTAGGAAAGCCTTTAAACGTTGACCATTCACTTTAAAAGTATGCCCAGTCCTAGCATCCTTAATCTCAATGGTCCCATATGGAAAAACTTCTTTAACTATATATGGACTAGTCCATCGAGATCTAAGCTTACCTAGAAAGAGGTGAAGCTTAGAGTTGTAAAGAAGTACCTTTTGGGATGGAGTAAAGGATTTTCTTAAAATGTTTTGATCATGAAAAACTTTCACCTTTTCCTTGTAGATCCTATTACTCTCATAAGCTTCATGTCGGATCTCCTCCAACTCATTAAGTTGGAGCTTACGATGTGAGCTTGCTTTGCCCATATCAAAATTCAATCTTTTAATTGCCTAGTAGGCTCTATGTTCCAATTCTACAGGCAAGTGACAAGCTTTACCATAAATAATATGGTAAGGGGACATGCCAATCAGGGTCTTAAATGCAGTCCGATATGCCCAAAGCACATCTGCCAATCGAATAGACCAATCTTTGCAGTCTGGGTTAACAGTTTTTTGCAAAATATGTTTAATGGCCCGATTTGACACTTCAACTTGTCCACTTATTTGTGGGTGATAGGAGGTTGTGACTTTATGTGTGATGTTATATTTTTTCATTAATGCTTCAAAAACTCTGCTACAAAAATGAGTCACATTGTCACTAATGATGGCTTGAGGTGTTCCAAATCGGAAAAATATATTTTCTTTTAAGAACTTAATGACTGTTTTATGATCATTAACTCGACATGGAACAGCCTCGATCCATTTGGACACAGTCTACTGCAACTAAAATATATAGGTATCAAAAAGAAGGTGGAAATGGCCCCATGAAATCAATGCCCCAACAATCAAAGACGTCCACTATTAGAATGGGGTATAATAGCATCATATTCCTACGAGTTATTCCTCCTACCTTTTGGCAGTGCTCATATGCCTTACAAAAGTAATAGGTGTCTTTAAAAAGAGTTGGCCAATAGAAACCACATTTTCAGTTCTTTGCAGCTGTTTTCTTGGCAGAAAAATGTCCACCACATGCTTTTGAGTGACAAAAAGAGATGATACTGGATTGTTCAATATCAGGCACACATCTTCTAATTATTTGATCTGAGCAGTATTTAAACAAATATGGATCATCCCAAAAATACTGTTTGACATTGGAGAAGAATCTGGTCTTTTCATTTTTGGTCCAATGTTATGGTATCTTTCCCGTGGCTAAATAATTTGTAATATCTACAAACCAAGGGAGATTGGAGATGTTAAAAAGTTGTTCATCAGGGAAGGTATCCTTGATTGGCAATAAATCCAAAGACTTAGTTAGGACCAATCTAGAAAGGTGGTTTGCTACTACATTTTCTACTCCCTTCTTATCTTTAATCTCTAAATCAAATTCTTGGAGTAGAAGGATCCATCTAAGAAGTCGTGGCTTAGCATCCCTCTTTGAAAGAAGGTACTTTAGTGCTAAATGATCAGTGAAAATGACTATCTTAGAGCCTATCAAGTGAGACCTAAACTTATCTAGTGCAAAGACTACGGCAAGGAGTTCCTTCTTTGTGGTAGAATAATTCATTTGTGCACTGTTAAGTGTCTTGCTTGCATAGTAGATGACATAGGGCTTCTTATCCTTCCTTTGTCCAAAGACTGCCCCTACAGCATAGTCACTTGCATCACACATGATTTCAAAGGATACTTTCCAGTTAGGTGGTTGCATGATGGGTGTAGTGGTTAACTTTTCCTTCAGTTTATTAAAGGCTTGGTGACAGTCAGCAGTCCATTGGAATGGAGTGTCCTTAGCTAGGAGGTTACATAATGGTCGAAATATTGTACTGAAATCTTTTATAAACCTCCTGTAAAATCCTACATGTCTTAAAAAGGTGTGAATGTCTTTAACTATTTGAGGGGTGGGTAGATTAGAAATGAGATCAATTTTTGCTTTATCTACCTCTATTCCTTTGGACCAGACAATATGGCCAAGTACAATCTCTTGAGGTACCATGAAATGACACTTCTTTCAGTTTAGGACTAAGTATTTCTCTTCACAACGCTAAAGGACTTTTCTCAAATTTTCTAGACACATATCAAATGAATTCCTGAAAACTAAGAAATCATCCATGAAAATCTCCAGAAAGCGCTCTACCATATCACTGAAAATACTCAACATGCATCTTTGAAATGTTGCAGGAGCATTACATAATCCGAATGGCATTCTTTTATAAGCAAAAGTGCCAAACGGACATGTAAATGTGGTCTTTTCCTGATCCTCGAGTGAATTTCTATTTGGTTATACCCTGAATAACCATCTAGGAAATAATAGTGCTGATGTCCTGCAACCCTTTCTAACATTTGATCAATAAAGGGCAAAGGAAAATGGTCATTCCTTGTGACAGCATTCAACTTTCAATAGTTGATACACATACGCCACCCAGTGGGAACCCTAGTAGGGATCAATTCATTGTTGGCGTTAGTTATTACTGTCACTCCAAACTTCTTTGGAACCATTTGCTATCACTTATGGGATAGATGATTTCCACATCAAGTAACTTTAGGACTTCTGCTCTAACCACATCTTTCATATTCGAATTTAACCTTCTTTGCATTTGATGACATGGTTTAGCTTCATCCTCTAGATATATCCTATGGATGCAAATTAAAGGGTAAATGCCCTTTATATCCGCTATGGTCCATCCTATAGCACCTTTGTGTTCTTTTAAAGTGTCTATTAATTTTTTCTCCTGAGATGTTTCTAATTAAGAGGAAATTATTACAGGAAAAGTCTATTTTTCTCCTAAATAAGCATATTTCAAATCTGATGGTAGAGATTTCAATTCAAGCTTAGGAGGTTCTATGGATGATAGAAGGAGAGTAGACTCCCTTGGTGGAAAGTCCTCGAAATGAGGTTTCCATTTTTTTGTATCCATGATAGGAACAGAATAAAGGAGGGCATTAACTTTCTCTATTAATGCATCCTCATTTAATTCATTCAAAAGGGCCAAACAGGCTGTAATGACCCTGAATTTTTGTAACTTATTAAGGCAAATTAATAAAGTTTGAATTTTTAGAAATTCTGGGCTAGAATATTAGGTTATTGAAAATTCTCTTTTTGTGGAGATTATATCATGAATTAAAACATAGAAATTATGGATGTACTTGGAAAACTGATCGAAACAACATTAAGTACGTTCAATTCTGAGTTAAAATGAAAATTCCTTAATTTTCTCCATTTGGGGGTAAAATGGTAATTTTACCCATATTCCATATCTAAGAAATAAGACCTCAATATTCATGAAGTACTTAGAAATACGATTCCAACTCCACTAAGTACGCTCAATTCTGAGTTCAGACAAATATTGCCTATTATTCTCCAATTTTTGAGTTCAAAGGGCAAAAACATCTTTTCACATAAAAGTGGGGCCCACAAAGTGGGCCAACGTTCTAGAAGCAACAATAATTGCTTAGTGCATTATTGCTGGTAGTGGAGAATGTAGTAGAGATTGTAGTGGAGAATGGAGAATGCACTTGTAATAAAAAATTCTAAAGTAATAAAATATCTTATCAAAAGAAATGATAAAAAATTCAAATTTGGCTACAAATATGTCCCAAAATTTTCCAAAAATTTTCAAAACTGTAAGCATGAAATTTCCAAATCTTCCTTGGAGTTTCAGCCCCAAATTCTCATTCATCCCTCCCCAATCTCTATTTTTCTTATTTCTCTCTCCTCTTTCTAAGTGGAACAAGAGACCTAAATTCAATTAGGCACTCTGTTCCAAGTAGAATCTGATCAATTCCACCGTCCATAACCTCCTATACCACAGTATATACAAAATCCCCAAATCAATTTCAAGATCCAACGGTTCCAACAATAGAAAATCACAAAAACAGGGACAATCGGGCTATATTATCATCAACTGGTAATTCTCTCAAATTGAGTATCAAATATATGTTTTTTCTCCAATCAGGTTGGTGGAACTACTTCCCATACATATTTATTATGGTTTAGTGTAATTTTTATTTTTCTGTAATTTAATTTGAATGAAAAATGGTAAAAATAAAGTAAATACCATAGCCTTCAATTCATGGTGATAGAGAGCTCAAATGAAAATTATGAGCTTTCCAATCAATCCAGAAGGGTTAAAAACTAGTAGGATACAATTTTCAAGAAAATCTAACAAGGTTTGGACCCTCAATTGAGAGAGATTAGTTCTACGGGGCCCAGATCAAATCTGGACCCTAGGAACGGCTGAAAACTTCAATTTAAGATTGTGGAGTCATATGAACTCCAAATTGAGATCAGAAAGAAGCTATGGAAAGCTTGTAATGTCTAGTTTCTAATGAAGTCATAATATTTCTAAAATTTATTTCTGTATTTTGGAAATAAGTGTCCAATTTCTAAGATCTTCAAGATCTGAGGTGATTAGATCATGAAAATTTATTTTTGTGATGATATAATAATGTAATAAAGTAATATCTATGGTTAATTTGGACAGATCCTGGATAAAATAGGGGATCTACCCTTTATGGTAGAAAAACCCTAAAAAAAATTTTTTTTTTAAATACAAAGGGACCCACTTGATCAATGAGATCAAGTATGATCAGATCCTTGGGATGGATTAAAAGGATGATATTATGATGGAATCCAATTAGATCATGGATGAAATGTGACAAAATCAAGTGGATATGATTTTTGCACCTTAATGGATTAAAAGCCCTAAAGGTAATTAAAACCCTTGATCTAAAGGAAAACACCTAAGATCTAATGGTTGGATCATATTTAAAGGTTTATAAGAATCTTAATACAATTAGCTTAATTGTCTTGTATTGAATAATAGAAGTGTAAATGTGTTTATGTTATAAGTTAGAAAGCATGATAGTGTAATCTTTAAATGTTAGCATGCTATGCCCTAAATGATTAGTTTGTTAGTATATTTGATTATCTTAGGGCCATGGTAGTGTAAATTAGATATTTAAACATGATTCCATTAAGATAAAAGTACAATTTTATGTATTTCATAACTTAGGATCATGTTAGTTTATGTATAATTTTATTTCACTAGGTTAAGTTGCATTCATAGGAAGAATGTTAGTATATAGTTGTTAAACTTATATTTGATTTATGCTTTCAAGTTGATGATTTACTTATTATCAAATTTTATTCAATTGTTAAGTAGTTGTTAAGATATAAGGAGCATAAATCACCAAAAATGTAAACTAATGAAATATAGAAATTCATGGACAACTAAGATGAATGAATGATTTTGACTTAATAAGGGCTATAGTTAGTAGGACAATATAAGGAATGATTTATCATTTCCTTGGTCCAAAGTAGGAAAATAATGAACATCCATAGATGACATTGTGCATATCCATGGAAATTAATAAAAATCAATTAGAGAAGGGACTTAAGGTAAAGAGCTCTTAGGAACCTTGTCAAAGGTTGAGCTAGTACCACTCCAGTGGACTCTGAACATTGTGGTTATAGGGGGTATACAAGAGCCAAGTGCTTTTCCCTCACCTATTGTTGACGTAGGAGAGGTCTAAACGCCTCCTTACATGAGGGTTGTATTAACCACTTTTTGAGCAGACTTTAACTGGTAAGTACTGGTCATCCTGAAATAAGAAGGAGTTGTCTAGTGATAGGAAGAAATAAATTATCTTCAACCAAGTAAGACACTAACTGGTTGAATAATAATAATAAGAACATAAAAAGATAGCAAATTATCTAACCCTAATAAAAATAGTAAGTGAGATAAGGATGATCAAACAAGATGAGATCTTGTATGATAAAAAACAATAAGGAAAAAGAAACATCAATGTAAATTAGATTGTTATGTATGATGTGGATAGTATTTGTATAGATGATATTAAACCCATTGATATATGATATTCAAGGAAGAAAGATTCAGATCATCCTACATAAGGATGATCAAAAGACCATGTAGTATGTACCCTTGATTAGAAAAATGACATTATACATATGATTTGTGGATATATGTTTATCGAGACTATGATAGATTTCAAGGAGTAAGAATACCTTATTGAGGTATGTGGATTATTAAGAATGCCTTTACATGAAGATACATGTCTAATACATGATCTTATGTTTTGAAGTATTGACATGTATGATACCAATATATTAAGGTAAATAGCTCAAATTGAAATATGATCCAACCAAATGATGAGGAAAATAAGTATTAAATGGTCAAGTTGAGAATTGAGAACAACCCTAAGTGAATAGGAAAGTAGAAAATATTCCAGTCCTAGATAAACAGACAAATAGTCTGATATGTATAAGTATTATTTTATATACAAGCTTGGAGGCTTGTGGTTTTGTTTTAAACAGGCATAGGCCTGGGGATGCTATGCTAGGAGAGTTAAGAGGGTTTGGCCACCCACTCTCTGAAACTTGATGATATTGAATACCAAGCCTAAGAAAGGCTAAAAGTCGGGTGGGGCAATTATGGGAAGGCCACCACTGTGACAGCCATGGTCCTCCCATATGGACATGGATATTGTAAGTTCCACTGAGAATGGTATAAGTGGATTATTGAACAGTTATCCGGGCGCGCTGTACGGATCAGACTGCAAGCATAGTAGTCCTTGATTATTTTGCATTATGATGCATATGAAATTGGCATAGTGAAATGCCTTAAGGGATGGCATAATGAAATGCCAAGTAATTGTACATTACCAATATTTTTCCCAAGGGAAAATCCTAGTATAGTAACTGGCTGAACTACAAATCTCCCATAATGAAAGGAGTTAATCAGTTTTGTATGGAAATGATTATTGATTATTTTTACAATTTTAACGGATTTGTTCTTATATACTATGTATGTATAAAGGTGAACACAAATGACAAGGAAATGAGATGTTCCTATCAATAATAGTGGTCTATGAATGTGTTTATGATAGAATGAATTATGGGATAAGTGAATATTGAGATTCTACTGTTAATAACTTACATTCTTATCCCCTACCAAGCATAGCTTGCTGAGATATTGTAAATGTTCGAATGTTTACAATATCTCAGATACAGAGAAGGAGACTTAGGAGCTCAAGACTTGAAGAACTATTGAAGAATAAGTAATAAGGGTATATTCCTTGAAACATTGTATAGGGAGCATGTATTGTATTTAGAACTTTGTAATTTGAATTGTGTATTTGGACAAGAATTGTAAGGATACAATGGGTTGTGTACTGTGAACCACTGGATGGATCCTGGAAGTTTAATAAAATCATATTCCTTCAATGGAATTTTATTTTGTACACAAATTGTACTTATGTTATGTATGAAGTGGTGACTTGGGTTTTCAAAACGAGTTTTAAAATAAAAGAATTTTCGCTGCTTTGTTTTGAGAAAAAATTTTACTAAGGGGACACCCTTGCCTTTGAAAAATATATTATAAAATGTGTTTCAAAAACCCGGGTCGTCACAGTTGGTATCAGAGCTATTCATCCAGTCACAGTACAGTACCATCATGTCCAATATGAAGATGAATATCGAATTAAAGGATGAGGATTAGTGAATGAATAAGAGATAACTTATTAGTTGATTAGAAGGAGTTATATGAATAAGACATAAGTTATTAGTTGATGAGAAGGAGTTATGTGATAAACTCGTTAGTTAAGAGATAAGTATAGAAGGAGTTGACTCATTAGTGAGGGATAAGTCTTGAAAGAGTAGCCTCAATTGTTGAAGAGTATGTAAAGAGTTGACTCATTAGTGAGGAAAGAGTTAAACTCATTAGTTGAGAAATATGGAAAGAGTTGACTCATTCGTGAAGAAAGAGTTGACTCATTAGTAAAAGATGAGAATAAAAAGAGTTAAACTCATTAGTTAAGAATGAGTTTAAAAAGAGTTATTATGAAGGAATAGTATAGTACAAGTAGATATTATTGGATGAAAGGACTAGAAATACTACTTAGCAAGTAAGAATTCCAATATAGGGAATAGTAAGATATAAAAATCAATAAGGAAAACATTACAATGGATGTAAGGTATGATGTTCAGGTCTAACCTAAAGTCCTGAGTAAACATACATATGTATGAACAAAGTACACCAATACTAGTATGTATATGACCATTACTAAGTTAAGGAATGGAGATAAAGAGAAAGAAGTGATAAATTGGAAAATGTGATGGAAAAACTCCAACCTTATGGAATAGGTGAAATGGAGATTTATGAGAAATAAAAGCTAAAGAGGAAACTTCAGAATTATTATAAAAATAAAAATTTATACTAAATATATGAATAAATATAAGTGTAAGAGTTATAATTGCTACATATATGGTATTATGACAATTAGTTAAATGAAATTAATCATCAAAATAGAGATGATATTACTTGAAAGGAAATTGAAGAGATAAGTGAGATAATTCAAAATTTTGTAAATGAGGATAGTTTTAAGTAAAGATGAATAAGGAGATAAGTAAGTGATTTCTCTCCAAACTTAGTAAATGCAAAGGATTTAATAAAGAGATGATAAAATTTCAGAACATACAGAGATGGTCTTTGAAATTTGAATAAAATGAAATGGGAGAAGAGAGTTTGATATATTAAAAGGGACAAAAATATGATCCCAAACTTATTAAGAAAGACAATTAAACCATTAGGATGTATGGTTAACAAAGAAATTAGAGCCCTATTGATGGAACAACAAATATGAAATTCCTAAGATATAAATGAAATTGGTATGATAAATTAATTGTGGAAATTAGCACAAAAGGATTTTCAAGGATTAGAGAAATATTGATATGATAACTTGGGAATATTGAAAATAATATTGGGATTATAGTAAAGAGAAGTACAATTGATGGTGAAACAACTCTGGAAAATAAGCGAGAAATATTGATATGATAAATTGGGGAAAATATAGTTATGGATTATCATGAAGAGGAGTACATTTATTGATAAAGGAAAATGAAGAACTAAATATGAATAGAGATATTAATTCCACTTAGATGATAGAGTGGTGATATTGAAAGATTTAAGAAATATAGTGAGGAAAATATATTTTTGGAGGAAGGTTGAGATAAAACATGAGAAATGAAGACCTATAAACAAATAGTGATATCTAAACCTAAGTGTAAAGTTTGGAAAAATAAGATGATTATGAATAAGTCATAAATCCAAATTTTTGGAGAAAGAAGTGGTTAGAACTTTAAGATATTTTGAGATTTTCAATCTTACATGAGATTGAATGAGAAAATATATATAATAGTTGAGGAAAAGAACATCAAATTATTTGAATGAGCTGAAAGAACAAATGTTAAGGATTAAGGAGTGATTATATAAATTTACAGTATGAAAATAACGACTTTCTTTAGGAAAAGAAAATGGGAAGATAAATGTAAGAATGCATTGAACATAAAAGAGTTTATTAAGGAAATTTATTACCCTTGTTCTCCATAAGGATGCATTGAACATAAGTGATGTTGAGGAAATTAAGTATCCTTTTTCTCTATAAGGATGAACATTTTCAAAATTTTATTATTATTATTCGAGAATTGGAAATACAACGTCAAAGTATAGAATCAAAACAAAATTTAAGTTCTATGAGTTGGATAAATGATGTTCATAAAGTTGAGGAGAATGAAATATATTAGATGAAGTAATAATGATATATGGAAATGGATGTAAGGAGACCAAAAGAATTCATGGAATATATGTGTTGCAAGTGTACATTTTGATTAAAGAAATCAAGTTTTAAGGTTATATAAATTTTAATAGATTTCAAGAAATCAAGAGCATTCATGGGATATATGTTAGATGCTTACAAAACTTGTCAATCATCTTGTTACATGTTGATTGAAGAAAGAAAAGTTTAGGGTTATATAAATTTTAAGGATAGCATGGAAATTAACCCCAACAAAGGGGGAATGTGAGATCAATATATGAAATGACAATGACAATTAGATAAATATATCTCTTACTGATTTTATAACATAAAGACATTTAGTGCAATCTTGCAATGGATTACGTAAATCCTAAATGAGTTAATGATAAATTATGGAGTTTGTAAAGACTTGAGAAGGGATGAATTCAAAATCAATAAGAACTCTTTTAATTAGAATTATCAAGAATATTGCAAATAAAGAGTTAGTATGATATGATAAAGGTTATGAGATATGCTTGAAAGAAGCATGAGGACATGCATAATCTAGAAGTTTTGAAGCCCATGACATATAAATAGATATGTGAAAGGAAAAAAGATAATATTATCATAGATGGTAAGAAGGTTCAGAATATTGTTCTGAATACGAGAAAGGTATAACAAAAGAGGATAAGGAATGTATATGCAGAGTAAAATGACACTCAAAAAGTGTTACAAAAACAATGGGTGTGATGAGAATGAGAATAGAATCATCACAAGGTTACCACTCTTCAATGATAGAATTTGAAAAGAAATTTCTCAATAAAAAGAAATAGTAAAGAAGTATGAATTGTAGGATAGAAATAAAGTAATCACTTCCAAATAATGGAAGAACAAGGAAAGAGATAATTACTTCCAAAGATTGGAAGATTGTTAGAAAGAACAATAGTGGCAGTTATAGAATCCAATCACTATGTTATTAGTAAGGACTATACATAGTAAGAAAGCTATGTCAAAACTTTATATGTTGAAATAGAATGAGAGTGAGCAATAGAAGATAGAATGGAAAATTTTCAAGTATGGAAAGATTGATGAAAGTAAGGAGTAGAAATTTAGCCAAGTGGAATAAAAGGAAAGAGGATTTCCTTAAGTGGCAAGGCCACATGTGTAAGGCCATGAAAGAATTGTGAAAACTCCTAAGTGAGTTGATATGCAAATTTCGAGGACGAAATTATTGTAAGGGGGGAAGATTGTAATGACCCTGAATTTTTGTAACTTATTAAGGCAAATTAATAAAGTTTGAATTTTTAGAAATTCTGGGCTAGAATATTAGGTTATTGAAAATTCTCTTTTTGAGGAGATTATATCATGAATTAAAACATAGAAATTATGGATGTACTTGGAAAACTGATCGAAACAACATTAAGTACGTTCAATTCTGAGTTAAAATGAAAATTCCTTAATTTTCTCCATTTGGGGGTAAAATGGTAATTTTACCCATATTCCATATCTAAGAAATAAGACCTCAATATTCATGAAGTACTTAGAAATACAATTCCAACGCCACTAAGTACGCTCGATTCCGAGTTAGGACAAATATTGCCTATTATTCTCCAATTTTTGAGTTCAAAGGGCAAAAACGTCTTTTCACATAAAAGTGGGGGCCACAAAGTGGGCCAACGTTCTAGAAGCAACAATAATTGCTCAGTGCATTATTGCTGGTAGTGGAGAATGTAGTGGAGAATGGAGAATACCCCGAGCAATTTACGCCATTTTTAACAAAAATAATAATAATTGGACATTCTATAGGAAATGAACTGTGTTAAATGTTTTACTTGATTTGAAATATTAAATGAAGGAATTTGTAATAAAACTTGGTACCATTAGATTCTACTCAAAAAATGGAATCCAACGCCTCAAAGAACGCTGAAAACGGAGTTCATATGACCAAGTTATGGCCATTTAAAGATGAAGGGCAATTCTGTAAAATACATTTAAAAAACGAAAAACGCAGAAAACGCAGGGGGGCTGTTTTGATAACGGCACCCCATCTTCTTCCTTCTCCCAATTTTTCCAGAAAAATCCCAGCACCGCCTCTGTAGGCCAGTGCCAAGGTAAATGGTGGCACCGCCATTGGCAGCACCGACTTACTCCTATGAAATCCCCCTCTCCCCCTCTTCCAAATCAAGCTTTCTCCTCTCCAATCGCTCCCAAAAACAGATCTAGCCACAAGGGTTTGTAGCCACGATCAAGACCAAAATCAGGCAGCATCGAGGGCTCCCCAAGTACGAGTCTCCTCCCCACCCTACTCCTTTCTCTTGCCTTCTCATTTCCCCTTCATTCCCCTTCATTTTCCAGCCAAATCTGGCGTCTCCCGGCCGAAGAACCCATTTGGAAGATGGGTTCGTTACAGAACCCTAGGCCTACGACCAGGGTGTTGTTCCAGGCTTCCCAGACCGTCCCCTCCTTTCCGCCTCATTCCCAGCCCAGATCCTCGTAGGATCTGGGAATTTTCAGACCGGAAATCACCGGTCCTCGGGGAGGAAAACCAGACGGGTGAAAACCCATCAAGAGAGAGAGAGAGAGAGAGAGCACCTCCCAGCGGCGCACGAGTGTCCCAGGGGTGCGGACGTCCTCGGGTGCATGGCGCGGTCCAGGGGGCACCTGGCTTGACACACACACCCGTACCAAGCTCCTTGGGGGCTGTCCTTACCAAGCGTCGCGTGCGAATAGTTTTCTTGGCTCGACCAGGACTCATGGGATGTCTTAGGAGCCAAAGCACGTCGTAGCTACGCCTAAGATGCGTCCGCGCAACGCTGTCGAGAGTGCACACCCTGGCACACCATTCGGACATGCGTACATGACCCAACTTGGTTGCGGTGCGACCAGGGTGCACGAGTATCCTAGAAATCATAGCGCGCACTCAAAACCGTGGCGCACAGGACCCTAGGCACTACAATTGGGTCGTCCATTAAGGCGCGACCTTGTAAAATCCAATTTCGGAGCCTATATAACTCCGCTTGACAAGCCAGAAGGACCGTTGCGTCCGTAATTTTGACACGGACCCAATTATACAATAAAATGCAGGACATTCTTAGATAAAGATCAACCTAAAAATATCAGAGAGTAACCCTTAGAAACCAACAAGTCATATAGATCTAACCTTACCCTATGAACCTAGAAATAACGTCTAGCTCTTATGTTTGAACGTCATTCAGGACTTTACCAAGGTATTCTCGGATTCGACTGAAGGAGGGACACGAGCTAAGTAACGACAATTGAGGTAGGTGACGACATTTAATGTTTCGTTTTGATTTTAAAACCTAGTATTATCATGGCATTATGATTGATGGTGATTTAAATTACACTTATTATTAATCGATGATTTTGTGAGATTTAGAGTTTTATGCTATGATTGCTGTTTGATTTCAATCATATATTGAATGGACTATGACCGATGATTTCATGAGATTGAGATTATCTACTTGTACACAATTAGAAAATTATCTTTCCTTATTGCATTATTGAAATTGATGAGTTTTTATGAGAAAGAAAAGTAGAGGCTTGGTGGCTGGTTTTTTTAGAGGCTAACTCTAGGATGAGGAGCGTGCCTTAGGGATTGCGAGCCATGAGTGCTCTTGGTTTCGACATACATGATTTTCGTATTTTGAGTTTTATGACGGGTGCTCTCACCCGGTGGATGTCATGCTAGGAGGGAGAGGGCCAGCCACCCACCCTCCGAGATTTGTGATGTGATGAGATTTTGATATGATAGACACCTGCCCGTAGATGGCATTTGGTAGGGGTTGGTAACATGGATAGTCCACACTACCGGTCCAGGCCTTTCCATGGGGACGGACGCTAAGTCTCCCGTTATGGTGTCGACGGGGAGTGGTAGTGGTTGAGACCCATGGAGGGTTGCCACTGCGGCATGACGATCCATACTCTTATTTGGTGTGCTTGCATGATGAGCATGAAGATGTGATGGTATGCCTAGGTGTGACGACACTCAGAGGTTTGATATGAGTACTCATGATCTATGATACGAGTGTATGGGACACTCGTGGGACCCATATTGTGATGCCTTGGCAGATTAGGGCGGGCCAAGAGGGCTGACAGGCTTTTAGGCAAGGTGAGGGACTAAGAGTTAGTCCCACATCGCTAGGGGGAAAGTTATTGGGCTGTTGATAATAGTGCTGAGGACTTCCCTTGCAAGGAGGCCTTTCGAGGAGTGAAGCCCAAGAGGGGTGAGGGACCTAAGGGAACAAAACCCTGAGCCGCTACCGTTGCTTGCGGGAATGGATATGCAAAAGGGACAATATCATGACCACTGTGCACTCTAATACACAGAACGAGGCCTTTTCCCTAGGCAACTGGGGAAGAACAAAACCGTGTTGGGTGTATGGGCACTTCAGCACGGACAATATCGTTGCAGGGTGTGGGCCCTCTGGCTGTTACAAGAATGGAGAATGCACTTGTAATAAAAAATTCTAAAGTAATAAAATATCTTATCAAAAGAAATGATAAAAAAATTCAAATTTGGCTATAAATATGTCCCAAAAATTTTCAAAACCTTAACCACGAAATTTCCAAATCTTCCTTGGAGTTTCAGCCCCAAATTCTCATTCATCCCTCCCCAATCTCTATTTTTCTTATTTCTCTCTCCTCTTTCTAAGTGGAACAAGAGACTTAAATTCAATTAGGCACTCCGTTCCAGGTAGAATCTGATCAATTCCACCGTCCATAACCTCCTATACCACAGTATATACAAAAGCCCCAAATCAATTTCAAGATCCAACGGTTCCAACAATAGAAAATCACAAAAACGGGGACAATCGGGCTATATTATCATCAACCGGTAATTCTCTCAAATTGAGCATCAAATATATGTTTTTTCTCCAATCAGGTTGGTGGAACTACTTCCCATACATATTTATTATGGTTTAGTGTAATTTTTATTTTTCTGTAATTTAATTTGAATGAAAAATGGTAAAAATAAAGTAAATACCATAGCCTTCAATTCATGGTGATAGAGAGCTCAAATGAAAATTATGAGCTTTCCAATCAATCCAGAAGGGTTAAAAACTAGTAGGATACAATTTTCAAGAAAATCTAACAAGGTTTGGACCCTCAATTGAGAGAGATTAGTTCTATGGGGCCTAGATCAAATCTGGGCCCTAGGAACGACTGAAAACTTCAATTTAAGATTGTGGAGTCATATGAACTCCAAATTGAGATCAGAAAGAAGCTATGGAAAGCTTGTAATGTCTAGTTTCTAATGAAGTCATAATATTTCTAAAATTTATTTCTGTATTTTGGAAATAAGTATCCAATTTCTAAGATCTTCAAGATCTGACGTGATCAGATCATGAAAATTTATTTTTGTGATGATATAATAATGTAATAAAGTAATATCTATGGTTAATTTGGACAGATCTTGGATAAAATAGGGGATCTACCCTTTATGGTAGAAAAACCCTAAAAAAAAATTTAAAAAAAAATACAAAGGGACCCACTTGATCAATGAGATCAAGTATGATCAGATCCTTGGGATGGATTAAAAGGATGATATTATGATGGAATCCAATTAGATCATGGATGAAATGTGACAAAATCAAGTGGATATGATTTTTGCACCTTAATGGATTAAAAGCCCTAAAGGTAATTAAAACCCTTGATCTAAAGGAAAACACCTAAGATCTAATGGTTGGATCATATTTAAAGGTTTATAAGAATCTTAATACAATTAGCTTAATTGTCTTGTATTGAATAATAGAAGTGTAAATGTGTTTATGTTATAAGTTAGAAAGCATGATAGTGTAATCTTTAAATGTTAGCATGCTATGCCCTAAATGATTAGTTTGTTAGTATATTTGATTATCTTAGGGCCATGGTAGTGTAAATTAGATATTTAAACATGATTCCATTAAGATAAAAGTACAATTTTATGTATTTCATAACTTAGGATCATGTTAGTTTATGTATAATTTTATTTCACTAGGTTAAGTTGCATTCATAGGAAGAATGTTAGTATATAGTTGTTAAACTTATATTTGATTTATGCTTTCAAGTTGATGATTTACTTATTATCAAATTTTATTCAATTGTTAAGTAGTTGTTAAGATATAAGGAGCATAAATCACCAAAAATGTAAACTAATGAAATATAGAAATTCATGGACAACTAAGATGAATGAATGATTTTGACTTAATAAGGGCTATAGTTAGTAGGACAATATAAGGAATGATTTATCATTTCCTTGGCCCAAAGTAGGAAAATAATGAACATCCATAGATGACATTGTGCATATCCATGGAAATTAATAAAAATCAATTAGAGAAGGAACTTAAGGTAAAGAGCTCATAGGAACCTTGTCAAAGGTTGAGCTAGTACCACTCCAGTGGACTCTAAACATTGTGGTTATAGGGGGTCCCTCACCTCCTGTTGACGTAGGAGAGGTCTAAACGCCTCCTTACATGAGGGTTGTATTAACCACTTTTTGAGCAGACTTTAACTGGTAAGTACTGGTCATCCTGAAATAAGAAGGAGTTGTCTAGTGATAGGAAGAAATAAATTATCTTCAACCAAGTAAGACACTAACTGGTTGAATAATAATAAGAACATAAAAAGATAGCAAATTATCTAACCCTAATAAAAATAGTAAGTGAGATAAGGATGATCAAACAAGATGAGATCTTGTATGATAAAAAACAATAAGGAAAAAGAAACATCAATGTAAATTAGATTGTTATGTATGATGTGGATAGTATTTGTATAGATGATATTAAACCCATTGATATATGATATTCAAGGAAGAAAGATTCAGATCATCCTACATAAGGATGATCAAAAGACCATGTAGTATGTACCCTTGATTAGAAAAATGACATTATACATATGATTTGACAGATATATGTTTATCGAGACTATGATAGATTTCAAGGAGTAAGAATACCTTATTGAGGTATGTGGATTATTAAGAATGCCTTTACATGAAGATACATGTCTAATACATGATCTTATGTTTTGAAGTATTGACATGTATGATACCAATATATTAAGGTAAATAGCTCAAATTGAAATATGATCCAACCAAATGATGAGGAAAATAAGTATTAAATGGTCAAGTTGAGAATTGAGAACAACCCTAAGTGAATAGGAAAGTAGAAAATATTCCAGTCCTAGATAAACAGACAAATAGTCTGATATGTATAAGTATTATTTTATATACAAGCTTGGAGGCTTGTGGTTTTGTTTTAAACAGGCATAGGCCTGGGGATGCTATGCTAGGAGAGTTAAGAGGGTTTGGCCACCCACTCTCTGAAACTTGATGATATTGAATACCAAGCCTAAGAAAGGCTAAAAGTCGGGTGGGGCAATTATGGGAAGGCCACCACTGTGACAGCCATGGTCCTCCCATATGGACATGGATATTGTAAGTTCCACTGAGAATGGTATAAGTGGATTATTGAACAGTTATCCAGGTAATTGTACGTTACTAATATTTTTCCCAAGAAGGGAAAATCCTAGTATAGTAACTGGCTGAACTACAAATCTCCTATAATAAAAAGAGTTTATCAGTTTTGTATGGAAATGATTATTGATTATTTTTACAATTTTAACGGATTTGTTCTTATATACTATGTATGTATAAAGGTGAACACAAATGACAAGGAAATGAGATGTTCCTATCAATAATAGTGGTCTATGAATGTGTTTATGATAGAATGAATTATGGGATAAGTGAATATTGAGATTCTACTGTCAATAACTTACATTCTTATATTGAGATTCTACTGTCAATAACTGACATTTTTATCCCCTACCAAGCATAGCTTGCTGAGATATTGTAAATGTTCGAATGTTTACAATATCTCAGATACAGAGAAGGAGACTTAGGAGCTCAAGACTTGAAGAACTAGTGAAGAATAAGTAATAAGGGTATATTCCTTGAAACATTGTATAGGGAGCATGTATTGTATTTAGAACTTTGTAATTTGAATTGTGTATTTGGACAAGAATTGTAAGGATACAATGGGTTGTGTACTGTGAACCACTGGATGGATCCTGGAAGTTTAATAAAATCATATTCCTTTAATGGAATTTTATTTTGTACACAAATTGTACTTATGTTATGTATGAAGTGGTGACTTGGGTTTTCAAAACAAGTTTTAAAATAAAAGAATTTTCGCTGCTTTGTTTTGCGAAAAAATTTTACTAAGGGGACGCCCTTGCCTTTGAAAAATATATTATAAAATGTGTTTCAAAAACCCGGGTCGTCACACAGGCTTCCAGTGGGTCCAACAAGGAAGATGACTGAAACTAATCTTGCACAACTAAATTGGTCATGTTAACATTGTGCATGTCATCAGTAGATTCACCCAGTTGCTTACAAATGTTGAAGATATTTAGCTCCAATGACATATTGCCAAAAGACAATTTCATGACACCACTTCTACAATTGATTAAGGCATTGGATGTGGCCAAGAATGGGCTTCCTAGGATGACTAGTGTCTCATTCTTCTCATTCACCACTAGTTGTGTATCCAGGACTAGATAATCTACAGGGAAGCAAAATTGTTCCACCTGAACAAGCACATCTTCTATTACTCCTCTTAGTATTTTCATAGATCTATTAGCTAGCTGGAGTGTAGTCGATGTAGGTTTCAATTCTCCTAGACCTAACTATTCATATATCGAGTATGGTAATAAGTTTGCACTAGATCCCAGATCAAGCAAAGCTTGATTGATTCTATGGTTGCCAACAATGCAAGTAAGAGTAGGGCAACCTGGATCCTTGTATTTTGGTGGTGTATGATATTGAAGAATAGAGCTCACTTGTTCAGTCAAAAATGCCTTTTTATGTACATTGAGTTTTCTTTTTATGGTGCACATGTCTTTTAAGAATTTGGCATATGATGGGATTTGTTGTATTGCGTCTAAGATTGGTATGTTGATCTTGACCTGCTTGAAAATCTCTAAGATCTCATCATTGGAGGAAGACTTTGAAGCCTGACGCAACCTTTGAGGACATGAGGTAGGGATAGGACATAGGTCGACAGGTGAAGTAAGGTCTTTCTGTTTAGACTTTTTTATGACCTTAGTAGACTTTTCTACATGTTCAATCTTTTGAGACTCATCTTCTCAATTCTTTTACCACTCCTAAGAATGGTGACAGCCTTGGTTTGTTCTATGGTAAAGCTGAATGATGCTTCACAAACATTACTGTTAACCACATGCACTCCCTTAGGATTTGCTTGTGGTTGAGCTAGATACTTTTCTTTTTCCATGCTTTGCATCATCTAACTCATCATTTTTTTAACTCTTCCATGGACTTTTCTAATTGAGAAATTTTCTCCTCCTGATTTTGAAGTATCTGATTATCCTCTCCATGCCTTTTGGATGAAGGGATATATGGTGAAGGAGAAGGATTTTGATGACCTTGGTAAGGTAGGGTAAGGAGTCCTTGGTTTTGTTGATGAGGCTGGTATGGACCCGATTGTGAAATATTTGTTGTGGGTCCATTTTTCTAATTGAGGTTAGGGTGAGTTCTCCAATTGGGATTGTATTTTTCAGAAAAGGGGGAAAAAGGTCGCTTATAAGAGTTTAGGGAATTTGCCTGTTCATAAAGCACATCCTGAAATGCCAGTATTGTTGGGCATTTCTGAGTAATGTGTGTAGCACTTTCCCAACTACCGTGCACCTGTTCGATCTTCATGGTGGCATCTTTCCCCATTTCCATGGCCTCTACTTTTCTAGTAAGGGAAGTTATCTTTGCATTTATGTCATCTTTTTCATTCAAGGCATAAATACCTCCCTTAGAAGATGTGGTGGGCTTTGTTCTATCTAAATGATCAATTATTTCTAAATCAACCCAAGGGTGCGCGCTCTCAGCCAACCATTCTAAGTACTTTTGTGCCTCTTCTGGTTGTATGTTTAGGAAATTTCCATTGCACATCATTTCTACAAACTGTTGCATATCAGAGTTTAGTCCTTCATAAAAGAAGCTGATAATGCGCCAAGATTTGCATCCATGATGTGGACATGTTAACAACAGATCTTTGAATCTTTTCCAACATTGATAGAAGTCTCTTCGTCATTTTGGGTGAAATTCATGATCTTCCGGTGAAGAATGTTGGTTTTATGAGTTGGGAAGAACTTTTTCAAGAACTCCCTTGTCATGTCTTGCTAGGTCCGTATTGAACCTGCTGGCAGTGCATTGAACCACATCTTAGCTTTTTCCTTTAAAGAGAAAGGAAAAAACTTCAACCTCACCTTATCTAATCTGACATTTTGTGTGCGTTGTGTAGTACACACTTCATCAAATTCTTTTAGGTGTAGGTAAGGACTTTCACTGTTTAACCCATGATATTTAGGGAGTAATTGAATTACTCCCATTTTCAGCTCTATGGTATCTGCATTCTGAGGTAGAATGACACAAGAAGGAGTACTTGTACGAGTTGGCTAAAGATAATCCCTTAGTGTTCTACCATGAGGGTTTTGATAAAAATCATCATCCCCATGGTCACTCTGTTGGTCTCACTCTACATTTTCATTTCTTCTCTAGTTTCTAGGGATGGGTGGCTGATTATTCCTCCTTGGTGGAGGTTGAAGCTCTTCATCTAATGGAGGTGGTGGGTCCTCATTCATAATGAGTGTGGGGCCCATATCTCCTCTAACACTACCTAGGGGTGAGTTACCCCTTGATCTTTGTTCAGTCATTGATTGAATTTATTGTATGTCATTTTTTATTAAACGTCCAGTTTTATTGCATGTCCATAAGTGCATACAGCAAGTTTCTTTTTTTTTTCTTTTTTTGTGGCTACTTAACGAATCCTAAATGCTATTGATCGGGCACAAAAATTCAAACACCCCTAAGGCTAGTAAGCAGACAATTTGATTATCTTAGGATTGTGTGGGGGAGAAACTTTTTAAATTAACCTAAGCTAAAGCTCCTCCTCTCTTTTTGTGATGACCCAAGTTTTCCCATGCATTTTAAAATGCAATATTTAATTCCTAGGGCGAGATCGATCCCTATTGGAAAACATTTTTGGAAAACAATGCAATGCAACAGAAAATCTTTTGTTTTAAATTCATTTTGAAAACCCCAAGTGTCATTTTCTTTCAAGATGAGTAAAGTAGTTTTGAAAATCTTGGAAATCATAAATGTCTTCCCAGGTCTATCCAGTCACAACTCATAGCCCAACTCTAAATAAATACAAAAACATGTCCAAAAGGTAGAGTGTTTACTTACATTCATGCTTGTCTTCTCCTCATTCACTTGACCATAGCACTAACATGTTCTGATGCTTCTTCTAATTCTATGTGGAGCCAATATGGAAAAATAATATATTAGGGTGAGTATTTCTCATACTCAGTAGGTGATCTGATACTACTAAGTTGAAAACACGGTAGGCAACATGCATGATTCCAAGAGCTTTTCATGTAAAACATCAGTGATTCCTTTTGTGTAAGCAAGCATAGTTATGCATAAAACATAATCTTATTGATGCAATTTCAATCATGGAATCCTTTCTCATAATCTAGTATTTAACCATATAAATATGATCAAAATCATGGAATAGAAATCAATAGATCCATATACGAAGGTCTCGGCAAATGCATCAAACCAGCGAGTCAAATAGAATAATCATGAAACTTTTAAAATAGTCATCGTTCAAGCAGATGCTAGTAGCATGCACATTAGTCTCTTAGCATACACGTCACGCCAACTGGTCACAAGTACTTGTATACGACCATCTCAATGCTATATGCATATCCATCACACTGAAATCATGGGGTCACTATGCTCACGACCAGAACCCCTTTGAATCGTGTGTCTCCGGTATCTAGGGACAAGTCCACCATAGCCTCCACGGCGACTATGGATATGTCCCCAAAAGGGTGCTGTGAACACCTCCAGTGGTCGTTGCTATTTACCACAACAGTCAGGGAAGGGACAATGTTGTTTTTGGCTGCGATACCATCCACCCTTTTGGTGGTAAAGGCCGGGAGGCCAACCCCATACATACACAACCTCTCAACATAGTGCCCACAGGCTCAATAGCCCAAAAATATGAATACATGAAACCCCAATCTCAATTATCATAAACCCTTGCTCGCTGGAAAATATAAAGCAGAGAAAAGCCTTAATGTCCGGTGAGACCAGAGGAAGAAGGAGAGAAAAAGAGAAGAGAAGGGAATGGCCGGCCCAAGGAAAGGACCTAGCCATTGCTGGAATTCTTAGTGAAAATTGAAAGAGGGTTTTTCGATTTTTACCGGGCCAGAAACCCTTGCTCAAGGTAGTTGGAGATGGGGAAAAGGAGGGATGGTTGAGGAGGAGGGAAGAGGGCTTCTTATAGCCCTACCATGGGGGTGTTGCCTATGGCGGTGCTGTGTACCACCTGACTGGTCGGTGCTGGAGGTGGAAGACAACCTGGAGGGGGTGCTGTTAGTAAAACGACCCCTGTGTTTTTGGGTCGTTCTGTTTTAATTGTATTTTACAAAAATGCCCCTCTATCTTCAAATGCCCATAACTTTGTCTTATGAACTCCGTTTTTTGGCATTCTTTAAGGGGTTGGATTCCATTTTGAATGTAAAATCTAATGGTACTAATTTTTATTACAAATTATTTTTTTTACTATTTTAAATAAAATAAAACATTTAACATGGTTAATTTCATATAGAATGTCCAATTCATTTTTCTAAAATGGATGCAAAAATAGTGGAAATGCTTGAGGAATTACACTTTTAGACTTGTCCTACTGCTTACCAATTAAATCCTACTTAACCAACCACTTCACACCCTCCTCAGCTAACCATAGGTAGTCTGAGTCATCGAATGTGCTGGCAGAGCTAGTCGTTTAAAAACCAGCATAGCCGGTTAAATGGGGGCCAGTGGGGTGGCAATACGTCACCTCCTTCCAAGAGGGTCCTATGATAGGTCTCTTCTAATTGATTTTAAATTAAATTGGAAGGTTGGGATATGTGCTTGTGGTGATTATCCTAAGTGGGCCGAGAGGTGGTGATGAAATCCACCTAACCTTGTGAGGTCAGGTGCCCTTACTAATTAATTTTTCCTTTCCATAGAAATTCAATTAACATATAACCATTTTAAAGCATTAAACATGCCCTAAAAGTGCAAGAAAAAATTAACAAACTAATGTAAACCCTAAAAAATGCAACATGTATCAAATGTGTTCTACATGCTTTTGTACTAACACCCAATTTTTTTTTAAATCTAATAATGCACCACCTAAAGTAGAACTTTTAAGGAGTTTAGGATTTTCTCACAGTGGGGTCCTAGAAAATGTCTTCGCGTACAAGGGTGGGGCCATTTACGTTCCACCTCCACTTCCAAGTTACGATGGCCCACCCTTAACCTGTATTATTACAACCTTTTAAATGAATTGTAAAAGTAAAATAATTACATGATATCCTCATTACAATTCACTAAAAATTAAACTACAATTATCCTAATTAAACTCCTTGAATTTCTCCTTTCTTTTTCAATTTTTCTGCAAAATAAGAAATTATCAATAAGTACCAAAAATTAGGAGAATTTAAATTTATGCACTAACAAAAAATTTTAAATGCACCTAGAATGCCTAAAATGTTAAAACAATGCAACTCCTAAAAATTTTGAATTTTTAAAATTTTATGATTTTTATTTAAATTTTTTATTTTTTTTGATTTTTTAATTAAAATTTATGAAAACACTATTGCAGGTCCCCAGCAATGGCACCAAAAACTTGTTGATGTTTTTCGCAAGTGCACAACTATTGTAGTATAGTTATGCAAATATGGGTCAATTTCCATGGGGACTCGACTTAAATATTGGAGTTTACATAAACTTTAACTATCAAATTAACTAAAATAAAGTTCAAAGTCCTTAACCAATCCATTAGTAAACAGCTCTAAAATGAAGTAATCAAGAAATGAAAGAGAGTAACAACTTTACTAGAACTTTCTTGTTCTGACTACTGTGTCACGCAACAAATTACAACCAATGCTAATGAATAACAACTTTAACTCCCACATAAAGTAACTACAGATACAATCTAACCGCTACTTCCCTATCTTGTCCACTATGTCACACAGCGACTACAATAAGTTGTTCTTCAAAAAAAATGTAGATTGCACAATCCCAGAATAACATTATCCAAGGAAATGAATAAGACAAAATAGGGACATTAAAGGCATTAAAATTAGAGGTATAAGGGAAAATATGGAATTTTTCCATATTTCTGGTTTTAAATGGAAAAAAAAGCAGAAACACGGTGGAGTAAGAAAGACGGTGGAAGAAAAGGAAGAAGAAGAAGAAGGAAGAAGAGGAGGAAAGAAGAAAAGAAGGGGAAAAGGAGGCCTTTGGGGAAAACCCGATTTAGGTTTCCTCCTCTGAGCTGTCTGGTGAAGGAGAAGAACGCTAAAGGTGTCTAGAAATGAATCAAAGAGAGAGGAGAAGATGGGAAAGGTGAAGAAAAGGAGCAAAGGGAAAAAGAGGGATTCCAAGCGGTGCTGGGTTTTGCCAAAAAATGAGAGGAGTAAGAGGAGTTGGGGGTAGAGCGGAAGATGGAGGGAAAAACCCGATCTGGATTTTCTCCTCTGAGCCAGTCTAAGGATGGATGGATGGAGGAGAGCCGGTGGAGAATAGGATCCTGCCGATGATGCTGTGAGGATCTGGGCAAGTGAAGGAGAAAACTGGCAGGTAGAGAAAAGGGGTTCTGGCTAGGGGTGCAATGGAGGATGCCTGGGGTGGCTAGGTTGGCTAGCTGGAGAGAACGAGGGTGAGAGGATGCTAGGCGTGATGGGTTATACCTGCCTAGAAATTGACTAGAGAAAAGGTGGGAGAAGAAGAGAAGCAGAGGTCGTTCCTGGGTTTTGGCAAACAGGGTAGAGAGTGGGAGATGGGTTGGCCAGTGATTCCAGGTTGAGGGTTCCGTGGAGAAAAGGAAGAACGAGAGAAATGAGAGAAAGGCTATGTTGGGGTAGCTAGGAAGTCATCCGATGTGGAAGCAGAGGAAGAGATGGGGTTTGGCCAGTGAGGAAACGAAACGAGAAAAGCAAAGGGAGAAGTTGGAGAGAAAAACAAAAGAGAGAGGGATAGATCGAGAGGCGGAGCGGAACAGTCCTTCCGCCTCTCTCTGTATGTGGGATGGGAATAGAGAAGAGGGAGTATGCAAAGAAAGAATGTGGAGAAAGGAGATGAGGAATGAGGAATAAAGGGAGAGCTGAGAGGGGAAGGAGAACATGAGAGAGGGAGAGGGAAAGAAGGGAAGAAATGAAGAGAAAGAAGAGAGACCTCCCCAATCTAACCTCTCTTTCCTTAAGGGGGTTCCATGCTTGGTCAAATTTGCCCATGATTGGTCAGACTTGGTCAGCTTTGCTAGATTTGCCATGATTGGTCAGATTTGCCCATGCTTTGTGGCGTGGGACCCATCAACATAAGCGGATCTGAACCGTCCAACGTACTCTGGATTATCTGCAAAACAAAATATAAAATTAAAATTATCTTATGTAGGCAACTAGCTATAATGTTCAACTTAACGGTTGGATGATCGATTATAGCTAAAATTGATTTAAAATAATAAAATTACCTTGTCAAATGATCTAATAAAATATTAATATAAGGTTATTTTTTGCAAAATTAAGGACTCAACAAATCATCTCTAGCTTCTTAAAATATGGCAACCCTTATGTCAGGTGCCAGTCGGCAAGGGAGAAGCTGAAGATGATTTTGTTATTTCTTTCCTGCTTGTAAGGAAGAAATGAAAATCATCTTCAATTTTTTAAAACTATGGCTACCCTAATATGACATGAATCGAAAACTAATATTTCCTCAAGCTAGGGTGTTCCCCATAAGTGACGTGCTGCATCGGATCCTGGGTGCAGTGAAAAATGAGCAAGGTTGCTAAGGTGTTCTCCCAGAAGTGACATGCTACATCTGATCCTGGGTGTAGTGAAAGATGGGCAAGGGCTGTTAGAGCATCCCATTGGAAGGGACGCGCTGCATTAGAACCCAGGTGCAGTGATAAGTGGACATGGGTTCATGCCATGGAGATCGAGAAGGGCACGGGTAAATAAGATATCTCCAGAGCATAAGATTCGTATTGCCACATGGAATATAGGGATATTGACAGGTAAGAGTTTAGAGTTAGTAGACACGATGAAATGTAGGAGAGTTAACATCGCTTGTATGAAAGAAACCAAGTGGAAAGGGGATAAAGCTAGAGAAATTAATGGGTATTGTGACACCCTAGATTTTTATAACAAAATTTTCTTTTATAATAATAATAATAGTCATAGTTGGGATCCCATGTTAAAAAGATTTTATTAATTATTTTATTAAAACATTTATTGAAAACCTCCGGGTGTTATTTTGTTTTTCCAAAACATCACAATTATAATTTGAAACATAATTAAATTTTTGCGGTGATACAATTGAAATAATACACATGTTAAATCAACATCAAATCATTGGTGCCTTTATTTTCAAAACAATAAATATTCAAAACATAATAATAATGTGGCCCAGGGTCTATCCATCATAACATCCCAACTCAATGTCCATCATATATATAACTATCATAATAAATCCCATAAAATGAAAGTAAATAGTCCATAAAGAAAGTCACATGGTACTCCTTTTGTTAACTCACATCACTATCTATCAGTCAACACTGCTATCACGGTCTCTCAACAGTCTTGCCCTTCCTGCTGTTGCGCTTAAGATCTAAGGCATTGCAAAACAAAGCAATGCCTCAGCAAGCTATTACTTGCATAGATACATAGACATTTAATGTAATAAAGATGGAACAAATCGAATGACACTGATGATATAATAAGAAGATCTATCATCTATGAAAATAAAATCATTATAATCAATGCCAATATAATCTCAAAGCATCATGTACAATACAACATGCATCTCATGGATTTAAAACATGATATGAGTTAATGTAAATGAGCATACAATAATAATAGGGCACCCCAAGGTACATGAGTTCCACAAGCGTCACATACACTCGTATCACCGATCATGAGTACTCATATCCAACCTCTGAGTGTCGTCACACCCAGGTATATAATCACATCTTCGTGCTCATTAGGCAAGCACATGGAATAAGAGTATGGATCGTCATGCTGTAGTGGCAACCCTCCAGGTTCTCAACCACCACCGCTCCTCGTGGACACCATAATAGAGACTTAACGCCCATCCCCATGGAAAGGGCCGAACTAGTAGGGTGGATGATCCATGTTACCAAACCCCTACTGAAAGCCATCTGTGGGCATGTGTCTATCATATCACAATCACATCACAAATCTCAGAGGGTGGGTGGCCGGCCCTACTCCCTCCTAGCATGACATTCACAGGGTGAGAGTACCCGTCATAAAACTCAAAACACGTATCTCAAAAGCCAGGAGCACTCATAGCTCACAATCCCCAAGGCATGCCCCTCATCTCAAGGTTAACCTCTAAAAGAACTAGCCACCAAGCCTCCACTTTCCTTACGAAAACTCATCCATTTTAGTGGTGCAATAAAAGAGAAAATTTCTAATCATGCATAAATATGAAATATCTATCTCATGAAATCATTAATCATAATCCATTCAATACATTGTCGAAATCAAATGTCAATCATAATAAATAAAAATCTGAGTCTCATAATTTTTTTGGGACTAATTTTAACTATGCAATTTAAATCACAGTCAATCATGATGCTATGATGATGCAAGGTTTTAAAATCAAGACATAACATTAAATGTCGTCACCTACCTCGATGTGAGATCACTCAACTTGAGTGTATACTTCCCTTATCTTGTATGTTCTGATGTACCTATCAATACCAAAATACTATTTGATGTTATTTATTTTATCATAAAGAAATTTATGGTGATCCAACTATTGGATCATCTTTAAAGATTTCTAATTATGATTTGGTTCTTAATTTGGTCCCATCTCATGTTTATCTATTCATTTTGTGTGTATCTAACGTTTATTCCTAAATCTGATGGTTAGATCATCCTCAGATCAATAATTTTCCAAGATCTTGGTTAGATTAATGGTCTGGATCAATTTATAGAGTAATTACATCTAATTTACTCCTCTTGCCTTTCTTTAGTATCATATATTTTCTATTTGTTCAAGTTCTAGGGCCTAATCGCCCTTTGATCGGCCGAATCTAAGTTATTGGATACTATTTTATAATTTTTCTAAATTAAAAGTGGTTAATGGTAAGTTTTTAAGTTAAATCTAAGTTTGCGTCATCAAGACGATCGCAACGGATGTTTTTGATCGTGATTTGGACCTCTATAGCTCTCAAAATCATGTTTTTTGTGAAAATACTTCATAAATTAATAATTATAGGGGGTCGGGTGGTGCGTTTGCACCGATTTACATCGAGTTACACTGGCGGCCCCAGTTTACACTCAGTTACACCGGCGTGATGCGGAAACCGGCGCTGGGGAAGACGATCGGAGTTTGGTCATCGTCGGTGACCCCACAGGTGTCCAAAATTCATAATTTTTATACCATTTTGCTCAAATTTTCATGTATTTTTCATTTTCAACACTTATTTGGCTTGATTTTGACAAAAACTGAGGATTTTACTCTATTTTTTCTCATGTTCCTAAAATTTTTCTATGTGTTGTTCTTTGCTATTTCTGGCGTCATCCACCGTCGGATGTTCCTCAAACTTAAAGGGTTTGTTCTTGGGTTCTTTATGCACTAGATGGATGGTCCAATCTCTATTTTAATGATGTTTTATCAACCTATTTGCTTTCCAACAGTAGCGTATATAGATTTCTAGGAAAAACGATGAACCCTCGTCATTTTTTTCGACTTTCATTCACGCCATTGATGTATATACCACACATGTAAAGGGGGATTAGATGGTTGGGGCTTACCTCGATCAATTGGGTGGTTGTGGATGTTGCCAAATCCCTAGTTGCCAAAAAATGTAATTTTGCAGAGGTTAGGGTTTAAGGAAAGGGCGCGATGGAGAAGATGATGAGAGGAGCAGGCTGAGGGAGAGAGATCCTGCTTAGGAAGGAGGGAGGGAACTCTTCCCTTATACGCCTTCCTTGATAAGGGGGGGATGGAAGGGGTGATGTTATTAAAACAACTCTTGCAATTCGGGCCCCTCCAAATTATCAAACTGCCCTTACAACTTTAACTGCTCATAACTTCTTCGTTTGAGCTCCGTTTTCTGCGTTCTTTATGTCGTTAGAATCCTATTGATGTGTACTTTCTAGTTTTTAAGTTTTTGGAAGCAATTTCTATGCATAAAATTTTTAAATTTATTTATTTTATCACTAATTTAAGATTAAAATTGAGGATATTACAGGTATAAATTATGGTATGTAGGAAAGGATAATAACAGATATGGGGTAGAAATAATAGTGGATAAAGAATTAAAGGATAAAGTTGTGGACGTTAAAAGAATTAGTAAGAGAATTATAATAATAAAACTTATTCTAGGAGAGCAGATCATAAATGTTATAAGTGCATATGCACCACAAGTAGGGTTAGAAGATATAATCAAGAGACAGTTTTGGAAAGATATGGAGAGAGTCATGCAATAAATTCCCAACATTGAGGGGATATTTATAGGAGCAGACTTAAATGGCCATGTAGGAAAAGAAAAGGAAGGATATGATAGAATACACGGAGGGTATGGTATAGGTGAATAAAATGAGATGAGAAAACCTATCCTTGATTTTGCTTTGTCATATAACCTAGCCATTGCAAATATACTCTTTAAGAAGAGGGATGAATACTTAATAACCTTTAAAAGTGTTCTTTTTATTTAAGAATACTGAACGATCAATGTGTAAGGATTGTAAGGTGATACTCGATGAGAGTTTAACCTCACAACATAAGTTAATGGCTATAAGTATCCATATCAAAAGATGGAGAAAAAGAAACGAACTTAATAGTTTTCCAAAAACTAAGTGGTGGAACTTAAACGGATAAAGAATAACCTCATTCAAAAATAAGTTGATGGTAGAAGGAAACTGGAACTATGGAACAGAAGTAAATACCCTGTGGATTAATATTGATGAGTCCATTAAGAAAGTAGCAAAAGATGTCTTAGGAGTATCTAAAAGTAAAAGACAATTAGAAAAGGAAACATGGTGGTAGAGTGAAATAGTGCAAAAAGTTATTAAAGAAAAATAGATGTGTTTTAAAGCATGACAAAAGACTAAAAATAATGAAAACTATAAACAATATAAGAATGCTAGAAAGATTGCTGAGAGAATAGCAAGTGAGGCTAAACTTAAGGCATATGATGAGCTATATAATAGACTAGGAACAAGAGAAGGTGAGAAAGATGTGTTTAAACTTACAAAAGTAAGAGAATAGAAGGGAAAGGGCTTAGATCATGTTAGGTGCATTAGAAGTGATGATCAAAGGGTATTAGTTAAAGATAATGAGATTAAACAAAGGTGGGAGACATACTTTCAAAAAATGTTAAATGACAATGTCTTTGAGCATATAGGGATTGAAAATACTATAAACCTAAATAACATTGGATGTTATATATATGAATGTAGGATTAAAATACCTGTAGTGAAAGAGGCCTTGAAGAAGATAAAATCAAGAAAGGCCATGGGGCCTCATGGTATACCAATAGAGATTTGGAAGCATATGGGAGATATTAGGGGTAGTTTGGTTGACTAAGTTGTTTAACAAGATTATAAAATCAAAGAAAATGCCTGATGAGTGGAGGAAAAGCTCTATTGTACTAATTTATAAGAATAAAGGAGACATATAGAGCTGCACTAATTATCGAGGAATCAAACTTATGAGCCACACTATGAAACTTTTTGAAAAAGTGATTGAGAAGAGGCTATGGCATGAGACAAGTGTATCGGAGAATCATTTTAGTATAATATGCCCTAAATGAGTAATTTGTTAGTAGATTTGATTATCTTAGGATCATGTTAGTGTAAATTAGGATTTAAACATGATTTCATTATGATAGAAGATGTGTTTCATAACTTAGGATCATGTTAGTTTTATTTCACTAGCTTAAGTTACATTCATAGGAAGAATGTTAGTATATAGTTGTTAAACTTATATTTGATTTATGCTTTCAAGTTGATGATTTACTTATTGTCAAATTTTATTCAATAGTTAAGTAATTGTTAAGATATAAGGAGCATAAATCACCAAAAATGTAAACTAATGAAATATAGAAATTCATGGACAACTAAGATGAATGAATGATTTTGACTTAATAAGGGCTATAGTTAGTAGGACAATATAAGGAATGATTTATCATTTCCTTGGCCCAAAGTAAGAAAATAATGAACATCCATGGATGACATTGTGCATATCCATGGAAATTAATTAAAATCAATTAGAGGAGGGACTTAAGGTAAAGAGCTCATAGGAACCTTGTCAAAGGTTGAGCTAGTACCACTCCAGTGGACTCTGAACATTGTGGTTATAGGGGGTATACAAGAGCCAAGTGCTTTTCCCTCACCTCCTGTTGACGTAAGAGAGGTCTAAACGCCTCCTTACATGAGGGTTGTATTAACCACTTTTTGAGCAGACTTTAACTGGTAAGTAATAGTCATCCTGAAATAAGGAGGAGTTGTCTAGTAATACGAAGAAATAAATTATCTTCAACCAAGTAAGACACTAACTGGTTGAATAATAATAATAAGAACATAAAAAGATAGCAAATTATCTAATCCTAATAAAAGTAGTAAGTAAGATAAGGATGATCAAACAAGATGAGATCTTGTATGATCAAAAACAATAAGGAAAAAGAAACACCGATGTAGATTAGATTGTTTACGTATGATATAGATAGTATTTGTATAGATGATATTAAACCCTTGGATATATGATATTCAAGGAAGAAAGAGTCAGATTATCCTACATAAGGATGATCAAAAGACCATGTAGTATGTACCCTTGATTAGAAAAATGACATTATACATATGATTTGACAGATATATGTTGATCGAGACTATGGCAGATTTCAAGGAGTAAGAATACCTTATTGAGGTAGGTGGATTATTAAGAATGCTTTTACATGAAGATACATGTCTAATACATGATCTTATGTTTTGAAGTATTGACATGTATAATACCAATATATTAAGGTAAATAGCTCAAATTGAAATATGATCCAACCAAATGATGAGAAAAATAAGTATTAAATGGTTAAGTTGAGAATTGAGAACAACCCTAAGTGAATAGGAAAGTAGAAAATATTCCAACCCTAGATAAACAGACAGATAGTCTGATATGTATAAGTATTATTTTACATACAAGCTTGGAGGCTTGTGGTTTTGTTTTAAACAGGCATAAGTCTGGGGATGCTATGCTAGGAGAGTTAAGAGGGTTTGGCCACCCACTCTCTGAAACTTGATGATATTGAATACCAAGCCTAAGAAAGGCTAAAAGTCGGGTGGGGCATTTATGGGAAGGCCACCACTGTGACAGCCATGGTCCTCCCATATGGACATGGATATTGTAATTTCCACTGAGAATGGTATAAGTAGATTATTGAACAGTTATCCGGGAGCGCTGTACGGATCAGACTGCAAGCATAGTAATCCTTGATTATTTTGCATTATGATGCATATGAAATTGGCGTAGTGAAATGCCTTAAGGGATGGCATGATGAAATGCTAGGTAATTGTAAATTACCAATATTTTTTCCAAGAAGGAAAAATCCCAGTATAGTAACTGGCTGAAATACAAATCTCCTATAATGAAAGGAGTTGATCAGTTTTGTATGGAAATGATTATTGATTATTTTTACAATTTTAACGGATTTGTTCTTATATACTATGTATGTATAAAGGTGAACACAAATGATAAGGAAATGAGATGTTCCTATCAATAATAGTGGTCTATGAATGTGTTTATGATAGAATGAATTATGGGATAAGTGAATATTGAGATTTTACTGTCAATAACTTACATTCTTATCCCCTACCAAGCATAGCTTGGTGAGATATTGTAAATGTTCGAATGTTTACAATATCTCGATACGAAGAAGGAGACTTAGGAGCTCAAGACTTGAAGAACTATTGAAGAATAAGTAATAAGGGTATATCCCTTGAAACATTATATTGAGCGCATATATTGTAGTTAGAACTTTGTAATTTGAATTGTGTATTTGGACAAGTATTGTAAGGATACAATGGGTTGTGTACTGTGAACCACTGGATGGATCCTGGAAGTTTAATAAAATCATATTCCTTCAATGAAATTTTATTTTGTACACAAATTGTACTTATGTTATGTATGAAGTGGCGACTTGGGTTTTCAAAACAAGTTTTAAAATAAAAGAATTTTCGCTGCTTTGTTTTACGAAATTTTTTTTACTAAGGGGACGCCCTTGCCTTTGAAAAATATATTACAAAATGTGTTTCAAAAACCCAGGTCGTCATAATATAGACATAATTAAAGATATGTATGAGGGAGCGGAAACAAATGTTAAGACCACTAGTGGCGAGATTGGTGATTTTCCTATCATTGTAGGATTGCACCAAGGATCGGCATTGAGTCTATATCTTTTCACATTGGTTATGGATGAGGTAATAAAAAATCTGCACAAGGAGATTCCCTGGTGTATGCTATTTGCAGATGATATTGTTTTAATTGATGAAACAAGGGAGAGTGTAAACATAAAGCTAGAATTATGGAGAGAAGCATTAGAATCTAAAGGGTTTAAAATAAGCAAAACTAAGAAAAAATGTATGGAATGCAATTTTGGTAAGGAGAGTAGGAGTGGAACACCAATCAAGATTGATAATCAAGAAGTCCTCGTAAAAGACCACTTTTGGTACTTATGATCAATGATTCATGAGAGTGGAGAGATTGAGACGGAGGTTACCTAGAGAATCCAAACGGGTTGGAATAAATGGAGATGTGCATTTGGAGTTTGTGTGATCAGCGGGTGCTGCTCAAACTAAAAAGAAAATTTTATAGGATGGCCATAGGGCCGGCTATGCTCTATGGATTAGAGTGTTGGGTAGTTAAAGAACATAATGCCCATAGGATGAGTGTCGCAAAAAATGAGGATGTTGAGATAGATGAGTAGTAAGACAAGAAATGATAGAATTAAGAATAAAAATATTAGAGAAAATTTATGGTTAACACCGATAAGGGAGACTAGACTTAGATGGTTTGGACATGTCCAAAGGAGACAAAAAATGACATCGGTTAGAAGGAGTGAGGCAATGCAAGTAGAGGTTTTAAAAGGGCAAGGAAAAAGCCCAAAAGAATGTGAATAGAAGTGATGAAGAAATATTTAAAAACTTTGGGACTAAATAAAGCTATGGTAGAAATAAGATTCATGTGGCCGCCGTTATAATTGGGATAAGGTCTTGATGACGATGATGATGATCTTTTCGGATGCTAGGTATCTTGGCAGACACACCATCCACCGAGTCGATGTCTATTAGGGAGATGTGATAGAAGCATCCAACACCGAAACTCATCGTTAAATACGGCCCCGTTCAATCAAACAACCACTTCCGCAAGCTATAAGAAAAGAGAGCACATGCTCCATCGCGGAGAGATGTTGGACAAGAAAAACTCGAGGACAAGGAGAGCCACGGGATTCATCTGTGTTATCTCCAGCCACAATTAGCACATTTAAATCGCCAAATCATACAAGAAAACAGCACAGTTTTACACCCACAATCCTAAAATTTGACCCATTTCGTTGCAATGTTACTTCAGCTGCAACAATTGTGCTTTCATCATCCATTTCCAATTCGAAGTGGTAGTTGCGGAAGAACTCCAACCAATCGATCCTTCCATGTTCATGCAAACTCCAAGAGAAACCCAGTTCCTTCTAGAACCCAAGTACTCCTTTTTGCATTTTAATTTTTTTGTTCGTCTTGTCATTTTTGTTCTCTTTTTGTATTTTCGTTTGGTTGCTATATGTTGTTATGTGGCTTTTTGGTCTACTTCTCGCTTTAATATGAACCCAATAAGGAGTGAGAAATGCTATCCGGACTGAGCTTCCGGGACTGACTCCGTGACCTCTATCCCTGGGCCTCTCAATGTTGATTGGTTGCGTCCAGCTACTGGTTTTCTCTAGTTTGCTCAGTTAAAAAGTCCAATGATCATGATTAACATGCTTTTCAACTGGAAAAACTAGTAGCTATAAGCATCAAATGGATATGAATTTCTTAAGTTGGCCTAAATTGGGTAGGGTGAAGAAGATAAATAGGTCAGATCATGCAGAGGTGAGACCTAGAGGAGAGGTTACGGAATCAGTCATGGAACTCGGTCCTGATAATATTTTTCATATTTACGAGGATTCTATTGGACAATGGGTTTGATTTCCTCTCTGAATGGAACTCTTCATTTGATTCGTAACACATCATCCGTTATACAGCTACAAACATGCCCAAGACTTATTATAGGAAATTCTCTCAGAGGTCTTACCTTGACAATCAATGCACAACTTCTAAGTAAGCAATCAAGAACAGAGAAATGGGGCTGGTCTCATTACGTCCAGCAGCCATTTTTTATTGCTGATATCGCTGTATAATGAACTTGTATAGGAATATCAGTGTGTTTATAATCTTTGTACGTTGATATGGACTGGATCCAAATAGCCATGGTTCAGAATATACTGAGAAAACAACTTTTGTAGTGAAAATGGAGAAAGAGAAGGGGTTCAAGAACTGTAGGCTTTATGATAGAAGTTAGATTCAGTTTTGAATAAAAAATGGAACTTATTTTTGTCTGAGAGATTGGTAGACATCGCCTTCATGGTTTTGATAAGGTAATAGTCCTTAAATGTCACCTTCCTAAGTAGGGAACCAGATAATTCTTCAGAAAAGTGCCACATTAAGCTGCTTCAAGAAGGGTTGGATTGAGCTTCCGAAGCAGTTATCCACATATAAGTACAATGCTCAAGTCAAATTGCTATGTTGAAAGCGCCTGATTCCTAAAATTATAAGTCTGGAGTTGAAACCATAAAATCCAGTGGATAACGTCATCTAGATGAAACTAGAAGCAATAAGAAAGGAAAGTTGTCTCTAACTTTGAAAAATAACAAGGTCAGTGTGGGGTCCCAAGAGGGGGTGATAAATTGGTCTCAAATCAAGTCTTAAATTTTTTTGCAAGTTTTGAACGTAAGTCCTCAACAAACAAACAATTTCATAATAAACTTTGGTACTCAAGAAGCTAGACCAGCCAATTGAGGCACCTACTTCTAAGATTTCACACACCAGTTGGTACTGTGTTGGCCAAAACAAAGGACTCAAGCATTTGCAGCGAGCTTATCATTCTTACAAACACTAGGGAAACTATCCTAGAACAAAAAGGCTACACCTCCTTCTCAGATACACAAAAGAAGTCTTGAAAAATGAAGATTTCTCTCTTTGAAGTTCATAAACAACAAATAATTGAAAGAAATGAAATAATGAGCTTGGTGAGCATTGTTTGAGATGTAGGCTTGATTTGTTTGCTTGGTGTTTAAAAGTTTTTCAAATGACTGTTGAGAGAGAGAGACAGAGACAGAGAGACAGAGAGAGAGAGACAGAGAGAGACAGAGTTTTACAACAAATAATTGAAAGAAATGAAATAATGAGCTTGGTGAGCATTGTTTGAGGTGTAGGCTTGATTTGTTTGCTTGGTGTTTAAAAGTTTTTCAAATGACTGTTTGAATCTTTTATTTATAGTCTATATGCCAATAGATCTGTTCAGGCGAAGAGCTAGCCGTTTGAAGTCAAATTTACCAAATATGATAAACAACTAATAAAAATAGACGTCTTCAGCTGGTTGGGTCTTTAGGGCAATTGGCCGTTCTTGCAGAATACATCTATTGAAATATAAAACCTCAAACACATAGTGCTCTAGATCTCATGTGAAAGTCAGCTGGTTTTAATCCAGAAACTTGAACCCCACTTTGATTCAAGGGAAGTCAGTTGGTTCATCTCAGACAGCTGGCTGGATCATCTTTGTTAAATCTGTTCTTCCTCAGTTGGCTTGGCTCTGTTGGGCACCCTGCTGGAGCATGAAATCCTTCTTGAACTTGAGGATTTCAAAATCATTTTGATCTTGAGACTTCATCAATGTGATTCCATAACTTATATATATTTCTTGCACATGCAAAAACATAGTTAGATACTTAGATCACATGGACTCACACACATTTGAGTTCCTTGAACCCATGGCCTATTAGGTACCATGGGAGGGGCCTTTCTTGTGGAACAATAACCTTTACTATGTTGTGACTTTTACTGTTATTTGTTAATGTTGGAGAGGAATATAAAAGAGAGATCCTAGTGGTGATCTTCACATGATCTTTATGCCAAACTAGCCATAGATGCTTGTTTTCTTACTCATGCTGAAACACAACAAAATTGGACATTCTGGTTCCACGTCTAGGGAATGAAATGTTAATTTATACAGTCATTGGCCCTTTAAGAAAATTTGAAAATATATAATTGTATAAGTTAACTAGGGTACTAATTTATCTCAATGGCCAACGTTGGGAAGAGATAGTTGTATTGCTTTAGCACGAATATTAATGTATTGTGTTTCAATCATATGTATCCAACTGGAGTTCGATATCTGCAGAACAGTGATATAGTGCTCACAGAAAGCGGTAAAAACTATTGAAATTGCTATTTTAAGTAGGAGAATGCTCGCTGTAGTTACAGACCGGAGCAATAGGAAAAGGCCACACTACCTGACTTGTTCTCACTATGTGCTGTGCCATCTCCAACTACAGCTTCGAATTGGATTTTCTGCCACTGCACCTAGGTTCATCTCATCAGTAAAGATTCATAAATTTCAACATGAACTGGGATAACTATATGATGAAATAAAAGCAAATGGAAGTTTTTTATAAGAGGTCAGTGTCTGATTGACAGGTCAGCATTCCTTATGATATTAGGACTTCAATCAGTCTAGTCATTTTATGTTGCTATATGATATGAACTTCCACTACTGACGACTGCTTAATCTTGTTCGGGAGCTCTTGTACATAAACAATAGCTTGTATAGATGTTCTTCTATTTGTGCATCTTTGCCTATCATGTGGCTCTACATGTAGAAGAGGAAGGAGATCTCTCTTTTCTGTATGCACATGTGAAGAGAACTTGTTGGTCAAGTAGCATAGAAGGGCAGCCCCAATGCACGAAGCTCCCGCCTATGTGGGGTCTGGGGAAGGGGCAGACCACAAGGGCCTAAAGTACACAGCCTTATTGCATTTGCAAGAGGCTGTTTCCACACCTTGAACTCGTGATCTCAAGGTCACATGACGACAACTTCTACTGTTGTGCCAAGGCTCCCCGTTGGTCGAGTAGCATGAAATGGAAAATTACACATTTTATCTATAGAAGCTGACCATGGATCTGCTGCCAGCTGCAACAATGAGGAGACTTTGTGATCCAAGAAATTCTAGGCGTTGAATCATTTCCTTAGTAATCGTCCATGTTGATTGCCAAGTTAAGTAGATAAAGCAAACCTAGTCTATGGGAAACATTAAAAAAGCTGGTACATCTATGTCTGGACATGAAAATGCAAATGTATCTGCATGAATACTTATACTTGGGATTGGCATTTGATTTACTGCTGATTTAGACATTCAGTTCATAAAGCAACTAGCACTGTTGTGCAAAAGATGGAGGCAAGATTTTGGTGGACATTGTTGTTGGCTTCTATGAAATTGACTCCCATTTAGTATCAGTTTCTGCTGAAATAAAATAATCTAAACAATGTAGTTCTCAGTAATGTAGATGTCAGGTTGCAAGGAAATAGGTCTCAGTGCAGCCAAGGAATACCTGAGTAACATTGCAAGAAATGGGGACTATATTATTGCAAACTGAAATGAAACACATGCAAATGTGTCAAAAAAATTTCACAATTGTGTATATCTTTTTCTCAAGCTTGTAATCTTTTTATATTGCACTAAAATATATTTGAGAAATACTTATTCTTGTGGTGCAGAGGATAATGGAGAGTATCTCAGTAAGTGGTGAAGTTGGTGGCGCTGGTGGTGCCTACTCATATAATGCATTGAAGAGGTTGGATAAAGTTTTGGCCAGTATGTGCTCCACAGAACCAGGTAGGTGCTATATATCAACTTCTCTGATATAGTCTCTAGAAATGTTTAAATAACATACCATGCAATAATCATGCAGGAGTATTTTTTACATATATATTCCTTTTTGCTAATAAAACTTGAACTTGTACATACTGCATGGGTTGCTGGAGCTAAAAGCTAAAATACATAAATAATACCTATGTTATTATGATTTAGAAATATTTTATGGAAAAATTTATCTGATTCTTAATCTGTTGAGGAGATTTCTATGTGGTTCTGTTATCATTACTAACATGTCTATATAGATATATAACATGTATTTTTCTTATATAGAAGTTGGGGACATGTTTTATGGATGCTGGATTTTGGAGGAGAGTTCTGTGGTTGACAATTCTGAGATAGAAATTTTGACTCTTTAAGTAACAGTCACACTGATTGAACTTCTTTTAACTTTTTAGCTCAACCTACCATTAAGACAAGTCCTTTGTAGCTCTTTAAATGCCTTAAGTGAGGACAGTCTCTCTCAAAGAGCCATCTTAGATAAGAAGTGGCTAGCTTAAATGGCACTTCCCAATTTCCAAAGTTAAACACCGAAAACCTTAAAGAGCATTTCTCTGTGTAGGAAACTCAAATCATGCAGAGCTTAAAGAATTTTCAATTTTTGGATCAAGAAGTCTTCACAGGCTAAGAATCCAGTGCTTAAAGGAGCCATTCTCCTGCTAAAAGCTAACACCAAATGAAGCCTAAAGGAATTTCTCAATTAGGGAACTTAAAAGCTTGGCCTTTGAAGATCTTAGCATAAAGGGTAGTACTTTTGCAACTTGATAAATTTAATTCATTGTGGTAATTGTACTCCCTTTATTTATGGGTTTTGCATACATATTGCACCAAGTCCATTGCAAGAAACTCCACGATATTTAGTAGTTTAGGCACACAATTTTTGTAGGTTCGTCCTAGATTGTGGGAGGCAGGTAAAAAAGTGACAACAAACCCTTAGTCAAGAAAGAGTTCAAGACCCACAATCAATATAGATGTAGAATCTATCCTCTTGCTTCTCTTCCTCTTCCACAAATTAATTCAATTTTGTGAGGGAAAGTTGGTGCCATAGAAGACGAATGTGTTTCAAATAAAGCATGTAACATATGAAAACATAAGCGGGCAAGTCATGGTAATTTTGTAGTTTCATTAAATATTACTGGGGCCCCATAGCCTCCTAGCACAGTGGCGCAAGGAGTCTGTTACCTGGGTGACTATGTTTTGGGATTGGACATGGTTGTGTGTCTCTCTAACTCATCAGGAAGTGTAATGAAGCTGAAAGTCAATTTTCCTAGGGGAGTAAAGCGAGGGTTGAGAGGCATCTGGAAACTAGAAATAATAGTCTCTCTAAGTCAAACTTTCAACTATTCTTATCCAAAATAGCCAAACGCATGAATCAGTAAACAATAAGCAGAAAAGAGGTAGAAGAAGAGAAAAAAAACTTAGAATATTATTTAATACACAAAAAGTGTTTGTAATATGTGTTTACATCCTTTCTATAGGTACCTAATTTCTTCTCCAAGAAATAAAATGTTTAATCCAATCTAAATAGCTCCTAATTAGAATAGGAAACATAAAATAGGGAACTACTAACACAAATAGAAAACCTAAAAGAAGAAACTTCTAAAGAATTCCAACTTTAAAATAGTCCTAAATTGACAAAATACCATGCTGGTCATTATTCACTTGAATATTGACGTGAATTGTGTTATTGTTCATATTTTATTATTCACGTGAGTAGTAATCTCGATAGCTTCTTCTTCCCTTTTAAGTTTTTAGAAGGCTTTAGAAATGGTGAAGATGCTCCTGCATTATATCTCTGCCCTTGAAAGAGCTTGTGCTCCAGTTCAAGTGTTGGATTTTAGGGTTTTTTGCATCGTCTCTTTCAACCTTCAATTTCATCTTCATGTCTTCCAACCAGCTGTAGATTGTTTTTCTGTCAAAGGAGCCTCTTTTGCTGGTTTAGGTTTCAAGTACCAGATTATAGGCTGATTCAGAAGGTTTTCACAAGGCTAGTTTTGATTGGATCTTAGTCCAAAGGTAAGTTGATATGTAGTTGGTTTGAACTCTTCAATATCCCTTGTGTTCTTGCTCTGAACAATTCTATGCCGCAAAGGATTTTGTTGCCAACATTTTCTCTTTGGTCTGTGGAGGAATTTTGAACTGCATAAGGACTTCTTGGAGCTTATCTTTTATGTTTTCTTAATTGCTTTCAGATCTCCTTATTTTCGTTTCGTAGTTCTTCAAATTCTTTGTTTGTTTTCTTCCATAGCACTTTAAATCCTTTGTTCAAGCACTATTGTATTTTTTCTTTTAATGAGATCACTAACGAATTCAGCACCAAATGCCATTTGAATGGGCATTAGATCTTTGATACCAATTAACATAGCAGGAAGAATAATAAAGCTGAAACTAAATTTTCTTTGGGGGGAGAAAATCGAGGGATGAGAGGTATTTGAAAACCGGAAATAACACTCTCTCTCAAACTTTCAACTATATCTGAAACAGCTAAACGTATGAATCAGTAAGAAAAAGAGTAGAAAAGAACTAGAAGAAGAGAATAAACTTAGAATATAAGTCAATACTCAAAAATTGTTTGTGATAGGTGTTTACATCTCTTTAATAGATTCCTAAACTTCTTCTGCAAGAAATAAAACTTTTAGTCGAAGCTAAATGGCTTCTAATTAGAATAGGAAACATAAATTAGAAAACTACTAGAACAAGTAGAAAACCTAAAAGAAGAAACTCCTACGAAATTCCAACTCTAAAATAATCCCAATCTCGATAGCTTCTTTTTCTTTCTTTTGTAGTCTTTGAGTGTCTTTAGAAATGGTGAATATGCTCCTGCTTCATACCAGTTGATGCAATAGGAAGTATAATAAGCTGACACTCAATTTTCCTAGGGTAGAGAAAAAGAAGGGTTGATAGGTATTTGGAAACCAGAAAGAACATCCTCTAACTCAAACTTTCAACTATTTTTATCGATAATAGCTGAAGTCATGAATCAGTAAAGGAGAAGAGAAGAGAAAAGAAAGCAAACTCAAAATTTTTATTTAATATTGAAAAGCTGCTTGTAATATGTGTTTACATCCCTTACATATTCTGAAACTTCTTGTCCAAGAAATAAAAAATTTACTCCAAGATAGATAATTCCTAATTAGAATAGGGAAAACAAAATAGGAAACTACTAATACAAAATTGGAAACCTAAAAGAAGAAACTCCTAAAGAGTTCCAACTCCAAAAATAGTCCTAAAGTAACAACATATCATGCTGGTCTCTATTCACATAAACAGTGTTAATGTTCACAATTCAACTATTCTCATGAATAGTAATCTCAATAGCCTCTTTTCCTTCTTTTGCAGTTTTTGTGAGGCTTTAGAAATAGCAAAGATACTCCTGCATCATACTCTGCGCTCTCAAAAGAACATGTCCTTGAGTGCATGGGTTAGATTGTCTCTTTCAATTTCATCTTTATTTCTTCTAGCCCACTGAAGGTTATTTCTCTTTCGTGGGAGCCTTTACTTCTTTTTGGAGTTTGCACCACCAAATTATTCGTTGATGTAGATGGTTTCTGCGGAACAGGCTGCATTCTGCTCTTAACTCAAAGATGTATACTTGGCTTGAATGCTTCAAGATTGGTCCCTACCTTTCACTGAACAGTTCTTTCCTGCAAAAGATTACTCTAACCAACACTTTCCTCTTCAATTTGTGGAAGAATGTCAGGCTGCACTAGGACTTCTTGGAGCTTTACCTTTTATGTTTTCTTGGCATTGCTGTCATATCTCCTTGTTTTGTTCCTATAGTTCTTCAGATTCTTTGTTTAAGTACTGTTCTACTTTCTTTGTGATATCACTGATGAATTCATGACCGAATGCCATCAAAATGGACATTAGGGCTTTGATACCAAACTTGATGCAGCAAGAACTGAGAATGCTTGGTCCTTGTACAGAAAATAGTTTAAAACACAATTTCTTGGTGAGAAAATTGCGAGTCTTTGACAAGGGGTTTGCATTTCAAACCACAACACTCCTCTCTAGATCTCTTAATTTGTGATTTTTGTCCAAACTCAGCAAAAAGGAAGAACTAGTAAAGTAGAAATCAAATAACTAAACTTTATTAATATTCAAGAATCAAGTGATTACAATAGAGAAACCTCTTCTAAATAGAAACGCTCAAATATAAGGAAATCTTCTAAAGACGAAGCCGTTATAGGCATAAAAGGCTTATGAATAGGAACTCCTAAACTTTCAAAATATTTCCAACTCCAAAAATAGTCTGAAATTTCTAAAATACTGTGCTGGTCACTAGAATAATAATCATCATCATCAAGACCTTATCCCAATTAGGGGTCGGCCACATGAATCTTATTCCTCCATTCCTCTCTATTAAGTACCATGGCTTCATTTAGTCCTAAAGTTAAATCTTTCCTCACCACTTCTATCCACGTTCTTTTAGGTCTTTCCCTTGCCCTTTTAGAACCTTCTACTTGTATTGCCTCACTCCTTCTAACTGATGCCGTTGTTGGTCTCCTTTGAACATGTCCAAACCATCTAAGTCTAATCTCCCTCATCTTGTTACCTATTGGTGCTAGCCCTAAATTTCCTCTAATATTTTCATTTCTAATTCTATCCTTTCTTGTCTTACCACTCATCCATCTCAACATCCTCATTTTGGCGACGCTCATCCTATGAGCATGATGCTCCTTAACTGCCCAACACTCTGATCCATAGAGCATGGCCGGCCTTATGGGCATCCTATAGAATTTTCCTTTTAGTTTGAGTGGCACCCGCCGATCACACAAAACTCCAGATGCACATCTCCATTTGTTCTAACCTGCTTGGATTCTCTGGGTAACCTCCCTCTCAATCTCTCCACTCTCACGAATCATTGATCCTAAGTACTGAAAGTGGTCTTTTACAAGGACTTCTTGGTTATCAATCTTGACTAGTGTTCCACTCCTACTTCTTGGTTACTAAAATAGTAATGTGAATAATATTAGTGTTCATGTTTTTACTCTTTATGTGGATAGTAACATGTGAACAGTAATCTTGATAGCTTCCTTTTCCTTCTTTGTAGTTTTTTAGAGGCATTATGATGAAGGAAAGGGCAAAAGGGGTTGAAGCTAGGGTTTTGAAAGAAAAATTCTTGCAAGTTCTAGGGGACAAACTTGCTGGTTTTGAAGAGCTTCTGATTAACTTTCCACCTTATTTATCCAACCAAAGGTGAAAATTATACAAGAATTTAAGTGAAACGGTCTACACTTGGATGACAAGTGACAAGAGAGAAGAAAAAGAGGACAAAGCAAGAAAATAAGAGAAACTTGAATCTTGTTCAATTATTAATTAAAACTTTACAAAAGAAAACCCTAATCCCTTTTATAGGCATAAGGGGGCGTCACTTTTCATATCCCTCAAGTAAGCTATGACCAAAGACCATAATACCATTCACTTAAGTCAGAAAACTACTTAACTCTAGTCCACCACATAAAGACAACTTAAAATATGACTAAATGTTGGATATATTAGGAAACTTTCTCTCAAAATTAGTTCCTAGTTTCTAGGGATTAGTTTTGATCTTATCTTAGTTTGTTTCTATAAAAATTGGAGATTAGGATCAAATTTGAATATGAAAATCTCCTCTTCCTTTTATTCCTAGTTTGACTCTTATGTTAAGGTATTTCCTTTAGCCTAATCCATGGGATTCAATGGCAGGCCTGTTGCCATGCTTCCCTATATATATATTAGTGTAATTTTTTCTTTAATGATAGATAGAAGATTACATTCTTTTTCTTCGAAGCTTTCATGGTATCAGAGCTTAGGCTCTTGATTTGCTTTTAAATGGCTAAAACAGCCATGATTGGGGCTAGAAGAACCTCTGATTCATCGGAAACAACTGCTTGACGTTTCTCGTCAGGAACAGCCATGTCAAACAGTGGTACATACCATTTTTCTCCAAATACTTCATTCTAGTTAACTTCTTACAAGTTAAATGGGAAAAACTACCTGGAATGGGCTCAATCTGTGAAGCTGGCGATTGATGGCAGGGGAAAACTTGGGCATTTGACTGGAGAAGTGAAGCAACTAGAGACTGGAGATCCGAATATGAGTGCATGGAGGTCAGAAAACTCACTAATCATGGCCTGACTTCTCAACTCAATGGATCAGACCATAGGTAAACCCTATTTTTTTCTCCCCACTGCAAAAGATGTGTGGGAGGATGTAAGGGAGTCCTTTTCTGACTTAGAAAACTCATCTTAGATATTGATCTAAAAGCAAAACTGTGGCAATCAAAACAAGGAGAAAGGGAAGTCACAGTATACTATAATGAGATGGTTTCATTATGGCAAGAATTGGACCAGTGCTATAATGATGAATGGGACTGCTCTATTGATAGTGTAAAATTATAAAGGAGGAGAATGATCGTGTATATCTATTCTTGGCTGGCCTCAATTGTGATTTGGATGAAGTTAGGGGTTGGATTCGTTGAAAGAAACCTCTGCCATCCCTCAAAGAAGCCTTTTCTGAGATTAGAAGAGAAGAAACTAGGAGGAACGTTATGTTAACCAACTAGGAACACAAATCTATGGTGGAAAATGATAATTCTGCCATTATTTCTAGAAGTGCTAATCCCTATGGTGAAAGAAGAAAGAAACCCTGGTGTGAACACTGCAAGAAGTCATGACACACAAAGGAAACTTGCTGGAAACTCCATGGAAAGCCTCCAAATTGGAAGAAGAAACTTGGAAACAACAACTGGGCATTCTAAACCTCACAGTAGAGATCCAGGGGCAGCAAGTCAATTCAGAAACATCTCTATTCACAAAGGAACAGCTAGAGCACCTGTACAAACTCTTCCAATCTCCACAATTCAATGTTAACCCCTTTTGTTCTTTGGCCCAAAAGGTAACTTTCATTACTGCCCTTCTTAGTGTTAATCCCAGCCAAAGCAACTCTTGGATCATAGATTCAGGAGCAACTGATTATATGACAAGTTACTCCAATCTTTTCTCAACTTACCATCCATGTGCAGGGAACAAAAAAATCAAGATAGCAGATGGATCTCTCTCAGCAATTGCTAAGACAGGATCCATTGTTATATCACCTTCCTTAACTTTGCATAATGTTCTTCATGTGCCTAACCTTTCTTGCAACCTTTTGTCAATTAGCAAGTTGACCAATGATATCAAGTGTCAAGCTAATTTCTATTCCTCTTGGTGTGAGTTTCAGGAACTAGCCTTGGGGAGGATGATTGGCAATGATAGAGAAAGTGGAGGTCTCTATTTCCTTGAAGATAGAACTGACTCGGGAAGACAAGTTTAAAGTACCTGTTTTGTTTCTAATTCTAGTGAATGTAATGTTATGTTATGGCATTATAGATTAGGACATCCAAGTTTTCATTATATAAAACACTTGTTTCTTAGTTTGCTTAAAAATAAATGTCCATCTTCATTTCAATGTGAAATTTGTGAGTTAGCCATGCACCACCTGGCCTTTTTTCCTCCAAGATCATATCAAGCATCAAAACCTTTTATGTTAATCCATAGTGATGTATGGGGACCATATAAGTTTTCAACACTTTCGGAAAAAAAATGGTTTGTCAGTTTTATTGATGATCACACAAGGATAAGTTGGGTATGCCTTTTAAAAGAAAATTTTGAAGTTGAAGAAGTTTTCAAAATTTTTTTTTTTCCATGGTGGAAACACAATTTCGAGAGAAAATAAGGATTTTTCAAAGTGACAATGGCAAGGAATATTTCAATGAGATCCTAGGTAATTTTTTCTTGGAAAAAGGTGTAATACATCAAAGTTCTTGCACTGACACACCCCAACAAAATGGGGTAGCTGAGAGAAAAAACAAACATCTTTTGAAAGTTGCTAGGGCACTATTGCTCCCACATAAAGTTCCTAAATATCTTTGGGGTGAACGTATACTTATAGCAACATATCTTATAAATGGAATGCCTACAAAGATTTTAAAATTTCAAACTCCCCCAAGTGTCTTTAAAAAAAACTTTCCCATATCCAAGTTGTCCTTGAACTTACTATTGAAAGTATTTGGATGCATTGCCTTTGTACATGTTCATGCTCACAACCGTGGCAAACTAGATCCTAGAGCAAGAAAGTGTGTTTTTGTAGGCTATGCTCCAACTCAGAAGGGGTATAAGTGTTTTGATCCTACATCCAAAAATATGTTTGTCAGCATGGATGTCACCTTTTTTGAGTCTTCACCATTTTTTGAAACTCATCTTCAGGGTGAGACACCTATGGAAGATTCGGATTAGTTAGATGTTTTTCAAAGAGAAAACACAGCCACATTGATTCGTGATGGACCCAATGTTTTTAAACCTCTAGAGCCTTGTGTTTTAATTGATGAAAACCCAAGTCCAAATCCTATAGAGCCATATCATAACCTTGACAAAACTAGCAATGAAAAAATAGGTACCAAAGAAATGCTGGTCTACTCAAGGAGGAACCAAATTCAAGGCAATGAGACCAATGCTCCTCAGCAAAGTCAAGAGTCTGAACCAAAGGCTGATCTAAACTCGATCGAGTCATCAGGTAATTCTTCCTCTGAACTTATTCAAACAAATTCACCTAATTCCAAGTCTATTCATTTTGAGACCAGCTCTTTTGATCTTAGTATTCCTATTGCTAATCGAAAGGATGTTAGAGCTTGTACCAAACATCCCATGTCCAATTTTGTCTCTTACAAAAATTTGTCCCCTACTTTCTTTGCCTTTACTTCACAATTGTCTTCTGTGGAAATACCAAAGACTGTATAAGATGCTTTACAGATTCCTGAGTGGAAGGAGGCTATTCTTGAAGAGATGAAGGCCCTTGAGAAAAATAAAACATGGGAGGTTGTGGATTTGCCGAGAGAGAAGAGAACGGTTGGATGCAAATGGGTGTTCACAACCAAACACAAGTCAGATGGATCACTCAAGGCTCGTTTGGTGACCAACGGCTTCACTCAAACATACGGTAATGACTACCTTGAAACCTTTGCACTTGTTGCCAAACTGAACACTGTTAGAGTACTTTTGTCAATTGCAGCCAATCTTGACTAGCCCCTACAGTAGCTGGATGTGAAGAATGCATTCCTTAATGGGGACTTGGAGGAGGAAGTCTACATGGACCCACCACTGGGTTTTGATAGGAAGTTTGGCTCGAAAGTATGCAAACTAAAGAAATCCTTATATGGATTGAAACAATCACCAAGAGCCTGGTTTGAGAGATTTACTCAGTTTGTAAAGGGTCAGAAATATGTTCAGGGGCAAACTGATCATACCATGTTCACAAAACACTCAATTGATCGAAGAATAGCTATTCTCATTGTGTATGTGGATGATATTATCCTAACTGGGGATGATACAGCTGAAATGGAACGGTTGAAAAGGTGTCTTGCATTTAAGTTTGAAATTAAGGACTTGGGACCACAGAGATATTTTCTTGGAATGGAGGTTGCTCGATCAAAGAAAGGGATTGTTGTCTCATAAAAGAAATACATCCTTGATCTTCTTAAGGAAACGGGAACGAGTAGCTGTCGTCCTGCAGAAACTCCAATTGATCTCAGCTAAAGACTTGGAGATAGTAAAGGTGATCCCATGGATATATCTCGATACCAGAGGTTGGTTAGTAAGCTCATTTGCTTGTCCCACACATGTCTTGGTATTTCTTTTGCAGTAAGCCTTGTGAGTCAGTTCATGCATTCCCCTCATGAAGAATACCTTGAAATTGTGTATCGAATTCTAAGGTACATGAAGAGTTCTCCAGGAAAAGGCTTATTTTTCAAGAAAAATGAACAACGGAGTATTGAGGTGTACATAGATGCAGATTGGGCAGGTTCAGTCACTGATAGGAAATCAACATCGAGTTATTGTACCTTTGTATGGGGAAACTTAGTGATGTGGAGAAGTAAGAAACAAAGTGTTGTTGCCAGGAGTAGTGCAGAAGCAGAATACAGAACAATGACTCATGGAGTCCGCGAGATGATATGGCTGAAATGAGTTTTGGAAGAGCTAAAGCGAATTGTGACCATGGCAATGAAGTTGTATTGTGACAACAAGGCGGCTATCAGCATTGCACACAATCTGGTTCAACATGACAAAACAAAGCACGTTGAGGTTGACATGCATTTTTTAAAATTGAACCAAGAGATATTTGCTTGCCATTTGTTCCAACTTCACAACAAATAACTGATGTTCTTACAAAGAGACTTTTCAAACCTAACTATGAGTTCTTCATTAGCAAGTTGGGCATGATAGACATCTACGCTCCAACTTAAGGGGGAGTGTCGGATATGTTAGGAAACTTTCTCTCAAAATTAGTTCCTAGTTTCTAGGGATTAGTTTTGATCTTATCTTAGTTTGTTTCCATAAATAATGGAGATTAGGATCAGATTTGAATATGAAAATCTCCTTTCCTTTTATTCCTAGTTTGACCCTTATGTTAAGGGATTTCCTTTAGCCTAATCCGCGGGATTCAATGGCAGGTCTGTTGCCATGCTTCCCTATATATATATATTAGTGTAATTTTTTCTTTAATGATAGATAGAAGAATACATTCTTTTCTTCTAAACTTTCACTAAACACTTAAAGTAGGGTCCACAAACCTAGACAACTTAACATTTAAAGACAAGAATATCATAACAAGACTCTATTCAACTTAAACCTCAACCCTTTGCTTTCTTCTTCTTTGTTTTATAATTTTTGAGTAATGAACGGATTAGATGCTCCCGCATCATACGCCCTCACCTAAAAGAACTCCCCGAGTTTAGTAATTTGACAAATAATATCACAGTCTTCAGATGGGCATGAAGTTGATTTCCTTCTTTAGGTGGTAAACCTTCAAGAAATGAGCCATCCAATTCCTCTGTTGTCTTTGTTGCCAATAAACCAGTGTGAGAAATTGCATATCAATCAGTGTCAACAGTTATCGTAGGCTCTTCCTCAGGTAGAAATGGATCAGTGCATGCCTCAAATATAGGAAGCTTCTTGACTTCTTCAAAGAGTACATCATAATATCCTTTTCTTCAAAAAGTTTCTGAGTTGTAAGGTTACCTTAAGTAATAGTTCATCAAACTCTCCTGCACTTAAACAAGACTTGTTGGGTCTGGCTATCCTAGTCAACATGTTGGTAAGCTCAGATACCAAACTGGTACAGGCTAGGATGTCAGAATTTGTTATTAATTAGGGCAAAGCTCAGTTTTAGAAAGGAAAAAGGTGAAACTAGGGTTAGGGTGGATATGACTCAAAACAATGTGCTGGTTAAAATAGCTTACCAATAAAGGGATAAAGATGTATGGATAGTTCTTGAAGTATGGAGCTGGAAAAAGGGTTTAGGTAGTGGAAAATTTTTAAGGATTCTAGGATCACAAGTACAGGGTAAAAGTGGGGAACTGTGATTAGGATTATAGTTTTGAAAGATGTGAAAATAATGGATAAAGGGGCAGAACCGGTATTTATGTTTTGTAACAGAATCTAAGCACCAATACGCAGGGGTTTTTGGTGAGATTTAAGAGTGTTTATGGGCCTTGAATAAGAGCAAAACAAGGAACTTGAATGGTTTATGACCAACTGGTTCTAGGGGAAGAATCGGCTAGGTTTTCAAGGGAACTTTTGATCAGGTTCACCCTTAATGCTAATCAAATCCCTGAGACTTGTTTATCCAACAAAAGCTCCAGAATTTAACTTGTAAAGAGGAAAAGTAACTAATTATCTGCTGTAACAGCCACAAGGAAAACCAGTAGTAAACTGACTGTTTCTAGGGGAAGAAACAATGAGGAAGATGGGCGCGTGTATCAGGATCACCCACTGATTTCTTACAAAATATGGCTTATCCAGCCCAGATTTTAACTCAAACCAGTCTAGAAAAGGTATACCCAAATAGAGCCTTGAACCAAGCAAGAAAGAGAGGAGAAAGAGAGAAAATAGCTTAGGAAAACTTCAATTCTTCATTCATCAATATGTAAAAACTTGATTACATGTATGGATATAGATTTCTCTTGCTATTTCTTACTACAACTTGAACACTTTCTAAACTAGAAAACCACTTGCTAATTTGAGAAACTATCTTCTAAATTGATGTAATTCAACTAGGAAACTATCTTCTAACTTTAGAAACTGCCTTCTGGTTTATGGAACTTCTAAGAAGCAAACTATATGACTTTACTGTACTAAAACTATTATCTAGCAGTAGAAACTTTCCTAAATACTCTTTTTTACTATTGACATGAACAGTACATACGCCCAAATACAACAATTCTTCTGAACTTCTTCTCCTTCTTGTAATTTCTGAATATCTTTTTAAGAGAATACGCTCCTGCTTTAATTTAGAGATGGTGAAGATGCTACTGCATCCCTAACTCTCTCTCTCTCTCTCTAAAAAAAGACTTGCTTCTACTTGCATGAATTCATGATGAGAAGAAAGATGAGAAGTGGAAACAATGAAAATTAAATTTCTAACTCCTTTCTTTTATTTTATCCTTACAGCTTCTATAAAGTGAGACAACCTCTACTTGGTGGGCCGTGAAGGAATTTCTAAGGGAGGATAAGAAAATCTATCTAATGAACAAAGAAGACTTAGTCTAATAAGAAGATAAGGAAACTTCCTCCACGAGAATTTTCAAGAGAGATCTCCAATTCATTTCACTTTCTTCTTAAACCCTAAATCCTCTTTACTTCATAGTCCGCTACATTTTCCATTTGCTTCTCCATATTTACCTTTGTGTCAGTCTATTCTCAATCTATTCAATTCTAGTTTTTCCATGATTGATCAAAACCTCATATTTCTTATGAAAATTTCCTGCACTTGTCTTAGTTAATTTGCAACTGACCACATTAGATGTGTGCTGGCATTTCAAGGAGGCTCATTTTGCAACCAAGTCAAATGAAGTATAGCCCTGGAAAATCATGCTTCTCTTCCAAATAAATTAAAATTTGGTCAAAGCTCCTCTTCTTTAATGAGGACAACTCTGTTCTTATTGATTATATGATGCCTCCACCAAAGGTTCTTAGGTATCCAATCCTGGTTCCTATTTTGCAGGTGTAAAAGAGCTGCCTGACATAGTTTCTACATCTCCTGGATCATTCAGCCAATGGGATCTGGATCAGAAAGAGTCATATACATTTGATATAGTAATCTGTGGTGGTACCTTGGGAATCTTTTTTGCTACAGCACTGTGTTCCAAAGGCCTCAATGTTGGCATTGTTGAAAGGAATCTACTAAAAGGGGTATATTGATAAGCTTTCTTGAGTTAGTGATTAACAACAGGTAGAATCTCCTAATAATCCTACTCCACCGTGTACTGTCTTAATATCTCATATATGCATGGAACAGAGAGAGCAAGACTGGAATATCTCAATGAAAGAGCTTGAAGAACTTGTCAAAGTGGGCATTCTAGAAAAAGATGACATTGAACAGTCTATAAAGGCAAAGTTCAATCCAGTAAGTTGACCTATTTCATATATTTTCTCTTTTCCTGTAGGAGGAACTGTTGGGTTGAATTATGCATGCTTTCACTTTAATATTTCTCTTTAATCCTTTTTAATTTATTCAAATACAGAATAGATGTGCTTTCGAAGGAAAAGGCGAAATATGGGTTGAAGACATTCTTAATCTAGGCATCTCGTAAGTTTGACCTTTTGATGGTTATGGCATATTTTATTTTCCCAAGTTACCTGATGTAAATGCTAAAGATCTGAACACTTTAAACGAGAAAGTGAAAGGCTTTCTTAAGAGGATCTCTAAACAGAACTTGCATGTGTTAGTTTATATGCTTATCTTCTCATTTACAAGGTAACTCTACATTGAACTTGCATATGGTGATTTATATGCTATCTTCTCATTTACAAGGGAGTTCTTGAGCAGAAGATTTGCTGGTAAGATTATCTTGTCAGTCTGCCCAGTTGCAAAATGTGTTGTGTGTTTTACAAGGTTGTTTACTGTTTCTGGCCGTGATTATTTATTTCAAGCTAATAACTTTTATGTTTTCCTGTCCCAGCTTGAATTATTTATAATTTTCTCTTTAGTGTAAAACTACTGAGCATATCTGATTGTAACTGCAGAACATGGTACATGCTTTTATGCCCATTTTATTACTGACAAAATAATATCTAATATATTTCTTCTCTTCTCTTTCGACACAGGCCTGCTAAACTCCTAGAGGTCACCAGAAGACGCTTTGTCTCTCTTGGTGGAACAATATTTGAGGGTCATAGTGTGTCTAGCATATGCACATATGATAATACAGCGGTGCAATCTCTGACTCTTGACTGGTGATTTTGTGATTATAATTTGCTTTGCTGCTTTCTCTGATAGGTTTTGAATATTTAGCAAGTAGGAATTTGATGTGAGCACAAGATGTGTTGTGGGATAATTCCCTCTTTTGTCTCTCATAGTTCGTCACTGTTTGGAGTCTACTTGACTATGGTGGTTCAGTTGGAGTTCAATATTTCTTCATATGTTGGCAATACAAAAGACACATGGTTAAACAACTTGCTGCTAGTGGGAGTCTGTGCACTCTCTTCCCATTGGTAATAGTGTGCGCGCATGATACACACTTCTCATATATAACTCTTTCTTTTCTATGGGCTGATAATTAAGTTTGAAAATTGCTTCACATAATGACCTTTAAAAATTTATATCTTACTAAGATTGCTTCACATTATGAAGTCCTACTATAAGAATTAGAGTTATAAAACTAGTTCTCATAAAACTAATAGATCAGTGTGGTTATTAAAATATACAGTTTTCACATTTCAAAGTAGAAATTCTCTGCATGAATATGTTCTTTCCCAAGTTGCTTGTGTCAAACATAATGCCATATTCAATCTTTTGACCTTGTATATAGCTTGTTACCTGCAAATCAATAATTAGTTCACTGTTCATAGAACAATAATATAGATTGTTTTGTCATCAATTGTAGACATAATACTTTATAGAGGATATAACACTTCTTGTACTTCTATTTTGTTGTTTTTACGCAACTATGCATGCATCTCTGTTTATAAATTCTGGAATTTTCATTAAAAAATGGACTAATGTTTCATGTGACCATTTTCCTGAAGCTCTTTTTAGTACTTATAGTAATACAAGTCTGTTTTTGTGAGTCCCGCAATTTTCATAGTTCCCCGGATTTATGCATAAATTATATGATTTATCCTATGTCATTAGGACCCAGTTGCTGTGCTATGTTATTATTTAGCATGAAATCTTCAATTTTTGATTTACAAGTTCTTCTGAACACAGTGTCAATCAACTAATGTCAGACTGTAGCCCGAATCTTTTAGGATTTCAGGTTGTAACGTATATGTCTCGTCTTGATCTTGACTTGATTCACTTTATTAGGATAGTTGACTCATATTTGTCCACTACTATTCTGTTTATAGCCCATGATTCTGTCACAAGGTCCAATCTGTTAGAACTTCTATTTACGTCACTAATGCCAGACAGCAAAACGGAAACCCTGTGTCTGACAGTGGACCCAAACAAAGGATAAAAGAAACAAGCTACTGCTCAACCTTGCCTCAGTTTTGTGATCAGGACACTATGGGGCTGGATCCAAGAGCAATGATTTCCTTGTTCTTGAGAGTAGTCTAGCTGGAATCTCCAACAAGTTTGACTAGAAGTAAAAAATAAAGCATAAAATCATGAACAAAAAGTAGAAGTAGAACTCGAAATTTGATTGATTCTTGAATGACCTTGAAAGGAGAATGCAACTCTAATTTATAGTTGAGCATATTGGCTACTCAGGCAATTAAAAATGGTACAATTTGAAAGCTATCCTATTTGATGTGCTTGCTAGCCAAGCAACCCAATAATGGTATTATCCTATGTGATTTTAATTGCTAGCCAAGTCACCGTAGATGTACTACTTGCTGGTTAAGTCGATATGGATGTGGATTTGGAGTTTATTTGCTAGCTGGACTCTATTCATTGTGGTACTAAATGGGCTTCATGTGGTCTGGGCCTTGTTACAGGCTTTCCTACTTTGTAGGCTTGAATTTCCATCAATTCTCCCAGGTTCAATGAGCACCGCTCTGATGAGTTGAGGAAGAGATATTCTTCTAAAGATAAGGTCTTAGCTTCTGAAAATCTGCAGTTGTAATCCAAGTGGCATCTGATATGGGACAATCCTTCCATTTGAGTAAAAGCTTCTGATACCCGCCACTTGTTTTAGGAACCATTTGATTGCCCAGCACATCTTCAATTATTTCTGTCTTCTTTTTGTCTGGAGGGAATCTGTGGGCAGTTTCCCCATTGTCTTCTTCTTGATGATTATGGTAGCCAGATAAATCCTCAAGATTATGGGCTGAAAATGAAATCTTCAGGCAAATGAATGAGATAAGCATTTGTTCCAAGTCTTTTGATAACTTTAAATGGGCTAGCTTTTACTGAATGCAACTTGTGATGTGTGCCTTTTGGAAATCTTTCTGGGTGAACCCTTACCATGGCCATGTCACCTGCTTTAAATTCCATGTAGTGGCGACATAAAATTGCATCAACCTTATATTTTTCTGAGTTGACTTTAATACTACGATGCACTTTATCATGTATCCTCTTGAGTTATTGAGCCAAGTTTTCAGATTCAGCACTTATTTTAAAATCAGCTGGTAAAGTGGCAAGATCAATGGGTTGTCGTGCTTAATTCCAACAACAATCTCAAATAGTGTCATGCCAGTAGGTCTACTCACAGAGCCATCATAGGCAAAATCACCAGTAGGGAGTACTTGATCCCACATTGTAGTCCTCTCACCAACAAGTCTTCAAAGTAGATTGCCCAAACTTCTATTGATTACCTTTGTCTGCCCATTTTTTTGTTTAAGATAGGCAGTAGAATATTATAGCTTTTGTTTTCATAATAGCCTATAAAGTCTTCCAAAAGTAGCGCATGGACTTTATGTCACGGTCAGAAACAATCATCTTTGAAAGGCCAAGTAGTTGAACAATCTCCTTAAAGAAGAGGAGCAATCTGAAGTATTTTTGCAAGGAAGGAAATGGGCCATCTTAGAGAAGCAGCCATCTTAGAGAAGCACTCAATAACAACAAGAATGAAATCATAGCCACCTTGTTTAGGAAGTCCAAGGACAACTCATGCTGAGATCTTCTCATGGGTGTTGTGGTGTAAGAAATGGCGTCTATAGCTATGTATTTTCTTTTGTCATTTTACTAATTGAATAGTTCGACATTGTTGAAGGATATTGCTAATGGCTCGCTTCATGCAGGGCAAAAAGAATCTGTCTTCTACTAGTGCTATGGTCTCATCACAACCAAAATAACCAGTTAGCCTTCCTGTATGCAACTCCCAAAAAACTAAATCATGAATGAAGGTATTAGGTAAACATAAGCACGTACGGTGGAACAGATAGTCTTCATGTGTTCTATACTCTGGGAAGCTTGAGTTGGAACCTTGTAAAAGAATACAGTATATCTTGGAGAAGTCACGATATGTTGCATATATCTTCTTCAGCTCTTCAAAACTGGTAACATACAATGCCACAGAGTTTAGATGTTTCTACGGCTGAGGTCATTAGTTGCTTTTTGTTCAACTCCATCCTTATGCTTCATCGTAAAAAAGCACTCTTGAAAATAGGAACTCCACTTGTTATGAGCATTGAGTTTCTTTTGTGATTCAGGGGACAAGGGCTTCAGGGTCTGAATATGAGTACAAACACTTTGAAAATCAAATAATGGCGCCAATGCTTTAAGGCTTGTACCATGACATAGAATTCCACATCAAACAAACATTTTGTTCAATTTTTCGCTAAAGTAAGCCACATGATCCCTTCTGGACTTAGAACTCCCTCGGTGCCAATATGAGAGGCATGGCATTGCAACTTAAAAATTCGTAAAGGCATGACAATGCAACTTTGTAATTCTTATTGAAGTTAGGAAGTTGATGTATGGGTGCCTTCATCATCTTTTCCTTGATAGCAACAGAAGCCTTGTCTGCTGCCTATATCCACTCGAATGCACATTTCATCATGTAGAATGTGATGGAAGCCATTTTGGTGCTGAAATTTTGAATGAAACGTCTATACAAGATAGCCAACCTTCATACCTTGTGGATGGAAGCAGGAGTCAGCCACTTCTGTTTGACGCAAACCTTCTCTGGATCAGATTTAATGCCACGAGACGAGGAAATAAAACCCAGAAATACAATACAATGCATGAAGGCATGCTTCTTGAAGTTGGTAGAGCTTTCCTTGTTGTAAAGTTCGCATCACCTGCTTAAGATGTTCTACATGCTCTTCCACGCTTTGGCTGTAGATTGAGATATCGTCAAAATGAAAAACATGAAATTTGCCAGTGGAAGGGCATAGTACTTGAGTCATAATATGCATGAAAGTGCTTCTTGTAGCATTCGTTAGTCCAAATGGATTCACCAACAATTCAATGAGTCCATCCTTAGTTTTAAATGTAGTTTTTCATCCATTGCCTGGACAGATTCTGATTTGGTGGTATTTGCTATGCAAGTCAATCTTCGAAAAGATTATAGATCCAGACATCATATTAAGCTTATCATGAATCCTTGGGTAGGGAATTGATAACTGATTCTGGTCTTGTTGATGGCTTGACCATCAATGGATATTCTCCAGCTGCCATCGTAGGAGTTAGCAATGCTGGCACCGAACAGGGGCTTAGGCATTCTTTGATGAATCCCTTTTTGAAGCAATTTGTCAACCTACCTCTTTAGTTGTGTGTGTTCAGTAGGGTTCATAAGGTAGGCAAGTCAATTGGCCAATGCTGAACCAGTCACCAGATTTATAGCATGTTGGACATCAGGTATAGGAGGGACATCATTTGGTAGCTCTTTTTGAAAGGGATCAGAAAAACCAAAAAGTATTTCTTGAACCTTAGGCTGTAGTGGTGGCTTCTCCTGATCCTCAAATCTAGTCATCTCTTGGGCTAATGATGCATATGTAATTCTCTTGGCTTTCTTCCTCTAACAGCTTGATAGTTAATGCATGGAGTGCAGATTCTGAGCGTGGATTGATGAACTTTGATGGTTCTAACTTGAATCTTCCCTTGGAAAAGAAAAGAATAAGTGTTGGCTCCTCCATCATGATGCACCTTCTACCGTAGTATAGCCAAGGGTGGCCAAGGAGAATATAAGTGAATTTCACGGGAATAAAATCACATCACAAATATTCTTCATTCTTAATAATAACGGCCAAGATGAAAATTGAAAAGCACCCGCTAACCAACAGTTTTAAATGTGTCATCCACCCATGTGACAGAGTAAGGGTGAGGTTGAGGTTCTTTCTGAAGTTGAAGCCTTTTAATAGGATTTTTTGAGCCAATGTTCATGTTGCTTCCATTGTCGATGATTACTGTTGCAAACGAACCATTTTCGCATTTAACACCAGTTTGGAAGATATACGTATATAGCCATTCATCTTGTTCTTGCTCCTTTGGTGCTATGAGGAGTTGTTGACCGCCAAGCAGAGTGCTTCCTCTTCAAAGGTACTGATTTCTTCATATGCAGGTTCCTTTTGTTTTGATTCCTCCACTGCAACTTCTGAAAAATTGGACGTTTTTCGCCTTGGTCTCTTTTGCATAATAATTCATATTTTTAGTAGGACAAACAACAGAGATATGACCTTACCCTTGCAAATTGTAAAACTTGATGTTATGAGTGTAAACTCTAGGTGTGGGTGCTAATGGCGTTATTTTTGTTGCTAATGGTTGCTGCTCTGTAGCCGTTCCATGGTAAGCAGGACTGTTGGGTTGCATCTGCCCAACTGTTATCGTAGGAGGCTGATTTGTAGCAGCTTGTGGAATAAGATAAGGTTTTGACTCCACAGTCTAATTGTATCTCATGGAACACTGTTTTATGTGCTTTTCGATCATAAGAGTCAATCAAAATGCGTGATCAATGTCCCTAGGAAAGAGTAAACTCAAATCTCAGCTGATATTAGCACAAAGTCCATTAGTGTAACAATTGAGAAGTTGCCTTGGATTATCTTCAATGCCACTTCATTGAATATGCTCATTAACAATTAAATTTCCTTGCTTAAACTTCATAATCATCTTCAAGACCTTATCCCGATTAGGGGTCGGTCGCATGAATCTTGTTCCTCCATTCCCATCTATTAATAGCTTCATTTAGTCCCAAAGCTTTTAACTCTTTTCTCACCACTTCTATCTACATTCTTTTGGGCTTTACGCTTGCTCTTTTAGAACCATTGACTTGGATCATCTCGCTCCTTCTAGCTGGCGCAGTTTTTGGTCTCCGCTGAACATGTACAAACCATCTAGCTTTAACCTCCTCATCTTGTTACCTATTGGTGCTACTCCTAAGTTTCCTCTAATGTTTTCATTTTCAATTATATCCTTTCTTGTCTTGCCACTCATCCATTTCAACATCTGCATTTCTACGATGCTCGTCTTGTGTACATGTTGTTCCTTAAATGCCCAACACTCTAATCCATAGAGTATGGTCGGCTTATAGCCGTCCTATAGAATTTTCCTTTCAATTTTAGTGGCACGCACCGGTCACAAAAAACTCCATAGGTGCATCTCCATTTGTTCCAACTTATTCTCTAGGTAACCTCCCTCATCTCTCCGCCCTCATGAATTATTGATTCCAAGTATTGGAAGTGTTCTTTTAGGGAGACTTCTTGGTTATCAATCTTTACTGGTGCTTGGCTCCTGCTCTTCTCCTTGTTAAAATTACATTCCATATACTTTATCTTAGTTCAGTTATTACATTCCATATACTTTATCTTAGTTTGGTTAATTTTACTCCATAACTCTAGCTTTGTGTTTACGCCCTCCCTTGTCTTATCAATTAAAACTATATCTTCTGCAAATAACAAGCACCATGGAATCTTCTTTTGCAGATGTTTTGTTAACTCATCCATAACCAACGCGAAAAGGTACGGGCTCAAGCCGATTCTTAGTGCAATTCTATAGTGATAGGAAAATCACCCATCTCTCTGCCAGTGGTTCTAAAGTTTGTTACCACTCCCTGATACATATCCTTAATTATGTCTATATACAACTGTGAAACCCTTTTCTCGCCCAACACCCACATATTAACTCTCTGGGGACTCTATCATAAGCTTTTTCTAAATCAATAAAGATCGTATGGAGGTCCTTCCTCATCTCTCTATATTTCTCTATCAATTGTCTAATTAGGAAAATAGCTTTCATGGTAGACCTCCCAAGTATAAAACCAAACTTGTTCTTTGATACACTTGTCTCATATCGTAGCCTCTTCTCAATCACTCTTTCAAAATGTTTTATGGTATGGCTCATTAGTTTGATCCCCTCGATAATTAGTGCAACTCTATATGTCTCCTTTATTCTTATAAATTGGTACAATAGAACTCTTCCTCCATTCATCTGCATTTTCTTTGATTTTAAAATCTTGTTAAACAACTTTGTCATCCAAACTACTCCACTATCTCCAATATGCTTCCAAACCTTTATTGGTATACCATCGGGCCTTAGGGCCTTACCTAATTTCATCTTTTTCAATGCCTCTTTCACTTCAGGTATTATAATCCTGTGATCATATCTACAATGTCCACCATTATTTGGGTTTATGGTACTTTCTATCACCATATTCTCATGGTAATTGTCATTTAGCAATTTTGAAATTAACTTTTCCATCTTGCTTGATCTCGTCATCTTTGACTAGTACCCTTTGGCCATCACTTCTAATAAACTTATTGTGGTCTAAGTCCTTACTCTTCTTTTCCCTTACTTTAGCGAGTTTAAACACATCTTTCTCAACTTCTCTCAATCCTAATTTATTATAGAGATCATTATATGCCTTAAGTTTAGCCTCACTTAACTCAAAGTTTTTGTTATTTTTAGTCCTCTGCCATGTTTAAAACACACCCTCTTTAATAACTTTTTGCACTTTTTCACTCCACCACTAAGTTTCCTTTGTTGGTTGCCTTTTACCTTTAGATACGCCTAAGGCATCTTTTGCCACTTTCTTAATAGACATGGCCATATTAGTCAACATGGTGTTTACTTCTATTTCATTGTTCCGGTTTCCTTCTATTATCGTCTTGTTTATAAATGATGCTATCTTCTCTCCTTTTAAGTTCCACCACTTCGCTTTTTGACATCTATTAAGTTCATTTCCTTTCTTCCATACTTTAATGTAGATGTCGATAACCATTAGTCCAAGTTGTGAGGTTAGACTCTCACCGGGTATCGCCTTACAATCCTTATATATTGATATTTTGATATTCCTAAGCAAAAAAAAAGAGGGTTTATTTGGCCTTTATGTGGTCCACTTTTAAATATGATCAAGTGTTCATCCCTCTTCTCAAAGTATGTGTTTGCTATAGCTAGGTTATGTGCTAAGGAAAAATCAAGTATAGCTTTCCCCATCTCATTTCTTGCTCCAATACCATACCCTCCATATATCCTATCATATCCTTCCTTTTCTTTTCCTACATGACCATTAAAATATGCTCCTATAAATATCCCCTTTGCATTGGGAATGTCTTCTATGACTCCATATCTTTCCAAAACTGTCTTTTGATTCTATCTTCTAACCCTACTTGAGGTGCTTATGCACTTATAACATTTATGATCTTCTCTCCTAGAACAAGTTTTATTAATATAATTTTATCACTGATTCTTTTAGCATTTACAACTTTTTCTTTTAATTCTTTATCTACCGCTTTCCCTTTGCCGTTTTTATTATTTTCCTTTCCTACGTACCAGAACTTGTACTTATCTATTTCTCTAATTTTAGCCCCTTTCTACTTGGTTTCTTGGATACAAGCGATGTTGACTCTCCTGGGTTTCATAGTATCCACTAATTCTAAATTTTTACATGTCAATGTGCTTATTTTCCATTTAGCAATATGAATCTTGTTCTCTTGACTTAGCCTATTTAACCGTGCACTTCTTGAACGGCATTGGAATCCATTCAAATTTTCCACTGCACCTAGGTTTTGATGCAACACGTTGCTTCTGAAGGAATGCTCTAGCATTCCTTTCCTATTTCCCACTACCTTTAGGATCGGATTTATTGCGTTGCTTCCAAGGGAATGCCCTAACAGTCTGTAACAACCAAGGTTCCAGCATTGTCTATATTACTTGCTTTGGCCTTACAGCCTCATGGCTTTGCTCGTCCCCATAGGAAAAATGCGTACGCACTAATAGATACTTTGAACCCTTATAACTAACCAGCTTACTTCTCCCCAGGCATTGTGGGACTAAACACTCAGGATCACCTGTTTGGATGGAACTGAACAAGATTTGGCAAATAAATACAAAGGTCAAAGGGTTTACTATTGAAAAAGTGTTGCCATCCTCTGGGACTGCCCACCAAGATTGCCCTCTAAGCTCCCCAAATGCGTTGTTACCATTAGAGTTACTTGAGCCCTTATAGACCTAGACATCCCTTTCAGTGTGAGGATGAAAAAATAAAGAGAGAAGAAAATGAAGAAAAGAAAAAAAGAAAAATGATATTTAAATGAAAATGATGTGAAAAAGAAAGAAGTGAAAAATGAACATAAAAATGGAGTAAAGAAAAGATGAATAGAATGAAAGAGACTAAAGAGAAATAAAAAATAAAAATAAAAGATTAAAGAAAAAATAGAAATGGTATCAGAGCTGGTTCCCCTTGTGTTGTGGGCTAGCCGCACACCACTAGTAAAGTGGTCATGTAAGTATGTGTTTTCCCTAAGGGGGGATATGCGCTAGGTGTTAGAGGTAGCCCTGGGTAAGCTGATCTCAGATGGGGAAAGGAATCTAAGAGTTAATCCCACATTGCCCAAGGAGAGGGAGTTGGGCTAGTTATAAGACCTAGACATCCCTCTTTGTGTATGCTTTTTCCTTATGGAGAACAACAAAATTGTGAGGCTTCTGCCAAAGCAGATAATATATGTACTATTAGAACTCAGGGTGTTATAATTGGTATCAGAGCTGGACCCACTTGTGATGGTGAGGCTAGATCATAGGTAGTCACTCGATGGACCCATAGAGTAGTCGTACGCGAGGACGCATGTTCCCTAACGGGGGAAGAGGGAACCTAGAGGGCAGTCTTGGTGGGCGGTCCCGGAAGGAGGATGTTGAGCTACACAATGGCAGGCTTTGGGTGATCCTGAAAGTTTAGTCCCACATTGCCTAGGGAGAAGTAAGCTGAGCTGATTTTAAGGGTTGGGAGTATTTCTTAGTGTGTACACGTTTTCCCCATGGAGAAGAGTAAAACCACAAGGCTTTGGCTAAAGTGGACACTATATGTACTATTGGGACCCAGGGTGTTACAATTGGTATCAAAGCTTGACCTCCTCATGATAGTAGACTAGATTGCATGTAGTTGCTTGGTGGACCCAAAGAGTGGTCGCACGAGAGGACATGTGTTCCCTAAAGGGGGAAGAGGGAGCCTAGAGGGCGGTCTTGGAGGGCCGTCCCGGAGGGAGGATGTCGAGCTACAGGATGGCACGCATCGGGTGATCCTGAAAGTTTACTCTCACATTGTTGGGGGATAAGTAAGTTGGGATGGTTATAAAGATTCGGAGTATCTCTCAATGTATACCCGTTTTCCCTATGGGGAAGAGTAAAATTGTGAGGCTGTGAGGCTGGAGCAGACAATATACACGCTGCTGGCATCCTGGCTGTTACATAGCCCTTGTCCATTTTTCATTGCATTTGAAATCCAATGCAGTGCATCACTTATGGGGAATACTATAACCCCAAGGAATGTCAAAAATCGATCATGAATGGGGTTTTGGCATGGGTTTTACTTGCTGGCTAGCAGTGGACACAATTGCTTCTACTTTACAAGTTGAATCAAATCTGATCTTCATGATCTTGTGGTAAGTACTTTTCTTTTATCTTCTCTTTCATCCCTTCTCATGTTGTAATAACAGGTACGGTATGGTCTTCTACACTTCCCGACCATGTTTGAGCTTGGCCTTTTAACTTAGTGTTGGCAAACTAGATTTGACATGCATCATCCATCCCATAAAATCATCCATAACGTGCCAATCAATCTTAAAACTTGTCATAGTTTAGTTTTCCAGAAAAATTAGAAACTTCATGGCATACCTTTTTTGCAATGTCAACTTTGAAGTCATAGTTATGATCCAGCACTTGTCAATGCCCGTGCCTGGCTTTATCTTCAAACACATGTTCCTCTTTTCTATGTGGATGGGTAGGAGTTTAGGAATATAGAGTCAAACATTAGCATCACTAATTTGTAACGTAAAGCCCTCCAGTTGTTGAGAAAGTTGGTTGAACATGTAAGGCACAATTAGTGTGAAAATGTCTAGGATTGAGCTACTAGTCTCCGTTGAATACATAGTACCACTCTGTATGTGCATAAAGAAAGAATGGATCCTTCACTTTGAGACCAAGCTGATGCCGGACAACAAAAGGAAAACCCACTGTGTCTAATAGTTGGCCAAAACAATGGATAAAAGAAACAAGCAACTGATCAATCTTGCCTTAGTTTTCCTACCAAGACACTAAGGGGCTGAATCCAAGAGAAGATTTCCTTGTTCTTGAGAGTAGTCTTGCTAGAATCTCCAACAAGTTTGACTAGAAATCAAAAGAAAAGCATGAAGCCATGAATGAAAAGTAGAACTCAAAAATTTCATTTATTCTTGAATGTCCTTGAAAGGAAAATATAGCAATAATTCATGGTTGAGCATATTGGATTGCTTGTTTCCCAAGTAATTCAAAAATGGTATCATTTGAATGATATCCTACTTGACGTGCTTGCTAGCCAAGCAATCAAATAATGGTATGAGCCTATGTGGTTTTATTTGCTAACCAAGTCACCATGGTGTACTACTCCTGTTTAGTTGCTATAGATGTGGAATTGGACTTTTATTTGCTGACTGGGCACCATTTATTGTGGGCCTAAATGGGCTTCATGCGGATTGGACCTTGTTAGAGGCTTTCCTACTTTGTGGGCCTGGATTTCCTTTAGTCACTGTTTTGCTTTATGAATTTAGTCTTCCCATATTGGAGTTCTGGGTCATAAAACTTGCACCTATTCAGGCATAATTATTCCCCTGGTCAGCTCCACTCACCGGTGCTGAGTACTTGTTGGCTTTCTATCAGATGAGAAGTCTTTGGTAATAAAATACAGGTTTTCCAGTAAGTTTATGCAACCATATAATTATCAGTAGATCATTACTTTCCATATGACTGAATAGCCATACATAGCCACGTAATATTTCTCATCTATTTAGTCATGTTAATAAAGCAGCAGTTATTTACATTATCAGCTTCATCTCCTAATGGGTAAGCAAAACTGATAACCAAAGGAGCGATGGCGTTGGCATCCCCTTCTTAGGTTACATTATAGCACAAATCACAAATATAAGTACTTTGTATTATATTTCCACCAAGTTCTGTGGAGAACTCCTTCCTTTGCTAATATAAATTACTTAGTGGATCACCCTCTGGACAATTTCACAAATTCGACTATGTTTAAATGCAGTTGATGTCATGGTATTGTACTTCATCTTGCTTTCAAATTTCAAATGGGAGAGACCCGAGTGAAGAGTTTTGATGTCAATGCCTTCATCTCTCAATTAACTGTCAACATCAAGTGGCCAATCCACCTCAAATTTAGTCATTCTAGCTTTTGGGACACATTTTGGAGAATTTTCTCTGATTGATCAATTCATTCTTGTGAACCTTTTTCTGTTTCAGTACCCATTCTCAAGAACTTTCCTAAATTGCTACATCAACTTAGTGCAAGTAAATCTACTGTGGATACACGAAAAGTAGAAGAACTACTTACATAATATATTAATGACACAAATAATCAGATTGGACTTCATTACCAGTTTAAAAGAAAGATAAACTCATAACTACACAAAAGTGCAACTTAATGTATATAGTCTCGAAAGTCAAAAAACCTTAGACTGAGCTCAATCCTCACCATTGGTACAGGATCAATTTCAGCCCTTAGGTTAACCTAGGTGAATCCTAATTTCTGTTTTGGATAGTCCAAAATAAAATTACAAAGTGTTTCTAATGTTGCCATCCTAACAGTACTATTTACTTTCTTTCTGATCTTGTATGGGGTTTGACATTTTATTTTTAGACACAGGAATCCATTACACTGAATTAAACTTTCTCTATAAATATAATTACTAGAAGTCTAAAATGGTCATAATAATGATCCAGCCAGCCAATGTTTTCTGGCGAGAGCTCCACAGGGCCTACTGTTCTGAGTGATTGTTGTCCTTTCTTCTTTTGAAATGATAACTAGTGGACCTGAATGCACAACCATTGGTTGTGAAACTTCACCACTTGGCTTAGAACCATATTCTTTTCTTGTGCCATATTTGTTGAATTATGGGCATTTGCATGAACTTTCTTTTGCATTAGAAGTTCTTGTTGAAAAGCCAATAACAGTGACTAAGTTTTTTCCAAGGCATGAGAACTTGAGCTCTTTGTAAAGTTGCTTAGCAGTTATTTGGCCCACATAAGTTTCCCATAACAATATGATAATAGGTTGACTTAAGATAGCCCAAAACGAATTGGTCATACCTGTTTTTTCTTCTCCATGTTTTAGATACTCAATGGATAGCAATATTAGGTTAGAGTAAGATTTCAGAAAATCCGATGTGCAAGATGCAAACTTGGTATAGCAAATAATCCAGATGCTCAGTGGACAAGAACAAAGGTCTCTGTTGTCAGTTTTCTATTGGTGCAACGTCTATTAAATTTTGGATCATGAATCTGAATATTTGCATCATACATTTTCAGCTTATTGTGCAAGTTAACCTTCACCTGTTCTCCTTAGGTATTGCAACTAAGTGAAGGAAAGGTTCTGTCTTCACGTCTCATCATTGATGCAATGGGAAATTTCTCCCCTTTGGTAAAACAGGTTGGTCTTTAAGTATTTACGAAGATGTGGTCAAAGGTGTACAGTGACTTTCATGCATATGTCAGGGTGTGGGAATGTACATCTAATACTGAGACATACATGAACATATATACCAAGATATGTTTGTTTGCTATTATATTTAGTCTTTTAAATACAGTTTCTTCTATGTAAATATGAGTGGCTAACATATGCAGCTGTGCAAACTGCTACAAACATGATGCTTATACCAATATCTATATTCTTGAATTCATGAGAGTTACCAGCCTTTATAATTGGAAATAGAGATAGAGTAATAGCTCTCATACAAATTTTGATTCTGTGCAGGGAACAATACCCAATAACTAATGAATTTCATTTGTTACAGTTTATTTATTACTATTGTGTAGTTGCTAAGAAGGGGAGCCTTGGCACAATGGTAAAAGTTGTCTTCATGTGACCTTGAGGTCACGGGTTCAAGGCGTGGAATCAGCCTCTTGCAAAATGCAAGGTAAAGCTGCCTACTATAGGCCCTTGTAGTCCACCCCTTCCTCGGACCCCGCATAGGCGGGAGCTTTGTGCACCAAGGCTGCCCTTTTTGTTTAGTTGCTATATATTATTCTTTTTTGTTTAGTTTAATTGTGGATTTATTATGGTATGAGGGATTTTTTTTTTTTTTTTACATATTATGAGGGCCTTCAACTCGGCTTGTGTGGGTTTAGTTCTATATGTTTTTATGGCAGCTGGTCCCTAGCCTAGATAAAGGAGAAGGGTTTTGTCTCAGGTGCAAGCCGGCAAGGAAAACCCATGGCAAACCCCATGCATGAATCGACTTATGACATCTCCTCAGGTTAGGGCGTTACCCATAAGCGATGTGCTACATTGGATCTCGGATGCAGAGGAAAATGGACAATAGCTGCAGGGTGTTCCCTTAGAAGTGACGGGCTGCGCATTGGATCTCGGGTGTAGTGGAAAATAGGCAAGGGCTGTTAGAGCATTCTCTTGGAAGCGACGTGTTGCATCAGAACCCAAGTGTAGTGGAAATTATGCATGGGTTCTCACACCGTTCAAGAAGTGCGTGGGTAAACAAGCTAGGTCAAGAGAACAAGATTTGTATTACTACATGGAATATAGGAACATTGACATGTAAGAGTCTAGAGTTAGTGGATATGATCAAACATGGGAGAGTCAACATAGCTTGTATCCAAGAAGCCAAGTGGAAAGGGGCTAAAATTAGAGAAATTGATGGGTATAAGCTCTGGTATGTAGGAAAGGACTGTAATAGAAATGTGTAGCGATAATAGTAGATAAAGAATTAAAGGATAAAGTTGTAGATGCTAAAAGAACCAGTGATAGAATTATATTACTAAAACTTGTTCTAAGAGAGAGGATCATAAATGTCATTAGTGCATATGCACCACAAGTAGGGTTAGAGGATAGAATCAAGAGACAGTATGGGGAGATATGGAGGGAGTCATGCATGACATTCTCAACATAGAGGGAATATTTATAGGAGTCGATTTTAATGGTCATGTAGGAAAAGAAAAAGAATGATATGATATGGTACATGGGAGTATAGTATTGGAGAAAGAAATGAGGTGGGAGAAGCTATACTCGATTTTGTCTTAGCATATAACCTAGCTATAGCAAATACATACTTTAAGAAGAAGGATGAACACTTACTAACCTTGAAAAGTGAACCATATAAAAGCCAAATAGACTTTTTCCTACTTAGGAAAGCCGAAAGATTAATGTGTAAGGATTATAAGGTGATACTCGGTGAGAGCGTAACCTCAAAACATAGATTAATGGTTATGGATATCTACATTAAAGTATGTAGAAAGGAAATTAACTTAATGGGTGTCCAAAAACTAAGTGGTGGAACTTAAAAGGAGAGAAAATAACATCGTTTACAAACAAGTTGATAGTAGAAGGAAATTGGCATGATGAAACAGAAGTAAACACCATGTAGACTAGTATGGCCATGCCCACTAAGAAAGTGGCAAAAGATATCCTAAGAGTATCTAAAGGTAAAAGGCAACCAATAAAGGAAACTTTGTGGTGGAGTGAAAAAGTGCAAAAATTTATTAAAGAGAAACGTGTGTTTTAAAGCATGGGAAAGGACTAAAAATAATGAAAAGTTTGAGCAATATAAGAATGCTAAAAAGGTTGCTAACAGAGTAGTAAGTGAGACTAAACTCAAGGCATATGATGATCTCTATAATAGATTAGGAACAAGAGAGGGCAAGAAAGATGTGTTTAAACTCGCATAAGCAAAAGAAAGGAGGAGCAAGGACATAGACCACATTAATTGTATTAGAAGTGATGACCAAAGGGTACTAGTCAAAGATGACGAGATCAAACAAAGATGGGAAAGTTACTTTTAAAAATTGCTAAATGACAATTACCTTGAGAATATAGGGATTGCAAGTATCGTAAGCCCAAATAACGTTGGGCATTATAGATATGACCGTAGGATTAGAATACCTGAAGTGAAAGAGGCCCTGAAAAGATGAAATCAAGAAACGCTCTGGGGCCTAATGGCATACCAATAGAGGTTTAAAAGTATGTGGGAGATACTGGGGTAGTTTGGTTGACAAAATTATTTAGCAAGATTGTGAAATCGAAGAAAATGCTGAATAAATGGAGGAAGAGCTCTATTGTACTAGTTTACAATAATAAAGGAGACATACAGAGTTGCACTAATTATCGGGGATCAAACTTATGAGCCATACCATGAAACTTTTTGAAAGAGTGATGGCTAAGTGGTTACGGCATTAGATAAGTGTATCAGAGAACCAGTTTGGTTTCATGCTTGTAGGTCTACCATGGAAGTTATTTTCTTGCTTGGACAATTGATAGAGAAATATAAGAAGATGAGGAAATACCTCCATGTGGTCTTTATTGACTTAGAAAAGGTTTATGATAGGTTCCCTAAAGAGTTAATATCGTGGGTGTTGGGCGAGAAAGGGGTTTCACAGGAGTATATAGACATAATTAAGGATATGTATGGGGGAGCGGTAACAAACGTTAGGACCACCATCAAAGAGGTTGGTGATATTCCTATCATTATAGGATCACACCAAGGATCGGCATTGAGCCTGCACCTTTTCACGTCAGTTGTGGATGAGTTAACAAAACATCTACACGACGAGATTCCATATTGCATGTTATTTGTAGATTATATAGTTTTGATTGATGAGATAAGGGAGGGCTTAAACACAAAGCTGGAGTTATGGAGAGATGCATTACGATCTAAAGGATTTTAAATTAGTCGAACTAAGACAAAGTATATGGAATGCAATTATAGCAAGGAGAGAAGCGGTAGTGAAGTGCCAGTAAAGATTGATAACCAAGAAGTCCCCCTAGAAGAACACTTTTGATACTTGGAATCAATAATTCATGAGAGTGTAGAGATTGAGGGGTAAAGAATCCAAGCGGGTTGGAACAAATGGAGATGCACTTCTTGAGTTTTGTGTTATGGGAGGATGCCACTCAAACTAAAAGGAAAATTATATAGAATGGTTGTAAGGCAGGCCATGCTCTATGATTAGAGTGTTGGGCAGTTAAGGAACAACATGTAGATAGGATCAGTGTTGCCGAAATGTAAGATGGATGAGTGGTAAGACAAGAAATGATATAATTAGAAATGAAAACATTAGAGGAAACTTAGGAGTAGCACCAATAGGTAACAAGATGAGGGAGATTAGATTTAGATGGTTTAGACATGTCCAATGTAGACCAAAAAGGGCACTAGTTAAAAGGAGTTAGGCAATCCAAGTCGAAGGTTCTAAAAGGGCAAGGGGAAGGCCCAAAAGAACATGGATAGAAGTGGTGAGAAAAGATTTAAAAACTTTGGGACTAAATGAAGCTATGACACTTAATAGAGGGGAATGGAAGAGATGAACCCCTAATTGGGATGAGGTCTTGATGATGATGATGATATTATGAGGGCCTTCAGAGCAGCTTTACATTTCTCTCTCCCATGTTTTCCTATCTTTGCTTCTCCCTTTTTCCTCCTTCCTGTTATCTTTCTTCTTAAATCTTCTTTTTCTATTGACAAGGTATATTAGAGATTACTTGAGGAGAAAAAGAAAATACTTGTTAGTGGAGCAGTAACTGAACGGGTTGTTTTCATTGGCTTTTCTCTCTCGCTCTGTCTCTGTCTCCTTAAATGATTTTTAACTGTTGGTCAGTCTTGTGCTGGTTGTAAGCATATCTTTTCCTTCTTTTGACATGTGGAGACATGTGATGTCTCCATGTCTTCTGACTATATGCGTCCCATTGTTACTGTTCCTCTTTTCTCAGTTTAATTCCAAACAGGAACGGTTCTATGATTTTATCCTTTGGTTGATGACCTGCTTGAAGGATTGCAGGAGATTGTTGAGTGTTCAAGGTTGAAGAATCCAGTAGTCCATCAGATCTAATGATAAGTGCTCTTTTCCATATTTGCTGAGTGGACTAGCTATGTTGTTATATTAGCAATCCTGTAAAATTAATCAAATGTAAATAGGGAAGAGAGAAAGACAGAGACAGAAGACAAAATCAGTTAGTGGAGGACAGGGAAGAGACAAAAATTGGGTTTATTGATTCTTCCCTTTCTTTTATTAAAATCTTTCTATGGTCCAATGACCGAAATGCCTATTTTGTGAAGACCTGGATTGTCATTCTTTGTCATGGAACGAAAGAACTTGCTGGCCATAATTGCCCCATCAAAATGTGATGTTCTTCAACAACAGGCCTCCAGTAAGGAGATAGTCTCCTTAATGACTTTCCTAAACTTTTACAATTATTTGTTAAGGACTTTCAACTAAACTTATGGGTCTCAAATGACCGACTTCCCAAGCTTCCTCTTTCTCAGGAATCAAGACAATCAATGTGGAGCCATTTCCATACTAAAAGGGCAGCCCCGGTGCACAAAACTCCCACCTATCCAGGGTCCGGGGAAGGGGTGGACCACAAGGGCCTATAGTACACAGCCTTACCTTGTATTTTTGCAAGAGGCTGTTTCCACGCCTTGAACCCGTGACCTCAAGGTTACACAACAACAACTTTTACCGTTGCGCCAAGGCTTCCCTTCACAGCCATTTCCACACTAATAGTACTAAAATTTCATAGAAAATGCTTACCATCATCATCATCATTTGATTGTCATGGTCCCTTGGAAGAAAGTCATTCTTAACCCAGGTAGCCTTGGAGCTTTACCAGAAAAATGAGCTTCTTATCTTCTTGATGAGAAGATACTCAAGGCCTGTGACACTTGACTCAGATAATGTGGAAACTTGAGTTTGCACTATCAGACAAAATATTGCATATCTTCACAGAGGGGTTGGTCAATTGTATGTGCATATAGCATAGAGAGAGGAGTTATGAACAGAGTAATGGAAATGGTAGTCATACATAATAATGAAATAATTTTCAAAAGAAAACACAAACTTCAGCATTTCCAGCTAAGGGGACAGCAGTTCTCAGCAAATGATAAGCGAGTACCTGTAATTGATTTCAAGTGATCTTGTAAAAAGGGTACTGCTGAGATGAAGTGCGAGAAAATCCTTTATGAATGTGTATCAGACTTATATGTTACTTAATATGCTCATATATGTGCTCTGCTGTGTAAGAGAGTTTTAAAGCACAGAATGTTAGATTTGGTGATGGTTTCATGCGAAATAATGAACAATGAGAAGATTACTGAAAATTTACCATTAATGGTTCAGAGAAATGCAGTTTTCACCAACCTTCGTTCTATTTTCAACCGTGCTTCTAAAAGACGCATCCTTTAGCTATCTAAGTTGGCGGTCCACAATAATGTATGTGCGGCTGCAGATGATTTGACCAGGCCATGCAATGGACACAGTACTGATAACCACTAACAAATATTTAACTAATTGGGTGGTTGTAGCTATCAGATACATTGACATCTTCTGTTTTGACTATCTTTTACAGTCCACTAATCAGAAATCTATCATCTAATCAGTTAGTTTTTAGTTAGTGTTTCGGGCCCTACTAGTCCTCATCCTATCATCATACAATCGACATGTGTGGTGGAAATAGGACAACATGGCCCATTTCAGTATTCCAAGGATTATGAAGTTTTTGTCTTTGCACATCTAACTGTTATATGTGCAGTGAGTCTATTTGCATGCATGTCTACGCGTTTATGCGCCACCTTGTATATATCTATTGATTAATACATGCGAGTACAACTGAGATGCATTATAATATTTTGTTTATGCAAAACATAATGGTTTACCTTAATAGTTAACTTTGTTGTGCTTGTAGATAAGATCTGGAAGAAAACCAGATGGCATTTGCCTTGTGGTTGGTTCTTGTTCTCGAGGTCTCAAGGAGAACACAAGCAGTGATGTCATTTTCAGTAATTCATCCATGAAGACAGTAGGAGATTTGGAAGTCCAGTACTTCTGGGAGGTAACTTTGATTTCAGTTTATGGCTTCACCTTTATAATAGGATGAGGTTCTTTTTGGTGTAAACAGTTGACATGTGCACAAATGTAGTCATCAGAAGCTTATAAGCATATGGGGAGATTAAATTGCTACTTCGATGTTTGAATATGTTAATGATTCGGAAAGTCCAGTACTTTTGGGTGGTAACTTTGATTTCAGTATATGGCTTCACCTTTGTAGTAGGGTGAGGTTTTTTCTGGTCAGAACAGTTGACACATGCACAAATTAGTCATCAGAAGCTTATAAGCGTGTGCAGTCACTAAAATGTTACTTTGATGTTTAGCTATGTTGAAGAGACATGGCATTAGCTTGTTTTTCAAAATTTAGAGTTATGTTTATTTTCCAAGACCAACTGATATGTGTGCTATGTTCCCTTTTGCTCATTTCTTTGCATGGTTGCTATATTGATGGGAAAGGGCACATAGAATATCTCCTTGATGGTCATTACTTTTTGTTCATTTATTGTGGTTACCCGCAATTTTTGTCTATTTTTGTGGTGATCCTCAATTGTTTGTCTATTCCTATGATAGCAAGAAATTACTATGGGCATTAGAACAAAAAATGACCTGGTATTTTCCAAAATTAAGGGATGGAAAATAAAATATGTAACTTTAAAGATGAATGGATGACACATTACTTGTAGGATCTAGAAGATGAAAGGATGATGCATTACTTGTAGGATTTAGAAAATGCCTGTGCTCAAATTACAAATCTGATCTTGAATGCACAAATACAATATATTCCTGTTTTACCATGGTTTTTGCTAGAAACTTCCCAATGTTCCGAGACCCACTATGTCTATTTTGTGATTGGGAATTGAGATGTGGCAGTAACAACAAGCATGATAATTAATTTGAAGTGAGTGGCATATATTTGAATAGTTGCATATTGACCAGCTAAAGAATCCATGCATTTTTCAGCAACAGTGTTGATGTCGTCTCTTATTGGACACAATTTATAAGCAACTCAAGCATCTGAGTTGAGACTAATACTATGGATGATGTTTCTTGTAAAACAACATTAGGACAATTTTAAAGATAATATGTGGTTTTTATTGTTTGGGTTCCTTGAATATGTGAGAAGATATCTTGTTGACACATCTTATTTGTTGCCGTAAGAAGATGGCAAGTGGAAGTTGCTGCAAGCATTTAAATGATATTTGGTGCTTTGACACATTCAGTTTGATGCTTGGCCTTTTCTTGATACTATTTGTAACAATTTCACAGGCTTTTCCTTCTGGTTCTGGTCCGACAGATAGAACTACTTACATGTTCACTTACCTTGATCCTGAAAAGGGTTGCCCAAAACTGGAAGAATTACTAGAAGACTATTGGAATCTAATGCCAACTTATCAGGTTCACTTATGAATTACTATCTTTAGTGATTGTTTTCCTATGTATCTTGCAGCTCCTCTATGATATGGGATCCAATTTATCTGTTGGCTGCCTTCTATAACTTTGTTTTGGACCTATATGATTTGAGTCCCCAAGTGGAACACCAATTGTGAGGGCTTCAAATATTTGTTCAGTAATTTTAATATATAAGAAAATATTAGTTAGAGTGATGATCCATTGCTGTCAATGCTTCCTTTTGCAGGACATCCTGTTGGATGAACTGCAAATACAAAGAGTTATCTATGGCATATTCCCTACATACCGTGACAGGTAAATTTATGTGGTTTCTTTTTGTCAAGATAACATCCAAAGCATTGTGAAGTCAAGAGATAAGATAGGAGTATAATACTAACAAGCTGTCTTTTTATGAATGTTTCACTTTTGGATTGCAAATCAAGGTCATGACATTTAATTAAATATAAAGAGCTCATAATCCAAGTAAAGTCATCATCATCATCATCATCATCATCATCATCATCATCATCATCATCATCATCATCGTCAAGACCTTATCCCGATTAGGGATCGGTCACATGAATTTTGTTCCTCCATTCCCCTTTATTAAGTGTCATGGCTTCATTTAGCCCCAAAGTTTTTAAATCTTTTCTCACCAATTATATCTACGTTCTTTTGGGCTTTTCCCTTACCCTTTTAGAACCTTCAACTTGAATCAGCTCACTCCTTCTAGCTGGTGCCGTTTTAGGTCTCTACTGGACATGTCCAAACTATCTAAGTCTAACCTCCCCATCTTATTACCTATTGGTGCTACCCCTAAGTTTCCTCTAATATTTTCATTTTCAATTATATCCTTTCTTGTCTTGCCACTTATCCATTTCACAATTTGCATTTCGACGATGCTTATGTACATGTTATTCTCTAACTGCCCAACACTCCAATCCATAGAGTGTGGCCGGCCTTATAGCCATCCTATAGAATTTTCCTTTCAGTTTGAGTGGCCCCCATCGATCACACAAAACTCTAGAGGCGCATCTCCATTTGTTCCAACCTGCTTAGATTCTTTGGGCAACCTCCCTTGCAATCTCTTTGCTCTCATGAATCATCGATCCGATGTATCAGAAGTATTCTTTTATGGGATTTCTTAGTTATCAATCTTTGTTGGTGCTTCACTCCCGCTCCTCTCCTTGCTAACATTGCATTCCATATATTCCGTCTTAGTTTGGTTGATTTTAAATCCTTTAGATTCTAATGCATCTCTTTATAACTCTAGCTTTATGTTTATGCCCTCTCTTGTCTTATCAATCAAAACTATATTATTTGCAAATAACATGCACTATGGAATCTCCACATGTAGATGTTTTGTTAACTTATCCATAACCAATGTGAAAAGGTACGAGCTCAATGCCGATCTTTAGTGCAATTCTATAGTGATAGGAAAATCACCAGTCTCTCTGCTAGTGGTTGTAACGTTTGTTACTACTCCCTCATATGTATCCTTAATTATGTCTATATACCACCATGAGACCCCTCTCTCCCTACACCCAACATATTAATTCTCTGGAGACCCTATCATAAGCTTTTTTCTAAGCCAATAAAGATCATGTGGATGTTCTTCATCCCCCTATATTTCTCTATTATAATCCAAGTAAAGTGCGAGCAAAAAATGAGAACATTTAGGAGGGGATAAACCAACAATAAAACATCAAGTATCATGATTTAGTTGCCCAATCCCAAACCCGTCTTATCAAACTCAACTGTTTGGATCCTTAGAAACAAGAGATACAAGAAAAATCAAGGAGTTAAGCTCTACATGGGGATCAAAATGAAAAAATCTATTGATGAAACTTGTGACAACCCATGTTTTTCAAACACTTTTTAACAAAACTTTTCGAAAGGTGGGACCCAATTTTTAAAACAAAACTAAAACAACAGTAAACAATTTTCAATGAATTTCATTTTACGAAAAACCACGAGTGTCAACCATTGACTCATCATACAAATATTTCACTTTTAATAACTCAAATACATTTTTTAGTTTGCAAGTAAACCTTTTCAAAACAAGTTTACTTCTTTAGGACCCATCAAGTCAACAGTCACCTACCCACAAAATTATAAGCAAGTCCATCTAATCTGGATGCACATATACAGTTCAAGTAGAATTAGCAACATACCTTCTAATTAGATATTTGGATCAACAACTCATCTGACTCCTCATTAGTTGTCTTTATCTCTCAATATCTAAGGCATTGCAACAATAATGCAATGCATCAGCAAGCAATGCATGGTAGGGGAATAAGATGCTTATGATAATCAAAATAGAAAATATGTTTCATGATGTGATAATCATTTCAATGCACAAAACATTTTAAATTAAGAATCAATAATCTGCATAATTAATTTGAAAATAATCCAAGATTTTAGAATATAATTTTCAAAGCATTTCATATGAATATCATGAATAAATCAAATCATGAAATATTATATCAAAATATCAAATCAATATCTCTAATAAACTTATGAATAGATATAAACATCATAAACTGATCCAGAAATGCAAGATCATGCCCAACGACAATTCAAATCATGAATAAAATACTAAATTTGCAAACTAGTGAAACAATGTTAAACTCGTAAACTAGTGAATATAGTCATCAGTGGTCACACTCCTAACTATGCGGGGCCTGTAGTCCTCCAGTCAATACTGGCTATCCATAATGGTCATGAGCTCATACCAGACATATCATTATGCCACATAATCATTAGTGGTCATATCACACCGATCTCATAAGAAAAACCAAGCACCCATGCTGTCACTCATCCATGATCATAGCACTGTATGCAGGAATACAAGGAACTACTATGTTGCAGTGCTAACCAACACATGGTCTATCAACTGCCGACATTGAAATAGGAGACTCGTTGTCCGTCCGCATGGGTGGGAGCGGACTGGTAGTGTGGACTACCAATGATACCAACCCCTATCGAGTGTCATCTACGGGCAGGTGTCTGTCATCTTATAATCTTAGAGCGTGGGTGGCAGCCCTATACACCTCCTAGCATGGCATCCCCCAAGAAACAAGCTTGTTGAAAACAAAATCCTCAAGCGTCCATGCTTGGATATAAAACAATAACGTCAGGCTACATTCTTGTCTCATATCAATACATGAAAAATACTGTATCATATACGTAGCTGGTACCCCGTACCAGGCCAAGCCTACATAGCTTTTACATCAAAATCATGCGATAGTAAAACATGTCATGCACCTTTAAAACATTCCTTTTAAATGAATGGCATATATTTAAAATCCATGGAGGCATAATCATAGTATAATAATCCTCCATATCAAAACCATGTCCTTTACATTTCATAATTTATGCCATAAATACCCATGTATACTGTAACATAATAATCACATTTTATAAATACTTTATGCAATTCAAATATCATGCAGATATCAAAATAACATTGTAAGTGCACAAATAGATCATGCAATTTATAAAAATTAGCATCTTAAATTTCACCTAATTCAGACGAAGAATCACTCGTCTGTACCTCTCAAACTAGTTGGACTCTAGTCTAGCTCAGTCCCCTCGGTCCCACCACCTGGATAAACATCACATCCTGGTTAGACTTAGAACCCAAATGATCTAAATTGGATTCTTAATTATAAAACACATTATATCTCTATATCTCAATATATGGTATTTCAATATAGTCCAATGGCTCCTAGCCATGGGATCTCAAGGTGGGCCCCCCTCATTTGGCTAATAATCCAAATCATGATGATTTGGGCCCGTCTATAACCATCAGGCTCCTTTCGTAATTACATTATTATGCACTCTAAAGCTATCATGCTCAGATCATATCAATGTCAAGAAATTTATTGATAAATCGACCAATCGGACACTATTACATGCAATTCATGCATAATCTTATATAATTATAGCTAAATCAATAAAATCAATAGGTTAAGACCTATGTAGTCACAGGCGTAAGGCGCACCGAGGCGCATGGGGTGTGCCTTGTGCCCAGAGGGACTAGGCGCGCCTAGGCATCAAGGCGTAAAAATAAGAATTTTAAATATTTAAAAAAAGAAAAAAATCAGAAAAAATCTAAAAAATTGTAAAAAAAATAAAAAAAATTAAAAAGCATAAAAATATAAAGATATGAATAAATACTTGTCAACAATACAATAACAACCTAACAACCTAAGGACTAAGAAGTAAGGAGCTAAAGGTTAAATCAAACAATCAATCATACAGTTATATACATAGAAGTAAGTTGAGTCTTGAGAAACATACAAATACAATAAATAATGAAATAATAGGGAGTAACAGCCAGGGAGGGATTACTCCCTCAATTTGCTGTGGTCTCATCATCATCGCCATCTTCCTGTAAATCCAGGAAAAACAAACAATCAAACAATAGTTTTGTAAATAAAGTAAAGCAAATGTCAAAGTTAACTATTAAGACTTAAGAGCTATTTTCCTGCACCTCTTCTTCCTCATCAGGAAGATCAAAACCATCATCAGAATCATCTCCCTGAGAGACGTTGACATCCTCCTCCTCCCCAGTCTCCTCATCGCCCTCCTCTTCTCCAATATCCTCATCTAGTTCTTGATGAGCATGAACTTGAGATTGAGAAATGTGGCTCCCCCTCTGCCCCCTCCCTCGCCTCTGGTATTGCCTAGTAGATGGAGCATCGTGTTCACTTGATCCTTCGGCAAGCTCAACATAGAACTAGGTGAGGTCATCACCTTGATGCACCAGGTCATCTCCAGCATCTTTTGGAACAATCCATTCATCACTTTCGTCGACCTCTCTTAATAGAAAGGATCTGTATATGTTTGCATTTTCAAACGATCCTCATGTCGACGACGAAGGCGCTGATTGTATTGAACGAATACTAGATTGTTCAATTTCTTAGCGTGCAGCCTATTCCTCTTTTTAGTGTGGATCTGAGAAAAAAAGAAAAGAAAAAAAGAAGTAAATATAAATTTAGAATACAATGAATGCTATACTAAATTACTAATAACTAATTACTAGTACTGTACTACATTTTAATATCTAAGTAGCTTACATTCTCAAAGACACTCTAGTTGCGCTCGCAAGGAGATGCATTGCATATCTGGGAGAGGACCTTAATGGCAAATATTTGAAGTTGTGGGACTTCAGCCCCAAAGGTAATCCACCACTCACCTACATTTTGGAAAAAAATTAAAGTTAAAAAAATAAATAAAACTTAAAACATAGGATAACATAAAATACTTACAAGGGGCTAGGGTTTTTCTTTTGCGTATTGCCAGGTCATTGCCAAACAAGCCTCTAGCATGTCTATAAAGAGATATTTGATCTATCACCATGTCAGTCTCATCTCCATCATATAACCTACTAATGACATGCATTAGACCATTCTTGATATCACCATTATGCTTAATTTCAATGTCATGGTCATAATAGATGGACGGGTTGAGGTAATATCCTACTACATGCAAAGGCTGGTGAAGCTAAGAACTCCATCTACTGCTGATAATCCCCCAAAGATGTATCCCATTGCTGGCTTCTCCTCACTATCCACCACCCTCAACACCTCTACGAGTGGAGCCATAATCTTCAAACAGAATAGGATGTGGCTCCAGAAGCTGGTGCGCAATACAATCTTTTCAGCTCTTCTACCCTTAGGCCTTTTTGGCCATTTACTATTCATCCACTCTGAACAGTGGAACATTGTCCTCAGCTCTGTCTTGAAATTGTGGATGCTCTCTAGGCTTAAGAAGTTGGTGGCAAAGCGCGTCACTGCAGGTCTGACCAAATCCCTTTTTTTTGTTAACCTCCTCATAAGATGAAGGACATGTGTGTGGCTATATATAAAAACCATCAACGCCCTAGCTTCTGCCACAGTTTTCTTCACAACTGATAATTTCCCTATGTCCTCCAACATCAAATCAATGTAATGAGCTACACAGGGGGTCCAATATAAATGCCGCCTTCTCATCATCAACTCCCTTCCTGCAGCAACGTAGTTGGAGGCACTGTCAGTTATGACCTAAAATACAAAAAAGGTCAAATTATATAAGATGAACTTGCAGTATATGCTTATAAGCAATTTAAAATACTTAACAACTTATAAATATAAATTTAAACTATTACCTGAACCACATTGTTCTCTCCAACTTCATCAATCACCTCCGTCAACATGTCAAGTATTAGGCTTGCACTTTTGACATGTGCAGACCCATCAATAGATTTCAAAAGTACTGTCCCAGTTGGACAGTTCACCAAAAAGTTGACAAGGGTGCGACCCTTGCCATCGGTCCACCAATCTGACATGATGTAGCACCTATACCTATAAAAGAATAATACCATAGAACACTCTTGTTGTTAGTACCAGTGTCACCTTGAGACTTAAAAGTAATATACAAGGTTGCAAAAAAGGACACTGAACACATACCTAATCCAATCACCTCTACGCTGATCTGTGTACTCTTGTCTCCTTTACTTGCTTCTGAAGAAAATTCACCCTTAACTCGTGATACCTGGGTGCCTTGAAACCTTAGTCACATAAGATTATACGATATAAGATTACGTAAAAGGCTAAACAAATATATAAATATTTATTATAAAAAATATAAGATATATACCTGGGCCATGTTATGCAATTGCCTCTAACATGGTCTAAAATGAATGACCACGAGTAGCATTGAATGCAATGCTATGTTCATAGAACCAAGAGGCGATATAATTGCATGCTCTTGGTCTAAACTTTCTTGTATGCTCGATTCATTGTCATCTGCTGCTGCATGGGTGCCTTTCCCTTACCCTTACTCTGGGCCTTAGGGTTGGGAGCAAAGAGATAATCAATAGGCTCTTTTGTTTGTTGTGCGAGAATCTTACGCCTCTTATCCCCCCCAATAGAAATACTAGCAGGCCTGGTGCTATCAATCTCCTGCACATCCTTCTCCTCATCATCATCATTCAAGCCAAACAAATTTTTTGGCTGTTCCATCTCCCTTGTTATTCTCTCTCGTCTCTTTCTTCTTCTTTGTTTCATTCATATAATCTAATTTTTTATAGATATTTCAGGAGTAACTAGAGAGCATTTCTTGGCATTCCTATGCCCACCTGTCACATGTTGCTTTAATCTAAAAGTTCCTCCACTATATCTATTCCCACATAGCTTGCACCATACTAAATTTTTATCATTTGGATCCCATGCCTCTGCATATTCCCACCCCGGATCCATTACTCTAGAAGAAGCATTGTTGGAGCCCCTTGATGATGACATATTGTTGTAGACTTGATGTATCAATAGGAATACAGGAAACTATTGGAGACTTTAGAGTGGAATAGAAAGTGGAATCAAATCAAGCAATCAGAGATTTAAAAGAGAAAACCTACAAACAAATGGAACAAAAAAATTAACAACAAAATAAAATAATTAACAGTACAAAATAAAAAAAATACTGTTGTTAGTGAAAAAAAAAAAAAAAAGTAAGAAAAAACATCAAAACATTGTATTGCTAAGTTGTTTTTAGCATTCCTAGTATCATCCTATGATGACACTTACACATTTGTTACAAAGATGGAAAAAATAAAAAACCCTTACTGTTTTTTATTGGTTTCTGTAAAAAAAAAAAAAGACAGTAAAAAAGAGAGTCAATTAAGCTCTTGGGTCAATCATTTTTAGCATTATGATGGTGAGGATATGCATATTTGCTTAAAAAGAATGAAAAAAATACGGATTACTGATGTATTTATCAATTTCGGGTAAAAAATTCCAGAAAGCTACAAATTTACTGTATATTACACTAAATCAATGAAAACGGATGGAAAGAATGAAATAGAGTTTTCGTTTTTACCTTTAGAGTATACATATGTTGAGTTTTCAAAGAAAAAAGAAGCATTATGCAAAAAAAAAAATGAAAAAACGATACTGGTTTTACCCTTTTTTTATAGAAAAACAAAAAAACAAAACAATGAAAGTAAATACTAAATAGAAGTTACAATCTTACTATTCTTACCTCAATTACTTGGAGTTGGATGGAAGATCAAAGGCTTAGAAAGGAAGTAGTCGAGTGGGGAAAAAGAAGAATGAAAAAAAAAAACACGTAACTAGGGTTTTATTTTTAAGACTTTCGATGCGCCTGGAGTCGGGGGCGCATTAGGCGCAAGGCGCAAGTCGCATCCAGGCGCGCGACTAGTCGCGTTGCGACTTAAGTCGTTGTGCCTGGGGTAAGTCAAGTCGCATGCCATGGGCCTTCATGCGCCTTGTGAGTAGTCGCGCCTGTGACTACATAGGTTAAGACCATAATCCTACCTCATGCAAGTCCATCTAAAGGACATCCAGCTATCCGCGTCATTGGATTATCAATCGATCACCTTGAATGTTTGTACCTATCCTATGATAATTCTCTACCTGATCAATCACAGATCAAGGAATAGATCAATAACCCTATTCACATAATCTCAATAATTCATTTGGATGGGATGGATCATCAAACTCGATCCAATTCCACACCAAAATCATTGATCGATATTAGCCGTTGATGAAGATCGGTTAGATCGTCTCACAAAAATCTCAGATCTAGTTTACCTCATATGGATCTTGATCTACGCGTTACAAGGATCGCGATGGGAGGTTCAAATCTTAGGATGTCATCTCACAGATCTCCGATTTGACTCGCATCCAAATTGGATGGTCAGATGATCCCCAATCAAAGATTTGACCTTTTTACGGTGTAGATCATACCAAAATATGCCCAGGGCGTGATTTTTACATCATTCTGACGAGGCATCGGTGTTGATCGGCCGTTGGTGGAGAAGGTGACTGGCGCAATCGTTGGTGGCCCATTTTTCGTCATATCTCAAATTCTTCAAAAGGGGTTGTAGATCAGTCTTACCTTCACTCTCCTAAAATTTGGTGGTGATCTAACGTCGTTTGATGTTGAAAAATGCAAAGAAAAGTTGCAGGATTTCTACATCGCAGTGATTCTTGAGGCATTTTGATTGTGAGATCATGGAGAATAAAATGACCAGCTCGGATCATCGTTCTAAGCCATCATTTTCTCCTAGTGATGCCCTGAAATCCGACGCCTGAAAACCCATTTTTTCTCCCCTCACCGGCATTACACGCAGTCGCCAGTGGCAGTCCTAACAAAGGGGAAGGGTGCGTGCCATTATCAAAACGGTACCTCCCTTTTATAATCTCTTCTTCTTTTTTTTTTTTATACGATATGTTCAGAATTTCATATCTTTTTCATTCAAACTCCGATTTGGGCGTTCGTAGTGTCGTTGGATTCCATTTTTCCAGTACAATCTAAATATCAATGTTCCAACACTTGATTTGATGTCCATCAACTTTTCCACTCATAAAACTCCAAAATTTGAATTTTCACCATTTTCTTTATATCCCAATCTAACAATTTTCAGAATTCACTTAATTTGAGATTTAAAAATTTGGGATGTTACAAAACTATATTTATTTTCTAAATCAATATTAAGCATTAACTTATTTCTGCTTCTATTTTTGGTTGTCCGAGGCATTTTTCTAATTTATTTCTGCATTTGACCTAACATTCATTGATATATGGATAATAGATGCAAGACCTGTGACCACTTCTTGGAGAACATACCTTGACGTGCTACATTATGCACGCTAATGGGGAATATTCTATACTAGCCCTTTCTATAGTAGCCTTGACATGTTACATTCTAAATCATGTTCATACCTGTAATCACTTCTTGTAGAATGATTGTATATGAACTCCTTATGTATTTATTTTTTGCAAATGATTGCATTGGACTTTCATTATTATGTTTGCATGGACTTGATGAATACCAGATGTTCTTTTACCTGTCAAATATAATGATTTACAGGCTTGAATTTTCTAATAAACTTTTTACACAAAATATTGACACCATGACCGCTAGCATTACTGACTTTCTTCATGATGTATATCTGAATCATGTGATGGTATTATTTCAACTTCTTGATGTAGGACGCTACTAGTAACTTTCTACTAAAACTACTTTCTCAAACATTCACAAATCTGACACATTCTACCCTTAATGGGTGAGGGGAACTTCTTGACAGTCCACTTCCAGCAGCGTTTGACCGCATTATACAGGTATTTTATAATGCTATTTGAACTTCCATTATCTTATGAAATTTCCATTGAGTGGAATGCATGAAATCATCACCTTTTGATGCGCAGGTAGGTGATGCGAGTGGCATACAGTCACCGGTTTCATTTGGTGGTTTTGCGAGCATGACTCGGCACCTTTGTAGATTGTCAACTGGTATGTCCTACTTGATGCATCTCTGATATAATCTCTAATAAAACATAAATGATTTTGGCATGTTAGGACAATCAATTTTAGTTGATATTCCGTGAAGGGTAACATTAGTTGGTTCAACTTGTGATAATCAACTCTCTAAGTATCTTGATTCCTTTAGAAGAAATTAATTATGACATGTCATCATTTTTACTAAAATTGTTCAGATTACTTGGATCAACAAAATGTAGATTGTAATCTTATCCATGCTGTGATATTTGTGAAACATATTCTGAAGTAGAACTGGAATTGGTTAGGCAGCACTGACCGCAATTTTTGGCAGAAACTAGTCATTCCGTGTAGATCAGTTCTCTTTAATCTATTGAAGATCAAGAAGCTAGACTATGAAAATTTTATGTACCAAATGCAACAAATACGATATTCATCATAGGCAAAAAGAAGAAAATTTGAATATTGCTACGGACATGTTTGTCTCCAATTGGTAATACTTTAGCCTTGCTGTATTTTATTAGGCCAGTAAGATGAGACTTTGTCTCTGACTTTTGTTTTGTAAAAAGCATCTAATAACTTTATTGGGCTTAATATATTTTTTAATTGCTCAAGAATGTTATCACTTGCACTGGAAATACGTTGCCTTTAAATTTATATTGGTCATTGGTGGAAAGCTTCTGCTTCATCTCCATACTTTAGAGTGGCATACTTCAAACTGGTCTGAGGTGATGGTACAATGTTGGGCCCACATTACAACAAATGTTCTATCTGCTTTAGTTATTTCTTCTTTTTGGGTTACTGATGGAAATCTAGGCCCACAACATAGGAAAGCCCATGACAAGGCCTCATCCATGTGAAGCCCATTTAGGCTCCTAAGTAATGAGAATGGAAATCATATTATATAGGTAGACCAAGGGTTTAATTTATACATAAAAGATTCTTCTCCATAGAAGGAGAGGAGTGTTCGTTTCTCTCTGGAAGAGGAAAGGAATAGCTAGGAGATTGAATCACCTAATTATCCTAATTTGCAGCTTACACCCTCCTAATAGGCCCCTAATTACATGTCAATCCAAATCAATCTAGATAAGTAATTAGGGTAGCATTGTGACATCCCGGTAAAAGCTTATGCAAATGAACCGTTGAAAACCCATAATATTCAAGAAGTGCACACAGTTGAACTAATGGAAGTAAGATGAATTCTATATTTCATTATTTGTAGTCTCTCAATTTATAGAGGAATACAGGGTTGACTATAAAGGATAAGATTGAATAAAATCAAATTATACAAGGTAAGTGAGTCAGCTGTTATCTACAGCTGTGACTTGAGGAAATTAATTTTGGATTTGAGAGAGATTTAAGGAGATATTGTGGATCGGTGAGCGATTTAAGGAGATAGATATTATCTCAATAATCCCCAAATTAGAAATCCTCCAAATATGTTAACTGTAGATATCATTAACGGGTACTAATATCTAATAGTATCTTCACTTTCAATTCACACTTCAAACTGGGGCCACTTTGTCAAACCTCCACACCTAGCCAAAATAATTAAAAAGTATGAGTATATACTAAAATGGAAGAAGGGGCCACAGGATCCACCGGTCACAACTAAATCTACTATCATAAATCCAAGCTAGAATATAAGTACATTGATTCGTAAAAGTCTGTAAGAAAGCCAAAACTATCCAAAAGCCTAGTCCACTTAACACCTACATCTCGAGTCAAGTGGATGTCTCCTTTGCCTTCCCTTTCTCCTTCGCACTCAATCTACCTGAAGTCTCACCTGAAATTGTTGGTAGTGGTGAGCACAGCCGCTTAGGTTGGAAAAACCCTAACATAGCTAATGGAAAACACGGGAAGCAATACATATCTATATTGACGTGTGAACACATATAGGTACGTGTATAAGATCATGACACTGGCAATTATGGTTCCAAGTTAAGCTACTAAGATGAAGCTAGCATCATGTGAGTCTTATGTTATTTCATAAGCATTCATCACATTTAGTTCTCCTAAGTAAAGCACAAATGAGTTTAAACATGCACATGAATGCAATTGATCAAATCTATCAAATTGATAAAGAATATCGATAGAAAAATGCAATCAATCGGTTAATCATCATCAGTGTCATACTATATCAGCGAAACAGACCAGAGTACACTCTTAGAGCTCCTGGTTTTCGATCATATCTGTATACTGGCTTGACTTGTCAGTAGATAACTAAAATCAAGTACAGATTTTTGTTGAGTAGCCCAACCATCCTGCCATAAACTCTAACTCTCAAGAATGGCCGATGCATCAACACACGTCAAATATCACAGCATAACAGACCGAGACATCTACGCAGCATAGTGTGGCTATCATTGTCCTAGCAACTTCCTCCACCACCATGATGGTCGTGGATATCACACAATCTGCTTTCCACCCGGCTCTCACGAGGTTACCAGTCTATCATCGGCTCCGTGAAACCTACTCTTGCATCACCATGCCCAACTAATGGGGTTGGTATCTTTTAGGGGTGAACCACCAATCTACACCTCCTAGCAAGTGCCCTGAGACTTACATATGCCCTGTGAACTAGGGACTTATAACTGCACATCAATCATTCCCGATTACATTAAAACAAAGCAAAAAAATAAAAAGAGATATGACATGCTTACATCCATGCCTTCCAAATCACATGAGATCCATATAAAAATCCCTTCCATTGGTTAGATGAAGGTTTTCATACATCCATGCCATTGAGAACAATGCATGCTACTTTGCCTTTAGCAAATCATTTATAAACCAATGTGTACACCTGCACGGGTCCCATTTCAAAAGCTTTCCTATGCATTCATTTCAAAAGCTTGCCTGTGTATTCATTTCAAAAGAATGAAGGCTTTCCCAAAATTGTTGCCATAACTACCATTCAACCATGGTTTCAAACGAGTTCTAAAATCATGGATCTATCATCACTAGCCAATGTGCTAGATTATCATGAGCATGCATTCATTAAACAATTGAAGGCATACTTAACCATTCAATGATATATTCAAGTTCAAGATCCCGCGACATGATATTTTCAACCAACCATGATAATATAAATCAAAGATTTATTATGTATCATGATGATTCACATTATAACAGAAGAATACCGATGCATAGCTTAAGTATTTCCGCAGCATTATAATGCATCAATTCAAGAATAAATATGGCATGAGAAGTTACAAATTAACCAAAGTTGATACTTACCACATGGTGCTAAAATCAAGCTTGCTTAAGTTATATTTTCTTTAAAGCACTTTTTTGTGTTCAACTTTAGTCATCTTAGTGAGAGTTATCACTTAGATGTTTTGGGGTCTCCTTTTCATAGTCATTCACACTTGCATAATTGGTGTACCATGCACCTCTCATCATTTTATAGGTTTTCATCAATCTTTCATTAGGTAATAGTCTATGTCAACCATTCCAATGTGTATAGTCCTTAGGCAATGTGTGCCATCTAGTGATAATTACCTTCACTCTTTTAGGCCTTGAGGGTCATCTTCTCATCTTGGTTAACTATACCATAGGGTCTTAGGATTGTAATTCGAGGTATCAACTTGGTGGAGAAATTTGTTACTAATGTGTTCCTAATCAATGATGCAACTAGGTCCACATTTCACCCCTAGGGTAAGTCCAATGTCCCAAGTCCAAAATTCCATCAATTGGAGTAAATGATATGTTTCTTTAGCATTTTGAGGGAACTGTGCTCTCTGGTTTTAATCATGTCCTAGGGAAATTTACCTTCCCAAAATCAACAATGGCAGTGAGTTACACCGATCACATACTTGGTGCTGTAACTCACTCCCAAGGCGTCTTTTTTGGGACGTGATTCTCCTCCAAAGCAGGCAATTGTTAGGGCTTTTGTTAGTCATTTAATCATTCACATTTCAGTCCATGTTTTCCACTCATCCTCACAGCTAAACCATGGATTTAGTGTGCTCCTTAAAAGTACACGTTTCCAACACTTACAAAGTTCAAGTTTCCAGTCGAGTCATTTTAGAAAAGTCCTCCAAAAGTTATAGAATTTGATGGATAACAGTTTGCAATGTTTAGGCATTTTATAGTAGACTCATAGGACATGTTTAGGTCATGAATAGTTCAAACGAATCTCAGAGTTTCCAGCAATTTGGGCACCCCAAACCAAAACCCCCCCCCCCACCCCCCCCGCCCGGGCCCAAGTCACACTGTTGTGGGGGCCAATAGACTTGGAATGTCCACAAATTTGGGATATCCAAACCGTCCATTCTTCAGCTAACATGATGATGGATCAAAATATAAAATAAATTCTAACAACTTACGTGTTTAGACCAGTCAAAACAGTGCATGAATCAGTCCTAATTCTAAGACCTATTCCAGTCCGAAATGGTGCCTAATACCATGATTTGATTCCTTGGGTTTTCAAGTCCAAGTTTTCATCAATTCAAACCTCAATAAGAATATCATAGAGGCATGCTAGAATCAGAAATCAGCCATCAGTACTATGCTCCAATTCAATGAGTAAATATAACCCATAAAATCAAATCAATTCCAGCCTCTTTCATACACCATGGAAGTATGCTAAAAGAATTCAAGTATCATACATAAGAAATGCTCCAACACAGTGAGCATTGCAACAAATGATCTCAGTCCAAATGGCGCCATTTTTATCCTTGAAATGGCATCATTTTTCATACTTCATTTCCCTTGAGATTTCAAGTCAATCTCTCCGGCCAAAATGCCATACGTTCATGGAAACTTATGCTAGGAAGAACCTCAATCACATACATGTAATATGCCTAAAAAATCAGAGAGGAAAGCATAGCATAAACCACTAAAAAATGACGCCATTTGCACCCTTGCAAATGTGTCTCATTCCTTGCATGATTCCTACACCGATTTCACCCTGCGAGCATACATGAATGCGGCCATTTGACACTCACGCTCTTTTTGAAATTTTTATAGTAAAATAGCATGATCCATGTTAGAGGATTTTCCATGTGTCCCCCTGCCTGGTATAGATGCTTCAAATCAGTGAAGTTTGGTGGAGTTTCTTGAGCTTCAACCCTTGAAGATGAGCAAAAGACAACTCCTAAATTCATATGTTTTTCTCTCCTTCCTCCTCTCCTCTTCTTCACCCTTGGCTTCTCCTCCTTCCTCTCTTCTTTCTCTCTTGGTTTTCCTCTCCTCACCTAGGTTTTTCTCTCGTAGGAACCTTCACTCCTTAGGCTGGACATATGGAGGAAACAGCCTAGGAGTTGTTCCTCTCAAGTGGTTTTGTTTCTCCTCTTTCCTTGTGCAATTGGAGTATCTTGATGGTTCATGCACAGCTGCCCCCTTGCATGGCCATGCCACTTAATGTGGTGGCCTTCCCATGCTTGGGTTGGCTGTCCTAGAGCAAGATTCCCATCATGGACTTAAGCCATGTGAAGGGCCTCCATTTCTCTTATCTAGGCCTTGATTCTCATCATCACACAAGTTAAAAGAGTAGCCTCCATTGTTCTTATCTAGGTTTAGGTTGCTTACGCCTCCATCCTTACACTCTATCCCACATTTCTACTTCCTATGCATGACATAAGTTATCATCATCACTTAGTCATCATTCCTAACATATCTATTTCAATATATGCCATCTTAAACAAGTATGTTTAGTTTCATTGTATATGATTCTAAGTGAAAGTATCATTTCCACTGTACACATCTTATTATATGCTATTCACTATATGCTATATATTATATACTATTCTATTTAATATACTCATATCCACCTAGGTCTTCCATTTAGACAGCTTAATTATCTTTAGGTCTTTCCAACACCCTAGACCTAGCCAGGTAATTACATTATTCATTCTTCCATTGTGTCATTTAGTCAACCCCTTTCTCTTATTTATCTTCTAGGTACCTCTACCAATCACTTATTCAATTTCTCACTTACCAACTTCTCCAATTCATGACCTTAGCATATCTCCTAGCTTCTCAAGTTAGTCAATTGAACTAGCTCATTGATCCACATTTGATGTTACAGTGCATGTGCATCACTCTGTCTTAAGTAAGTTGATGAAAGGTATTGGAGAAAAAGAAAGAGAAGAAATACCCCTTTTTTTTATAATTATAATAGAATTACAATATTTCTTATATTACAAGCATATCACAGATGGTATTTTCATACAATTGAGCTTTTCCCCTCAAATTGGTGAATAGATATTTATCATTCCCAACTTGCTGATAATGATGTCATAAATCTTGCGATTAAGACTCTTTGTAAAAACATCTGCTAGTTGCTCTCTGGTTAGAATGGAGGGAATACACAAATCTTCGGAGTCTAGTTTTTCCCTAATAATGTGTCGGTCAATGTCGACATGTTTCGTCTGATCATGTTGTACAAGATTGTGAGCAATTGCTATAGTTGACTTATTATCACAATATAGCTATAGTGGTCCATCAATCCCAATCTTTAAGTTCCTTAGAATGATCTAGATTCATATTAGTTCACATATGTTGATGGCCATGGTTCTTAATTCAGCCTCTACATTTGACTGAGTCACATCTTGCTTCTTACTTCGCCAGTTCACTAAGTTGCCTCCTACGAAGGTGCAATATCCAAGAGTAGATCGTTTGTCAATTAGGGACCTTGCCCAATTGGCATTTGTAGATTCTTCTACCTCCATCCTACTATTCTTAGAGAACAATAGACCTTTTCCGGGAAGCGACTTTAGGTATCTCCAAATTCTGAGTGCAGCCTCCATTGCTTCTCCCCTGGATCATGTATAAATTTGCTCGCCATGCTTATTGCATAGGCTATGTCAAGTCGAGCAAGTGACAGATATATCGATCTACCTTCCAGTTGTTGGTACTATGCTTTGGCTTGTCTATCACAACATTCCTTTGCAACCTGGAGGTTAGTATTTATGTCAATAGGGGTTGCGGCATGTTTACAACTGAGAAGTCTCGTCTCCTTTAAGATATCCATAATGTACTTTCTTTGAGAGATGAAGATCCCTTGCTTTAAGTGAGCTATCTCTATGCCAAGAAAGTACCTCAAGTTTCCAAGATTCTTGATCTCAAATTCTTGAACCATCTTCTACTTAAGACTGTCCATCTGCATTTCACAATGATATCATCAACAAAACTATTTAGTGCTGATAGTTTACTCCTTAGGTGTGTGATGAATAGGATGTAGTCTCCTTAGCTTTGTCTATAGCCACTTTGGATAATGAACCTGGTGAATCTACCAAACCATGCTCTTGGGATTGTTTTAGCCCATATTGTGATTTCTATAACTTGTCCACTTTCTCACGATTGTAGTCTTTCACATTTAGGACTTGAGGAATCTCCATGGAATCTCCATGTACACTTCCTCCAATTCCCCGTTGAGAAATGCATTTTTTACAATATACTTATACGAGTTCCAGTCTTGGTTAGCAACAATAGATAGCAACACCCTGATAATGTTCATCTTTGCCACAGGAGCAAATGTTTCTGAGTAATCTACTTCAAGACTTTGTGTATATCCTTTTGCAACTAACCTTGCCTTGTACTTTTCTACTATGTCATCTGCCTTATATTTTATGTGAATAGCCATTTGCATCCCACTCCTTTCTGTACTCTTGGTAAAGTGACCGTGGTCCATGTTTGATTCTTATGTAGGGCTTGTAGTTCTTTGTGAATAGTTTTTTGCCAATCTTCATGTTACATGGCTTTTTGAACATTATTGGGAATTTTTACTTTAGACATTTTCAGCAAATGCTCTGAAATCAGGATTCAACCGATGTAGTGACATGTAATTCCTCATTGGATACTTAGTACATGATCTCACTCCTTTTCTTAGTGCAACAGGTAGATCACAATCTAAAACAGATTCAGTAGTGAATTCATTACCTAAATGTGAACTTTCCGGTGATTGTACTTGAGATGTTTCAAATTGGACCAGAAAGTTAGATGTGGATGTCTCACATTCATCTTATTGTGTTTCAGCTGGTCGTCTCCCCCTCTCATATACTTATAAAAGGTTTGTCTCCTTTTCCAATTGCTAGTATGAGACCTCTACAGCATTAGAATCATCCTAGGCTCGTAATTTCTCCTTAGTTTTGCAAGTTTCTATTACTAATGTCAGTTGGAGATTATCTAGATTAGGTAATCAAAATCCTTACCATAGGTGGACTAATAAAGAGTATCTTTGTGGAATGTGACATCATGATTGACATATAACCGATGAATGGAAGGACAAAAGCACTTATAACCTTTTTTATTGCTCAAGTACACAAGTGAGAGGCATTTCACAACTCGAGGTTCTAATTTGCTAACTCACACAAGATTGACATAGGAGATACAACCAAAATCACAGAGAAAACTCTTTTGTTTGATGGGAAGTGGGACACAACTCTTGGAAAACTTGAAGTGGTGATTTATAAGCCAAGACTCGAGATGCAGTTCTATTAATTAGGTAAGCAGCTGTGAGAATTGCATCACACCAAAAGAATTTAGGCACATGAGCAACTTCTAAGAACAATTCTTCCTTTCTGTAAGTCCATTTTGTATAGGAGTGTTGACACATAATCTAATCTAGAGATTACCTTTTTTTTGCAAAGAACTGTTGTAACGAACTTGTCAAGTATTCATTTCCATGGTCACTGTGCACTTTTTTTATTTGCACATTGAACTTAGTAAAGATCATAGAATGGAAGATGATAAACAAGTGACTTTAGATTTCTCTTTTATCAAATAAACCCAAGTTAAATGAGAATATTCATCAATAAAGGTAATATGCCATTTATAGCCAAAGACGCAACACGATTAGGAACCCAAACATCAGAATGAGTTATTGCAAACGAATGAGATGCTTTATTCATATTGATTGAGTACGGGAAGTAATGGTGCTTGGCGATCTCACATATATTGCAATTTAAATTGGACTCGTGTAGGCCATGAAAAAGATTAGAAAATATTTTTTTAAGAATGCAAAGTGAAGGATGACCCAACCAACAATGCCACAACTAGACATCTTTGTTTTTTGTTCGGCCAATGTGATAGCCAGCTAGTGTTTCTCCTCCTTGTCTGATATAGGACAACCCACCTCTTTCCTCAGTAAGCTCAATCTTCTTCATTGAAGCTTGATCCTGAAAGAAACATCTAATATAGAAAACACACTAACTAGTTGACTTACTGAGATCAACTTAACAGATAGTTTAGGAACATGTAATACAGAGTCTAAAGTAAGGTTAGATGAAACTTTAATGGTGCTTTTCCCAGCCATTGATGATTTTGTCCCATCTGCAATGCTTTTGTTTGAGATCTAAGAGCTGGTGTGTATGTGATAAATAATGTTGGATTACTTGTCATACCCGATGAGAGTTTAACCTCACAACATAGTATAATGGTTATGGATATCCACATTAAAAGATGGAACAAAGGAAATGAACTTAATAGCTATTCAAAAACTAAGTGGTGGAACTTAAAAAGGGAGAACATAACCTCACTCAAAAATAAGTTGATGGTAGAAGGAAACTGAAACAATGAGATAGAAGTGAACACCATGTGGATTAATGGGCGAGTCCATTAAGAAAGTGGCAAAGATGTCCTAGGAGTATCTAAAGCTAAAAGGCAATTAGTAAAGGAAACATGGTGGTGGAGTGAAACAGTGCAAAAAGTTATTAAAGAAAAACAGGTGTATTTTAAAGCATGCAAAAGACTAAAAATATTGAAAACTATGAATGCTATGAACACTATAAGAATGTTAAAAAGGTTGCTAAGAGAATAGTGAGGCTAAACTTAAGTCATATGATAATCTCTATAATAGACTAGGATCAAGACAAGGTGAGAAAGATGTGTTTAAACTTGCAAAAATAAGAGAATAGAACTGTAAGGACTTAAACCACATTAAGTGCATTAGAAGTGATGATCAAAGAGTACTAGTCAAAGATGACGAGATCAAACAAAAGTGGGAAAGTTAATTTTAAAAATTTCTAATGACAATTGCCCTAAGAATATAGGGATTGAAAGTACTGTAAACCTAAATAACATTGAACATTATAGATACAATTGTAAGATTAGAATACTTGAAGTAAAAGAGGCCTTGAAAAAGATGAAATCAAGAAAGGCCCTGGGGCCCGATGGTATATTAATAGAGGTTTGGAAGCATATGGGAGATACTATAGTAGTTTGGTTGACCAAGTTGTTTAATAAAATTATAAAATCAAAGAAAATGCCAGATGAATGGAGGAAGAGCTCTATTGTACCAATTTATAAGAATAAATTTGAACATACAGAGCTGCGCTAATTATCAAGGGATCAAGCTTATAAGCCGCACTGAAACTTTTTGAAAGAGTGATTGAGAAGAGACTATGGCATGAGACAAGTGTATTGGAGAACCAGTTTAGTTTCATGCCTGGGAGGTCTACTATGGAAGCTATTTTCTTACTAAGACAATTGTTAGAGAAATATAGGAAGAGGAGGACGAACCTCTACATGGTCTTTATTAACTTAGAGAAAGCTTATGATAGGGTTCCTAGAGAGTTAATATGAAGGGTGTTGGGCGAGAAAGGGGTTTTACAGGGATATATAGACATAATTAAAGATATGAATGAGGGAGTGGTAACAAATGTTAAGACCACTAGACCACTAGTGTAGAGACCAGTGATTTTCCTATCACTGTAGGATTTCACCAAGGATCGGCATTTAGCCCATACCTTTTCACGTTGGTTATAGATGAGTTAACAAAACATTTGCACGAGGAGATTCCATGGTGCATTGTATTTGCAGATGATATAGTTTTCATTGATGAGACAAGTGAGGGCATAAACACAAAGTTAGAGTTATAGAGAGAAGCATTAGAACCTAAAGGGTTTAAAATCAGCTGAACTAAGACAGAGTATATGGAATGCAATTTTAGCAAGGAGTGGAGCGGACATAGAGCACCAATAAAGATTGATAACCAAGAAGTCCCTGTAAAAGACCACTTCCAGTACTTAAGATCGATGATTCATGAGAGTGGAGAGATTGAGAGGGAGGTTGCCCAGAGAATCCAAGTGTGTTGGCACAAATGGAGATGTGCATCTGGAGCTTGTGTGATCGGCGGGTGCCACTCAAACTAAAAAGAAAATTCTATAGGATGGCTATGAGGCCAGCCATGCTTTATGGATCAGAGTGTTGGGTAGTTAAGGAGCATCATGTTCATAAGATGAGGGTAGCAGAACTGAAGATGTTGAGATGGATGAGTGATAAGACAAAAAAGGATGGAATTAGGAATGAAAACATTGAAGGAAATTCGGGGGTAACACCAATAGGTAATAAGATGAGGGAAATTAGACTTAGATGGTTTGGACATTTCCCACAAAGACCGAAAACGGCACTAGTTAGAAGGAATAAGACAATGCAAGTAGAAGATTCTAAAAGGGCAAGGGAAGGCCCAAAAGAATGTGGATAGAAGTGGTGAGAAAAGATTAAGAACTATGGGCTAAATGAAGCCATGGTACTTAATAGCGAGGACTGGAGGATCAAGATTCATGTGTCTGACCCCTAATTGGGATAAGGTCTTGATGATGATGATGTATTTTCCAACGAGATTGAAGGCGAGGAGGATCTTATTGTTGATGATATTGGGGCTGTCCAAATGCATTTGATGTGTTTGATGTTAGTGCTACATTAGATATGCACTACATGGGTGGCTAGAGTTCCTTTTTAGAGTGCATGGCCAATGAGCATGATGTAATGAAGTAGGTGCTCGATAGAGGAAAAGCGTATGAGATTGCGAAAACATTGTCAAACATAAGAAAATTGTTGAATATATTGAGGTGCTTAGCAAGATTTCCATTATTACACTTCCAATATCTATGTAATTAAAGGCCCACCTAAGCGCAAGGCGTTATTGGTGCGCCTGGGAGGGTGCAAGTTACATAGTGTTAGAGGCCCCAGTGCTTAGGCGCTTGCCTGGAGCCTTAATTTAGGGACACCTCCAACTCCAGTCGCAGTTGACTACGGGTTTAGTTATAAACGTCGTTTTTTTTTTTTTTTTCATCTTCTAACCCTATTTTCACTACTCCTAAGAGCTGAGAAGGTGAAAATGACAATTCCTCTTCAATCTTTCATATGTGATGTTTTTTGCATGCTTTTTTTTTTTTTTGTATTTTAGGGTTATTTTCTTCAATTTTTCTGAAAATAACAGTTATAGAAATTAAAAAAAATTTGTTTTTTATATTTATTAGTTAAAACGTATTTCTATCCACATATGTAGTTTTCTCATGCTTGTGGCTTCATGTGTGATATTTTTTTTCATGCTTTTTTTGTATTTTTGGGTTTTTTTTTTTTTTTTTTCAATTTTTTCAAAAATAACAGTTACAAAAATTGCATGTTTTGATAATATTTCATCATAGAATTATGTTTCTATGTTTTCATACTTTTTTTAGGATTTTTGGCTATTTTTAATTATTAAATATGTTTGCGCCCTGTGATTTAGGCATGTACCTAGGCACACCTAGGCCCTCCAGGCTCTAGGCACACCCCCTTGCACCTAGGTGCGCCTTGCACCTCTAACTACATAGCCAATACTCATAGTTCAATTTCGAGGAAGGAATTTTTCCAACAAGAAGAGACTGATGCAAGGTTGGCCCACATTACAACTAAGGCCTTGGTTATTTTTTCTTTCTAGATTACTCTTTTGTTAAAATCTCAACCATAGGTTACTCATAGTTTGAGCGGTCAAGATTATTGATAGATTTAGGTCTTTGTTTCTTCTTTGTTTAAACTTCTTTGTGAAAGGAAGAGAACTGATTGTCGATTTTACAGAATTAATGAAGAACATCTTCTTTGGAAGTCTTGAAGAACTTCTTTCCTGTAACCTGTTAGAGTTCAAATTGTTGTCTGGAAGAGCAACACATATCCATCGTTAAGGCTGGAAGGGCTTCAATCTAAGTCCCTTCAAGAGCATTCAAATCTATTTTTCTTGTTCTGTTGCACCAGGAGATTAACCTTATAAAGTTTATTTGTTGCTTCTCATTGTATTATATTGCATATGCTTCAGTAAATAACCTACTGATAATGGAGTGAAAGATATTGGAAACCTACAAATAAAGCCTCAAAACCGGATTTGTTTATTCTCAACCTATAAAATGTCTTAGATGTAGTTACAATTTTTTTATGTTAACTGACATTGTGCTTTTTGGAGAATAAGGAATATATGAAGCAGTAAGTGGGGATTTCCTTGACAAAGACAGTTTATCATTGCTAAACCCTTATATGGTTGGTATCTCCAAGCTATAAATGGTTATATGAATTCTACTATCAGGATCTCATTGCATCCTTGGCTTGGTGCTTTGCAGCCAAACCTGAATACTTCTTGGTTATTTCAACGAGCAATGTCAGCCCGTCCAAGTGCCAATGTTTCATCAACTTTCATTAATGAGCTTCTTTATATCAATTTTGAATGTATGCAGGTAAGCTCATGATGGTCCTCAATAGTACTTATTTCTTTGCGTTCTTGCTGCTTCAGAAGCCTGCATTGATTCACTGTTTGTTTGAATTACCACCAGAAGCTAGGCGATCCAGTACTTCGACCATTTCTGCAGGTGAGACAGCATGTTATAAGAAACTGCACCCTATTTTTCATATATTATGCTCTCGCTATTTTTGTGAAATGTAGGTTTTGAATTCTCTAATAACATCCTTATGATCTTATCAAATTACATAAATTTGTAAAATTCCTTTTGTTGTGGTAGGATGTCATACAATTTCTACCACTTGTGAAAACACTTGGTCTGATTATGCTAACTCAGCCTCAAATCCTTCCAGCAATAATCAGACAGGTATCATATATATGTAACCTTTCTGTTTCCTTGTATCATGTAGTCCATCTTTTTCGCCTCATTGGTTTCCACAAGCTAACTACATGCATTTAGCTGCAAAAATCTTAGTTTTTGTATGCTGCAAAAATTTTGTAACATAGCTAATGTACGGCTCATTTTCTTTTCCTTATTTTTCTTTCACATTTACTTTCCCTGATCATAAATGTGGATCAGTTATGGTTTCCTACTCCGTAAGACTACTTTGTGTTGGCTTCCATATGCCATCTCCAGGTGGGGGTTACTGCAATTCTAGACTGGTCTGGGCATTTTTTCATGCTGGGTTATTACACGTTTCTCTCGACCTTCATCAGCCCTGTCATTAGGTAATTAATTCTCTCGGTCACTTATTCATAGTTGTGACCTCATCTAGACTGCTTACGTTTGTTTGCAACTCTCTCCTTTTTCACTGATTTATCTTTTGCAAGGCCATGGATAAGTTTCCTTCCAAATAAGATGGCATATGAATGGAAACGCTATCTTGAAGCTTGGCAGTACGGAGCTGGTTTAGATTACATGTACACTTACACACAAAAGCACAAACACAAAGAATAAGGAACCAAGCATGGTTCAAGTTTTGGGCGACTTTTGTTTGAAAGGAGGAATTTATATTATTTCTTTGTACTATGGGCTTCATGTAAACAAACTATATAAACCAGCACGTGCATATGCCCATGCACGTCTGTAAGTTACAGAGAGGGGGTTAAAAGAAGATTAGTAGGAAACTTCTTATATCTTCTTATTGGCAATGTATTAGCTACCAGGGAATATTTCCACTGGTAAAAGTCATCTTCCAATAGTTTATATTTTCTCCACATATGCTACCCGTTTTTTATTATTACAAATATACCACGCCGCTTTTCATTTTCTCTAACATACTTCCAGGTTTTGTAAATCCGTCATTTACTATACTTTGATAAATCCGTCTTTTGTACAAGATAGTTATGTACAAAATCGATCAAACATTTGATTTTGGGAAAAAAAAAAAAAAAGCTATCAGTTTGAATATACAGAAGCAACCATTTTTTTAAGTTTATATTTTTGGTGCTAAAGAAGTATTGTTGAAAAGAAGGGTCCATAATTCGGAAAGAAGGAAAACCAAAAATCTCAACATTCGTAATATTGCATTAAGTATAAGAATATGAAACAAACAATGTGTACTCTTTCGAATTTCTCAAGCGAGAGAATAAGCACCTTACTAGTAGTTTGTTTCCTTTTCTATAGGTAGAGACACCAACCACCCACATCCTCCTTCCTAGTAACAGTCCTTGGGTAGATAAGAATGCGCCAGCATAGACTATCCTTTATGGTCTCTAATCAGCCCAATGAAACCAGCGCTGAAGGCACATTGTGTCTATGACACGCATATTTTTCTTTCCAACAATTAAATTATCTTTTACTCTTTATCAACAAGTCACTTAAATTCATCAGTAGTGGCGCGAGAATGGCCTTTCCCTGGTACATAGGAAGTCACAGGTTTGAGGTGCTCATGTTTAACATTCAAAAAAGGAAGTTACACGAGAGTCCTGATCAAAGAAATCTACGTTGAAGATGGACCGAGAAGATTTCCCCACCCCAAGGAGCTGTTTGTTACGGTCATAATACTCCATGAATTTGATCGTCATGGATAGGCATTCTTCCTTACTATTTGCAGCTTTCTAAGAACAAACAGCTAAGGTCTTAGGGTGTTTCATCCACTAGGAATGCTAAGCCTAAGGGCCCTAAATGGGCCTTAGCGAGAAGCATGCAACATTTTTCGTGAAACAGGCCCACATTTGGATGATTTGACCTGCTCATCTCTTTGTCCTGGCTTTGGATGACTAGTAGTTAAACCATCATGTGGATTGGATAATTCTAGCAACTGAAAAACTTTTTTACTTTCTATCACAACTATTGGACCATTAAAAGCTTAGTATAAATAATAATCTGAGTTCTACTCCCAAAAATATGGTCTTTATAATGATAGAATCATATAATCTTTGTGGTTTTCTATTTAATAGTCATCCAATATTGGAGCAATGATATGAATGTATTAGATCATTCAAATTTGGATCCCTATGGTCAATTTAGGGTCATTAGCCTGGTATTCCATTTTATCCATATGTTTCAATGATTATTATATCCTAGCCAAATAGCCCTTGTGGGAGTATGAACCAATATAAGTAGGAAATAGATGAAAATTGATTTCCATAAAAAAAACATTCTCCGTGAAAATATCCAAAAAATATTACATGGAGTAAAACTTTTAGATCTTTGGCTGAATTCAACTTGAAGACGTAAGGTGCTTCCCATCTAATGAGGTAACTCCATCAAAACTTCAAAAATTTGATCTTTTAAATGCATATCTTTTACACACAAAACTAGTTAGAACACATGGTAGAAGGTTTTGTTATCTTCAACAATCTCCACCTCTTTTATGATGATAAAATATGTGAAAAGAAAGTGAAGTATTTTCTGTTGTCCCAAGAGGGAGGCGGTGAACTTGGACCTTTTCAAAATGAACAATCTTTGCCTTAAAAGCTCCAACTCAAGTTAAGATAGTGAAAGGATGGTGTTTGGTGTGAAAACGTTCTCAAAAGCAATGTAATGCTCTTTGAATTTTTGAAAAGAATGTACGAAGTTTGTTAAAAATGTGTCCCACATACAATTCATCAAACAATGTGAGGATGCAAACAGGAAACAATGAAAATCAAGCAAATGAGTGTGGTAATGTAATGACTCCAATTTTGTAATATTGAAATTCCAAGTTTAGCAATGAAAAGTTCAGTTTTAAAGAAAAGGGCATTTTGGTCATTTCACTAGTCGCCTTGACTAAGCTCAGGAATTTGGTACTAAAAGTGGTTCCATTAGATGCATCTCGGAAAAAGGAATCCAACGAGACCAAAATCACCCAAAACGGAGTTAAAATGAGCAAGATATGGCCTTTTGAAGTTTAGGGGCAAAACTGTAAATTTCACAAAACGACTTAACTTGAAAAACACAGATGCCCGTTTTGATATGGGCACCCCGTCGTCTTCAACCTCCTAGAGGTTTCTGGAACGGCGGTGTTTCAAGAAGAAACCACCGCCATTCAAAGGCGATTAGAACCCCTCCAGAACCCTCTTTAAAAGCTCTATAAATAGAGCTCTTGGGTGCCTCTAATGGCAGCCCAAAACCTTGGAGAAAACCCATCGCTGAGCAGTGACCAAGAGGGGAAAACGTGGAGAGAAAACCACCCACGAAGCAGGTATGCTCAAAAACTCCCCAAACCCATCTCACCCATAGTCTTAGGCTCAATTCCCCCAAGTTTTTGCATGAAAAACCATGCAAAACGGAGCCTGGGAGCGCCACCAAGGACCCTGGGACGTCCCCAGGGCCGCACTGGGATCGAACCAGGGTGACCTGAGGACGACCCTGGTCTCTAACGGGCGGGACGATCCAATGGGAACGTCCCACGTCGACGCAGGTCGACGCCTGTTTGAAAAACCAAACAGGCGCGTCCAGGGACGAGCCCGCTAAAGGGACAAACGGGGGGAGGTATAGAGCGCGTCTGTAGACGCGCCTGCTGAGGCGCGTGCCACAGACGCGCAGCGCTAGCGTGCGTCGTTTTTCTTGGTTACTTAAGGAAACTGGGCGCACGTCGCAGACGCGCAGCGCCCTAGCATTCCTCCTTTTTTGTCTTTAAGACTTTATGTACATACAACACTAAAACGCTTATAACTTGAGATCTAGAGCTCCGGTTGAGGCGCCGCAAAAGGCGTTGTGTCCGTATCGACGATGCGGACACATCCAAACCATAAAATCTGTGATCAAGACCCGATCAAAGTAGGGCATGTCCCTTAGAATAGGATGGTGGCGCGTGGCCACTAGAACTTTGGTTGGAAAACTGAGGATACCAAGGCCCAAGTAGGACCTTAGGACACCCATAGGAATAAGGATGGACCCCTAATGCCTAAGTAATAAGACCCAACTACTCTAAACCCATCAAAGATAGGTTAAACTAACCTTGAGTCCCCAAACCATGTTCAGGAGCGTACGAGGACAAAGGGGTTAACGCGACCTAGTCAGGTAGGTGCTCTATCACTATTAGATTCTTTTAAAAGATTTATTGTTGTTTTGAGAACATATGTTATAAGTATATGACTTGTTTAGCATGACTTGATTCCGCATGCATATGATAAACGTTTTATACATAGACATGTTTCGTAAAAGAATTGCATATACATTATGCACACATATGTTTTGTAAACAAGTGCATACATTGCATAATTTAAGTACTTGCAAAGATTGCATGTCTTTGAGGGTTGCCAAATGACGCTGGAGTGCCAAGGGCCAGGCAGTTGTGAGGAACCCAAAGAGGACTGGTTTTGAACAGAGGATTTTGGCTTATTTGATCGTACATGATTTGGGCTTGTAAGCTCGTGGGTGCTATGCCGAGGGGTGTGGGTTGGCCACCCAACCTCTACCACTATTAGGTGGATGGGTACCACGCCCAAAAAGGGCATGTCCCTGCTTCGTCTGCATGTGGTACAGGGGGCTACCACTGGTGTCACGGCACTGGGTTGGAGTGTCATATGCCCCGTGGAGGTATATGATCCTGTGTCCCTAGGTACCCGGGGACCACACGGCGGTGAGGTCGTGGGCATAGTGAGACCCTATGGTTTCCTGGATTTATGTGCATTTCATCTAGCATGATATGAGGTTGGTCGACCATACCATACTAGAGGTCCATGAGTTGGACTCCATGAAGCATCTATTGCATATCATGATGTCATCATATATATATATATATATATATGATACTTTCAGTTTTGGATTATGTGATCTTTTAAGTTATGAGAATTTCAGTTGATTATGGATTCTTATACTGATATTGAACTCGAGTATTCAAACATACGCATATTTTGAATTTCAGTTGATTATGGATTCTTATACTGATATTGAACTCGAGTATTCAAACATACGCATGTTTTGAATGAGCATATGATTTTGAAACATCTCATGCATTTATAAAACTAGTAGTGATAGGCCCTACTGAGTATATTATATACTCACCCAATCCTCAACATTTTTCAGATACAAAGTAAATACTTAAGTGCAAGGAACGTTTGTACTAAGAAGATACAGACGAAGTACAAGTAAGTAAACCCCTATCTTATCTTTCAATGTTACTTGATTGTAGTTACTCTCTAATAGCTGGGGCTGTGACTAACACTTTCTTGGGAACAATATTGATTTAAAACTTTGCCATGGCTAAATAGATTGAGAATGTGTTTTCACACTAGGGGTTTTTATGAAAGGATTGCTTTCCAAATGAAAAAGATTTTCATGCATTTCATATTTATAAAACAAGAGATCTCGCCTTTTTATCAACATTGCATCATATAAAAACCCGGGTCGTGACAGGTAAACACCTTGAGCACAGCCCAAGCAATAAAAGATGAGACACAAATTCAAGACAAAAGGATTTATAGAGGCTCGGCCAGCCCAACAATGTCACCTATTGCCTCTCTCTCAAGGATATCCCCTCGTTGAGTGTCTCAAGGTCATCTACACCTGAGTTTCACTAATCCTTGTGAGATTTTTATACCTCAAGTTGAAACAGTATTTAGACCCTCAAGATTGAGCAATTGCACAACTCAATCTCAAATAATGATGGAACAACTAGTTCCCAAGAGAGACACCTCTGTTACAACCAAGAAGTGAAGAAAGAGGAACTTTTCTTCTTGCAATACAATCCAAATAAATAAGCAAAAGATAATAGAAGAAATGATGGGAAGTATTGTACTTGAGAGATTGAATATAGATGTAACTTGATAGCTTGATATAGCTTGAGTATAAGGATTCTCTTATCAAATATTCATTAGCTTTGAATCTTCTTGGATCTTAAAAATATGATGTGCTGACCCTTTGGTCTCCCCTTCAAGGATTTGTGTATCCCTTCTCAATTTAAGTATGATTGCAAAGGTCCCTCTCTAATTGGTCAAAGATATAGCCATTAGATATTCAAAAATATATGACAGTTGGATCCTAAATATTCAAATCCTCATTTAGAATACATGGTCTCCATTTTATATTGACTTATAGTAACCTAATAACAAGCTATCATCCATTTTTAGATCATGATGGTTGACAACAAACCTCTAGGTATTGACCATTTGATCAAAAATTGCTTCAAAATTGAAATACATGTGTGATGGTTGGTTCAATGGTTGACCATTAATCCTCACTAATCAACCATCAATTTCAATGGTCAACTACATGTAGTGCAATTCTTGTTTTCTATAACTTTGTCTTTTCTATAGGTGGTCAACCATTTAAATGTTGAAATCTTTCTTTTTGAGCTTCAAACAGTTGTATCTTAGCCATACACTATTGAATCTTAATGATCTTTGGTGCATTGGAAAGTTCTTTTCATGCTTTACAAAAGAATTTTGGAAAATGTCTAAGAATGATGTATAAAGTCTTGAAATTCTTGAAATATTCAAAGTGGTGACAAAACATTTCTTGCACATTAAAACCTTTAAATAAGTATGTGTCTTTTTGAACACTTTAAAACTTCCCAAATGGGACTTGTAGCCTTATGAAAACTTGGATTCTTTAATAAATGACATTTGGTATCTTAATTATAGGGATTCTTCAAAGATAATCACTTAAATCCTCTGGAATAAATGAGAGTACCTTATGTCTCTCATGAAATGGCATGTAGTGACCCTTTGAACACTTGCACACTTAAGTAAACATGCTAGAACACAACACAAAGGTTTCATACCATATAAAATAAAAAAGAAATTGGCTCAATATTTTCAAGATAAGCATAGCTTTATTTTATTAAGTACATGTATTATCCCTTTTTTATCATTATAAACATGCTAGAAAAAGGAGAAGTCTGTAAAGACAATGAAATGGGAGTTAGAATAGAATAAAAATTGAACAAGCAAACCTCCCCCTAAAGTTGGGGCTCCCCTTTTAAAAAGGTTTAAAGTAAATTATGCAGAGGACTCTTCTTTAGTAATGTGCATAGCAGGACAAAATAAGACATTTGATCCAAATGCACATTGGATATAGATATAACATTCAACACAAATGAAGTAAAATAAATAGATAGAACTTGGATAGAATAAGGCATTTGATCTACATGCACTTAGGATAGAGATATAACATTTAACACAAATGAAGTGAAATAAATAGATGGAACAGAGATAGCCAAATAAAAAGATATGCATATGTAAGTGCAAAAGAAATATTGGTCATCAATTTAGCCATTCCATTAGTCATTCATACAGAGCAGTAAAATTCATTTGGAGAGAACTATTTTCTAACATTTTATTAATGGAAAAGATAAACACAAGTTTAGGAACTAAGCGAGTAAAGGGTAAACGAAGTCTTCTTCTCATGATCAATTTCCTTGCTTTATGCAACTTCCTTTTTGAAGACATAGCTAAGACTTTTGAGGGTAAAGAGTTGATAAGACTCGTCTTCTTGAGAGGAATGGGTTCTTCATACCAAACTTTAATTCGAGTCTAGAAAGCATCTTAGCAATGAATAATCCATATGGAAAAAGCAAAATTAATTTGCTTGCCTCATTTAATCGGGTGGATTAGATAAAGTTGATTGTTATTTTCATTTGTCTAGTCACCAACTTTAGAAAGTAGAGTTTTGCAAATACACATGGAAATGAGATAGCTTTGTAATGTAAGTCCCTTACCTTCACTGATCCTGTTTCATTTACTTGAACTTACACAAGAGTAGTTCAATGCGCTTCGTTCTTAGTGGCAGTTGCTTGAAATGTACATTATGTACATCTTCCTTCATATAGAATCCCCCATTAGCTGACCAAGATCACATGCTTTGAAGTGAATAACTTTCCTCTTCCATAAGTGAGAAAGGATTCATCAATATTCTTTTTCATGTTCAAGTACAAGTACTTTAACTAGATTTTCAAAGATGCCATGCCTTTATTTCCTTATCAAGTTTCAAAGATGGGCTCATTGAAGTAGCAATAGGCTTCAAGTTGTCCATTTCATATCTCTTGAGCAGGTCCTTGACATATTTGGATTGGTTGATTTTGTTTCACTTAGATCCAAGAAAGAGGTTGATCTCACCCATCATTTTCATTTCAAATGATGCCTACATGCATTTTGAAAACTCCTTGCACATTCGTTCATTAGTAGCACGAAACACAATGTCATCAACATAAATTTGAACTATAAGAATATCTTTGCCTTTGCTATTTGTAAACAATGTTGTGACGACTTTTCCTAATAAAAAACCATTGATCATAAGAACTTTCTCAACAGTTTTAAGTAGTTAATAAACATGATTAGGAATTTTTTATTTTAAAAATGAGGGGTTGTTCTACATAAACCTTTTCAATTATGAAACCATTTACAAAAGCACTTTTCACATCCATTTTGGTAAAGTTTGAAATCTTTAAAACATGCAAATGAAAGAAACATTCGAATTGCCTAACCTAGCAAATGGTGCAAAGGTCTTGTCAAAGTCAATTCCTTCTTGGGAGTATCCTTGGGCTATAAGTGTACCTTTTTTCTTAATTGCTAAACCAAGTTTATCTAATTTCCTTATAAACACCCACTTGGTTCCACTGATAGGATGGTCATGAGGTCTAGGAACTAGAGTCTATGTTCCATTCCTTTAAAATTAGTTCCACTCTTCTAATATTGCCCATACCAAATCAACATCTAATAAAGCATCATAAGTAGTCTTTGGTTCAGCTTGAGATAAGAAAGTAGCAAATTGACATATATTTGTCCACTTTTACCATATTTTTATCCTTGTGGATGGATCATCTATAATCTGATTTATTAGATGACCAGTGGCTTATTTCCAATTCTTTGGCAATGCTTGAGGTGGATATTTGTTGTGGTTGAGAAGTTTCACTTTACATTGGAGCAACTTCTTTTCCATTAGTGTCGAACTTCTCCATTTGATGTGCAAGATCATCATTCTTATCATCTAAGCTAGATTGCTTTCTCAAAGGAATAAATTGATCAAAGACAACATGAATAGACTCTTCAAATACAAGATTCCTAAAGTTACACTTTATAAGCTTTGCTATGCAAAGAATAGACACTTCAACTAAAAGAATCTACAAGATTATCCATACCATTGAATAAAACATTTGCAACCAAATGCATAAAAGTATGAAACATTACATTTCTTACTTTTCCAAGATTCACTTGGTGTTCTTTTCAAAATAGGTATCGTGAGACAACAATTTAACACATGCTATATTGACGGCTTCTACCCAAAAATATTTTGACAAGCTAGCTTTATTCAACATGGTCCTACCAAGCTCCTCTAACAATTTATTCTTTCTTTCAACACTACCATTTTGTTAAGGAGTTTTGGAAACTGAAAAGTCATGGTCAATGCTATGTTTTGAACACCATTTTTCTAAATCCTAGTTTTTGAATTCTCCTTGATTGTCACTTCTAATGGAGCAAATGATAAATCCATTTCATTTTGAAGCTTTTTGAAAAGTTCTATAAAAACTTCAAAATTTCATTCTCAGAAGATAAAAACTCAACCCATGCAAATCTGGAGAAGTCATCATTAACAATTAATGCATACTATTTATTACTAAGGGAAGAAGTTTTGAGAGGACCAAACCAATCACGATGCAAAAATTTGTAAATGTCTTTTAGTGAAAACTACATTCCTTGATTTTAGAGTACTCTTTATTTGCTTACCCATTTGACAAGCATTACAAAGTTTGTATCTTCCAAATAAAAACTTTAGTAGGGCACCTAGAAAATCTTTGAAATATTTTGTAAATAATCCATGCTAGTATGACCTAATCATCTAGGTCATAACTATGATTCATCATTCTTTGAAAGAATGCATTTATCACTTGAAATAGTAATGCTTTCTGTTTTGAACATATACATACTTCCTTTCTTGTAACCAACATGCTAAATGGTGTCATCATTTTTATCAATGCATAACGGTTGTTCAAACTTGACTTTCTCAACTTTATCACAAACTTGGCTAATAAAAAATAAGTTACGATCAAGCCATCAACATAGTAGATATTTTCAACTCATGCAGGAATGGTACCAATAGTTCCAGTAACACAAATTTTACCATTTCTATCAATCTCACTTACCTGCAGTACGTAGAAATAGGTCGTTAATTGCAACTAATGTGCCTAATCAAAGGCCTACAATAAAATGTCTCTTGAAGCATCTTGAAATTATTATAGGTTGGAAGGATAACTAATCTAAATGTCAGGTATTTTCTTGTGTAGCTTAGGTGGAAGACAAAGAAGGCCTTATTGCATGGGGGGAGCTATCAGTGAGAGCCAACTACTATCACTAGCATCATTAAATGCCTAAGGTTTGAAATTGTTCTCTTCCCTACTTAGCCTTCCTCTAATGGATGGTATATTGAATGTTGCTCTCTAGACCCCCATGATTGAGAGATTCTAATGCAAACACCTCACGTGGTAAATAACTTGTTCATCTTAGAGTGACACTTTTAAGGTTTGCAATGGCAAATCTCCCTATTAACTTTATGTGTCTTTATAAATGTCTAGCTAGCATCATTCTCAAATTAGAATAAATTGGTAGAAACTTTTTTACAAAAGGGGGTGACAACAAGACTAGATATCACTTGTAGTCTTGGGATAGAGCGTGTAAACCCAAACAATGTGGTGTGGGAATTAGAGCTATAAAAGACATGAATCAACCTCTACTCAATGGTTATGGTGGTTTGCACACAAAGAAGATAGCTTATGGTATAGTGTCTTAAAAAAGAGACAAGTCTTGCAACCCTTTGTGGACTGAAGATGATGACTACAAACATGGTTCTCCGATGTGGTGACATGTTACTTCAAACCTTCAATTTCTCAAGTAGCATATTGAGTTTTCCATCCTCATTCCCTGTTAGTTTTTACTAAATTCTGATAGTTTCCTTCTCTAATAGACCTCCTACTCTATGTAGCGTATTCCCCTCTCCCGGCAGCCCCTATTTCTGGTGCATCCCCCACCTGATAGTAGCTAGCGCGATAACCCTCCACTTCCCCCCAAACACCCCTCATAGTCCCTATTTTCTATATCTCTCCCAACACGTAAACGTCTGTCTATGAGGGAGTTGGTCTATTAGATAAGGTAATATCGAAATTTTGTAAAAACTAACAAGGAAAGAGGATGAAAAACTAACAAAATGGAAAATTTGCAAAGTTCATGAGAACTTAATGGAAAATTTGCAAAATTGAAAAAGTGTTAGACTTTTTTGCAAAAATTCAAAAATGTAATGGCATTTTTGCAAAAAACCCTTATAAAATTGAAATGAATAATTTCACAAACACATTAACTAACCATATCATCATTTCATAATTCCTAGTTAATGATCTTATCAAGCAAAGTATTGATCATAATCATAGTTTTCTTATAGAGTTCTAACAACACATGAAACCATTCATTGTATATATTTTACTTCAAAAACTAGGACAGGAGTTTTGTTTATAATCAAATAAAACCAAACCCTCAAAACTTCATGTGAAAACATTGTGCAGTACTTAGAAACCCAAAACCCACTTTTCTACTCCTAAAAATTAAGGCTTTAGTTTTCTGTCAAAATTGATAGGGATAGGATTATCTAGTTTGTAACATTTTTGCTTATGGAGTTTCAAAGATGCACTAAAAATCTTCTCCTTTATGTGATCTTGAGCACTAGTGTTCTTTGCTATGTAGTTAAAGGCACGCCTAGGCACAAGGCATAAGGTAAGCACCGGGAGGGTGCAAGTTGCAGTGAAATCTAGGCATGGGCACTTGGGTGCCCCTGGAGCCTCCTTTCAGGTATGCCCTCGACTCCAGGTGCAGTTGACTTTGTTGGTAATTTATTTTATTTTTTTCGTTTTTCCTCTTCCAACCCTATTTTCACTATTCCAAAGGGTTGAGAAGGTGAAACACAACCATTCCTCTTTAATCTTTCACATATCTAAGCACACAAAGGTATGGATTCACGAATCTTACCCTTTTGTTACAGTTTCTGTTAAAAAACGTAAAAACCATTTTTTCCATAAATCTTGATGGGTTCTTATTCTATATGTATAAACAAACATTCCATTTGAGTTTTATGCTTCTTTTCTCTAGATTTGAGTTTGTTTTTAGGTTTTTTTGTGTTTCTTCAAAAATACCACTTACGAAAATATAAAAAAGTTTTCATTTTTTTTGTATTTCTATCTACATATATAGCTTTCCCATGCTTGTGTCTTCATGTGTGATAGTTTTTTCATCTTTTATTTTGTATTTTAGGGTTATTTTTTTCTTTCAAATTTTAAAAAAATAATAGTTATAGAATTGGGAAAATTGTTTTATATATATATATTTATTTGTTAAAATGTATTGCTATCCACATATATAGCTTTCCCATGCTTGTATCTTCATGTGTGATGTATTTTTCATGCTTTTTTGTATTTTAATGTTATTTTTTTTCAAAATTTTCAAAAATAACAGTTACAAAAATTAGAATTTTTTTTTTTTTTTTTTTATTAGTTAAAACATATTCCTATCCTCCTATATAGCTTTCCCATACTTTTTGTAGGATTTTAAATGATTTTTAGCATTTTTAGCTATTTTTTATTATTAAATACATAATTTTGCTCGTGATTTACTAGGCTCCAGGTGCACCCCTTTGTGCCAAGGTGCACCTCACGCCTCTAACTACATAGGTCCTTTGTGAAAATTTGGATTGCAAAAGTTTGGAGACCAATAATTAGAACTTAACTAATCAGAAATTAAGATAGTGCAATGGAAAAAACTTTTGGGTATGACCTATCTAAAATGCAACTTGGGAGAGATATTGTTTGGATTCCCAACTATCTCGAGCTCACATGTATGTACAGCTGAAACTATACAAGCAAGCAACATTTAATTTCTATTGACTATCACGCAAAATTCACAACTAACAAAACTATCCTAACCATGCAAGTGGCCCTTACAACAAAGGGTCGAGGCACTGAGCAGCTTGCTAATGATGCATTAGAGACGTGAAATTCACCAAAATCATTCTTCATCAAGACTTATGTTAACATATTAACAGGCCAACCTCGTAGAGTTGCATAGCCTCCTCTGATGGGGACCATACCCTATTTTTTCCCTTACAATTTATGTTATAGTTTAGTTTTTTTATTTTGAATATTTACCATTGAAGGTATTGAGTTTATTATTATGTTATAATTCAAGTAGGGGCAAATTAGGTTGGACGTCACCTACTTAAGATCCTTCTCTTTTTTGTAATTAGTTTTTGAAGAATGATGAAAGGAAACTACTTTATACTTGGTGGATTTCTTATTCTTGTTTTCTTCCCGTGAGCATGAAGCCGCATTTGGTACTAGGCAAAACTAATATCATTTTATCTCTATTTGTTAGTGAGTATTTCTCCACTTTATTTTTTATTGGATAGTTTTCGTGGTGCATTGATTACATGATTGGGCTTGTAATAATCATTTATTATCATCCTATGTCAAATTCCTGAAGAACCTAGATCCATTCATCAATCAAAGGAACGATCTGAATTTGAAACTTCAATCTTACCTTAATCGGAACAAATCTGGAATGATCTGCAGATCACATGATCCATTGTAGGTCATTTCATACTTATTATAAATGTTTTCTGCATGTTAAAAGTACTAGTAATAATTTAATATATATTTTCTTATTTAAATTAATTCTGATCTGATCTCAACATATAGATTAGATCATTTTTCATAATGTTCAGGGTTAAGTAGTGTATGAAAGGTACCTCTTTATTTTTATTTTTCTTTAATGGCTAAAATGAATAAACAAGCGAGAGCAAGCCACAAATGCACATAGATCGTGCTTTAAGAGTGCATACATGCTTACATACCCCACCCCAAACATTATCCATGTTTGCTTTAGCATCTCCTGGTAGTTGCTTTAGCATCATATAGTAATATTTACTACAATTATTCTACATTCAAATGCAATGATGTCCCCCGAGAGACTGTCGGAACATACTCCTCTGCTTTTACTCGGTAACAAGGTGACTCACGCATACCATAAATAACTTACAAATCAGTTGGATGTTCTTGCACCTAATATTTTCGCAAGCTCCTTAACGATAATAGGCTTCTCTTTTTCTTCTTCTACCCCTTCTAGTCGATATTTTTTTGGCATGTTCTTTGCCTGTAATTGGACTCCTAAATTAGTTCCAAATAAACATAACATATAAGATTATGTTCTGCTTTGATATTATAACTAGCCATACCCAGACTTGTAAGGGACCCAATCGTTCCCGGACCATCTCAAATCTGGGCTGAAGCAGGTCTTGTCCTCTGGATTTGATACCGTTGTTCTGTCCACAAAAGATGAATTTGGTTATAACTTGTCATAGGTATTTTGCTTGTAACTAAAATAATATTTATGAACTATGAAATTCCATGTCATAACAATGGTCAGATTAAAGCATCTTATGTAAAAAAGAAAGAGTGGCCACAAAGTAACTAGAGAAAGGGAAAGTTTGCATTCGAGGGTCCAATTTGGCTTTTCGTAATTATTCAGTTCAGTTTACTTACATTTTGCAGCTGCAACTTTGAAGCCATAAGTATGAATGTCAAAGTACCACCTCCGAAGACAATTATAGTAGCACAAAAAAATGCCTTTGCAACTACAAGATACAAACATACGGCAATGAGTATCCTTATACACCATCAATGGGAAGAAAAGAGTTACTATCAATTCATGAATTACTGTCATTTTTCCGAAGAGATGATTTCATTAGTTAAGAAGGCATATACAGACACCAATGGCACCGACACTAGAAAGTAATTCAACTGAACAGAATTCTGGCAGCAGATGATGCTTCAAGCTACTCTATCGACTTCAAACTTTGCTTGTTGAAGCCTCAAAAGTTGATGTCTGTGTCTTTTCCTATTTTTCATTCAGGCTATTGATGGTTTTTCTCCTGCTATTGACATGTTTTATTCTTTCTAATAAAGATCCTCCTATTAGATTTCAAATTCATGCTTCAAAAGCAAACATTGGGAGCTAAGTGACTAAAAGGTGCAATAAAGTTGTTAGAGGGGGGCAGTCTATATTTGTCAGAGAAATGGACGGCAAAGTTCGGTAGAAATATTATGTTTAGTACTTAAAAGTTCAAGATGGGAAGGTCTCCAATTATTATACACTTCTCAGTGCTTCTCTGAGTGCAGTCTCGCTTGATTCCACATCAGTTGGAATTCAAATCACAATACAAGAACTACATATAAATTAGATTTGTGTGCAGGTTTGTCATGTGCAGAGAAGTGGAGAGAATATTAAGCAACTATACATTATTATAGTAGTACAATTGTACTACAATTACATCCTTGTGTGCTTTAAGATGGGTGATTACGTCCTTGTGTCCATTGGAGAGTCAAATACAGTGATCAAACTGATATACCTTTTAGTCCTCTCTTATCCGAACCAGATGAACTCCTTACTTAGGAATTGTGAATATGCATACACATCGCACTCCCTTTTTTATAGTATTGGTGATTCTTAGAAATTATGGTGTTGCAATTTGCAAAAAAGAATGACTCCTTGGAGTATTCTTTTCTCTTCCACATTTATCTTGTTTGAAAGGAGAATAATGACAGAGTTTTGCCAGGTAACAAATTTAATGTCCTACATGAATCAATTGGTAAAATAACTGCAGATGTCTTAGAGCATCTCTCTGGGTTAAAATGTCAGAGAAATACATGCAATTTCCACTTTTCTAATTGGCTTTGGGACCACAGGAATTTCATGTGGGGTTAAATAGCCTTCTAAGTTGTTCAAAGATTAATTTGAAAAGGACAAGTAAGTCCAGTGTGAAATATGCAAGCATGGGACGGAAAACATCATTATCTCAAATCCTAGAAGCCTTGTGATTCAAGTGTGACATACCCACTCAAAACAAGATCAAGCAATTGTTGTAAAAGTATAAGCAAACTATCTACCAAAATATTTCGGCAGCCATGGATGCGTCATTATCTGGATTGTGGCCTAGTCTTTGTAATGAACTGGTTAAGAATCCACTCAACCTCCAGCACACTTATCACCTGTCTAGGGAAATGAGTTGCTTTTGTTTGGCAGTTAGCTTGTTCTTCCATATTCTTTATGAAGGAAGCAATAAGGTTTATAAGTTAGATAGTTTTTGGTAGTTTAGTTAGATGCAGTACTTGGCAATCTTTCTTATCTTTAGATTTAGTATCTTTATGGTCTTTCTTTCCTTGTTTCCCATATCAGAAGCTTTTTCTTTTTTCTGTATAAATTGCTCATCTTCAATATAACAACCAATAAAGGAACATGCACGGACACATAAATAAGTAGAGGGAAGTGGAATAAATTTGAAACTATGGTGGTAGAGAAAGCAAGCGGAATAAGCAGAAAGTTGGAATGGAAAAAGCAGAGAAAAAGTAGTTGGAACAATGGGAGCCATTTGTAAAACTTAGATGTAATAAAAATTTCAAACTGAACTGAAATAGGAGCAATAATGTTGGTCTTATCCCCCTGAATTTTAGCTTAAAATATCCTTCTAATGAGGCCCCTAAAAAAAATTAGGGAGCTTGCTTTCTAGTGCTAAAGAGAAGTGTTTTCTTTACCTCTCACAAATAATTCTTATTTATCATGAAAACAGTTCAAATCAATTTAGGAAGATATTACAAATCAGATTTGCTATGATAGCCATATTAAGATAATTTGAAAATGGCAACCTATGTAGTTAAAGGCGCGAGGCGCACTGAGGCGCAAAGGGGTGTGCCTGGAGCCTGGGGCGCCTAGGCGGCGGCGCCTGGAGCCTGAGGCACAAAATTATAATTTTTGTAATTAAAAATTAGCTAAAAATCATTAATAAATATTTAAAAAGCATGAAAAATACAGCATACATGAAGACACAAGCATGGGAAAGCTATATATGTATATAAGAATAGGTATTAACTAATAATAAAAAAAAAATTTCTAATTTTCGTAAATTTTTTTTTCGGAAAAATTGAACAAAATAACACTACAATACAAAAAAAGCATGAAAAGTACATCATACATGAAGATACATGCATGAGGAAGCTATATATGTGGATAAGAATAGGTATTAAATAATAAATATAAAAAAGAACAATTTTTTCCTAATTTTAGTAACTTTTTTTTTTAAGAAAAATTTTAAAAAATAACCCTAAATTACAGAAAAAAGATGAAAAAATTATCACACACGAAGACACAAGCATGGGAAAGCTATATATGTATATAAGAATAGGTATTAACTAATAATAAAAAAAAAAAATTTCTAATTTTCGTAAAATTTTTTTTCGGAAAAATTGAACAAAATAACACTACAATACAAAAAAAGCATGAAAAGTACATCATACATGAAGATACATGCATGAGGAAGCTATATACGTGGATAAGAATAGGTATTAAATAATAAATATAAAAAAGAACAATTTTTTCCTAATTTTAGTAACTTTTTTTTTTAAGAAAAAATTTAAAAAATAACCCTAAATTACAGAAAAAAGATGAAAAAATTATCACACACGAAGACACAAGCATGGGAAAGCTATATATGTGGATAGAAATACGTTTCAATGAAGAAATACAAAAAAATGACGACTTTTTTTATTTATTTCCGTAACTGATTTTTTTGGAAAAACAGTAAAAAACCTAAAAACAAATCAAATCTAGAGCAAAGAAGTATAAAACTCAAATGGAATGTTTTCTTATACATATAGAACTAAAACCCATCAAGATCTATGGAAAATAGTTAACAAAAAACAAAAAATTTGAAAAAACGGTACTGGTTTTTACGTTTTTTTTTTTACAGAAACTGTATACACATTGTAAAATTCATAAATCCATACCTTTGTCTGCTTAGATCTGTGAAAGATAGAAGAGGAATGGTCGTTTTCACCTTCTCAGGAGGTTGGAAGATTGAAATTAGGGTTGGAAGGCGAAAAATGAAAAAAAAAAAAAAACGAGTTTTATAAGTTACCGGGTTGAGTCGTCTGCGCCTGGAGTCGGAGGAACGCTGAAAGGGGCTCCCAGGAGCGGGCGCCTAGGCGAGCGCGCCTCATTTACTCTGCGCCTGGCCCCCTCCCAGGTGCTTAACTGTCGACTAGCGCCTAGGCGCGCCTTTAACTACATAGATGGCAACTGCTACAGACTTACAACTTGTAAGTCATCAGATCTACCAATGAACCAGAAGCCGTTAACTAATTATCAAGAAAGAAGTAAAGATATTAAACTACAGACTACCAAATATAACACACAAATATCAACTTATACAAAATGACAATACTGTCTATGTTGATCATTTCCTCATTCATTACAATAGCAAAAACAGTTTGATGAGAGCCTTGGATAAGTTTGGGAGCTGTCTGGAACTACCCATAATCTGTGGCTAATCTTTTTGCTTCCAGTGGTCTTGGCCATGATAATGCTAGAAGGGACCTATGTGGAATCTATATGGATATGCTACTATATGATTTAGATGGTGAGAACACAATAGTAGAAGCTTCTATTAATGGACTGCAAGTTACTGGCTAAGCTTGTGTTTGCAAGTTATTTTCTGGGTTTCTTATTGGATTTGCGATGTCTGTGGGGACCCTTTATCTTGACAGCACAGTTCCAAAGAACTGGTTCTCTCTTTGCTGATTTCTTCCTCCACTCGGGTCTTACAAGATGAATGTTGACGTGGCTAACATTACTAACCTAGGCCCAGCCAGTGTGGGAGGATTCTCTGTGATCAACTTGGTTTTCTGCAGTTAAAGTTCTCTAATTTGATGGAGATTACTTGAACGAAGTTAGGATGCCTACTTTTCAAGAGATTGTGTCCATTTTGAGACAATTAGAAAGAGGAGCTTTTAATCAATGGAGATGACTCTTTCAGTAAAGTTAGCTGGATGTATAGTAAACTATACCCAGCATTTTGCTGCTTTCCTGGAAGATGTGTCGGACATTTGTGTCTATAATGCCTCTTCTGGTCAAGTGCTTCAATATACTAATAGCAATTGATTATTATCTCTCAAAGAAAGGTGCCATTAGGAAAGCAATGTGGTCATTTATAATTATTTGATGTCTTTTTTTGTTTCAGACAATCTCAGTTTGACTGCAACTTAGCTTTTTTATGTTCTTCTCTCCTCTTCGTACAACTCCTACCATTCTCCAACAAAAATATACAGGAAAAAAAAGAAAGATAAAATAAAAATAAGAAATAAAACAAAATAAGATGCAACTTGATAAAGATCCCTGGCAAAAGTGATTGCAACAACATAAGGGCATATACTCATGGTAAACAGATTACAGCATCTATTTGGCATGTTGGTAAGAAGATGCAAGAAGCTACCAGAGATAGAACCATAAACATATAAAAACAATGCATTCTAGTCCTCTTACAGTTTCTGCAACATGGTACTATGCATCCAGCCTCAACTCTATGACCAATTTACTCATGTGAAAATAGTGTTGAAGTTACAAATAATTGAAATATTACTATAAAATGCATAGCTTCTGTGCCCCTTTATGAGGTTAAAAATCCCACAGTTCAATATTCCTGTATTTTCTTAATTAAATGTAAATTCCCCAATTAAATGCAAATTTCAAAAATAACCTCATCAATTAATTATATATTTGATTAGAGATATTCTAAACTGTTAAAAGGAGAATATTATAGTGCACATTGAATTCAAATCTTATTCTACTGATGCCACACAAGTATAACAAATGACAAATAAAAACATTTGTCACTATTTAGAAAAAAAATGTGTATAAAAAATGCCACAATATTCCATTTCTATTAAATCTATCGTGCCCTTATTTAGTAAAATATGTGTATTACAAATGAGTTGTTAAAAAAAAAGAAAAAATTCTAATCCTTCCTCAGCACTTTCCCATGTGTCTTACAAATTTTCAAATATTTGTCATACATTTAACTAAAGAATGACCCAAAGTAGACATGCACATGACATCAGGAAAGGAATGACATGAATAAGATAAAAGAGGGAAGCAATCATTTGGTTAAGATAATTTTCTTAAAAAACAAGTGAGTATTTTGTGCAACAAGATCTGATGCTTATTCCAAGCCCCGTTTGCAGATGTAAACCAAGAAAAAATATAAATAAATTAAGAAATACATGCACGAGAAATCCATGAGACAGAATTGAGAATGAAAATGAATGAGACAACCAAATTAAGACAAGATTCCAACCTTCAACTAGTTCAGGTATCCAATCTAGGATTAGGCAGATACGTTAATTTGTACTGTGCAATGGCAATCTTCTTCACCACCATATAGAAAGGATGACATAAGTGCAAACATAGATCTTGTTGTTATTCCACAAAGAAATGCAGGGGACAGTTTTCAACTTTTACTGGAACATTAATCAGTTTTTTTATTTTTTTTACTAAAAAAAAAACAATGGAACATCAGGCTGTTATACCTGTGGCAGCCCAATGGATTTGAAATAAAAAAATGATCCAAGTGCATTACTAAAAATACTTATTGGAAGTACTAATGAAATATACAGAACTGCTTTCAATCACCAATGGTATCCAATTGAAACAACAAACCCATGTCTGGTGTGTACACATCCACAAAAAATGAAAATTTAACTAGAAGGCAAGTATAAGTCTACGAAAATCATTACAAAATAATATTAGTGGAGAGAAACTTAAACCTACTTAATGAGAGTCCTGCTGCCACAGCCTTCAACTTCTCAGGGTTCATGGCAGGCGTGTATCTGTCCTGCCGTAACTCATTTGCCGTCGAAGCTATAATTGAATGGTCTCTGTTTGGCAGCTGCCATCTACATTGAACAATTTTAATAACATACATAAACAGTACTACAGAACATAGATCACAACAACAACAAAGCCACATGGTCATTGTCTATTTGTCACAAAGCACTTACAAGAGACCAAAAAGATGATCGAAGTAGTGATACACCTAAACTCTTTAACAGCTAAGTAGCAAAAGGGGAAAATTTGATACTAACATGAAAAGTCTATACCACATGAAAAATCAAACTTCGCGATAAAGAGCTAATATACAGGCAATGCCCCTTGGGACTTTAGTTCAGACACATCTCTCACTGGGGCTGTTTGCCATGGGGACCAAAAACACTGGATTGAGTTATTCATGTCATAGATCACAACAACAACAAAGCCACATGGTCAATGCCTATTTGTCACAAAGCACTTACAAGAGACCAAAAAGATGATAGAAGTAGTGACACACCTAAATTCTTTAACAGCTAAGTAGCAATTGAAACATTCAAAAATATATAAAACGGGAAAATTTGATACTAACATGAAAAGTCTATGCTACATGAAAAATCAAACTTGGCGAGAAAGAGCTAATATACAAGCAATGCCCCTTGGGACTCTAGTTCAGACACATCTCTCACTGGGGCTGTTTGCCATGGGGACCAAAAACACTGGATTGAGTTATTCATGTCTTGTAACTTCATTCCTTGCTTTTCGCAGCTTAACAACATTGCTAAAATTATTTCTAACATAAATAAAATGGCCTAAAACCTTGTGCAGTTATTCTTGAATAATTCTTACCTATGTTTTAATGCTGCAAATAGCAGGGAACAAACTATATAACCGTCGGATAGCTCAATCCAATGTTTGTTCTGCCCGTACCAAGCAGCTCCGTTGGGTCTTTGCAATTTGCACCATTTTCCAACACAAATTAGAGAAGTTCAAAAACATGTACAGGATATGAATATGAAAAGAGGGGTACAAATACCAGTTCCTTAACAAGAATTATTGTTTTCTTTGTTCTGGATTGGTTTCTCTGAGAACATAAAACAAACACATGAATGGTACATGGGAAAAATAAAAATTGAGCAAGAAGACCCACCTTTTGGGGCCAAAGGTGACCTGAGGAAGAGAAACAAAAGCACGTAGAGGGTTTACAGTATCTGACGAGAGAGAAGAAGAGGGAGAAAACCCTCTTTCTAGTAGCCATTTAGAGGTCTTAGAGAAAGAAGAATCTGTAGCTGGTTTATACACAGCTGAAGGAAGAGAATGGCGCAGAACTTCAGGAAGAACATCAGCTTTAGCTTCTTCTTCATGGATTTGCGTAATTTTGTTTGTTTTGGGAGTAGAACTGGAATTTGGTAATTTCTGAGAGAGACGGCCAACTGCATGTTTGGATTCTTGCAAGAAGTATGCACCTTCTGTGGCTGCTAATCTACCTGCTAGGAAACTCATTGGTTGTTGTTTGATGATCACTTGTTTTCGACGCCACAGGTGACTTTGGAGATGTGGTTTTGGAGAAATTCAATGAGCTGTTCTTTTAATCTAAATTTTGGATTTGATCAGCTTCTGCAAACTTTCGTTTAGCAGTCATCAAAGACGGCAGCGGTCAACGTCTAAACCAACGGGTACCTTGCGCAGCAAGCATCAAATCGAAGAGTAATTTAACCGCCAAGGTCTCGGGTATAGCAGAATGCTTTTATTCCCTTACGGTCACATTTTTCTTACGCTCAACACCTAAAAAAATTAGATGATAACAGTCATCAAATTTATTATATATTTTGTTTGTGAACAATTTTTATCACATATAAAACAGGCAAGCAAAAAATAATAGAGTTTTGGATGTATCATTCAATACATAAGAGGAGCCTTGGCGCATCAGTCGAGTTGTCCGCCTTTTTTATGTATCATTTGGTATATACAAGATAAAAAAAAAGTTGACTAATGATAGCTTAGTATCGAATGACATTATTCTTTTTATGATTCGAATTTTTTTATTGTTGTAGCCAATTATCTAAAACTTAAAAAATCTTTATTTCTTAATTATGAAAATATTCTTGCACTTATAGCTTTAGAAAAATATATGCAAGAGCATTTTAATTAATATATAAATACATAGAAAAATGTTTGGGCTGCTAATTTTTTTAGTTACGAGCATTAGTTTTACATTAATATAAATTCGGGTCATACTTTTTTATTGTAATCCTGCTAGGGCTTCAAATTTTTTACCCTTAACCTAACCTTGATAGGGTCGATTCCCTTAATTGGCTCGACCAGTTGGCATCCTTAGTAGTTTGTTTTTCATGTCAACCAAAATGATGGTCAATATTTTCTATCCAAATTGTATGATGTCAACCGTTGTTTAAGTGGTTTTGGAACTAATTATAGGTTATAGATAGGCTAGACTTGTTATTTTGATGATTTAGAGAAAGTTCCTTCTAATAGGAAACTCAAAAGGATGCCTTTTTGCAACCTAAATGAGGCTACTTTTGGGTGATCTAATCCATTCATGATGTTCAACCTGCCCTATTTAGGTTGACTACAAAATTTGACGTCAATCCATTGCTTCTAGCAGGTACTTTTTTGGTTACAAAGTTCAATGGTCAAGATTTAAAATCATAAAACATTACAGCTAAACTTATCCAATGATCATGAGTTTTAGTGTCTATATAATTTGAGGTAGGTCAAACATGATGAATGGATAAAATCATACAAAGGTAAAGCCTATTAATCGACATTTGGAAATGACATCCTTGTTAGCATTGGCAAAGCATTTAACATGATTTTAAGTAGCACAACTTATAGTTTAGTCTTGCATGGATTTGGTTTTATTGATATCCACTTTGAGCAAAACTTGGAGCCTTTTCTAGTATAATGGCCTAAGAAGGAGGTTCTCTTTTGGACGATCAAAAATGAAAAAAATTAGCAATGGCCAAATTTATTTGACAAATAAAAATAAGTAATAATATGAGAAGCAAATATGACTGGATCATTCAAGTTAGTTGACAATTGATTCACAACCCTAACTAACGGTTCGGACCTTCATCGTGAGATCTCAAACTTGCATGTATTAATAAAACAAAATAAAAAATTGGAGTATGATCAATCATATAAACTCTCTCAAAGAATTAGATCAACAATATTAAACTACTCACCTTTGCCTATGAAGCAAAGCTTCTTTTGCATTTTTAGATCAACAATACAAAATCACCCATCTCTAATTTTCTCTTCCTGTTTCCAAGCTGCAACTTCTAAAAAGCCAAAAAAAAAATAAAATGGTTAACTTCCTTCAACTAGGAGATAAGAAGTAACTTTTGGAAACACTAGTAAAAAGTTTGAAAATTTTTCTCACTTTAAATCAAGAGCTTTGAAAACTTAATTTGATTAATCTTGAATCATATGAATTAGAATCTTAAACTTGAATTGATAGAAAAAAATTCCTTGTTTAGGATCAAAATATGTTTTTCTGCCACTAACTGAGAATCAACATGTATGGCTTTGTATTTTTCTTCCTCTTGGAGGTGGTTCCATGTCCCAACTCTTGAGAACCAAAAATAGGATTAGAATCCTAGGGTTTTTTTTACATGAGAAGAGTAGTATAAGCAGGTGTATTTTCCAAGTATCTATTCTTTCTCTCTATTGTATTGCTTATATAGACAGAAAGAGTCTTCCCCAAGTCATTCTTTATTTGGAAAACCTTTCACCTAGTTTAACTCCAATTAGCTTTTAGGTGTGACCTTATAAGAACCTTATAAGTATGGCATCTCTCTAAGTTTAATCACTTTCTTGATTTGATTTAAACTTTTCTAATGCCTTTTGGGGGTTTTTGTTAGAAATGTATGCTTTGGAAAGCCAAATATATTACATTTGTCATGAGATTGATGTAACTATGCCGATGCCAGTTCCAAGCCCAGATAAAGAAGGAGGGTTTTGCATCAGGTGCCAGCTGACATGTAAAACCTTTTTGAAGAAGTTGAAGATAATTTTTGTTATTTTCTCTTCTTACTTGCAAATGAATATGCATATGCATATTAATTTGTAAGTAAGAAGAGAAGATAATTAAAATCATCTTTAGCTTCTTCAAAGTATGGCAACCTTAACTTGACATGAATCGATCACTGATATTCTCTCAAGTAAGGGTGTCCCCCGTAAGCGACTCGCTGCATCAGATCCCAAGTGCAGTAAAAAATGGGCAAGGGTTGCTAAGGAATTCCCTTGGAAGTGACCCACTACATCGGATTCCAAGTGTAGTGGAAAAAGGGTAAGGGCTACTAGATCATCCTCTCAGAAGTGACATGCTTCATCAAAACCCAGGTGTAGTGGAAAAGTAGGCATGGGTTGATGTCATGGGAGTCGAGAAGTGCATAGGTAAATAGGCTATCTGAAGAGCATAAGATTCATATCGTCACATGGAATATAGGGATATTGATAGGTAAGGGTCTAGAGTTAGTAGATATGATGAAACATAGGGGAGTCAACATCACTTTTATCCAAGAAACCAAGTGGAAAGGCGTTAAAACTAGAGAAATCGATGGGTATAAGCTCTAGCACTTAGGAAAGGATAATAATAGAAATGGCATAGGAATAGTGATGGATAAAGAATTAAAGGATAAAGTTGTAGATGTTAAAAGAGCCAATGATAGAATTATAATAATAAAAGACCAAATTATAAATGTTATAAGTGCATATGCACCACAAGTAGGGTTAGAAGATACAATCAAGAGACAATTTTGGGATGATATGGTGGGAGTCATGCAAAAAATTCCCAATACAAAAGGGATATTTATAGGAGCATACTTAAATGGTCATGTAGGAAAAGAAAAGATATGATGGGGTACATGGAGGGTATGATATCATAGAAAGCAATGAGATTGGGGAAGCTATCTTCAAATTTTCTTTGGGATATAACTTAACCCTTGAAAACACATCCTTTAAAAAGAGGGATGAACACTTAATTACCTAGAAAAGTGCACTCCATAAAAGTCAAATAGACTTTCTTTTACTTATCAATACTAAAAGATCAATGTGTAAGGATTGTAAGGTGACAAAAGTGAGAGTTTAACCTCACAATATAGGTTAATAGTTATGGATATCTACATTAAAAGATGGAAGAAAGGAAATGGACTTAATAGGTATCTAAAAACTAAGTGGTGGAGAGAAAATAACCTCACTTACAAATAAGTTGATGGTAGAAGGAAACTGGAACAATGAAACAGAAGTAAACACCATGTAGATTAATATGGTCGAGTCCATTAAGAAAGTGGCAAAAGATGTCCTAGGAGTATCTAAAGGTAAAAGGCAATTACTAAAGGAAACTTGGTAGTGGAATGAAACAGTGCAAAAAGTTATTAGAGAAAAATGGGTGTATTTTAAAGCATGGTAGAAGATCAGAAATAATGAAAACTATGAATAGTAGAAGAATGTTAAATAGGTTTCTAAGAGAATAGTAAGTAAGGTTAAACTCAAGGCATATGATGATCTCTATAATAGACTAGGATTAAGAGAAGGTGAAAAAAATGTGTTTAAACTTGTGAAAATAAGACAATAAAAGGATAAGGACTCACACCACGTTAAGTGCATTTGAAGTGATGATCAAAGGGTACTAGTCAAAGATGATGAGATCAAACAAAGGTAGGAAAGTGGCTTTCAAAAATTACTAAATGACAATTGCCTGAAGAATATAGGGATTGAAAGTACTATAAACCTAAATAATATTAGACATTATATATATGACCATAGGATTAGAATACCTGAAGTGAAAAGAGGCCTTGAAAAAGATAAAATCAGGAATGGCCATGGGGGACCAATGGTATATGAATAGAGGTTTGGATGCATATTGGAGATATTGGAGTAGTTTGGTTGACCAAGTTGTTCAATAAGATTATAAAATCAAAGAAAATGTCTGATGAATGGAGGAAGAGCTCTATTTTATGAATTTATATGAATAAAGGAGACATAGAGATGCACTAATTATCGGAGGATCAAACTTATGAGCCACATTATGAAATTTTTGAAAGAGTGATTAACAAGAGGCTATGACATGAGGCAAGTGTATTGGAGAACTAGTTTGGTTTCATGCCTAGGAGGTCTACCATGGAAGCTATTTTCTTACTAAGATAATTGATAGGGAAATATAAGGAGAGAGGACGGACCTTCGCATGTTCTGTATTGACTAGGAGAAAGCTTATGATAGGGTCCCTAGAAAGTTAATATGGAATGTGTTGGGCGAGAAAGGGGTTTCACAGGGATATATAGACATAATTAAAGGTATGCATGAGAAAGCAACAACAAATGTTAAGACCACTAGTGGAGAGACCAGTGATTTTTTTGTCATTGTAGGATTGCACTAAGGATCAGCATTTAGCCCATACCTTTTCAGGTTGGTTATAGATGAGTTAACAAAACATTTGTACAAGGAGATTCTATGGTCCATGCTATTTGCAGATGATATAATTTTCATTGATGGGACAAGGGAGGGCATAAACACAAAGTTGGAGTTATGGAGAGAAGCATTATAACCTAAAGGATTTAAAATCAGCTGAACTAAGACAGAGTACATGGAATGCAATTTTAGCAAGGAGAGGAGCGGGAATGGAGCACCAATAAAGATGGATAACCAATAAGTCCCCATAAATGATCACTTTTGTACATATGATAGATGACTCATGAGAGTGGAGAGATTGAGAGGGAGGTTACCCAGAGAATCCAAGCGGGTTGGAACAAATAGAAACATGCATCTGGAGTTTTGTGTAATTGGTGGGTGCCACTTAAACTAAAAGAAAAATTCTATAGGATGGTTATATGGCTGGCTGTGCTCTATGGATTAGAGTGTTAGGTAGTTAAAGAACATCATGTTCATAGGATGAGCATAGCGAAAATGAGGATGTTGAGATGAATGAGTGGCAAGACAAGAAAGGATAGAATTAGGAATAAAAACATTAGAGGAAACTTAGGGGTAGCACCAATAGGTAACAAGATGAGGTAGATTAAACTTAGATGGTCTGGACATGTCCAACGAAGACTGAAAATAGCACCAGTTAGAAAGAGTGAGGCGAATCAAGTAGAGGGTTCTAAAGGGGCAAGGGGAAGGCCCAAAAGAACATGGATAGAAGTGGTGAGAAAAGATTTAAAAACTATGAGCAAATTACCACAAGATTGAAATATATGTTTGAATTTGAATTTTCATAAAAACAGTTAGTCTTACAATAAGACCTCATCATGTTCATCCTTACTAACATCCATACAAAAAAGATTTTCTTTTAGAATTTTTTCAATCACCCCTTAATGAAGGAGGTGGACTTCAACCAAGCTAGCCCTTCTTACGAAGTGGCTATGGAAATTTCAAAAGGAAAGAAAAAGCCATGGTGCTCATATTTTTTTAAGTACCTCTCCAATGGCAAAAATGGATTGCCCCTTAAATATCCTACATCTGGAAAGGTATTATTTGGTATAGAGAGACTTTCAGGCAGAACTTGGGCTAGACTTTGGTTGAGCAATGGTAAGCTGATTCGCTTCTAGTATGATGTTTGGCCATGCCACTCTCCTCAGAGATGCATGCCATAACTGTTATCAATTCACAAGGTTCTCATGACCAAAAAGTGCCTTACTAATAGGGCTAAATTCGACGACGAAGGAGAAACAATTCTCCCTCCCTATTCAACTACCCATCCAAGAGCAGTTGGCTCCAAAATACATTTTTTTTTTTTGTATAAATCCACCCTAAGGATAATCTCATTTGGCAGCTCAATCCTAATGGTAATAATTATGCTAATTCTACTTAAAATCTCTTGAGGTGATTTAGAGGGTTCCCTTTTTTAGTAGATGAGATTAGGATGAAAGGTATTATTTGAACGCTTCTTTTCTCTGGCTTGCTCTTAAAAATCAAATTTTGGCCTGTGGTGATGTAATAAGGATTTCATCTCCTAAATTCCTTTTTTCTATGAAAGTAAGAGATGGAAAGTGTTGTTTTAAATTTTACCTTCTTCAATTAGATCTAGAAGCACTTCTGCAACCTTCTATCTATTCATTGGTGTTTCCCTTACACTCTTTTAGAAGCTCAGAATGCCTTAGAAGTTGTCACTCAATTGAAAGGATATAACACATAAGAAACCTTCACTTCACTCACTATCTGAGGTATAACCTTGACCATGACAATAATGGCTTAGCCCTATGCTCTTCCTGCAGGAATGAGTAGATAGCGAAATGTTGGCTTTGCAATTGACACTTGCAGACTGGACCAGTGCCTTTCTGTGCTTGAAGGGCACAGGGGTAGACCCCAACCTCTTGATTTTGGTCATGTGCCTTGGTCCCCTATGATTTTGGGCCACACGGTATAGAAGATTGGTTTGCTCTACTCCCCCTATATGGTCCACCTTTATACTAGTATGCTTCCTTTCTCTTCATGGCATATAACAATGCTCGAGCTCCAGCTTTGCTTGCGTTCTTCGTCGACGCTTGCTAGATGTATCACTCATCTATCTCCTAAGGTAAGGATTCTTTTATGTGTTATAATCATTATGGGAATGAATCACAGATGTTGGTTGAGAATTTTCTTGGGATTTCATTTATAGTGACTTTTCCAAGTTCTAGGGGGCTACTCCTCTTTTTTGTCAATCGAGCCATCCTCCCTCATTTCACTCTTCTAGCCTTCTTCACTAACTTGTACAATCGATGCCACAAAGATAACCAACTCTTTTATCAAAGAAATAGGGAAATAGGCAACGGTTTGGCACCAGATATCTAGAGGTGTGGAAAGAGCAGTTGTGAGAAGTGAAAAAACCATTAAAAAATGATGATTGTTTGTGGGGATTTCCATAGAAAGGCCCCTTGGTTCTGGCAAATGGATCACAATTACAAGTACCTGGGAGCATACCAAATGAATGAACAAAATACAAATAGTTAACATAATATGGTCATAGATCTTAGGTTGTAACTTGATCATGAGCGAATTTGTTGATGTTGCACCCATGAAGTATGGAAAGTGACAAACATTGGGAACTACCAGGGGAGGAGTTAGGAACAGGAATAAGGAGAAGCAAGAACCACTTAAATGGAGGAATCGATTGTATTTCGTCCTTTGTTCCCCATAGTAACAGGGGATTGAAAAGCACCAAATTTGATGACTTATTAAGGGAAAGACGAAGTAAGAGCATGCTATTGGAGATGTTGCAACATATATTGGGGAGGCCTCCATTGATTGTGTATGAACAAAATACGAGTCCAAAGGCAAGGTCACAAAGGGTTTAGCTAATGGAGATATTGACTCTTCTGAAAACCAGTAATGTGTAAACCATGTCATAAGGCACACTATGTCCACGACCTCAGCGCCGTGTGGTCCCTGGGTACCTAGGGACTCTCGGTCATAGCCTCCATGGGGCATATGACACTTCGACGGGTGCCGTGACACCTCCAGTGGCAGTCCTCGTTTACCACAACAATCAAAGTGAGGACAAGCCTTTTTGGCATGGTACCCTTTCCACCTATAGTGGTAGAGGCTAGGAGGCCACCTCGAACCTCTCGGCAGAGTGCCCACGAGCTTATTAGCCTAAAAACATACATAGTCCAAATCTCAAATCAACATAAATCATGCAATTTATGCAATCATTTTCAATGTCCTCTTTGGGTCCCTCACAACTGCCTAACCAGTGTCTTTTGGGCACTTCAGTGTCTTTTTGAAACCCTCAAGCATATGCAGTTATTCAAATGATCCAATCTCAATCTTTTTAAATCAGGCAATTTATGCATTTGTTTTCAAAGCATGCGAGCAATGCATTCATAAAATCATCTCAATGCAAATGATCACATTCAAGACCATATATTATGAAAACAACTCGATAATATAAGAGCAATAAATCAATGCATTAGAAAAGCAACCATGATTCAAAACATTCATTCTCAAAGCATCATGGGTTCTTTTTAAAAGTCTAGTAGCGATAGGACACCTACCTGGTTTGATAGAGCTAGTGCCCTTGTCCTCGTACGTTCCTGGACATGGTTTAGGGGAAAAAGGTTAGCTTGGCCTATTTTACCTCACTACTTAGGCATTAAGGCTTCATTCCCATGCCTAAGGGCCTCCTAAGGTCCCTAACTAGGCCTTGGTATAGTCAGGTTTGCAAAGGTTTAGTGGCCCCGCGCCACTGTCATGGTTTAAGGGTCATGCCAGCCTTAGATAGGGGCTTGATTAGGTATTTTATGGTTTGGGTGTGTCTGTGCCGTCGATATAGACACAACGCCTCTCGCGGCGCCTCAATCGGAGTCCTAGAACTCAAGTTATGGGTATTTTTGTGTTAAGAATACATAGAAGGCCCAAAACAGCCCTGCGTCACCGCTCCCGGGACGCACCTGCATTCCCATCGAGCTGCGACTGGCCCGCACGTGCGATCGCATGCTCCTGGGCATCATCAGGCTGCGTGTCGTGGTTCCTAGGACATGTGTGTGTCCTGGTCGAGTTGCGACTAAGGTCGCACGCGGGTGCATGTTTGAGCGGCGCGCCACAGCGCGTGTCCCAATTAGCATCCTGCGGATGCGTCTTTGATGCAGGCGGGCCGCATTTTGGCACCCAGGATGCCCTGTGTGTCTTGGACGAGCTGGAAGCCCACCGCACGCTTGCGCGCACGAGATGCTCGCCCCAGGGGACATGTCACTCAGGTGCGTCACTGGGTGCGTCCCCATGACAACTGTGTTTCGATGGGTTTTCAGAGGAAACCCGTCTTCTCTTGTTTCCACGGCGTTTCCCCAGCCAGAAAACACCCAAATCCAGTGTGGATCTGGGCAAGGAAGAAGGGCAACTAAATAGGAAGGGGTGGGGGGCTTACCTAGGAGGTTTGGAGCGATGCCCATCGCTAGTGGGTGCTCCCTTTTCCGCTCTGAAACCCTGGGTTGCCGGAAACCCCGAAGAAAAGAAAAGCCTAATTTTTCAGGTAAAACTAGGGAAAAGATGGGGAAAACGGAAAGGTGAATGGAAGGGAAATGGATAGCTTGTAGGGAAGACCTGGACTGTGCCAGATTTTGCAGGGAAAGTCTGGAGAAGGGTTTCTGATTTTGCTGGAACCCTAGTTCGAACGGTCAGAGAAAAGAGGAGATGAAGATGGCTGGGAAAGAGGGGAGAGGCAGGCTTTATAGCCGTGCTAAGGCGGTGCTCGCCCTATGGCGGTGCCGCCATTTCCCCTGGCACTGCCTTGCAGAGGCGGTGCTGGTGTTTTCAAAAAATTCAAGAGAGGGGGGTTTCTGGAGAAATCGAGAGAAGGAAGAAGACAAGGGGTGCCGTTATCAAAACGGCCCTTGCATTTTTCATCTTTTTTGTTTTTTAAAGATAAATAACAAAATTGCCCCTAATCTTTAAACGCCCATAACTTCTTCATACAAACTCCGTTTTGGGTGATTCTGGTCTTGTTGGATTCCTTTTTTTGAGACGCAGCTAAGGGTACCATTCTAAGGACTAAATTTCTGGGTCTAGTCAGGGTGAATAGTGAAATGATCAAAATACCCTTATCTCAAAAAGTGAACTTTTCATTACTAACATGGGATTTCAAGGTTACAAAAATGGAGTCATTACATTCTTACCCCCTTAGGGCAATTTCGCCCCCGAAATTCTACAATATATACAATCAAAAGATCTCAGGGTACTTTTCTCACATTTTTGACTTTGGTTCCCAAGTCTCTTCTTCCATGTGCGCATTTCTCCACAAAACTTTGACTAAGTGAAGCGGCTATCCCTATCTGAAGTGATACTAAGGGGTATACCATGTAAACTCACTATCTCTTTGATGTATAGCTGAGATAGGCTGTCAGTGGATTGGGTATGGCGTATAGGAAGGAAATGGGCTGTCTTAGTCAATCTATCAACAATTACCCAGATCATGTCATGACCCTTAGAGGTCTTGGGTAACCCTACGATGAAGTCCATGGTAATATGTTCCCATTTCCATTCGGGTAACTCAAGGGGTTGTAACAATCCCGCAGGTCTTTGATGTTCGGTCTTTACTTGTTGACATGTTAGACACTTGGCCACAAATTCCCCTATGTCTCTTTTCATACCATCCCACCAATATTGTCTCTTTAAGTCTTGATACATCTTAGTTCTCCCGGGTGTATAGTATACTTAGACCGATGAGCCTCTTTTAAGATTTCTTGTCTTAATTCTTCATTAGTCGGTACCACTAATCTTCCTTGCATGTAAACACTACCATCTTCCCCTTCAGTAAACCCTGGTTTTCCTATTAAAGCTTGTATGTCTGGATCGCATTGCTGTACTTACTTAACCTTTTCATTAACAGCCGACTTTATCGTTAGACCTGCCATAATGATCTTGTGCTTACTTATGTCTGGTTTCCATGTTATTACTTCTTGTAATAGCTTCCATCTCTTGGTAAATAAACTTGCACACATCCCTTGGGCTTTTCTACTTAATGCATCAGCTACCACATTAGCTTTTCTAGGGTGATAATGAATGGAGAACTCATAGTCTTTTAAGTATTCTATCCATCTTCTTTGTCGCATGTTTAAGTCTTGTTGGGAAAAGATATATTTAAGACTCTTATGATCTGTGAAAACTTCAAACTTTTCCCCATATAGATAATGTCTCTAGATTCACAAGGCAAAGACTATGGCCACTAATTCCAAGTCATGGGTTGGGTAATTGACTTCATGCTTCTTGAGTTGCCGAGAAGCATAAGCAATTACCTTCCCATGTTACATAAGTACGCAGCCTAGTCCATATTGTGAGGCACCGCTGTATATCTCAAATCCGCCACTTCCTGAAGGTAAGGTAAGAACAGGTGCTGTAGTTAACCTTCTCTTTAGTTCTTGGAAGCTTTCCTCACATTTATCAGTCCATTCAAATCTTGTGTCTTTCCTGGTCAGCTTAGTTATAGGTAAAGCAATTCGTGAAAAACCCTTGATGAATCTCCTGTAATATCCGGCAAGTCCTAATAAGCTTCTTATTTCTGTGACTGTCTTAGGTCTTTCCCATTTATGTATTGATTCAACCTTAGCGGGGTCAACTACTATGCCATCTTGAGAAATAATGTGTCCTAAGAAATTAACCTTTTCCAGCCAAAACTCACACTTACTGAATTTTGCATATAACTTGTGTGCTCGTAGGGTGCTTAATGTTATCCTTAGATGTTCCTTATGGTCTTCAGGATTTTATGAATATATCAAGATATCATCCACAAACAATATGATGAATTTGTTTAAGTACTCCTTGAACACCCTATTCATGAGGTCCATAAACGCGGCTGGAGCATTAGTTAAACCAAAGGACATCAATTAGAATTCATAATGGCCGTATCAAGTCCTGAAGGCTGTCTTGGGGATATCTTCTTCTCTAACTTGAAGTTGATGGTAGCCAGATCGTAGATCAATCTTAGAGAAGACTCTGGCTGATTGAAGTTGATCGAAAAGATCATCAATTCGGGGAAGGGGGTACTTATTCTTAATGGTGACCCTATTTAGCATCCGATAGTCTATGCACAATCTCATGGAGCCATACTTTTTCTTAAAAAAAAGGATTGGAGCTCCCCACAGAGATACGCTAGGCCGTATGAACCCTTTGTCAAGTAGTTCCTGTAACTGGGTCTTCAATTCTTTTAGTTCTGTAGGAGCCATTCGGTAAGGAGCTTTGGAAATAGGGGAAGTACCGGGTATAAGGTCAATGCTAAACTCAATTTCTCTTGGTGGGGGTAGACTTGGTAAGTCCTCAGGGAATACGTCAGGAAATTCTTGGATGACCTCGACATCCTCTAACTTTGGTTGGGGACTCTCGACAGATTCAATCTTGGCCAAGAAGAAGGGACATCCCTGAGCAATGTGCTTAACTGCTTTCATGGCAGAAATAACACACGCTCCAGAATAATCCTTTCTTCCTTGGAGGGTGAAAGTGTCTCCATTAGGTAGGGTAAAAGTGACACGTTTTTGGTGGCAATCAACAAAGGCTTGATGAAGGGCTAGCCAGTCCATACCTAGGATGGCGTCGAAGTCATTCATATCGAAGTGAATAAGATTGGCATGTAGCAAATGATCTTTGACCAAAACGGGGACATCCTGGAGATAAGAATAGGTGGGAAGTGCCTGGCCTACAGGAGTCATAACTTCTAGAGTGAAGTCCAGGTCCTGTGGTATAATGTCCAAGGTTGATGCAAACTCTTGGCATATGAAAGAATGAGTGGAGCTTGTATCGACTAGAACTTTAGCAGGTGTATCATAGATAGAAAGAATACCTTCAACTACTCCATTTGAAGCCTGGGCTTGACTGGAAGTGAGGGCAAAGACACGTCCTTGGCTCTTTGGAACCTAATCTTCTTTACGCTCTTCAATTTTCCTTTTAGGACAATTCCTAGCAAGATGTCCTAATTCTCCACAAGTATAGCAAGAGATGTTGAAAGTGGGACATGGTTTGCTTGAATGATTCCTGTTACACCTAGGGCATGTCTTCTAGTTTGGTCTTCTTCCTTTGTTTTCAAATGGCTTCTTGAAAGGTGGCCTGAGTCCAGATGACTAAAATGGTCTCTTTCCTTTATTTCTCATGGTGTTGGTGTTCTTAGTTTCCTTTATCGCTGGATTCCTTTGATAATCTTTTTTGTATAGGGAGGCCATCTCTACGACTTCGGCTACGGTGGAAGGTTGGAAACCTAGAACTCTGTTACTGAGTCTTGGGTTGACCCCATCTACATATCTTTCCGCCGCATCTTCCTCATCAGCACAAGCATGTGGTGCAAATCTTTGGAGGCTGATGAATTTATTTTCATACTGTTGGACAGTCATGTTTCCTTGTTCTAAGTCCATAAATTCTTTTTCCTTCTATTTTCTTACATGTTTAGGATAATATTTGTCATTAAAGACCTTTTTAAATTCTTCCCATCGTATTGTTTCTTGCTGGTCAAAATAAGTCCTTTCCGCTGTTTCCCACCAAAAAGGTAGCCTCTCCCCTAAACACAAACGTGGCCATGAGTACCTTTCTTTCTTTAGCTATGTTCATGGCTTTAAATATCTTTTCAATATCAATTAACCAATTTTCAGCTATAGATGCTTCATCTTCTCCTATGAATGAGGGAGCTAATTTCTGAAACCTTTCTAACTGAACCTCAGTCCTATCTATTGCTTTATTAGGGGAAGGATCTCGTGTGGTAGGGGTTTGGGTTTGTTGATTACTCATATATTGTTCCATATGCTGTAGGAATCGTTAGAATAATTCAGCCATCCCATTGCCTGACCCAGTGGAGTCCACTGGTGGGGCTTCAGGTCTTGGAGCATCGCTTACTTTCTTTCTAGGCATCTGTAAATCACAAGGTAATTCACAAGACCTTAGTATGTGTTATCATATTAACCCTTAATCTTTCATGGATGAAACTTGATTATAAGTTATTCTCCTCATAACTGGGTTGTGAGTAACGTCAAACCGGGCTCTAATACGAACTGTGACGACCCGGGTTTCATATGATGTAAATTTCATAAAAAGGCGAGATCTCTTGCTTTAGAAATATGAAATGCATGAAAATCTTTTGTTTTGGAAAGCAATCTTTCGTACAAAACCTTGAGTGTCAGAACACATTTTCAAATCATATAGCCATGGCATAGTTTTAAATCAACTCTATTCCCAAGAAAGTGTTAATCACAGCCCTAGCTACAGAGAGCAACTACAATCAAGTAACATTCACTAAAAGATAAGGTAGGGGTTTACTTACTTGTACTTAATTTGGATGTTCTCTGTCACGGGGTATCCTGTCCTTAAGTGTTTACTTGTATCTGAAAAATGTTAAGGATTGGGTGAGTATACACTATTACTCAGTAGGAGTTTATCACTACTAGTTTTACAATGCATGCTATGTTTTAAACCATATGTTCTTTAAACCATGTGCATGTTTGAACACTCATGTTCAATATCGATATTAAAAGCCATTATCAAAATAGAATACTGACGACTTAAAGAATCATATAATCCAAGTCAAAAGTAACATAGATATCATAAACATATACTATGATATGCATAAGATGCTCAACTGAGTCCAACTCATGGATCTATGGTCGACCATACTCATGTCCTGCCATATGCATGCAAGTAAAACCTCAAAAACATAGGGCACACTATGCCCACGACCTCAGCGTCGTGTGGTCCCCGGGTACCTAGGGACTCTCGTTCATAGCCTCCACGGGGCATATGACACTTCGACGGGTGCCGTGACACCTCCAGTGGTAGTCCTCATTTACCACAGCAATCGAAGTGAGGATAAGCCTTTTTGGTGTGGTACCCTTTCCACCTATAGTGGTAGAGGCTGGGAGGCCACCCCGAACCTCTCAGCAATAGCACCCACGAGCTTACTAGCCCAAATACATACATAGTCCAAATCTCAAATCAACATAAATCATGCAATTTATGCAATCATTTTCAATGTCCTCTTTGAGTCCCTACATTGCCTGGCCCTCACAACTGCCTAACCAGTGTCTTTTGGCAACCCTCAAGGATATGCAGTTATCCAAATGATCCAATCTCAATCTTCGTAAATCAAGCAATTTATGCATTTGTTTTCAAAGCATGTGAGCAATGCATTCATAAAATCATCTCAATGCAAATGATCGCATTCAAGACCATATATTATGAAAACAACTCGATAATATAAGAGCAATAAATCAATGCATTAGAAAAGCAACCATGATTCAAAACATGTATTCTCAAAGCATAATGGGTTCTTTTTAAAAGTCTAGTAGCGATAGGACACCTACTTGGTTTGATCACACTAGTCCCATTGTCCTCATACGTTCCTGGACATGGTTTAGGGGAAAAAGGTTAGCTTGGCCTATTTTACCTCACTACTTAGGCATTAAGGGTTCATTTCCATTCCTAAGGGCCTCCTAAGGTCCCTAACTGGGCCTTGGTATAGTCAGGTTTGCAAAGGTTTAGTGGCCCCATGCCACTATCATGGTTTAAGGGTCATTCCAGCCTTAGATAGGGGCTTGATCAGGTATTTTATGGTTTGGGTGTGTCTACGCCATCGATACGGACACAACGCCTCTCGCGGCGCTTCAATCGGAGTCCTATAACTCAAGTTATGGGTATTTTTGTGTTAAGAATACATATAAGGCCCAAAACGGCCTTGCGTCACCGCTCCCGGGACGCACCTGCGTTCCGGTCGAGCGGCGACTGGCCAGCACATGCGGTCGCACGCTCCCGGGCGTCATCAGGCTGCATGTCGTGGTTCCTAGAATGCGTGTGTTTCCCGGTCGAGCTGCGACTGAGGTTGCATGCGGGTGCATGTTTGATCAGCGAGCCACAGCGCGTGTCCCAGTCAGCATCCCGCGGATGCTTCTTTGATGCAGGTGGGCCGCGTTTTGGCACCCAGGACGCCTACGCATCCTAGATGAGCTGGAAGCCCGCCGCATGCTTGCGTGCACGCGATGCTCGCTCTAGGGGACACGTCACTCAGGAGCGTCATGTGGTGCGTCCCCATGACAACTGTGTTTCGATGGGTTTTCGGAGGAAACCCGTCTTCTCCCATTTCCATGGCATTTCCCCAGCCGAAAAACACCCAGATCCGACGTGGATCTGGGCAGGAAAGAAGGGCAACTAAATAGAAAGGGGTGGGGGGCTTACCTGGGAGGTTTGGAGCGATGCCCATAGCTAGTGGGTGTGCCCTTTCCAGCTCTAAAACCCTGGGTTGCCGGAAACCCCGAAGAAAAGAAAAGCCTGATTTTTTCGGTAAAACCAGGGAAAAGATGGGGAAAATGGAAAGGGGAATGGACAGCCTGTAGGGAAGACCTAGGCCGTGCCGGATTTTTCAGGGAAAGTCTAGAGAAGGGTTTCCGATTTTTTTGGAACCCTAGGTCGAACGGTCAGAGAAAAGAGGAGATGAAGATAGCTAGGAAAGAGGGGAGAAGCAGGCTTTATAGCCGTGCTAAGGCGGTGCTGCCATTTCCCCTAGCACCGCCTTGTGGAGGCGGTGCTGGTGTTTTAAGAAAATTTGGGAGAGGGGGGTTTCTGGAGAAATTGGGAGAAGGAAGAAGATAGGGGGTGCCGTTATCAAAACGGCCCCCCTGTGTTTTTCATCTTTTTCATTTTTTAAAGATAAATTACAAAATTGCCCCTAATCTTTAAACGGCCGTAACTTTTTCATACGAACTCCGTTTTGGGTGATTCTGGTCTTGTTGGATTCATTTTTATGAGACGCACCTAAGGGTACCATTCTAAGGACTAAATTTCTGGGTCTAGTTAGGGTGAAGAGTGAAATGACCAAAATACCCTTATCTCAAGAAGTGAACTTTTCATTACCAACATGGGATTTCAAGGTTACAAAAATAGAGTCATTACATATAGATATATATATATATATACAAATGTGGCCTACTTGAAAGAAAGGGCAGGAACTCTTGTCTTTCAACCCCACTAGACTTTGATAGTTGTGGGGCATTGTGTACTTATAGCCTGTGCGATAAGCAAGTGAATGGGGCAGGTGCATGGCAAATGAAATTGTTCATCAAGCCATTTCTTGCCTCAAACCCTTAAATAGGAAGAGGGGTACTTTACAAATAGGGGACAATTGCTTTGCACCTGACTGTGATATCCCTCTCGATACCTTATTGGACCTTTGTAACTAGTGGTTGGTTTCTCATCGCGTTATTGTTTTCCCACCCCAACAAGGAAGGTGTCAATGGTTTATCATGGGCTAAAGAATGCTAATCCCTCTTGTGCTCACTCTTACTCCTAGGGAGGGAAGAAGATAAGAAAAGGCAAAGCGTTCTCTTGGTTTCCCAACCTATTGCTTTTAAAGGCTGCCCTCTCTTGGCTGGATGTTGGTCCAACCTACCACAAGGATCCCGTATCCCGTACATCATCTTTCTCCCTCCTGGGTCCCATGGTTCCTATGCCACTATGTTTGCCTATCCTTTTCTTTTAGTGCTTCTAGCTAGTTCAGTGGACAAGATGGCTATGCTCCAGCTCACTCAAGAATGGGATAGTAGTGGTCTGCCAGCAAGCTCATTCTGATCTTGGACAAGTACGTTGGAATCCTAAAAGCACCACCACGAACACTACTACACGACCGCTTACGGTGCAGTAAGGCACCATTCTATTATGCTAGCAGCCAACTCTAGTGTGTTAACTTAGTTATCTTCATCAAATAGACTTTCTATTTGACTAGAATTTTCACTTTCTTTAGATTGCAAGTTAATCCCTTATAGTCCTTTCCTTAGTAGTAGGATCCTATCATAGGTGCACTCAGTTGAGTCTAGATCACCAGTGAAGGAAGGTGAACATGAAGTTTTAGAAAGCACTTGGAATTTTTTGCTTTGAGGTCTACTCTTCTGGAATCTATCTCTTTGAGGTCTGCTCTTCTAGTAACTGGAATCATAAATATGATGGGGCAATGAGGAAATAAATATAGTATAGTGCATCTCTCCACGAATCTCTCTTTCTTACTATTAGCCCTAGGCTTTCAAGTAACAGTACCATTCTGTGGTCTCTTCGTTTGAGTTCCCTTCATTTTGGAGTTCATGACTTCTTCTAATTATGAGTCAATATAGCTTCTCATATGGGGGTGGATCAATACTAGGCCTTTTTGAAGGTAGAGAAAGTACATATGAGAAAGATACAGATATACATTTATAGAAGAGGAGCTCTACCTGGCGAGGTTGGCATTAATCCTGTAGTTGGAGTGAATTATCTTCATTAGCTTAGTTCAAAATCCCCTTCTATTGATTTAAGGGTGCACCACATGGGAAGCCTTACCACTTGGTTGGTCCTCAAATAATTCTTTTATGTAAATGTATCTATTGTTACAGAGCGAGTGAAGGACATGAACAAGCCAAAAAATGTACTTTTTTGAAAGCGTAGAAAGGTAATCCAAAATCAATGAAACTAACTATACTAATTAAGTAATACCAATACCATAATACAGAATACAAAATATGGAAAAGCAAACATGGAAAGCACAATTAGTATTTGTAATGACTCCATTTTTGTAACCACGAAATCCCATGTTGGTAATGAAAAGTTCACTATTTGAGATAAGGGTATTTTGGTCATTTCACTGTTCACCCTAACTAGACCCAGAAATTTGGTCCTTAGGTGTGTCTCGAAAAAAGTAATCCAACAAGACCAGAATCACCCAAAACGGAGTTAAAATGAGCAAGTTATGGCCCTTTGAAGTTCAAGGGCAAAATTGTAATTAAATTTAAAACGAATTGGCCTGAGAAAACAGGGACCCGTTTTGATATGGGCACCCCCTTCTTCCTAACCATACTGAATGTTGGTGTGCAGGGAGAAAACCACCGCTATTTTGGAGGTTTCTCCACCACCATTCCATGGCAGTGGAAACCCCCCTCCAGAACTCTCCTTAAGCTTTATAAATAGAGCTCTTGGGCGCCTCCAATGGCAGCCCAAAACTCTGGGCAAAACCAGTCTTGGAGTTGCAAGTAAGAGGAGAAACCGTGAAAAATACCCAGCCATGAACTAGGTATGCCTTAAACAACTCCAAACCCATCTCCCCCTCAGTCTTAGGTTGAATGTCCCTAAGTTTTTGCATGAGAAACCATGCAAAACGGGGCTCTAGAGAGCCACAACAGACCCAGGGCAGGTGCCTGGGGTGTTCTGGTTTGACAGGGTCGAACCAGGGTGTCCTGAGGATGCCCAGGTCATCACAGAACCAAAACGCACCCAGTGCGTTAAAGGGAAACGGATGGTCGCTTCCGTGGACGCGCCCGCAAATGAGAAAAGGGGTGGAGACCCGGTGTGTCGGCGGACGCGCCCTATGGGGCGCGCTGCTGATGCGGGAGTGTTAGCGTCCTGGGCGCCTGCCTCGTGTGGGCCTGCAATGGTGATGTCGCGCGTTCCACGTAAGCGGAACGCGCCGCCTGATGACACCCGGGAGCATGCGAGCGGAAGTGCGGGTGGGTCGCCGCTCGACCGGGACGCAGGTGCATCTCGGGAGCGGTGACGCAGGGCCCGTTTTGGGCTTTCTATGTATTCTTAACACTAAAATAGCCATAACTTGAGTTTTAGGACTCTGATTGAGGCGCCGTAAGAGGCGTTGTGTCTGTATCGACGGCTCGGACACACCTAAACCATAAAATACCTAATCAAGCCCCTATCTAAGGCTGGCATGATCCTTAAACTATGATAGTGGTGCGGGGCCACTAAACCTTTGCAAACCTGACTATACCAAGACCCAGTTAGGGACCTTAGGAGGCCCTTAGGCGTGGGAATGAACCCTTAATGCCTAAGTAGTGAGGTAAACTATTCTAGACCCTATAGAAATAGGCCAAGCTATACTTTTTCCCCTAAACCATGTCCAGGAACGTACGAGGACAAGGGGACTAGCGCGATCAAACCAGGTAGGTGTGCTATCACTACTAGACTTTTAAAAAGAACCCATGATGCTTTGAGAATGCATGTTTTGAGTCATGGTTGCTTTCTAATGCATGTTTTAAGTTTTTAAGTTACATGTCTTGTCTTTATGTGTATATCATATAAACTTATGTTATATCCTTATGCACATGACCTGTTTAGCATGAATTGATTTCATAAATGAACTTAGCATGCATATGAAAAATACATTGCGCATATATTGCTAAGACATGTGTTACATGCATAGACATGTTTTGAAAAAGGATTCTTGTCTGCATGATACATGCATAGACATGTTTTGAAAAAAAGGTTCTTGCCTGCTTGATAGTATATGATTTGGGCTAGTAAGCTCGTGGGTGCTATGCCGAGAGGTTCGGGGTGACCTCCAAGCCTTTACCACTATAGGTGGAAAGGGTACCACGCTAAAAAGGCTTGTCCTCACTTCGATTGCTGTGGTAAACGAGGATTACCACTGGAGGTGTCACGGCACCCGTCGAAGTGTCATATGCCCCATGGAGGCTATGAACGAGAGTCCCTAGGTACCCGGGGACCACACAACACTGAGGTCGTGGGCATAGTGTGCCCTATGTTTTTGAGGATTTACTTGCATGCATATGGCATGACATGAGTATGGTCGACCATAGATCCATTAGTTGGATTAAGTTGAGCATCTTATGCATATCATAGTATATGTTTATGATATCTATGTTACTTTTGACTTGGATTATGCGATTCTTTAAGTCGTCAGTATTCTATTTTGACAATGGCTTTTAATATCGATATTGAACATGAGTGTCCAAACATGCACATGGTTTAAAGAACATATGGTTTAAAACATAGCATGCATTGTAAAACTAGTAGTGATAGACTCCTACTGAGTATAGTGTATACTCACCCAATCCTTAATATTTTTCAGATACAAGTAAACACTTAAGGACAGGATACACCCGTGATGGAGAACATCCAAATTAAGTACAAGTAAGTAAACCCCTACCTTATCTTTTAGTGAATGTTACTTGATTGTAGTTACTCTCTATAGCTGAAATTTGTGACTAACACTTTCTTGGGAATAGAGTTGATTTAAAACTATGCCATGGCTATATGATTTGAAAATGTGCTTTGACACTCGGGGTTTTATACGAAAGATTGCTTTCCAAAACAAAAGATTTTCATGCATTTCATATTTCTAAAGCAAGAGATCTCACCTTTTTATGAAATTTACATCATATGAAACCCGAGTCGTCACAGTGTTAGTACGAGTGGGGGGTAGAAAAGATGAATAAGAGCTCTTTTAATCTAGCTGGCTTTTCCATCGTGCATGCATCTGTATTGGTCTTTAGCAATTGGTGCTCTCCTTCGCACTCATTAGGTCTTGTCTTCTCCCTTGGCCCTCTTCAATCAACTGATTGTAGCCTGAAGGATAAAAAAAATGAGGCTTTTGAGCCTGGAATTTTGATATTGACTTTCATTCACTCCCCACGTTGAAAGCCATTTTTAGGTAAAGCATATTTAGAAGACACAATCAATTAATCTGATTAGTTTCTCTAAGAAAGGTAGCGAAGTATGAGTGCTCAATTCAGATTAGATATCTGGGCTTTCTTCTGTTGGAATGAATCCCAAATCCCTTGCTTGGTCGGTTGCAGCTCCTCTTCTTCGACTGGGAGGCGCGGAAGGGGTGAAGTAGGTGCAGGTGAGGCATTCAAGTTTGAGTGGCTTTAGTACCGGACAGAGAAAAGAGAGAAGAAAATGAATATTTACATAGCTTACTTTATAGGGGCTTGGATATTTTTCCTATTCTTATTCTTCATAAGTTAGCAATGGGAATAAGAAAGTCTAGGTAGTTAGCTTTCTTGGGATTGCTCACTAGTTGATTATGACGATGCCCTCACTTGCAAGCTACTTCCAATAAGATTGTTTTCAACATTCCTTCCCTGCCATTAGAGTTGGGCTTATGGTTGAGCTACTTATTGTTTAGTTCTCTTTTCCTTTTATGAAAGCAAAGTGGAAATAAAAAGGCATTCTTTGATCATTGTTTTGTTGTACTCTTTTTCAGGTTGAACTCCAATCCTCATCCTCCCTTGCCTGCTAGCACACTTGAAGGAAAGGAAACCGGTATAACATAAGCAAAGAAACCACAATCACCATAAGCAATCAATAATTCAAAATGACAAAAGAATGGGGCATAGGAGGTAGAGGCAAAGTCTTAGCTGTAGTTAATGGGAGGACTAAGAGTAGCTATAGGAGTCTTATTCGTTTGCTTGTTAGCTAGTTTTTCCTTGTAAGCCACCAAGCCTTATCTTCATCTCTGAACTCAAGCCTTCCCTTTGATTGAGTTCTCAATTTTATTTTTTTATTCATTTGTCACATATAGGTATAGGCATTTGAAACCTTCTCCAAGGATCCAACGAATAGCTAAGGTTTGTTGACAATCCGTGGCTATAATCTTGGGGACATCATAAATAGTACTGCGACTCCTACTTTTTCCACTTTGCATATAGGCTTTATATTCTCTAAGGTGTCAACCATAAGTTTGAGTACATCACATTCAGTTTGAGCTGGGTGATGAAAAGTTTTATAAACAATAGCACAAACTCTCATTCTTTTACCATCTTTCATGTAAAAGTTGACCAACTTCTTGATCAATTGTTTTTGCTCACCATCCCAGACCCTCATATAACTGAGAATTTCTGAGCAATTGGAAGCCACTTTCGATGACGAGACCGAGGAATTGATATTACGTTATCGTCATTATCCATCTTTATCAGCCAACTTCCTTGTTTCCTTCCAACATTGATCATAGTGCGAAATGGATGCCCTTTTCTAAGTGCCCTTTTCATTTATAAGTGCATCCTTTAATAGTTTTTGGTAGAGAAAGCTACTTCCCCCCTTTGACTCAAGGTCAGCAAGTATAGCATGGTGCTGCTCGAGCATTTTCTCTTGAATGTCAAAGAAGAGGAAGTCAGCCATAATGAAATACTCAAGGGGATTCAGCATGGGTCTTTGATTTTCAGATATATATATATATATATATCTTTGACCACCTATGTTATCGTAGCTTGTACAGTGACAAGTTCATTGACTGTGCGGATCTCCTCCTTGCTAAATGAAGGAAGTTAAAGCTCTACAAGGTTCTCCTTGATGGGAGGAAGATTTAGATCGATTTATCCTATAGAACACCCCATATTGGTGTCAAATATTTGATAGCATGAAAAACAAAAAAAAGTTAAATAATGGAAATCTAGTAGTAGAGAGTTTTACAAATGGTCTGGATCATACTTAAGGAGAAAGTTTAGGTAGAAAATAGAATGAGCACTATGAACAAGATGCTTCAAAAAGATAGTTTGTCTCCTTCTCCATGAGTGGATCAGCATTCTTCTCCAACCTTATTCATTCGTTTAGGGAAAGAAAGGGCCTTGCATTCAATTCTAAAAATCATATCCACTAGGGCATCATTGATTTTGGTCCTTGATTTCAATGTCAAGAGAAAAAAGAACTCATCCCAGCACCATGAGGGGAGAACACAGAGGATGACGGGAAAGATAGGTGAACTTTTGTTAGTTGTAAGTGAGACACACTACTTCTTGCTCAAATAAAGGCCTTCGTTGAGCGGCGTGATTCTACTGATCACTTTCTAAGCTATGATAGGGGCCAGAAAGCAAGTGGGTCAAGCAAATTCATTTTTTTTTTGTTTTTTGAACCACCATTTTGAACTCTTGAAACCTAAGTATGAGTAACTATCTAATCAATCGTGTTCATACTGATCTTCTTATCTTATGTAGATATTGTCTCATGGGCTATCTTCCTCGCACACCCCCGTCGGATTTCCTTCTCTAAAGAAGAGAGACCTAACTCTCTAGGGTTGTAGTTGGTAAATGACACGATATCATGGACGTCTCGCTGAGGCTTGCAAATACAACTAACTATAGTATGAGGAAGATCAAGACCAAAGTTCCTAGCTCCTGTCTCCTTGGCCTACCATCTATCAGATAGTCCATTAAGGGGTTCTCATGACCTATTGGTTGATGATAGGGTTATAGTTGGCTCCTCTTTTCTCAGGATACTAACCTTGACTCCCTTCTCTTTTAAGCTAGATTAACTCTTCTCGGGATAGATCATTCTAAAAGAATGCACTTCCTTGGTATGGAAAGAAGCCTGGTTCGGGCTATTGAGGTTCTTTCTTGTCCAAGTGAAAGTCAAAACTTGCACATGAATTAAAGATCCATAGGCAATCTCCTCTAGTCGATTGGGTTGGCAAAGAGTTGTTTCCAATATTTTTGCTTCCTTTCCCCTGGACCAGTCTTGAAGGATGAAAAGAGGGATAGTATTATAGGCCTTAATATAGATTTGATTAGGGAATGCTATTAGAGATCCTAATGAAGGCTTTCCTAGGGATCCTAATAGGGAACTTAGCTAGCATGTGAGAGAGAAAAGTACTTGCAGATGTTCTAGATTCCTCCTAAATTAGTCATCCATACCCAGTGAGTGATCCTTTTTTAATAAAATGACTTGTCTTTTAGATGTCAATGGTTTAGGATAGGTTTCTTGCCCTGCAAGGTGACAAACTTGACATCTCAAAAATAGAAGAATGTATGCTAAAGCCTTTACCTTATTATAACAACCATGAAGAGCCCGCTATTAGTAAGGTGCACCCTACAAGCCTATCTTCTATGATTGAAGTGCCTACGCTATTCTCCCAGCCCCTTTAAGAGATAGGATAGTGCAGTGGCTCTTTCTTGCTTGGGCCTACAAATAGATAGGCTTGGTGGTGTGGGATGGGAAGAGTTCTTTCTTCTCGCTAATCGCTCTCAGATTTGCTAAGATCAGGACAAATGATTAAAGGTAGGGGTTCAAGAAAAGAGGAAAAGTTGCGTACCTAACCTAGTCGAGTTTTAGTCATTTGATCATAGCATGTCAGCCATTTCTATGGGTAGCTCATGACAGAGGGCAAGAGGAATCTATCTTTCATCTAGGTTCTCATTCAATTTGTTATTGTCTTACTCGAGCAATGGATGAACTCGTTATTTAAGTTTCAGCAACTTGTTCCCTTCGTCGCTACACTAGGACAGAAAGAGGAGAGAGCTCTGTGAGCCCCTGAATGTGAATGCCTTTCTTCTCTCTATGATATGATTCAAAGTCAATAGTTGGTTAAATAGGAATGAAAAGGATGGGGCAAAATGGGCTCAGTGCTCATCCTCCGATTGAACAACAAGAAAAAGAAAAGGAAGCACTTTTTCTTTCATTTTTGACTAAAAAAATGCAACTATTTTCAAAGGAACTATTTATCGTATAGTCTAAGTAAGTTGTTTCCCACTAGGGTGGGCCAACCAGAAAAGACAATGGCTGATTTAGGTTAACAAAGGAATTCGTAAGCCGATAGTGATTAAAGCATTTTTGGCCTCCTATCCTATAGGGAAAGGCCTTCTATCCAACTTACTTCCATTAATGAGTACTGTCTTGTACTGATGTTTTTTAATAGGTTAGTGATTGGTTCTTTCTTCTTCTTATATCCACTGCTCCACTCAGAATGTCTACTAGACAAGAGTTGGTTGGTGAGATCTGAAAACATTACTACTCTTTATGAGGCAGATCTGACGACCATCTCTTTCTGAGCCCACCAAGTCGATGCTCTTTCTTTCTCCATCTATTAAAAGGTTCTCTCTTGAAAATCTCTGTATCAAAATTTCAATTTCTCTTTGTATGGCTCACACCTAGCTAGGGTTTTCAATGAGGCATTCCAGGATCTATTAACTCTACTTGAGCTATGCCCTCTCTTGCTTTTGGGCTGCTGCCACTCAATCCTTAACCTCCTCCATTAGTTGGAGATAGGGGTTCCCAGTTGTTTTACTACAACTCATCTATTTGTTGTCACTTGACCAGCATGGCATGCCATCACTCTTCCCTTGTGAACTCCTTCACTTGTTTGTTCAGTCACTAGTTCTTGTCCCCTTTCTAGCAAGGAAAGTGAACCTTGCATAAGGATATACCTGCTCGAAAGACATTTTTGTAACAAAACTTAGTTTTTTGTGGCTAGAAAATAAGGCTCATTGAGACCTCTAGCTATTTACTTTAGAATTTCACTTTAGAGGTAATGTAGGGGCACATTTAGATTATTAGGAAAAGCACATCCATGAGGTTGCGGATTCAGGTTCCTACTACACAATTGTTAGAAACACATAAAGAAACCATGGGTAGGATACTAACATAAAATTTTTACAAGAAAGAAGGGCATTCTCAGTATTTAGAAACATAGAAGAAAAAGTTATTTGATAGAAAGTTAGATACATTTGATAGTATGAAACCTTTAACAGAATAGGGCACCAAGCCAACATCCACTTGTATCTCCTGGGCCGGTTGATCCTTACCCTTTCCAAATAGGACAACTCCTAATTAAAAGGCAATCTCCTAATTAAGAAACCTAAGCTAAAAGCAAGTGTTAAAACCTACCACCCATCTTTTCCATAGGACTCTAGATCTAGATAAAAAATGGATTTTGTGATTAGAACTTACTCTATCAAGTAAGGAGTGAAAGCCTAGCAAAGTACAATGGTATAATTAGGCTTATTCCCATATCTTTTCTTTTATAAAACCTAAAACATTAAAGAAAGGTTCATTTAGATTTAGGACTATTACTAAGATGGAGAGCACTACTTTGTTTTTTTTTTCGAAGGCCTTTTTCCTTTTTATTTGTAGAATTTGTCAATCAAAGATCTATTATCATAGGGGAGGAAGCGAAAGTTTTTATGAAAATCAGGTACAACTATGTTTGAGAGAAAGAAGAAGTTATTATTTTTTTTCTTCTTATACAGAGGGGAACTGGTGTAATGGCTTAAAATTTTAAGATATTCTTGTCAAATAATAATAACCCTCTTTCAATCACAATCAATCATAGTGTTTATAATTTATGAAATTTTTATATCTTATCTATTTTGAAAAATAATTATATTGGATGGGTGGATAAATATTCTATTTTATTTAAAATATATAAAGATAGAATTTGCTAAAAATATCTCCATAACTAGATTCTACTCGAGAAATAGAATTCAATGCCTCAAAGAACACTAAAAAAGGAGTTTGTATGAAAAAGTTATGAGCGTTGGAAGATGAAGGGTATTTCGATAATCAAAAGTAAAAAAAAATGCCCCATTACGTCATAACTGTGTCATCCATGCATCAGCCTTTGTCACCGTCGCGTTGTCGTCTATGTCTGTGCCGAAAATCTAACAGGCGTTGACCTTCTATGGTATTCTTACTCTGCGACACTGGGAAAAATGGCATCACCGCCACGGGGACTGCACCACCCTTCACCTCTATAAATCTCCCCTACTCCTCCTCCCATCGCACCTCTCTCACTCCACTCCAACAATCTCTAGCATCTAGGGTTCTAGCGACATAGAAGACCTCGCACAATCGGGAAAACCCAGATCTCCTCTCTTAGGCAATCCAAGTAAGCCCCTTTCCCTATGCTTTTCTCCTTTTTTTTTTTTTTTTTTTTGATGAGTTTCCTTCAGATTTAAGCCAGATCTGTCATCACCTGGTCGGCAATATGCAAGTGAAAACAGATTTGTCAAATTTGTTAAGGATCATCTTCGGGGCAACTCGGATGGATGATTCGAGGTGCCCAATGAAACCAGGGGACCCCGAAACCCTAGGATCTATAAAGATAGGAAAATTCTGGGTGATCTCTGACATTGATCGGGACTGAGATGAACGGACAGTCTAGATTGGACTGGTCCATCTTGGTCCACTTGACGTGCTACAAGGATGCACTGCATGAAGCATGCACAGGAACTACTAATGCAAGAGCACCCTCGTGCATGTGCACATGTGCAGGAGGTGTTTTGGTTTGGCCATAGTATTGTAGCGTCTTGGGAACAGTGACACGTAGGACCTACCTTATCCCTATTGATCTGAACTACAAATTCTTAAATTTCAGGAGCTATATAACTCCAATGAATGTTCGAAAGGTTCTTTAGAATCGTATCGATGACGTAGACCTAAAAATAAATTAAAATCTAGGGTCAGAGCATGATTTTATCTACTTATGGCCTAAAAACCCTAGGAATCTCATAGATCTACTAGATCAAAGATGATCTAAACCTAATAAGTGGTCATTGGACAACATAGAAGCTTTAAATATCCAATTCAACCTTGAATTAAGGATGATCACCCTTAGATCATAGATCCAACCACTTATGGATCGGATTGGAGTTTAAATAGATGATCTAGGTCATTCAGCTATGAACCTGAGTAATGATAAAAAAATAATAGTTAGATTCTTATGTACATGATACCATAAAGACCTTGCAGAAGATCCAAGATTTAAACTATAGGAGGACACGAATTAAGTGACATCTTTCCAGGTAGGTAGTCTGATACTACTAATTTTTCAAAGGCATTCCAAAATCTAATTAATTTACTTGACTCTATTACCATGTTTAGAATGCTTTTTGAGATATGATATTCTCATAACGAATATTCAAAATTGTCTTCATGATTTATGCTCTTGAATGCAATTACTTGCATTGAACATATTTTATGTATGCTTTGCTCACATGCTTTGAAACTAATTGCACAAATTTCATGATTTACAATGATCATGATTTGGATTATATGTATAAATCATTTTTGGGCTAATGAGCCTGGTGGGCACTATGCTGAGAGGTTGTTTATGTATGGGGTTGGCCTCTCACCCTCTAACCACCAAAGGTGGTAGGTATCATCAACTGGGATGGTATCACCCTTCACCTCTATAAATATCCCCCTACTCCTCCCATCGCACCTCTCTCCCTCCACTCTGACAATCTCCAGCATCTACGGTTCCGGTAACGTAGAAGACCTCGCACCATTGGGAAAACTGAGATCTCCTCTCTCACTGGTCACCTAGGTAAGCTCCTTTCCTTATGGTCTTCTCTTCTTCTTTTTTCTTTTTCGATGAGTTTCCTTCAAATCTAATTCAAATCTTTCTTCACTTGGCCAGCAATATGCTGGTGAAAACAAATCCATCGAATCTATTGAGGATCATCTCCGGGGCAACTTGGATGGATGATCCGAGCTACCGAATGTAACCAGGGGACCCCAAAACCCTAGGATCCATAAAAATAAGAAAATTCTGGGCGATCTCTGGCATTGATAGGGATTGAGATGAATGGACAGTCTAGATCGCACTGTCCCATCCTAGTCCACTTAACTTGCTGCAAGGAAGCACTGCGTGAAGCATGCCCAAGAACTACTCATGCAGGAGCACCCTCATGCATGTGCATGCATGCAAGAGGTGTTTCAGTTTAGCCATAGCACTGTAGCATCCTAGGAACAGTGACGTGTAGGACCTGCCTTGTCCCTATTGATCTGAACCACAAATTCTTAAATTTCAAGAGCTATACAACTCCAATTAACGATCTGAAATGTTTGTTAGAATTGCATCGATGACGCGAACCTAATTATGGAATAAAATCTAGTATTAGAGAATGATTTTATCTACTTATGGCCTAAAAACCCTAGGAATCTCATAGATCTGCTAGATCAAAGATGATTTGAACCTAATAAGTTGTCTATTGGACAACTTAGAAGCTTTAAATATCCAATTCAACCTTGAATTAAGGATGATCTCCCTTAGATCATAGACTAACCACTATGGATGGGATCAGAGTCTAAATAGATGATCTAGGCCATTAAGCTATGAACCTGAGTAATGATTGGGAAATAATAGTTAGATTCTTATATACAGGATGCCATAAAGACCTTGAAGAAAATCTAGGATTTAAACTAAAGGAGGACACGAATTAAGTGACATCTTTTGAGGTAGGTAGTCTGATACTACTAAGTTTTCAAATGCATTCCAAAATCTAATTGATTTACTTGACTCTATTATTGTGTTTAGTATGCTTTCTAAGATATGATATTCTTATAACGAGATGCAAAATTATCTTCATTATTTAAGCTTTTGAATACAATTGCTTGCATTGAACATATTTTATGTATGCATTGCTTGCATGTTTTGAAACTATTTGCATAAATTGCATGATTTATGATGATTGAGATTTGGATTATATGTATAAATCTTTTTCTGGCTAATTAGCTTGGTGGACAATATGCTGAGAGGTTGTTTATGTACGGGGTTGGACTCTCGGCCTTTAACCACCAAAGGCAGTAGGTATCACTGCCCAAAGTGGCATTTTCCCTTCCTTGACTGTTGTGGTAAATAGGAACGACCACTGGAGGTGTTCACGGAACCCTTTTTGAGGACATATCCATAGTCATCGTGGAGGCTATGGTGGGTTGGTCTCTAGATACTCAAGACACGTGATTTGAGAATAGGTTCTGGTCGTGAGCATAGTTGACCCTATGATTTTGGTTTTGATATCGATTAAGATGGTTGTAGATGAGTACTCATGGCCCCTCGACTTAATTTGTTCACCGACTTGTCGACTTGATATGTTCACTAACCCATCGACTTGATGTGTTCGCCGAGATATCTACATTCATGATATCTATCGTGGGGTTGAAATTGTATCATTTGATTTGATCGATTACTACTTTAAGATTTTTAGTAATTATTACTATTGTATGAATTATTGGTTTTGAGCTGTTGGCTTGATGTGTTCATCGAAAATTCTAGTGCATGAATTGATTGATTGCTACTATTTTGTAATGTTTATATTGCTAATTAATGGATTTAATGAAAGTTCCATGGTTTGGAAATGTGTAAATGAGTTTCATAATTTATGCATAAATTCTCATGGTTACACAAAACGAAATTGCATGATCTTATTACTTTTGTTGAAATTATGCCTCTTGCATGCCGTGTTTTCAAATAAATAGTATCAGGTCACCTACTGAGTATGATGAATACTCAACCAAATCCATTAGATTTTAGATCAGATAAAGTACAATTAGAAGGAGCTTTAGAGAGTGTTAGTACTACAGTCAAGTGAGCAAAGGTAAGGCTAAGTGAGGATATAATTGTACTAGATTTCATATTGAGTGATCCTTTTAGTATTTGATGTAAAATTGGTTGTAAGTAATTATTTGTAATTTGGGTTGTGATTAACAATCTTGGGAATGGCAATTATTCATTTTTTATATTTTGTCCAAAAGTGTCCATGGCATGATTCATTTATCAATGATAATAAGTTATCTATTCATTGAGATTAATTATTGACACTCAGGGTTTTTGTGAAAAAGTTTCAAATAAAAGAAAATTTTCATTGCATTAATTTCAAAAATTGTTTTAAAAATAGAGATTGATCTCGCAAGTAAAAGCTTGTTATTTTAAAATTGCATTATAAAAACCCAAGTCATCATAGTTGGTATCAGAGCCCAAGTTCAAGTTATTCATAGCCAAGTTATGAAATAAAGAACTTATAATCAATTTACATCAATAGGAAAAAAAGGAAAAACTTTAGGATAGCACGATAGAATTCCTTAAAGAGAGTATATTGCTCTTGTAAAACATATGCTGCCAAAGTGAAGAGGAGGACCAGCCCCAAAACCTATTAATCCCCTTAATAACTCCTCTAGATTTGGGAATGGGATGGCTGAAGCCTTTCAGCTATTCATGCAACACATTGGGCAGTTCATACCTAATCAACCACAAGCACTTGCGGCCAGAACCTCTTCTCCAGAAAGGATTGCTGATAGAACGGAGGCCCAACTTGAGCAATTTCAGAAAATGGCCCCATCATTCTCGGGAGAAAATGAGTCAGCAATAGCAGAAAAATAGATCTTTGACATTGAGAAGTTATTTAAGGCAATGAAAATTCTTGAAGATAGGTAGGTTTCCATGGCTAATCCCATACTAAAAGGTGAAGCAAGCCTTTGGTGTGAAACGACAAAAAGAACAAACTTTAGTGATAATAATGTCATACCCTGGGAAGAATTCAAAATCGTATTTAACGAGAAGTACTTTCCATGTCATGTATGGAAGCAAAAGGAGAAAGAATTCATGGATCTAGAACAAGGCAACCTCTCCATGTAGCAATATGAAAATAGATTTACGAGTCTTGGAAGAGTCACACCAAATGTTTGTGCCACCAAAGAAAATGCTATAGAAAAGTTTGTTGATGGGTTAAATCTAGGACTAAGACACAAAGTGATGGGGTTTCAACCAACCACTATAATGAAAGTAGTAGAAATGGCATCTCTGTTTGAAAAGGATTTTCAAAGAACACAGGCTGACAAGGATACAAAATTCAACAATGGTGGAAGAAACAATAAAGGCAAAAGGTCCATTCAACCTTCTAGATCTCTATACCCACACAAACAACAATTCGACAATAAAGGAATAAACCCAGAATCTAGAGCTTGCCCTCTATGCAATAGATATCACTTAGGCAAACCTTGTATCTTACCCCATTTTAAATGTTTAACTATGGAGAAACAGGACATATAGGCAAAAATTTCCTTAACAAGAGGAAGGAGGAAGAACATAAAGAAGATCAAATTCATCAAAGCCAAGGATGCGTATTTGCCATTACTTTGGGACAGGCTTAGGCATTCAACGTAGTAGTAAAAGGTACACTTCATATCTATGATAGACCTACCAAAGTATTATTTGATACTAGTTCTACTCATTCTTTTCTATCATGCGAGTTTGCTTCTTCTATTGATAATATAGTTCAAGACTTAGATTTCTCCTTAGAAGTTATGACACCCTTAGGCAAGTCAATTTCCACACAAACGTACTTCCAGGATGTTCCAATTGTTATTGAGGGAAAACAGATGAACGTAGACTTAATCCACCTAGATATGATAGACTTTGACATCATACTTGGGATGGATTAGTTAGCCTCACATCATGCAACATTTGGTTGTCGAAAGAAGAGGACTATTTTTAACCTTCTTGGAGGAGAAGTGGTTTCCTTGCAAGGGAGAAGAGATTATTCAGGAGCATGTGTTATTTCTACAATAAAAGTGATAAAACACATTGCTCAAGGATATTAATTCTTTTTGGCTAAAATAGAAGCCACTGAGGTCGCAAAGCCCAAATTAGATGAGGTGGATGTGGTTTGTGAATTTCCAGATGTGTTCTCTAAAGGCCTACTAGGGTTACAACTAAAAAGGAAGATAGCTTTAGTATTGACCTGATACCTGGCACAACCCCTATATCAAAAGCACCATACTGAATGGCTTCAGTAGAGTTAAAGGAGCTAAAGACCCAATTGCAAGAGTAGCTAGACATAGGGTTCATCAGACCCAGTGTATCTCCTTGGGGAGTGCCAGTCTTTTTTGTTAAGAAAAAGAATGGATCAATGAGACTCTGCATTGACTATTGAATGTTGAATAGGGTCACAGTGAAAAACAAATATCCTTTACCCCGTATTGATGAGTTGTGAGATCAACTCCAGTTAGTTCATGTCTTTTTCAAGATTGATTTACGATATGGATATCATCAACTTAGAGTAATAGAGGAAGATATTCCAAAGACAACATTCAAAACTAGATACGAACATTATGAGTTTAGAGTGATGTCCTTTGGACTGGCAAACACACCAACCACATTTATCTATCTTATGAATTGAGTATTCAAAGCCTATCTAGACAAATTTGTTATAGTATTTGTGGATGATATTTTGATCTACTCAGAAAATCTTGAGGACCATAGGAAACACACTGAATACACTTAGAACACACAAATTGTATGCAAAGTTTAATAAGTGTGAATTTTGGTTGGAAGAAGTGAATTTTCTGGGTCATGTTATTTCTAAAAATGGCATTGCAGTCGACGCAGCAAAAGTTTAAGCTGTGGAAAACATGGAGTACACCTAAGATAGTGACATAAATAAGGAGTTTTCTAAGGCTTGCAGGATATTATCACAGTTATTGAAGGATTTTCACGCATTGCCTTACCCTTGACCAAATTAACAAGAAAAGATGGAAAGTTTGAGTGGGATGAGGCATGTGAAGAGAGTTTTCAAGAACTAAAAAGGAACCTAACTAATGCACCAGTACTTACTCTACCATCTGGAAGTGGAGGATTCGAGGTCTATAATGATGCTTCTGGAAAAGGACTGAGTTATGTGCTTATGCAAAATGGAAAAGTAAGTGCCTATGCGCCTCAACAATTGAAAAAGCATGACATTGATTGTCCTACACATGACTTGGAGCTTGTTGCAATAGTCTTTGCCTTAAAGATTTGAAGACACTATCTGTATGGAGAAAAAATTGAAGTTTTCACAGATCACAAAAGTCATAAGTACATCTTTTCACAACAAGACTGGAACATGCAACAGAGGAGATGGATGGAGTATTTGAAAGATTATGACTTTTCCATTCAATACCATCCAGGGAAGGCTAATGTAGTAGCAGATGCCTTAAGCAGAAAGGCACAAGGAATGTGGGCAAGTTTACTTTCCAAAAGATGGAAGTTATTACATGAGGTAATAGAATGCAGACCCAAAGTAAGTCATGGGAGATCCTATATAGCAAATTTGACTATGAGATCCACCATCAATGAGAAAGTTAAGTAGATGCAAAAGGATGACACTGAAATACAAGCATTAGTTGGAAAACCAGGATTTGCCAAGGAGATAGATGGCAGTGTTCGCATGCGAGGAAGACTAGTAGTTCCAACCAATGATGAAATAAGGGAAGAAATTGTAAAAGAGGCAAATCAATCTAAGTACACTGTTCATCTTGGTGGAACAAAGATGTATCAAGACTTGAAGAGACACTTCCTGTGGAATGGTATGAAAAGGAATGTAGGAGAATTTGTAGACGATGCTTGACTTGTCAATAAGTTAAGGTTGAACACCAGAGATCGACAAGATTGTTACAACCACTTGAGCTACTAGAATGGAAGTGGGACCATATTACGATGGACTTCATATTAGGATTACCTAAGACATCTAAGGGATATGATATGATATGGGTAATCATTGATTGACTAACCAATTCGACACACTTTCTCCCAATCTGACAAAATCAATCCACTAATAGCCTGTCTTAATTGTATATTAAGGAAGGGTTAATTTTGCATGGGATACCACTTAGCATTATTTTTGATAGAGACAGTCGTTTTACATCACAATTATGGAAGTTGGTGCAGAAGTCATTAGGATCTTCATTAAATTTTAGCACGGTTTTTCATCCTCAAACTGACGGCCAATTTGAACGTACGATTCAAACATTGGAGGATATGTTAAGGGTGTGCGCAAGAGACTGGAAGGAGAATTGGGATGAGAGTTTACCCTTAGTTGAATTTGATTATAACAATAGTTTCCATTCAAGCATTGGTATGGTTCCATATGAAGCGCTCCATGGAAGACCTTGTCATTCGCCCGTGTGCTAGAATGAAGTAGGTGAAAATAGAATTATGCAATTAGAGTTAGTAGAATAGTGTGCAAACAAGGTGAAGCTTATTAGAAGATGACTTCTTGCTGCTCAGAGTCGACAGAAGAGTTATGATGATAAACAATGAAGACAATTGGAATTTGAGTTGGAGATCATGTTTTCTTGAAGATATCTCCTACTAAGGGCATTATGAGGTTTGGTGTGAAAGGAAACCTCAGTCCTTGATTTATTGGCCCATTCGAAATCTTGGATAGGATTGGGATGATTGCCTATAGGATAGCATTACCACCATAGTTATCCAAAGTTCACAATGTTTTTCACATATCCATGCTAAGAAAGTATATTCTTGACCGAACACATGTATTTGAGTAGGTACTAGTCGAGCTACAACCAGGCTTGACCTTGGAAACAAAACTAGTACAAATTCTAGATAAGAAGATCAAGAAGCTATGAAGTAAAGAAATTTCATTAGTTAGAGTTCTGTGGGGGAATGCATCTATCGAAGAGGAAACCTGGGTAGTGGAATCAGAAATGAGGGATAGACACCCTGAAATCTTTATAAGTAAGGAATTGTAGAATTTCGAGGACAAATTTTTTTGATGGGTGTAATGATCTAATGACTCAAAATTTTAAGATATTCTTGTCAAATAATAGTAACCCTCTTTCAATCACAATCAATCATAGTGTTTGAAATTTATGAAATTTTTATATCTTATTTATTTTGAAAAATAATTATATTGGACGGGTGGATAAATGTTCTATTTTATTTAAAATATGTAAAGAGAGAATTTGCTAAAAATATCTCCACAACTCAATTCTACTTGAGAAATGGAATTCAATGCCTCAAAGAAAACTAAAAAAGTGTTCATACAAAAAAGTTATGAGCATTGTAAGATGAAGGGTATTTCGATAATTAAAATTTAAAAAATACCCATGGGGCTGTTTTGTTAATGGCTCCCCCATTACGTCATAACCGTGTCATCCATACGTCATCGCCTGCGTCAGCCTTCATCACCGCTACGTTGTCATCCGTGTATGTCCCAAAAATCTGGCAGGCATCAACCTTCTATGGTCTTCTTCCTCTGAGGTGTCGGGAAAAATGGTGGCACCACCACAGGGACGACACTGCCCTTCACCTCTATAAATCTCCCCTTATTCCTCCTCCCATCGCACCTCTCTCCCTCCACTCCGACAATCTCCAACATCTAGGGTTCTTTCAACGTAGAAGACTTCGCACCATTAGGAAAACCCAGATCTCCTCTCTCTCTAGCCACCTAGGTAAGCTCTTTTCCCTCTACTCTTCTCTTTTTTTTTTTCGATGAGTTTCCTTCAGATCTAATTTGTATCTGTCTTCACCTGGTTGGCAATATGCCGGTGAAAACAGATCTGTCGGATCTGCTGAGGATCATCTCCAGGGCAACTCAGATGGATGATCTGAGCAACCAAATGAAACTAGGGGTCCCCAAAACCCTAGGATTCATAAAGATAGGAAAATTCTAGGCGATCTCTAGCATTGATCAGGATTGAGATGAATGGATGGTCCAGATTGGACTGTTCTGTCCTAGTTCACTTGACTTGCTACAAGGACGCACTGTGTGAAGCATGCCTAGGAACTACTCATGCCAGAGCACCCTCGTGCATGCACATGCATGCGAGAGGTGTTGTGGTTTGGCCACAGTGCTATAGCATCCTGAGAACAGTGACACGTAGGACTCGCCTTGTCCCTATTGATTTGAACCACAAATTCTTAAATTTTAAGAGCTATACAACTCCGATTAACCATCCAAAAGGTTTGTTAGAATCATATCGATGATGCGAACCTAATTATGAAATAAAATGTAGGATTAGAGAACGATTTTATCTACTTATGGGATAAAAATATTAGGAATCTCATAGATATTCTAGATCAAAGATGATCTGAACCTAACAAGTGGTCTATTGGACAATTAGATGATTTAGATATCTAATTCAACCTTGAATTAAGGACGATCTCCCTTAGATGATAGATCTAACCACTTATGGATGGGATCGGAGTCTAAAAAGATGATCTAGGCCATTAAGCTATGAACCTTAGTAATGATCGGGAAATAATAGTTAGATTCTTATATACAAGATGCCATAAAGAACTTGAAGAAAATCAAGGATTTAAACTAAAGGAGGACACGAATTAAGTGACATCTTTCGAGGTAGGTAGTCTGATACTACTAAGTTTTCAAATGTATTCCAAAATCTAATTGATTTACTTGACTCTATTACTGTGTTTAGTATGCTTTTTGAGATATGATATTCTTATAATGAGCATGCGAAATTGTCTTCATGATTTATGCTCTTGAATGCGATTGCTTGCATTGAACAGATTTTATGTACGTAGTGCTCACATATTTTGAAACTATTTGCATAAATTGCATGATTTATGATGATTGAGATTTGGATTATATGTATAAATCTTTTTCTGGCTAATGAGCCTAGTGGGCACTATGATGAGAGGTTGTTTATGTACGGGGTTGGCCTCTAGGCCTCTAACCACCAAAGGCGGTATGTATCACTACCCAAAGCGGCATTTTCCCTTCCTCAACTATTGTGGTAAATAGGGACAACCACTGGAGGTGTTCACGGAACCCTTTTCGAGGACATATCCAGAGTCGTCGTTGAGGCTATGGTGGACTGGTCTCTAGATATTGGAGACACGTGATTTCAGAATAGGTTCTGGTCATGAGCATAGTTGACCCTATGATTTCAATTTTGATATTGATTGAGATGGTTGTAGACGAGTACTTGTGGCCACTTGACTTGATGTGTTTGTCGACTTGTCGGCTTGATATGTTCACCGGCCCATCAGCTTGATGTGTTCGCCAAGATATCCACATTCATGATATCTATCATGGGGTTAAAATTCTATCATTTGATTTGATCAATTACTACTTTAAGATTTTTAGTAATTATTACCATTGTACAAATTATTTATTTTGAGCTGTTGGCTTGGTGTGTTCGTTGAAAATTCTAATGCATGAATTGATTGACTGCTACTATTTTTGCAATGTTTATATTGCTAATTAGTGGATTTGATAGAAGTTCCATGGTTTGAAAATGTGTAAATGAGTTTCATAATTTATGCATAAATACCCATGGTTACATAAAACGGAATTGCACGATCTTATTACTTTTCTTAAAATTACGCCTCTTGCATGCCGTGTTTTCAAATTAGTAGTATCAGGTCACCTATTGAGTATGATGAATACTCAACCAAATCCATTGGTTTTTAGATTAGACAAAGTACGATTAGAAGGATCTTCAGAGAGTGCTAGTACTATAGTCAAGTGAGCGAAGGTAAGGCTAAGTGAGGATATAATTGTACTAGATTTCATATTGAGTGATCCTTTTAGTATTTGATGTAAAATTGGTTGTAAGTAATTATTTGTAACTTGGGTTATGCTTAACAATCTTGGGAATGGTAATTATTCATTTCTATATTTTTTCCAAAAGTTTCCAAGGCATGATTCATTTATCGATGATAACAAATTATCTGTTCATTGAGGTTAATTAATGACATTTGGGGTTTTTGTGAAAAAGTTTGAAATAAAAGAAATTTTTTGTTGCATTCATTTAAAAAAATTGTTTTAAAGATAGAGATCGATCTCGAAAGAGAAAGCTTGTTATTTTGAATTTGCATTATAAAAACCTGGGTCATCACTACTAGCTTGACTTTACAGGTTAGGCATACAAACTTCTTTGCTTCAGGGGTAGGCTTGGATGCATATTGAACCTGCCAATCTGATCTTTCTGTTGGAATGAAGCCACCTACTCTTTCTTGCACTGGAACTCTGACTGGGCTAGAATGGATAGTAACATTTGACAAAGGAAAGGGGCATCTATAGCTTTGGAAAGACAATTATAGAGCTCTATTTATAACATACTTTGATGTTCACAAGAGAAGGGGATTGTCATTTGAATGAGTAAGTGGAAATTGGATTAAAAGAATTGAAATGTTCTCAATAGTAAAAGGGTAGAGGAAAAATAAACCTTCATGAGACAATAGAGCTTACTTTTCTTTTCCATAAAAAAGGAAGTTTGAAATATAATTTGGATTCATAAAGTGATTGACTATGGTAACTTTGAAACTAAAACTCTTAGATTCAGATCTACATTTGAAAAAGGAAAACGATAAACTGTTCTTTCAGTGTAACCCAATTTACCTTTTAATTGGTATGAGATGGGATACGTTAAAAGCACCTCTAAAGGCTTACACCCTCCGATTCAAATTGGCAATAGAGAAGCAGGATCTATTACAATTTTGAAGAGGGCACCAGTAATATGCTTGGGTGGGGGAAGAGGCTAATCCAAGAATAGCTGGATTGCATCCCTCTTCTTTCTCGTGCTTAAGAAAGATGACTCTTCACTCATCGACTTGGACATAGTAGGGATTACCACACACTAAATTCTTCATTGTTCTGAGGGAAAAGGGTGGATCTCTCTTTCCATACCCTCTGCCTGTTTGATAGAAAACTTCCTTCAACAGAGCACTATGCTTTGGTGATTCCGTATGGTATGTACAAGTGTATCATCAAAAACACACTCCTGCTTTAGTAAAGTGTATATGGAATCGTCATATGTAATATGCAAACTTTTTCTTTGAAAGAAGAGGCTGTTTGATAATCAATTGCTCTTGTCATATTGTCAGGAATAGAATGGAATCGAATCAATACATAGTAGCAAAGAAGGAAGGATAGTAGCAGCAAACTTAGTTGTTGTGCTTGAATCAATGAATGTAAGCTGCGTTTGAATGCCTGATGTAAGAGATTTAACTTCATGCATAGAAGCTTTTGATGTAATAACTAGTGTTGTCTTAGTTTCTAGTGTGAGACTAAGCCAATCTCTTTAGATTTTTTTTTTCTTTGTACAGATTAGTCAAACGACTCTCTTCCACGAAACTAGTCATTTTGCTCTCATAACTAGAAATAGGATCTATAAGGATACATTCCCTATGGTATTGACCTCATTTTCCTTTTGACCAAGGTCTATCTTATCTTTGAATCAATTTAGGATTAGTAGCTTAGTAGGCCTCCCTTTTACCATCTATAGAAAAATGTTTTTCTTATTAGGCAACCAACCCTAAAAGTACATACCTGTGAGCTAGCATCAACCTAATCTGGACTAACATTGGATGCATGTCTATCTAGTCCTTGGGGAAGAAGCATCATCCAAGTATAGTTTCATCTCTATATGTTGCTAAGTGAACCAGGATAGACAAGAGATTTGATATGACCTGCCCACACTCCTTTCCACCTAAGCTAGAGCCATCCTTTCTTCCAAGGGGAGCTTAAACTACATAGATAAAGACTAGTTTCTCAATCAGGGGTACCAACCATAAAAGACATAGTTTAGTAAACAAGAGAGATGATATTCTTATTTTATAGTACCTTTGGTTGAAGTCAAATTTATAATCCCTTAATGGTTAGTATGGTAACCTTTACTTGACTTGACCTTTGCTTTCACTTTGAATAGAGCTTGGTTTAAAAGGAAAGAGCATCAAGCAGTTGAATCCTGTGAGCAGATAGCTTTCTTCTAGGTTAGCCCAATTCTTCACTTCCATCTCCCAGTAGGTAGCAGTCAACCAGTTCTGACTTACGACCTCTGCCAAGGTTGACCTTTCCTATCTTACTTTAGAAGTCAGGAGAAGGAAGGCTATAGATAGCTCGAGGTCTTTCCATAAGCCAGGTGAACTTCTTTAACTTTAAGACGACCTACCTAGCAAAAGTCAGTCTAGTGATTGAAGCTTTCTTTTCAAAGAAGCTAGATTGCAAATTAAGTGCTTCTTCCTTCCTAGTCGGGCATATCGCCCTTATACTAGATTGAGATCTCTGTCATTGTTTGTTCATAGGCTTTCCACTTAATACTTATCCTTTCCCTTTACTCTAAAAAGCTTTTAACTAAACCAACCAAGTCCATTCTCAAACTCTAATCGAGGAAGTGGTTGTCCCACCTTATTAAACAATATGTATCCAAACCTTGCTATATATAGGAGAGTAATTAATAGAGCATAATATGAGATAGAGTATTAGACAGAGATTGAACATTTGATGAGAATTGTGAAGGTTTAGATGCTTATAAGATATAGGTGAGTTGTCTTAACCTTAGTGTAGGAAGAGATTTCTTTTTCTCTTCAAGCTAGGGATTCTTTATAGTGATGTAGTATGGACAGAGTGATGAATCTTGAGAAGGAGGAAAGAATAAGAATGGTGAATACTTGTACACAAGGGGATAATACATCTTCTTATCCTTTTTGGGGTAGAGAACATAACATAATAAAAAAAATTAGCCCCTCAGCTCACCTAAAAAGATCAAGGGGTCCCCAGCTTCCTTCTTATCTTTCTATCAACTGGAAGTCTTATTTCTCCTACTCCCCTCAAAGCTTTCTTCCTCATATGAATCATAAGAAAGACAAGTTTAGCATTGGCAATCCACATCCTTTGATTTTGATCTCTTTTTATGATCATAAAATGTGGGAATCTGTAGATCTCGCTCTCCATGAGAATTGATTGAACCTCCTTAAACCATTTACGACCATCATTGATACTGGGAGAGTAGATTGGTCTTCCATCTTTGACAAAGGATAGTAATAACCTCTTCAATGACATAGGTAGTTGGGAAAACTTGAGTTGATAATAAGTCTAAATAGAAGATCCAACTTGATATTTTGGAAATGAGATCTCTACATCTCCATTGGGTTTGCTTTTCAATGAAGCTTTTTCAAAAAGTTGAAAGGCCTGGTCTTGAGGGGCTCTTCATACTTTCTCTAGACTCTCAGGAAGAAGGTAGGTCATCTAGAGAAAGAAGCTTTGAAATGTACACGTGTCGTGGAAGTGCAGTAGTGCTCCTTCATCCTTGTACCTGAAAGGCATTTTGTAATATGCTTGAACTCTTTTGAAACCAAAAGTGAAATGTTGAGTCCATTTGTTGACACTTCTACTAGAATTCCTTGAGCAGAGAAAAAGTCTTGTTTCAATAAGAGAACATGGGGTGCGGGCTGGGCTTCCATCATGCCTCCCTACACACCACCCAGTAGAATCAAATGACGTAAGCCTATGTGCTTCCCCCTCCCAGAGCCAAGTTCTAGCTCGACTAACCACCACTAGAAGGAAGCATTGCATTTTGTTAGCTACTTATAGCATATCAATAGAGAACATCTATTTAGGAAGGCCTCTTCTCTATCCTACCTCACTTGCCATGTAAAGAGGGAGCATTTTAGATTCTTCCAAATTCCAAGTATATATTACACTATCATTTTTTTGTCCATCCATTCATCATACATGGCCAATTCAGTTCCTTCCATGACTTCTCTTCGATTTTGAAACCTGGCCCAGAATGTTTGGCTATTCTAGAGGTAGCTAACATGTAATGGACCCCCCTCTCCAGCTAGCAGTTCATTAATTGGTAATATCATTGATACAATAAATTGTACATTCTTTCTTTGGCAGGTATTGATTGGAGAACTAGATCGGCTAGCCGGGATCGAAAGAGCCCGTTGTTGTGCATGAAGAAGTGCGTGCTTCTATAACAAACCTGGTTGTTTGAGTTCTGAGGTGAATCTATCTTCTCTAACCAAGTGATAGGGCTCCGTAAATTTGATCATTATGAATGTGATGATTCATTTGATTGGGAGGTGCAGATTCCTACTCTTGCATCAGGAGTTAGGAGTATCAGTCTGTCATTGTATTAGTCAAAAGGAAGTCTTATTGGACCCCTTCGGGAATTCATTCTTCTTGGAGGCTACCCAGGGTTATTTAGGACTAGGGATTCTACAAAAAGGCTATTTTAGTATTATTATATATATCTATATATAATAATAATACTAAAATATACGATACAAACTTGGATCAGACAGGGACTTCTATAAAGGTCTTGATGATGATGATAATGTCATGAGATTGATGTGAATAAATACAATCTTTTATTATCTTGGTAATTCCAATTATACAATTAAAGGTAATCTTTGATGAGATTTATTTTAGTTAACAATATAGTTAAGAATGATTAGATGAATATAAGAACTTAGGCAATATAGTAGGAGTTCCATAAAATGTAGGTTGAGAAACATGGGGATGAGAATGGAATTTTGATTCTATGTAAACCTAGAATTGTCCTCAAGTAAGAATGGAAATGGGAAACCTAATTATGAAATACTTGTCGAATGGGATGTTTCCATAAGATAGAGATGATCAATTCTTAGGTTATTTAAGGAAGAGACCTTGAACATATATAGAGTGTGTCAAAGTATTTTGCACATAAGATATGATCACAACTATTTAAAGCATTGTGTTACTAGATATACATAAGCATTTAGTACCTTTAGACTTAAGAAATCTACATTTCCTAATAAGATCTAACATTTTTCTTTGGTGTATTTCATAATGAGATCTAGCTAGGATTGGTTCTAAGTATACTAGAACACCTATAAAGTCATGAAGGAAATATGATGTCCAACTTGGAACCAATATTCACATATAGAGTATGATATTCATTGCGGATCATCTTATAAATAAACTTGAAAAACAAGGCTTTGCTAATCTTTGATAAACATATTTATCAAATTGATTTTTACTATGTATATTTTTTTAAAATAAGATATATTTTCAAAAGATATTTCGAAAGGGATTTAAGTTCATTAAGATGACATTCATTGTACTTGAATGTACATAGGTAACATGCATAGGGATAAGTGATTCGATATGCCCTTGTTGATGTCAAAAATGAAAATAGGTGAGTGGAAGGATGTAATGGTAATTACCATAACAATTAAATGGTAACTATACATGGAATGGTATCTTTGTAATTAATCTTTTGATGTGGGCCTTGGTTATTGTTGGGTCAATATGCTTGCTGCCACATCATCTAATTTAATAAGTAAATGCCTTTTGTAGACTTTGGGATAGTTTGATTCAAATTAGGCAAGTATTTTCTAATAGAAGGGATGGGACAAGATACCATTTTAGAAGATTCCTAGAAGGTCAAATCATATAAGCTAGCTAGAGTAATAACTAGAATAGAAACTGTCTTGATTAGGGATTGCTTGGAGAGGAGGCTTCTCAATATACAGACGTAAATACATATACATATGTGTGTAATATGTAAGAGAGAGAATGACAAGAGAATAGGTTGCTAAAAAATACTCCCCTTGAAGTGTATGTTTTAAGTTTCGAATTCTAGTTTTTCTCTCTTCCTCTCTTCTAATTGTAAGGGTTGAAACTTGGAACCACCTAAGAGAAGAAGAAGATTAAGGAGTGCTGAATCTTAAATTGTGGTGGACTGAATAAAGGGTTCAAAATTTAGATCCTTTACAAGGTATATTCTTCTACTTTCATTCAAGTTCTAAATGCTAGTTCACATGATACAAGTATGATCAAAATGAAGTTTTCAAGCTCTTGATTCAATTTGAGAAAAGTTCTCATCCTTCCTCACGTATTCTAATAGTTTTTTCCATGCTAGACTTGATGTTTTGTCATCGTGCATATCCACCTAGCAATAACCACATACAATAGAATTAGAAAATTAATTACATAGGTAATCTTATGAATAAATTGTCATTTTATCTTTATGAATAAATTATTATTATTCCCTCTCACTTACCTATATTCATTCGTGACACCAACATTTGGTGTGTGGATCCACCTACCCCTATGCTACTCACATTTGTACATTTAAATACAATGGTTGCATGTTAATAAACATTAAATATCTTCAAAACACCTTACTAAGCATGTAAATGCTTTTGAACTTTGATGTATAACCCAATTCACCCCCTTTTGCCACCCTCATAATTGTATTGAATTACTTGCAAAAGGTCTCTATTTGAATATAGAACTTCAAAAACTAGTTTATGATGAATCTTTAGTCATGTGATTTAACATCTTTTAATCTTGAATCAGTTATAGCATACCTTGTTAAGATTGGTCCACCACTAGTTGAGAATTTGCATTGTTGGGCTTCTTCTTCTCTAGGATGTGGCTTCAAGTTCCAACTATTGAATACTAAAGACAGAAAGAGAGGCCAAAGGGTTTTTCATAAAGTAATGAGCACACTAAGGTGTAACATTCCAAAATTTTATACCCCATTTTATTATCAATGAAATTCCTAAAATTTATTTTAAGATTCCACATTTAAATTTTAAAAATGGATGAATCCAATAACAAAACCTCTGTCGATGGATGAAGCTCAAAGAGACAAATCCAATGACTGTAAGCATGCAAAAAACCAATGGTTAGGATCAAAATTACATATGAAACTAGGTTTGGATTTGATAAGGGCACCCCTCATTAATTTGAGAAAGACATGTAACTAAGTAGGGCCCATTTGGTTACCATAAATGGGATGTTTCTAGGTTCAATGTATTTCACAATAGAGGTTGGAAGAAATTAGAAGGGTGGAGATAAAAGAAAGAAAAATTAGAAAGGAATAAGTATGAGATAAGGATAAGGAGGTTAGATAGGAAGGTAGGGAAGATAGGATAGAAACAAAAGGAAAGTGGATCATAGCTAATAGGAAATCCTCCAAGACTCCACATAAGAGGACATCTTGTACGTGAGAGTGGGGGGGGGGGGAGTTGGGAATTGTATGTAACTTCATGTGGGCCATTGTTTTAATTTATGTAATTGTTCTTAATGTTGAGTATTTTTAGCAATAGTTTGTAAATATTTTTGAACTTTGTTGTATAACCCAATTAACCCCCCTTTATACACCTCATCATTGTGTTGAATTACTTGCTAAAGGTTTATATTTGAATATAGAACTTCAAAAACTAGTTTATGATCAATCTTCAGTCATGTGATTTAAAATCTTTTAAACTTGAATCGGCTAGAAGCATACCTTGTTAAGATTGGTCCACACAAGTTGAGAAACTACATTGTTGCGTTTCTTCTTCTTCTTCTCCTGGAGGTGGCTTCAAGTTCCAACTATTGAATACCGAAGAAAGAAAGAGAGAACTAAGGTTTTCTCTTAAAGTAATGAGCACGATAAGGTTTAACATTCCAAAAATTTGTACCCCATTTTATTATCAATGAAATTCCTAAAGTTTATTTTAAGGTTCCAAAATTTAATTTTTAAAAATGTAGGAATCTACTAACAAAACCTTTGTCAATGGACAATCTTGAAGAGAGAAATCCAATGATCGTAAGCAACAAAAAACCAATGGTTAGGATCAAAATTACATAAGAAACTAGGTTTGGATTTGATAAGGGCAACCCTCATTAATTTGAGAAAGAAATGTAACTAAGTGGGGCCCATTTGGTTTCCATAAATGGGACGTCCCACTACAATGTGTCTAGGTTCAGTTTATCTCACAATAGAGGTTGGAAGAGATTAGAAGGGTAGAGATAATTGAAAGAACAATTAGAAAGGGATAAGTAGAAGATAAGGATAAGGAGGTTTGATAGGAAGGAAGGGAAGGCATGATAGAAGCAAAAGGAAAGGAGATCAAAGCTAATAGGAAATCCACAGGACTCCACATAAGATGACATCTTGCACATGATGGGGGGATTGTGTATAATTTCTTGTGGGCCATTGTTTTGATTTATGTAATTGTTCTTAATGGTGAGAATCTTTAGCAATAGTTTGTAAATTCTTTTGAACTTTGATGTATAACCCAATTCACCCCCCTTTTGCCACCTCATAATTGTGTTGAATTACTTGCAAAAGGTCTATATTTGAATATTGAACTTCAAAAACGAGTTTATGATCAATCTCCAGTCATGCTATTTAACATCTTTTAAACTTGTATCTGTGAGAAGCATACCTTGTTAAGATTGGTCCACCACTAGTTGAGAATCTGCATTGTTGGTCTTCTTCTTCTTCTTCTTCTTCTTCTTCTTCTTCTTCTTCTCCTAGAGGTGGCTTCAAGTTCCAACTATTGAATACCAAAGAGAGAAACTGAGACCTAAGGTTTTTTCTTAAAGTCATGATCACACTAAGGTTTAACATTCCAAAAATTTTGTACCCCAATTTATTATCAATGAAATTCCTAAAATTTATTTTAAGGTTCAAAAATTTAATTTTTAAAAATGCAAGAACCCAGTAACAAAACCCCTATCGATGCATCAAGCTCAAAAAGATAAATCCAATGATTGTAAGCATGTGAGAATCCAATGATTACGATCAAAATTACATAAGAAACTAGGTTTGGATTTGATAAAGACACCCTCATTAATTTGAATGGGATGTCCCACTACAATGTGTCTAGGTTCAATGTATTTCACAATTGAGGTTGGAAGAAATTAGAAGGGTGGAGATAAATGAAATAAAAATTAGAAAGAAATAAATAGGAGATAAGGATAAGGAGGTCATATAGGAAGGGAAGATAGGATAGAAACAAAAGGATAGGTGATCACAGCTAACAGGGAACTCCTAAGACTCAAAATAAGAAGATGTCTTGTAGGTGAGGGGGGAGGGGATTATGTGGGAAAGAGAAATCACCCCCAAGCATGTACAAGACATCAAGAGAGAGAGAGAGAGAGAGAGAGAGAGAGAGAGAGAGAGAGAGAGAGAGAGAGAGAGAGAGAGAGAGAGAGGATCTACGACCATTCAAAGGAGAAAGATCTGAGGCTAAGATTGTGTTCAAGTAAGGACACAAGGAGAAGGTAACAAGGAAATCATGATTTTGCAACAAAAAGGTAGGAAGATCTAAGCCACTATGTTTCAAATGGATTTCAATGAATAGAGTAGTTTTGATCGGGTTTTTGCTTCCGATCTATGGATAATATGCTTAGTTTGTAGATTGATGGTTATGATTAGATCTTCCTTGTTGTTGATAAAGATCTTGCATTCTATAAGTGAATGAATACATTTCATAAGAGGATAAAGGGGTTGATAGTAGTCCCATCCAAGGGAGGAGATGCGCTACCCTTGTCCATCTCATCCAAGGGTAGATTATGTCCTATCTCACGCATCATTCAAGGGAAACTATGAGATGGTAGATGCACCCTCGGTGAATGTTTCCAAGCTGTGTTAAAAGAGAGTTTCATTTAGAGTTGAGCAAGGGAGAATGCGTCCCATACAAGGGAGGAGTCACGCTACCCTTATGTCTCATCCAAGGTTTGAGATTCTCCCGTCCACATGCACTCTTTGGGGTTTACATATGGATGGTAGATGCGCCTATTTCTGGATGATTAAAGATGAATGATGAGTTTAGAGTTCACTTATCATAAGGATTTACATCTATGAACTTTGACAAAATAAACTGGATCCAATGGTCCATGGGAAGTGGACGCATGGATGGAGGGTTGATCAAGAGATGGATAAGATTAGTAATAAAAACCTCTAAGGAAAGTAATCATAAGGTAGAGTAAGAATACTAGCATGTTTAAAATAAAACAAAAATCACCTTAAAATGATCCAATAGAGTAGAAGTGTGGGCATGGGCTGTGTGCCATACGTCACTTCCACTCAATGTCTAGGATCATCTAGGATGATCTAGATGATAAGATGAAGTGATGAATAATTGCGAGGATGATATCTAAATGGGTATAAAAATCTAGAAAGAGGAAATGTTGAAAAGTTGAAAAGTTGTAGGTGCCTGTGATTTTCAAAAGGCTAGCGTGCTGCCACCTTTGAATGGGCCGTCATGCACGTTACCTATCACCTTGCATGCATATTGGAAGATGACATGTAGGGTACCATACAAGGGGGTTGTGCATGTGGACCCACGAAAATCTTGATGGGAAGATTTATACTCATAATATGTTTGATGTTAAGTTTATAGTTTAGATAAATAATGATGTTCTTCTAGTTGATTGAATTGAATGACTAGGATTACATCAAGATTAAGATTGAAAAAGAAAGGAGATAACGTTTATTCCTCTTATAAGATTCTTGATACATGTTAGATTTGAGATTTGATCTATGGTTTTGACCTTGTATACATGTTATGATATTAAGTTAAAACTCACAAGCACACGAATCAAATGTAGTAATTTATGCGAGGAGGTCGACCCCACAAGGATTCGAACGGTTGTGATAATAGTGATTCCTACTTAAATGATCTAACATTACCAAATCAAGGAGATCCTTCCTAAACTAAAAAAAGAAAATTAACACATTAATCATAGGATTATCCACAATCAAAACATGCTAAACTTAACAACTTTCCTAAAACAAACTTTCTAAAAATAAAATTTTCCTAAATGAAAACTTTCTAATTTTATGACTTTCCTAATTTGAAAACTTACTAAGAATGAAATTTAGCAACTTTCCTAAATATGAAATTCTAAGGAAACTATGCAACAAATTCATGACTTTCCTAAATTTAACTTTCTAAACATGAGATTTGGAAACTATGACAAAATCAATTACTTTCCTAAACTAGGAATGAGAAACTAACTAAGAGGCAACTAGTGAACAATGAAATCTAATCTAAACTATAAGTAAACAATAAAACTAATGAAAGCAGTCAAATCAAGTAAAGAAAGGAGAACTACTCAAGTATAATGTGTGTAACCATGGAATGGTAAGCATGATCCATTGGGTAGGAATGGATCTAACTAACGAATTTGAAAACCTAGAACATGCAATATTACTCAAGCATTAAAGAAGCAATCTAACAATCTAATCGAGTTCTTGAAAAATCAAGTAAACATAAAGGGTATGGTGCTGGAAATTGAACATAACAAACCATAAAGAAAAATTCCAGCAGCATGCTATATAAATCTTCACTTAATGGAACATGAAAAACATGGAATTAAGCAATTCTAATGCAAGCAAACATTCAAGAATGAAGACTAATACTTGCTAGACATAAGTATGAATTGAAAACTCCAATTAACTTCGTTGAATTACATTAAAATCCATCAGCATAAAGTCCAAAATACATGCAATCAAAATTTGAAAATTAAGTCCTATTACAATGAATTCCACTTGATTTTAATCAATCCAAAACATCAAGATAAAACTTCTTCAATGTTCCAACATCAATCATGAATATGCAAGCATAGAAATCAAGGGAAAATCCATTATAAAGTAAAGAAAAACTTGAGGAGCACCAAGAAAAACAAGAAGGGATTTCAATAAAACTAAAGGAGATCTAAAGGCAATTAAAGAAAAGGAAAGGGATAGATACAAGTGGCTTTCCCTTGGTTGTCACTTCAAGGGAAAAGCAACCTTGGATCTTGAATAAACAAGAAAAAGTAACTAAGGGAATGGAAAATTTTTAAACTAAGCAACAATGAAAGTTAAGAACAGGCAAAGAGAGAAGATCTGGAAGAGAACTAGCTAACCTTTGAAGGTAGATCAAAATGACAAGGCCTAGGCATGGAAAACTCTTGGGGATGAGCATCCCACCTTGGAGAGAATAACAGCTACCCAAAGGAGAGGATTCTTCAAAGAAAAAAGGTAGGAGAATGGTTTAGGAAAAATACACCTCTTCCCTTGGAGTAGGCATTATTTTCCAATCTTAATTTTTTTCTTCTCTTCCTAGGTGCTTTTATAGTATTTCTCCTAAAATTTCTAGGGTGACCTTAGATAAAAGTATGGGAGGGATGAAAACAAGTGAATTGGATGGCTAATAGGCATTGGTTAGCTAGGGTTTTAAAGAGGGATAGGTGGCTGCCCTTTTGGAATCTATGAAGGTGGGAGACACCATTTTTTTAGAAGGAGGCATCTCCCCTTGCAAAAGTCATTGAAACCCATAGAATATGGAAAGAGGGTTGGATGGGGATGAGGTCTGTATATCTCCTTTATTCTTATAAATTAGTACAATAGAGCTTTTTCTCCATTCATCCTACATTTTATTTGATTTTATAATCTTGTTAAAAAATTTAGTCAACCAAACTACTCTAGTATCTCCCATATGCTTCCAAACCTCCATTGGTATACCATTAGCCCCCATGGTCTTTCTTGATATCATATTTTTTAAGTCCTCTTTCACTTTAGGTATTCTAATCCTATGTTCATATCTATAATGTTCAATGTTATTTAGGTTTACAGTATTTTCAATCCCTATATTCTCAGAGCCATTGTCTTTTAACAATTTTTGAAAGTAAGTTTCCAACCTTTGTTTGATCTCACCATCTTTGACTAGTACCCTTTGATCATTACTTCTAATGCACCTAACATGATCTAAGTCCTTACCCTTTTGTTCTTTTATTTCTGTAAGTTTAAACACATCTTTCTTACCTCCTCTTGATCCTAGTCAACTCTAAAGGTCATCATATGCATTACATTTAGTATCACTTACTATTCTCTTGACAACCTTTTTAGCATTTTATACTGTGCATAGTTTTCATTATTTCTAGTCTTCTACCATGCTTTAAAACACAACCTTTTTTTTAATAACTTTTTGTACTATTTCACTCCACTACCATGTTTCCTTTACTAATTGTCTTTTTCCTTTCGATACTCATGAGACATCTTTTGCCACTTTCTTAATGGACTCAACCATATTAGTCCACATGGTGTTTACATCAATTTTATAGTTCCACTTTCCTTCTACCACCAACTTGTTTGTGAATGAGGTATCTTTCAATGAGTAATTACACATTTTCCTCAAAAGATGGTTTCCTTGGAGGTTGATGTTGTTGGAAGCTCAGTGGCTGTTGGGGAATTGTTGCTATAGGAAATTTTTTGTTGGGGTTTCATTGATGATCTCCCATGGTAGTTGTTCTTCGACTAAGAAAAATTTGGATGCTTAGCCCATACAAGATTATAGGTCTCAGAAAAAGAGGTTGTTGCTAGGATTGTGATATGCATTCAAAGCTTTCACTTGCTCTAAAAGGTATTCGTTCAGCACTCTATTAGATGGATAAGTTGTAGTTATATGGGCTAGACTTGAACAAAGAGTACAAACCTCTTGTGGAGGCTTAATAAATATAGCAGCCATGAGGAACTTGAAACATAGTTTCAAGTTTGTCCACTCTCCCATCATACTTATCCATTTTCTTAAGTACAGAGTTGAGCTTGTATGCTAGATTTGTATGCATCGCTATCTCATATAGGCGTCCTTTATTAGATGCTGGTTGTTTCTCTCTCTTCAATTAGAGTAATCCCATTGCTGGAAATTATCTACTAATGTTTGGAAAAACTTCCTGGCCTCTCTCACATCTTTCAGCATGAGGCGCCCCCCCCCCCCCCCCCCCCCCCACTAGCTGCATCAACCATTTTCCTATTTTGAGGCATCAATTCCTCATAGAAGTATTGAACCTACTACCATTTCTCAAATCCATGATGTTGGCATTTCTACAATAGTTCATTCCACTGTTCCCAACATTCATAATTCTCTTCTTTATCCCTTTGATGGAAATTTATAATTTCCCTACTAAGGGCATTAGTTTTGTGAATAGGAAAGAATTTATTTAAAAACTCTCTAGATAATTGGTCCCATGTATTGATGGAACCTACCTCCAAGGAATTTAGCCATGACTTGGCTTTATCCTTAAGTGAGAATCGAAACAACCACCTAATTGAGTCATTCAAAAAATTTTGAAACATAAATGTGGCACAAATATCGAGGAATACCTTGATATGTAGGTATGGATCCTCTCTTTCTTGAACATAAAAAGTGGGGAGTAACTGTATGACTCTCAGTTTTGATTTTATACATGATGGGGTACTGAGTTGGAGTGATGCATAAAAATCTTCAATAGATTTGCACTTACCTTTTGCTGTTGGTGTGGCCATGGGGATAGAAACTTGGTTTCTTACCCGTTGCCTAAGGCTACATTCAATATTTGGGTTAAAAGGGACTAGCTCTAAGTTATAAGGTTGACGCCCTTGCATAAACTAAGCTAATTCATAGTTAAATGATATATATTGACTCTAACTCTATGTGAAGCATAATTAATCTTAGTATATCACTAATCGAGATGTTTTGATTATCTTTTATTGTTGCATAAGATAGTAGCTTCTTAGACCTAGCTCTTTTTATCTAGATCTAACTATTGCTTATGAGTTAGGTTTTCCTTTAAAGTAGTTAATATAATCATCATGTCAGGAGGCATTTAAACCTCAATTGACATCAAGGAAAGGCATGGGGAAATCACTTGGATTTTAGGACACCCATTATAACCACAATGCCCTAAACCATTGGAGTGACAATAGGCTTAACCCTTTAAAAAGGTTCCTGCATGGTCAAAAACCCTAAGTCTCTTTCTACTTGATTTTAAATTATGTTCAGGAGCTAGGATCACAAACATACAAGAATCAATTTTATTTACATAGGTGGGCCAAGGATCTGGTGATGAAATCTAATCCTTATCTTATAAGGGTTCTTGTCGGGCCCTTACTAGCATTATGTTCCATTCCATCATAAGGCTTTAAATGTGCACTGCAAAGCAAAAGCAAACTAGTACCTACTTATATGCTACTTAACAAAGGATCGAACAACTTAATAGATGAAGCACTATAACCAGACAACCTATGCCTTGGTTGTAGACATGCTTAGGCCAACCTTTGTTAAATAGTTGCTTACTAATGTACCAATCCTATATATTATGAAACATACATCAATGCATGACCCTAATCTATATGATTTATACTACCATCATGAATGCAATTTTATACTAAATGCATTTTATACTAGAAAATTCAAAAAAATATATGATTGAAGATCGCTCATAGTGAGGGCTTTTTATGATGATTAAGTGTGGGCCACCATGCCTCACACTTGCCATGTATTATTCAGCCCATTTAAAAATAAAATAAAATTTAAAATGGGCCTCATTACAATTTTACTTAAATCCTAATCTAAAAATGAAAAAAACTATTATATGTTTATGAAGCCTTGGCCCATAGGATCATCGTTGCTCCTTTACCAATTTCCCTCTTACAAGAATCAAACAAATGGTCAATATGTGGAAAATAGCAATAAATGATAAAAAATCCTAAACTAGTGCACCCTAACCTAGATTTGAGGTAAATAATATAATATAAAGTCCATTACACAATTCAGCTACCATTCCCCAACAACAACACCAAAAATTTGTTGTTGTGCTTTTAAGTTAACTCGAAAGCACACGAATTAGTTATAGTAAATTCATGCAATGGAGGTTGATCCCACGAGGAATTGAACCATTTGTGTGATTAGTGGGTCCTTATTTAAACTACTTAACCTAACCAAGATAATGAGAATTTTAACATAAACTAAGAATGAAAACTTAACATAAATGTGAAACATTGAAATATGTAAAGATGCTAAATTTAGAACTTTCCTAAATTAAAAATTTTTAACAATGAAAATTGGAAACTTTCTAAATAATGCAAAACAAAGTAATGGAAACTAATATTAGAAAACATGCTAAAATAAGCAAGGAAATCAATTACTCACTCTACATAAAATCTTAAAGAATGGTGTGCATAGTTCATGATGAAAAATGTATAGGCTAACGTAATGATCAAAGATTCTAATTCAAACATAACACTTACCTAAATAAAAGCATGCAAGAATAAGCAATTATAATTCTCATGAAAACACTCTTAAAATCATGTTAGTCAGTCCAGATTTTGCCAGTCTTTCTTCTCTCATTTCATTTGCTATATTGGAGTCTATTTCTTATCTTGTTTGAACTAATATTTTTGTCATTCTTGGTGAACCAGATGTTACAGACTTGTTCGTATTTGTAGAAAATCTTTCATTGATTGGGAAGAACCCTAAGAGAGAGGAGGAGATGGTTTGTAGTTCTTAACCTATGGATTAAGATGCAAGATCAATAAGATAATAAATGTAAAGTGCTAATTAACTAAGGAAGGAATGCATGAGATTATAAAAAACAAGAAATCATAGTTTAAGCAATGTATCAACCATCAAAATCATGCATGTGACACTTAGAGTGGTGCACATGATTTTGATGCATTGTAAATGTTAAAATTACTACAAAAAATTCTAGAACAAATAAGGATCTAAGCATCCAATCATGCCTTTAAGCTAGCATAGATTAGCATGCATAATAAGAATGGAATAACATGAATCAACTCTGGATTTTTATTAAATGATATGCATTACAAGTTCAAAGAAGTCACTACAATGGTGGTGCACATCATCCATAGAATGGTGCACACCATCATTGACCCAAATTAACGCCTTCACACTCTTCAAACATTATCCAATATTCTAAGTAGCATGTGTGTGACCCTTTGAAGGAGGAAAATTGAATAACCATAAAAATAAAATAAAGGAATGGAAGCACAATCAAGAGATCTAAGATAATAAAATGTAAGGAAGAGGACTACAACCAAATAGATTCAATATAGCTTTTCCCTTAGTTGTCACTTCAAGGGAAAAACCAACCTTGGATCTTGAAACAACAAGCAAGAAGAAATAGGAAAATAGATGGCACCTTAAGCAATCCTACACATGAAACTTAAGTAACAAAAAGGAGTTCATGACAATGAAAAAAGAAATCAAAAGATGATGAATAACTAACCTTTAATGGAAGAAAAAAAGAATAAAATATTGAAGCTATGCATGGTATATTTAGAGAGGAGCACTCCAAGGAGAAAAACATAGAGAACTTCAAAGGAAAAAGGCTGCCCAAGGAGAAAATCATATAATCCTTTAAAAGGAGGAGGGAGGTACCACTTTTTTAGGATGCCTCCTTCTCTCCCAAAAGACGCCCTTCATGTGGTAGCCTTAAGACACTTTTTATATGTTGGCTGCCTTCTATTTTTGCTAAGATGTGATCCTAGCATGGAGATTATCAGATATACAATGTAATGGTTAGGATTAGATCTAGGGAAGCCAATAAGGTAAGGTATATAAGAAGAACCCATATGGATCAAGGTGGTTAGGAAAGAGCAACATATATGGGGAAAGATTGAAAGATAAGGAGAAAGAAAGGGAATGAGGTGGAGTGAGGTGATTGTGTAGATCTAGATTGGGGTTTGGTTGAAGCATTTTAGAAATGTGGGACCCTTAGGTAGGAAGGTGCAATGTTTGTAGTGGATTTGTATGGTAGGGTGAAAAGGGAGAAAAACATGAAAATAAAAATGAAATGGCTTCTTCCTATTGATCCACATGCTACCTTAACCAATTGGATTTTCCCTCAAATATCTTCAAAATAATCCTTGAAATCGCATGGATATTTTCTTTAGATTTTCCTCCAATCATGGTCTTCCATGTAACTTGGCTCATGTGGCTTGATGGGTTGCTTTGAGTACTTATTTGGCTTGGCTTAACTGCTAGCTTTAGGGCCTCTTTTGGCTTGGCTTGGTGGCTCAACCCCTTGGTTTTGATTGCTTGTTAGGCTTCCTAGCTTGTCACCTTCTTCGTGGCTTGTATATGGCTGCGTAGCTTGAGTGAATCCCATGCATAGGTGGTGGACTTTGCGTTGTTTGTGCATGGGCTCATTTTAGTCACCTTTGACTTATCTAATTCTATCCTTTGTATTCCTTAGGGTGATCTTGAGCCTTGATCTCATGTTGGATCAATGATTTTTAGGTCGTGATTTGGGCTTTTAATCTTAATCTTCAATTTTCATCTTCATCGATCTCAACTACTACAAAAAGTCAAAAACTCTAACTAAATCCTAGAAAAATATGATTATTCACATACTTACCCTGGATTAGCCTTTGAACCTGCAATTCTAAAATATTTGGTTTATTAGGTTGGAAATCCATGTGTTATAATTTTTGACCAAAAATCCTTATTTAACACTCTAAGTTATAATACATGAGCAACTAATTGGGTGATTTTTCTACAAATTTGGACACTCATTAGGTGAGTCCTCCTCTAATATGTCCTATGCCCCTAATGTATTTATCTTTGAACTTCATGCACTAGGGGGCCGTGATTTCTAACCAATCACACCCTCACTCCATAACTAGCCGGGTTATTTCCTTAGGTGTTTAATCCTTGCCATTAATATTTCTCCCTATAGTGTTCATCAATTCTCCCTAGTTACCATGTTCTTAGATTAGATTATCCTATGTTAGTCTATGGTTAACTAAATCCATAGTGCTCCAAAATTACATGCTTGATATCTATTTGACTCCAATATCATCTTCTATTTAGCTATAAACCATAATTTTATTTGACAACCCTTAACCCTTATGGTTACCATATATCTTCTTATATTCACATTCATAATAAGAAATTTAAATATACTTTCTAATGAAATTTTGGGATGTTACATTTACATCTCACTTTAGGCAAAGTGTATATGAGAGTTTAGGTACCTCAACATGGTTTAGCACTGCCTTCCATCCTCATATTGATGGGTAGTCTAATAGGACATTTCAGACATTAAAAGACACATCTCTAGCTTGTGTACTAGACTAGAAGGGTTGTTGGAAGAGCATCTTAGCTTAGTGGAGTTCGCCTGCAAAAATAGCTATCGCTCTAGCATCGATATGGCCCCTTATGAGACATTTTATGGCAGGCCATGTTGCACACCTACATGTTCGAGTTATGTGGGAGAGAGGCAGTTTGTCAAGTCAAAGCTTACCAAGCAATGTTTCAAGAAGGTTTGATAGGTTCATAAGCATTTATCAATAGCTCAGAGTAGATAAAATAGTTGTGTTGACTTGAGAAAATGAGACTTATAGTTTCAGGTTGGTGACCACGTCTTTCTAAAGGTATTATTGACCAAAGGAGTGATGAATTTTGTCCTCAAGGGGATGTTAAGCAGCAAATATGTGGGTCCATATGGAATTTTGGAGAGGATTGGGAGAATTGAGTATTATTTAGCACTACCTCCTCTATTATTACAGGTTCATGTCATATTGTGTAATGACTCTAATTTTGTAACATTGAAATCCCAAGTTAGCAATGAAAAGTTCACTTTTTGGAGATAAGGGTATTTTGGTCATTTCACTATTCACCCTGACTAGACCTAGAAATTTGGTCTTGAGAATTATACCATTAGGTGCATCTCAGAAAAAGGAATCCAACAAGACCAAAATCACCCAAAACGGAGTTAAAATGAGCAAGTTATGGCCCTTTGAAGTTCAGGGGCAAAAATGTAATTTTCATTAAAAAACGGATTTAGCCTGAGAAACAGAGGGGCCCGTTTTGATACGGGCACACCTCTTCTTCAACCTCCTAGAGGGTTCTAGAACAGCGATGTTTGGAGGAGAAACCACCGCCATTTTGGAGGTTTCTCCACCTCCATTCAATGGCGGTGAGAGCCCCCTCCAGAACCCTCTTATAGCTCTATAAATAGAGCTCTTGGGCACCTCTAATGGCAACCCAAAAGCTTGGGAAAAACCCATCGTGGAGAAGCAAACAAGAGGAGAAAACGTGGAGAAAAACCCGGGCACGAACCAGGTATGCCCAAAATCCCTCCAAACCCATCTCCCCCTTAGTCCTAGGCTAAGTTTTCCCAAGTTTTTGAATGAAAAACCATGCAAAACGGGCCTCTAAGGAGCCACGAAGGACCCAGGGATGGTGCCTGGGGCGCACTGGTTCGACAAGGTCAAACCAGGGAGTCCCGAGGACGCCTCGGTCCCCCACTGAACGAAACGCGTTAACCGCATTCGAGAGAAACCAGCGGGCACGTCCATGGATGCGCTCGCAAATGAAAAAGTTGGGAGGAATCCTGGGTATGTCTGCAAACTCACCCGCTGAGGTGCCTGCCGCTGACGCGGGACGCGTTAGTGTCCCAGGCTTCCACCTCATTTTGTCTAACCTTTTATGTACATGTGATACTAAAAAGCCTATAACTTGAGATCTAGGGCTCTGATTGAGGCACCGCAAAAGGCGTCGTGTCTGTGTCGATGACGCGGACACACCCAAACCATAAAATACCTGATCAAGGCCCAATATAAGGTGGGCATGACCCTTAGACAATGATAGTGGCGTGGGGCCACTAAACCTTTGTAAACCTGATGATACCAAGGCCCAGTTAGGACCTTAGGACACCCATAGGCATGGGGATGAACCCTTAATGCCTAAGTAGTGAGATCAACCACTCTAAAACCTATAGAAATAGGCCAAACTAACCTTGTTCCCCTAAACCATGTTCAGGAGCGTACGAGGACAAGGGGGCTTGTGAGACCAAACCAGGTAGGTGCTCTATCGCTACTAGACTCTTAAAAAGAGCCATGATTGTTTGAGACTGCATGTTTTAAGTTTAAGTTATATGACTTGTTTAGTATGACTTAATTTTATTCAACATGCATATGATAAATACATTATGCATAGACATGTTTTGTAAATAATTGCATATATTGCATGATTTGTGAGCATTGAGTTCTTGAAAAATTGCATGTCCTTGAGGGTTACCAAAAGACATTGGAGTGCCCAAAAGACGCTGGGTAAGCAGTTGTGAGGGACCCAAAGAGGACAGGTTTTGAAAAAGAGGTTTTCACTTGTTTGATCTTATATGATTTGGGCTAATAAGCTCGTGGGCGCTATGCCGAGAGGTCTGGGTTGGCCTCCAGCCTCTACAATTATTAGATGGAATGGGTACCACGCCCAAAAAGAGCAATGTCCCTACGTCGACTGCATGTGGTACAAAGGGCTACCACTGGTGTCACGACACTGGGTCGTTGTGTCATATGCCCCGTGGAGGCTATGACTGAGGGTCCACAGGTACCCGGGGACCACACGGCGGCGAGGTCGTGGGCATAGTTGGGCCCTATGGTTTCAAGATTTACTTACATTGCATATGGCATGACATGAGGTTGGTCGACCATACCATATATCCATGAGTTGGATTCAGTGGACCATCTTATGCATATCATTATGTTTGTGATATATATGATACTTTCAACTTGGATTATGTGATTTCTTTAATCTCGATATTGAACTTGAGTGTTCAAACATGCACATGTTTTGAAAGAGCATATGATTTTAAACATAGCATGCATTGTAAAACTAGCAGTGATGGACTCCTACTGTATAGTATATACTCACCCAATCCTCAACATTTTTTTCAGACACAAAGTAAACACTTAAGGACAAGGTACGCCTGTGACAGAAGACACCCAGATTAAGTACAAGTAAGTAAACCCCTACCTTATCTTTCAATGTTACTTGATTGTAGTTACTCTCTGTAGCTGAGGTTGTGACTAACACTTTCTTGGGAATAATGTTGATTTAAAACTATGCCATGGCTAGATAATTTGAAAGTGTGTTTTGACACTCGGGGTTTTATACGAAAGATTGTTTTCCAAAAAAAATAAAATATTTTCATGCATTTCATATTTGTAAAACAAGAGATCTAGCCTTTTTATCAAATTTGCATCATATAAAACCCGGGTCATCACATATTTCATGTGATGATGTTGAGGAAGTATGTGTTAGATCCTACACACACCCTTGATTAAGTACCAACAGAGCTTCAACTAGATCTTACATTTTAAGACCAACCAGTACAATTCTTGTATAGGAAGGGGAAGACCTTGAGAACTAAAATGACCCCCCTCATCAGGGTTTTGTGGCAACATCATTCACATGACAAAGCTACATAGGAGTTAGAGAGTGAAATGAGATAGAGATTTTCAAAGTTATTTTTTGGATGAAATTTCTATATGGGGGAAAGAGTGTAATATAAATAATATTGCAATTTTATTAAATTATCAAAAATTTTTGGTTTTTTCTTTCTCTTCAATACCTTTTATAGAATTATTCTCGACTTACTGATAGATATCCACCATAACATCAAGTGAGAAACCGTGATTTGTTCATTTAGCCAGCTTGGGAAGCAAGGAAATATGCGAAGATCATGAATGGAGAAGTTAGTAAAAGAGGAATTGAATAAGGTATTAAGTATGCGTCACCAGTTGACAATGGAGTGGAAGTAAGGGAGAAAGAGACAAAGGTGTAGGGCTGTTTGCCCTAGATCTTAAATTTTAGGAGCTCTAGCAACAACAAAAACTCCAACATCTTGATACCTTCATACCAATAGGAGGGCACTAGGTAAACCTCTAAGATGATCAATGTTTTATCCTAATTAAAAGTAGAAATTCATGCTTAGTCTAGAACTATTTTGTAGAGTTATATGTATATGCTTAGAATGGATGGTTTTTACATGTTGCAAAGGCTTGATCTCTCACCATTTTAGAGTATGATTTTTTACTTGAATGCAATGTTTCATGTGATCAATTTGATGTACAAAGGTAGTGGAGTCCCAATGGAAAATGGACCATTTGAAAGGGTGAAAATGGCACCATTTATGGGGGATTTTGTAACAACTTTTCCTCTAACTTTGGGAGCTTAATACGCACATGTGAGAATTGGTTTTATTAGGATAAACTATCATGAATAAATGACTATTTAGATGAGTTGATTTAGCATGGAATTTCAAGCAGAAATGATATGAAAAATAACATCAATTGAAGGTTGGAGATGGTGCCCTTTTTCTTTGATTTGCTCACTATTTGGAATCTTTCTTATGTTTGTGGTATCTATTGGAATGTGTTTATGAATTTGGAATAGTGTTTGGAATGTTGGAAAATTGGGCTAGAAAACCTAAGAGAATGGAACATATAGTTGGTCTAATTCTAGGCCTAGTTTCGGGCTAGATTTAGGCCCCATTTTGGATGATCAAACAAACTGGTTTATTGGAAATTTTTGCATATTTAGATTCATCCTTAAGATAATTAGATAATGGATTGTGTGGATAATAGATTATGGATGTTTTTGTTGGACATAAGGCCCTTCAAACAAAGGTTGTTTTCTACACTCCCTACAAAAAATAATATTGGTGTTTTCATGTTTAGAGTGTATGTGGGTGAAGGAAAACCATGGGAATTTCATTAAATTCTTCATGACTTGATGATCTATTATATGTATAGTAAGTCATGAATCAATTAACTGCTCAAACACTATTGAATTCTCATTCTTTTGAAATACAAACTTAAGGAGGCTCTAGAGGGAACATTTGGACTATTGTAAAGTGTCACAAGTATGAGCCCTTTGAGAGCCACCTTAAATTCTATTTGTTGCAAGAAATAAGTGAGAATGTTATCTAAAGTATCAAAAACATATTCGGTATTGATAAGCCCTATGCTTTATATTAGGGTATAGGAGAAATTCATGTACTAAAATTGGCCATAGGAGTGTGCTAAGAATCATTGATTATGGGATTGGTGTACCACATTGTAATGGTATGTTTTGAGGAGTGAAATTCCATTAAAATGAATGATATATGACAATGCTAATATCCATTTGCAAGGTGGTTTTAACATGCTCACAAAACATATGATTCACTCATTCAATTGAGTGTACTTGCACATAGCACTTCAGGCCCACTCTAGGGTGACGCTTGGACCCAACCACTTTGTTGATTAGTGGCACTTGATGAATGATCTTCCACCAAGGCACAACCATCCAAATGAAACCTTTGGACCTATTCTAAGATTAGAAATGATGAGAATATGACCATGACCTAAGGGCCCAAAGAGAGTAAGCTAAATTCTCTAAGTTGAACTCATAGTTTAAGGCCTAAACACTTTAGAACACTTGATGATAAACAAGTGATTGATGCTATGTGAATGATATGCATTTCCATAGGGAATGGCATGTGTATGCTGTATGAATGATATGTGAATGCGATGGAATGCCATAGAGAATGACATGTATATGCTTTAGAATTGCTATATGAATGATATGTGAATGCTATGGTATGCCACAGAGAATGTCATGTATATGCTATGGAAATGTTATATGAAATGATATGTGAATGCTATGGAATGCCATAGATAATGACATCTATATGCTATGAAAATTCTATATGAATGACATATGAATGCTAGACAAAGGTGTAGAGAATGACATGTATATGCCATGGAAATGTATATGAAATGATATGTGAATACTATGAAATGTCATAGGAGATGAAATGCAAGTTCTATGGAAATGCCATAGGAAATGAGTTGCAAATGTTATGAAAATGCTATAAGAAATGACATGTGAAGTCTATGGGAATGTTATCAAAGTAATATGGAAATTGTATGACAATTCCATGAAAAGGTTAGGGAAAACTCAATCTATACATTAGTAACCATTGAACTTAATATGAACTAACATAACAAATGATTATAGAATATTGAATTATAGTTATGATGGTTGATTTGATAATCATTATCTCACTTGATCTTGAACTTGAATGAAAATATGATCATAAATACCTAGCACATTAGCTAGTGGTTAGTGCACCCATCACTTGAGAACTCATTGAAACCATGTTTTCGTGGTAGTTATGGTTGTGTTATTAGAAAAACCTTGAAGTGAAATGCATAAACCTTGAAATGAAATGTATAGAAAAGTCTTTAAATAAAATGCATAGAAAAGTCTTTAGCACATGGGGCAATTATAAGTCCTAAGGCACTTGTTTGGAGGTATAGATCGGCCCACGACCTCTAACTTGATACCAACCCCTTCACAGGGCATGATATGATGGGAGCAGGTTTCATGGAGCTACTCCTTGTATAAACAGGTAAACTCGTGAATACTAGCTGGAAAACGGATCATGCGGTATCCACGATTGTCATGGTGGTGGGGAAGTTTCTCGGGGTAGCAATAACTAGACATGATAGGAAAAACAAGGGCTAACACATTAGTCATTCTCAAGAGTTAGACTGGAGCTTGTGGTAGGATGGTTATGCCACTCAACAAGGAGCTTCTATTACACCAATTTGATGTGACTTATATGATGATGATTTATGGATCGACAACATTTTCCATCTACATGATTTAAGCAAGTTGATTTTATTGAGTACTTGCATTCATACTCATGCATTAATTTAGTTTATACTTAAACATGAAAGAACTTGATGATATGAATGCCCGCCCCTGCCGCACCCCCCACCCCCCTCCCCAACTAACATTTTTAGGTTAGAGTTTAAGTAGCCTAAGTGTAAAGAGAAAAGGAATCAAAGGAGACATCCACTTGATTTTAACTTCACAATGATGGTTGTGCATGGACATTTAAGATGAATTCTATTGTGTTACTCATTATTATCAAAAATGATGTAGGAAAACTAGGATGTCACATCTTCCCCCTTTCTCTAATAGAAACAATCCCCCTAAAAGATTAATTCCAATGTAGCTTCCTCATTTCTATCTTAACTTGCTACTCTCCTCCATTTGAATTATAAATGGTCCAACTCTTAGATTCTCCCTTTTTCTTCTCATGGAAAACATGTAGCATTTAGGAGCTACTAGGAGTGCCATAAGTTAGCACAAATTTGATCATTGACTACGTAAAAGCGAGATAGATTGTAGCCATAATTTCCCTTTTATTTCAACTCCACGGCCAAACGTACCTTTTTCCTACTTTTTCTTCTTCTTTTTCTCATAGAAAATGCATTTTCTATGTCATGAAAACACACCTCCCCTCTCTGTAAAACATGTGAAATCCATGTGGGTCCATCTTATCCAAGTGAGTGAAAGAGAGAGAGAAAATGCTCTGCATGTGGGCCCTGCACACTAGGTTGTTTTCTTTGAGAAAAATACCTGTGTGGTTTCAATATTGTGTAACATTATAGCTTCACTTAAAAATTTCTTGAGGTGATAATTGCATGCATGCATGCATGGGAATTTGGCCCCCTCTTAACTTTTGATAATGACATCGTCTTTTGCATAGATATGGTTAGTCATTCTTGGGATTTCTCACTACTCTAAAATTGATAAAGGAATCCCAATAGCATTTTAAACTTCTTCACTTCCTTAATCCTAATATATGGGTCCATGACATTGTTAGAATGGCGAGTTAGCTATCTTTTAGGGCCTTAAATTACTAAGATACATGAATTGCTCTAATGAACCCTAATCCTATAAAATGTAAAATAAACTCTAATTAATGATAAATTAAGTAATTCAATGGTTGAAATTTAATTTTTGGGGATATTAAATGTAATATTTATGTAGATCAAATACCCCTTGACTTACATTTTGTTAGTCCTCAAGCAAAACTACGAAAGAGAAAATAGAAAATCTAAAAATTCTAACCACTTTCGCAAGTGTTGTGATCCACATTTAGGGTATGCATAAAGCCTTTAAAACATGAGGTTATCCGTAATGGATGACTTATAATCTCATAAATGTTTCCACCAATGATATGCATTAACATTTTAAAACATAAACCTATATGGTAGTTCCTTCATTTTTCTCCGAGAATTTTTTTTTTTTTGTTCAGTGTACGTTAAATATCTTACTTCAGCATGTTAATAAAACTAAAAAACTTATCAAAATTCTATCTTTATGTTGAAGAGATTCCACTACTACTCAATCCTTAGAAAGTCTCTATGCGAATATCCAACATATACAAAATTTTTGTCTCTAAATAGGCTATAATTAATTACCATCCAAAATTATGCTTTGACCTCAAATCTCATAAGATATAGTTAACACTTAGAAAGAATTCACTCTGAAGTGGGTAAATAAAACTCTCATCAATATGGGAGTGGAATAATGTGTATGAAAGCCATATCATCTCATGTATTTGATATGAAAGAACAGTAACTTGGAAAGAATTGATAAATGGTCTCATGGAAAGGATACCAACTATTAAGAATGCTATACTCAACCATAATCTCTACTCATTCATAACCATATCCAAACCATATTGCTCCTAAGATCAAGTTAGGTCTTTTATTACGACAAAACATGAGGCTTAGGGCATGGTTATACACTTTTGAATTTGTAATATATGTGAATGTACAATCTTAATGAATAAACCAATGCATTTACAAAAAATGGGGTAATTTATTTATTCATTTCCTTATAACTCTCACCTATTAGGATGAAGCAAATTACCAATGTCGAATTAGAACATCATCATCATCATCATCAAGACCTTATCCCAATTAGGGGTCGGCCACATGAATCTTATTCCTCCATTCCACTCTATTAAATACCATGGCTTCATTTAGTCCCAAAGTTTTTAAATCTTTCCTCACCACTTCTATCCACATTCTTTTGGGCCTTCCCCTTGCCCTTTTAGAACCTTCAACTTGTGTTGCCTCACTCCTTCTAACTGGTGCCGTTGTTGGCCTCCTTTGAACATGTCCAAACCATCTAAGTCTAATCTCCCTCATCTTGTTACCTATTGGTGCTATCCCTAAATTTCTTCTAATATTTTCATTTCTAATTCTATCCTTTCTTGTCTTACCACTCATCCATCTCAACATCCTCATTTCTGCAACACTCAGCCTATGAGTATGATGTTCCTTAACTGCCCAACACTCTAATCCATAGAGCATGGCCGGCCTTATAGCCATCCTATAGAATTTTCCCTTTAGTTTGAGTGGCACCCGCCGATCACATAAAACCCCCGATGCACATCTCCATTTGTTCCAACCCTCTTGGATTCTCTGGGTAACCTCCCTCTCAATCTCTCCACTCTCATGGATCAATGAACCTAAGTATCGGAAGTGGTCTCTCATGGGGACCTCTTGGTTATCAATCTTGACTGGTGCTCCACTCCTACTTTCCTTGCTAAAATTACATTCCATATATTCTGTCTTAGTTCGGCTAATTTTAAATCCTTTCGATTCTAATGCTTCTCTCCATAGCTCTAGCTTTATGTTGACACCCTCCCTTGTCTCATCAAGTAGGACTATATCGTCTGCAAATAGCATGCACCAGGGAATCTCCTCATGCAGATGTTTTGTTAACTCATCCATAACTAATGTGAAAAGGTATGGACTCAATGCCGATCCTTGGTGCAATCCGACAAAGGACAGGAAAATCACTACCACGCCACTAGTGGTCTTAACATTTGTTCTTGCTCCCTCATACATATCTTTAATTATGTCTATATACCCCGCGGAAACCCCTTTAACACCTAACACCCTCCATATTAACTCTCTAGGGACTCTATCATAAGCCTTCTCTAAGTCAATAAAGACCATGTGTAGGTCTTTTCTCCTCTCCCTATATTTCTCTACTAATTGTCTTAGTAAGAAAATAGCTTCCATGGTAGACCTCCTAGGCATGAAACCAAACTGATTCTCCGATACACTTGTTTCATGTCGTAGCCTCTTCTCAATGACTCTTTCAAAAAGTTTCATGGTGTGACTCATAAGTTTGATCCCTCGATAATTAGTGCAGCTCTGAATGTCTCCTTTATTCTTATAGATTGGTACAATAGAGCTTTTCCTCCACTCATCAGGCATTTTCTTTGATTTTATAATCTTGTTAAACAACTTGGTCAACCAAACTACCCCAATATCTCCCATATGCTTCCAAACCTCTATTGGTATACCATCAGGCCCCATGGCCTTTCCTGATTTCATCTTTCTCAAGGCCTCTTTTACTTCAAGCATTCTAATCCTACGTTCATATCTATAATATCTAGTGTTATTTAGATTTATAGTATTTTCAATTCCTATATTCTCAGGGCCATTGTCATTTAACAATTTTTGGAAGTAGATTTCCCACCTTTGTTTGATCTCAGCGTCTTTGACTAATACCCTTTGATCATCGCTTCTAATGCACCTAACATGCTCTAAGTCCTTACTCTTACGTTTCTCTTACCTTTGCAAGTTTAAACACATCTTTCTCACCTTCTCTTGTTCCTAGTCTATTATAGAGCTCATCATATGCTTTAAGTTTAGCCTCACTTACTATTCTCTTAGCAACGTTTTTAGCATTCTTATATTGTTCATAGTTTTCATTATTTCTAATCTTCTGCCATGCTTTAAAATGCATTCGTTTTTCTTGAATAGCTTTTTGCACTGTTTCATTCCACCACCATGTTTCCTTTGCTAATAGCCTTTTACCTTTAGATACTCCTAAGACATCTTTTGCCACTTTCTTAATGGACTCAGCCATATTAGTCCACATGGTATTTACTTCTGTTTCATAATTCCAATTTCCTTCTACCATCAACTTATTTTTTAATGAGGTTATTTTCTCTCCTTTTAAGTTCCACCACTTAGTTTTTGGATGTGTATTAAGTTCAGTTCTTTTACTCCATCTTTTGATATGAATATCCATAACCATTAACCTATGTTGTGAGGTTAAACTCTCACCGGGTATCACCTTACAATCCTTACATATAGATCGTTCATTATTCCTAAGTAGAAAAAAGTCTATTTGGCTTTTATGAAGTCCACTTTTAAAGGTTATTAAGTGTTCATCCCTCTTCTTAAAGAGTGTATTTGCAATGGATAGGTTATATGACAAAGCAAAATCGAGGATATTCTCCCCCATCTCGTTTCGTTCACCTATACCATACCTCCGTGTATTCTATCATATCCTTCCTTATCTTTTCCTACATGGCCATTTAAGTCTGCTCCTATAAATATTCCCTCAGTATTGGGAATTTCTTGCATGACTCCCTCCATATCTTCCCAAAACTGTCTCTTAATTATATCTTGTAGCCCTACTTGTGGTGCATATGCACTTATAATATTTATAATCTGCTCTCCTAGAATCATTTTTATTATTATAATTCTATCACTGATTCTTTTAACGTCCACAACTTTATCCTTTAATTCCTTATCCACTATTATTCCTACGCCATTTCTATTATTTTCCTGTCCTACGTACCATAATTTATACCCATCTATTTCTCTAGCTTTAGCCCCTTTCCACTTGGTTTCTTGGATACAAGCGATGTTGAGTCTCCTACGTTTTATCGTGTCTACTAACTCCAAACTCTTACCTGTCAATGTCCCTATATTCCATGTAGCGATGCGAATCTTATGATTTGGAGATTCCCTATTTACTATCGCCTTTCTCGACCTCCATGGTATGAACCCATGTCCACTTTTCATTGCACCTGGGTTCTGATGCAGCGCGTCGCTTCCGAGGGGACGCTCTAGCGGCCCTTGCCCATTTTTCACTACACCCGGGATCCGATGTAGCGCGTCGCTTCTGGGAGAACACCCTAGCAACCCTTGCCTATTTTTCACCGCATCCGGGATCCGATGCAGCGGGTCGCTTATGGGGAACGCCCTAGCTTGAGCGAATTTCAGATTTCGATTCATGTCATGTTGGGGTTGCCATAGTTTTAAAAGCTGAAGATGATTTTCATTAAAATCATGAAAATCATTACAATCATTAAAATCATCTTCAGCTTCACCCTTGCCGGCTGGCTACCTGACGCAATGTCGAATTAGAACATTAGAAAATTTATCTAGCATGTCAATTAAGGATGGATAGATGGCATGATCCAAGGGTTTAAAAATTATTTTTCCAAATAAATGAGAATTAAAATTCGAATAAGTGATCTCAAAAGGTAAATGTATCTTAAAAATAGTTTTAAAATGATGAATTAGTTGACCACTTGAGAAGGGAAGGTCCCAACCTAAAGCCAAGTGAAGGTACATAGAGAAATTATAACTAAAAAATTAGGGTGAAGATTTGAATATAATACTGATCAGGGTATAATTGCAAAATTTAGCCCTAACAAAGATATAATTGAAAATTTGGTTCAAACTACAAGGTTTTTATTGATGAGCTATTAACTATGATAATTAGCTACAAGCGGGAAATCCAGCATGCCACATGGGCTCACATTTCAAGGGCAACTGGCTTTCCCTATAAGGTCACCTGTCCATCCCTCTTTGCAATATATCTATGTATAAAATAAAATGAAATTATTAGCTGGAATGAACTCGTTCCAATGCATGAATAGTGAAGAAGAAAACTATAGTAGGAAAACATGGAGAGAGCCTATGGAAGATGGGTGGGGAGATGATTTGGGAGAAAAGGATGGAGTGCGTTGAACCTGAGTTTTGAAGGAAGGGAGATTGAGAAGAAATTGAGAAAGTGAGGCACTGAAGAGCTAGTGCCTAAGTGGAGTTTCATGCAAGAAGAAACTTTTGCATCTTAAGGAAACGAGATGTGAAATCCAGTCATCCAGAAGTTTAGATCAGGTGGGGGTTTTTGGTAGGAAGTTCTACTAATACTGGCTTCATTTAGCCCAAGCAAATGTTGTAGTTTTTTCTTTTAGGAGATGTAAGAAATCTTATTTCCTATAATTACAATTAGCATGCCTAGAATTTCTATAAGTTTCATTCCATGTTTTTATTTGATATTGATTTCTATTGATAAATTGAATGCATGTTGTATTTCAGTAGGTTATGGCTTAGATGTTTGACAATAAATGCACCATCTTAGCTTGCAATTCTTGAGCATAAAACTACTTCATGATGCTCTATTTTAGAATGCTTGAAGATGGAAAATAGAGGATGGTTCACACATATGAATACCCATGTTATCCATCTTCTTCAAAAAATTGCTTTCTATGTTTTCATTATGGATGTATAGACATGTAATTGATTCCTTAAAGATAACCTTTTTTGTGTTTAACTTGATGGAGTGGAGATGCCAAGACAATCAAGGATTGTGCTCACAATTTTCCTGTGCATCATTGCAAGAAAATTGTGCACAATCCTTAGAAGGAAAACCTTGATCATTGGCCCTGAATTGCAAAACTACTTCTTGGGTCTTCAAGGTTCAACACTAAATTTAGAATGTGTGTTGAAGATTTCATGATTTGGACCAATTACTTACTGGTTGAGAGGTGTTAAAATGGGGAGAAAAGCACCATTTTTCAACATGTTTTTTGCAAGGAAATGATGCATTTTCTCTACTAGCTGGACCTCTTAAAGTTGTGGTGGATGACTGATGATTCCAAGTATGAAAATCGCACACCATTTTCCTGAATGGCTCTGCTCCAATAAATGGTACTAGTTCATTGTATTATGCTTGAGTAGTACAGTGATATGAAGCAAGATCAAGGGTGGAGTGATAAAATAGAGTTAGTATTTTCACATAAAATCTCTCCTTCCTTGGTGTCTTAGTTGTCATAATTCGATGATCTAGCCTATGGGAGCCAAAAGCTTAGTCACAACCTAGAACTAGGTTGGGCTAGTTATAGCTGTCATCACTCAGGGAACTAATTACTTATGAACTACTACTCTAATTACTTAATAATACTTATACACTTAGCTAGGAATGAAAAGGAAAATAAACATTATGAATTTTTTCAACTAAATAACAAGGACCACCACCTATATATGCCTAGTTGTTGTTTTTATAAGGAAAGGAATAGTACCCTTGCAACATGTGAGTTGTCATGTTCTAAAATTCTAATAATAAAAAGTCAAGATTGTACTAAATCAATGGCCCTTCATCATGAAGATTGCTCAAGATTTCTCACTTGTTAAACACTTGCTAATTGGCATACAACTTAGCAATTTTTGGGTAGAACTTAGAAGAGTGAACAAAATGTATTTGTACTTGAAGAATAATTTTGGTAGGGAAATCCCTCTCCTCATTTCTCTTAGTCACCTAGTTTCCACCCTTGGCCACTTTGAAATATGCCTCTATGTTAAGGAAATTGTCAATACCACAAGTTTCATTGTCAACACCATAATGATAATAGTTAGGACATAGAAAAGGTCATGCTAACGTCATGAGAATGTGATTCCTTATGGGTGTATATCATCAAGTTAAGGACTAGAATTTTAAGCTAAAGATACCTATTAACTTAGAGACATGACGTATGGAAACTCAAAATAATGAAAGATGAACTCCTACAACATTTCACAAAAAAAGGAATAGTGCAAGGACCATTTTGCCTTTTTATGGAGAAAAACCTGTTTTATTGTCCTGAACTTGGAATTGAGCGTACTTAGTGGCGTTGGAATCATATTTATGAGTAAATTCTAAATATTAATATCTTAGATCTCAGTTATAGATAAAATTACCATTTTACCCTTTTATTCATAAAAATAAAGAAAATTAGGGATTTTTCATTTTAACTCAGAATTGAATGTACTTAGTGTCATTTTGATCGATTTTTTGAGTACATTCATAATTTATGAGTTTTAAATCATGTTTTAATCTTTATAAAATGATAATTTTTAATAACCTAATATTCTAGCCCAGAATTCCTAAAAATTTAAACTAAATTGATTTTCTCAATCAATTTACATAAATTGGGGTTATTGCATTAGATTCCTTGTATAGGGATCTATTTTGATTTGTATATAACTTAATTTTGTTGATAGATGAGATGGATGTAGAATTCTAATTATGGACTATTTTGATTTTCTTAATGGTATGTGTGACTCTATTTGTCACTAGTACTTAATCCTATAACATGTATCTCTAACCATATTTATGTTAGAAAATCATTATTTTACATACATGAGAATTTTTGGTAGTAACACAGATACAAAGTTGAAGTATGTCACAAAATTACTTATGTATTATCCCTTTGATCATATTTCAAAAGCTAGAAAATTTCCACTGCTTTCAAAATTAAAAATTGATAACATATGTGTCATGGTTAATTAGCTCATAAGAAAAGACTATAATATAAAGGCTCAAAGGCTAACTAGTGAAAAATGACATAGGGGTAGGATAAAGTCTTTGGTAAATCAAGAATGGCCTATATGGATTCCTAGGTTTTAGATAACTTAAATATGTGCATAAACACAAGAGATATCTCCTACAGTCTTTAAATGATGATCCTTAATAGTTGAAAAAAACAAAAAAAATGAGACTAGCTACCAATAAAATGTCCGGTGAAGAATTTTTTTAATTTATGTCTAACTATAGAAAGAAAGATTGTTCTCATCTTACCTCGGTTACAATTCTCTACTAATTTTCTTTAGGATCTTTGGGTTATACTTGCTCTTCAACCTAAACTATGTATATGTGGCTATTGTGTTATGAGTGTTATGAGTTTAATTTTTTATGAAAAACTCAAGAAAAAGGGTAATAAAATCAACAATTGTATGCAAATATATTAATAAGCTAAAGTCCACTGATAGCATTAAATCTTTGCAAAATTTGATAATTTCAATTCTCATCCTTATAAAATAACTTATCACAAAACTTAAATTATTTTTAAATAATTTTAAATAAAAATTTCAAAATCTACAATGAACATATCAAATTTTGAAATACCCCACCTCAAACTTAAATCAAACATTATCCTTCATGTTTAAAACTATAAATCATGGACAAACAATGTAACAAAGCTACAATATAAGGGTAGGAAGAAGTGTACCTAGATGATGTGTCTACAAGATATGATGCATAAATTTTTTTTTCAACTGATTATATGAACTAATAACTAGACAACACAACCAAATTATGATGTAAAATAATGTACAATGAGAAACTCGTCAATGTGTGCAAGATTCACTATTTAATACAACTAGACCTTAAACCTACACTAATAATATACAACATGCAAGTAGTGAAGTTAATCGTAATAAATAGGATCCTCGAGGGAAACTTCTTCCAAATTAGGGTTATGTAGTTATAAAAATGGTTTTAGACGCTAACCATTGACTTTAGAAATAACCCATCTTTCTCAATCTTGACATCCCATAGAGGATAAACAATAGGAACTATGAAAGAGCTGGTCATTGAGACTGCAATTTTCCTAGAAAGAGATGGAATTGAGAGTAGTAAAAAAGGACTTTCTAACTAGGTGTAAAAGATTTGTACAAAATATGCCTACCATGAACCACCTTCATATGATCATTGTAATTTTTTGCAGTTTCATATGATCTCTACAAATTTCATCCAACTCTTGAAGTTGGAGTTTCCTATGGTTGCCTGGTTTATCAAAATAAAATTTGAGGTGTTTAATATCCCAATATGCTTTATGTAATAACCCCAATTTTTGTAATTGATTGAGAAAATCAATAAAGTTTGAGCTTCAGATATTTCGGGCTGAAATATTAGGGTTATTTAGAATATACTTTTTATAAAAGTACAATCAAATAATAAGACATGTAAAATTGAAATTAAACTTAGTAAACCCTTCAAAATGACTGTAAGCACAACAAATTTTGAATTCGGATGAAAAATCCTTAAGTTTCTTCACTTCTAGGACAAAAGGGTAAAATAGTAATTTTACCCAAAAATAAAATATGAGACATCAAAATTTAGAATGTACTGAGAAATATGAATCCAACGCCACTAAGTACACTCAAATCCGAAATCATGGGAATAAAACCCAAAATTTTATACATAAATGGCAAAACAGTCTTTTTACACCATCTGGGGCCCACAAGGGACACAACAATGAATCTTATGAGCAGCCCACGTTAAGTCATGGGTCAACAAACACCAGCTAGTCTTGGGGAAGAAAAATGGAGCATGGGAGACTTTCATGCCATTTAATAATAAGAAATTAAATATTATAATCATGAAAAAAAGACCAAAATGCCTATAAAAACCACCCCAAAAACCCTTCAAAAATTCTCATAAAATCCCCACAAAATTTTCTTCTCTCCCTGGAAAATTAGACCTAGATCCCTCCCCCAAAACCCAAAATTTCCAAGAGATATCTCTCTTTTCAATTTCCTTTTTCTTTTTAGATTGGAACAAGAGACCTAAAATCAATTAGGCACTCTATTCCAGATCTAATTTCATAAATTCCACCTTCCAAAACTTCCCACCATATCTATTCTACAAAACTCCCAAAGCAATTTCAAGATCCAACGGTTCAAACAACGGGAATTTGCAAGAAAGGTGGATCTTAGGCCATATCTTCATCAACAAGGTATTCTTTTTAAATTGGGCATATAACCAAGGTTTTTTCTCCAATCAGGTAGGTGGGAATACTTTCTATAGATGTTTAATACTAGTTTATGTAATTTATTTTGATGATAAAAAAAGGTAAAAATAAAGTAATAACAGAACCCTTAATTTAGGATTACAGAGTGCTCAGATGAAAATTTTGATTGTACCAATAGATCCAGAAGGGTCCAAAACCCCTAGGGTAGAATTTTCACAATGATCTGAGAAGGTTTGGCCCCTCAATTAAGAAGGGATTGATTGGATGGTCCAAACGGACTATCCGGTCTCCCGATCAGACGGACGACGTCCCGCGCGCGTCCATGGATGCCCCCGTGAGGGCGCTTCCACATTTCATCACAGTGGATGCGCCCGACGAACCGAACGCGTTCCACGCAGCTTGGTTTACAGCCTGAAAAATCTAGGCTGTCCGTTCCTTGGGCCCAGATCAAATCCAGGCCCTAGGAAGGACTGTGAACTTCCAGATTACATTCTGAAGTCATCTGAACTCTAAATTAAGATCGGAAAGAAGCTATGGAAAGCTTGAAACCTCTATTTTCTAGTGAAATGATAAAATGGACATAATATCTAATAAAACTTTTTGTATTACAGAAACATGTTTCCAATTACCTAGATCTTCAAGATCTGAGATGATTAGATCTTGAAAATATGTTTTACTAATGATATACTATTGAAATAAAGTGAGATCTATGGTTTATTTGGACATATCTGAGATATATTAAGGGATGTACCCATTATGGTAGAAAAACCCTAAAAATACAAAGGGACCCACTTGATCAATGAGATCAAGTGTGATTAGATCCTTGGGATGGATAAAATGAATGTTAATATAATGAAATCCAAGAAATCATGGATGGATTATGACAAAAATGGATCAATATGATCTTTGGACCTTAATAAAGAAAATCCCCTAAATATAACTAATACCATTAATCAAAGGAAAAGATCTAGGATCTAATGGTTGGATTATAAGTAAAGGTTTTTAAAAATGTTAGTGTAATTAGCTTCATTTTATATAATAGCATTTTAAATATGATTATATTATAAAGCATGCTAGTATAACATTTAGACTTTAGCATGATATGTGATTTCATTGTTATAATAAGGTGCTAGATTTAATTATCTTAGGGGCACTTTAGTATGATTTCATGTCATTCTAACTTAGGACCATGCTAGAATTTCATATAAGTTCATACAAGACAGGCAACCCAAAATACTCTAGTAGACAATATGGAAAGAGTAACAATGAGCAATGTGGAAGAGATGATGACAAGGGTATTGAAGAACCTTCTTCCTCACCTACAACAAACCCAAGGTTCATCACCTCTGTAGAAATACCAAGTACGCAGGCTCAGGTTCAACCTGAAGTGAGTGAATAAGAGATAAGTTATTAGTTGATGAGAAGGAGTTATGTGATAAACTCATTAGTTAAGAGATAAGTCTTGAAAGAGTAGCCTCATTTGTTGAAGAGGATGTAAAGAGTTAACTCATTAGTGAGGAAAGAGTTAAACTCATTAGTTGAGGAATATGGAAAGAGTAGACTCATTTGTGAAGAAAGAGTAACTCATTAGTGAAGGATGAGTATAGAAAGAGTTAAACTCATTAGTTGAGAATGAGTATAGAAAGAGTTAGTGTAATGAAGGAATAGTATAGTATAAGTAGATATTACTTAGTGAAAGGACTAGAAATACTACTTAGCAAATAAGAATTCCAATAGAGGGAATAATAAGATATAGAAATTCATAGGGAAAACATTACAATAGATGTAAGCTATGATGTTCAGGTCTAACCTAAAGTCCTGAGTAAACATACAAAGTACGTTAATACTAGTATGTATATAACCATTATTAAGTGAAGTATGTATATAACCATTACTAAGTGAAGAAATGGAGATAAAGAGAAAAAATTGATAAATTGGATAAAATAAAAAAATTCAACCTTATAGAAAAGGTGAAATGGAGATTTATGAGAAATAGGTGTTAAAGGTGAAAACATTAGAAGTATTGTAAAATTCAAAGTTAACATTAAATATATAAAGAAATATAAATGAAGGAATTAGAATTGCTACATGTATAGTATTATGGCAATTAGTTAAATGAAATTAATCATCAAAATAGAGAGGATATGGCTTGAAAGAAATTTAAGGAGATAGTGAGAAAGTTCAAAATTTGTTAATGAGAATAGTTTGAAATAAATATGTGTAAGGAGTTAAGCAAGTATTTTTCTCCAAAATTAGTGAGGCAAAGGATTTAGTGGAGAAATGATAAAAAAATTTAGAACATGAAGAGATGATCTTTGATATTAGAATAAAATGAAAAGGAAAAAGAGAGTTAGATAGGTTAAAGGGACAAAAATATGATCCCAAACTTAGTAAGAAAGACAATTAAACCATGAGAATATATGGTTAACAAAGAAATTATAGCTCTATATATGGTACAACAATTATGAAATCACCAAGTTAGAAATTATAAAGGTATGACAAATCATTGTGAAAATTAGCACTAGAGGATTTTCAAGGATTAAAGAATTATTGATATAATAACTTTGGTGCTATTGAAAATAATTTCAGGACTATCATAAAGAGAAGTACCTTTGGTATAGATGGTAAAATGGTCATGGAACATAAAAACAAAGAGAAATATTGATTAGGAAAATATAGTCATTGATTATCATGGTCATCGAACATGAAAACAAAGAGAAATATTGATTAGGAAAATATAGTCATTGATTATCATGGTCGTGGAACATGAAAACAAAGAGAAATGTCGATTAGGAAAATATAGTCATTGATTATCATGGTCATGGAACATGAAAACAAAGAGAAATATTGATTAGGAAAATATACTCATTGATTATCATGAAGAGGAGTACATCTTATTGATCAAGGCAAATGAAGAGCTAAATATGAATAGAGATATTACTTCCAATTACTTGATGGAGTTGGTGATATTGAAAGATTTAAGAAATATAGTAAGGGGAAATATATTTTTGGAGGAAAGGTGAAATAAAACATGAGAAATGAAGACAAATATTGGTTGTTAAATTTAAGTTTAAAGATGATTGTGAATGAGTTATGAATCCAAATTGTTGCAGAAATAAGTGGTTAGAAATTTTAAGATAGTTTGAAGATTTTCAATCTTACATGAGATTGAATGAGAAAATATCTATAATAGTTGAGGAAAAGAACATCAAATTATATGAATTAGTTGAAAGAACAACTTTTTAAGTATATGGAGTGATTATAGCAATTTACATTATGAGAGTAACAAATTTCTTTTAGGAAAAAAAAAGGAGGAATCAATATAAGGATGCATAAAATGATGTTGAGGAAATTAAGTATCCTTTTTCTCTACAAGGATGAGCATTTTGAAATTTATTATTAATTGGGAATTGGAAATTCAACATCAAAGTATAAAATCAAAAACAAATTTTAAAGTTCTATGAGTTAGATAACAGATGTTCATGAATTTGAGGAGAATGAAATATATTGAATGAAGTGGTAATGATATATGGAAATAGATTTCAAGAAATCAAGAGCATTCAGGGGATATATGTTAGACACTTACAAAACTTGTCTAGTAAGTATACATGTAATTAAAGAAAGCAAAGTTTAGGTTATATAAATGTAATGCTCAAGCAATTTATGCTATTTTGACAAAAATAGGACATCTTATATGACATGAACTGTGTTGAATGTTTGATTTTATTTAAAATATTAAATGAAGGAATTTGTGAGCAAACTGAGTACCATTAAATTCTACTCGAAAAATGGAATCCAACGCCTCAAAAATCACCCAAAACAGAGTCCGTATGAAGAAGTTACGGGCATTTAAAGATCAGGGGCATATCTGTAATTTAAACAAAACACGTTTAAAACGAAAAAAGGACGAAAAACGCAAGGGGCCATTTTGATAACGGCACCCCCTGTTGTCTTCAACCTCTAGACCCTCCCAGAAACCCTCGATCCCAATTTTTCTAGAGGGATCTGCCACCGCCAATGGCGGCACCGCCATTGAGGGGCACCGCCATAGCCGGTCTATAAAAACCCCATCTCCCCTCTCCAAAAAACCACGTTTTCGGGCGATTTTCGAGTAATTTGAGACTGGGGTTTCCAGCAAAAAAATCGAAAACCCGTTCCTCTATGTTTCCGGCAACGTCCAGGCCAAGACTGGCCGGCCATTCCCGTCTCCCCGTTCCCCTCTCTTCTCTTGTTATGGCCTTGCACGACATGGGGAGTTTCCACCTTCATCGAGTTTTTCCGGCAACAAGGGTTTGGATAGGCGGGAAGAGCACCATCTCCGGCTGCAAGGTAAGCCATCCCTCCTTCTTTTCCTTTTCATTTGCTTCCCCCAGGCCAGATCCATGCTGGATCTGGTCCCTTCTGGTCGTTTTCAGCAGGGTTCTTGGCCAGAAAAACACCCCACGACGGCTTGGGCAGGACCTGCACGAGCCAGGCCTCCCAAGGACGCCAAGCACCACGTGCACCTAGGACTGGGTCCCTGGGACGGGTTCCAGGTGTACGACAGTGCATACACTACCCCAGGTACGGCCTTCAGGTGCATGCGCGACATGGGGCACAGGTCTTGGCTCGACCAAGGTGCACGGGGTGCCCTGAGAGCTAAGACAGCCATGCTACAAGGTGCCTCCGTGCGATGATGCACGTCATAGCACGTCACTTAGGCATGCTTATGCACGTGCAAACACTGTCCTACGTGCGGCCTTCGGGTACGTGCGCAACATGGGGCATGGGTCCTAGCTCGACCAGGATGCACGGGGTGCCCTAGGAGCTGAGACGCACCTTGCTACAAGGTGCGTCTGTGTGATGATGCACATCATAACGTGTCACTTGAGCATGCATGTGCATGTGCAAAACGTGGTCTTTGGCACGGCCTTTAGGCGCACACGCATGTGAAGCGGTCGCGATTCAACCAGGATGCACGGGTGTCCTGGGAACCGGGACACGCGGACCTAATGAGACTTTAAAATTAGGATCATAGGGCCATTCATAGAATTTAACTATTGAATAAGTAGGTCCATATTATAGGAGCTAGCCTGGCAGTGAATTAGGCAAGGACCTTGGACCCAATAGGTAGACCTAGTGAGCTAATGACTAAATGGATTGAAATTATTAAGGACTCCTTGTATCCATTCATACCCAGGAGTTTGTAAATGAGACCCAGGGACGGGTTGAGTGCTATAGGACGCGACCCCAGGAGATTTTGAGGTAGGTGCTCTATCACTACTAGACTTTTTAAAAAGGAGCCATGATTGTTTTATGCATGTTTTAAGTACAAATTATATAACTTGTTTAGCATGACTTAATTCAGCATATATATGATAAATGCTTTATGCATAGATATGTTTTGCAAATAATTGCATATACATTATGCATAGACATGTTTTGCAAATGATTGCATATACATTATGCATAGATATGTTTTGCAAACAAATGCATATATTGCATAATTGGTGAGCATTGAATTTTTAAAAGATTGCATGTCCTTGAGGGTTACCAAAAGATGTTGGAGTGCCCAAAAGACACTGGGTAGACAGTTGTGAGGGACCCAAAGAGGATAGGTTTTAAACAAGAGGTTTTCGTTGGTTTGATCTAATATGATTTGGGCTAATGAGCTCGTGGGCGCTATGCCGAGAGGTTTGGGTTGGCTTCCAGCCTCTACCACTATTAGGTGGATGGGTACCACGCCCAAAAAGGGCAACGTCCCTACGTCGACTGCATGTGGTACAGGGGGCTACCACTGGTGTCACGGCACTGGGTCAACGTGTCATAGGCCCTTTGAGGTTATGACTGAGTATCCTCAGGTACCTGGGGACCACACAGCAGCGAGGTCGTGAGCATAGTTGGACCCTATGGTTTCGTGGACTTATTTGCATTGCATATGGCATGATATGAGGTTGGTCGACCATACCATAACAAATATCCATGAGTTGGATTCAGTTGAGCATCTGATGCATATCATTATGTTTATGATATATGATACTTTCGACTTGGATTATGATATTTCTTTAAGTCGTTAGTATTTCCAATTATACAGTGGTTTTTAATATCGACATTGACCATGATTGTTCGAACATGCACATGTTTTAAGAGCATATGATTTTAAACATAGCATGCATTGCAAAACTAGTAGTGATAGACTCCTACTGAGTATAGTATATACTCACCCTATCCTTAACATTTTTCAGGATAGTTCCACTCACAAATAGAAGACGTCTCAGGAGATATTAGTGCTACGAGCAAGTGAATCAAATAAGAGACAATTATACATGTAAGTAAACTCTCTACCTTTTGGACAAGTATTTGTATTTATTTACAGTTGGGCTGTGTGCTGTGACTGGATAGACCTGGGGAAAAACATTTATGATTCTGAAGTTTTTCAAAAACTATTTTGGTTGTTGTGAAGGCAAATGACACTCAGGGTTTTCAAAAATGAGTTTAAAACTAAAGGTTTTCTGCTGCATTGCATGGTTTTTTATAAAATGGTTTTCAAATAGGGATGCATCCTGCCTTAGGAATTTAGATATTGCATTTAAAAATGCATGAGAAAACCTGGGTCGTCACAGTTGGTATCAGAGCCCAGGTTTTATCCTTTCACAGCCAATCCAGCATGTCCAAGGGTCATAAACAATCGAGGGAATTCAAAAGGAGTAGCATAGACAAGAGTAGTAGAGATGACTACTTCTATTTGAGGATTACCATATTAATGCTCAGGGCATTTCACCTTAAATAAATAGGTGAAACACAACTTGGTTTAACAAATAATTAGGCAAAAGATAGTGCAACCTTATCCAAAATCAAGTCTAAGATGACTTAAAGATTATGAATTGTTGTGTGGTGCAAATATAAAAGCTCATATATGGATCATATTATGAGAATGATGAATGAGGATGTTAGTAAACTTATTGGTAGATAGTTCTGACCTGCAATAAAGTAATCTTATCAAAGATAAGAACATCGAAAAACCTAGATGGCTATCTTACCATCATAAAGAATATCAGAATATGAGTACACTATCACAAGCATATGATATGAGTATGATAGGGGATGTAAAAGATAGACTTTGAGAAGAATTATGATGATAATCTAAGAGGGATGAGAATGCAAGATGATATTAGGAGATGACTGTGACTCGAACTAGGTCACAAAGGTATGAATCTTGAAGGACTTAGCTCAATTTTGGATACCTTAATTGGGGTCTTATGAAGAGTAAAGTGCTATCAAATAATAATTGCCTAAGTATTATGGAGCAAATCAGAAGATGTATGCAAGTAACAGATTATGTGAATAAGAGAAATATAACACGAATATGATAAGGAAACGAATTCGACCGAGTTATCAAAAGATTTTGATGATAATACTAACGATGATAATAGATTGATCCTAACATGAACTTGTAAGAGAAGTGTAGCATAACCAAAATGTCAATGCCATTATTAAGACATTGTATGAATTTTATTGAGGCTATAGGCAACTGAGGATTTCAATAATCTTAAGACAGTTTAGAATTTCTGAGAAGCATTCAGTTTATCATATCTGTTAAGTAAAGGAGTAGATGCAGTATTGATTATATGCAACAAAGCACATGAAGACATTGATCCAGGTAGACCAAATGAGGATTTTGAAGAAAAGAGAGAAATACATAGAGATATAACTATAAGTATTCAATGAATATTGAATAATCAAAAGAAGAAGATCATGACTCTATGAAGATACATACAAATCATTCATCTGGAATCCTATAGGAAGGAAAACCAAACAATGCGAAGCAATAATACTAGATGAGTTGGTGATCTTATTGTAAAAGAGTATAAAAGAGAGAAAGCATATGGGGTTTAAGACTTTGAGTAGAGTATCGAATTTCAGGAGATTATGCGATAAGAAATTTTTGAAGAGGAATGGTGACAAACTAGAAATTAAATTCTACAAATGGTTTGATATCAATTATTACAATTAGATTCTTATCAGATCCATTAGCTTATGGGAAACACCAATGGATATAATCCATAAAAAGGAAAATTTGGTGATATCCCACCTTGCCAATAAAGTATATTGAAAACGGAATTAAGCCGGGACAGTGGCTTGTCCATTTGTCTTTCTTCAACAATTAAGGTACCATCAAGGATCAAATTGAGGTCTTGCTATTATAGATTGAAGAGCAAATATCTTAAGACCATTATTTAGTCATTACTTTTAGAGTATTGTTGACTAAATAAAGGTATCACACCCTAATTAATCAAATATGTTACTAGTCGAAGTTATATACTCAGAGGGATGTTATAAGTCTTTAGACTTGAGTTTTCCTCGAAATAAGTACTTGTTAGACTAAGACATTTGAGGCTATGAGGTCAGTTGATGAGGATAGTTGCAACTGAGATAAGGGTAAAAATAAGGAGCAATCTCCACCAATGAGACAGACTTTTCCAAACCCGAATAGATACCATGACAAACCATAGAAATTACTTTGAGTTTGACAAAAAAATAAAAAATACTACTGACTTGGATTGAAAAGGAAGGCAAATAAGTACTGATCAATTTGGAGACCCCTGAGCTTATGACATAGATATATCTGGAAAGAGATCAATAGGTAATCAAATAAAGTCTTTCTATGTCTAAGAAAATGTTTATGCTTACCTGAGTATTGTTAAACTTGTTGAATTAACAACTTCAGTACAATTTGATATAATTGCTATTGAAGGAGAATTATTGCTATTATAAGCTAAGTATGAGAAGGCACTTGAAAGATAAAATAAGGAGGCACTTGAAAAATAAAATTTGAGGAATTGAGAAAATCACTACTTATGAGGATACCTCTTGACAATACAGACTGCATGGTTGGTGATAAAGCCTTGGTAAAAGATTGAACAATATATTGACATAGGGGATGGAAGGAGAAAAGGTGAGATGGCTAGCACAATATAAGGTGAGATTTGATGTTACATTGCCTTTAGACAAATAGTTAGTTGTTATGAGCATATACCAAGTACTAAAAATCAATTGAAGGAATTTCCTAAGGACTAACCCTACTGGATTGAGTATAGAACTTTTGGACTGAAAGGTTATGAAGAAAACCATCAAGTAAAGAAAGGGCAAAGAGGATGATGACAAGGGATTCAACCATGACCTAGTAAGGGTACTCGGTTATAAGAGATTTTTTGCCTTGCATGAATGGGAACATTATTGAAAATCCTAATGACAAATGGATGTGAATAGTGAGATAGGCTTTTGGGCGAGAACATGTGACCCATGATGATGAATCGACCATTAACATTTGACATGAGTTGGGATAAAATCCTCACAGAGGAAAGCGTTTAATGAATTCAATAGTTATGAAACTGGATATAGAGTTAGGACATTTTACTTTCAGTATATGATAAGGTCCTCGATGGAAGATGCTACTAATTGGCTTTCATTTTTTAATGTAATTTTGGTTGAGGAATCAAGTCATTCGAAGTTAATCAAAGGTTTGGCTGTAGAGCACATGATACCATGTCAGTTATTGAAGTATCTTGGGGACAAATATAAAAGACAAGAAGCAAAGTTAGACACAATGGAAAGAAGGTAACTTTTTGGACTTGTGGATGATGAAAGAGATCACTAGATGAAAGAAATCATCCTATGATACTTAAAATAGGAGAAATAAGATCATATGATCTCAAAGAAGTGTGGAGTAATTTATACATGAATAAAGAAGCATGATCCTACGAGGAGATTATCCTATACACAATGAGAAAAGTATAGGCATCTGAGGATTTCGAGATAGATGAATTACCGTTAGAAATTGGTATTGTTAAACTAGCACGTATGAGATAAAGCATCAGAGTACGCAGCGAAAGCGGCCCTTATAAGTAAGGCCTTGTAGAAGGAACAACAGAAATGATAAATTGAGGTTGAGCCTATATTTGATTCTTAAGAGAGAAATGCATTCGCCAAGAAGTTATCTAAGAGACAAATACCTGGAAGATGATAATTTATGGAATTTCGAGGACGAAATTCTTTTAAGGGGGTAATAATGTAATGCTCGAGCAATTTACGCTATTTTGACAAAAATTGGACATCTTATAGGACATGAACTGTGTTGAATGTTTGATTTTATTTAAAATAGTAAATGAAAGAATTTATAAGAAAACTTAGTACCATTAGATTCTACTCGAAAAATGGAATCCAACGCCTCAAAAATCACCAAAAATGGAGTCCGTATGAAGAAGTTATGGACATTTAAAGATCAGGGGCATATCTTTAATTTAAACAGAACACGTTTAAAACGAAAAAAGGACAAAAAACACAGGGGGCCATTTTGATAACTGCACCCCATGTCGTCTTCAACCTCTAGACCCTCCCAGAAACCCTCGATCCCTATTTTTCTAGAGGGATCTGCCACCGCCATTGAGGGGCACCGCCATAGCCGGTCTATAAAAACCCCATCTCCCCTCTCCAAAAAACCACATTTTCCGGCGATTTTCCAGTCATTTGAGACTGGGGTTTCCAGCAAAAACCGGAAACCCGTTCCTCTGTGTTTCCAACAACAGCCAGGCCAAGACTGCTCGGCCATTCCTGTCTCCCCATTCCCCTCTCTTCTCTTGTTCTGGCCTTGCACAACATGGGGAGTTTCCACCTTCATCGAGTTTTTCCGGCAACAAGGGTTTGGACAGGCGGGAAGAGCACCATCTCCAGCTGCAAGGTAAGCCATCCCTCCTTTTCCTTTTCGTTTGCTTCCCCCAGGCCAGATCCATGCCGGATCTGGTCCTTTCCGGTCGTTTTCAGTCGGGTTCTTCGCCGGAAAAACACCCCATGACGGCAATTATCCATGCAAATACCATCTCCACCATTGGGTATGTTTGGACAAGGAACCTTTACAAAAGCCCCTTGATTTGAGGATGATCCACCTCTTGGATCTTTGGAAGAATGAAAACGAAGGTCAACCCAGTAAGGGTTACCATCTCTGACAGATTCTTCAAGCTATTACGGCCAATCAGGCCGTCTAACGGTGATCTTGTACCGTTGGAAGTCTTAAAAATAGGGTTTTATTCAAAACCCCCATGGTTTCCACCATTTTCCGGCAATACACACCAAGGATTAAGTTCTGTGTATTTTTCGGCAGCTAAGGTTTTATCTACAATTTCTTCGGCGTTTTTTTCCTTCTCCGGTGAGCACTTTCTCCTCAGACCGGCTCAGGTAGGCCACTGTCACTCCCCTCTTTCAATTCTAGTAGGTATCTTGGGTTTTTCGGCAAAGGAGGGATCTCCTTGCCGTTGATCCGTCAGAAACGATGGATCCGGCTTGGATGGTTGAGATCTAATCCATCCACAGCTCAGATGTAACTTCTGAGCCGTTGGATGGATTCCTGGGGACGAAAAACCCCCAGGACATGAAATCTGAGTGTTTGATGTTAACAGACAAAGGAGATCCAGCCACAAGCGATCCGACGGTCCGGATCGAACTGTCTCGCCTGTAGTCGGTCACCACTACCCAGACACCTAGGATAGGTGGTTATAGGAGCAGGACGCTGCCTGTAACCCAAATTTAATTGGGACCATCTATTTTTTTACTAAAATTTGTATTTCTTCAATTCAGAGATCTATAGCACTCTGATTTTAGATCTGAAAAATGATATGGACTCCTTGTATCATTTAGCATGCATTGAAATTATTAGATCTATGTTTTAAGTTGTATTTAGATAGTTATTTTGTAAAATCAGTATCCATGATCATAGATCATGGACCAGATGACTTTAAAAGACAAATCGGAACAGATGGATGTCTTTAGAGACACTCTAATAACTTAGGATTAAGTTCACAGTTAGATTTATATTCATAGATATGAATGAATTGATCACAAATGGAAAAGATGAAATTCAGCCCTTAAAACTGGCTGAAATATTGAAATATTAATTATGACTTTAATTGAACTCAGATTTTAGATCAGAAACTTTATATGGAATCATGTTGATGTTATTAATTCACTGAAATTATTAGATCATGTTTTTAAGTAGTATTTACATGATCTTTTTGATAAAATCCAAGCCATTGATCTTGGATCATGGCCAAGATGATCCCCAATTTGACATCTGAACCGTTGGATGTGTTCAGAAGGTTCCAAAATATTAGGAACCATGTTTGTAGTAGAGTTTTTATGTCTCTATATTAGTCCAATTGACTCAAAACAGTAAGGTGAAATTCAGCCCTTAAAAAGGGCTGAAATCTTAAAATTTCAATTTCGATCTCAATTGATATCCAAATTAAGATTAGAAAGTTGTTATGGATTCCTTATTATAATACAAATGGACTGAACTTATAAAATTTTAATTTTAATTAATTAAAATTTCTGTAATTAAGTGGATAAGTAACTAACATCCTTGATCTACAAGATCTAGGATGATCAGACCACTAATACCTTGTTGGATGATGATTTTATAACATAATAAATAATATAAGTGGATTAAATGGTACTTATTAGGTAGATCTTAAGAGATCTGGCCTTAAGAGTTACGAAAATCCCTAAAAATGAATAGTATCTCCTAGATCAAGATGATCCAGGATAATTGGACAACATGGATGTATTTTGATGATGATCTTGAGATAAGATCATAGGGATTTAATGAATGGATGATGTGGATTTGGGCTAGATCAAGATCTATGCCCTTAAATGGTACAAAGTAACCTAAGATCTCCTTGATCGGATAGATCAAGGAAGATCAAATCAATGGATGAGATAAATCCATGATTTAATAATTAAATTACATCAATATAATATGTTGGATCTAAAATAAAATGAAGGATCAATATCTAAACCTTAAAAAAATGAAAAATGACTATGGATCAATTAAGACCCTTGGATCATGATAACATATTAGATTTCTATTTCAATTATTGAACATTATGATTATTGTATTTCAATTCTTAGTTAATCCTAGAATTGCTTATTTAATTTCTTATTTAAGTGTTTAGTTACTTGTTATTTATGCTTTAAACTTATGCTTCAATGCTTAAGTAATTGCAATTTCATTGAAATGGAAATTGAATGAAATTAGAAGGGACATTCACATGGAATGTATGACATGGACTTAATGATAGTAAGGACCATAGTTAGTAGGATAATATAAGGAATATAAATTCCTTGGTCCAACTTAGGAGAATAATAAATCTCCATGAATGACATTTTAATTCATGGATTTAATTAAAAACAATTAGAAAGAATACTTAAGATTAAATGCTCATAGGAACCTTATGAAAGGTTGAGTTAGGGTTAAGCTAGTGAATGATGGACATAGTGGTTATGGGGGTTATCTAATAGAGCCACGCTCTCCCCCCGCCTTCTATTGACGTTTGTGAGATTTAAATGCCTCCTTACATGAGGATTGAAGTAGCCACTTTGTGTTCAACCATTTAACTAGTAAGCCTTAGCCAATTTGACATAAGAGGAGTAATCTAGACTTAGAATGAAATAAGCTACCATCAACCAATAAAACATTAATTCATCATCATCATCATCAAGACCTTATCCCGATTAGGGGTCGGCCACATGAATCTTATTCCTCCATTCCACTCTATTAAATACCATGGCTTCATTTAGTCCCAAAGTTTTTAAATCTTTCCTCACCACTTCTATCCACGTTGTTTTGGGCCTTCCCCTTGCCCTTTTAGAACCTTCAACATGTATTGCCTCACTCCTTCTAACTAGTGCCGTTGTTGGCCTCCTTTGAACATGTCCAAACCATCTACGTTTAATCTCCCTCATCTTGTTACCTATTGTTGCTATCCCTAAATTTCTTCTAATATTTTCATTTCTAATTCTATCCTTTCTTGTCTTACCACTCATCCATCTCAACATCCTCATTTCTGCAACACTCAGCCTATGAGTATGATGTTCCTTAACTGCCCAACACTCTGATCCATAGAACATGGCCGGCCTTATAGCCATCCTATAGAATTTTTCCTTTAGTTTGAGTGGCACCCGCTGATCACATAAAACCCCCGATGCACATCTCCATTTGTTCCAACCCGCTTGGATTCTCTGGGTAACCTCCCTCTCAATCTCTCCACTCTCATGGATCAATGATCCTAAGTATCGGAAGTGGTCTCTCATGGGGACCTCTTGGTTATCAATCTTGACTGGTGCTCCACTCCTACTCTCCTTGCTAAAATTACATTCCATATATTCTGTCTTAGTTCGGCTAATTTTAAATCCTTTCGATTCTAATGCTTCTCTCCATAGCTCTAGCTTTGTGTTGACACCCTCCCTTGTCTCATCAAGTAAGACTATATCGTCTGCAAGTTTAAACACATCTTTCTCACCTTCTCTTGTTCCTAGTCTATTATAGAGCTCATCATATGCTTTAAGTTTAGCCTCACTTACTATTCTCTTAGCAACGTTTTTAGCATTCTTATATTGTTCATAGTTTTCATTATTTCTAATCTTCTGCCATGCTTTAAAATGCATTCGTTTTTCTTTAATAGCTTTTTGCACTGTTTCATTCCACCACCATGTTTCCTTTGCTAATAGCCTTTTACCTTTAGATACTCCTAAGACATCTTTTGCCACTTTCTTAATGGACTCAGCCATATTAGTCCACATGGTATTTACTTCTGTTTCACAATTCCAATTTCCTTCTACCATCAACTTATTTTTTAATGAGGTTATTTTCTCTCCTTTTAAGTTCCACCACTTAGTTTTTGGATGTGTATTAAGTTCAGTTCTTTTACTCCATCTTTTGATATGAATATCCATAACCATTAACCTATGTTGTGAGGTTAAACTCTCACCGGGTATCACCTTACAATCCTTACATATTGATCGTTCATTATTCCTAAGTAGAAAAAAGTTTATTTGGCTTTTATGAAGTCCACTTTTAAAGGTTATTAAGTGTTCATCCCTCTTCTTAAAGAGTGTATTTGCAATGGATAGGTTATATGACAAAGCAAAATCGAGGATATTCTCCCCCATCTCGTTTCGTTCACCTATACCATACCCTCTGTGTATTCTATCATATCCTTCCTTATCTTTTCCTACATGGCCATTTAAGTCTGCTCCTATAAATATTCCCTCAGTATTGGGAATTTCTTGCATGACTCCCTCCATATCTTCCCAAAACTGTCTCTTAATTATATCTTGTAGCCCTACTTGTGGTGCATATGCACTTATAATATTTATAATCTGCTCTCCTAAAATCATTTTTATTATTATAATTCTATCATTGATTCTTTTAACATCCACGACTTTATCCTTTAATTCCTTATCCACTATTATTCCTATGCCATTTCTATTATTTTCCTTTCCTACGTACCATAATTTATACCCATCTATTTCTCTAGCTTTAGCCCCTTTCCACTTGGTTTCTTGGATATAAGCGATGTTGAGTCTCCTACGTTTTATCGTGTCTACTAACTCCAAACTCTTACCTGTCAATGTCCCTATATTCCATGTAGCGATGCGAATCTTATGATTTGGAGATTCCCTATTTACTATCGCCTTTCTCGACCTCCATGGTATGAACCCATGTCCACTTTTCACTACACCTGGGTTCTGATGCAGCGCGTCGCTTCCGAGGGGACGCTCTAGCATCCCTTGCCTATTTTTCACTACACCCGGGATCCGATGTAGCGCGTCGCTTCTGGGAGAACGCCCTAGCAACCCTTGCCTATTTTTCACCGCATCCGGGATCCGATGCAGCGGGTCGCTTATGGGGAACGCCTTAGCTTGAGCGAATTTCAGATTTTGATTCATGTCATGTTGGGGTTGCCATAGTTTTAAAAGCTGAAGATGATTTTCATTAAAATCATTAAAATCATCTTCAGCTTCACCCTTGCCGGCTGGCTACCTGACGCAAGGGTGGCCATATTTTAAGAAGCTGAAGATGATTTTCATTTCTCCCTCACAAACTAATATACAAATGCATATTTATTTGTAAGAAAGAAATAATAGAATCATCTTCAACTTCCCCCTTGCCGGCTGGCTACCTGATACAAGGGTTGCCATCTTTTAAGAAGCTGGAGATGATTCTCATTTCTTCCTCACAAACTAATATACAAATGCATATTCATTTGTAAGAAAGAAATAATAGAATCATCTTCAACTTCCCCCTTGCCGGCTGGCACCTGACGCAAGACCCTCCTTTTTTATCCGGGCTTGGGACCGGCATTGGCGGAGTTCAATAAAACATTAATTGGTTGAGTAATAATAATGAGAGCATAAAATGTAGTAAATCATATAATCTTGATAAAAATTGGAAATCAAGATAAGGATGATCAAACAAGAACCATAGGATCTTAGATGATAAAAAAGAAATACTAATGTAGTATTGTATAGTATGTATGCATATGTAGAAGAACATAGATAGAGAATTCCAAACCCTTGATCAAATTTGATTCAAGGAAAATTAGGGTATCATCTATAGGAATACATACTTGAATAGGGAAATAACCTTGTATATATGGTATGACAGATGGATGAATCCAGACCATGATGGACATTGTGGAAGAATACACTAGAGATGTATGAATCAGGATTGAGGTAGGTGGATGTACAGGAATGTATTAAGGATTCATGTGTATACATACATGATCTTAGTCTGTAATTATAAGACCTTCATGATATAATTATGCTTAGTACCTTAGCATATTTATGATCCAAACTAAGTGATCCAACACATATGATCCAACTAAGTGATCCAACACATATGATCCAAACAAGTGGTTCAAAACTTATGATCCAAAACATATGATCCAACTAAGTGATCCAACACACATGATCCAAATAAATGATCCAAAACATATGATCCAATTGAGGGATCCAAAACATATGATCCAATTGATGAATCCAAAACATATGATCCAATTAAGTGATCCAATACACATTGATCAAACAAAGTGATCCAAAATATGGGATCTAACCAAATGATCAAACAAAGTGATCCAAAACATGGGATCTAATTAAATGATCAAACAAAGAAATCTAACCTCATAATCTAATCCACTTGATCTAATTTAATGATCAAGTATAATGAGGTGAAAGTACTGAGATATGAAGACTAAGGAAACCTTAAGAATAGGATATGTACAATATTCCAGCCTTAGTTAAACAGACAGACCGTCCGATATGTACAATATATTTTCCATACAAGTATGGAGACTTGTGTATTTTGATTTACACAGAGATAGAGACTGGGGATGCTATGCTAGGGAAGTTATGAGGGTTTGGCCACCCACTTCCTGAAATTTATATGATGGATACCATGCCCAAAAAGAGGCTAAATGTTCGGTGGGGAAATAATGGGAAGGCCCCACTATAACAGCCATGGTCCACCCCATGAGGACATGGATTGATTATTCCATAGTTGGTGTCAGTGGAGGATTATACAGTTATCCAAGAGCGTTGTATGGATTGAGGCTGTAAGCATAGTAGTCCTAATGTATTTTGCATTATGATGCACATATGATAGGCATAGTATGATGCCATGGCATGATGATATGCCATTACATGAGTTCCTAGAATGAACACCCCATATGATAATTAGGTATTGCTCTCCTAAGTGGGAGCATAGCTAGGGGAAGGAACAAGTATGGCATGATGATATGCTATTACATGAGTTCCTAGAATGAAAACCCCGTATGAGGATTGGCTAGGTATTGCTCTCCTAAGTGGGAGTATAGCCAGGGGAAGGAACAAGTGTTGAGTAATCTTTGGCTAGGTATTGCTCTCCTAAGTGGGAGTATAGCCAGGGGAAGGAACAAGTGTTGAGTAATCTTTGGCTAGGTATTGCTCTCCTAAGTGGGAGCATAGCCAGGGAAAGTAACAAGCTTTGAGCAATCTTCACTATATTAACTAATTTGTCATGTACTACATAAATAATGTATATACTCTATGTGGAGAGTACTCAGGAATGGATGACTATGATGAAATAAGGATTGAGGTATGTATTCTTATATTGATGAAGCAGTATGTTTTTGTATTCCCCTACCAAGCATAGCTTGCTGAGGTATTGTACATGTTTCCATGTTTACAATACCTCAGATGCAGAGAAGGAGGGTTAGAAGCTCAAGACTGTAGAAGACTTAAGAAGATATGGATGAATAATCAAGTAAGGTACATCCTCTTGAAGACATGTATTTTATTTGAGGGAATTGTATTGTATTGAGAGTTTTAATGTATGGTGAGGTTTGTATATTTTGGATTATGTAATTTGGACAGGTATTGTACTGATACTGTGCTGTACTGTGAACCACTGGATGGATTCTGGAAGTTTAATAAAATCATATTCCTTCAATGGAAATCTTATTTTGTACACAAATTATACTGATGTTATGTATGAAGTGGTGACTTGGGTTTTCAAAACAAGTTTAAAAAGAAAAGAATTTCAGCTGCTTTGTTTTGAGAAATTTTTTTACTGAGGGGACGCCCTTGCCTTTGAAAAATATATTATAAAATGTGTTTCAAAAACCCGAGTCGTCACAGTTGGTATCAAAACTATTCATCCAGTCACAGTACAGTACCATCATGTCCAATATGAAGATGAATATCCAACTCAAGGATGAGATATAGTGAGTGAATAAGAGATAAGTTATTATTTGATGAGAAAGAGTTATGGAATAAACTCATTAGCTAAGAGATAAGTATAGAAGGAGTTGACTCATTAGTAAAGGATAAGTCTTGAAAGAGTTGACTCATTTGTGAAGAAAGAGTTAACTCATTAGTTGAGAATGAGTATAAAAAAAGAAAAGAAAAAAGAGTTGTATAATGAAGGAATAAGTATAGTATAAGTAGATATTACCTAGTAAAAGGACTAGGAATACTACTTAGCTAGTAAGAATTCCAATAGAGGGAATAGTATGATATAGAAATCAATAAGGAAGACATTTCAATGAATATAAGGTATGATGTTCAGGTCTAACCTAAAGTCCTGAGTAAACATACATATGTAGAAACAAAGTACACCAATACTAGTATGGATATAACCATTACTAAAGTGAAGTGTGTACATGACCCTTACTAAGTGAAGGAGTGGAAATATAAATTGGAAAATGTGATGGAAAAACACCAACCTTATAGAAAAGGTGAAATGGAGATTTATGAGAAATAAGAGCTAAAGAGGAAACTTCAGAATCATTATAAATATATGAATAAATATAAGTGTAATTGCTACATATAGTGTTATGGCAATTAGTTAAATGAAATTAATCATCAAAATAGAGATGATATTACTTGAAAGGAATTTAAGGAGATAAGTAGGCAATTTGTCTCCAAACTTAGTAAAGGCAAAAGATTTAATAAAGAGATGAAGAAATTTTAGAACATGAAGATATGATTTTTGAAATTTGAATAAAATAAAATGGGAGAAGAGAGTTGATATGTAAAAGGACAAAAATATGATCCCAAAATTATTAAGAAAGACAATTAAACCATTAGGATATATGGTTAACAAGGAAATTATAGCCATATATATGGTACAACAAATATGAAATCATCAAGTTAGAAATTATATTGGTATCAAATGTGGAAATTAGCACAAAAGGATTTTTAAGGATTTGAGAATTACTGATATAATAACTTTGGTGATATTGAAAATAATTTTGGGACTATAGTAAAAAGAAGTTCATATGGCATAGAAGGTGAAAATGGTCATGGACCATGAAAACAAAAAGAAAATATTGTTATGGAGAGGAGTACATCTTATTGATCAAGAAAAATGAAGAGCTAAATATGAATAGAGATATTAATTCCACTTACATGATAGAGTGGTGATTTAGGGAATATAGGGAGGAAAATATATTTTTGGGAGGAAGGTTGAGATAAAACATGAGAAATGAAGACCTATAAACAAAAAGTGATATCTAAACTTAAGTGTAAAGTTTGGAAAAATGAGATGATTGTGAATGAGTTATGAATCCAAATTCTTGGAAAAAGAAGTGGTTAGAACTTGTAAGATATTTTGAGAGTTTTCAATCTTACATGAGATTGAATGAGAAAATATCTACAATAGTTGAGGAAAAGAACATTAACTTATTTTAATGAGTTGAAAGTAACAAATTTCTTTAAAGAAAATGGAAGGATCAATGTAAGGATGCATTAAACATAAAAGAGTTTATTAGGGAGATTTATTACCCTTGTTCTCCATAAGGATGCATTGAACATAAATGATGTTTAGGAAATTAAGTATCCTTTTTCTCTATAAGGATGAGCATTTTAAAATTTATTATTATTAATTTGGAATTGGAAATGCAACATCAAAGCATCAAATCAAAACAAATTTTAAGTTCTATGATTTGGACAAATGATGTTCATAAATTTGAGGAGAATGAAATATATTAGATGAAGTGATAATGAATGTGGATTTCAAGAAATCAAGAACATTCATAGGATATATGCTAGATGCTTATAAATTTTGTCAATCATCTTGTTATATGTTGATTGAAGTAAGCAAAGTTTAGGGTTATATAAATTTTAAGGATAGCATGGAAATTGACCCCAACAAAGAGGGAATGTGAGATCAAAATATGAAAGGACAATGACAATTAAAAAAATATATCTCTTAATGATAAGAATATTCTTTTAGTGAGATCTTGTCATTGGTTACATAAATCCTAAATGAGTTGGTAATAGATTGTTGAGAATTGAAGAATGAATGATAAATTATGGAGTTTGTAAAGACTTGAGAAAGGATGATTACAAATTCAATAAGGGTTAGTATAATATGATAAAGGTTATGATTTATACTTGAAAGAAGCATGAGGAAATGTATAATCTAGAAATTTTGAAGATTATACATCTAAATATATCAATGAAGGAAAAGAGATAAACATTATCATGGATTGTAACAATGTTTAGAATATTGTTCTAAATATGAGAAAGAGATAACAAAAGAGGATCAAAAATATATATGCAGATTTAAATGACACTATCTTGGAAGGAAAAAGGTAGAAAGTCAAGTATTATGAATAATATGGCACTCAAAGAGTGTTACAAAAACAATGGATGGGATGAGAATGAGGAAAGAACCATTACAAGGTTACTATTCTTCAATGACAGAATTTGAAAAGAAATTTGTCAATAAAAGGAAATAGTAAAGAAGTATGAATTGTAAAGTAGAAATAAAACAATCACTTCCAAATAATGAAAGAACAAGGAAAGAGATATTTACTTCCAAAGATTGGAAGATTGTTACAAAGAACAATAGTGGAAGTTATAGAATCCAATCACTATGTTATTAGTGTAAGGACTATACATAGTAAGAAAGCTATGTCAAAACTTTATATGTTGAAAAAGAATGAGGATGAGCTACATAGTAAGAAAGCTATGTCAAAACTTTATATGTTGAAAAAGAATGAGGATGAGCAATAGAAAATAGAATGGAAAATTTTCAAGTATGGAAAGATTGATGAAAGTGAGGAGTAGAAAATTAGCCAGGTAGAAGGTTTGAAACCAAAGGATAACTCAGTTAAGAGTTATTAATCCTTTTGGGAAAAGTCTAGCAAGACTTAGCTTAAGTGAATGATGCACGAGTAAGGTTAGACATGTGTGAGCATTTCAATAGCAACTAACTATATGATTTATACCTTTGAGAAAAAGGTAGTATGATAAAAGAATGGAAGGAAATAGGATTTCCTTAAGTGGCAAGGCCACATGTGTAAGGCTATGGAAGAATTGTGAAAACTCCTAAGTGAGTTGATATGCAAATTTCGAGGACGAAATTTTTGTAAGGGGGGTAGATTGTAACACCCCTAATTTTTTATAATGAAATTAAATAAATATTGAAATTGAGAATTTCAATGAAAATCAGGCTGGAATATTAGGGTTATAAAATATGCACTTCTCATAGAAGTGGAATCAAGGTATGAGAGATGTATAATTGAAAACATATGCGACAAACGCTTCAAAATAACTGTAAGCATGACAATTTCTGAATACAGATGAAAAATCTGTATTTTTCTTCATTTTAATGAATGAAAGGGCAAAATGATAATTTCACAAATAATCAAGACCTGAGACAACCAAATCTAGAATGTACTTAGAAATACGAATCCAACGCCACTAAGTACGCTCAATTCCAAGCTCGGGAGAATAAAATGGATTTTTCCCCATAAAAGGGCAATTTGGTCTTTTCACACTCATGTTGGGCCCACAAGGGACCCATAAAGGGATCCAACGTCTAGGAAACATGCAATCATTAGTCAAACTACTAGCACCTACTAGTGGAGAAGGAGGTGGTAGTGGGAATCTAATATACATTAAATAATAAAAAGGAGAAAACATAATTATTGCATGTTATTATGAAAACCACTCAAAACACCTATAAATAGACCTCAGAAAAATTCTCAAAAATGTTTCAAAAATCATTCACGAGGTCCCCAATTATGCTACAAAAATTCAGCTCCAGAAACCTCTCCAAACTCTCCCAATTTCTTCTTCTTCTGCACTAGCATTTTTTTCACTTAGGGAGCGTCCACAGATGCACCGGTCTCTCCAGACTTAGTGGAGACGTCGAGCGCGTCCCAAGACGCGTCGTTCCCAATTGAACTGGGTTTCTGCTTGGAAACCCTATTTTAATTAGCCATCACTTTATACCTGTTTAAATACCATCTCCACCATTGGATATGTTCGGACAAGGGCTCTTTACAAAAGCCCCTTGATTTGAGGATGATCCACCTCTTGGATCTTTGGAAAAATGAAAACGAAGGTCAACCCAGTAAGGGTTACCGTCTCCAGCAGATTCTTCAAGCTATTACGAGGAATCAGGCTGTCTAATGGTGATCTTGTACCATTGGAAGTCTTAAAAATAGGGTTTTATTCAAAACCCCCATGGTTTCCAACATTTTTCGGCAATACACACCAAGGATTAAGCTCTGTGTATTTTTCGGCAGCTAGGGTTTTATCTACAATTTCTCTGGCATTTTTCGCACTTTCTCCCCAGACCGGCTCAGGTAGGCCACTGTCACTCCCCTCTTTCAATTCCAGTAGGTATCTTGGGTTTTCCGGCAGAGGGATCTCCCTGCCGTTGATTCGTCGGAAACAATGGATCCTGCTTGGATGGTTGAGATCCCATCCATCCATAGCTCAGATGTAACTTCTGAGCTGTTGGATGGATTCCTGGGGACGAAAAATCCCAGGACATGAAATCTGGGCATTTGATGTTAACAGACGGAGGAGATCCAGCCACAGGCGATCCGACGGTCCGGATCGGACTGTCTCGCCTGTAGTCGGTCACCGCTGCCCAGACACTTGGGATAGGCGGTTACAGGCGCGGGATGCTGCCTGTAACCCAGATTTAATCGGGACTGTCTATTTTTTTACTGAATTTTGTATTTCTTCAATTCAGAGATCTATATGACTCTGAATTTTAGATCTGAAAAATGATATGGACTCCTTGTATCATTTAGCACGTACTGAAATTATTAGATCTATGTTTTAAGTTGTATTTACATAGTTATTTTGTAAAATCAGTATCCATGATCATAGATCATGGACCAGATGACTTTAAAAGACAAATCGGAACCGATGGATGTCTTTAGAGACACTCTAATACCTTAGGATCAAGTTCATAGTTAGATTTATATTCATAGATATGGATGAATTGATCAAAAACAAAAAAGATGAAATTCAGCCCTTAAAACTGGCTGAAATATTGAAATATTAATTATGACTTTAATTGAACTCTAGCTTTAGATCATAAACTTTGTTTGGAATCATGTTGATGTTATTAATTCACTGAAATTACTAGATCATGTTTTTAAGTAGTATTTACATGATCTTTTTGATAAAATAGAGCCATTGATCTTGGATCATGGCCAAGATTATCCCCAATTTGACATCTGAACCGTTGGATGTGTTCAGAAAGTTCCAGACTATTAATAACAATGTTCACAGTAGAATTTTTATGTTTCTATATCAGTCCAAATAACTCAAAACAGTAAGGTGAAATTCAGCCCTTAAAAAGGGCTGAAATCTTAAAATTTCAATTCCAATCTCAATTGAGATCCAAATTGAGATCGGAAAGTTGTTATGGATTCCTTGTTCTAATACAAATGGACTAAACTTATAAAATTTTAATTTTAATTAATTAAAATTTCTGTAATTAAGTGGATAAGTAACTAACATCCTTGATCTATAAGATCTAGGATGATTAGACCACTAATACCTTATTGGATGATGATTTTATAACATAATAAATAATATAAGTGGATTAAATGGTATTTATTAGGCAGATCTTAAAAGATCTACCCTTAAGAGTTACGAAAATCCCTAAAAATGAATAGTATCTCCTAGATCAAGATGATCTAGGATGATTGGACAGCATGGATGTATTTTGATGATGATCTTGAGATAAGATCCTATGGATTTAATGAATGGATGATGTGGATTTGGGCTAGATCAAGATCTATACCCTTAAATGGTACAAAGTAACCTAAGATCTCCTTGATCGGATAGATCAAGGAAGATCAAATCAATGGATGAGATAAATCCATGATTTAATAATTAAATTACATCAATATAATATGTTGGATCTAAAATAAAATGAAGGATCAATATCTAAACCTTAAAGAAATGAAAAATGACTATGGATCAATTAAGACCCTTGGGTCATGATAACATGTTAGATTTCTATTTCAATTATTGAACATTATGATAATTGTATTTCAATTCTTAGTTAATTCTAGAATTGCTTATTTAGTTGTTTATTTAAGTGTTTAATTACTTGTTATTTATGCTTTAAACTTATGCTTCAATGCTTAAGTAATTGCAATTTCATTGAAATGGAAATTAAATGAAATTAGAAGGGACATTCACATGGAATTTATGCCATGGACTTATTGATAGTAAGGACCATAGTTAGTAGGATAATATAAGGAATATAAATTCCTTGGTCCAACTTAGGAGAATAATAAATCTCCATGAATGACATTATAAAATGTGTTTCAAAAACCCGGGTCATCACACAATACCCCTTGGAAGTATTTACAATTTCAATAACTCTCTCATAAGTCTCTTAACTTCCAACTTAGAGATTGTTATACATATAGGCACTTTCATCAAGGTGTCGACACATAAAACACAAGAGTGACTAAATCCTAGATCAAGGAGGATTCTAACATGGTTACCAGCAATCACAAAATGTTTTCCATAGCCTGATTCAAAGGCTGTACTTGCCTCTAAGTAATGGTAAGATTTATAACTAATAATGTGGGGTCATCTTTGCCCTATCCCTAATGTCAGTCTAACCCATTGTCCAATGGGACAATGTCTAAAGGAAGGTCCTGACTCTCCACCGTCAAAACATTTAAGGGATTTCCATTGTGATCATGACTCTGATGCCATTACCACTGCATGGTGGTCTACTAACTCTAGGACATAATTTTTCAGGTGTCTATCCTTATAACTAGTACACCTTTTCTCATCCACATTCCAATACTATCTGGTCAGATGTCACTAGCTTAATGACCTATGTAATTGTATTGATAAAAGAGTCTCTTGCCCTTACTTAGTTAACTCAAACTATTCATGCCCAAGTCTCTACAGTCAACCTTGGTCCTAAGAGAATTCTTCTCAAACATAGTGGCTATGTTTGCAACCTTGCCACCAATGTAGAATGTGATACAATCGCCTAATCCTTCAAGACAGGTGTTAACATATCACAATCTATCCACAATCTCCTTCTTCATGGTGAAGGAGTTAGGACAAGTCTCTTCAATTTTGTATACTAGTTCAATATCGTTGAATCATCTAATTCTTTGCTTTAAGTGGAAAACTCTCTTAGTTTCCCAAAATGCTAATTATTATAGGCCTTCCTAAGGGCCTTCTAGATAAAAGTCTCAGTGATAGAGGAACACATCTTCTCAAATAACTATCCTTAGAGTCCTCATAATTATATTTTCAGTATCCTCACCTCCACCATTTCACTTTCTTGAACTAATGAATTATTTCATTGTCATATAAAGCCAAATCATTTACAACTCGATCAATTTCACACCCAATGAAATTTATCCTTTATAATACTTCCTTAGTCATTAGAAACCACATTATCATCTCTATCAGTGTTGGATGTAAATCAATCATAATTAATTTCATCTCGCTTAATTCACTTCATATGTTTTTCTTCCTAGTTGATTCATCACAAAATCATTTCTATTCAAGATTTTTTTTTAAAATTAGTTATCATGCCCTCCAGGTAATATGCACTTCAAATCATAATTAAAACCCTAAGAACAATTTGTAAGTATTCACTCCTCACTGATGTCTGATATCAACATTTTTATAAGCGTAAGGGCTCAAAAATTTTCATTTCACCTTATTCTCGTAGCAATATCTTTTCTCTATACTTTCATTGAATCAATATCTCTCACTCTACTTGATTCACATCATATGATAGAAGTCTCTGATTTGAAATCAAACAGCACATCTTATCGAATACTCATATATATAGTGTGATATTCAAATTAAGCTTTTCTACAATCCCTTCCCCCAACTAGGAGATTGTTTGAGATCATTCTCACTGCTTGATTTATAGCATTACTAGTAATTATCATTGTAACTAGTTGTTATATCCACCAAGAGTTATATGTCTCCAAATTATAAATAAAATCCTCAGAATAATTTGTAAGCATTCACTTCCGATTGATGACTGGCTATCAATATTTATATATGAATAAGAACCCATAAATTTTCATCTCATAGTCTAAGTAATTCATCCATAAAAATATTAGGATCTTACTTCATCAAATTTTCAATAATTTTCACCATATTAGGACTTATTTGTTAAATAAGTCCACTTCAAGTTTAGATTAATACTATACTCCTCTCAACTTTCTTGAGTTCTTAATAGTTGTAATCATTTATGTTCCTTCCGCATTCTCATCATGCTATTATTATTACAATGATTATCGAGCTTTTTCCAAAGGTTTACTCACACCGTTCAAGTTAGAACTTGAACTCTCAAAAGCAATTCATATAAACATATCTTTTGTCACAAAATAAGGTTCCCACTAATAGAAACAAATTTATAATCTTTATTCTAATTTATGATTCTAAGAATCAAGCAATTCCCATAAAAATGTACCTCTTTCTACTCATACAAGGATTTAAAGTCTCAAACTCTCTAAGAAAATCTGCCAAGCTTCATGGCATAATCTCTTTCACAATCATCAACATCCTCCATATGAGTTATCTCTGTAACTAATATTTAGGAAATCACCTCACCTTACGGACTGCATGTGACCTTTAAATTTGTTGGAATTGCTATGATGAAGTAGACTTGGGCTCTAATACCAAACTATGACACTTGGGGTTTTTTCTCAACAATATAATAATAATTTTTAAATGTGTCGGGATCCCTTCTTTTAAAACTTCAATTTTTAAAGTGACCAAAACCAGAAACTCGAAAAAAAAATGCACTTCTTTTAAAATCCCGGGAGTCATACAACTATGAAATTACAAATTTAACAGTGAAATGATATTCCATTTCTACAAAAAATCCAATAGAGTCTCCTCTGTATTTTGGACCATTGCACATAACACGTGAAATACAAAAATCACTTGATAAATACAGTACATGACATGACACTTAGGAGACTTATTCTCCATGCCCATCTATTCAAATCAAATACAATACTCAATAAAAACATTTATGCCAACAATGGATAATAAAATCAAGACGTGACAAAATTGCCCACGGTCTACCATACAGCCATCACATCCCAACATGAATACATATCCTTACATCCAGTCACATTGTAATTTATATTAATGTACAGTCCATAAACAATAACCAAAGTGAGGTCCTGAAAAAACCTTATCATTTATGAATTCCTCAATACTTTAATGGGAACTGTCACCACTTTTGCCTGCTCTATTAGCACATGAAACCTGTTGCTACTCTCTGTATTTGAGGCATTGCAAACCATAGCAATGCCTCAGTAAGCTATTGCTTGTGTAGGTGATCACATTTAATAAGAAGTGCAATGAAATAGTGTGGTGTAAAGATATCAATATCACAAAAAATCTCATAGGGTAAAACATTTATGTAGTACATCAAATCATCAATCATCCATTGTAAATAGCACATGAAAGATCATGAGTCTAAACAAATCAATAGCGGTCAAAGCATAATTTAGACCAAAAACACAAAAATATCATATCCAATCACCATGGCATGCAAGGCATGAATAATACATGGTCATGCATATGTCAGCATTAAGTAAAGATCAGTTTCATCATCAAAAATATGAATGCATGTCATGATGATAGAGTGTACCACTACACTTATTTAATTGGTAATGAGTACTCATTCCAATTCCAAGATTCCTCAACTATTGCTCACACACCAAGTAGCTCGCTCAGCCCATAGGCTTGCCCACATTTGGTCACCCACATAAGCTTCACCCAATATATCATACCACATATGATCCTAGGGTTTCACACCTATAACTTGCTCAGCCCGTACGCCTGCCCAAATCTAGCTGCCCACATAAGCGTCACCTAATATATCCATACCACATGAGCATATAGAATAAGAGTATGGACTACTGTACTACAGTGGTAACCACTCTAAGGTCTCAACCACAGCTGCTTTCCATCAACACCGAAATGGTAGACTTCCTCTGTCTCACATGGTGGAACAGGCCTATGGTGGGGATTACCCATGATACCACCACCTACATACATTGACCCTTTTGGGGCTAGTGTCTAATCATAGTTATCATAAAATTAGAGGGCGGGTGGTCAACCCTACAACCCTCCTCACGTAGTACCCACAAGGAAGAAACACCTATCATGTTTATCATGTATGATGAAGGTAATCTCATGAAGACATGATAGGACATAAAATCCATGCTTTAAAGTTTTCAAGTAATTATGTCATGATCCATGAAATTAGGAAATTATTAAATGCAATCACCTAACTTAGACTACGTATTGCTCACCTGTACCTCCCTGTTCAATCAGACCCAACTGTAGTGCGGTCCACCACAATTCCATCACCTGGATACATATCACTTCCAATCATACTCAAAATCTAATTTATCTAACTTGGATTCTTAATTACACAACATTATGTTTTCATATTTTAATTACATCATGCTCAAGACATTCCAATGATTCCTAGCCCCAGATTCTCAAGGTGGGGCCCACTCATAACCATATAGTCCTTAATTATACCAATGCATATTTTAGAGCTATTAGGCTTAGATCACATCAATCTTAAGTAATTTACCATTTAAATCAACTCATTTACCATTTGCTATATGCAGCTGTAAATCTTGACACATGCTAAGAGGAATAGTTGGCCTCTACCCTTTGATTTTAGGTACCAACTCGACAAGAGCTTTTGAGGAGTGGTCTGGTCATGGGGAATGCTCCTTAGATAGCTAGTAACCACAGCTAGGGAAGAGACCGCATGGGGCCCGGCGCAAATGTACCTTGATGGTAGCACCCAATAAGCATATGAGTATGGCTATTGTGGGCATGTTGGACATATTAGTCACTCTCAAGAGTCCAAATCTGTTCCATTGTGATAGTGCTGTATGTTGCCATTTGGTTGATAGAACTAAATGCCATCATCCCAATGGTAGGACCAAATGCCACCTTAGTTTTCACATCTCTGGTTTGACATGCTTCCTTGAAAAGAGTTTGCATTTTGAAACATACATAGCATATGGTGTTGCTGCATTCGATGGTTTTCGCAGGTAAATTGCATATGCATCTTCTTAGCATCACAATTTTTATGATATCTTCCAATAATGTAGCTCACTATACTCTAAATGAATTGATCATGTATACGGATGGAAATATCACTTATATTAGAAGTATATGTAATTTCATGCAAATCTTATGAATGAATGCATCACATCTTGATAATCCATGATAGACTTATATATGCGTAGTCCCCCTATATGTCTCTCTCTCTCTCTCTCTCTCTCTCTCTATATATATATATATATATATTCTTTTGTGTATAATACTGGCTGTCGTGTAGTTTTGGCAGGCCAATTTGTATTAGTTTTTTTCCTATTGAGCATTTTAGGGTCACTCCACTAAGCCAACATTTTTAAGGAGAGGCTTCAGGCATGCTTAGCATTGAGGAGAAAGGAAGGGAGAAGCCATTAGACACTTGACACACATATGTATATGATTGGTGGATTAGACTTATGATAGCTTTATTATTATGTTTGAGACTACCTTAAGACATGTGATGTATAAGTTCAAGGTTGACACTCTATCATATTGTAATTATTTACGGGACTATTTATCTATGTCTATTTTGAGATAGTAGTATATGTTGTGACCAGCATATCCAATGACATGCCATTCTAATTCCTACTTACGCACAATTTCCTATTTGAATTATATGAAGAGATTTACAGGAGGTAACGGCATTTTATAAGTATCTATATGTTATATCAATTTCCAACCCTTTTATAAAGTAAAGGAAATTTCTACTACTAAGAAATTTTCAAATATTATTTCTAATAAGCTAAGATGCTATAAAAAGGGTGAATCTGCTTAACCACCCTAGGAGGTGGAAGGTTAGAGATAAGATTCACTTTGACTTTATCAACCTTAATGCCATTTGATGTGCTTTAATAATTACTGCAAGTGCACCGTTCTATTGTAGTGTAGAATTGGTAAATATGGGTTGATCCCATGAGGAGTCTTTTGATAAATGGAAAATTTTAAAGTGTAAGTACTTTACTATAACCTAGTCAACATTCAAGGAAAGGAAATAAATGCAAATAACTAACCAAAAAATTAACCAAAGCAAGGAAATAAAGAAAATAAAAATGTATAGAAATAAACTAACTAGGGAAAGGAAAAACAACTATTTCATTAATATAACTTTATTACAATGATCTCAAGTACAATAAAGAAAGAAAAAGAATAATGTAAATGAATTGAAACTTCCTTGAAATGTCCATTGTAGGATTGCTTCGTTGTGTCACCCAACAGGGCATTTTGCACATCCTTTATTTTTTCTTGGCCTAAACATCAAGTATATAGCTTTCTTGTTGTGTCACTTAACAAGTACATATACAATTCTATGCAACCCATGATATAGTAATTTACCACCATACTTTTCTCACCTACTTAACCCACGTACCACAACCCAAAGTAATCCTCAATCATGCTTTAGGAATTGGAAAGAATCCTTGGCTATCGTAGAAGGGAACAAAGCTTCTCTTCCTTTTCCTTATATTCCCAAATCCCAAACAATTAAAAGAAGAAAGATTGAAGGCTAGAAGAGAAGATAGATGTGTGTGAGAGTGAAAGGAGATGATTACGTGTGTAAATGCAAAGTGGAAGAAGGTATGTAGGGACAAGGTAGGAAAGTTGAAGTGGTTGAGTTTGCTTATACTAAGATGGGATGGGGAGACGTGGAAGTTAGGAAGGAAGCAAGAGAAGATGGTGTGAGCTAATCTAAGTGTAAGGTATGTGCATGTGGAGTTATGGAAGGAAACATGGTATGTGTGGAGGAAGTTTGATGAAAGGGCATGTAAGGTAGACTTGGGATGGTGAGGTGCATGTAAAAGAGAGTGAGAGATGTATGTGTACATGTAATGCAAGGTGGTGCTAGGCATGGAAGATATAAGATGGGGGAAGGAGAAGAAGGGAATGAGAAATGATGGAAAATGAAAGAAGGAAAGTGGGATTGGTTGAGACACTTACCTCTTTTCCAAGGTGCGTTAACACTTGGGTCTTGTAGGAGCTTTGGCAAAGGTCATCTATTTCTCCTATGAATGTCTTTTTATTCTAGGGAAAGTGAAGAGATCTTTCCAGCCTTTAATTATAGTTTTTCTTAGGTTGAATCCCTAAGAATGAATGTCTGAGATGGTAAGGAAAAAGAAGCCAAAGGAGTGCTAAAATTTAATGGATAATGGAAGGGAGGAAGTAGGGAATAGAAAGTGGGGGGCCTTGGAATTTAAAATGAGAGTGTATGGGATATGGATAGCAATGGGATAGAAAAAGATTTTGCAGAGTAGTAGGAGATAAGGTGGGGAAGAAAACGGATAAGGGTGATTGGGAAAGAAATAAATTCAAAGGGAAAAGATAGAAAGAAAGTGGAGAAATTCAAGAAGGTGATGTGGGAATGGAAAGCTTCTATGGAGGAGGTGTGGAAATCCATGGGTGTATATGTTTTGTAGTCTAGAAAGTTGTAATGAAGGTGGACTAATGGATGACCATGAGTGGCAGAGATCATTCCTTAGGATTTTGGTTTGACTTTTCAACAAGGGAATGGTGGCTAGGGTTTATAACTTTTATTTGCTTCATTCCTAGCCCTAGGTTCATCTTTACCCAATCTTGAGTGGATATGATTCAATTGGGATGGTCTTGCCCAAAAAGATCTTATTTAAGTAGGATGGTATATCCACACTTTTGTAAATGACATTTCCCCCCCTAAATTATAGGTGGGCAGCCTATTGAAAAAATTTCCACCAATGAGCTTTTAGTTTGGTCTTCAATTTAATCTATCTTCTCCTTAGTCCATCCTTGTTTTCTTAAATTCCTATTTATTTCTTAGAATATGCCTTGATAAATGTTCATGTTTGTATAAAATCTAACCAATTAGTAGCACATGTGTTATAAATTATAGGCATTATTCCAAGGTTTTTTCAAAATTTTATAACACATGCAATTCTAACCTAATAATTCAAGAGTTTGATATTTAGTCGATTCTAGAGCTAATCCAAAGTAAGTATGTGAATTATCATAATTTTGTTGAGTTTAATTAGGACTTTTACTCTTTTGGAGATGTTGAGAAGGTGATCCATGGCTGAGATCAAGTAAGATGATATTTGAAGATCAAGATCAAAAGAGTCCAAAGACCTAAATTTGATCATTACAAATCATTACAAAGCTCGATCAAGGTTCAAGATCATCCTAAGAAAGCAAATAAGTCCAAGGAAGAAATTGGAAGCATTAAAGGTGACTATAATGGTCCATGAAAAGGCCATGAAACTCTACCACCTTTTCATGGGAATTGGAGTTATGGGTGAGGTTTCCTAGTCTAATAAGGAAACCTGGGGAAGCTAAGCTATTCAAGCCTTGAAGTCAAAGGACTTAGCCGCTCAGGCCATCAAGCATTAAGCCACCAAAGTGAGCCACCAAGGCACATGAGAGTGATGCCACATGGAATCACACTATTGGAGAAGACAAAGCAATTATCCATGCAAATACTAAATTTCAAGGGAATAATAAGAAAGGAATGTGAGAGATAATCAACATGGTAATATATGCATGCATAGGTGGATCAATCAAGAGAGAAACCAAGTCTAATTTCTTTATTTATCCCTTTCTTTTCCCCCTTATTTTCTCTCTTTTCCCTATTCATCATAGCACGCAATTAGAAGGGAGGAGCTCCACATCACTATCCTTGAAAGGTGACTCCTCTCCCCCTTCTAATTCTACTCACTCCACTACTCCACTACTCCACTTTCTAAATCCATTTCCCACTTAACTACCTCACTTTCTACCTCTTTCCTTGATTCTTCTTACCTTTTTTCACTTCCTTTCCATTCCAACATGTGATATACTTAATGAAAGGGATTCCATGCCTCATCCTAGGTTGAATTCAATGGCTCCCCCTTCCTTGAATCATAATTAGAAAGTCCAACTCACCCACTCACCTAACCTTCTAATATTCTATCTCCAATCACCACCTAAATTGTCTACCTTGAGTCCTAGATGTAATTCTCCTCCTTCCTAGGATAGGAACTTAGCATATTGGAAACCCAAAAATCTATATATTTCCATGGAATTCAACCCAAATTTCAAGTAAGGGAGTTGCTCTAACTCCTTGAAATCAAAGCATTTCTACTTGGAGATCCTCTTAGGGTTTTCAACTTCAACACTTTGGCTACTTCTTCATTGTCTTTCACAACCTTTTCTTTTCTTTATCTATTTAGTTTTTGTCACTATAGTTTCCTTGATTTCATTGTTGTTTAATTACTTTTTTATGTCGCTTAAGTTTCATAGCATAGTTCCTCTTTGTTCTCCTTTCACTCTTGCTTCCACTTCTCTTATTTGTATTGCTTAATTCTTCAAGATCCAAGTGGTAGTGACATCAAAGAGAAATAGTAGCTTGAATCCCTTTTGTTTCCTCTTAATGTTCTCTTGTTTCTCACTTTGATCACCTTATTTTTAACTTGTCTATTTTCTTGTTCTTTGCTTGTCTCATACATGATACCTAAGTTTAGATTGGGATCACTGTAGTATGTTTAATCTTTGATTTGAAGTTGAGATCTTGCTAAAGAAAAGTGTGCAATTTTCATCTTTTTTCTTTATGTACATGCACACCACTTTTTGATGTAATTTCAAGTCAATGAATGAATTCCAATAGTAAATTACTTTAATGCACAAGTGTTATATTCCATGAAAAGTGCTTACTAATTTTGTTTCCATGCCTTACTTGATTTGAGTTTCATATACACCATGTTGTTGGAATTTTTCATCTCATGTTTCATGTGCAATGTCTAGCAGTCCATACACTTTGGTTGTTTAAAATCTTAGGAACCAATTTAGATTTTTAGTTAGTTTAGTGACTGCTGTGATTGGTTAACTTTTAGACCATAATTTCTGGCCATCTTTCACTCCATGAACAATGAGCACACTTTCATGGTCATGCACATGGCGATAGAAGTTCATGCCTAAATTGTTTGTTGATTCCTTGCTTAGTTTAAGTTTAGATTTCAATTGTTATGTGTTTTGCATCTTAGGTTAGATTAGAAAGCTTCTAATTTAGTTTTAGAAAATTTTAGGTTTACGAAAGTTCACTTTTAACAAGTTTCCTTAGTCTAAGTTTCTTAGATTCATTCATTCTAGTTTTAAATTAGTTTCTTTTATTGAATGCATGTTAGTTAGAAAAGTTTCTAATTTCATTGAATATCTTTATTTTAAGAAAGTTTCCTTTACTTGTAGTTTGTAATTTGATGCATGTTGTTTAAATTCCTAGTTTAATCAAAACCCTCTTGCTTTGGCTAAGATAAGCAACTTAAATAAGATTGGTGACATTTCTCATGGGATTAACCTCTCTCATGTGTAAATTATTAATTTGATTTGTACGCTTGTGATTAATATCAAATCTACACCAAGTTTTTGGTGCCATTGTCGAGGTTTAGATTATTTACCTCTTGTCATAGTTTTAGGTTGCATGAGATTAATTCTTTTGCTTCATATTTACATATTTTGCTAATTACTCACAAATTGATCATCTTTCTTTATCTTGTGTAAGGGGAATTTGGCAAAAGGAGCAGTGATGATCCTATGGGCCAATAGCTTCATCAACTTAATTAAGATTTCCTCGATTTCTTAGATTAGGTTTTGAGTGAACTTGTTGTGAGGGCTCCATTGTAATTTGAAATTCTTTATTTCATTTTAAATGGGTTGTAATAATACAAGCCAACTGTAGGGTAAGGTGGCCCACACTTGATCTCCATCAGAAACTCCACCATAAGCTTCTCCCATTCTCTTTTATTTTCTTAGTGTAGTTTGCGTATTGGTTGGTAGTGTAATTGATATGAATTAGGGTCATTCATTATACTTGTTGCATTAGATTGTACCTATTTAATAAAGGTTACTTTGTTAGATAGTATATAGGTAGGCATTATTTTCTTTTCCTTGTAATTGCATTGTATGTTTTTTGCTTTATGGTAGATGGAACACATTGCTAGTAAGGGCCCCACAGGAATGCCCCTAAGATAAGGATTGGATTTCATCATCATATCATTGGCCCATGTAGGTAATCAAATCAATTACTTGTATGTTCATGATCCAAACCCTTGAATCTTAATTTAAAATCAAGTAGTAAAAGACTTAGAGTTTCAAGCTTGCAGGACCCTTTTAGAAGGAGGAGATCTATTTTCACTACAGTGGCTTCTAAGAATCATGGTTATAGCAGGAATTCAAAATCCAAGTGATTTTTTCATGACTTTCATTGATGGTTGTTGAGGTCTAAACACCTCCTTCCATGAGAATTATATTAACTACTTTAGAGAAGAGGCTAACTGGCAAGCAATAGTCTAGCCTAGATAAAAGGAAGAGCTATCTAGATCTAGGACTATAAGCTACCACCCAATATATCAACAAAGATTATAAATAGCTTGATAGTGAACCATTAGAATTGATTGTGCATCATATAAAGTTAGGAGTCACATTTAGAGTTAGGTTTCATAATTTAGATAGGTTTTCATCTTAAAGCATGCAAGGTCAATGATCTTAGAACACTGAGTTAGTAACATTAGTTCCTAAGATTGAACGTACCCATATGCAAGGGATGAGAAATTAAATTCCTAACCCCATGGATGACCGACCAGCAATAGTTGAGCACAAGGCCATTAGAGATTTCTATGCACCACTCCAACTAAATACCCAATCATGCATCACCTTACCATCCACCAATGCAGACCATTTTGAACTTAGATCATGGAGTCATGTAGTTACTCTCAATATTTTCTAGGAGAGAGAGAGAGAGAGAGAGAGAGAGAGAGAGAGAGAGAGAGAGAGAGAGAGAGAGAGAGAGAGAGAGAGGATACATACCTACATATTAAGGAATTCCTTGATAGGGCCTTATCTCATTGAAAGATAAGGCCCTATCATGGATAAATTCTTTAGAGGTTGGTTCCATTGCTACATGGAACTCCTTGTCTACAAAGTTTCAGAACAAATTCTTCCCTGTCCATAAGATCGATGCCCTTTGTAGGGAGATCATCAACTTCTAGCAAAGAGAAGATGAGTAATATTGTCAGTGCTAAGAAAGGTGGAATGAATTACTGTAAAAGTACCCTCGCTATGGGTTAGAAAAGTGGTAGCAAGTTCAGTACTTCTATGAGGCACTTACACCTCAAAATAGATAGATGGTAGAGGCAGCTAGTGGAGGAGCCCTCATGTTGAAAAAATGAAAAAGAGGCTTGGGAATTTTTTCAAACTTTAGCTAACAATTCCAAGTAATGGGACTATTCCAATTGGAGACAGAGAAATACCCAGCCTCAAAAGAAAGGAGGCTTGTATGAAATAGGAGTTACCTCAAATATGTCTTATAAATTTGATTCATTGGTGGAACGAGTGGGCAAGGTAGAAAAATGTTCCAAAAAGTTGATGCCAAACTTGATGCCTTCATGACTAGAGCTAGCACCATGAAACCTTCACAAGAGGTTTGTGCTATTTGTTCTAGAATGACATGTTTAACATCAACTTATCCATCTAATAGAGTATACACAAAATATCTTTTAGCACTGGAAAATGCTATGAATGCATATCACAACCTTACCAATAATCTATACTTTGAGATCTATAATCTAGTTTGAGATCTATGATCTAGGATGGGCTAGATATCCTAACTTGTCATAGTCTAAAAACATTTACCATGTAAGTCCATCTATGAATCCCTTGAACAAAACTTTTCCAAGACTTTAGTTCCTTAGTAGCCACCTATTTTTTAGTTCCCTCTTCAACCAAAGAAACCAACCACAAAACTCTAAAATACTAGGATGAAACCAAACAGGCCATCAATCAAACCAGATAGAGAAACTATGTTAATTCTCATGCTATTACCAAATTAGATGTTGTGTGTTTTAATTTACTCACAAGCACACAAATCTATTATAGTAGATGCACGCAAATGAGGTCAATCCCATGAGGAATTTGATAGTTTTGTGTTAGATAAATCTTTATTGGATCTATTTAATCTAGCCAAAAGAAAGTTGATTTTTATCTTAAACAAAGGAGTCCACTAACATGAAAACATAACACAAATTAGAAGCATGAAATGTGGAAATATGCTAAATGTAAAGAAGCTAAACTTAGAAACTTTCCTAAAAACACACTTTTTAAAGATAACACTTTCCTAAAAATATCGAAGCTTTTCTAAAAATGGAATTAGAAGCTTCCTAAAACTATTCTAAAGATGCAATAAACATAGACAATAACTAAGCAAACCTAAATATGAAATAAGCTAAACTACAAAACATACAAAACTAAGGAATACTATGCAAAAGTATGTGCATGAAACAAGGTGAGATGAATGGAACCTAAGGAAACTTATGATGCACGAATTGACATGCGTATGGTGTGCATGGATCCTAACCTTGTGGAATTTCTATTTTAACAAAGTAAAACACAAACTACATTGCAAGATGAGTATTAAGAACTAAACAAGATACGCATTAATCTAAGATGCAACTCAAACTAGCACGGAATGCTTTAAATAAAGAAGTGTACACATGATTCTGAGATGAAAGTTGCCTAATCGAATATGAATGATGTGAATGAAATCTATCTAAACTAAAGTGCATGAATGATACATGAAATATGCACATAAAAATAAAGGGAACTTGATGCAAACTAATCTAGAACTATGCATGGAACTTAAGGAAACTAAGATAAGGAATTCATGAAACAAGGGAATGAATACATGAAAGATGGAATGCAATGGTGCATATGAATATGTAATACTTGTAAATATTCAATTCCAATAAATAAATCAATGTGTTTACAAAAAAAGATATATGGTAATTTTTTTTAAGTGTATGTTGTAAGGACTTATCGCTTTGTGAAATTAGGTTAGGATAACTTCTTGGAGTTGACTTTTAGGTTAATTTGAAAATTTTAGAAACAAAATTTATAAGAAGAAAAGGAATTTAAAAATCACACTTAGTTAGCATTAAGTGACCTTTCAAAAGAAAAATGGAAATTTAAAATATAAATTAATATTAGAATTGAGGAATTAAATAGGCCATTAATAGGTAAGATCCTACCCTAAATAGCACCCAAATTCCTAGGTGGAAATCCAATTAATTAGTTAGGAATTTAAAATAAGTATTATTCTGTGTAGGGTACACTTGCAAAATAATACCCTGAACAAGATATAATTGAAGAAAGATAACTGAAAGGGTGGTTAAGGTCCACTAGGGATTGGTCTTGGACCATCCATGTGGGGGTCCAAGCCAAGGGCAGCTGGCTCCCCACGTGTTGATCATTTCCCCTCATGCATAAATAAAATATAACTATAAAAAAAATTCTAATTTAAAACACTAGGCAGAAAAAATTCTAACCATTAGAGAATGGACCAGGTAGCTGAAGAAGAAGACTAGCTCCTTGAGTGAAGAAGGAGAGGATTTTATGGGAAGAAGGGGAAAGGCTTGGGAAATAAAGTGGAAACTAGTGGAATCAAGATCGAATCTAAAGAAGGAGGGAGAAGCTGGAATCATGGAGCTTCTTCCTCACTAAGTGAATGTGACATCTCACATATTTCGAACACCTTTTCATAAAATTACAATTGTGGGGCCCCAAGTTTGAAAAACTATTTAGAAACCAAATAGTGGAAAACAAGTTTAATGAGAAGGCCTTAAAAATTCTGAGTGTCATTTTTTTCTTTTCAAAACTAAGGATTTTTAGAGGAATGAATACCACATTCTTACCAAAAATCAAATAGAGTCTCCCCTGTATTTTGGACCCAGCGTATTTAACGCATGTAATGCGACAACCTAATAAACACAATACAAGTGAAATAAACAAAGGAGACTGTCTCCATCCAAAATACATCTGCACACATGTCTATTCACATTTAAATAAAAGGAAACATTTTGTAGTGCAAAAAGGCTAAGAATAGAACTAACATCCCCAAGGATCCTCTAGTCACAGCCACATCACCATAACTCCAATTTACAAACCGATATGTAAATAAACTCAAGTCATATTAAGTCAACACTACATTAGTTTACAAGATCATCAACTAAATTGCAAACGTATTTGTTATATCTATCATACTGTTCTCTATAGATCCCTACCACAGTATTCTACTCCCTTTTCCCTATTTTATTTCTTTAACCTGAGACATTGTAACCAATTTACAATGTCTCAGCAAGCTTGTGTTTGTGTAGGTAGTTTTATCATCAAAATATGAGTTTATTCAATTTAAAATGAATACATAATCATATGTTCTGCAGTTGACTGAAATATGATGCATAATGAATAGTATAATAAACTCTAGAATCTCAATCATACTTTACAAATAAGGTTCATGCTAAACCAATTCAAATTATCAGTTTCAATATCCATGCATATTGTTTCAAATAGAATAATAATCTTTGAAAGGTATTTTACAAGATATGAAAGATCGCCACAACTAATGTCATGCACCATCTCATATATATACTCATCCAAACCGAATAGTGAATCATCGCCAAAATCAATAGATGAAAAGCATTTACACCATGAAATACTTAAATACCATTAATGTATCTCAATAAGTACACATATAAGGATAATAACATTTGAACATACTCGAGGCCTTCCAGTCATTTGTCATTGGTCATGAGTACTCATTATAGACTTGAAATCCCAGGGTGCCACATACTTGCACTATCGCTTATGTACATGTGAATGTAAAAATACTGGACCCTCTATGTAACTAACAAAACTCAATCAAGTCAGCAGCTATCATGCTAACACCAAGTCAAATAGACTTCCTGCACAATGTGCATGGGGAACATGGTACGCAAGGCCATGGCCTAACCATGATGTCATCAACCTGAATTTGGCCTTTGTTGGCCAGGTATCTCATATATATAAAGTTTTGGGAGGGGGATGATCAGTCCTCACCCTCTTAGCATAGCGTCCAATGGGCCACCATATGCCCTCCATAACAAAATAATACTAGGCATCATTACATGCCATCATAACATATAAAACCATAGAAATCCATGCATTAGAGAAATAATGCAAATTTAGATCTCACAGCACAATACAGCCATGTAAAAACAAACCCTCACAAGGGTTGAGTTTGAGGATTTCACATCCCTCGTCATTCCATAATTCATCAAGTCCTTATAATTTCAAATATGCTTTCATGTACAAGTTTTCAATTTAATAATAAATTAATATGGCATTCAAATTTGATAAGTTGCATGAAGTACAGGTACTCTAACTGTATAAATTAGAAATCTCAAAATCTCAAATTTATCTATTTTCAAATATGGTAGACTAATCATCAATAGCTTTTATGTTTTGCAAAATCATTTAGATGTTAAAACTACCTACCTCCCTCATCGTGCTTCACGATTTAGCTATATTCCTCTAATCAATTCATTTACCAACTTGTTGATATTCCAAATTCCTTATCAATGTCAAGTAATATAAACAATTATAAAAAGGAATCCATTCTAGCTAATTTGATGGTCCAGATAATCTCTTAATCATGGAATTGTTAAGTTTCATACAATCCCTCACTCCTAACTGTATGATCTTAGCTACTGTGGCCATTGGTCTATTTTCTACATCATGGATCATCTAAGGCTATTAGAGTTCTAATCAGTCATTCACCAATGACTTATCATTGATCAGATGTGAGGAACAGTGTTAGATCACCATTTGATCTGCTGTTCATTCTCTAGATTGGTGATCTGACAGTTAGAAGTGGTCGAATCTTAGTCTTATATGTTATTAGATATTTTTAGCTAATGGATCAGTGAAATTTAGCCCATGCTATGTCAATTTGATGTTTAGAAATGCAATGGTTCGATCTAATCATAGATCAAGGGTCGTCAGGTCCTTGTTTCTTTCACTATTCGATTGAATAGTTCAGATTATTCACCCAATTTCCATCTAGATCTTTCAAATTCTACCATATATTGGTTAATTCAATGCTATAGAACTCATCCATGGCATCTAATCATCGATCAGACATCAAGAATTCACTATTTAAATAGTGACATATAGGATGACTGAGATTGTCTGATCAGTTTCTAACCTAGATCAACATTTCAATTAGATCCGAGTTATATCAGGCACACATTTTCCTATTCTGAGGTTTGGATTAAGAAATGGATGGCTGGATCATCCATAAAATTAGTTCTAGGATGAACAATATGGATTTAGCTAGAAATCTCAAGTCAAGAGATGGGTTTTGTAGATCTTACCTCTTGAATGTATTTTTGTGCTTTTTCCACCATTGAATGAGCTAGATTGGTCACCATTTTCCTCAATAAGGTTTCTGAGTTTGTCAGGCACTGTCTCCTCTCTGATCAATGGTCAAGATCACCATGGATCTCCTCATAACTGTGGGGGTTTTGGTTGTCTCTCTGAGCTAAGTGAAATGATTGGCTCGGATAGTTGATCCGAGCCATCATCTTCTTCGAAGATGACTATATCACTAGCAACCCAAAAACCCTATTTCTCCTACTTTATCGACATGCTAGGTTTCTCTAGCATGCAATGTGACAAATCAGATTTTTATAACACATTTTGTAATACATTTTGCAAAGTTAAGGCCCTTAGTAGTAAAAAAAAAAAATTACAAAATAAAGTAGCAAAAATTCTTTTCTTTAGAACTTGTTTTGTAAAACCCAAGTCATCACTTCATAACATAAGTAGAGTTTTGTACAATATAAAATTCCATTGAAGGAATAAACTTTTATTAAACTTCAGGATCCATCCAGTAGTTCATAGTACAGCCCGATATCATTACAATACTTGTACAAATTACATAATCCAAATTTCAAAGCTCACATACAATAAAAACTCTCAATACATATAATGCTCTCAAATAAAATACATGTCTTCAATGGATATACCCTGATTGATTATTCTTTCAAGTCTTCTCAAGTCTTGAGCTCTTAACTCTCCTTCTCTATATCTGAGATATTGTAAACATTCAAAAATTTACAATATCTCAGCAAGCTATGCTTAGTAGGGGATTAAAGAAGTAACATAATTTGACAATATAATTCTAATACTCATTAATGCCTTTATTCATTTCTATCATAAACATGATCATGGATCAATCTCATTTCTATAACCTTTCTTTTATCATTTATGTACATCCTTATGCATAATGTATATGAACAAATTCATCAAAATAGTGAAAATATTCAATTCTCATTCCCAACTAAGCTGATCAACTCTTTCAATTGTAAGAGATCGGTATATAAGCTAATTACTATACTAGGAATTCCTTTTTCCTGGGAATATTGGTAATATACAATTACCTAGTATTTCATTATGCCATATATAAGGCATCTCACTATGCTTATCTCATATGCATCATAGTGCAAAATAAATCAAAGGACTACCATGCTTGTAGTCTAATCTCTATAGCGAGCCTAAATAACTGCTCAGTAATGCACTCATACCATATTCAATGGAAATGTAAAATCCATGTCCATATGGGAGGACCATGGCTGTCATAGTGATGGCCTTCCCATAATTGCCCCACCCAAATTTTTGCCTTTCTTAGGCATGGAATTCATCATCAACAAATTTTGGAGAGCAGGTGGTCAAACCCTCATAACTCCCCTAGCATATCATCCCTAGGCCTACGCCTATTTAAAATAAAATCACAAGCCTCCACGCTTATGTAAAATATTTTTATATGTATCAGACAATATATCTATTTATCTAGAGTTGGAATATCTTCTACTTCTCTATTCACATAGGGTTTTCTTCAACTCTACACTTAATCATTTCATATCTATTTTCTCATTATTTGGTTGGATCATAAGGATTTAGCACAAGGTATTTGCATTATACATGTCAACATTTCTATGCATAAGATCATGTATTCAACATGTATCTTTCATATAGATGCATTCATAAAATCCTCCTACCTCAATAGGGCATTCTTACTCCTTGAAGTCTGCCATAGTCTTGATCAATGTATATCTATCAAATCATCTGTATAATGTCATCTTTCTATCCAAAGGTACATACTACATGATCCTTTGATAATCCTTAAGTAGGATGATATGAATCTTTCTTCCTTAAATCACATATGATCAAGGGTTCAGATCTTCTAACCTAATAAATCTATATTACAAGTATATTCACATATTAATAATCTACTCTACATTTGTGTTTATTTTCTTTTGTTGTTTTTTATCATTCAAGATCTCCTCTTGGATTCTTGTTTGATCATCCTTATCTTATTTACAATTTTTATTAGGATTAGTTAATTTGCTAACCTTTTCTGTTCTTATTATTATTTCTCAATCAGTTAGTGTTACTGGTTTGAGGATAATTTATTCACTCTTAATTCTAAACAACTCCTCTTATTTCCAATTGACTAAGGCTTACCAGCTACAGGCTGCTCATGTAAGGGGGCATTTAGACCTCAATAAATGTCACTAGAAGGTAAGGGGAGAGTGAGGCTCTATAAGATGACCCCCTTAACCACAATGTTCAGCGTCCACTAGAGTGACCTTAGCTCAACCTTCCATAAGGTTCCTATGAGCTCATAAACCCCTAATTTGTCTTTACTTGATTTTTATTAATGTCCATGATCATATAAAATGTCATTCATGGATGTGTATTATTCTCCTAATTTGTGCCAAGGAAATGGTAAATCATTCTTTATAAAATTTAGGAAATATTGCAAGAAAATTTCTATTAAAAGAAAATAAAATTCTTACTTCAAGTACATTCCAAATATTCAAAATTTAAATCTTGGTCATGGGTAAAAAGACCATTTTACCCTTTTATGTAGAAAATTGAGATTTTTCATTCTAACTCAGAATTTAAAGAAATTAGTGTCATTATATTCTATTTTTTGTGTAAATTATTAATTTCTAAGTTTCAAATCATGATTAATCTCTATGAAAAGATATTTTCTTTTTACCTAATATTCTAGCCGATTCTTCTAAAATTTCAAACTTTCATTGATTTTCTCAAATCAATTTACAAAAATTGGGGTTATTACATGGAGTCCCTTTCCATCCTCTCTCTTCTTTCTCCCTCATCTCCTCCTCCTTCTTCATCCTCTTCTTTCCCTTCTTCTCATTTCTTATTCCTTCTCTCCCATTGGTTCACTCCCTCTCTTTCTATATTGGGTTTTTAGAAGAGACTGAATGATCTGTTTGTTAGGTTTAAGTGGGGAAGAGTGCCCGTATCAAATATGGCCCCCTCTATTTTAGGTAGTTCTCCCTTCATATCTCCTCCATTCAAACTCTGATTTTAGTGTTTTTTTTTTTGTATTGGAATCATATTGATGTGTACTTTTCATTTTTTATAGTTCCACATCCAAATTTTAAGTTTTCAAGGGGTCATTTTCATATATCTCAATTTTATTGAATTAAATCCCTAGTTTCATCTCAATTATAATATAATATATTGGATGAAAATGAACACAAAATTGAGGGTTGTTAAATTCTCTCCCTCTTATAGGAACTTCGCCCTTGAAATTCTTTCCATATTATCTTTAGATGATTCTCAGAGCATTCCAATCCCACAAAATATGATAATTGTGATAGTCATTCCATATCAAGTTAGCATCATAAAAATAGGCAATTTCGTATCCTATCATCCCATCAAATATCAACTCACTGCATAGATAGATACACATCAAATAATCTTGAATTGACAATTTGTAATATATTTAGAACATGTCATAATTACATATAATGTAATTAGCATAACCGAACTTCCATCCAAGATTTTGCCTGCCGATGTATTATATTAGTATAGGTAAAATCACCATATCAATAAGCATAAAGGCATCTCAACTCACTAGTAGGCAAATCTATGTCGAATTTGTTATAGAGCACATCAGCTCACTAATAGGCAATCTATGCCAATCAAAACTGAAGCATACCAGGCAATCACATGCCAATCAAAACTAGAGCATATTAGCTACCCATCAGGCAATATATGCTAATCAAAACCAATCCCCAGCACAATCATATTGTAAGCACTTAGAAGCCCACCACTTAGAAGCTCGCCACCTAGAAGCCTACTAGTGCCTCTCGCACCCACCCTCTTAGGTTGCCCTCATTGGCTACTCATAAGTATAAATCATATATTGAATTCTATTTATACGTAAGATAATAATCTCTATAAGATCACACATTACTATCATACCCCTCATATAGTGAAAAATCAAGCTTATATATGACATAAAATAGCTTTGATATCACTACCATTGTGGAGAACTCAATAACTTAGTGATAGAAGTTCACAAGACTAAGGAAACTATGAACTTCAGTCTCCAATTTGGGCTAATCTCAGCCCATTCTAGTCTCAATAAGTTGCATCTCTATCACTCGAGGTATCATGGTGAAGGAAATTCACTTCCTTTGACCATAACTCATACTTATAGATATTTACAATAAGCGATGAGTCCTTAGACACTTCAAATAATGCATAAGGATTCCATGTGCTCCTCTTTCTTTCTGAAGTATACAAGAATACTATCTACTAACACAATCATTGCTTATTCAAATAATAATTGAAAACCCAATCCATCATATCAACTAGACCTCACATCAATCTCTAAAACTATCATGCACTTTCTAGAGCTAATCTATGCATAACAATAAAGATTTTTCCTTCTTCCTCAAGAATAGGACTAGAAAACTCTATGAAAACCCACTAGGTTTATTAAAACCCTTATCAAAAGCTCCTATAGTTGGAGCTTTGCCAAGTCAATTAAGTCCGTCCCATATTGTAGTTTAGAAAATAGCCCTATACCTTATTCCAAATCAATATCAAATCAATCTCCTACAGTGGAAATACTAAAAGCTCCTCGAAAAGATGTCTTGGAATTCTTATACATCATCTATGTGCTCAATCTGTGGCCACTCGCTATCCTCCATTGTCACTTAAATAAGAGAGACTTGGCACCCTCTAAAAAAGTATCGCACTACCTTCAAGGTAGGAATAACACAAACCTCAGTGATGCCCCTCCCTACATTGGAACGACGTCACTAGTTGTATAGGTATACTAAAAGTAACCTTCTCCTTATAGCAATCAACTATCTCCCAATAAGTAGCCAACCAATTCATCCCCAAGATGACATCATCATTCATCATCTTACTCGCTATATCCACAGATGTCTCCTAAAGGTACTCACTAGCCTCAAATAACTCTTCCACTTGTGTCATAATATCCAAATGAAAGGATAACTCATACAGGCCTATCTAAGTAAGATGCCAACACATAAAATGAAAGAATGACTAGATCCTGGATCAAAGAAAATCATAGCATGCCTACCAACAATCAAGAAATACTCTTCACCATCTGATTTAAGGCCTGTGCTTGCCTTGAAGTAATAGTAGAAATCATCACTACTAATGTGGGGCATCTCTGCCCTACCTCCAATGTCAGTATGTCTAACTCGCTGTCCACTCGAACAGTCTCTAAAGAAATGCCCTGGCTCTCCATAGTCAAAGCATTTAAAGGATTGTCATCGTAATGGTGGCTGTTGATGTTATCGGCCCTGCTGTGGCAATCTACCAACTCTAGGACATAACTATCCAGGTGCCCTTCCTTGCAAGTAACACACCTCTTGTTTGCATCCCCACTCGAAGGCCTCTATAACTGTATCGATGAAAACAAATCTCTTGCCTTTACTAGGCTGACTTGAACTACTCATGCCCAGGTCTCTACGGTCAATCTTGGTCTTAAGAGAATCCCTCTCAAACATAGAGTCCATGTCTACTGCCTCTGCCATCAATGTTGAACGTGCTAAAATCACTTGAGCCCTCAATTAGGTGTCAACTCATCAACAAATCTATTTGCCACTTCCTAATTTGTAGTAACAACGATAGGAGCAAACCTCCTCAGCCTGTAAACTAGTTCAATTGTTGTTGAACTGTTTGATCTCTTTGCTCTGAAGTAGCCAACTCTCTTTGTATCACCAATTTCTCATAAGGTAAAGACACTAATCGTCATAAGCCTTCCTAAGGGCCTTCTAGATAAGAGTCTTAGTAATGGAAGAATGCACCCTCCTAATCCACCATCACTAGAATCCTTATAATTACATTTCGGTGTCCCCAAATGAGATTTGAGCTAAATTTCCTAGAAGGACCAAGTCGCATCTTCTCTCAATGATAGTAGCCATAAGCTAGGGTATTTTGATACTTATAAAGGCTCATAACAATATATCATGTTCTGTGGATTCTAAACTCATCAAATAATTCTTCATTTGAAGAATTCATTCATAAACATGTCTAAAATTTATGATCAAATTATCACCATGAATTAAACGTTCTCATATAGATTGGCATTAGAACCTTTTAGTATCCATGATTTCATTAAATTTCATGTTCATATTGATGCCAAAATTCTCTTATCCTTATAATAGTTCATTCATTGTGTTCATATTCAGATCCTTTTACTTGATACATACGTATATTAAATACTTTTTGATCCAAAGACAATTAAACAATAAATGTTAGATATCCCATATAGTATAATGTCTAAATAAACCCCTTTTTTCCATTCCTTCTTATATAATTTGAAATCACTTGAACTCATTGACGAAGTATTCAGTATTCATGTTTCAATTCTCCACTCATCAAGTGATCTTTCTTATCATTTAGTAGTCATTCTTATAAAATAGGTATTTACCTCTAAGCATTGTGCACCTCCAAATCATAACTAGAACTCTCAAGAATCATTAAATAGGTATTTACCTCTCAATGATAACTAGTTGTCAGTATTTCTATATATATAAGGAATAACTCGTTTTCACTCTTTTGATCAATAATTCATTTCCATAAGTAGTTCAAACTACCACTAATTTTCATAATAGCAAATTTTATCCATCGAATATATCCACTACATGTATAGACTAATATTATAATACTCTTAATTTCCTCGAGTTCTCTTCCATTGTAACTATTTTTTACACTCTTCTTCATTATAATCATAATATTGCTTGAAATAATTATCATAATCTTTGAAAGTTTATACACATCATCAAAATTAAAACTTGACTCCACAAAAGGCTGTCCATCTAAATAGATCTATCAACTGACAAAGTTTTCATTTGGGTATACTCATTCTATACTCTTATACTATTGTTCCTTACTCTAAGAACTATACTAATTTCATAAGAGTACTCCTCTTACTCGTACCAGGGATAAAAATCTATTGTCTTCTTAGAACTTGCCAACCTTTGTGGGTTGCATCTATTTTTACATTCATCAACATTGACCATTTGAGTTATTCATATAACTTATATCTAGACAACTCATTCTCACTTGATTGACTATATATGACTTTTGGACTAGTTGGATTAGCTATGAAAGGAGTGACTAGGCTCTAAGAGAGTTCCTTAGAACTCTTATAACTAGTGTAACTTCCACTCATTCTACTATGTGGGACTAACTCTCAGGGTTACCTATAGAAGACACCCCTAAGCAAACATCATGTAGCTCGACGCCCCACTTGGGATTGCCCACCAAGACTGATCAGGGCCAATAGGCCCCCTCTTCTCCCTTAGGTAACCTGCATCCTCGTAGACAACAAGTGGCTAGCCCTCCATCATGAGGGGAATTGGTTCTGATACCAACTGTGATAACCTAGGTTTTTCTAACACTTTTTCACAAAATATTTTGCAATTGTGCGGTCCTGAGTTTGAAAAACTATTTAGAAACCAAACAATGAAAAACAAGTTTAATGAGAAGTCCTTAAAAATCCTGAGTGTCATTTTTTTCTTTTCAAAAATAAGGATTTTTGGAGGAATGAATACCACATTCTTATTAAAAATCTGGTAGTATCCCTTATATTTTGGATCCAACACATTTAATGCATGTGATGCAACAACCTGATAAACATAATCCAGGAGAAATAAATAAAGGAGACTCCATGTTGTTCCAAAATACATCCACACACATGTCTATTTACATTTAAATAAAAAGAAACATTTTGTAGTGTCAAAAGGCTAGGAATAGAACCAACATCTCCAAGGCCCCTCCAGTCCCAACCACATCACTATAACTCCAATTTACATACTCATATGTAAATAAAGTAAAGAAATATTAAATCAACACTACATTAGTTTACAAGATCATCAACTACATTGCAAAGCTATTTATTATAACTGTTATGCTCTTCTCTTTAAATCTCTCGTACAGTCTTCTGCTCCCTTTTCCCTCTACTATTTCTTCAGACCTAAGATACTGTAAACAATTTACAATGCCTCAGCAAGCTTGTGCTTGTGTAGGTAGTTTTATCATTGAAATATGAGTTTATGCAGTTTTAAATCCAAAAAGAATACATAATCACCTATTATGAAGTTGAGGGAAATATGATGCATAATGAACAATATAATAAACTTTGAAATCTCAACCATGCTTTGCAAATCAATGTCATGCTAAACAAATTCAACTTATCAGTTTCAATATCCATGCAAATTGTTTTAAAGATAATAATCTTTGCAAGGTACTTTACAAGATATGAAAAGTTGCCACAACTAATGCCATGCATCATCTCATAAATATATTCATCCAAACCGGATAGTGAATCATCATCAAAATCAATAGATGAAAAGCATTTAAACCATGAAATACTTAAATGCCATTAATGTATCTCAATAAGTATATATATATATATATATTATATGGATAATAACATTTGAACATCCTCGAGGTCTCCCGAGAGTAGAAACACTCGTAAACTGGCCATTTGCTATTGGTCATGAGTACTCATTATAGACTTAATAAGCGACTTCTACCGACCTAACTTGAAAAGTCATTTAAATACATGACTTCTAAAATCCTAAACTTTAGAAGTCGTTTATTTTTAAACACCTTCTAAAGTTATAGGACTTTAGAAGTCATTTAAATATAAACAATTTCTAAAGTTAAAGATTTTAGAAGTCATTTATTATTAAACAACTTCTAAAATTAAATACTTTAAGTTGTTTAATAATAAACGACTTCTATAGTTTAGGAATTTAGAAGTCGTTTAAAAATAAATGACTTCTAAAATTATACTTATTTTTTTTAATTTTCTTTTCTAGATCCACCACCTATATACATTGAAAACCTGATATTCAAACATTGTTTATACACATTAAAAACCTGTTAACATACAACATTCATCCACTTGTTTATACAAATCCACCTGTATACATTAATTGGATAAGAAACATCATATACACCTTGATACTTCAATCTACACAAACATGAAAAAGAAACACCCACTACAATGCATCCACATATTTATTTATTGATACATTACCACGTGTATACAATTGAATAACAAATAGTCTATGCACCTTATATTACTTCAAACAACCTTTATAAGCATGAAAAACCAAACATTATATACACCTAATACTTCAATCTCCATAAGCGATTCCAAACCACCATCCACTACAATGCAACGATATCTTCCTTGATACACTACCACCTATACGTTGAATAATATACTCCTAATACAAACTTTCTTTATAAATATGATAAACCAAACATCCAATACAACATTCATCCACTGCTTTCTTGACACCCTAAATTGATCTTAAAATATAACACCGAATACATCCATAATGACTACAAAACATCCATACTCATCATTACCTATCCGCATCTATCTTGAAAATAATTTATATAAGAAACTACAACATATGTATTTTCTATAACATCCACATTCACTTCATTTGTAAATCCATACACATTCACATTTACTTTCACACTCTAAGTAACCCTCTCATTCTTCATCTCATAAAAGTTATATACTTCAACCGCCACATAGTCACTCCATGTTCAAACTCCAAATTCACTTCATCCATACTCATTTATTCCCACACTCCAAATTTCCACTCATTCATTGCTTAAAATATAAATATATATATTAAAGAAAATAATAAAATCCAAAGGTGCACATACAAATCAATTGAAAAAATACTTTATTATGTATTTCAAGTTCATGTAGTTACTCCAACAACTAATTGAAAGTCATTACATAGTTAGCCCATTCATATCTTATTTCATTAAGAATTACCCTAGAGTAAGTCTTCTTGGATGCCCACTTCGAAAGCATAGCAGCCTAAAATACAACATATTTAATTAAGCTAAAACTTTTTAGCCAGAACTATAAAAATTGTGGAAACATATAAGATTATGGGGAAAAAAAAAAGTTTTTTACCTTTCTTAAATGGGAGACAAGGGTATCATCGATTGTGAGGGTCCTCATGTACTTCAGGACATAATACCCACACTTCCAATTTGACTATTGTCTAGGGCACTATGGAACAAGGACAACAAAAAAACTAATAAATATCATTTGTAATAATGTAGGTTTAATTAGTGATAACTTAGAGCAATTAATTATTTCGTGGACCTTGGCATTCTTTCACATGAGTTTTGGGTTGTATAGTCTCGGTCTTAATAGCCTAATCAAACCAAATCCTACAAATTTATATTTCAAATGCATTATAGATTAATAACAAATTATGTACTTATATACACATAACACATGAAAAAAATAAATTCTTACTTATTTATAATATTTGCAAGGGTGGGACAGACGTGCAATCCACAAGAATAAAAAAAGAAAGCATGCCCACTGTGCACATCCAAAACGAGCAACATCCAATGAGACCTACATAGATAGTCATATAGATTGTAATGGAAGTTGACAATACCTAGGCATAGAATAATTTTACAAGAAAATAAGAAAATTAAAACTTACCTGCTATTGTAGGGAATCATTAAGTCTTGTCCCTTAAAGCAGCGAAATAAGCCTACTAAAATATCCTGACTATGATGCTCGATCACCCATTGCAATGAAGCTCCAGCTATGATGCCAGGGTCAAGGAATTGGTAAAGTGTACCCTCACCCTCACCCTCAAAAAGCCAATAGCAACATTCAATAACCTAAATAGAAGAAATATTAGTACATACATTAAAAAACATGTAATTAAATATCAAATGATTTATATGCAAGTATGCGCATATCTACCCAATGTAGGAGACAATGTGAGGCTACTCGAGTTGATGCCATTGGTAAATGTGTAATAGGTCCTCTACCATAAGTGGCACTTCAATAATGCAATCAACAAGCACTCCCAGCTTAATTTGTACAAGATTGATGCCCATATTGCTGTTGATGAGACCATAGAGTACCCGTAGGGATCAAGGCATGTTAGCTGGGATTTCCACATGCTCATGGGTCGACTACTGTAAAATATGTAAAAATTCACAGCTAATTAATATTAATATATGAAGAGGCACGTGCGTCTCAGCTCCCAGGGCACCCCGTGCATCCTGGTCGAGCCAGGACCCATGCCCCACGTCACGCGCGCCCGAGGACTGCACCAGGAACCGTGCTCCGGGCATGCGTCGCGCACCACGTCCCTAGATGCATTGCCTTGGATGGATTCCCACCCGTCTGGTTCCTTCCACAGGGGTGTGATGACCCAGGTTTTTGAAAACATGATTTGTAAAGTATTTTGAAAGGCAGGGCCCTTAAGAGTGTAAAAATTTTTCGCAAAACAAAGCAGCGGAAATTCTTTTCTTTAGAACTTGTTTTGAAAACCCAAGTCACCACTTCATACATAACATAAGTAAAATTTGTGTACAAAATAAAATTCCATTGAAGGAATATACTTTTATTAAATTTCAGGATCCATCCAGTGGTTTACAGTATAACCAAATCTAGTACAATACTTGTCCAAATTACATAATCCAAAACTCAAGCTCACCATACAATAAAACTCTCAACAAATAAAAATACATGCCTTCAAGGGTATACCTTGAAGATTCTTCCCTTCAAGTCTTCTATAGTCTTCAGCTCCTAACTCTCCTTCCCTGGATCTGAGATATTGCAACAAGTACAATATCTCAGCAAGCAATGCTTGGTAGGGGATTCAAGAAACATAATAATTGACAATGTAATTCCAATACTTCATAATCTCATTATCCTCAAACATACTCTTTACTTTGTAAGTTATGTATATCTATATACATACATATCCATTCTTGGGTAAACCAATTAAATTCATGAAAATAGTCAAATATCATTCCCAACTAAGCTGATCAATTCTCTTCATTTTGAGAATTTAGTATTACAGCTAATCTCATACTGGAATTTCCCTTCTTGGGAAACATTGGTAATATACAATTACCTAGCATTTCATTATGTTATAACATAAGGCATTTCACTATGCCTATTCCCATATGCATCATAGTGCAAAATAATCAGAAAGGTTGCTATGCTGCAGTCTGATCCGTACTAGCGCACTCGGCTAACTGCCCTGTTCACCACTGATACCACGATGGAAAATATTATGTCACTGCCCATATGGGGGGGCAAGACTTTCACAGTGGTGGCCTTCCCATAATTGCCACCACTTGACTTTTAGCCTCTCATTGGGCAAGGTATCATCATATCATCAAATTTCAAGGAGCGGGTGGCCAAACCCTCATAACTCCTCTAGCAATAGCATCCCCTAGGCTCATACCTATTAAAACAAACTCACAAGCCTCCAAGCTTGTATGTAAAATAGATTTCATATATATCAGACCATATGTCTGTTTACTTAGGGCTGAAATATTTTCTAGTTCCCTATTCACTTATAGTTTAGTCCTTAACCATCTTATATGTGTTTGGTTGGATCATAAGGTATTTAAGAGATTTAATACAAGTATTATCATTACTCTTTTCAACATAAGATCATGAGTACAATCATGTATATCTCATGTAAATGCATTCATCAAATCCTCCTACCTTTAAGGATTGATCTCTTTTCCCCAATCTTCCATGATCCTGACTGATGTATGTAATCTGTACATCCATACATATTGTCAATATATAAATTATGAATAATCCTATTGATCACTAGATCTGATGTTTAGAATGATCTTTAGATCATTCATATCTAAGTATTTTTCTATCTCTAAGTCTTTGTATGTTCATCTCCTTGATCTTGATCTTTCATAGATCCTTTGATTGACAATCTACACATGTTGATAAAGATCAAGGTCCTAGATCTTCTATCATCTAGTTCTTCTTTGATCTAAGTTCAGTTCTTGGATCATCCCTATGGAGGATGATCTTGGTTTTCTTCCTTGAATCACCTTTGATCAAGGGTTTGGATTATCTAATCTAATGAATTATAACAAGTATACTACTAAACATACATACTAAGTACAATATAGTGTTCTTATTCTTATTGTTCTTGATCATCCAAGATCTAATGGATCTTGTTTGATCATCCTTATCTTACTTACTGTTTTTATTAGGGCTAGGTAATTTACTATCCTTTTATGCTCTTATGATTATTATTCAACCAGTTAATGTGCTGGTTGAAGGTAGCTTATTCAAGCCTAAATCTAGACTGCTCCTCTTATTTCCAATTGGCTAAGGCTTACTAGCTGAATGGGTGAACACAAAGTGGTTACTTCAATCCTCATGTAAGGAGGCGTTTAGACCTCACAAACGTCAACAGAAGGTAGGGGAAGAGCGAGGCTCTATTAGATAACCCCCTTAACCACTATATTCATCATTCACTAGAATGACTATAGCTCAACCTTTCATAAGGTTCCTATAAGCATGTTTACCCTAAGTACTCTTTCTAATGGATTTTAATTAAGTCCATAAATATTTATAATGTCATTCATGGGGTTTATTATTCTTTTCCTAATTTGGGCCAAGGAGTTGATAATCCTTATATTGTCCTACTAACTATAGCCCTTACTAATTAAGTCCAAAGTATTCCATTCTTATTTGTGTAATGAAACTATACTTTCTCATTAGAATACATTTTTGATGTTTTATGCTCTTTATCTCATAACAAGTAAATCTACTACTAACATTCAACCATAAATGAATTATAAATTTAAAGCATAAAACTACCTAATTTAACATTCAATGAAAATGAGGCAAGGTACTTAAATTAAATCTAGCACATTATGATAAGAATGAAACACATATTATACTAACTCTAAATGTTATACTAGCATGCTTTATAACATAATAATATAAAATAAAACTAATTACATTTACATTTTTAGAAACTTTTACTTATGATCCAACCATTTGATCTTAGATCTTTTCCTTTGATTAAGGATTTTAGTTAGATTTAGGGAATTTTCTCTATTAAGGTCAAACGATCACATTGATCTATTTTTATCATAATCCATCCATGATTTCCTTGGATTTCATCATATAAACATTTATTCTTTCCATCCCAAGGATCTAATCACACTTGATCTCATTGATCAAGTGGGTCCCTTTGTATTTTTAGGGTTTTTCTACCATAAAGGGTAGATCCCTTAATATATCTCATATCTATACAATTTAAACATAGATCTCACTTTATTTAAGTAGTATATCATTATTAAAACATGTTTCTACGATCTGATCATCTCAGATCTTGAAAATCTATGTAATTGGAATCTTATTTCTTTAATACAGAAATTTTTTACTGAATAACATGTCTTTTTTATTATTCCATAAGAAAATGGAGGTTTCAAGCTTTCCATAGCTTCTTTCTGATCTCAATTTGGAGTTCAGATGACTCCAGAATTGATCCTGGAAGTTCACAGTCTTCCTAGGGCCTGTATTTGATCTCGGCCCAGGAATGGACGGTCCATATCGTTCGGGCAGAATGACCAGGTGGAACGTCCAGGAGGAACGAACCAAGCGGGTCTTCGGGCGTGTCCGCTCGGAGTGAATGACGACGCGCTCTGGAGAAGCGTCTACGGACGCGGATGGGACGAGCGGAACGCCCGTCATCCGCGCGCCCGTAAATCGGGCTGTCACTTGGCGCGTCCACTCGTTCCTTTGACGGATGCGCTATCGTAGCACTTGAACAGAAGTCCCACGCATATCGCACGCGCCGTTCCGACAGTGCGTCACGCGTGCGTCTTGGGCGTCATCTGATCTGGAGATCGGACAGTCCATTCTAGACCGTCCAATCTATCCTCTTACAATTGAGGGCCCAAAACGTCTCTGATTTTGATGAAACTTCTACCCTAGGGGTTGGATCGATTGGTATAGTCATATTTTTCATCTGAGCACTCCATCATCCAGAATTAAGGGTTCTGTTGTTTACTTTATTTTTATCTTTTTATTACCAAAATTAATTACAGTAAAATAAAAATTACACAAAACAATACTAAAAATCTATGAAAAGGATTTCCACTTACTTGATTGGAGAGAAAACCTCAATTATATGCCCAATTTAAAAAAAATACCTTGTTGATGAAGATATATCCCAAAATCCACCTTTCTTGCAAATATCCTTTGTTGGAACCGTTGGATCTTGAAATTTCTTTGGGGGTTTTGTAGAATAGATATGTTGGGATTTTTTGGACGGTGGAATTGATCAAATTAGATCTAGAACAAAGTGCCTAATTGATTTTAGGTCTCTTGTTCTAATCTAAAAAGAAAAACAAGTTGGGAAGAGATCTAACTCTTTGAAATTTTGGATTTTTGGGGAGGGATTCTAGATCTAATTTTTCAAAGAGATTGAAGAGAATTTCGTGTGGATTTTATGAGGAGTTTTGGAAGATTTTTGGGGTTGTATTTATAGGCATTTTGGGTATTTTTTCATGATTATAATATGTTATTTTTTTAATATAAAATGGCATGAAAGTCTTCAATGCTCCCATGCCTAATTTTTCTTCCCCATGACTAGCTGATCTTTGTTGATCCATGTTTCACATGGGCTGCTGATCAAATTGATTGTTGGGGACGTGGTGGTCCCCATGTGGGCCCCACATGGTGTAAAAAGTCCATTTTGCCCTTTATGCATAAAATTTTGGGTTTTATTCCCATGATCTCGGATTTTAGTGTACTTAGTGGTGTTGGATTCGTATTTCTTAGTACATTCTAAATTTTGATGTTTCATATTTTGATTTTTGGAATATTTTGATTTTTTGGGTAAAATTACTATTTTACCCCTTTTGTCCAAAAAATGAAAAACTTAAGGATTTCTCATCCGAATTCGAAATTTGTCATACTTACAGTCATTTTGAAGGGTTTGCAAAGTTTAATTTCAATTTTACATGTCTTATGATTTGATTATACTTTTATAAAAAGTATATTTTAAATAACCCTAATATTTCAGCCCGAAATATCTGAAACTCAAACTTTATTGATTTTTCTTAATCAATTTACAAAAATTGGGGTTATTACAAGGGGGCTAGTGTTTTTCGGCCAAAAAAATGACCAAATACGGCATGGATCTGGCCTGGGGGAAAGAAAAATGGAGAGAGGGAAAGAGGGGCTTACCTAGGTAGCTGGGGACGCCCTCATTCTGGTGTGCGGTTCCCTCTTTTCCTTCTGAAAACCCCATGTCATCGGAACCCACAAAGAAGGGGGAAAACCCCAACTTCTGTTGAGGTCAGAGGAAGAAGAGGGGAGGTGAAGAGATGGGAGTGGCCGGCCTGTAGGGACGACTCGGGCCTGGCCAGAATGTGCAGGAAAAACCATTGTGGGGGTTTTTCGATTTTTGCTAGAAACCCCAGCCTCAAATAGCCAAAAAAATCTCGATTCAAAGAGGAGGGAATAGGGGCTTTTTATAGCCTTGCTATGGCGGTGCTGCCAATGGTGGTGCTGCCATTGGTGGTGGTGGAAACCTCTGGAAACCGGGGTTTCTGGAGAAATCGGGAGGAAGAAGACAGGGGGTGCCGTTATCAAAATGGCCCCTTGCATTTTCGTTCTTTTTTCGTTTTTAAGTGCAATTTACAGAATTGCCCCTAATCTTTACATGGTCGTAACTTCTTCATACGAACTCCGTTTTCGGCATTCTTTGAGGCGTTGGATTACATTTTTTGAGTAGAATCTAATGGTACCAAGTTTTCTTACAAATTCCTTCATTTGCTATTTTAAATAAAGTAAAAAATTTAACACAGTTCATTTCCTATAGAATGTCCAATTTATTTTTGTTAAATAGCATAAATTGCTCCGGGCATTACATTATTACCCCCTTAAAAGAATTTCGTCCTTGAAATTCAACAAATCTTTACCTTCAAGTCAGTTGTCTTCTTGATAAGACATATTCTTCCTGAAGACTCCCTTAAAACTCGAACTACGAAAATTCGTGTGCTTTATTCCCATACTTCTGTTGTCGGTGAATCCATTATTCCGTTATCCAATACTCTAATTGGGTTAATACTTGGAGTAATGTTGTCCTTAAAATGCTAATCATACTATCTTGTAACCAATCCTAGGCACGTTCTCAATTTATCCTCATTATAGTTCCTTCCACAAGGCCTTACACAGATATATATCGTCAATATATCTTATCCATTTTCTTTAAGTATATATGGACCGCTTTCGCTGCGTACTCTGATACATAGTCCCATGCGTGCTAGTTTATCATTATTGGTTTCTATTTGTATTTCGTGTTGCTACCCATCCTTAGATGCTTATATTCCTCCGATCATGTATAGGATAGTCTCCTTAGATGACCATATTCTCTTACTCGTATATAAATTACTTCATACTTCTTTGAGATCATATGATCTTACTCCTATTTCATTTTGAATAGCATAGGATAATCCCTTTTTCCTCTTGTCTTCCATCTAGTGATCTCTTCATCATCCACATCTCCTTTTAATGGTTGGTTGTATGTCATTAGTAAGTGTCCAACAAAAAAGGTTACATTCTTTCTATTGTGTCTAACTTTGCTTCTTATCTCCTTTGCTTTATATTTTTCTTTCCCCAAGATACTTCAATAGCTGATATGGTATCATGTGTCCTCCAATTATATTAATGATAAAGCCAAACCCTTGATTAACTTCGAATTTCACCTGTTTGTCGCTTTTCTACTATAACTTGTGTCCTCAACCCATATTATATTCAAAATAAAATAATACAAGTAGCATCCTTCATCACTAATACTATCTCATATTACAATTAGGATATCCGAACTGTACATCAAGTTTCATAGATGTTGAAGCCATTAAATGTAATATCCTTAATTTTCAATACAAAATAAGGAATTACTAAATAAATCAAATTTAAAATTTATAGATAGAGATTTTTCCTGAAAACATAAGAATTAGAAATTTCTCGTCGATACAATTCCAACGCCACCAAGAACGCGAAAAACGGAGCTCAAACGAGGGAGTTAGGTGCTGTTGAAGTTGTAAGGGCATTTTGGTCATTTGATAGAGACGTGTTACACAGGGGTCCAAATTGATAATAGCACCCCCGTCTTCCACACGTCTCTATTAGTCCGGCGAAATCGCCGGAGAGAAGTGGAAAGAGAGGTGAGGGAAAGAGTTTCTCTTCCCCTATGACTCTAAACCCTATATCTATTCTTCCTCAAGAGCCAAAACGCTCCACCTTGAGCGTTTCTCTGAGTTTTTAACTCAGAACCCTAGCCCTGCAAGGTTTGAGTTTTCTGGCAAGTGGAACCTCGGCAACACGAGCAACCACGGCCAGGCGTAAGGTAAGCCTTAAACCTCTGTTTTTTCCTTAATTATTAAATGGAAAAAATAATTAGAAAAGCATTTAAAAATTAGGAAAAAAATTGGATCTCCTAGGAACTCTGTGCACGCTACTGTTGGAGCATGATTTCATGGATCAAACCTCATCCGTTTGAAAATCGCACCGTCCAACTAGTGCACAAGAGACCCAAGAACAAACCCTTTAAATTTGGGAGAAATCCAACAGTGGGTTTCTCCAGAAAACGCAAAAACCAATACGTATGGATGTTTTTAGGAACTTGGGAAAATTTGTTTAAAAAACATGGTTTTTGGAAAAATCAATGCAAAAAGAAGGCATAAATGGATTCTAGAGGAGATTCTGAGAAAAACACCACCAAAATCACACAAAACGGAGCTCTGTAGCTCCGTCGGAGACAATTAGCATCCAGTCTTCTCCGGCGTCGTCAACTGCGTTGGCAAATTTCTCTGGTTTATACCGGCGGAAAATGGAACCACCGGTATAGACCCTGTAGGCCCCATTTACGTATGATTTTCACTAAAACTTGATTTTTGGGAGCTAGAGGAGTCCAAATCACGATCCAAAAGAAGCATTGTGACCGTATTGACGACGCGGACCTAATTTTAACTTAAGAACTAATAAATGACCACTTTTAATATAGAAAATTTTTAAAATAGTGATGTGACTTGTACAGGTGCACTTGAACATATCAGTTAAAGGGAGTTATTAGCAAGCTAGTGGTCTCACATTGAGTTAGGTGAAGACAATTAATCCTTTGCCTTGATTTTTAAACCCTGTTTAAACATAGCATCATGTTGATTGTGTTTTAAATTGAAATTATCATTTATCATGGATTTCATGTGACCTTAAGTACATTATGATTATTCCAAATTGAAATCTTTTATTGAATAAACTTATTTCAAAAGTTTTTATAAGCATGATGTTAATTAATTATGCTTAAATAGAGACTTATTGATTATTATATCTTGTAAATGCATGGATTTACATAGAAATAAGAATAGAGGCTTATTAGCTGGTCCTTTTATAGGCTAACCCCAGGATGAGGGGCATGTCTTGGGGATTGCGAGCGATGAGTGCTCTTGAGTTTTAGCATATACATATGATTTTCATATTTTATATTTGATGACGGGTGCTCTCGCTCGGTGGGCGTCATGCTAGGAGGGATAGGGCCGGCCACCCACCCTCCGAGATTATGATGTGATGATTTTGTGATATCATAGACACCTGCCATAGATGGCATTCGGTAGGGGTTTGGTAACATGGATAGTCCACACTATTGGTCTTAGCCTTTCTATGGGGATAGACGCTAAGTCTCCCGTTATGGTATTGACGGAGAGCGGCGGTGGTTGATACCCATGGAGGGTTGCCACTGCAGCATGATGTCCCATATTCTTATTATGTGTGCATGTATGATGAGCATGGTTATGGATGGTATGCCTGGGTGTGACGACACTCAGAGGTTGACTATGAGTACTCCTGATTAGTGATATTAGTGCGATGGTGGGACCCATTACCTTAGGGTGCCCTTATTCTTGTTGTATGCTCATTTATATTGATTCATGTCATGTTTTAACTCCGTGAATTGCATGTTTTAGCATGGGGAATAAATTGGCATTTATTTGGACATGACTTATGATACTACTATTTCCATAAATGATAGACTTTTTATCAGTACTGTTAACTATTTCTTTCATTTATTACATTAATTGTCTATGTACCTACACAAGCGATAGCTTGTTGAGGCATTGCTTTGTTTTGCAATGCCTTAGATCTCGAGAGCGACATCAGGAAACAAAAAGCTGTTGAGAAACCATGAGAGCTACTGAAGATCTTTTTCCTATAGTTTTAGACAGTGATGTGAGTCATTAAAACAGGATTATCATTTGGATTTAATTATGGACTGCATACTTTATGTTTTGGATTTGATTGAGGTGTTTGGACATATGTTGGACATTTATATGGGATGTTATGATGGATAGACCCTGGGCCATATTATTATTGTTTTGGACATTTATTTGATTTAAAATAAAGGCGCCGATTTATTTGACATTGTTTGATACGTGTATTGCTTTATTTATATTTAATTTACATGTATGCCATTTTGAGAAAGGAAATTTAACACCCGAAGTTTTTAAGATAGGTTTTAGTAAAATGTTAAATAAAGCTTTTCTCATGGGATCCCAAATGCTCTTATTCAAAATGCCATTATTATTATTATTATATATTATAAAAAAAATTGTCTTAAAAATCCGGGGTGTTACAAAGTTGGTATCTGAGCCCAGTCTAGACCATCATAGTCCCTGAAATTGTCCATTTATATGTGAGTAACAGTCCATAATAGTTGTAGAGAGAGGAACTTACACTTAGTGACATTTAAAACTTTTGATAGATGTCTCCTCGAAGAAGGACAAGGTCTACCCCTGCTACATCCGTGGCCCCACCTGCTGAGTCCTCTTATCAAGGGGATCGAGATGCCGAGTTACTGAATCGTTTAATGTTAGGACTAGTACCACTTATACAGCAGCAAGTTAGGACAGCTGTTGACGCTGCTAACCCTAGACCTATTTCCCGCACCTCAAGTGGCACCCGTGGTTTCTTCAGTCCAGTCCTCATAACCAGTACAGGAACCACCCTTACCTAGAGCCACGGAGCGCGATGCTACAAGTAACTCTAAGAAGATTGAAAAATTATTAGAAAGTTTTCAAAAGATGGTGAAACCCTTTTATGGTGATGGTAACACGGAGGAGGCTGAGTGATGGTTATTTGAGGCGGAGAGAACATTCGACGCTATGAAGATCTCACCAGAGGATCAAGTCAGAGTAGCTTCCTACCTACTGAAGGGTGAGGCAGGCTTTTGGTGGCAGACTTTCACACTCACTCGACCAGATCCGACCGAGACAATGACATGGGCACCCTTTAAACAGGTTTTCGACACTTAGTATTTTCCACCACATGCATTGCAGTCAATGAAGAAAGAGTTTGCCACCCTGGAGCAGAGGGACATGATGGTTCAGCAGTATCTGAACCGATTTACATGACTGAGGAGATTTGCACTTCACGCATTGGCCTCAGACACAGAGGCAACTGATAGATTTGTGGATGGGTTGACTCCTTGGCTGAGAGAACGAGTGATTTCTTCACGACGCACTTCTGTGTGAGATGCTGCTGATATGGCATCCATGCATGAGAAGAACTCTCTTAGGACTAGAGGGAGTGCATTCCTGCCCTTTAAGGGCAAGCGACCGTTTGGTGCTATGCAGACACATGGGGCATCATGTCATCTACCGCAGGCCAAAATTAAGAGAGACACTGAGAGGAAGAGATGTGATAGGTGCAAGGGTTGCCACCCTAGGCAAGGGTGCAATTGATTCGACAGGCCACAACAGCAGAGGCAGCCCCAACCACAGCAACAGCCCTATACACCTTACCAGAGACAGCCATACAGGTGTTTCAACTGTGGAGACGTCGGCCATTTCATTAAGGACTGTCCTAAGGGGCAGTGAGAGAGGCAGACCGAGATGGGTACAGAGACAGCTAACGCGCCATGTAGCCAGGGACGAGTATTTGCTATCATGTCAGGACAGGCGCAGGATTCACACCAGGTCGTAGAAGGTACCCTTCTAGTCTCAGATAGACATGCCAAAGTTCTTTTCGACACAGGGTCTACACATTCTTTTATATCATGTATTTTTGCATCTTGCCTTGATGTATGTGTACACAAACTAGCATTTGGATTAGATATTATGACACCTGTGGGAGGGACAGTAGAGACTACAGAATATCTTAGAGAAATACCTGTAGAGATATCAAGCGTGAGTATGGACACGGACTTCATCTTACTAGACATGGTAGACTACGATGTTATTCTTGGGATGGATTGGTTAGACAACCATTGGGCTATGGTAGACTGCAGAAAGAAGCGAGTCACTTTTCTTATACCTAGGCAACCAGAAATAGTATTCCAGGGTAGGAAAGATCAGTCAGGTACATGCATCGTCTTTGCTATGAAGGCGGTACGATTTTATGCACGAGGGTGTAACGCATTCCTCGCATATGTGACTGTTGAGGACAAGGAACAACCACGGCTTGACGAGATTGATGTTGTCTATGAATTTGCTGATGTCTTTCCTGAGGAATTACCAAGATTGCCACCAAGTAGGGAGATTGACTTTACCATCGACTTGGTGCCGGGTACATCGCCTATCTCTAAGGCACCATATAGGATGGGTCCAGCAGAGTTGAGAGAGCTTTAGGTACAATTGCAAGAGTTATTGGATAAGGGCTTCAACAGGCCAAGTGGATCACCATGGGGAGCACCAGTCGTTTTCGTGAAGAAAAAGGATGGATCACTGAGACTATGCATTGACTATCGGTTGTTGAATGGTGTTACTATAAAGAACCGATACCCTTTGCCACGCATAGATGATCTATTTGATCAGCTCCAATCGGCACAAGTGTTCTCCGAGATAGATATGAGGTCAGAATATCATCAGCTGAGGGTTAGAGAAGAGGATATCTCAAAGACTGCCTTTAGGAGTCGTTATGGTCATTATGAGTTCCTAGTGATGCCGTTTGGATTGATGAACGCACCTGCAGTGTTCATGGACCTAATGAACCGCATTTTTTAAGCTTATTTGAATAAATTTGTGATTGTATTCGTGGATGACATCTTGATTTATTCCTAGTCATGAGGCACATAAAGAGCATCTCCACACGGTATTGAACACACTTTGTCGACATCAATTGTATGCCAAGTTCAGTAAGTGTGATTTTTGGCTAGACCAGGTGCATTTCTTAGGCCACGTCATATCTAAAGATGGAGTGGCCATGGATTCAGCAAAAGTAGTGGCAGTTCTACACTGGGAGAGGCCCAACACAGTGACTGAGATACGCAGTTTTCTTGGTTTGGCAGGATATTATCGTCATTTCATAGAGGGATTCTCTAAGATTGCGTTACCATTGACCACCCTGACCAGGAAAGATAGTCAATTTGTATGGACCGAGGCGTGCGAGGAGAGCTTCCACGAGCTCAAGAGGAGACTTACTACTGCTCCGGTATTGACTTTACCATCAGGTGTAGGCGGTTATGTAGTTTATTGCGACGCCTCTAGCAAGGGATTATGAGCAGTGTCAATGTAACATGGGAAGGTAATTGCCCATGCGTCTAGATAGCTGAAGACACATGAGGTAAATTACCCAACACATGACTTGGAATTAGTAGCGGTGGTATTTGCGTTGAAGCCCTAGAGACATTACCTTTATGGTGAGAGATTCGAGGTATTCGCTGATCATAAAAGCCTCAAGTACTTCTTTACTCAGAGTGATTTGAACATGAGGCAGCGTATATGGATGGAGTATCTCAAGGACTTCGACTTCACCATACAGTACCATCCTGGGAAGGCTAACGTCATTGCAGATGCCCTAAGTAGGAAGTCTGGAGTGATGATTGCCAATTTGTCGACTTGGTCTAAGTTCTTTGACAGGATCTTAGAGGCACAGGACAAAGATAAGGAAACACAAGATTTGACAGATAAGACAGATTTTTCGAGGGAACCAAATGGGGGAGTCAAATTTAAGGGAAGGTTGGTAGTACCCACGAGTGACAAATTAAAGTGCGAGTTACTTCAAGAAGCACACCAGTCCCCTTATACAATTCATCCTGAGGGTACAAAGATGTATCAGGACCTCAAGAGGCATTTCTGGTGGAATGGTATGAAGAAGGATGTTGGTGAGTGCGTTGCACGATGTTTGACCTGTCAGCAGGTCAAGGCTGAACATCAGCATCCATCAGGACTACTTCAGACACTTGACCTTCTTGAGTGGAAGTGGGACCATATTACCATGGACTTCGTTCTGGGTCTTCTGAGGACCGCTAGCGGCCACGACATGATATGGGTTGTTGTGGATAGGTTGACCAAGTCCGCTCATTTCCTTCCTATCAGACAGAATCAGACCGTGGATAGTTTAGCAAAATTATATGTTAAGGAGATCGTCAATCTACATGGCATTCCCTTGACAATTATATCAAATCGAGATACGCGATTTACCTCAAAATACTGGAAGAGCGTGCAAGAGGCGTTAGGGTCGAGACTAAAATTCAACACAGTATTCCATCCTCAAACTGAAGGATAGAGCAAGAGGACCATCTAGACTATTGAGGATATGCTACGAGCTTGTGTTATGGATTGGAAGGGTAGCTGGGAAGATCATTTACCTTTGGTGGAATTTGCCTATAATAATAGTCATCACGCTAGTATTGGCATGGCTCCATATGAGGTACTTTATGGCAGACCTTGTTAGTCACCCTTATGTTGGAGTGATGTAGGAGAAAGACGCATGGTGAAATCTGAGTTAGTGGAAGAATGTGCAAAGAAAGTCCAACTCATCCAGAAGAGGTTACTGACAGCTCACAGTCAACAGAAAAGTTATGCAGACAAGAGGCAAAAAGACATAGAGTTCTCTGAAGGTGAGCATGTATTCTTGAAAGTTTCTCCCATCAAAGGGGTGTTGAGGTTTGGACATAAAGGGAAGCTTAGCCCCAGGTATATTGGACCTTTCGAGATCTTACGCAGAGTTGGGGCAGTGGCATACCAGCTAGCCTTACCACCATAGCTGGCAAATGTACATGACGTATTTCACGTGTCTATGCTAAGGAAATACGTGCCAGATCCCTCACACATATTGGAGCAGATCCCAGGAGAGCTACAGTCTGACATGACGTTTGAGGAGAGACCAATGCGCATCTTGGATACAAAAGTCAAGGAGTTAAGGAATAAGACCATGGCCTTGGTCAAAGTCTTATGGCAGCATCATTCATTAAGGGAGGCTACCTGGGAAATAGAAGAGGAGATGCAAAAGATTCATCTAGAGTTATTTACATAGAGGTATGTAGCTAAATTTCGAGGACGATATTTTTATGAGGGAAGGATGTAATATCCTTAATTTTCAATACAAAATAAGAAATTACTAAATAAATCAAATTTAAAATTTATAGATGGAAATTCTTCTTGAAAATGTTAGAATTAGAAAGTTCTCATCGATACGATTCCAACGCCACAAAGAACGCAAAAAGCGGAGCTCAAACAAGGGAGTTAGGAGCCGTCGAAGTTGTAAGCGTATTTTGGTCATTTGACAGAGACGTGTTACACGGGGGTCCAAATTGATAATGCCCCCCCCCGTCTTCCACACATCTCTACCAGTCCAGCGAAATCGTCGGAGAGACGTGGAAAGAGACGTGAGGGAATGAGTTTCTCTTCCCCTAGGACTCTAAACCCTATATCTATTCTTCCTCAAGAGCCAAAATGCTCCACCTTGAGCGTTTCTCTGAGTTTTTAACTCAGAACCCTAGCCCTGCAAGGTTTGAGTTTTCCGGCAAGTGGAACCCTGGCAACACGAGCAACCACGGCCAGGCGCAAGGTAAGCCTTAAACCTCTGTTTTTTCGTAATTATTAAATGGAAAAAATAATTAGAAAAGCATTTTAAAATTAGGAAAAAAATCAAATTTCCTAGGAACTCTGTGCACGCTACTGTTGGAGCATGATTTCACAAATTAAACCAAGTCTGTTTGAAAATCGCACCGTCCAACTAGTGCACAAGAGACCCAAGAACAAACCCTTTAAATTTGGGAGAAATCCAACAGTGGGTTTCTCCAGAAAAAGCAAAAACCAATACCTATGGACATTTTTAGGAGCTTGGGAAAAATCATTTATAAAATATGGTTTTTGGCAAAATCAATGCAAAAAGAGGGCATAAATGGATTCTAGAGGAGATTCAAAGAAAAACACCACCAAAATCACGCAAAACGAAGCTCTATAGCTCTGCCAGAGACGATCGGAATCTGGTCGTCTTCTTTAGCGTCATCAATTGCGTCGGCGAATTTCACTGGTTTATACCGGCGGAAAATGGAACCGCCGGTATAGACCCTGCAGGCCCCATTTACGTATGATTTTCACTAAAACTTGATTTTTGGCAACTAGAGGAGTCCAAATCACGATCCGAAAGAAGTGTTGTGACCGTATTGACGACGCGGACCTAGTTTTAAAATAAGAACTAATAAATGACCACTTTTAATTTAGAAAGTTTTTAAAATAGTGATGTGACTTGTTCAGGTGCACTTGAACATATCAGTTAAAGGGAGTTATTAGCAAGCTAGTGGTCTCACATTGAATTAGGTGAAGACAATTAATGCTTTGCCTTAATTTTTAAACCGTGTTTAAACATAGCATCATGTTGATTGTGTTTTAAATTGAAATTATCATTTATCATGGATTTCATGCAACCTTGAGTACATTATGATTATTCCAAATTGAAATCTTTTATTGAATAAACTTATTTCAAATGTTTTTATAAGCATGATGTTAATTAATTATGCTTAAATAGAGACTTATTGATTATTATATCTTGTAAATGCATGGATTTACATAGAAATAAGAATAGAGGCTTATTAGCTGGTCCTTTTATAAGCTAACCCCAGGATGAGGGGCATGTCTTGGGGATTGTGAGCTATGAGTGCTCTTGAGTTTTAGCATATACATATGATTTTCGTCTTTTATATTTGATGACGGGTGCTCTCGCCTAGTGGGCGTCATGCTAGGGGGGATAGGGCCGGCCACCCACCCTCCGAGATTATGATGTGATGATTTTATGATATGATAGACACCTGCCCATAGATGGCATTCGGTAGGGGTTTGGTAACATGGATAGTCCACACTACCGGTCTGAGCCTTTCCATGGGGACAGACACTAAGTCTCCCGTTATGGTGTCGACAGAGAGCGGCAGTGGTTGATACCCATGGAGGGTTACCAATGTAGCATGATGGCCCATATTCTTATTATGTGTGCATGTATGATGAGCATGGTTATGGATGGTATGCCTGGGTATGACGACACTCAGAGGTTGACTATGAGTACTCCTGATCAGTGATATTAGTGCGATGGTGGGACCCATTACCTTAGGGTGCCCTAATTCATATTGTATGCTCATTTATATTGATTCATGTCATGTTTTAACTCCGTGAATTGCATGTTTTAGCATGGGGAATAAATTGGCATTTATTTGGACATGACTTATGATACTGCTATTTCCATAAATGATAGACTTTTTATTAGTACTATTAACTATTTCTTTCATTTATTACATTAATTGTCTATGAACCTACACATGCGATAGCTTGCTGAGGCATTGCTTTGTTTTGCAATGCCTTAGATCTCGAGAGCGACATCAGGAAAGGAAAACCTGTTGAGAAACCATGAGAGCTGCTGAAGATCTTTTTCCTATAGTTTTAGATAGTGATGTGAGTCATTAAAGTAGGATTATCATTTGGATTTAATTATGGACTGCATACTTTATGTTTTGGATTTGATTGAGGTGTTTGGAACATATGCTAGACATTTATATGGGATGTTATGATGGATAGACCCTGGGCCATATTATTATTGTTTTGGACATTTATTTGATTTAAAATAAAGGCGCCAATTTATTTGACATTGTTTGATACACGTATTGCTTTATTTATATTTAATTAACATGTATGCTATTTTGAGAAAGGAAATTTAACACCTGGAGTTTTTAAGATAGGTTTTAGTAAAATGTTAAATAAAGCTTTACTCATGGGATCCCAAATGCTCTTATTCAAAATGCCATTATTGTTATTATATATTATAAAAAAAATGTCTTAAAAATCCAGGGTGTTGCATTAAATGCTTTCCTCCCTGAAGATTTTATGCAAACTCATGTCAAATGTTTTATGGTTAATTCATCATCATGGGTCAAATGTTCTCGTTCAGAGGCCTATCTCACTATTCACATTAATTTGTCATTAGGATTTCCAATAATGTTCCCATTTATGCAAAATGTCTATTATTCATTGTGACGACCCGGGTTTTTGAAAACATGATTTGTAAAGTATTTTGAAAGGCAAGGCCCTCAAGAATGTAAAAATTTTTCGCAAAACAAAGCAGCGGAAATTCTTTTCTTTAGAACTTGTTTTGAAAACCCAAGTCACCACTTCATACATAACATTAGTACAATTTGTGTACAAAATAAAATTCCATTGAAGGAATATATTTTTATTAAACTCCAGGATCCATCCAATGGTTCACAGTATAGCCAAATCTAGTACAATACTTGTCCAAATTACATAATCCAAAACTCAAGCTCACCATACAATAAAACTCTTAACAAAGAAAAATACATGTCTTCAAGGGTATACCTTGAAGATTATTCTCTTCAAGTCTTCTATAGTCTTCAGCTCCTAACTCTCCTTCCCTGTATCTAAGATATTGCAACAAGTACAATATCTCAACAGGCAATGCTTGGTAGGGGATTCAAGAATATAATAATTGACAAGGTAATTCCAATATTTCATAATCTCATTATCCTTACACATACTCTTTACTTTGTAAGTTATGTATATCTATATAGATACATACCCTTCATGGGTAAACCAGTTAAAATTTTGAAAATAGTCAAATATCATTCCCAACTAAGATGATCAATTCTCTTCATTTTGAGAATTTAATATTACAGCTAATCTTATACTGGGAATTTTCCTTCTTGGAAAATATTGGTAATATACAATTACCTAGCATTTCATTATGCTATAACATAAGGCATTTCACTATGCCTATTCTCATATGCATCATAGTGCAAAATAATCAGAAAGGTTGCTATGCTGCAATCTGATCCGTACTAGCGCACTTGGATAACTGCCCTGTTCACCACTGATACCATGGTGGAAAATATTATGTCACTGCCCGTATGGGGGGGCAAGACTTTCATAGTGGTAGCCTTCCCATAATTGCCACCACCCAACTTTTAGCCTCTCATTGAGCAAGGTATCATCATATCATCAAATTTCATGGAGCGGGTGGCCAAACCCTCATAACTCCTCTAGCAATAGCATTCCCCTAGGCTTATGCCTATTAAAACAAACTCACAAGCCTCCAAGCTTGTATGTAAAATAGATTTCATATATATCAGACATATGTCTATTTAATTAGGGCTGAAATATTTCCTAGTTCCCTATTCACTTGTAGTTTAGTCCTTACCATCTTAAATGTGTTTGGTTGGATCATAAGATTTCCAAGAGATTTAATACAAGTATTATCATTACTCTTGTCAATATAAGATCATGAGTACAATCATGTATGCATTCATCAAATCCTCCTACCTTTAAGGATTGATCTCTTTTCCCCAATCTTCCATGATCCTGAATGATGTATGTAATCTGTACATCCATACTTATTTTCAATATATAAATTATGAACAATCCTATTGATCACTAGATCTGATGATAAGAATGATTTTTAGATCATTCATATCTAAATATTTTTCTATCTCTAAGTCTTTTTATGTTCATCTCCTTGATCTTGATCTTTCATAGATCCTTTGATTGACAATCTATACATGTTGATAAAGATCAAGGTCCTAGATCTTCTATCATCTAGTTCTTCTTTGATCTAAGTTCAGTTCTTGGATCATCCCTATGGAGAATGATCTTAGTTTTCTTCCTTGAATCATCTTTGATCAAGGGTTTGGATTATCTAATTTAATGAGCTATAACAAGTATACTAATAAACATGCATACTAAGTACAATATAGTGTTCTTATTCTTTTTGTTCATCCAAGATCTAATGGATCTTGTTTGATCATTCTTATCTTACTTACTATTTTTATTAGGGTTAGGTAATTTACTAAACTTTTATGCTCTTATTATTATTATTCAACCAGTTAATGTGCTGGTTGAAGGTAGCTTATTCAAGCCTAAATCTATACTGCTCCTCTTATTTCCAATTGGCTAAGGCTTACTAGCTGAATGGGTGAACACAAAGTGGTTACTTCAATCCTCATGTAAGGAGGCGTTTAGACCTCACAAACGTCAACAGATGGTAGGGGAAGAGTGAGGCTCTATTAGATAACCCCCTTAACCACTATGTTCATCATTCACTAGAATGACCATAGCTCAACCTTTCATAAGGTTCCTATAAGCATGTTTACCCTAAGTACTCTTTCTAATGGATTTTAATTAAGTCTATGAATATTTATAATGTCATTCATGGGGTTTATTATTCTTTTCCTAATTTGGGCCAAGGACTTGATAATCCTTATATTGTCCTACTAACTATAGCCCTTACTAATTAAGTCCAAAGTACTCCATTCTTATTTGTGTAATGAAACTCTACTTTCTCCTTAGAATACATTTTTGATGTTTTATGCACTTTATCTCATAACAAGTAAATCTACTACTAACATTCAATCATAAATGAATTATAAATTCAAAGCATAAAACTACATAATTTAACATTCAATGAAAATGAGGCAAGGTACTTAAATTAAATCTAGCACCTTATGATAACAATGAAATCACATATCATACTAAGTCTAAATGTTATACCAGCATGCTTTATAACATAATCATATAAAATGAAACTAATTACAATCACATTTTTAGAAACCTTTACTTATGATCCAACCATTTGATCTTAGATCTTTTCCTTTGATTAAGGATTTTAGTTAGATTTAGGGAATTTTCTTTATTAAGGTCAAAAGATGATATCGATCTATTTTTATCATAATTCATCCATGATTTTCTTGGATTTCATCATATAAACATTTATTCTTTCCATCCCAAGGGTCTGATCACACTTGATCTCATTGATCAAGTGGGTCCCTTTGTATTTTTAGGGTTTTTCTACCATATAGGGTAGATCCCTTAATATATCTCATATATATCCAATTAAACCATAGATCTCTCTTTATTTCAATAGTATATCATTATTAAAATATGTTTCTAAGATCTGATCATCTCAGATCTTGAAAATCTATGTAATTGGAAACTTATTTCTTTAATACAGAAAGTTTGTACTAAATAACATGTCCATTTTATCATTTCATAAGAAAATAGAGGTTTCAAGCTTTTCATAGCTTCTTTTCGATCTCAATTTGGAGTTCAGATGACTCCGGAATTGAATCTGGAAGTTCACAGTCCTTCCTAGGGCCTGGATTTGATCTGGGCCCAAGGAATGGACGGCCCAGATTAGTCGGGTGGAATGAACAGGCAGAACGAACCGAGCGGAACGAACCAGGCATCAATGGGCGTGTCCACTCAGATGAGTGGATGAAGTGCTCTAAACGGCATCTACGGACACAGACGAGACGAGCGGAACGCCCATCGTCCGCACACCCGCAAACCGGGCTGTCACTAGGCGCATCCACTCTTGGATTTGACGGACGCGCCGTCGTCTCGCTTGGGACGATGCTCCATGCGCAGCGCATGCGCTATTCCAATAGTGCGTCATGTGTGCGTCTTGGGCACCGTCTGATCTGGATATCAGACAGTCCATTCTGGACCGTCCAATCAATCCTCTTTCAATTGAGGGCCCAAAACGTCTCTGATTTTGATGAAACTTCTACCCTAGGGGTTTTGGACCCTTCTGGATCGATTAGTGTAGTCAAATTTTCATATGAGCACTCTATCATCCATAATTAAGGGTTCTATTGTTTACTGTATTTTTACCTTTTATTACCAAAATTAATTACAATAAAATAAAAATTACATAAAGCAGTGCTAAAAATCTATGAAAAGGATTTTCACTTACCTGATTGGAGAGAAAACCTTGGTTATATGCCCAATTCAAAAAAATACCTTGTTGATGAAGATATGGCCTAAAATCCACCTTTCTTGCAAATATCCGTTGTTTAAACCGTTGGATCTTGAAATTTCTTTGGGGGTTTTGTAGAATAGATATGTTGGAAATTAGATCTGAAACAAAGTACCTAATTGATTTTAGGTCTCTTATTCCAATCTAAAAAGAAAAACAAGTTGAAAAGAGATCTAACTCTTGGAAATTTTGGGTTTTTGGGGAGGGATCTAGATCTAATTTTTCAAGGAGATTGAAGAGAATTTTGCGGGGGATTTTATGAGGATTTTTTGGGTTGTATTTATAGGCATTTTGGGTCTTTTTCCATGATTATAATATTTTATTTTTTTATTATTAAATGGCATGAAAGTCTTCAATGCTCCCATGCCTAATTTTTCTTCCCCAAGACCAGCTAATATTTGTTGACCCATGTTTCACATGGGCTGCTAATAAAATTGGTTGTTGGGTACGTGGTGGGCCCCATGTGGGCCCCACATGGTGTAAAAAGATCGTTTTGCCATTTATGCATAAAATTTTAGGTTTTATTCCCATGATCTCGGATTTGAGTGTACTTAGTGGCGTTGGATTCGTATTTCTCAGTACATTCTAAATTTTGATGTTTCACATTTTGATTTTTGGAATATTTTGATTTTTGGGTAAAATTACTATTTTACCCCTTTTGTCCAAGAAATGAAGAAACTTAAGGATTTCTCATCCGAATTTGAAATTTGTCGTGCTTACAATCATTTTGAAAGGTTTGCTAAGTTTAATTTCAATTTTACATGTCTTATGATTTGATTATACTTTTATAAAAAGTATATTTTAAATAACCCTAATATTTCAGCCCAAAATATCTGAAACTCAAACTTTATTGATTTTTCTCAATCAATTTACAAAAATTGGGGTTATTACATTCATAACCGAGTACCCTTACTAGGTCATGGTTGAATCCTTTGTCATTATCTTCTTTATCCTTTCTTTTCTTGATGGTTTTCTTTGCAATCTTTCAGTCCAAAAGTTCTAGACTCAATCCAGTAGGGTTAGTCCTTAGGAAATTCCGTCAATTAATTTTTCGTACTTGGTATATGCACATAACAACTAAATTTTTGTCGAAAGGCAACGTAACATTAAATCTCACCTTATAATGTGCTGGCCACCTCAACTTTTCTCCTTCCTTTCCCTATATCGATATGTTGTTCAATCTTTTATTAATGCTTTATCGTCAACCATTCTGTCTTAATTGTCAGGGGGTATCATCATCATAAGTAGTGGTTTTCTCAATTCCTCAAATTTTATCTTTCAAGTGCCTCCTCATACTTAGCTTGTAATAGCAGTTCTCATTCAATAGCTACTACATCAAGTTATGCTGAAGCTGTTAAATCATCAAATTTGAAAAACACTCAGGTAAGCATGGAACATTTTCATAGACATATAGAAAGAGAATTTATTCAATTACCTGTTGATCTCTGTCCAGATGTATAGGTTATAAGCTCAACGGTCTCTCTAAAGCGATCAGTGCTTATCTGCCTTTCTTTTCAATCCAAGTCAGCAGCATCTTTCAAACCCACAGTGATTTCTATGGTTTGTCATGATATCTATTCAGGTTTGCAAAAGTCTATTTCGTTGGTGGAGATCGCTCCTTGGTTTTGCTTCTGTCTCAGTTGTTATTGTGTTCATTGTACCCGTAGCTCCTCCATGATGTGGCCTAATCAACTGACCTCATACCCTCAAATGACTTAGTCTAACAAGTAACTTCTTTTAGGTAAAACTCATGTCTAAATACTTATAATATCCCTCTGAGTATATAACTTCGACTACTAACATATTTGATTCATTAGGGTGGGATACCTTTATTTAGTCAACAATACACCAAAGGAAATGACTAATTGATGGCCTTAAAATACTTGATCTTCCACTCTTCCTCTAAGACATCATATTGATCCTTGATCACACCCGAGTTGCAGAAAAACAAATGGACTAGTTGCTGTCCTGTCTTGTTTTCTTTTTCAATAGAACTTTATGTACTCATGTAGTGGCAAAGTAAGATATCACCAAATTTTCCTTTTTCTGGACTACAACCACTAGTGTTTCTTATACGTTAATGGAATAGTAAATATAGCCATCAAACTACTTGTAGAATTTAATTTCTAGTTGGTCACCATTCTACTTTGAAAATTTCCGGCAGCAGATACTCTACTCAAAGTCTTAAATCCCATCTGCTTTACGTCTATTATACTCTTTTACAATAAAATCACCAACTCCACTAGTATTATTCCTTCAAATTTGATTGGTTTATCTTCCCATCCGATTCAAGATGAAAGATTTGTATGTATCTCCATAAAGTCATGATCTTCTTCTTTTGAATATTCAATATTCATTGAATACTGGTAGTTACATCTCTATCTCTTTCTCTCTTTTCTTCAAAATCCTCTTTTTTTTCTACCTAGATCAATGTCTTTTGCTGCATATAATCAATACTACATCTACTCCTTTACTTAACAGATATGATAAACTGAATGCTTCTCAGAAATTCTAAACTGTCTTAAGATCATTGAAATCCTCCATTGCCTGTAGCCTCAATAAAATTCATACAATGTCTTAATAATGACATTGACGTTTTGATCATGCTATACTTTTCTTACAAGTTCATGTTAGGATCAATCTATTATCACAGATCTATCATCCCTAATATTATCGTCTAAGTCTTTTGGTAACTCTGGCGAATACAGTTCCTTATCATATTCGTGTTCACTTCACTTTTCATAAGACTCCAATTAAGGTATCCAAAATTGAGTTAAGTCTTTCAAGATCCATACCTTTGTGATCTAGTACGAGTCACAGTTCTTTCCTAATATCATCTTGCATTCTCATCCCTCTTAGATTATCATCAAAATCTTCTCAAAGTCTGTATTTTACATCCCCTACCATACTCATATCATATCCCTTTTTGATAATATATTCATTTTCTGATATTCTTTATGATCGTAAGATAGCCATCTATGTTCTTCGATTTTCTCACCTTTGGTGAGATTAATCTATTACAGGTCAGAACTATCTACTAACAAGTTCACCAACAACTTCATTCATCATTCTCATCATAATCTAATTCATATATGAGTTTCCCTATTTGCACCACTGTACAACAATCCTTATTGATAAGATTTAAGCCATCCAATATCTAAGTATTTGCTAGACCCATCTCCTTTTTCGCCTATTTGTTTATGGTGAAATGCCTTGAGCATTAATATGCTAGTCATCTCTACTATTTCTATTTCTACTACTTCTATACTTCTCTTTAGACTACTCCTTCTGAATTTTTCTCCATTGTCTATGACCCTTGGACATGCTGGACTAGCTGTGAAAGGATAAAACCTGGGCTCTGATACCAACTATGACGACCAGGGTTTTCCCATGCATTTTTAAATGCAATATCTAATTCCTAAGGCGGGATGCATCCCTATTTGAAAACCATTTTTATAAAAACAATGCAATGAAGTGAAAAATCTTTTCATTAAAACTCATTTTGAAAACCCCGAGTGTCATTTGCTTTCACAACAACCAAAGTAGTTTTTGAAAAACTTCAGAAATCATAAATGTTTTTCCCAGGTCTATCCAGTCATAGCTCACAGCCCAACTGTAAATAAATACAAATACATGTCCACAGGGTAGAGTGTTTACTTACATGCATAATTGTCTCCTTTTGATTTTTCCTGCTCGTAGCACTAACATTTCTTGAGGCGTCTTCTACTCATGAATGGTGCTATCCTGAAAAAATGTTAAGGATTGGGTGAGTATATACTATACTTAGTAGGAGTCCATCACTACTAGTTTTACAATGCATGCTATGTTTAAAATCATATGCTCTTTAAAACATCTACATGTTTGAACACTCATGTTCAATATTGATATTAAAAACCATTGTCGAATTAGAATACTGACGACTTAAAGAATCACATAATCCAAGTCGAAAGTAACATAGATATCATAAATATACATGATATGCATAAGATGCTCAACTGAATCCAACTCATGAATATATGGTATGGTTGACCATCCTCATGTCATGCCATATGCAATGCAAGTAAATCCTCAAAAACATAGGGCCCACTATGCCCACGACCTCCTCGCCGTGTAGTCCCCGGGTACCTAGGGACACAGGTTCATAGCCTCCACGAGGTATATGACACTTCAACCCAGTGCCGACACCAGTGGTAGCCCCATGTACCACATGCAGTTGAAGCAGGACCATGCCTTTTTGGCATGGTACCCTTTCCACCTAATAGTAGTAGAGGCTGGGAGGCCACCCCACACCTCTCGGCATAGTGCCCACGAGCTTACTAGCCCAAATCATATACGATCAATCAAGCAAAAACCTCTTTTTCAAAACCTGTCCTCTTTGGGTCCCTCACAACTGCCTACCCAGCATCTTTTGGGCACTCCAGCGTCTTTTGGTAACCCTCAAGGACATGCAATTTTTCACAAATCATGCAATTTATGCAATCGTTTGCAAAACATGTCTATGCATAATGTATTTATCATATGCATGCTGAATTCATTTATAAAATTAAGTCATGCTAAACAAGTCATATAACTTATACTTAAAACATGCATTCTCAAAACAATCATGGCTCTTTTTAAAAGTCTAGTAGTGATAGAGCACCTACCTCGAAGTTTCCTGGAGTCGCATCCTTCATTACTCAACCCGACCCTGGTCTCATTTATAAAATCTTAGATATGAATGGATAACAGGGAGTTCTTATCAATTTTGATCTATTTAGAAATTAGATAGCTACATCTATCTTTTAGGGTCCATGGGTCCTTGCCTAATTTAGTGTTAGGCTAGATCCTATGATATGGATCTACTATTCAATGGTTAGACTCTGTAAATTATCCTCTGATCCTAATTTTATAGTCTCATTAGGTCCGCGTGTCCCAGTTCCTAGGACTCCCGTGCATCCCGATAGAATCACGACCGCCTCACGTGTGTGCGCGCGCACCTGAGCTACGCGTTGCGGCGCGCATTCTAGAGAGCGTCGCGTGAGCGCGTCCTCAGCGCCAGGCACGTGCGTCTCAGCTCCCAAGGCACCCCGTGCATCCTGGTCGAGCCAAGACCCATGCCCCACGTCGTGCGCTCCCGAGGACCGCTCCAAGAACCGTGCTCCAGGCATGTGTCGCGCACCACGCCCCTGAGATGCGTTGCCTAGGACGGGTTCCCACCTGTCTGGTTCCTTCCACAGGGGGCCGGTGTTTTTCAGCCTGAAAAATGACCAGATCCGGCATGGATCTGGCCTGGGGGAAAGAAAAATGGAGAGAGGGAAAGAGGGGCTTACCTGGGTAGCGAGGGACGCCCTCATTCTCGTGTGCGGCTCCCTCTTTTCCGTCTAAAAACCCCATGTCGCCGGAGCCCACGAAGAAGGGGGAAAACCCCAACTTCCGTTGACGTCAGAGGAAGAAGAGGGGAGGTGAAGAGATGGGGGTGGCCGGCCTGTAGGGACAACTCGAGCCTGGCTGGAATGTGCAGGAAAAACCATTGTGGGGGTTTTCTGATTTTTATCAGAAACCCTAGCCTCAAATAGCCAGAAAAATCTCGATTCAAAGAGGAGGGAATAGGGGCTTTTTATAGCCTTGCTATGGCGGTGCTACCAATGGCAGTGCCGCCATTAGCAGTGGTGGAAACCTTTGGAAACCGAGGTTTCTGGAGAAATCAGGAGGAAGAAGGTAGGGAGTGCCGTTATCAAAACGGCCCCCTGTGTTTTTGTTCTTTTTCTGTTTTCAAGTACAATTTATAAAATTGCCCCTAATCTTTAAACGGCCATAACTTCTTCATACGAACTCCATTTTCGACGTTCTTTGAGGCATTGGATTCCATTTTTTGAGTAGAATCTAATGGTTCCATGTTTTCTTACAAATTCCTTCATTTACTATTTTAAATAAAGTAAAACATTTAACACAGTTCATTTCCATTAGAATGTCCAATTTATTTTTGTTAAATAGCATAAATTGCTCGGGGCATTACAACACCAACAGTCAAAATATAAAAAAGGGAAAGTAAAAAGGGAAAAAGTGAGATCCATAAGGACCAAAGATGAATCCGTCATGCCAAAACATTGAGAAGAAGAGGATAAGGGGAAAAAAATTACTTCAACAGCTACTTATAGATGATCGAAGACTTTAGAAGTCATTTAGTTATAAATGACTTTAAAACTTTATCACTTTTAAAATTGCCCCAAATTTATCTAATACTTTTCAAATCACCTAATTAAATGACTTCAAAAGTCATGAAGTTTTTAAGTCATTTATATCTAACTGACTTTAAAAGTTTATCACTTTTTAAGTCGTTTAAAAATAAATGACCTAAAAAGTTCTTCTCGCAAAATTTTTTTGGCTCACGCCAGTTTTTTAAAGTCGCTTACTCATAAACAACTTCTTAAGTCTATTTATTTAAAGTTGTTTATTTTCATGCGACTTGTAAAATATTTACAAAGTTAGCAGTCAATTAAGCGACTTCTTTATGCCTACTTTAAAACCTTTGTGTGTAGTAATGCCTCTGTGTCGTTGACAAAACCCAATCAAGTTTGCAACTATCATGTTGATACCAAGACAAATAGACTCCCTGCACTGTTCACATGGGGAACATGGTACGAAGGCTATGACCTAATCATGATGTCATGAACCTAAATTCAGCCTTTGCCGGCTAGGTTTCTTATATATATGAAGTTTCAAAAGGGGGATGATTAGTCCTCACCCTCCTAGTACAGCATCCAATGGGCTACCATATGCCCTCCATATCATAATAATACTAGGCATCATTACATGCCACCATAACATATAATAGAAATCCATGCATTAGTGAAATATGCAAATTTAGATCTCATGGCACAATACAGCCATGTAAAAACAAACCCTCACAAGGGTAGAGTTTGAGGATTTTACATCCCTTATCATTTCATAAATCATCAAGCCCATGTAATTTCAAATAAATTTTCATGTACAAGCTTTCAATTTAATAATAAATCAACATGGAATTCAAAATTGATAAGTTGCATGAAATATAAGTACTATAACTATATAAATAAAAAAATTTAATTTTAACTATTTTCAAATATGGTAGAATAATCACCAACAGTTTTCATGTTTCACAAACATATATCTATATTAAAACTACCTAACTCCCTCATCATGCTTCACAATTTATTTGTATTCCTCCAATCAATTCATCGATCAATCTGTCAATATTCCAGATTCCTTGTCAAAAAGGAATCCATTCTAGCCCTAATTTGATGGTCTAGATAATCTGTTAATGGTGGAACCATTAGGTTTCATATAATCCATCACTCCTAACTATATAATCTTAGTTACTTAGGTTGTTGGTCTACTTTCCACATCATGGATCATCCAAGGCTATTATAGTTCTAATCAGTTAAACCCCAATGACTGATCATTGATCAGATGTGGGAAATATTATTAGATCACCCTTTGATATGCTATTCATTCTCTAGATTGGTGATCCGACGGCTAGTATGCTATTCATTCTCTAGATTAGTCTTAGTATGTTATTAGACATTTTAAGCTAATGGATAAGTAAAATTTAGCTCATCCTATGTCAATTTGGGGTTTAGGAATACAATGGTGGCATTCAGGGGTCGCCAGCTCCATTTTTCTTCACTATTTGATCTAACAGTTCAGATTATTCACTCAATTTCTATCTAGATCTTTTAATTTCTGCCATATACTAGTTAATTCAATGCTCTAAAACTCACCCGTGACATCTAATCATTGATTAGACATTAAGAAGTCATATTTAAACAATGATAGATCAGATGGATGAGATTGTGCAATCAGTTTCCAGCCTAGATCAACAATATCAATTAGATTTGAGCTATATCAGACACTCATTTACTTATTCATAGGTTTGGATTAAGAAATAGATGGTTGGATCATCCATAAAACCTAGATCTAGCATGAATAGTACGGATTTAGCTAGAAATCTTAAGTCAAGAGATGGGTTTCATATATTTTACCTCTTGGTTGTACTTTTGCACTTTTTCCACCCTTGGATGAGCTAGATTGGTTGTTGTTTTCCTCGGTAAGGTTTTCAAGTTTGTCTGTACCATCTCCTCTTTGATTGATGGTCAAGATCACCATGGATCCCCTAATAATGATGGGGGTTTTGGTTGTTTCTTTGAACTAAGTGAATTGATCGGCACAGGTCATTAATTCAAGCCGTCATCTTCTTCGGTGATGAATGTATCACTAGCAACCCAAAAACCCTATTTCTCCTACTTTACCTATGTGCTAGGTTTCTTTGGCATGTAGTCTCTCTCTTTCCTCTCTCTTCTTTCTCCCTCATCTCCTCATCCTTCTTCATCCTCTTCTTTCCCTTCTTCTCCTCTCTTCTTCCTTCTCTCTCTCTCACTCTCTGTTAGGTTTTCATAATAGACTGAATGATCTGTTCATTTAGTTTAAGTGGGGAGGGGTGCCCATATCAAATACGGCCTCCTCTATTTTAGCCATTTTGTCTTCTTTTTTTAAAACTTATTTTAACAAAATTTCCCTTCACATTTAAACCCTCATACCTCTCCATTTGAACTCTAATTTCAATTTTCTATATGTTGTTGGAATCGTATCAATGTGTACTTTTCATTTTTTATAGTTCCAAGTCCAAATTTTAAGTTTTCAAGGGATCACTTTCATAGAACTCAATTTTATTGAATTAAATCCCTGGTTTTCATCTCAATTATAATATAATATATTACATGAAAATGAACATAAAATTGAGGGTTGTTACATTCTCTCCCCCTTTCATGAACCAACACCGTGTTACTTAATAGAAAATTTTGTGATCTAACCATTTAGGTCATGATCTAAGGTAGGGTATGTATGTAGGATGATTCATTAATGTGAATTTTGATTACCCAAGGCAAAACACCATGATCTTCATACATAATTATAGAAGTTATTAGTTTCCTATATGCTGATCCTGTAACTTGTAAAGACTTGAATTTTACCTTATTTGATGATTAAAATCAGCATGAAATGGTGATCTTTTACTTACATTGTGAGCTTATTTGTTTCTTCTTGTTGCATTGTAGATTTATAGTTCAATTTTAGTGGTATTTAGCATGTTTTAGTGTGAATGTTGTATGCTCTATTTTGATGCTAAATGCCTAGTTCATGGTGAATATCATGTTAATCAAACCCTAAAACCTCCATTACTCAAAAATCCATATATCAGTTTTCATGTTTATAGTATGAGCTGTATGTGTGTGCTTTTAAACTAGGAAAATGTTGTGATTTTTATAGCCTTTTTTGTTGTACAAAATACGCACAAGGACTGGGTGCATCCTACTTCCTACACTCAATTAGACTAGGTGCACCCAATCCCAAGCTTTAAACTACAGATTCATACTTGACTACATATTCAAATTCATCTAGCAAGTAAATTTACTCAAAATGTATTGTATGGGTGCTATAGGGGGGCTCAAACAGTGAGAAATATCACCCTACAGGGAATTTTGAGAATTCTAAAATTCCAGTCTATGAAAATTACGACAAATTTTTGCCTTTTTAACTTAGAAATGTGACCACCACTAATGATACTTCTTACTGATAATATGAGGAAGGTAAAACCACCTTTAAACTTAAATTAGTAAAGTGCAAAATGGTAATTGTCCTAAGTTAGGGAAATTACAAAACTACCCTTAGGCCAAAATTCTAAAGATAAGTGATCCCCTCTAATTGAACATTTGATTGATAATGTAAAGAATGAGAGACTACCTTAAAACTAAAATAAAGAAGGGAAAATAGGTAATATATCCTAAGTAAAGGAAATTACAAAATCGTCCTTAGGTTGAATTGGAATCGTTGAGGAAACTTCATATGCAAACTCATTTAGTTTCAACCACATGAGACTTATACACAAAATCACTTAAATAACCCATAACCAACTTATTATTGACATGATACATAAAAATTTAGCCTCCTATTCCTTAGCTCTTCAATAGTTTAAGGTATTTGTACTTAAGTGCTAAACATTAGTCATCATAACTAGATCGTTTAAACCTTAGTATTCAAAAATCCTATGACATTTAAATTGAGGTGAGGGAAACACTTAGTTAAGCCTCAAGTCCAAACCTAAATTGATTATAATTAATAACCTTAGAAATGGACTAGTTGAGAGATCATATTTAAACATAGTAAGCTTATAACAAATAGTAAGTGGTAATAACTAAGGCATGATAATCAATAATGACATTGCATAATACATAAGGACGATAAGGCTAGAGATGAAGTTAAAGACATGTGTTCTTGCAACAAGACATCTAGCCCGTAACACCATGAAGAGGATAACACTAACTAGAATGACTATAATATAAATTAGGAAGAGGATTAACTAGGTAATTCACACTACAAGACCTAGGATGGCAGTGCATGACATTCCATCACATTCATTATTTAAAGATTTCCATGATTTGAATGACGGGGTCACAGATTTGGCCAAGGGCCAAAGACATTGTTTTCATTAACACTTTGTGAGCACCACTAGTGTGGTGCTGATCCATGAGATTTGGATTCTTTTATTAGCCACAGGCTTTGGCCTCATTGCTACTTTTGGTAGGCACTCTATAGTGGTTGTAGGTTTTGATGGACGTGAATTTGTTGATACTTAAGTAGGTACTCTTTGAGTAGCTATAAGCCTTTATCGATATGGATTTGGTTGATTTTTTGGCAGGTACTATGGGAGTGTCCTAAGTCCTGGATTGCTCAGTAGGTGCTTTGAGTTAGTGTGCCATAAGTCCTAAAGACAATATGCTGGGAGGTCCTAAGTCCTAGATCGCTTGGCAAGTGCATTGTGATGGATATGGTGGATAGTAGGTGTACCTTTTCATGGGGAAGTTCTCTAAGTGGTAGCTGCATAGTTCCCATGAGGTTTGGTGAGTCATGGTTCATGCAGGTATCCACAAGTAGATGTAGAGGCCACAATAGTTGCTAGCGAGTGACAGTAGGGCCCCATGAACATAGGTGTCTATGTGTTCATTAACATGTTGGGCATGCCAATTATTCTCGAGAGTTGAGACCATTGGTCCCTGGTGGTAGGACTATATGCCACTGATGGTCCTTGGTGGTAAGACTATATGCCATTATGGAGTAATCAGTTTTTCTATGATAGTGTGGGAATGGATTTGTGCACTATGATTGAGAGCCTAGCACCTAAATTCATCACCATCTATTTTGAGCAAACTGATTTGATAGATTTGTTAGCTACTTTTGAACATAATGGATGATTTGAAATCATCAATCTTTGTAGATCTTTATTGCATGTGTTGATCATGTTTTTCAGATACTATATATGTAAAGGTAGATATATGCTTATGTTATTGCATGCTCTATTTTATGCATTCCATCTTGTATTTGTTTTTCTTCCTATTGTGAGCCATTGTCTTGCTCATCCCCTACAACCAAAAATTTTAAGTGATACACTTGGTAGCTCGACCAGATGAGACACAAGGAAGGTGAAAGTACTTGGATTAGTTTAGATGTGAGGTGAATATGTTTAGCATAGTTTATTTTGATAGAAACCATGAATAGGATTTTATTTTGGGTATTGTATATAACTTAAATTGCTATTAACACATTGGATAATTGTAACATGGATTGTTCTAGTTATTTGAATGGCTTGTGTGACTTTACTTACGATAGTACGGGTGATCCAATGGCATGTATCTCTAACCATCCTTAGGTTAGAAGATTATTATTTTACATAAATGTGAAGGTTTAACTATTACTCCTAGAAATAAGTTGGTGAATTTCTCAAAATTACATAAATATTATCACTTTGTTCATGTTTTTAAAACAAATAAATTTTTGCTGCTTTCCAATGTATAATTCATAAATGCTTAAAATACCCAAATATTATAATTAAGTATCAGAGTGCATTCCACTCTAATCACAATTAAAGTCACTAATAGTCAATGTGTCCTAGACTTAGGTAGAGACCTTAGATATAAATATTAGAAAAGAAGTCTTATTAGAAACTTGGTGTTTTCAAATGGCTCTATGGAGACGTAGGGCTAGCTTGCCATCACCACTGGATGCGCTGGTGACTGATGGAGTCAAGGGTAGTGGTAAAGCCTGGGGTCACCCAAGTTATGAGGTTGTCAATCTCTTACTTTAGAGGATGACCCAAAGGTTGCGAGCCTCAGCTGGCACATCAATTGTAGATGGGGTAGTAGATGAGGAGGCAGAGGGATGCCCCCAATGAACAACCTTCTCGAGAGATTTAGGAGGATTGCTCATTAGTTCTCTTGTAGAGATAGCCTAGAGGCAGCAAATACTTGTCTATTTAATGTTGAGCAGATTATTGAGGCGATGGTTGTATTAGAGAATTGCCGAATAGTAGTGGCCACTTTCTGACAGGCAACACAGCGTAGTGGTGGTCAACTGCTAGAAGGATTTTCTATGAGGGTAGTGATTTGATTGCTTGGGCCACTTCAAGGTCATCTTCATAGGTTGATTTCTTTCTCCCCATCTCCAAGACAAGATGGAGTTGAGGTAGTTGGTTAGTATGAGGTAGAGTTCCCTCGACTATACAAATTAGCGCTAGATGTGTGTTCTTCAAACCTGAGAGTAACCTAGAAGTTTGTGCGAGGGATTAACTTTGATCTAAAGCACTAGATTTTGACCTCATAGCCCAATACTGTAGCACGGGCTGTGGAGCTAGCTTCCATACGGGAGCACGAGTTGATGGACCCCAATAGAGATTGAGGCAGATTTGGAGGGCCTAGACCTACGTCTAATGAGGCCAAGAGGAGGAGGTTTACCCCACCCACCATAGATTCACACCCTATTTGACCATCGATGGGTTAGGCTAGGGATAGTGATAGTGATCAGGGAGAGTGCCAGAGATGTCAACATCATCATTCGAGACAACCATGTTTTACACTAGAATGACGTTTTTCTTGTGACCAATCAGACCACATGGTGCACAACTATCCCAAGGCCGGTGGAGAGGGACAGCCTCAACAAGATCTAGGATGAGACTAGGCAACTCGTTAGGACCAGGCGCTTTGGAGTCTAGGGCAAGTGATCACCCTTACTACTAACTAAGCTCGCGCATTTAGTGTTGTCATGGAAGGTACTCTTCCTATTTCAAATAGGTAGATGTACTCATATGCTATTTAATATTGGATCTAACTAACCTTTCATTTCACATAGTTTTGCTACATACATAGATGTCACTTTGGATAGACAGGGATTTTTATTAGAAGTTAGCACACCAGTGGGTGAGCCGATGGTAGTGCAAGAGTTTGTTTAGGAAGTACTAATTATCATCTCTGGTGGGAGATTCAGTGCAAAGTTGACTATCTTAGGCCTTGCAAATTTTTGTATTACATTAACTGAGGATGGAGTGATAGTATACTGTAAGGAATAAGCAAATGATGATGTACACCATGCTATGAGATTTGGGGTAGGATAGAGATACTTGCCTATGGGTTAGGAAGGATACAAGACAATGTCTCCCAGAGTTGTTTTGACCTTTTTATCCATATGCACACAATTTCGGGGATGAAATTGTGGAAGAGTGTAATACCTGTAAATATTCAATTCCAATAAATAAATCAATGAGTTTACAAAAATTAGGGTAATTTTTTTTTTTTTAAGTGTATGTTTTAAGGACTTAGGACTTTGAGAAATTAGGTTAGGATAACTTTTTGAAGTTGAGTTAATCTAAAAAATTTAGAAAGAAAATTTCTAAGGAAAAAGAGCAATTAAAAAATCATGCTTAATTAGCATTATGTGACCTTTCAAAGGAAAAATGGAAATTTTACATATAAATTGGTATTAAAATGGAGGAATCGTATAGGCCACTAATAAGTCAAGGTGCTATCCTAAACACCTCCCAAAGTCCTTAGTGGATCTCCAATTAATTTTGCTAGGAATTTAAAATAAGTATAATACTATCTAGTGTACAACTACAAAATATACCCTAAATAGGATATAGTTGAATAAAGATAGGCTAAATACAGAGTGATAATTGAAAGGGTGGTTAAGTGGATTTAAGGACAGTGGGGATTGGATCTAGACCATCCATGTGGGGGCCCAAGCCAAGGGTAGCTAGCTTCCCACGTGTTGATCATTTTCCTACATACATAAATAAACTTAAGTATAAAAAATAAAAAGTTTGATTTAAAACTTAGGCTGGAAAAATTCTAGCCATTAAAAAAGAAAGAAGAGAGGGGAGACCAAACTAGGCAGCTGAGGAAGAAGATGACCCAAGTGCCTAAGTGAAGAAGGAGAGGAGTTTACTAGAAGAAAGGGAAAGGCTTGGGAAACAAGGTGAAAATTAGTGGAATTAGGATTGGAGCTAAAGAAGGAGGGAGCAGTTGGAATCATGGAGCTTCTTCCTCACTGAGTGAAGCCCCACACATGAACCAACACCTTGCCACACATTGGAAAAGTTAGTGATCCAACCATTTAAGTTGTGATTTGAGGTAAGGGATATATGCAGGATGATTTGCTAATGTGAGCTTAGATTAGCCAAGCCAAAATACCATGATTTTCATACCTAATTTACATGTTATTAGTTTCCCACATGCTGAACTAGTAAATGTAAGGACTTGAATCTTACCTTGTTTGATGATTAAAAGAAGCTTGGAAAGGAGATCTTTTGTTTGCATTGTGATCTTATATATTTCCTATTTTTTTATGCTAGATTTACAATTGGATTTTTGTGGGATTTAGCATGTTTTAGTGCGAATTTTGCATGCTCTATTTTGATGCTGAATGCTGGCTTCTTGGTGAACATGGGATGTTAATCAAGTTAATCACCCCCCATAACCTCCATAACTCAAAAGACTTGGTTTTCATTTTTCTAGTATGAACTTGATGTCTGTGCTTTTAAAATGGGAAAATGCTATGATTTTCATTGCCTTTTTTGTAGTACAAAATAGGTATAGGGACTGGGTACACCCTATTTCCTACATTCAGTGAGGCTAGATGCACCCAATCCCAATCCTTAAACTCAAGATTCATACCTAACTGGGATAAAGTAAAACGTGAGTTTTGTTGATTACATACTCAACTTCTATTATCAAGTAAATTTAGTCTTCGAAATGTATTATATGGGTATTGGTAGGGGCTCAAATAGAGAGAAATATCATTAGTTTCCTGCATCTAGGTACTGGGAAAAACTCTTGTGCAGAAGAAGATGATTGGAATTCTCCAGTTTAATGGAATTCCAGTCCCTAGAATTTCAAGTGTAAAATTTGCAATTACAAGGATTTTTTAGAATTTTAAAATTCCAGACTAAGAAAATTATGGAAAATTTTGGTCTTTTCAATTTAGAAATGTGACCATTACTAATGACACTTCTTATTGATAATATGAGAAAGGTAAAATCACCTTTAAACTAAAGTTAGTAAAGGCAAAAAGGTAATTGTCGTAAGTGCAAAAATTACCAAATTGCAGCTAGGCCAAAATTCTAAAGAAAAGTGATCCCCACTAATTGAACATTTGACTGATAATGTAAGGAATGAGATACTATCTTAAAATTTGAAATAGAGAAGGACAAATAGGTAATATATCCTAAGTAAAGAAAATTAAAAAATTGCCCCTAGGTTGAAATCCTAAACACTTACAAAACTAAGCTGGAACAATTGAGAAAACTTCACATGCAAACTCATTTAGCCTCCTATGCCTTGGCTCTTCAATAGCTCAAGGTGTTTATACTTAAGTACTAAACATTAGTCATCGTAACTAGTTCATCTAAACCTTAGTATTCAAAAATCCTATTACATTTAAATTGAACTGAGGGCAACAATTTGTGAAGCCTTAAGTCCAAACCTAAGTTGATTACAATTAATAATGTTAGGAATGGATTAGTTGAGAGATCATATTTAAACATGGTAAACTTACAACAAACATTAAGAGAGTATTAATAAAGGCATGATAATTATAATGGCATCACATAATACATAAGGATCATAAGATTAGGGATGAAGTTAAAGACACGCATTCTTGCAATAATACATCTAGCTCTTAACATCATGAAGAGGATAAAACTAACTAAAATGATTGCATTATAAGTTGGAAATGGGATTAACTAGGTATTTCACACTACTAGATGTAAGATGACAGTGTAGTGCATGACACTCCATCACATTCATGATTTAAAGATTTCCATGATTTGAACCGATGGGTTCACATATTTGGCCAAGGGCCAGAGACATTGTTTTCATTGACACTTGGCGAGCACCACTAGTATGCTATTGAGCCATGAGATTTGGATTCTTTTATGAGCTACAAGTTTTGGATTCATAGATGCTTTAACAAGCTCTCTATGAATGAGTGTAAGTCTTGATGGATGTGGATTTGTTTATACTTAGGTAATCGCTCTTTGACCGGCTCTAAGCCCTTATGAACATGGATTTCATTGATGTTTTGGGCAGGCACTTTAGGAGAGTTCTAAGTCTTGGATCGCTCAGCAGGTGCATTGAGTCAGTGCACCACAAGTCCTAGAGACCCTATACTAGAAGGTGTACTTGGTCATTGGCCTTCAAAATGAGATTGATACAAGCCCTCTGATGGCAGTAGGAGTACCTTCTCAAGGGGAAGTGCTCTTAGTTTTAAGCAGGTATAGCCCATGAGTCATGGCTCATGCAGGTATCCACGAGCAGATGTAGAGGCTATGGTAGTCGCTACCAGGTGATGGTGAAGCCCTACGAACGTAGGTGTCTACATGTTTGTTAGCATGCTAAAAATGCTGGTCATTCCCTTGAATTGAGACTATTGGTCCCTGGTGGACTGTATGCCACTGATGGTCCTTGGTGGCAGGACTGTTTGCCACTATGATATGGAGCAATCAAATTTTCCACATGATATGGGCTTAGATTTTTGCATTGCTATTTGAGGGTTATGTGCCTCGGTTTGGCACCATTTGTTTTGAGCACACTGATTTAACAAATTTGTCAGCTACTTTTGAACATAATGCATGATTTGAAATCATCAATCTTTGCAAATCTTTATTGCAATTGTTGATCATGTTTTTCAAAAACTATACATGCATATATGTAAAGGTGGACATATACTTATGCTATAGCATACTCTATTTTAAGCATTCTGGCTTGTATTAGTTTTTCTTCCTACTGTGAGATGTTGTTTTCCTTTCCCCCTACAACAAAAAATTTCAAGCAATGTACTAGGTAGCATGAGCATGAGAGACACATGGATGGTGAAAGTATTTGGATCATTTTATATGTGAGGAGAATATGCTTAGCATAGTTTCTTTTGATAGCATCGATGTATAGGATTTCATTTTAGGTATTGAATATAGATTGAATTTCTATTGACACATTGGATAAGTGTAACTACTCTAATTATTTGAATGGTTTGTGTCACTTTACTTATGACAGTATCGATGATCCGGTGGCCTGTATATCTAATCATTCTTAAGTTAAAATATTATTATTTTACATTTATCTAAAGGTTTTATAGTAACTCCTAGAAAGAAGTTAGTGAATTTCTAAAAATTAAATATTATCACTCTGATCATGCTTTCTAAAATAAGGAAATTTTTGCTACTTTCCAACATAAAATCTATAAATGCTTGAAAAACCCTGCATGTTGCGGAATATTGAAGAAAGAGATTTCATCATAATAGCCATGGAAAATAAGATTTAAATAAAGTAACTCATTCATGAACAATATGCACCAATCATGAAACAAGAAGGACTTTATTGAATTGTAAAAATGGTTACAATTGTGGTACAAATCTTGTAAGAGATGTATGCACCATTGTTGAATCTAAAAACAACCCAAAGTAACTTCTTCAATCATTCAACAATCAATCCAAGGCCAGCATGTATTTGAACCCAAAGAATAGCTAAGGAAAAAGGGTGAAAAGCAGAGGGTGAGAATAATGGAATCAAGGAATCTAAGGCACTCAAATAACTTGATCTGGGATCCTTAAGAACAGGGATCTAAGATTGAAATCAAAAGGCAAATGATAAGGAAGACAAAGAACTTAAAGCAAGAAGAAATCATATCAACTAAGAAGCAAACAACAACAACCATTAGAGGAATAAGCAAAAGAATCTTACTTGGAAATTCCAAGTGCAAAACCAAAGGAAGGGAAGCAAGAGTGAGGTGTGAACTTTAAGAAGAGGAGGCTACTACCATGAGGAATTGTGTTGAAGACTTGAGGAGAAAATATGGGAGACTCTTCCTTTTTTGGACTTGGTGTCCCTATCTTGTAAGATGTCTTTTACATGGATCTCTTAGGAATAAATAGTTTTTCTTCAGCTCTTTCTAGGGTGACCTAGGGGAAAGGTCAGGTTGGGATGAGATTCAAACAAATGGATGGTTAGGATAAGAAAGTGAGATGCCTACGGCCTTTTAAAGAGGGACAAGTTGACAGATGTGGTGGGTGGTGCCTGCATTTTAGGGTGGAGCGTCCACCTTTCTCCCATGCATGGAAAACCCTAATTGGGTGAGGGGGAGGAGGGGGAGGGGGAGGGGTGTTGCTTATGTGATAGCTGAGATGGAAGGGGAAAGAGGGAGGAAAAGAAGGGTGGAAGAAAGAGATAAGCAGGGTAGTTGTTAAGTAGGGAATGGAGAGGGAGAAAAAAGATAAGAAGAAAGATGGGAATGACTATTTCCTATCAGTCCACCTTGCATGCTTACTTGTTTTGATTTTCACCCAAATATCTTCTAATTATCCTCTTGAAATTCACTTTGAGCTTTAGGATAATAGAATGAAATTCTACTCCAATAGTATTACTCAATGTAGCATTGCCCTAAGTGGCTTGAATGGCTCTCTTTGATGGCTCATTTGGCTTGGCTCCATGGCTCACACCCCTAGCTTTAATGGCTTGGCTTGATTCCCTTAGCTTGTCATATATGGCTAAGGTGACTTGAATGGCTCCCATGCAAAGGTGGAAGAAATGTATGGCTTTTGCACAAGCCCATTTTAATCACCTTTAGTTCTTTCAATTGTTTCTTTGCATGCCTAGAAATAATCTTGGACTTTGATCACACCTGGATTGATGATATTTAGGCCTTGGCTTGATCTTTTGATCTTGATCTTCAATTCTCATCTTGATTAATCTCAGCCATTGGAGCATCATCTCGACTACTACAAAAGGTAAAAAACTTCAATAATATCTTAGAAAATTATGATTATTCACATACTTACTCTAGATTAGTGTCTAAACCTACAAAATGCAAAAGTTTTGAATTATTAGGCCATAAATGCATGTGTTACAAATTTTCAAAAAAATCATAGAAATTAGAATATATTTTATAACATATGACCTAGTAATTGGGTAATTTTTATACAAAATTGAACACTTATCACAACCCTCAACCAAAATCTTGCTAGTTCCAAGTAAAACATGCGAAAAATCATGAAAACCAAAATGGTTGCCATTTTCATAGGTACTTATAATTGCATTTAGCATATGCAACAAGCCCTTGGTTACCCCTAGTAGACGAGTTAAGCCTTATGAGAATTTGTAATGAATATAACCACAAAACTCTTAAATTTTTTTATTTTTTTTAGGAAAGTCTTGTATTTATCTGAGAAAATTTTACCCTATTCAACTCATACTAAGTACCTAACTTTACCCTTATGCGAAAGATATCCCATTATTTCATTAAGCTTCAAAAGGTGTAATGCCTAAGCAATTTACGCTATTTTTAACAAAAATTGGAAATTTTATGGGAAATAAACTGTGTTGAATGTTTTACTTTATTTAAAATAGTAAATGAAGGAAATTGTACCATTAGATTCTACTCAAAAAATGGAATCCAACGCCTCAAAAATCACCCAAAACGGAGTTCTTATGAAGAAGTTACGGCCGTTTAAAGATCAGGGACAGTTCTGAAATTTAAATAGATAAAGAAAAAGGACGAAAAACGCAGGGGGCCGTTTTGATAATGGCACCCCCTGTCGTCTTCCACCTCCAAACTTCTCCAGAAAAACCTTTTCTCCCGATTTCTCCAGAACACACTAGGGGAAATGGCGGCACCGCCATTGAGGGGCACCGCCTTCTCCCCTCTATAAAAGCCCCATCTCCCCTCTCCAAAAAAACACGGTTTCTGGCAATTTTGGGATTGGGGTTTCTAGAAAAAATTGAAAACCCATCTCAAACCCATCTCTTTGCATGTTTTCGGCAACAGCCAGTCCCTAGTTGGGCTGGCCATTCTCCCCATTCCCCTCTCTTCTCTTGTTCAGGTCTAGCATAGGGGTTTTCCCCTTCGTGGGTTCCTACAAACATGGATTTCCGGCAAAGGGAAATGCACCACCGACAATAGGCGCTCCTAAGCTACCCAGGTAAGTCGTTTCCCCCTTCTTTCTCTCCGTTTGCTTCGCCCAGGCCAGATCTGGTCTTTTCCCAGCCGTTTTCTAGCCGGGTTTCCTGGCTGGAAAACGCTCCAAGCCGGCTTGGTCCGACCCTGCACGAACAAGGCGTCCCAGGGACTTCATGCTCCACGTATTCCTGGGACAGGGTCCCTGGGATGGGTTCCGGGCGTACGACAGTGCGTACACTGTCCCAGGTGCAGCCTTCGGGTGCGCACGCGACATGGGGCACGGGTCCTGGCTCGACCAGGATGCATGGGGTGCCCTGGGAGCTGAGACGCACCATGCTACACCATAGGTGCGTCCATGCAATGCCATCCAAGATGCGCGTCATAGCGTATCACTTGAGCATGCATGTGCGCGTGCAAAATGCGGTCCCTGGCACTGCCTTTAGGCGCGCACGCACGTGAGGCTGTCGCGGTTCAACTAGGATGCAGTGGTGTCCTGGGAACTGGGACACGTGGACCTAATGAGACTTTAAAATTAGGATCATAGGACCATTTATAGAATTTAACTATTGAATAGTAGATCCATATTATAGGATCTAGCCTGACAAATGAATTAGGCAAGGACCATGGACCCTAAAAGGCAAATCTAACGATCTAATGTCTAAATAGATTGAAATTAATGAGGACTCCTTGTATTCATTCATACCCAGGAGTTTATAAATGAGACCCAGGGATGGGTTGAGTGATAAAGGACGCGACTCCAGGAGACTTTGAGGTAGGTGCTCTATCGCTACTAGACTTTTAAAAAGAGCCATGATTGTTTTAAGACTGCATGTTTTAAGTATAAGTTATATGACTTGTTTAGCATGACTTATTTTATGACTTGTTTAGCATATAAATGAATTCAACATGCATATGATAAATACATTATGCATAGACATGTTTTACAAATAATTGCATATATTGCATGATTTGTGAGCATTGAGTTCTTGCAAAATTGCATGTCCTTGAGGGTTACCAAAAGACGCTGGAGTGCTCAAAAGATGCTGGGTAGGCAGTTGTGAGGGCCAGGCAGTTGTGAGGGACCCAAAGAGGACAAGTTTTGAAAAGAGATGTTTTTGCTTGTTTGATCGTATATGATTTGGGCTAGTAAGCTCATGGGCGCTATGTTGAAAGGTTGGGGTGGCCTCCCAGCCTCTACCACTACTAGGTGGAATGGGTACCACGCCTAAAAAGGGCATGTCCCTACGTCGATTGCATGTGGTACAGGGGGCTACCACTGGTGTCACATCACTGGGTCGTTGTGTCATATGCCCCATGGAGGCTATGACGCTATGTCCTCAGGTACCCAAGGACCACATGGCGGTGAGGTCGTAGGCATAGTTGGGCCCTATGGTTTCGTGGACTTACTTGCATTGTATATGACATGACATGAGGTTGGTCGACCATACCATACCAGATATCCATGAGTTGGATTCAGTTGAGCAACTTATGCATATCATTATGTTTATGATATATGATACTTTCAACTTGGATTATGCTATTCTTTAAGTCGTCAGTATTCTAATTCGACAGTGATTTTTAATATTGATATTGAACATGATTGTTCGAACATGCACATGTTTTTAAGAGCATATGATTTTAAACATAGCATGCATTGCAAAACTAGTAGTGATAGACTCCTACTGAGTACAGTATATACTCACCCTATCCTTAACATTTTTCAGGATAGTACCATTCATGAGTGGAAGATGTCTATGTTAGTGCTACGAGCAAGTAAATCAAAAGGAGACAATCATACATGTAAGTAAGCACTCTACCCTTTGTACATGTATTTGTATTTATTTATAGTTGGGCTGTGTCTTTGGATTTGGATAGACACGGGAAAAACATTTATGATTTCTAAAGTTTTTCAAAAACTACTTTGATTGTTGTGAAAGCAAATGACACTCGGGGTTTTCAAAAGTTTAAAACTAAAGATTTCCGCTGCATTGCATGGTTTTCAAAAAGGGATGCATCCCGCCTTAGGAATTAGATATTGCATTTAAAAATGCATGAGAAAACCCTGGTCATCACAAAAGGCGAGTGTCTACTTTAGAAAATGTATATAATCAGTAGTTTTCAAGTCAAACGGCAACCTAAATTACCATTCAAATGCATGCTTTGACTTCAATTCTCACAGCATATACTTATCATTCAAAAAGAAGTCACTCATAAGTGGGTACAAATTTCCCATTAATATGTGAGTAGAATGTCGTTCATCAAGTTAGAAAGTCTCACATATTTCATACTAAAGAATGATAACTTAAAAAGAATGGTAATGGTCTCATGAAAGGATATCAACTACTAAGAATGCTACACTCTACCAAATTCCCTACTCTTTCATAACCATATCCAAGTCATACTTTTCCTTAGATCATGTTAGGACTTCTAATAGGATGAAACATAGGCCTAGGTAAGGGCTATAAAAAAAATGGGTATAAAGGTAAACAAAGCTTGTTTGAAAAATATGTAAACGTCTTCTATCAGAGCATTTACAACTTTTCCATTTTTCCTCAAAAGGTGAGCATTCTTCTTTCTCATTGGCTATCCTTTTCTCTCTGTTTTTTTTTTTTCTTTCTGTGACTTTATATATATCCTTTTTGAACTTTTACTTCTTTTAAACCTTTTTTATGTTCATTTCTTGAATTGTACTATTCATACTTTTTCAAAAAGTGTTCTTCAATCTTCTCTACATATTTCCAAAACAACTGGGTATTTAGCTAAAATACTAAAGGCTTATTTTTCAAAGGATTAAGTGTTTAACTAGTAGAAAATAGCTTAGGGAAGGCTATAGGCTCTCAATTTTCCAAGGATGGCCTCTATCATTTTCTAGGATTCATATGACTAAAACATGACCACAAACTTAAGAGATATATAGAATAGTCTTTTGTGATTTCTCAATAGTTAACCAAGATGAAGAATAATTAGATAAACTAGGAACTAATGTCTCCCAAAAGAAAATTTTGAATTTATGTATAACCCTTCTAAAGGAAGAATGGCTCTTAGCTCGTTTGGATTATAAGTCTCCACAGATCTTATTTAGGATCTCTAAGTCATATTTTCTCTTCAAATCAAACTATATATAGCTATTATGTGCAATTAATATTTTGAATTTAATTTTTCATGAAATTTAGGAAAAGGATAAAATAGTGAACTATTTGTATGCAACTCTATTGATAAGCTAAAGTTCAAAAGATAGTTGAATATTCAAAAAAGTTTTGAATTCTCATCTTCGTAGAGGAACTTAAAATACTTTTTTTCAAAAATACCAACGAACTGATAAATCTCATGCATATCTACACCCCTAAACTTGAACTAAATATTGTCCTCATTTTTTTAAAATATAGGACACCTATATGAAGAATGTGTAATGCCGAACACTGAGACTCAAAAAACTATGTGTTGTCTCCTAGTAAGCGATAAGTTTTATGTCTTTAGCGAGACATATCCTATTAGTACTCTACTCTACCCTAGTCATAGACCTAACTAGTTAACCTAATTTTCCCTAATTCCAACAACGAAATGAGGAAATATTTTCATGCCACTTTAGAATCTCATTGTAATCTATATATATTCTCCACCTTGAAATTATTGACTGTGGTAACAATATGACATAATAGACCACTATGATTTTTGAGGTTGGTGGGACCACATTGAAATTCATGAACCCCTATTTTAAGAATTTCAAGGAATCAATATAATTCTACCACCTCAAAACTTGAGACAGTGGTAACATGATAACCTAAAAGACATCATGAAGTTTGTTGGACCATATTGTAACAAATGGTCCCCTTTTTCACCAAATTGACAAATAACAATGCATGTAGCAATCAATTCAGGTTTTTCCTCCACCTCCCTTACTTTTTCTTGAAATTGGGGTGTAAGATGACTCTACATTTCTCTAAAAGATTATTCTTCATCTACTGGAGGTAGGAACGTGGTGGGGCTTAAACCTTTAGTGTTTTCTATTGTGTACCATAGTGTTGGTTAATGTTGGGCCGAACATCAATTAACTCAACTTCTTCCTATTTTGTAGGCACATGTAAGGTTTCAGATGGACCTATCTTACTATCTAGTGATTTTTCAAAAAGAGACTGTAGGTCCCAATTGGTTATATCTTCTAGATTGCAAGCCCCAACTTGAATTTTTGGGTTTGCAGGGGTCCTACTAAAGCTTACCATGGAGAAGTGTTCATTAATTGTGTTGTATCTAATAAATCATTCACTTCATCAATGGATGTGTCTTCATCAAATTTAGAAAAATAAGCAAGACATGACTTGAGTGGATCTATGTTGGAGGGTTGCAAGGATGAATGCGATTTTGTGGCTTAGAATGATCATAAGACATGTCCATCCTAGTATCGGTAATAATGGGTAGGGATAGTTGTAACTCAAAATGATCACAAGATAGTCCTATCACGTGCTCTTCCATTTCCTTCATTTCACTAATTCATTACCTATTTTCTATGTTTTGAGTCTCTTCTAATGATTGCTCCTCTTATTGTGGAGCAAATGGCTCATATTGCTCAAAATGTTGTGGCATTAAGGTATAAGAAAAGGGCTGAGTATGTTGAACCCATGATGGTTGCCCTAGATATTCTTCATAATCACAATAAGGTTGATCAGGGTGGGACCATGATGGTTCTTCTTGGTATAGTTGATAATCCTGAGACCATGGTTGTTAATGATGCTTAGCCCATCCATTATAGTTTTGGTAATTTGTCTTAGGATAATAATGATTGCTAGGTTTAGGGAATGCACTAAGTGCATCCACTTGCTCTTGATAATACTTATAGTTGGAGCTTAATGACCATCAATAAGTTGGATATTGAGGTTCAGAATATGTGTATGAATTATTGTACTGAGGCTACTGATGTGACTAAGTATTTTGCCTTGAAGCACTTAACTTATCTAGTGTACTATTCATCCTATCCATCACAGCATCAAATTTCTTGGATAGATGAGGAGTAAATCTTGTCTCTATCTCATACATATCTTCATAATGTAATGGCCTAGGAGTGAAATAGTATCACAATGGTTTTTCTTCATAGTAGGCCATTGTACTCAACATTATATACAATAAAACAAATCATTGTATCCAATGAACGAGTATTTTTTTTTATGTGACTAAGGAAAACCCAAACTATATGATGTAACCTAAATGAAACTCCTACATCTAAATGATGCACAACCAATCCTAATAGCCTACTAATGAGCTCATTAGATGATCTTCATTAATTTGTAGGGTGGTAGGTTTTTAGACCTAAATCTAGATAGCTCCTATTATCTAGGCTCAACTATTGCTTACTAGTTAGATTCTGCTCTAAAGTGGTTAATACAATTCCCATATCAAGAGGCATTTAGACCTCAACCAACATCAATGAAAGGCATGGAAAAAATCACTTGGATTTTGTATACCCACGATAATCATGATGTAGAAGCCACTAGAGTAACAATAGTTCTAACCCTTAAAAAAGGTTCCTACAAATTCAAAAATCCTAAGTCTCTTGTTACTTGATTTTAAATTAACATTCAAGGACTGGAATATCAAACATATACTAAATATAATTGATTACCTAGGTGGGCCAAGGATATGGTGATGAAATTCAATCTTTACCTCATGAGGGTTCTTGTGGGGTCCTTACTATCAATGTGATCCATTCCATCATTATGCACTTAAACATGCAATGCAATACAATGAAAGCAAATTAATGCTTACATATATAGTATTTAACAAAGGGTCAAACACCTTAACAAATAGGACACTATGATCATGCAACATATACCTTGGTTATAGCCATGCTTAGGCTAACCTTTGCTAAATAGGTGCACAACTAATGCAACAAGCCTAAATAAAATGCAACAAGCATATTAAATGATCATAATCTATATGAGTTACACTACCATGAAGGATGAAAATTATATTAAATGCAACAATACTAGAAAAAGTAAAGGCAAGTGAAGGATGCTTATAGTGGGGTTTTTTATGAAGATCAAGTGTGAGCCACCATACCCCACACTTGCCCTATATTAATACAACATATTTAAAATTAAATAATAAAGTGCAAATTAGAATGTGATCTCACTACATGTTCACTCAAAAAGAAAAATCCTAATCTAGTAAAGTAATAAAAGTTGATGAAGATGTGGCCAACAGGATCACTACAATCCCTTTTGTAAAATTCCTCTCATAAAAAATAAAATAAATAAAAATAAAAGATTTCATCAATTTGTGAGGAGTATTAACAATAAATGCAAAAATGGTGCAAAACCTTAATCTAATGCAACCTAAACTGAGAGTAGAGATAAATAATGTAAATTAAGATCCAACTCCAAATCCGTTGCAATACCCTAGCAACAGTGCCAAAAACATATTGTATATTTTGATTTACTTGCAAGCACATGAATCTATTGTAGTAGATGCATGCAAATGAGGTAAATTCCATGAGGAATCTCATAGTTTTGTGTTAGACGGATCTTTATTTAAACTATTTAACCTATCCAAAGAAAGTTGATTTCTACCATGAACTAAGGAGTCAATTGACATGGAAACATAACACAAATTAGAAGGAAGGAATATGGAAATATGCTAAAAGTAAACAAGCTAATCTTAGAAACTTTCCTAACAACACACTTTCTAAAAATAAAAATTTCCTAATATACAATTAGAAACTTTTCTAAAACTACCATTAAAGCTTACTAAAACTATTCTAAAGATGAAATAAACTTAGACAATAATTAAGCAAACCTAAGTATGTGTAATGCCCGAGCAATTTACACTATTTTTAACGAAAATTAGGAAATAAACTAAGTTAAATGTTTCACTTTATTTAAAATAGTAAGCTAAGGAATTTTTAAGGAAACTTAGTACCATTAGATTCTACTCAAAAATTGGAATCCAACGCCTCAAAAATCACCCAAAACGGAGTTCGTATGAAGAAGTTACGGCCATTTAAAGATAGGGGTATTTCTGGAAATTAAACAGAAAAACAAAAAAGGACGAAAAATGCAGGGTGCCATTTTGATAACGGCACCCCCTGTCGTCTTCAACCTCAAGAACCCTCCAGAAACCCTAAATCCCAATTTTTCTAGAGGGATCTGCCACCGCCATGGCGGCACCGCCATTGAGGGGCACTGCCATAGCAGATCTATAAAAGCCCCATCCCCCCTCTCCAAAAAACATGATTTTCTGGCATTTTTGGACTGGGTTTCCAGCAAAAAACCGGAAACCCGTCTCTCTATGATTTCCGGCAATGGCCAGGCCAAGTCTGACCAGCCATCCCTTTACCCATCTCCCCACCTCCCCTCTTGTCACTCTAGCATTATCGGAAGCAGGGTCTTTCCCCCTTGTTCGTGTTTTCCGGCGAGCAGGCACGCCACCAGGGAAGAAGATGTTTCCAAGCTTCAGGTAAGCAGTTCTTACTCTTTCTGTCCATTCCACTTTCCCCAGGCCAGATCCATGCCAGATCTGGTCTTTTCCAATGGTTTCCAGTCGGGTTCTTGGCCGAAAAACGCTCCCAAGCCGGTTCAGCTGGCCATGTACGAACTAGCTAGTTTTTCTAGCCGAAATTCCTGGGTAGAAGATGTTCCCAAGCCATTCAGATGGCCTTGCACGAGCCAGGCATCCCAGGGACGCCTTGCTCCATGTGCGCCTGGGATAGGGTCCCAGGGATGGGCTCCGGGCATACGACAGTGCGTACACTGTCCCAAGTGCAGCCCTCGGGTACGCACGTGAAATAGGCCATGGGTCTTGGCTCGACCAGGATGCACAGGGTGCCCTGGGAGCTGAGACACGCACACCCAATGAGACTTTAAAAATTAGGATTAAAACGGGGTGCCCTGGGAGCTGAGACGCGCCATGCTACAAGGTGCGTTTGTGCGATGATGCGGGTCATAGCGTGTCACTTGAGCATGCATGTGCGTGTGCAAAACATGGTCCCTGGCATGGCCTTTGGCCACGAATGCACGTGAGGTGGTCGTGGTCCAACCAGGATGCACGAGTGTCCTGGGAACTGGGGCATGTGGGCCTAATGAGACTTTAAAGTTAGGATTAGAGGATAAAATTACAGAGTTTAACTATGGGAAAGTAGATCCACACCATAGGATCTAGCCTGACGAATGAATTAGGCAAGGACCATGGACCCAATAGGCAGATCTAGCAATCTAATATCTAAATAGAATGAAATTAATAAGGACTCCTTGTATCCATTCATACCCAGGAGTTTATAAATGAGACCCAAGGACGGGTTAAAGTGATAAAGGACGCGACTCTAGGAGACTTTGAGGTAGTTGCTCTATCGCTACTAGACTTTTTAAAAGAGCCATGATTGTTTTATGCATGTTTTAAGTATAAATTATATAACTTGTTTAGCATAACTTAATTCAGCATACATATGATAAATGCTTTATGCGTAGATATGTTTTGCAAATAATTGCATATACATTATGCATAGATATGTTTTGCAAATGATTGAATATACATTATGCATAGATATGTTTTGCAAACAAATGCATATATTGCATGATATATGAGCATTGAGTTTTTGAAAGATTGCATGTCCTTGAGGGTTACCAAAAGACGTTGGAGTGCCCAAAAGACACTGGGTAGGCAGTTGTGAGGGACCCAAAGAGGACAGGTTTTGAAAAAGAGGTTTTCGCTGGTTTGATCTGATATGATTTGGGCTGATAAGCTCGTGGGTGCTATGCCGAGAGGTTTGGGTTGGCCTCCAGCCTCTACCACTATTAGGTGGATGGGTACCACGCCCAAAAAAGGGCAACATCCTTGTTTCGACTGCATGTGGTACAGGGGGCTACCACTAGTGTCACGGCACTGAATCGAAGTGTCATATGTCCCGTGGAGGCATATGACCCTGTGTCCTCAGGTACCCGGGGACCACACGGCGGCGAGGTCGTGGGAATAGTTGGACCCTATGGTTTCATGGATTCACTTGCATTACATGTGGCATGACATGAGGTTGGTCGACCATACCAGATATCCATGAGTTGGATTCAGTGGAACATCTTATGCATATCATTATATTTATGATATATGACATATATGATACTTTCGACTTGGTTTGTGCGATTCTTTAAGTCGTTAGTATTCCAATTCGACAATGGTTTTTGATATCGATATTGAACGTGATTGTTCAAACATGAACGTGTTTTAAAGAGCTTATGATTTTAAACGTAGCATGCATTTCAAAACTAGTAGCGATAGACTCCTACTGAGTATAGTATATACTCACCCTATCTTTAACATTTTTCAGGATAGTTCCACTCACAAATAGAAGACGTCTCAGGAAATATTAGTGCTACGAGCAAGTGAATAAACAAAGGAGACAACTATACATGTGAGTAAACTCTCAACCATTTGGACATGTATTTATTTACAGTTGGGCTGTGTATTGTGACTGGATAGACCTAGGGAAAAACATTTATGATTTCTAAAGTTTTTCAAAAACTACTTTGGTTGTTGTAATAGTAAATGACACTCGGGGTTTTCAAAATAAGTTTAAAACAAAAGATTTTTCACTGCATTGCATGGTTTTTATAAAATGGTTTTCAAATAGGGATGCATCCCTCCTTAGGAATTAGATATTGCATTTAAAAAGCATGAGAAAACCCGGGTCACCACAGTATGAAATAAGCTAAACTACAAAACATGCAAAAGTAAGGAATACTATACAAAAGAATGTAGATGATCGAGGTGAGATGAATGGAACCTAAGTAAACCTATGATGTACAAATTGACATGGGCATGGTGGCATTGGCCCTACCTTGTGCAATTGCTATCCTACCAAAGTAAAACATAAACTACAATGCAAGATGAGTAGCAAGAACTAAACAAGATACACCTTAATCTAAGATGCAACTTAAACTAGCATGGAATACTTGAAATAAAGAAGTGTATGCATGATTTTAAAATGAAAAATTTGCATAAAGACAATATGGATGATGCGCATGAAATAACTAAACTATAGTGCATGAATGATACACGAAATATGTGCATAAAAATAAAGGGAACTTGATGCAAACTAATCTACAACTGTGCGTGGAACTTTAGGAAACTAAGACATGGAATGCATGACACAAGGGATTGCATACATGAATGATGGAATACATTGGTGAGTATGAATATTGAACAAAGAGATTTCATCATAACAGACATAGAAAACAAGCTTTAAATCAAGTAACTCATTCATGAATAATACACACCAATCATGAAGTAAGAAGGATTTATTGAATTGTAAAAATGTTACAACTATGGTGCACATCTTACAAGAGATGTGTGCACCATTATTGAATCTAAAAACAACCCAAAATAACTTCTTCAATCATCCAACAATCAATCCAAGGCCATCATGTATGTGAACCCAAAGAATTACCAAGGAAAAATGGTGAAAAGAAGATGGTGAGAATAATGGAATCAAGGAATCTAACACACCCAAATAACTTAATCTAAAGATCACTGACTCTTGGCTGTCACTACAAGAGATTAGTGATCCTTAGGAACAAGGATCTATGACTGAAATAAAAAAGGCAAATAGCAAGGAAGACAAGGAACTTATAGCAAGAAGAAATCATATTAACTAGACAAAATGCAACAACCATTAGAGGAATAAGCAAAAGAATCTAACCTGGAAATTCTAGGTGTAAAACCAAAGGAAGGGAGCAAAAGTAAGGAATGAACTTCAAGAGGAGGAGGGTATTACCATGGGAATTGCATTGGAGATTTAAGGAGGGAGAAAATATGGGAGGCACCTCCTCTTTTGGGGTAGGCATCCCTATCTTGTAAGATGTCTTTTGCATGGAGATCTTAAGAATAAATAGTTTTTTTGTAGGTTAACCTAAGGGAAAGGTAAGATGGGGATGAAATTAGAGAAAGAAAAAAAAAAATTGGATGGTTAGGATAAGAAAGTGGGATGGCTGTCTAGGGCTGCCTAAATAGGAAACTAGTTGGGAGATGAGGTGGGAGGAACCTAGTTTTTAGGGTGGAGTGACTCCACCTTTCTCCCATGCATGGAAAACCCTAAGGGGGGGTGATGTGGCAAGTGATATGGAAGAGGAAAAGAGGGAGGAAAGGAAGGGTGGAAGAAAGAGATAAGAAGGTAAGTTGTTGAGTGGCGAATGGAGTGTATAGAATTAGAAGGGAGGGAAGGTGTTTATTTTTTTGGAAAATGGCATAAAACTCCCTTCCTTTAAGGTGTTTCAGGTGGAAACCATAAGTGAGTTGAGAAGAAAGATGGAGAGGGATAAAAAGATAAGAAGAAAGATGGGAATGGCCCTTTCCTACTGGCCCACACCCTTGGGTTTAGTGACTTGGTTTGACTTCCTTAGTTTGTTACCTTCTCTCATGACTTATATGGCTAAAGGTGGCTTGAATGACTCCCATGCAAAGGTGGTGGAAATGCATAGCTTGTGCACAGACCCATTTTAATCACCTTTAGTTCTTCCAATTACTTCTTTGCTTGCCCAAGAAATAATCTTGGACCATGCCTTGAATCAATTATATTTAGGCCTTGGCTTGATCTTTCGGTCTTGATCTTCAATTCTCACCTCAATCAATCTTAGTCGTTGGATCATCATCTCAATTCCTATAAAAGGTCAAAAGCTCTAATGAAATCATTAAAAAAATTATGATTATTCATATATTTAGTCTAGATTAGCCTTTAAACCTATAGAATATTAAACTTTTGAATTATCAGATTAGAAATGTACGTGTTAAAAATTTTCAATAAAACCCTAGAAATAACTAACACATGGGCCACAAATTAGGTACTTTTTATATAAAATTGTAACACTTATCATTAGAAATACAAATTGGCCAGTTGTCATCTATTTTGAGTGATAGACGAAAGGGACAGTTTTTTAGTTAACCAATTCCAAATCCAAAGTGCCAATTTGACTTAGGGTCAAGTTCACATAGCCAAAGACCCCATGAGAAAGCAATGTTCATAACTACCCTTAGGAATGGCCATCGAATTAATAACAATGTAGGGCAGACTAAGGAAACTATAGTGGAGAATGAACCAACTAAATGATAAGAGAAAGATAATAAAACCTTTAACTCCATCTGAGCCTATAGTGGAAACACCTTATGTACCAAAAGCACCATTCCCTCAACGTTTGAACAAGGCTAAAAAGGAAACTGTGATCTCCTTAATTTTTAAGATAAAAATAGGAAATTATTAAATAAATTAAAATAAAAATTTATGGATGAAATTATTTCCTGAAAACATAATAATTAGAAAGTGCTCGTCGATACGAATCCAACGCCACCAAGAACGCGAAAAACGGAGCTCAAACGAGGGAGTTATGAGCCGTCAAAGTTGTAAGGGCAAAATGGTCTTTTGACAGAAACGTGTTACACAGGGGTCCAAATTGATAACGGCACCCCTGTCTACACACGTCTCTACCAGTCCGGCGAAATCGCCGGAGAGACGTGGGAAGAGACGTGTGGGGAAGAGTTTCTCTTCCCCAAGACTCTAAAACCCTATATCTATGCTCCTCTAGGAGCCAAAACGCTCCACTTTGAGCGTTTTCCATGAATGCTACGCAAAACCCTAGATCTGTAAAAACTTGAATTTTTTGGCGAGTGGAGCCCCGGCAACACGAGCAACTCCGGCCAGGTGCAAGGTAAGCCTCAAAACCTATGTTTTTCTGTATTTATTAATTAGGAAATTAATTAGGAAAACGTTTAAAAATTTTGGAAAAAAATTAGATTTTTAGGAACTTTGTGCACGCTACTGTTGGAGTGTGATTTCACGGATCAAACCTTGTCCGTTTGAAAATCGCACCGTCCAACTAGTGCACAAGAGACCCAAGAGCATACCCTTTAAATTTGGGAGTGATCCAACGGTGGAATTGCCCAGAAAACTCAAAAACCAGTACCTAGAGAGGTTTTTAGGAACTTGGGAAAAATCATTTAAAAACCATGGTTTTTGGGAAAATTAGTGCAAAAGGAGGGCATAAATGGATTCTAGAGAGAATTCTGAAGAAAATGGTGCAAAAATCACGCAAAACGGAGCTCTGTAGCCCCCCCGGAGGCGACCGGAATCCGGTCGTCTTCTCCGGCGTCGTCAACGGCGTCGGCGCCCTGGCGCTGACGCCATGACGCACAGCGGGACGCACCAGGGACGACGTCGGATGACGTCGGCGTCGCACGCGTGCGCGGCGGCTCGCGCGCGCGCGGACGCCTGCGCTGGCAGTGCGGTGGGCCCGGGACGCGGCGCGTCCTGGGGACGGGAACGCACGCGCGCGCGCGTCACGGTGGCGAAGAAGCACGGCGCGCGTCCCGTGCGGCGTCTGCGACGCCGTGCGTCTTCGTGCGCCAGAGTACGCCGGTGTAAACCGGCGGAAAAGAGGCGCCGCCGGTTTAAACCACCTTATGGTGGTCCAGCAGGCCCCATTTGAGGGTAGTTTTCACTAAAACTTGATTTTTGGGAGCTAGAGAGGTCCAAATCACGATCCGAAAGAGGCGTTGTGACCGTATTGACGACGCGGACCTAGTTTTAACTTAAAAACTTAGAAATGACCACTTTTTATTTAGAAAAATTTTAAAATAGTGATGTGACATGTACAGGTGCACTTGAATATACCAATTAAAGGGAGTTATTGGCAAGCTAGTGATCTCACACTGAGGTAGGTGACGACAACTAATGTTTTGCCTTGATTTTAAACCATGTTTAAACATAGCATCATGTGTGATTGTGTTTTAAATTGCGATTTTTATTTACCATGGATTTCATGCGACATTGCGTACAGGATGGTCATTCCAAATTAAATTCTTTTACTGAATAAACTTATTTAAAATGCTTTTACAAGCATGATGTTAATTAGTTATGCTTAATTAGAGATTTATTTCTTATTATATATATAGAAAATGTATGGATTTACATGGAAATGAGTATAGAGGCTTAGTAGCTGGTCCTTTGATAGGCTAACCCCAGGATGAGGGGCATGTCTTGGGGATTGCAAGCTGTAAGTGCTCTTGAGTTTTAGCATATACATATGATTTCCGTGTTTTATATTTGATGATGGGTGCTCTCGCCCGGTGGGCGTCATGCTAGGAGGGATAGGGCCGGCCACCCACCTTCCGAGATTATGATGTGATGAGTTTGTGATATGATAGACACCTGCCCATAGATGGCATTCGGTAGGGGTTTGGTAACATGGATAGTCCACACTACCGGTCTGAGCCTTTCCATGGGGACAGACGTTAAGTCTCCCGTTATGGTGTCGACGGAGAGCGGTGGTGGTTGATACCCATGAGGGTTGCCACTGCAGCATGATGGCCCATATTCTTATTATGTGTGCATGTATGATGAGCATGGTTATGGATGATATGCCTGGGTGTGACGACACTCAGAGGTTGACTACGTGTACTCCTGATCAGGGATGTTAGTGCGATGTGGTGGGACTCATTACCTTAGGGTGCCCTTATTCTGGATGGATGCTCCATTTTATTGATTCATGTCATGTTTTAACTTCGTGAATTTCATGTTTTAGCATATGAAATAAATTGGCATTTATTTGAACATGGCATTATGATATCACTATTTCCATAAATGTTAGACTTTTCATAAATGCTGTTCATTATTTCTTTCATTTATTACATTAATTGTCTATGTACCTACACAAGCGATAGCTTGCTGAGGCATTGCTTTGTTTTGCAATGCCTTAGATCTCGAGCGCTATAACAGGAAAGGCAAGGCTGTTGAGAAGCCGTGAGAGCTGCTGAAGACCATTTTTCTATAGTATTAGACAGTGATGTGAGTCATTAAACAGGATTATCATTTGGATTTCTATTATGGACTGCATACTTTATATTTGGATGTGATTTAGATCTTTGGACATATGTTGGACATTTATGTGGGATGTTATGATGGATAGACCCTGGGCCATATTATTATTGTCTTTTGAACGTTTATTTGATTTAAAATAAAGGCGCCTATTTATTTGACGTTGATTTATACGCGGATTATTTATTTATGTTTAAATTACATGTACGTCATTTTGAGAAAGGAAAAATTAACACCCGGAGTTTTAAGATAGGTTTAGTAAAATGTTAAATAAATCTTTTCTCATGGGATCCCAAATGCTCTTATTTAAAATTGTCAAAAAAAAAAAAAAATTTGTCTTAAAAATCCGGGGTGTTACAGAAACCAATTTCAATGAGATAATGAATGTGCTTAAAAATGTTCAAATAAATATTCTATTACTCAATGCTATTAAAGACACACCTACTTATGCTAAATTTCTTAAAGAACTCTTCATACAAAAGTGTAAGCTTAATGTGCAAAACAAAGCCTTCCTCATGGAATGGGTGAGCTCTTTAATCTAGCACTTGACTCCATCTAAGTCCAAAGATCCAAGTTATCCTACTATCTCTTTTGTTATTGGATACCATGTCATTGATAGGGCGCTACTAGATTTAGGGGCTAGTGTAAAATTGTTGCCATATTCTATCTATGAACAACTAGGGTTCGGTGACCTTAAACCAACTAATACCACCTTGTAGTTAGTAGATAGATCAGTTAAGATTCCATATCGTATAGTTGAAGATGTTTTAATATAGGTCGACTAGTTTTATTTTCCTATAGATTTTAGTCTCCTAGATACCCAACCTATGTCAGACCTTGGTAGTCAGATTTTGTTCATTCCTCAACATCCATTTTTGGCAATGTCCTATGCCATCAACAGTAGAAATGGTGTGATAGAGTTATCCTTTAGGAATATGAAAGTAAAGCTCAATATTTTTAATACTGATCATCAACATCTAGATGTAGATGTAGATGATTCCTATGTAGTAAATTTAATTGAAGGTCTAATTCAAGATGCTAATACATCATTGTCTATTCTAGACCCACTTAAAGTATGCCTAGCGCACTTTAACTATGACTTTGATTAAGACAAATTCATTGAAGAGGTAAATAATATTTCAGATGCTACACCTATAATTGATACCTCCAAATGGGGACATCTGGTGGAACCACTTCCTCCTTCTAATTCTATTCATATGCCTTCTATAGAAATACCACCTACCTTGGTCCTTAAGCCTTTACCTAAAAGTCTGAATTATTCTTATTTAGGATGATGAATCCTTGCCTGTAATCATAGCCCCAGATCTAGATAATAGTGGACATATAAGGGATTAGCCTTGCTATGTCCATGCATAGAATCTTTCTAGAAGAAAATGCTAAACCATCTAGGAAAACACAGAGAAGACTAAACCCCAATATGAAAGAGGTAGTGAGTGGCAAAGTTCTTAAACTCTTAGATGTTGGCATCATCTACCCTATATCTGACAGCACTTGGATCAGCCTAGTTCAAGTTGTACCTAAGAAATTCAAAGTTGTGAATGAGGATAATGAGTTAGTCCCTATTTGCCTGACCACCAAGTGGATAGTTTGTATAGATTACCAAAAATTGAACTCAGTCATGAGGAAAGACCACTTTCCTCTTCCCTTCATAGACCAAAATGCTAGAAAAGTTAGCTAGTCATAGTTAGCACTATCTCTTGATGGATACTCTAGCTATAACCAAATCCCCACAGCACCTATTAGACTATGAGAAGACTAACTTCACCTACCCTTTTTAGAGCTTTTCCTACCATTGTATGCCATTTGGACTTTGTAATGCCCCAGCTACTTTTCAAAGGTGTATGTTGGCATATTTTGTGATATGTTGAAGAAGTTTTTAGAAGTGTTAATGGATGATTTTTCAATGTATGGTTCTTCTTTTGAAGAATGTTGCTCCATTTAAAACTTGTTCTTACTAGGTGTCAGGAAAAAAATTTAATGATAAACTAGGAAAACTATCATTTTATATACAAAATGACATTGTTTTAGGCTGCATCATATCACAAAATATCACAAAAGTAGATAAAGCCAAAGTAGAATTTAATCTTTAACCTTCCTCCTCTAAGGACAGTGAAGGAAAATCACTCATTTTTAAGCCATGCTTGTTTCTATAGACGATTCATCAAGGACTTTAGTAAAATTACTAAGCCCTTATGTAATTTACTTGCGAAGGATGAAACTTTTGACTTTGATGATAATTGTAGGAAAACATTTGAGTGCCTAAAATATGAATTAACTTCCACATCTATTATTCGACTACCAAATTAGAGTGCACCATTTGACATAATGTGTGATGCTTCAAACTATGCAATTGGGGCTGTTTTGGGCAGCATATTGACAAATTCCTCATGTGATATATTATGCAAACAAGGCCCTCAAGGATTCCCAACTCAATTATTCTAGCACATAAAAAAATTTATTGGCAATTGTAGTTGCCTTGGATAAGTTTAGATCTTACTTGATAGGATCTAAGGTCATTGTCTATTCAGACCATGCAACGTTAAAATACCTTCTTTCAATGAAAGAAGGTAAACCTAGGTTGATCTGCAATAGTATTGCTTTAGAAATTTGGGATAAAAAAAGGTTCCAAAAATGTTGTAGCAGACCACTGATCCAATTAGTTATTGAGTCTATTGGTGAGAATGTGCCTATAACAAAAACATTTCTAGATGAACAATTATTGCACATTTTCCAATTGCCTTAGTGTGTAGATATAGTTAGTTATCTTGTCCATGAGTCAAATGCCCAATCATTGGACAAAACAAGACAAAAAAAGATTCATTGTTGAGGTCAAACACTTCACATGGGACGATCCATACTTGTTCAAGTATTGTATTGATCAATTCATTAGAAGATGCATACCAAGTAATGATCATCATAAAATCATTTTCTTTTGTAATGACCATGCATGCAAGGGTCATTTTAGTTCTAGAAAGACAGATGCAAAGATTTTGTAATGTGGATTTTATTGGTCTACTATTTTTAGGGATTCACATGCTTACTACATAGCAAGTGCTAGATGTCAACACGGAAGCATAGGAAAAAGAAATATGATACCTATGAACCCAATTCTTATCATTAAGTCTTTTGATGTTTGTGGTATTAATTTTATGGGACCTTTTCCTAATTCCTTTGACTATCTATACATCCTTGTCGTAATGGACTATGTGTCCAAAGGGATGGAAGCCATACTATGTAAGACCAATGACCACAGGGTTTTGGTCAAGTTCTTAAAAGAAAATACATTTGCATGCTTTGGTAACCTAGGCCATAATTAGTGATGGGGCTAAATATTTTTGTAATAGACCATCCTCAAACTAGTGGATAGTTAGAAGTGTCAAATAGGAAAATAAAGTGAATTTTAGAAAAGACAGTCAATCCAAATAGGAAAGACTGGTCTTTGAGACTCAGTGATGCTTTTATGGGCCTATTGTACTGCTTATAAAACCCATAGAGGCATGTCACCCTACCGCTTGGTCTATGGAAAAGCCTATCATCACCTAGTAGAACTTGAGCATAAAGCATATTGGGCCGTTAAAAAGCTCAATCTTGGCCTACCTACCACTAGAACCCAAAGAAAATCCAACTCAATGAATTGGATAAGCTTACAAAAGATGTATATAAGTTTTCCAAGATATACAAAGACTGCTTGAAAAACAATCATGACAAACATATCCTATGAAAGTCCTTTACCCCAGGACAAAAGGTCCTCGTGTATAATTCTAGATGCATCTATTTCATAGAAAACTTTGATCTCGACAAACTGGAACCTACATAGTATGCATTGTTTACCATCATGGGGACATCAAGATAGAAAAGGATGAAGATGTATCCAAAGTCAATGAGCAAATGTTAGAATCCAATCTAGGGTTGGTCAACCCTGCAGTAGAGTGGATATTGCTAGATCTACAAGTCTACTAGGACCCACCTTAGCATATCCTATGACACCTATATCAATCTTAAGATTTCCATTCATCATTGCATTTTATCATTGCATTGTACATCTAATTGAAGATGTTAAATTTAACACTTATTGGGAGGCAACCTAAGGTTTTCTAGTGAATCTCATTATTCTACATTACCCACTTATAACATAGGGTGGGTCCTATGTTTCAGAACATTGGGGACATTGTTTAGTATAGGTTGGGGGGTGTGGATGTGCATGAAATTTCATGAGATTTCTAAGTTTTCTTATATTTGTGAAAAAGAAATTCTAAGTCTTTGAAGTTTTAAGGTTAAAGTTCTTTTACTATGATGAGAATTGAATTTTTCAAGGCTTTATATTTGTCCTCCTTTAACTTCTTAATAGAAATGCATATGGTTAATTCTACATTTTATTCATGCCCTAAAGTGTTTCATGAAAGTTAAATCTAGAAATACATTTATACGTAGTACATAGTCTAAATTAATAGATGGTTATAACTTAGAGACCCTATAGAAATTAGTGAGGCCTTTATACCCAAGTGAGTATTTGAGACTCATTTTTCTAAAAGATCTCAATATCTTTGTTTTGGTCAATTGCCAAGAAACAATAGGCATACTAACTTTTTTTTTCCTAAACAAAATTTATTAAATCTGATAGGCTTTTAAGAAACCTAAGAAATGATATAGGCCATCCTTATTTTAGCCTAGAGACACAAAGCCTACCGAGTAATGTATACTACTAGCTAAACCCTTTGAGCTTCTTAGTAAGCTTTTTCTTTCAAAAATCCCATTTTCCTTAACCCAAAAACCCAGTTGAAAATATCCATTACTATCTTTCAAAATGAGTAGATGTGGTAGAAAAAGTATTAAAAAAAAAAGGAGAAAAGTCTAAGAAGAGCAAAATATTAAAGTGTTTGCATAGAAAACCTTTCCCTCAAAGAAAAAGAAATACAAAGAAAATAAAGAAAAAGAGAAGTATCAAAAGAAAAAAAGAGAAAGGAAAGGAAAGTAAAGAGAAAGGAAAAATAAAAAAGATATTCACTTAAGTACATTCAAAAGAAAAGAAATGTTGTCCAAACAAATGTTCATGGAAAACCTCTACTCAAATTTGAAATTTTGAATTCTTGTAACCTTTCTTTTAGAACCAGTACCAAGCTTACGTTTTGTCCTATCTAAAGACCTATTGATTTTATGGCAGAAGATAGCCTTAATAAGGATATAAATAGGAAAGAATTACGGTGAAATACACTTACTGATCTTGGTAATGGCATCTATTCTCAAGGATCACATTTATTATTTCATTTGTGATTAAAAGAAATTATGTGAACATTAGAATCTTTGGATTCGATCACACAATGAGTCAATTTTGTTTGACCCCTTTCTATGAGTGCTTTATTTCTGAGTGTATATTAGTGTGAAGTTAAGGTCAAAATATTATTCTAGGGGAATATAAGTATATCTATTTATAAGTCTTAACTTATGTAGCTGTACACACACTACACTCTAAGATATAACTGTAGTGAAATGGCTTTGGTATGTGGATAACTTGTAGAATTTTTCATTCATTTTTATTAAGTTGTTAAATTTAGTAGAGTGCTATTGGAAATGAATTCATTGGGATAAAATAAAGGACTTCACCTTATGAAATTTTTTGGATATATTTACTATAAACCCTCACGAGGTATAACTCATCCACAAGGGGTAACCTAGGGATTTAAGAGCTTATTGCATATGCTAAATGCAATTGTGAGTACCTACAAAAATGACAACTTATTTTTTATGATTTTTAACATGTTTTGCTCAAGACTATCAAAATGCTGGTTGGAGAGTGTGATAAGTGTTCAATTTTGTATAAAAGTACCCAATTAGTAGTCCATGTGTTATAAATGATAGGCATTATTCTAGGGTTTTTTCCTAAATTTTTATAACACATGCAATTCTAACCTAATAATTCAAAATTTTGATATTTGGTAGGTTCAGGAGCTAATCTAGATTAAGTATGTGAATTATTATAATTTTATAATAAAAAAATTATGTGCAATTCTACTACCTTTGCATGAGGATTGGAGTCATGAATGAGGTTTCCTAGTCTAGTAAGGAAACCTAAGGAGGCCAAGCCATTCCAGCCTTGAATCCAAAAGACTCAGCCACTCAAGCATTAAGCCATAAAAGTGAGCCACCAAACCACATGAGAGCCATGCCACATGGAGTCACACTATTGGAGGAGATTTTTCAAGCAATTATACTGCCTAAATAGTGAATTTCAAGGGAATAATTAGAAAGGAATGTGAGTGAAAATCAATATGGTAAGATATGCATGCATAGGTGGACCAATCAAGAGAGAAACCAAGCCCAATTTCTTTGTTTTTCTCTGTCTTTTCCCCCTTCTTTTATCTCTCTTTCCTACTCATCATAGCACATAATTTGAAGGGAAAAGTTTCATACCACCTTCCTAGAAAGGTGATACCTCCCCCTTTCTAATTTCATCCACTCCACTATTCCACTTTCATACCTCTTTCCTCTACTTTTCTTGTCTTAAGGGATTCCATGCCTCATCTTAGGTGGAATTCTATGCCTCCCCCCTTCCTTCAATCATAATTAGAAAGTCCAACTTACCCACTCACCTAACATGCTAATCTTCTATCTCTACTCACCACCTAACTTTCCTACCTTGATTCATAGATCTAATTCTTCCTTTTCTTGTTAGGATAGGATTTTAGCATATTGGAGACCCAAAAATCTATATATATTCAAGGAATTCAATGTAATTTTCAAGTAAGGGAGTTGCTCTAACTCCTTGAAATCAAAGCACTTCTACTTGGAGATCTTCATAGGGTTTTGGACTTCAACACTTTGGCTGCTTCTTCATTGTCTTCCACAACCTTTTTCTTACTTTATTTATTTTGTTTTGTGCACTCTAGTTCAGCTCAGTACCTTGATTTAGTTTCCTCAATTTCATTGTTGTTTAATGGCTTCCATCTTTCACTCCATGAACCATGAACATACTTTCGTGGTCATGCATATAGTGATTGAAGTTCATGTCTAAATTATTGGTTGATTATTTGCTTAGGTTAAGTATAGATTTTAGTAGTTACTTGCTTTGCATCTTAGGTTACTCTAGAATGTTTTAAGTTTAGGAAAGTGTTAGTTGAGAAAAGTTCATTTTCAACAAGTTTTCTTTAAATTTATTCATTTTAGTTTTGCATTAATTTCTTTTATTGGATGATGTTAGATAGGAAAGTTTCTTATTTCATTGAATATCTTTATTTCAAGATTTTCTTCTTTAGTTGTCGTTTCTAATTTGATGCATGTTTTTTAAATTCCTAGTTTAAACAAAACCATATTCCTTTGTTTAAGATAAGCAACTTAAATAAGATCCAATCAATTAAAATTCAATGAAATTCCTCGTGGGTTTAAGCTCTCTTGAATGCAAATTACTTCTTTAATTCATGCGCTTGTGAATCTACACTATGCCTGAACAAGAATAGATCTTAGCCTTTAATGCTTGAAAAGTAAGGATGCTTTCTAATCATAGATTTCCTGTAAATTATTTTTTTTTTTCCCTTTATTTTCTCTACTTGTATTTCTTATTTTTATAATATTATCACATGGGATTGAGTGCCACTCACCACCTTACATGTCAAAAATCATGTGGCTCTTTAGTTAGTCCCCTCTTTTGGTTGAATAGGAGAGAGAGTACAAGGAATATAACTCATGCAGTCCTTGGTCTTTTGACTTGTTTTATCTTAGAGAAGCTTTCATTGCATGTGATTCCAACATTATTTAAGCTTCCACTAGATGCTTCCCAAGGTGGTGGCTCACTTGCATGCATATAAGGAAAGTTGACACCTTACTTTTGATAAAAACACCCTCTCTTGAATGAAAATTGTGCACAGGAGTTTCTGACTACTATGACTTTGATAATGACACCCAATTTTCTATCTAAACTCCTAAACTTCATGCTTGACATGTGTGGGCCATGATGTAGCTTGCACTCTAAATTTTCTCTTTTGATGGTAAATTACCAAAATACCCGTTTTTCCAATTTGTACCTTGGAGTTACAAAATATAAAATTAACCTGAATGAGTGATATTTAAGAAAATTTCAATGTTAAAACCTACTAAATATATAAATGTGTGTAATATTTCTATATATATATCAAATATCCCCATACTTAGATGTATCCACTGCAAGGATTTATTGCTAATAAAAAACCTTCTTCCAAGGAAATTTCGATGTTTTAAAGATGTGGAACGAGTAACCGTGAGCCTTCCTTTCATATTTTTGGGTTTTGCCTTTATTTGGGTATTCTTTTAATCAGATCTACTGTCCCATGTCTCCAGCATTGTTTGTAAGATCTAGTTAATGTGAGCGCAATTCTTCAATTGCCAAGCGTTGGACGTTGGTGTATTCCTCGTACATTTACTTGCAGACAACATATGTCGGACCCTTTTTTTTAACTTCCTCGCACTTAGATGTACTAAATTACAATTTTTCCTATTTAAATTACAAAACAAAGGACAAAGAAGAGTCTAACGGCCAATTGGAATTACATTAGGATCAATTACACTCCATTTCCCTGCAAGAATATCTAATTACCGGACATGCTTCTCTGTGTCTCCAGTTTCCGTCAGGTGCTCTCTTAGCTCTGGGATGTCTTGGTCGCGGCCTTTTTAATATGCCAAATAATTGCTTCTCTTACAAAATTTTGTTGACTGATACAACAAAATCAGTTGATTATTGTCAAAATAATGGAAGAGAACAAGATACCACTGTTGCTGCCATATGGTAGACATCGATGGCGGCAAGTAAAGTGAAGAAATTGACCCAAGCATTGGAATCGCCCTGGAACAGAAGCATCCGTGCAATTCATGACTTGGCCTTGGAAAAGAAGCATCCAAGTAATTCATGATGTTGATCTAGAAATCATATTTTCTTCTCCCACTCTTAAGGATGAGGCATAACATATCTGAAAAGTCAGATGCCGAGGAGGTGAAGAAGTTCCAAGATTCAAGCATGAGTCGCTTCCTTGATCCCTTGAAATGAACCACCTGTAAACAATCCCACAATAACGATTCACGAACCATGATAAAGATTGACACCTAAGACTAAGAATCTACATAGCAATATCAGAAGATCATTCCCTACGCTCCTGTAACAGAATGAGGTAGGTTTCAAACTACTGTATATTGATACAAAGGTGAGACAGAAATTTCTTTCACCGGCTATAAAGTAAGAATGCAACAAATGCCAAAAACCTGCATTTCATAGTTCATAACAAATACAGCAAAGATTGCCACCTGGCCTGACAGTTGTGAGATTGTCTAGCAATGATTTGCCAATCTTATTTGTATATGTAGAAGAGAGTACAAAATACAGGATAAATGACAGGTAAAAAATATCATTGTAATAGCAGAGTTACGAGTGACTATAACTTAGTATTATCTTAGCAACAATCTGTTAACCTCGTTCACATATATGTAGAAGAAAAGGAGTAGGATTGAAGGCCACTATCAATCTTGCTCATGCAACTAGTATTTTTGGAGCATTGACTAAAACAGCGAGGTAGCTACCTCTTCTTATAGTGCAAATTTAAGGGTGGCTAGATCAAAATCTAGCATGAAATGAGAGAAAAAAACAGGAAAATAGGTAAGGGATAAAATGATTACCAAGCAAGAGGACAATCTTTGATTTGTCGATAGTAATCAGAGGAACACAACTCCTGAAAGGACCAACACTTTAAAGACCTGCTACCCTAAATTCACCAGCTTTTGAGGACCAAAAGTAGAGAAACCATTTCTTACATATAGTTGTGTAAATTGCCTGGGCGATGCCCAAGAATACATACTTGAATGGTAATGGAAACATTAATAAATAATATTTATAATACAAAGTGACATCTAAATCTCAATGAAGACAAACTAACTGTAGACCACAAAAATATGTATTGGACCAAGCAAATATGTAGTGGAATTAATTCACTAGCAGATAGTTCCAATGGACTAATACTGTTGAGCAGAGACTGATAAACTATCAAAAGCTTCTTGAACACATGCTCAAAACTCGTCTCATGAAATCACTAGAAGTCTCGACTTTGTTATAAAGTTGTAGGCAAATCAAGAAACTCACTGCTGAAAATTCACCATCTTCAACAACCCCAAGCAACCACTTTAATTGCCAAAGCTTCGAAATTTTGGTCTTTGCTTCATGGAGCAACACAAACTGCAGGGACAACCTTTATTCTCGTATGATCCAAATTACAATGTTCTTTGGATTATTGGATTATAACTCATCATGCTTCCCATATTGTCAATAATAATTTTGTTGGAGAATAACTCATCATGCTTCCCATATTGTCAATAATAATTTTGTTGGAGATAATCGAAAATGTATATCTTCATTACAACCTTAATCCTCAAAGCCACCTTCTTGAACTCCATCTCAGTTACTAATCTCCCCAGTACTAACTTTATTTTTCTGCAAATTTATTGAATGGCTTGTAGAACTGATCTTAAAATCCATCTTGATTTTGTCATCTTCAGACATCATTAGTGTCCAATCAGGAAACCTGGGTATTGAAAATCTTGAAAACCGGTTTTTGTTGTTCTGCTAATTTCTTGAATGGCTTGCACAATTGACCGAATCTGTAGGATTGCTTGCTCCCCTCTCTATGCATCCAAGTAGGGAATGACATTGATTCCCCAAAACACTTCCTTAGTACTAGATGATTTAGGTACCAGATCAGAAGGATAATTAGGGACTAGATCAAAATCAAACATGAAATGAATAACAAAGAACGAGGCCCCAAATCTTTCATATCAGCAAGAGCATCAAGAAAATGTATTAAATCCCCTGGAAGAACCATAAAACTCTGTGCAGCCCTAGAACCTTAACTAAATGTCATCCTTGCTTGTTATCTATTATACCCTTAAATGCCACTCGTAAACAAGCATATGCAAAACTTACTAAAACTAGCTCCAAATTTTAATTATCAGAAGACTAATATAGTGTTGGCAGGACAGAAGATCAGTTCTGCCGGATGCCTTGGCATATGCCAATGAAGTTACCTTCTTCAATCCGCTTTTTAGTCACTAAAGATATCAAAAGCTTCTTGGTCCTGCTTGCAATGACTTGAGGTTCATGTTTTCAAAATCAAATCTATGAGAATCTACACTAGCAGCTCCAGCTAGTGTATGGATTTATCAGCAGCCTCCACCAACCTGTCTCAATACTTCGTCATCTTTCACCTGCTTATCATACGTTCTTAACAATAGAAACATCAATTTCACCATACTGTCTATTAGCTGTCTAATTTCATTCCTATACCCATAGTCTTCAACCTCACCTCCCCTGACATCATGGCCTCTCCTGCTGCACTCTTTCATTTGCACAAATGAAGCCTGAAAAAGCACTTTCCCCAGATATATTATCTGGGTCCTTTTCTTTCTAAATGTGTTTCAAACGACAATAAGCTGGGGCAATTTTCATGCACTGCCTAGTATGAAGGGGAGCTTTAGCGCAACGGTAAAGTTGTCGTCGTGTGACCTTGAGGTCACAGGTTCAAGACGTGGAAACAGCTTCTTGCAAACTGCAAGGTATGGCTGCGTACTATTGACCCTTGTGGTCCTCCCCTTCCCTGGACCCACATATGCGGGAGCTTCGTGCACCGGGACTGTGCCTAGTATGATACCACGAAGTGATAAATAAGGATGCGTCTATCCTACAAACATACACACATCAAACTGTATATAAATATGATATAAATGTTGCATATATCAGTGTGTGATATGTATGTTACTGTGTATTAAATTTTAGTTACAAGATATACTCCAAATCTAGGAAAATATAGGGTATTGTCCAAACTGCGTATGGATATACCAGATTAACTAAAAAAGGCAAAATTCTAGTTCCTAGAAGCTCTTTTTACATGTTTTAAAATTCAACAAATTTAACTTTCAACAAAATTAAAACCAGCGCAGCAAATACCCCTCAGAGTTAGCTACTTGTGAGCTTTTTGCAGTACCACAAGACAACAAGAACATTTTTTCTCGGAAACCAAGCTTTTCAACCAATTTTAAACTTTCAACAAAAGCAAAACCAGCACAACAAAGACCCTTACAGTTAGCTATTTGTGAGCCTTTTGTAGTACCACTAGATAACAAGAACATTGTTCTCTTGGAAACCAAAGTTTTCCAACAGATAAAAGGGAAAATCAAGTTTTCTAAATCTAATGCCAAGTCAGCCTTCACAAAGACATTGGCTTGTAACTTTTTCCACTAGGAGAGTTTTCTGACTAAAGCAACTGCTTTATAGCAATTTGGAGGAGAGAACTCACATAAAACACAAAAATCCAATACCTATAAGAAGTGCATCTTCAACAGAACCACAAAGAGGTAGAACTCTTGGTAAATATTTTTTATTTATTCGAAGAAGTGGATCTTAAGTTGAAACAAACAATTCACTCACAACAGAATAAAATACCACACTGATGGAAACCTGCCGACCAAAACAAAATGCTCATCTATGGTATGAATAAATCAAGTTCTTGACCTTTTTCAGTGACCGTTTACCTTAACATCCAAGGGCATCCCATGAAATTGTCCCGCACCCTCAGGAGGAGTCCAATTGTAAATGGCACATGGTAAAAACAGCACTGATGCTCCATGGATTTTGTGCAGAAAGGCTTCTGGTTTGGTAAATCTTTTTGAATCAAATGAAGGATGAGATTTTATAACCCAGGCAAGGGCCAGCTGATCTCCAAGCATGTGCGAGGCTTTCATATATTTGGAACTGTACACTTTCAGAACTTCTTTTAGAAATATGATTGCCCTGCCAGCAAAATTTGCATGATCCTATTATGAACCTCTCAAGCAAGAAATAAATGTATATGAGAGAATGTGAACCACTGACTTGAGAATTCCATCAGGTGTGCCCCTTATTGCAATAAACCCTGAATTTAAAGGCTGATGTTTATTGTTCCGAAAAGTGACAGCCAGATGAAAATTCGGGTACTTTTGGAAAATCTGCCTGAGATCATCAACCACTGCAACATCTGAATCAGTGAAAATGTAATGATGCATATGTTCCTCTGCCTTAGAGTGCTCCTTATACCTTGTTTCCAGGAAGGCCTGCATATAGTGAGGTAAAGCTGTTAATAATCATTTGTGCATAGTAACATGTAAAATGCAGACCGAAATCAAAGAAAAAATTGAATTTCACATGGTCAACAGGTACTCTACCAAATGATTGTAGCACCAACTTATCAAAATATTTGGCCTAGTAAATTAAATCAAAATTCCTGTAGGTGGATTCAGTAAGAATTATGCTTGACTCCACGTCACCTAGCCTGTTCCAAGTCAACTCCTGGTCGCTACACATTTTGAAACCCTTAAGAACACTTTTGATGGATTGAGTTACTTGGGCAGGTCTGACAAGGAAGAGCAGCTAGGGAAATATTCACAAAACTGCAACTCTGGAAGCCCTAGACCTAAAGCTGAATATTTTGGGTTCTCAAATATAACATGATACAAAAAGGGTATTGATACCAAACATGACTCTCTGTAATAAAGTCATGCCAAGCTTTGCCATTTTCCAAGTTTCAATTCAAATGGCAAGTTAAACCAAGAAAGAAAATAGGGGAACAGATATATTTTCCTAGACTACTAAGAATGCCTCAAACATAAGCTCCTGCAGCAGCTCGCCTGAAATGCTGACTTCCAGCTAAAATTTGCAGAAAATCAATGGTCCTCTTGTGGAAGGACAACAACTTGTAATGATGGGAAAGAGGAAAGTTACGACTTGTTTCTTTCTCGGCTGATTTCAATAGTGATCATACTGGCTCGTTATCATTTCTGTTTTCAAAGGTTACATTGTTTGCTGGTGTATTTAGGCGACTTTCAGAACTATTATTTGTTTGTAACAGATTATGTTTTTGGTTCTGTGAATCAGACCAGAGGAAACACCGCTGAGACAATTGTTGCCGCAATCTTGCAGCCAACGTCTTTCTTCTCAAGATTCAACACTTTCATGTGCCATCCCCACTGCAACAGGAACAACTAAACCCATACCATCCTGCACGTAAGCTGCTGCCAACTGTATACCACAAGTGATCGCCTGCAAAGAATCAAAGAAAAAACCACCTTTCATATAGGTGGAATAACAGAAACCACCACATGGATAACTCTCAGCTTCACATCACTTACATCAGATTTAGTTCCAGAGGTGTATACAATCAGTATGTTTCCTTTCATAGAAGAACAGCTTAGTGCTCATAAACACTATCCACCCTGAAACCTTGTAACTTACCAGTTCTGTAATCAAGGTTTCCTCTTCTTCTTCATTTATAGAGAGGGCAATTTGGTACCGTATGATCTGTTCTAAGTCATTTGTTCTTGTAGGCATAATCACAAGTTCTGATCAGAATTAATTAGCAGAGCCACATTACTTGGCCAAAGGTTTCTTACGTGTCTTCTGGAAGAAGTGAAGACTTCTCCGCAGGTTTCCCTTCCAAAAAGTACTGTCTGATTCTACTAATTATATATTTTATTTTGATGTATTTTCCATTTTTAACTTCAGATCCATGAGTTATCCAAGTCTTGACTCCTTTCACCATTCAGTGTTTTGAACGTTACCGGAAACAAGATCTAATGTAGGAACTAAGTTCTTCACCACTGATGGTTATCTGAACCTTTCCTATGTGGGATTATGCTCTTCGGCTGAGTTGTTCAGAGCCTTGTTCCAAGATTTCTAGATTATAGTGTTGGTCTCTTTTACAGCTTCTCTATTGGGTATATTTTATTTTGTGTATTCTTCTTTTTTATATTTTCAGATCTGAGACATATCTGAGTTTTGATTTCTTTCACCATGTACAGTGTTTTGAACTTTACGACGAACAAGATGTAATGAAGGAACCAAGTTCTTTTGTCATTAATGGTGTTCTGAACCTTTCCTACGTGGGATTATGCTCTTTGGCTGTTTTTCTTTTGGCAGCTGAGTTCTGATGCATTCTAAAATTTGAACTCTTGGGAAAGTCAATGGTTTATGAATATTGGGGCAGAGATCTGAAATTGAAACAAGGATTTTCATCAATATAAACAAAATAATCCCACAAATTATTTATTTGCGAGGTACTGGCTTTAATTTAACAACCAGCTCTTAATTGCATTACAATCCATTGATCACCAACAAATTCAACTACAAGTCAATCATACTGACTCACAATTCCAAAGCCCTAAAATCATCTGTTCAAGAAAAATCAGAACTCAAACAAATTCACCATGTGGAGCAACATATATTCACATTGTAGTAAATATAGTGATCCTTTTTGGTCTTATTTATTTGTAATTATTTATGGCAAGTGGATTGAAACGCACAGCCTCTTGGTTGTGAGACACAGCACTCAACCAATTAGGCTAAGTGCTCAAAACCATGCACTACTTCTTAGAAGTTAAAAATGTAGCATCCAATACTGCCTCAATATCTTACATATACAAATCATTATCTCTCGCAGTCATCAGCAACACAAATAAGAAGCCATTCATTCAACAGAGTTCACTCTCGTACATTTCCACGTGAAACAATCATGAAGGTAGGACAGTGAAATTATCTAGTAATGCACTGTTCTGAAGCAAATACCATTCCAAAACCAATTAATTACATCCCAAGAAACTGAAATGAAACATTGCCTGTGGTAAACTTCAGAGAAACTCTTTTGCTTAAAATATATAATAACCAGCAAAAGGAGAAAAGAATGAGTTTTCAAGTGAGCATACAGGTCAATGTACCAAACATTCAACAAGTTAGCAAAACAAGATCCAAGAATGTGTACATGTGTTATCAACTGGAATGAAAATCTATTGATCAATATATGCAATGTAATCTTCAAGAATGTTCGTATCTGATTATGTGTTATCAACTGCAATGTATATCTGTCCATCAATATATACAATGTGCTCTTACAATATAAGATTTGATCCTTTGAAGCATCAACTTCTCTCGTGTATAGTCACCTTGAATGGGTAATATGCTGACATTATCTCTATGAATTTCAAATTCTGATGCAGGATCGGTTAGAATGATAACTTCACTTCTCGGCATTGACACCTGCAAAATTCTATGGATGAGAAGCATAGTCAAGCAACCATACCAGTATGAGTACATTGTAAATTGTTCTAATACTATTTAGTTTTTCTAGAATCTTCTCTTGGATAGATGAATATGCTCATGTTCCTTGTATGCTTATTCACAAAGTTCTATGACAAAACAAAAACAGAAACTGGATCCCAAGCCCTCAAACTTGAAGAAATTCAATTTTTAAACATGAAATGAGCTGATCATTCATCTTGCAATGACTCTCCACAAACTGAAACTGAAACATTAACTTAATTTTGGTAAGTAATAAAAAAAGGGGCCACTTAATTCTTTAGCAGCACATCACCATCCGTGTGCAATTGAATAATAGAAAGTTCCTCATATCAGTTTGTACCATCAGCTATTCTATTCATTTACATGGCTTCCTCTTAAGCCAGATGAAGAATGCATCATACAAAGATTCATCTGAAGGATATAATTTATCATTTAAGAAATGGACGAGAGAATCAAGCTGAACTTTAACATTCATTCGTATAGCACAGATTCTCAATAGCCTACTGTCTTTCAGAAAACACATGATAATCCTTCATAAACTAATCTCTCGAGCTATATCCTCTGGTATATTCAAAACTTTCAAATATCCTGTCCTCAATATCTAGGTTTGGATGGTAGACCGAAATTTTCCCAGGGCAGCCATGAACTTGAAATGCATTGTAAAGTAATTTCAGCTTCTATAAGATTTAAAGGTAACAGCCAATGTGATCAACCAAGCAGGGAACATTAGTAGGATGTTCTAGGCACTAAGATGGAACACCATCAACAAAGATTTGTCCTGCTGGCAAAAATGAGAGATACCTAGTTGCGCAAATTATTTGAGTCATCTCAAATCATTTTGGCGCCCTTCCTATAAGCTCATAAAGATTAGCCACCTTAAAGATTAGACTAATGAACCCATCCTTTGACAACTGAAGAAAATATGAGTAAGCCATCCTTCCTGATTTAACAAGCATCTTAGTGAAGAAGAACTTCATATTCTTCACAAATTATAGCCTACTACTTACAGATATGGGCATGTTGTGGATAAGCACCTTGCAGTTGTAATGAAGCTGCTTGAATGGGATAGTGCATGAACTAACTAGGAGTATACATTGAGTCAATCAGTTTTGGTGAGAGTTTCCATAGGGTGATGAACTGGAGGAGGTCGGTGTTGCTTGTAGGTGCAAATGAGGTGCTATGGACATGGATGGAATGAAATAGCTGGTCGTGGAGAAAGACAAATGACCATCTCAAGGGGAAAAACAAGAAACATGAGAGAAGATGAGACACAATGTTTTCTCTTGGATGGAATAGATATATTATGGGCTATATAGATCAACTATGGGAAGCATGTAAATTTATGTATATGGGGAAGAAAAATGGAATAAAAGTGTTAAGATGTAAACTAATGACAAAAAAACATACAGCGGATAAGAGTATGCTGCTTGCTTATCTAGCTCTATTGATGTGTCTGTATTTATAGATGTTATATGATACAGTTTCCTCATTAGAGAATTACAAATAAGTTAAGATTATAATCAATCTGATCCAATTTCTTCATTAGAGGATTACAAATTAGATTACAATAAATAAATCTGTTACAGAGAGATGTCTATAGCTGTTATAACAGCAATGGAAGGATACGACCTGATATTTACGGATCCTAAGTCAACATTGTTATAACAGCTATAGAAGGAAAGGATAAACCCCTGATATTTAGGGATCCTATGTCAACATTCACCCTCAAGTTGGTGAGAAAATGTCCTCCATTCCTAGCTTACTTAGAATTAAATGGAATGCAAAATTCAGCAACCTTTTAGTGAGAAAATCTGCAAGTTGACTTTTAGAAGAGATAAGGAATGCAAATCTCCCCATTTTCCAATTTTTCTTTGATGGAAAGCCGATCTATTTCCACGAGCTTCGCCCGATAATGGTGGACCGGATTATGTGCAATGCTTATGGCGGATTTGTTGTCACAGTACAACTTTATAGGCCTTTCTAGTTTTACTCTCAAATCTAAGAGAATCAATCATATCAAATTAGCTCACAAATACCTCAAGCCATTGATTTGAATTCCACTTCAGCACTTGATTCAGCAACCACAGATTGCATCTTGCTTCTCCAAGTGGCGAGATTAACCCCAATAAATGTACAATATCCACTCATGGAGTGTTGATCTATGATTGACCCAGCCCAGCTTGCATCAGTAAATCCTTCCACTTCTATTTTCTCATTTTTCTTAAAAATATTTCTTTTCCAAGGTGCTGACTTTAAGTACCTAGGATTCGACAAGCAACTTCATTTTGTTTCTCTCATGGCCTATGCATAAATTGACTAATTACGCTTACTGCATATGCTGTCTGGATGCGTATGAGAAAGATAAATTAGTCTTCCACAAGTCTTTGATACATTTCTTTATCAACCTCCGGTGCTTCATGGTCGTATCCAAGCTTATGATTTGGCTCAATGGGACTGACTGCAGGTTGACAACCTAACATCCTGGTCTCCTTTAGTAGATCAAATGTATGTTTGCATAGAGACAAGAAGATACCTATTCTGGAGTGAGCAACCTCTATTCCAAGAAAGTATTTAAACCTTCCCAAATATTTTATTCTAATTTCGTTTCCCAAAGACTGCTTCAACTTGTTAATCTCTTCTTGGTCATCTACAATTGTAATTATGTCATCTACATAGACAATTAGAGATGTCACTTTACTCGGAGCTTCTCATTTGATGAAGAGTGTGTGATCACCTTGACTTTCTACACCCAAAACTCACCATTGCCTTTGTGAATTTCCTAAACCATGCTCTTGGAGGCTGTTAAAGGCCTTATACAGATTTTCTCAAACTTCAAACTTTTCCTTCCACTTGGTTATTGATACTAGATGGAATCTCCATGTAGACTTCCTCATCTAGATCCCCATGTAGGAACACATTTTTCACATCCAATTAATGCAAAGTCCAATTCAGGTTAGCAACAAGAGAAATCAAATTCTAATGCTATTCATTTGGGCTACTGGGGTAAAGGTTTCCTAATAGTCTATCCCATTGGTTTGAGTAAAGCCATTAGCTACTAATCTGGCTTTCTATCTTTCCAAAGACCTATCAGCTTTGTATTTGAGTGTGAAGATCTATTTGCATCCCACAAGCTTCTTCCCAAGTATCATTCCTTTTCAAAGCTCTCATCTCCTCCATCATAGCCTCCTTCCCTTTTGGAGTATTCAATGCTTTTGAGAATTTCTATGGTGGATAAGTAAGACACAAAAGAATTAAAAGTAGAAGACAGGTTATGATTTAACACAAACTTAGATATGGGATGTTGGATGCAAACACTTTTCTTTTTTCTAAGGGCAAGGGGTAGGAATATATCATCATTGGAAGCACGTCAATCAACTAAGAAAGAATCAGTGTTACTTGATTCCGGTTTAGATGTCTGAGTATGCGTCAGTTTTGGTGAAGACTCGCTCATCCTCGAATAGACCTTGAGTGAGTTGGCTGATTTAAATCACTAGCTAGCAAATTTTTAGTCGGTTCAATCTGTTCATAATCGGGTCTTGAAATGGTCGGTCAGGAAAAAATGGATGGTGGGTAAGAAGAAGAAGATTCAGTATTTGTTGGGTCTTTGATCAATAAAAGACGTACATTTTACTCATTATCTTCATATATATACGCCCCCTAAAGATAATTGTGTGAGAAATTTGGCTGACTTTGAGCAAAATTGACATCTATAGTGACATAGACCCTTTTGGTCAATGGGTGATAGCATTTGTACCCTTTTGAGTAGGTGAGTAGCTAAGAAAGACATACCTTAAAGCTCTAAGGTCAAGTTTTGTGTGAAGGTGATCATGAATATGCACAAAAGAAATACACCCACCCAATACTTTAGGAGAAAATTTTCCAAAGTTTTTGCATGAAGGAAAAAGATTGCTCAAATAATCTAGTGGAGTTCGAAAATTAAGGACACAAGAAGATAACCTATTGATTAGATAAGAGGCAGTCAAAATGGCTTCCCCCCGATGTATTTTTTGTACCCTCATTTGGAAAAGTAAAACTCTAACAACCTCAAGTAACTGATGACTTTTTCTCTCAGCCACCCATTTTGTTGGTGAGTATATACACATGAGGATCATTGAATAATCCCTTCTTTCTGGCACTAAGAAATCAAGTCATTGTTGAAATATTCCCTTCCATTAACTAAACGGAGAATATGGACTTTGGCAGTAACTGATTGCAAATCATCTTATGAAAGATAGGAAAATTTTGACTGACTTCATATCTGTTTTTGAGAAGATAAACTCATTGTACAATCATCAATGAAAGAGACAAATCAGTGAGCACCCAAGATGTTTGAAATTCTTTGTTTTCCCCAAACATCAGTATGAATAACGAGGTAAGGAAGATCTTTCATTTATTGAATGAAAAGTTGTCCTATGATGTTTTGTTGCTTCACAGATTTCACAATGAAAAAGCATTTTATTGAAATCAAAAGAAGGAAAAAAAATTTGCATGGTAGAGAATGAAGAGTGACCAAGCCTTTTGGGCCAAAAGTAAAATATCAGATTCCCTGAGTGAGTAAACCATGTATGAGATAGTGTCACTTCCACCTCTAACCCCAAGGAAGTAAAGTCCACCTTTCTCCTTAGCATATGCCCAATCATCTTCCGTGTAGCCTGACCAATATAATATGGTAAGAAGGAAAGAGAAACAACGAACAATTTAGGTCTTTAGTTGAACTTTTTGAATGAGATAAAATTACATGTCAATTGAGGAGCAGAATTCAGAGATACAGAACTAGTTAAGGGAATCAATCCTTGGCCAACAACAAGCACTTGTTTTCATCAACCGTAGAGACATTTTTATTTCCTACACAAGGTGTATCTTCATCGTCATCATCAACACCTTATCCCGATTAAGGGTCGGGCCCATGAATCTTGTTCCTCCATTCCCCTCTATTAAGTATCATTGCTTCATTTAGTCCTAAAGTTTTTAAATATTTTCTCACCACTTATATACACGTTCTTTTGGGCCTTCCCTTTGCCCTTTTAGAACCTTCGACTTGCATTGCCTCACTTCCAAACCCATGCCGTTTTCAGTTTCCGATGGACATCCAAACCATCTAAGTATAAGCTCTCTTAACCTGTTACCCATTAGTGCTACTCCTAAGTTTCCTCTAATGTTTTTATTACTAATTCTATCCTTTCTTGTCTTGTCATTCATCCATCTCAACATCCTCATTTTAGCTACGTTCACCTTATATACATGATGTTCCTTAGCTGCCCAACACTCTAATTTATAAAGCATGGTTGGTCTTATAACCATCCTATAGAATTTTCCTTTCAGTTTGAGTGGAACTCATCGATCACACAAAACTCCAGAGGCGCATCTCCATTTGTTCCAACCCACTTAGATTCCCTCGGTAACCTCCCTCTCAATCTCTCCACTCTCGTGAATCATCGATCCTAAGTACCAAAAGTGGTCTTTTAGGGGGAGTTCTTGGTTATCAATCTCTACTGGAGTTCCACTCCCACTCCTCTCCTTGCTAAAATTGCATTCCATATACTCTATCTTAGTTCGGCTGATTTTAAGTCCTTTAAATTCTAATGCTTCTAGCTTTGTGTTTATGCTCTCCCTTGTCTCATCAATTAAAACTATATTATCTACAAATACCATGCCCATGGAATCTCCTCGTGCAAATGTTTTGTTAACTAATCCATAACTAACATGAAAAGGTATAGGCTCAATGCCGATCTCTCTACTAGTAGTCCTAACATTTGTTACTGCTCCCTCATGAGCTTTTCTTAAGTCAATACAGAGCATGTGAAGGTCCTTCTCCTTTCTCTATATTACTCTATCAATTGTCTAAGTAGGAAAATAGCTTCCATGGTAGACCTCCCATGCATGAAACCAAATTGGTTCTCCGATACATTCGTCTTACAAGATGGTAAACCCTGAGGGAAAAGACTGCCTAGTTGTTTGCAACTATGGTAGAGCCACCCAAGATGGTAAACCCTGAGGGTCTGGTTGCCTTACGTATGATACTCATAGTGGGCCGCACAAGATGGTAAACATTGAAAGAGATGACTACTTGATCATTGTGATGATGTCATACTCGTTTATTATTGGCGAAGAAATAATCGAATGAAATACATTTCTGTACGGTTTTATCTGAATGTTATGTTTATGGTTTTGCATTTTGAATTTTGAATAAAGTATCTAACTTCATTATTCATCTGTTGAAATGGAAATGAATGTCCTGTGGTTGGACATGAATGGAGAGTTGATATTGCATGGGTTTATTTGCATTGTATGGTTATTGCTTCATAGTTTCAATTTGGAATAAACTGTATTTATGTTCTAATACCAATATGTTATATCTGATAATACATGCTACTTTGTTGATGACCAGTTAAAATGGAAATGAATGTTCCATGGTTGGATATTAATGTGCAGGTGAGCCAAGCTCAATAAGAATGGTAGGATATGCATGGATTTAGATCTTTTTCTGTACTGGGCTTCACAGCTCACCTTATTAATTTTTAGGTACTAGTCAAGCTGACAAAGGGAAAGCTCTTGATGGAAATGAATGAAGCCTGACTAAGTGATGATACCACATTTTGCACTGTATATATATGTTAGTGATGAGTATGAGCTATGTTCTATTATCTAATGAGTAACCCTATGCATTCCCTATGCATCTATTTCTAACATTTTGTACATTTTATGTTGATGATGTGTGTATGGGATTCAATTAAGAACTTCAAGTTAGCAAGTAGAGGTTTTATTAATTTACCATGATGAATTGTGTGGAGATTGAGTCTCCTATAGACGTTTTAGAATTATTATACTGTTTATCAGGTGAATCGCATCGCATGTATTAAATGCGTAAGTCTGAAAAACAGGGGAGACTCTACCAAAATTTTGGTAGAATTAAGCAGTTAAAAATTTCATTATCTAAACCGTGACTTGCACAGGACGAGCATTTAGCTCTCTACATACTTCTGCTGTGATATATATATATACAAAAAGACAAGTAGGCTTTGCCTGAGCTAATCGTTATTGTTTGATTAAGTTAAACCACAGCCTCGAGGATTGGGGTCGCAACACTCCAAGACTTTCTAATCTTGATCACTTGCTAAACCTTCATTAGATTGTTATTAATTACATTCAAACAACTTCTAATTTCTTACAATATAAAATCACAGACTAGTCAACCTTGACTCCTTCACCAAGTAACTTGTAAGGGAGGGCGTTTTTTACTCTCCAAGCTTTAGAAGCTCTTGACTAGTCAATGCTTGTTCTCCAATGCATTCATCTGGTACGTCCAAGCTGCTATGATCCATGCATTCCTCCAAATTTAATCTAAGACATCCAATTGAACATAAACGAGGCATTTTTTTCATATGGCTCAAAAACTCCTCTTTTTGACAAATCCAAACTATTGGAACTCTTCTTGCTAATGATGTCTTCACATTCATAGCCAATCATGCCAATGATCTCATGTTCGGAGAGATTCAAAGATCTTGGCCATCCAAAGCTAGATCACTCAGATCAGCGTTGATCTTCTTTATTGATCATCAATCTTAGAACTCTTCGACACACCCGTGTCATTGTAGTAAATGTTTGGATTTTTTTTCTAACCAAACTTCTCCCCTTTTTAACTTGAAGAAAGCAATTTTCTCATGTGGTGAGGTTTCTCATAAAAGTCACACCGCCTTGTGTTTCTAACTAGTACTCTTTTCCTCTCGCTTCTCTGCTATAGAGTAGCCTCCTTATAAAATGGTTAGGGCTGAGTTCTCCACAGTGGTTTTTCCAGCATTACCATCCAACGACTCTCTTTTTCTCAAACATAAGAAAAGACTTCCTTTAATGAGGGAAAGGATTCTTTGCCCAAAATTTGCACCCTTACCTGATCAAATTCTGGCCTCAATCAGGTCAGAAAGGTATACATATGATCCTCTTCAATCATATTTTGGAGTTGAACAGCATTTGTAGTTGATTACATTGGGTAAGTTCTGGTAGTGGTCCAACTCTATCCAAAGTCCCTCTAGTGAGTTATAGTACTTGGTCACAGATGATGAACCTTGCTTTATAGAGAAAATCTTATTCTTTAACTCATAAACAATAGCCTTTATCCACACCTTAGAATATGAGCGTCTCACAGCATCCCAAATCTCTTTAGCAGTTGAGAGAAAAAGAAGCGGTTTGCTAATTTATGGTTGCATGGAGTGAACTAACTAAGACATCACCATAGAGTTCTTGGCTTCTCATGTCTCAAATATGGGATCGTCTTCTTTTGAAGAGGGAAATTTTCCCAGCACATAGCCCATCTTCTTCTTGCTTTTGAGGAACAAATTGGCTGATTGAGACCATTGAAGAAAATTTTGGCCATTAAGTTTGCAAGTGGTGATTTGGGAATAAGGGTTCTCATTAGCAAAATTGAGAGTGGTGCTTGAAGGCTCAGTGATGATTGGGACAGGAGGGGCAGGTGTTCCTAGAATGAGAGGTTTGTGAATCTACAATAACAATTGTTAAAGGTTAAAAGAAGAAAAATCATAGAGTGGTTAAAAAATCTAATTTACAAACCCAGAAATCTAAAATGATTATGCAGGGCAAATAAGGGTAAAAGAGAGAAGAAATCCTAGAGCAAAGTTCTCCAGCAAGCACAGAAATGGCAAGGAAAGCCAGTAAATTCCAACAAATAATAGACCAAAAAAGGATGTTAAGAATAGACATTTTTGAAAATGAATGATCAGTCACAAAGGCTGAATATCCCTAGCAATAAAGGCTAGGTTAAAACACAGCAATAATCAGCCTTAATACCATGTTAAGATGCAAATTAATGACAGAAAAATGTACAGCACATAAGAGGAATGATGTTTGCTTATCTTGCTCTATTGATGAATCAATATTTATAGATGTTACATGATATAGTTTTCTCATTAGAGGATTACAAATAAGATTACAATCAATCAATCTGTTACAGAGTCAATCTAAAGTCAAAGATTAGATGAGGTGTCTATAGCCGTTATAACAGCTATGGAAGGATACAACCTTGATATTTACGGATCCTATGTTGTCGTCATCAAGACCTTATCCCAATTAGGGGTCGGCCACATGAATCTTATTCCTCCATTCCTCTTTATTAAGTACCATGACTCCATTTAGTCCCAAAGTTTTTAAATCTTTCCTCACCACTTCTATCCACGTTCTTTTGGGCCTTCCCCTTGCCCTTTTAGAACTATCTACTTGCATTGCCTCACGCCATCCAACCAATGCCGTTTTCTATCTACTTTGGACATGTCCAAACCATCTAAGTCTAATCTCCCTCATCTTGTTACTTATTGGTGCTACCACTAAATTTCCTCTAATATTTTCATTCCTCCTTTCTTGTCTTACCACTCATCCATCTCAACATCCTCATTTCTGCGACGCTCATCCAATGAGCATGATGTTCCTTAACTACCCAACACTCTAATCCATGAAGCATGGCCGGTCTTATGGCCATCCTATAGACTTTTCCTTTTAGTTTGAGTAACACCCGCTGATCACATAAAACTCCAAATGCACATCTCCATTTGTTCCAACCCACTTGGATTCTCTGGGTAACTTTCCTCTCAATCTCTCCACTCTCATGAATCATTGATCCAAACCACCAAAAGTGGTCTTTTACAAGGACTTCATGGTTATCAATGTTGATTGGTGTTCCACTCCTACTCCTCTCCTTTGCTAAAATTGAATTCCATATATTCTGTCTTAGTTCAACTAATTTTAAATCCTTTTGATTCTAATGCTTCTCTCCATAACACAAGCTTTGTATTTACACCCTCCCTTGTCTTATCAAGTAAGACTATATCATCTGCAAATAGCATGTACCAGGGTATCTTCTCGTGCAGATGTTTTGTTACCTCATCTATAATCGACGTGAAAAGGTACGAGCTCAATGCCAATCCTTGGTACAATCCTACAGTGACAGGAAAATCACCGGTCTCACGAAACCCCTTTCTCGCCCAACACCCTCCATATTAACTCTCTAGGAACTCTATCATAAGCCTTCTCTAAGTCGATAAAGATCATGTGGAAGTCTTTCCTCCTTACCCTATATTTCTCTACCAATTGTCTTAGTAAGAAAATAGCTTTCATGGTAGACCTGCCAAGCATGAAACCAAGCTGATTCTCTGATACACTTGTCTCATGCCGTAGCCTCTTCTCAAGCACTCTTTCAAAAAATTTCACAGTGGTGCTCATAAGTTTGATCTCTCGATAATTAGTGCAGCTTTGTATGTCTCCTTTATTCCTATAAATTGGTACAATAGAGCTTTTCCTCCACTTACCAAGCATTTTCTTTGATTTTATAATCTTGATAAACAACTTGGTCAACCAAGCCACCCCCATATGCTTCCAAACCTCTATTAGTGTACCATCGGGCCCAATGGCCTTTCTTGATTTCATCTTTTTCAAGGCCTCTTTCACTTTAGGTATTCTAATCATACATTAATATATATAATATCTAATGTTATTTAGATTTATAGTATTTTCAATACCTATATTCTCATAGCCATTTTTATTTAACAATTTTTTAAAGTACATTTCCATCCTTTGCTTGATCTCAGCATCTTTGACTAATATCCTTTGATCATCACTTCTAATGCACCTAACATAATCTAAGTCCTTACCCTTTTGTTCACTTACTTTTGCAAGTTTTAACACATCTTTCTCACCTTCTCTTGTTCCTAGTCTATTATAGAGCTCATCATATACCTTAAGTTTAGCCTCACTTACTATTCTCTTACTAACCTTTTTAGCATTCTTATACTGTTCATAGTTTTTCTTATTTTTAGTCTTTTGCCATGCTTTAAAACACATTTGTTTTTCTTTAATAACTTTTTGCAATGTTTCACTCCACCACCATATTCCCTTTACTAATTGCCTTTTACCTTTAGATACTCCTAAGACATCTTTTGCCACTTTCTTAATGGACTTAGCAATATTAATCCACATAGTGTTTACTTCTGTTTCATAGTTCCAGTTTCCTTCTACCATCAACTTATTTGTGAATGAGGTTATTTTCTCTCCTTTTAAGTCCCACCACTTAGTTTTTGGATACCTATTAAGTTCATTTCCTTTTTTTCATCTTTTGATATGGATATCCATAATCATGAACCTATGTTGTGAGGTTAAACTCTCACCGGGTATCACCTTACAATCGTTACACATTGATCGTTCAATATTTCTAAGTAGAAAAAAGTCTATTTGGCTTTTATGAAGTCCACTTTTAAAAGTTATTAAGTGTTCATCCCTCTACTTAAAGAGTGTATTTACAATGGCCATGTTATTCAGCAAAGCAAAATCGAGGATAGTTTCCCCCATCTCATATCTTTCACTTATACCATACCCTTCGTGCATTCTATCATATCCTTCCTTTTTTTTTCCTACACGGCCATTTAAGTCTACTCCTATAAATATCCCCTCAGTGTTAGGAATTTCTTGCATGACTCCCTCCATATCTTCCCAAAACTATCTCTTGATTATATCTTCTAACCCTACTTGTGGTGCGTATGCACTTATAACATTTATGATCTGCTGTCCTAGAACAAGTTTTATTATTATAATTCTTTTAACGTCCATAATTTTATCCTTTAATTCTTTATCCACTATTATTCCTATGCCATTTCTGTTATTATCTTTCCCTACATACCATAATTTATACCCATTGATTTCTCTAACTTTATCCCCCTTCCACTTGGTTTCTTTGATACAAACGATGTTGACTCTCCTACGTTTCATCGTGTCTGCTAACTCCAAGCTCTTACCCGTCAATGTCCCTATATTCCATGTAGCGATACGAATCTTATGCTCTTGAGATATCCTATTTACCAACGCCCTTCTCGACCTCCATGGCATGAACCCATGTCCACTTTTCACTGCACCTGGGTTCTGATGCAGCGCATCACTTCCGAGGGGACGCTCTAGCAAACCTTGCTTATTTTTCGCTACACACGGGATCCAGTGTAGCGCATCACTTCTGGGAAATGCCCTAGCAACCCTTGCCCATTTTTCACCACAACCGGGATCCGATGCAGCACGTCGCTTATAAGGAATGCCCTAACTTGAGGGAATGTCAATTTTCGATTCATCATGTTTGTGTTGCCATAAGCGACACGCTACATCAGATCCCAGGTGTAGTGAAAAATGGGCAAGGGCTGTTAAAGCGTCCACTCGGAAGCGACGCACTGCATCAGAACCCAAGTGTAGAGAAAAGTGGACATGGGTTCATACCATGGAGGTCAAGAAAGGCGACAGTAAATAGGGCATCTCGAGAACATAAGATTCGCATCCCTACATGGAATATAGGGACACTGATAGGTAAGAGTTTGGAGTTAGTAGACACGATGAAATGTAGGAGAGTCAACATCTCTTGTATCTAAGAAACCAAGTGAAAATGGGCTAAAGCTAGAGAAATATATAGGTATAAATTATGCTACGTAGGAAAGGAAAATAACAAAAATGACGTAGGAATAATAGTGGATAAGGAATTAAAGGATAAAGTTGTAAACGTTAAAAGAATCAGTGATAGAATTATAATAATAATAATAATTATTCTAAGAGAGCAGATTATAAATATTATAAGTGCATATGCACCACAAGTAGGGTTACAAAATATAATCAAGATATAGTTTTGGGAAGATAAGGAGGGCGTCATGCAAGAAATTCCCAACACTGAGGGAATATTTATAGGAGCAGACTTAAACGGCCATGTAGGAAAAGATAAGGATATGATAGAATACACGGATGGTATGGTATAGGTGAATGAAACGAGATGGGGGAGAACATCCTCGATTTTGCTTTCTCATATAACCTATCCATTGCAAATACACTCTTTAAGAAGAGGGATGAACACTTAATAACCTTTAAAAGTGGACTTCATAAAAGCCAAATAGACTTTTTTCTACTTAGGAATAATGAACGATCTATATATAAGGATTGTAAGGTGATACCCGGTGAGAGTTTAACCTCACAACATAGGTTAATGGTTATGGATATCCATATCAAAAGATGGAGTAAAAGAATTGAACTTAATACACATCCAAAAACTAAGTGGTGGAACTTAAAAGGAGAGAAAATACCCTCATTCAAAAATAAGTTGATGGTAGAAGGAAATTGGAACTATGAAACAGAAGTAAATACCATGTGGACTAATATGGTTGAGTCCATTAAGAAAGTGGCAAAAGATGTCTCAGGAGTATCTAAAGGTAAAAGGCTATTAACAAAGGAAACATGGTAGTGGAATGAAATAGTGCAAAAGGCTATTAAAGAAAAACGAATGTGTTTTAAACCATGGCAAAAGATTAGAAATAATGAAAACTATGAACAATATAAGAATGCTAAAAAGGTTGCTAAGAGAATAATAAGTGAGGCTAAACTGAAAGTATATGATGAGCTCTATAATAGAATAGGAACAAGAGAAGGTGAGAAAGATGTGTTTAAACTTACAAAAGTAAGAGAACTGAAGGGTAAGGACTTAGAGCATGTTAGGTGCATTAGAAGCGATGATCAAAGGGTATTAGTCAAAGATGATGAGAACAAACAAAGGTGGGAAATATACTTTCAAAAATTGTTAAACGACAATGGCCCTAAGAATATAGGGAATGAAAATACTATAAATCTAAATAATATTGGATATTATAGATATGAACGTAGGATTAAAATACCTGAAGTAAAAGAGGCCTTGAGAAAGATGAAATCAAGAAAGGCCATGGGGCCTAATGGTATTCCAATAGAGGTTTGGAAGCATATGGGAGATATTGGGGTAGTTTGGTTAACCAAGTTGTTTAAAAAGATTATAAAATCAAAGAAAATGCTTGGTGAGTGGAGGAAAAGCTCTATTGTACCAATCTATAAGAATAAAGGGGACATTCAGAGCTGCACTAATTATCGAGGGAGCAAACTTATGAGCCACACTATGAAACTTTTTGAAAGAGTGACTGAGAAGAGGCTACGACATGAAACAAGTGTATCAGAGAATCAGTTTGGTTTCATGCCTGGGAAGTCTACCATGAAAGCTATTTTCTTACTAAGACAATTAGTAGAGAAATATAGGGAGAGGAGAAAAGACCTCCACATGGTCTTTATCAACTTAGAGAAAGCTTATGATAGAGTCCCTAGAGAGTTAATATGGAGGGTGTTGGGTGGTAAAGGGGTTTCCCAGGGATATATAGACATAATTAAAGATATGTATGAGGGAGCGGTAACAAATGTTAAGACCACTAGTGGCGTGACTGGTGATTTTCCTGTCACTGTCGGATTGCACCAAGGATCGACATTGAGTCCATACCTTTTCACATTAGTTATGGATGAGTTAACAAAACATCTGCATGAGGAGATTCCCTAGTGCATGCTATTTGCAGACGATATAGTCCTACTTGATGAGACAAGGGAGGGTGTAAACATAATGCTAGAGTTATGGAGAGAAGCATTAGAATCTGAAGGATTTAAAATTAGCCGAACTAAGACAGAATATATGGAATGTAATTTTAGCAAGGAGAGTAGGAGTGGAGCACTAGTCAAGATTGATAACCAAGAGGTCCCCGTGAAAGACCACTTTCGATACTTAGGATCATTGATCCATGAGAATGGAGAGATTGAGAGGGAGGTTACCCAGAGAATCCAAACGGGTGGAACAAATGGAGATGTGCATTGGGTGTTTTATGTAATTGGCGGGTGCCACTCAAACTAAAGGAAAAATTCTATAGGATGGCTATAAGGTCGGCCATGCTCTATAGATCAGAGTGTTGGGTAGTTAAGGAACATCATACTCATAGGATGAGCGACACAGAAATGAGGATGTTGAGATGGATGAGTGGTAAGACAATAAAGGATAGAATTAGAAATGAAAATATTAGAGCAAATTTAGGGGTAGCACCAATAGGTTACAAGATAAGAGAGATTAGACTTATATGGTTTGGACATGTTCAAAGGAGACCAACAATGGCACCAATTAGGAGTAAGGCAATACAAGTAGAAGGTTCTAAAAGGGCAAGGGGAAGGCCCAAAAGAATGTGGATAGAAGTGGTGAGGAAAGATTTAAAAACTTTGGGACTAAATGAAGCCATGGTATTTAATAGAGTGGAATGGAGGAATAAGATTCATGTGGCCGACCCCTAATTGGGAAAAGGTCTTGATGATGATGATGATGATGTTTGTGTTGCCATACATTTAAGAAGCTAGAGATGATTTTCATTTCTTCCTTATAAACTAATATACAAATGCATATTCATTTGCAAGCATGAAAGAAATAACAAAATCATCTTCAACTTCTCCCTTTCCGGCTGGCACCTGATACAAGAGTTGCCATACTTTTAAGAACTGGAGATGATTTTCATTTCCTCCCTACAAACTAATATACAAATGCATATTCATTTGCAAGAAGGAAAAGAAATAACAAAATCATCTTCAACTTCTCCCTTGTCGGCTAGCACCTGATGCAAGACCCTCCTTTTTCATTCGGGCTTGGGATCTGCATTGGACAAGTTTTAAGGATCCTATGTCAACGCCGTTATAATAGCTATGAAAGGAATGGATACACCCTTGATATTTAGGAATCCTATGTCAGGAGAGAAGTTTCATGCTTCTGTAAGTAAAGATTCCACAAAAGAAAAACAAAATTTGAAACTGTTACTAACATAAAAAGTAATAGCACGCATATCTGGCACTGCACCTCATGCAAAAACGTTTCTTTCTTAGCAAATGAAGCTTGTCAAATAAATAGGAATTATGAGCACTAATAATTTGCCTAGTGAAGCATCAGCTGATTATGCTCAAAAAGAAATGGCAAAACCTGTAGTTATCAATCTTGAACATGTTTCACCACAACATGATACACTAGATTTTGTTAGAAATTAATGACATTTGGACATCACACAGCATGGTACACTAGATTTTTAAAACAAAATGGCAAAAAATCTTTTGAAACCTGTAGCCATCAATCTTGAACATGTTTCACCACAGCATGGTTCACCGGATATTGTGACAAATTAGTGACACTTGGATATCAAGCTAGGGCGTTCCCCATAAGCGACGCGCTACATCGGATCCCTAGTGCGGTGAAAAATAGGCAAGGGTTGCTAGGGCGTTCTCCCAGAAGCGACACGCTACATTGGATCCCAGGTGTAGTGAAAAATAGGCAAGGGTTGTTAGAGCGTCCCCTCGGAAGCGACGCGCTACATCAAAACCCAGGTGCAGTGAAAAGTGGACATGGGGTCATGCCATGGAGGTCGAGAAAGGCAAGAGTAAATAGGATATCTCCAGAACATAAGATTCGTATCGCCACATGGAATATAGGGACATTGACAGGTAAGAGTTTGGTGTTAGTAGACACGATGAAACGTAGGAGAGTCAACATCGCTTGTATCCAAGAAACCAAGTGGAAAGGGGCTAAAGCTAGAGAAATAGATGCGTGTAAATTATGGTACGTAAGAAAGGAAAATAACAAAAATGGCGTAGAAATAATAGTGGATAAGGAATTAAAGGATAAAGTTGTGGACGTAAAAGAATTAGTGATAGAATTATAATAATAAGGCTTGTTCTAGGAGAGCAGATTATAAATATTATAAGTGAATATGCATCACAAGTAGGGTTGCAAGATATAATCAAGAGAGTTTTGGGAAGATATGGAGCGGGTCATGCAAGAAATTCCCAACACTGAGGGGATATTCATAGGAGCAGACTTAAATGGCCATGTAGGAGAAGATAAGGAAGAATATGATAGAATACACAAAGGGTATAGTATAGGTGAACGAAATGAGATGGGGGAGAATATCCTCGATTTTGCTTTGTCATATAACCTGTCCATTGCAAATACACTCTTTAAGAAGAGAAATGAACACTTAATAACCTTTAAAAGTGGATTTCATAAAAGCCAAATAGACTTTTTTCTACTTAGGAATAATGAACGATCTATATGTAAGGATTGTAAGGTGATACCCGGTGAGAGTTTAACCTCGAAACATAGGTTAATGGTTATGGATATTTATATCAAAAGATGGAAGAAAGGAAATGAACTTAATAGGTATCCAAAAATTAAGTATTGGAACTTAAAAGGAGAGAAAATAACCTCATTCACAAATAAGTTAATGGTAGAAGGAATTTGGAACTATGAAACAGAAGTAAATACCATGCGGATAAATATTGCTGAGTCCATTAAGAAAGTGGCAAAAGATGTCTTAGGAGTATCTAAAGGCAAAAGGCAATTAGTAAAGGAAACATGGTGGTGGAGTGAAACAATGCAAAAAGTTATTAAAGAAAAATGGATGCGTTTTAAAGCATGGCAAAAGACTAGAAATAATGAAAACTATAAACAATATAAGAATGCTAAAAAGGTTGCTAAGAAAATAGTAAGTGATGCTAAACTTAAAGCATATGATGAGCTCTATAATAGACTAGGAATAAGAGAAGGTGAGAAAGATATATTTAAACTTGCAAAAGTAAGAGAACAGAAGGGTAAGGACTTAGATCATGTTCGGTGCATTAGAAGCGATGATCAAAGGGTATTAGTCAAAGATGATGAGATCAAATAAAGGTAGGAAACATGCTTTCAAAAATTGTTAAATGACAATGGCTCTGAGAATATAGGGATTGAAAATACTATAAATCTAAATAACACTAGATATTATAGATATGAACGTAGGATTAGGGTACCTGAAGTAAAAGAGGCCTTGAAAAAGATGAAATCAGGAAAGGCCATGGGACCCAATGGTATCCCAATAGAGGTTTGGAAGCATATGGGAGATATTGGGGTAGTTTAGTTGACCAAGTTGTTTAACAAGATTATAAAATCAAAGAAAATGCCTGATGAGCAGAAGAAAAGCTCTATTGTACCAATTTATAAGAATAAAGGAGACATACAGAGCTACACTAATTATCGAGGGATCAAACTTATGAGCCACACTATGAAACTTTTTGAAAGAGTGATTGAGAAGAGGCTATGACATGAAACAAGTGTATCAGAGAATCAGTTTGGTTTCATGCCTGAGAAGTCTACCATGAAAGCTATTTTCTTACTAAGATAATTAGTAAAGAAATATGGGGAAAGGAGGAAAAGCCTCCACATGATCTTTATCAACTTAGAGAAAGCTTATGATAGAGTCCCTAGAGAGTTAATATGGAGGGTGTTGGGTGACAAAGGGGTTTCTCAGAGGTATATAGACATAATTAAAGATATGTATGAGGGAGCGGTAACAAATTTTAAGACCACTAGTGGCGTGACTGGTGATTTCCCTGTCAGTGTAGGATTGCACAAAGGATCGGCATTGAGCCCATACCTTTTCACATTGGTTATGGATGAGTTAACAAAACATCTGCATGAGGAGATTCCCTAGTGCATGCTATTTGCAGATGATATAGTCTTACTTGATAAGACAATGGAGGGTGTAAACACAAAGGTAGAGTTATGGAGAGAAGCATTAGAATCTGAAGGATTTAAAATTAGCCGAACTAGTGAAACACCAGTCAAGATTGATAACCAAGAAGTCCCCGTAAAAGACCACTTTCGGTACTTAGGATCAATGATTCATGAGTGGAGAGATTGAGAGGAAGGTTACTGAGAGAATCCAAGCGGGTTGGAACAAATGGAGATGTGCATCTGGAGTTTTGTGTGATCGGCGGGTGCCACTCAAACTAAAAGGAAAATTCTATAGGATGGCCATAAGGCCAGCCATGCTCTATGGATCAGAATGTTGGGTAGTTATGGAATATCATACTCATAGGATGAGCGTCGCAGAAACAAGGACGTTGAGATGGATGAGTGGTAAGACAAGAAATGATAGAATTTGAAATGAAAATATTAGAAGAAATTTAGGGGTAGCACCACTAGGTAACAAGATGAGAGAGATTAGACTTAGAGGGTTTGGACATGTTCAAAGGAGACCAACAACGGCACCAGTTAGAAGGAGTGAGGCAATACAAGTAGCAGGTTCTAAAAGAGCAAGGGAAAGGCCCAAAAGAACGTGGATAGAAGTGGTGAGGAAAGATTAAAAACTTTGGGACTAAATGAAGCCATGGTATTTAATAGAGTGGAATGGAGGAATAAGATTCATGTGGCCGACCCCTCATTGGGATAAGGTCTTGATGATGATGATGATGATGATGATGATGATGGATATCACACAGAAAATAGTGTTAGGGACCATATGAATTTCCTATAGAAAGTTGTTTCACCCATATTAACTCTGTAGTGGTAGAAGCCATTGCTCGGTGTTATGCTTCCCTACTGAAACTTGCAATTGTTGCTTCTTACTACCACAGGCAACCAAGACAGTTGCCATAAAAAATCAGCATACATGTATAGACATCTTGATATCTTAAATCTTCAGATAAAATTTGCACCAGAATATCCTTCAAGTTGGACCTACTTATTTGATGATCCAGAACATAAACATGGTCCAACACCCTCACAAGACTCATAACTCATTTGCTGCTTGAACATGTTCTTATTTTAGATCATAAATGAGCAAAGGAACCTAATTAACTGCATGCATGGAATCAAACCTTGCAACCAGATAATGTATTGCCCCCACCATACTTCTATGAACAACAAGATTCATGACTCTAAGGTCTTAGCAGGTTTTTCCTTGTGAAAGTTGGAGCCCTACCATGCTCATAGTCAGTTACCATATGAACACTTTTTTAAGGGAACCGTCAAAGATAACTTTTGCTCCCATCAATTTAAGGCTCTAGCAAAATAAATGGCTAGCCAAAACAACTGCTAACTTTGAGGACAAGATTGAAGATCACATCAAAATCAAGCACATATTGCTGAGAACCACTTGAGTCTATATCCACAGTGCCAACAGGTTCTACTTGACTTTGTCCAACCATCTACAACTCATGAGATTCTTATCAACAAATCCAACTCCAAAATCCTCATTGCTTCAACTTAGTTATCATTAGTGATTGCTAATGCAAACTAGGTGATAAAATAGGAGAGAGATGGATGTCACATAAAAGATGTTCAAAGAAGAAGGAGAGCAAAAGCTAATGAGGATTGAAGAAGTGGCCAATTAAAGATCATGAAAGCTATGTTCAAAGCTTGAGTAGGGAAGAGAAGGGAACAAAAGATGTTGTAACATAGAGAAGTGCCACACAGGGTTTATTGAGAGAGAAGGAGATTTAGTTGGGGAAAACACAGGAATAGTAGGCGATAGAAAAGGGGTGAGTATTGGGTTCACATAAGAGAGAGAGAGAGAGAGAGAGAGAGAGAGAGAGAGAGAGAGAAGACAGGATCTCAAAGAAATAAGGTCAGAGGTTTGTGAAGGAAATGTATCTCATGAAAGAAGCTAGAAAGAGGATAGGAAGAAGTAATTAGGGGTTTCAATGAGATTACACCCTACCTTATCTCATGATCAAATCTATTCTTTTTCATAAAAGAACTTTTTTTATCATCACAAAAGCCTTTCTGTTTTCCCCTCCATAAAAGGAAAGGAAACATAGATATGTGCATGAAACTTGAAGTATCAGTCTTTGTCCATGGCTTTAAGTTCCAACTATCTATTTATAACTTCTCACCATCCAACATTTCAATTAGCTAGTCTGTTTCTGTATCCACTGCCTTCATAATTTGACATTCTCCAACCCCAATCCTCCCAATTGTCTCTTTTGTCGAATATTTGCCATCATCATTGGCAACATCAGCAGCTAGGGATCTACTTCATTTTCAATTGCCCTCTCCCGTCCTTTCTTTTTGTCGTCATCAAGGTAAAACCTAACCTAAACCCTGGTGCCTTAGCTGTTAAAACTAGAAAGATAAAGAAGACAAAGAAACAGCCCCTTTATTTGCTGTAGATGCACCCGTTTTGATGGTCATATGACTACAGGGCTTGACCTTGGTCAAAATAGTGGGTAACTTATCATGTTAAGTGTTTTCTAAAGAAACTGTTCAAGAACCATCAAACAGAAATTGAACTGTTGGTTTTTAGTTCATAGCCTTGGGCATGAGATATTCGTCTCTAGGAGTCGCCTCATGACTGTCATCAAGAGCAAATGTCTCTGCATACAAAGGGTGAATCAATAAAAGAACAGTTACTTTCTTGTTATTTTCCTTTTCCTAGTGGATTTTAACAACTGGCTTGACTCATTTGACCATGCTAAGCCAGAATTACAATAATCAAATTTTGACTGCACCCAAGTTTTAAAACAGGATTGAGGTTTATGAGTAAGCAAGAAACATAAAGAGGAGAAGATTAGGGTCTCAAGAGAAGCTCCCTTAGGAATATAGTCAGTAAAAGAGAAAAAATAGAGAAAAGAAGGGACGAAAAACCAATATTAAAACACCTTCAGATAGACTTTGCTCTCATACAATGTCTGCTCAGCCTCAATCATGAGATGAGAAAAGAAGATGAGGGAAAATGGTAATTGTAAAGAGCGGAAAAACTGAAGATCTTTACTCCTTTGAGAACTCCAATGCGTAGATAATCATGAAAGCAGAAAGTAAAAGCTTTCCATCAATGATCTTGTATAGCATAGCTAGTTATTAGTCCTCACAGAGCATGCCTCAAAGCGACAATTGCGAAATATTGGACATGTAAGTTGGGGCTCGATTTTTTCAGATTCTTTTTCCAGGTGATTGATGATGAAGTACGATGGTGGAGATGGAATTCGAAGGTCAAAGGATACTGGTAGAAAAGGAAAGGACAAAGAACTGACATTGTGGTGAATATGACTTTAGTGTCTTTAGTCGTACATGCTATACACTCTGAACCTAATATCTGCCAAAAAATGTTCGCTTCAGAACCAGCAATAGCAGTGGTACTTGCTTTGGGTTACCGTTCTAAGCATATGTATAACTACCTCAAGTTTTTGGACATATAATTTTCGAGAAACAACATTATTTAATGCCGATACCAACAAGCTATGACTTGTCGCAAGGGGAAGTGTTTACCATCACATTTCCTCTCTGCTGCCTTAGATTTGCAGGCATTCACCTCAATTGCATATCTTCCCAATCCTAATAGGCATCTTGACCAGAATAATTACTGCTAACAGTTGCAAATAGCCAGATACAGTTATAACCAACACTATAAGGGATGCATTTCAAATCCAGCAATGACTTTTCTTCATCCCCTCATGTTATTTTGTCCTGCCTAGTGTACCCGAACAAGCATCTTATCTGAGGCTAACACACCCTGCTAAACCATCTAGCTTCATCAATGCAAGAAGGAGCCCTTCGAGAAGCACCAATGCAAGGCTGACCTGATGGTTCCAATAAAGCATGGAATATTCTCTCATCAATGTGACAGCATAGAACAATGTAAGATGTGAACGGTCAACTATTTGCTTTGGTTCACTCAATGAAAACACCCTACTTCAACCAACCCAATGAGGACCATGATAATTTGCCAAAACTGAAGAAATGCTAATTGGCATGACAGTAGGTCCATTCCAGTTTGACTTCCTACATATATTTTCCAGCTTTGTGATATATCTTTTCTCCTTGAAATTTTGACCATAGTTTCCACCTCAATATAGTCAAAGATTTGACTAAGATTTGAATAACATGCTAATAGATTTGGATAGTTTTCCTAGGTATAACCAAAGACAATTTCAAAGTGTACCAGATTCACACACCAAGGATGCCTAACTCAAGAGAGGGTTATGAACCAAGGACGGAAAACTAAAGGGCAGCCTCGGTGCACGAAGCTTCTGCATATGTGGGGTCCGGGAAAGGGGAAGACCACAAGGGTCAATAGTGCGCAGCCTTACCTTGCATTTTTGCAAGAGGCTGTTTCCACTCCTTGAACCCGGTACCTCAAGGTCACACAACAACAACTCTACCATTGCGCCAAGGCTTCCCTTCCAAGGACCGAAAACTGAACCAAGCAAATCAATTAACTGACCAATACAAGCTCATAGTGGATCAATTTATGGTGAGACTAGGGGCATTTAGGATGTGAAGTAAAGAGAATGGAAACACACAAATGGCCTTTTCATCTGTAGGAACAGTAAGCAATGAGAAAAAAGGTAATTGAATCAATAAGCCGGAAATCATTAAATAACTTCCAGAAAGAAATATGTTAACAGTCCATGTAACTTAAAACTGTGTCAAGTTTATCCAATTATGAGGCCTTTCCACTTTGTGATGTACCTGGATGAAATTAATGAAGGTATTGAGAATAGCCATTGACCTCATGGTCTTACTGTATGAAGAGTTTCCAACAGTCACCATTTTAGACAATTTATCATCTATGTGGGAACTGTTGTAGACTGCAAAGACAGTGACGAAGGAGATATCACCTCCAAAATCAGGAACAGGAGATAACATTGACAAGTGGGTCTTATTTAGAGCTTTGATGCCTGAACCTACAAAAGGATACAAAAGAAAAAGACATCAGCATATCTCTCCAAATGTGCTCCAACTTATCAGTTATCAACCACAGTTTTCTTTTTTGTATTTACTAGAAAGACATTTATTGCCTTAAGAGAGACGATAGAGGAAATAGATTAGTATTAAAAAACAGATTGATGGGATGGTTAGAAAACCCGATGACATACAATAAACTTTTCATAAACTTCATTTGGTCAGAAAACGGATTTAGCGCCTCTAGTGCCACCACAAACCAAGACAATGGTAATAGTGTATCTCAGTGTATACTGGTTTTAATAACAAACAGATATTTGAAGGAGTAAATTAAATGGCAAAATTAGAACAAAACAACCTAAATATGGGTTAGAGGTGATCTATCCATTATATTCACATAACTCATGGAACGTACACTTTGAAATTGTAAAAAAGGAAATGGAACAACTCATCATTCTTTTTCACATTATAGTTTTTCACTTCATATTCCTCTTGAGTGTGGGATAACAAGGTGGAATATGCAAGTATTGCTAACATCATCTAACAATGTTCATTCTTCTAATTATCCAATTATTACTAATATCATTTGTTCAGTTTGTTCCTTTTTATTCACAGAATCTCAAATACAAGCATTTGAGTACTTTTCAAAAAATCTCAGGTTGAATCAGAAGACAAATCTATTATAACAAATTTTAGAAATTTTGGACCAAAGATTAAGTTTATATGTGTGAATCAAATATCACATCACTTTTTAAAAGTGGTTACACTAGATCTACAATCCAAGGGACCTATAATCTTAGAAGTTCTCTTCCCAAATATACCTTTCTAATTGTATCTTGTTTCTTACCCGTGTATTGTTTCTATTTTCCGTACATCTTAACCCCCGAGGTAGGGTTCTCTCTCTTGTATTATTAAGTATAAATAGCTCATTAATAGAATTCATTCATTCAAGCCACAAACTTGAGTCTGTATTATTCATTCACTAATAAACACAAACCCGAGTCTCTATACTTTTGAAAGAACAGGAAAAAGAATACAAGGATCATGAACTAAAGAGAGAAAGCCCGATGTTGCAAAAAAGCAAAGACAAGTTCACATATACAACCCAGTTGCGTTTTCATTACAAAACTGAATTTTTGAATATCAGATCTCAAGAAACAAACTTCTGCTCAAAATCCCAGTTGTATTATCACTATAAACCACCTTTTATGAAAGAACCAAATCAAGGTTGTATTATCATTACAAACAACTTAGCATCAAACACATAGTTACATTTAATTGCAAAGTGAACTTCTAGACCAGATACATAAGGGGGGTAAAAAATAGTTAGCAACCACCCACATGCATTTTTTATTACAGGAAAGAGAATTTCTTTCACCTTGGCATTGGAGGCGATTGGGAAGGCCTTGACCGGTGGCCGGACCGAGAACTATATGATCATTGGGACTTGATGGCGACTTTTGTTCTAGATTTGGATTTCGATGCAATTCCGAAACTGAGAATAGTTTGTTTCAGCACATCATGAAAATTTGGAAAGAGAAGGAAAAATAAGATAAGGAGAAGAATGGAATTCTACCTGAGAGAAGAAGAGGAAGTAGAAACAGGAGAGGGAGAAGCAAAAGGATTCGACGCCACTCTCTGCCTATTCCCATGCCCCTAGTTCTTCTTCTTACAGTAAATTGTCGCTGCTAATTCTGAGAGAGCGGAAGGATATATCATCCCGGATTTAACGGCAGGTCGCCTGGATTGAAAAGTGCATATTTTGGCGCGTTCGTGTGATCCAAGCCGTTCACTGTATACGGCCCAGCCCTGTTTTTTCTCCTTTGAAGTTGCTTGGCAGTCAAATGCACGGCATGGGGTCTAAAGAAAATAGGGCCCGAAGAGTACCGCCCATTTTACACGAGAAAAGTAGTACCATAACATTTTATTTTATTTTTTTTTCTTTGGTTGGCAACTTAACATATTTATTTAAGATCAGAACCTTTCTCCTTCATATCCCAAATAGAAAAAATGTACAGAACTATCCCTCTTATCACTACACGAGATTAACCCTGTTTTTTCTCCTTTGAAGTTACTTGGCTGTTAAATGCACAGTATCGGGCCTAAAGAAAATAGGGCCTGAAGAGTACCGCCTATTTTACAGCTAAAGAAAAGGAGAAAAGAAGTGTCATAACAATTTTTTTTTTTTTTTGGGCAACTTAACATATTTATTTAAGATCAGAACCTTTCTCCTTCAGATCCCAAATAGGAAAATTGTACAGAACTATCCTCCTACCGCTACACAAGATTGACCCTGTTTTTTCTTCTTTAAAGTTACTTGGCTGTTGCATGCATGGTATGGTATGGGGTCTAAAGAAAATAGGACCTAAAGAGTACCACCTATTTTACAGCTAAAGAAATGGAGAAAAGAAGTGTCATAACAAATTTTCTTTCTTTCTTTTTTTTTTTTTTTTGGTTGGTAACTTAGCATATTTATTTAAGATCAGAACCTTTCTCCTTCAGATCCCAAATACGAAAAATGTACAGAACTATCCTCCTACCACTACATGAGATTGACACTGTTTTTTCTCCTTTGAAGTTACTTGGCTATTAAATGCACGGTATGGGGTATAAAGAAACTACGGCCTAAAGAGTACCGCCTATTTTCTAGCTAAAGAAAGGGAGAAAAGCAGTGTCATAACAATTTTTCTTTTTTCTTTTTTTTTCTTTGGTTGGCAACTTAACATCTTTAGAACCTTTCTACTTCAGATCCCAAATAGGAAAAATGTAGAGAACTATCCTCCTACCACTACACTAGATTGACCCTATTTTTTCTCCTTTGAAGTTACTTGGCTATTAAATGCATGGTATGGGGTCTAAACAAAATAGGGCCTGAAAAGTACCGCCTATTTTACAGCTAAAGAAAGGGAGAAAAGAAGTGTCATAACAATTTTTCTTTCTTTTTTTGTTGGCAACTTAACATATTTATTTAAGATCAGAGCCTTTCTCCTTCAGATCCCAAATAGGAAAAATGAAGGAGATCCCAAATAGGAAAAATGTACAGAACTATCCTACTACCACTACATGAGATTGACCCTATTTTTTCTCCTTTGAAGTTACTTGGCTGTTAAATGCACAGTATGGGGTCTAAAGAAAATAGGGCCTTTTACAGCTAAAGAAAGGGAGAAAAGCAGTGTCATAACAATTTTTCTTTTTCTTTTCTTCTTTGGTTGGCAACTTAACATATTTATTTAAGATCAGACCCTGTCTGCTTCAAATCCCAAATAGGAAAAATGTACAGAACTATCCTCCTACCACTACACTAGAGTGACCCTTTTCTCTCCTTTGAAGTTACTTGGCTGTTAAATGAACAGTATGGGGTCTAAAGAAAATAGGGCCTGAAGAGTACTGCCTATTTTACAGCTAAAGAAAGGGAGAAAAGAAGTGTCATAACAAAATTTTTTTTTTTTTTTGGCAACTTAACATATTTATTTAAGTTTAGAGCCTTTCTCCTTCAGATCCCAAATAGGAAAAATGTAAAGAACTATCCTCCTACCACTACACGAGATTGACCCTGCTTTTTCTCCTTTGAAGTTACTTGGCCATTAAATGCTCGGTATGGGGTCTAAAGAAAATAGGGCCTGAAGAGTACCACCTATTTTATAGCTAAAGAAAGGGAGAAAAGCAGTGTCATAACAAATTTTCTCTCTTTTTTTTTTTTTGGTTGGCAACTTAACAAATTTATTTAAGATCAGAACTTTTCTCCTTCAGAACCCAAATAGGAAAAATGTACAGAACTATCAACCTACCACTACACAAGATTCCATAGTGCATCCTTCCATCACTGTACCGTCAAAATAACTAATGAAACTATGTTTTGAGGCCCATGAGCTAATCGTTTTATTAAAAATCATTTTATATTTAATAGTTTTAGAAAAAGGATACATATTAGAAAAGAAAATTAAGATTTTTGCTAAAATGCCATTACATTTTGGCAGTTATACCAAAAACAAAAAAAAAATTCATTTTAATTTTGCAAATTTGCATTAATTTTTTGTGTTATTGTAAAATTGTCATTCTGTTAGTTTTTCATCCTCCTTCCCTCTTAGTTTTTTTTTTTTAATTTCTATATCACCCTTCTAGCAAATGCATGACAATGAACAAGAGAACTTTGTGCACGATTTTCCACTCTGTTAATCATCAAAAATATCTAAAGATGATCGTGCTAGATAAAATATATTAAGGAAAAGAAGACCCAAGTCTTACATTTTCAATTTTCACTCAAAAATGCATTGAACAAAGAGCTTAAAGTCTGCTACTTATTGTTATTCTTGTGAATAGTAATAGTATTTTGAGAATAATTTAAACTTGAAATTTTCTTTAATTTATTGTATTTTTTATTGATCTAAAGATTGATTATATTCTAATTTGTGTTAAGGAGAGTTTTATACATGTTTTTGTGAGAATTGAAGTTTAAATTATTGAATTTTATTTAATACCTCACTAATGGTTGTTTTTAGTTGAAATCTAACCGTACCATTAGATTCCTTATTATTGAATTATATTAAATACTAAGTTTCACTAAAACTTTCCATCGAGAAGTCATTGAACTTAGTAGCCAAAGTTGGCAACTTAATTACAAGTTATGGTTCTAAAGTATTAGAACTTGAATTCGAAATTGAGAAGGGTAATATTAGAATTTTAAAAAAAACTAACAATGAGGGAGGACAGAGAAGTAACAAAATGTTAATTTGCAAAGCTCACAAAAAGTTGTGGCAAATTTGCAAAACTCAAAAAACATTAAACATTTTTGCAAAAATGCCAAAATGTAATGGCATTTTTGCAAAACAAAAAACCCAAGAAAAAATACTAAAAACTAAAAAAAGGTAAAGAATGCCCAACCCTAGCCACCGGTCAAATTTGCAATGACAGATGAAGAAAGATAGGGGGTGTTAGTAATCCGTAGCACTCATCATGCTCATTGTTCATCAACGACATTTAGGTCTCCACATCATAAAGCTCCACTAATCGAAGGATGTTATTTTGGTCATCATGCCTGCTAGAAACATACCGTGGACTCCATAGCTGCACATGCAAACACAGAACTAGCTCCAAATATTAACGCTACCTACCTCCATCAATCATTGTGGAAGAAATTGCAGTCATTCATATCAGCAATAGAACCTAGAGTCAATGGATCACACCCATCAATGAGCATAAGTTTCCTATTGTGGACAACACAATAACAGAATGTGTGGTTTCTAGAAGGGAGGAGTGAGGAAGTGGATGATAAATTGTCAATTTTGCATAAAAGTACCAAATTAGTAGCTCATGTGTCATAAATTATAGACATTATTTTAGGGCTTTTTAAAAAATTCATGACACATGCATTTCTGAGCTAATGATTCAAAATTTTGATATTTTAAAGGTTCAAAAGCTAATCTAGAGTAAGTATGTGAATTATCAAAATTTGCTAGGAATTAATTAGTATTTTTGATCTTTTGCAAGTATTTAAAGGATGATCCATGAACAAGATCCCTTTAAATGAGAATAAATTATCCAGATCAGCCTAGAAGAACAAGGACCTAAATTTCATCATTCTAAAGCTCAAGTGGGGCTCAAGATCATTTTAAGGCAGGCAGATGAGTTTCAAGGAAGCAATTGGAAGAATCATAGGTGACTATAATGGGCTCATGCAAAATCCATGCAATTCCACCAACTTTGCATGATAATATGAGTCATGCAAACCACCTAAGCCACATAAGCCATGCTAGGAGATGACAAGCCATAGAACTAAGGGATTCAAGCCATAGAAGGCATCAAGCACAAAGCCATCAAAGTGAGCCATGAAATCATCTTAGCTATGTAATATGGAACCACATGATTAGAGGAGGATTACATGCAATTATCCACATGCTAAAACTGTGATTTTCAAGAGATAATTAGCAAGGAAATATGGTGATTAGCAATAAGGAAGAAAGAATGTTAGGTGAACCAATAGAGAAGAGACCCAAACCATTTCCATCGTGGAACACTTAAAGAGGAGATTTCCACACAACTTCCTTCCTAACTCTCTCCTTCCACTCACTTTCCTAAGACTCCCATGCAATTTCCCTTGTAAAGTCTTCCATGTCCCACCACTTCTTTAGTCTCCCATGCAAGTTCCTAATTCCTTTCCTATTTTTCCTTTTCCTTTTTCCCAATCTTATCCCATTTTCCCTTTTCCTTTAGGACTCTTTGAAAACATTATAAAACTATAACGACCTAGGTTTTTATAATACATTTTGTAAATCTTTTTTTTTTTTTTTTTTATGTCGGGCCCTTAATTTGCAAAAATATTTAGAAAACAAATACCAAAAAACATTTTTCATGAAAAGACCCTTTTTAAAAACCTTGAGTGTCATTTTTCTTTTCTCAAAAGGGATTATCGGTGAAATGAGCGTTACATTTTTACCAAAAATTCAACAGAGTTTCCTCTATTTTTTGGACATTAGACATTTAACACATGTCATTGCGAAGTACCTGATAAACACAATTTTGATAAATAAAAGGATAAGGGAGACTCCATCTCCATCCCATCACATTTACATACAGAACTTTATATTTTGAAAATAAAAACTTAACCAAATCAAAATTCATGATTAGGATCAATCTAGTTACAACCATTCCATTACCACTTTAATCCACATGTCCATAAAGTAAAGTCATATCAAATCAAAATATTACTTCAATAAATCATTAACTACATTTAAAACCTACTTGTTATACTTGTTTAGTCGTCTTGAGATCTTTAGCACAGTCTTTTGCTTTCTTTTCCTTGTTCTAATCCTTCAAACCTAAGACATTATAAACAATTTACAATGTCTCGGCAAGCTTAGCTTGTGTAGGCAGTTTCACATATATTTTACCTAGTTTTCCATGCAATTCTACAATAGCATCTCAAATCATTTTTCATGCAATTTCTAAAGAATATGATAAACAAATCAAAGATAAGAAATATGATTAAAGTCATTTTTCAGTCTCAATTCAACAGTTTCATGCTAAAACATTTCAGATAGTATCCATATAAAATGTGTACAACTTTAAACATGCATTTTTCAAATGGTTGAATCGTCATAGTAATCTTAAGTAAATTGCAATATAGAACATATCCCAAAATTACATGTAAACATAACTTGAGAACTATGTAAAAGATCCACTATCTAACTTGATAAATCAAACATCATAAGATCCTCAAAGTATTAAAGTAGTGATCGGTTAAATCGCGAATGTCGGCAATCCCAAATTGACAACATCATCAAGTGCACATATGCACCCCGATGTGCATGGATTGAAGCCATTAAATAAGAAGTTTTAGAAAACCCTAAACTCCAATGCCTCTCCTAACTCCATCAAGATGGAAACTCTATAGGCCCATGCAAATTGTTAGATGATATTCTCTTCTTCAAAGGGTAGATTTACATGCCAAAAGATTCTCCTTTACCATCAAATATTTTGGGCCAATTCCATAATAGTACACATGAAGGATTCCATAAAACTCTTTATCACTTATGAAGAGCTATTTATTAGCGAGGCATGAGCCAGTACTTACGCAACTTTTATACGTCATTGCGATGTTTGTCAAAGGAACAAAATAGAGAACAGCCACCCTACTAGGCTGCTAAAACCTCTACCTCTTCCCAGCTATGTATGGTCTGACATTTCTATGGATTTCATTGAGGGGTTACCTCCCTCACATGCAAAATGTAAATTTTTTGTGCTCATTGATTGCCTGCCCAAGTATGCCCATTTCATTGCAGTTAGCCATCCATATACTATGCTAGAAATTGCAAAAAAAAATTTTGACCAGATCTTCAAACTTCATGGAATGCCACAATCAATTGTGTGTGATTGTGATCCAACATTCACAAGCAATTTTTGGAAGGTTTTGTTCACACTCAATGAAACACATTTTAATTTTAGTTCAGTGTATCATCTGCAAATGGATGAACAAACGCAGGTCACCAATTGCACATTAGAGATGTATCTGTGATGCTTCACTGGTTCCCAGCCAAAGGAGAGGATGTTGGATTTCATGGACTAAATATTATTACAATATGAGTTGGCATTCAACAATCAAAATGGCACCATTTGAAGTTGTACATGATTTCCCTCCTCCAACATGTTTATCATATGTTCCTGATACATCCAAAGTTGATGCAGTGGAGGATACTCTTCTCAAACAAGACTCGATCATTATGGATAGGCGACATACTCTTCAAATCACATAAGCATGTATGAAGGAAGCTAATGATAAAAAACATAGACAACAGGAATTGAGTGTTAGTGATTGGGTTTACTTGCAATTGCAACCATACAAGCAAGGTTCATTAGTGCTGTGTTGGAATGTGAAACTCGCCCCACAGTATTATGGACCTTACAAAGTGAATGCTAAAATTAGCTCAGTTGCCTACAAACTTAATCTGCCAACTGGATCCAAGATATGCCCAATATTTCATGTTTCAATGTTAAAGCCACATCTTAAGAAGAGTGAACAACTTGTGCCTCAACTTCCACACATTCATGATGATAATTTGGTGGGGCCACTTCCACAAGCCATCCAAGAAAAGTGCCATTGTAAGGGAAAAGATGAAGTCTTGGTTCATTGGAATGGGTTATCTCCTACTATTGCAGCTTGGCAAAACCTTGACAATTTGAAGGCCAAGTTTTTATATTTAACCCTTGAGGACAAGGGCCCACTTTAAGGAGGGAGGAATGATATGTAGTCATTCCAATAGGGTTAGTTAGAATAACTGTTTAATTGCCATGTAGGTCGAGTTGTGTGTTGATTGATTTGTTCATGGTTAGTTAGTGAAGATAGTTTCATTGTAAGTGACAACACTTTAGCCTCCATGACTGCAATGTCCTACTATATATAGGACTCTCTGTCTATCAATAGGATATCTAGTTTTTCTTGAAGTTTTTCTCATTGGAGGTTCTAAGTTCCCTTGAAGTAACTTACTCTTTTTAATTAGAGAGTTTTCAAGGAGTGAAAATAGGCATATCAAGAGGCAAATGTACCTTGCCTTCTCCCTCTTAAAGCCAAACACCAGCCCTTTGACATCAATTCATTACTTAGTTTGCTTCTTAGTTCCATGCTTCCAGTTCTAGGCTTATTTTCCTTGGAGTTTTGAATCTATTTTTCTTTAGTTCTCTTTGATCAAAGGCTACTTATCTCTTGTAGTGACAACCAAGAGATAGTAACCTTTGAATCATCTTTATTTCCTTTCCTTGTCTTACTCATTTTGCTAGTTAGCACCCTTACTTGCCCATCTTTTGATTTCATTTTATACCTATTTCATTATCTCGTTCTTTGATTCTCTCTTGGATGTACACACATGCTATCATGGATTGGATAGTGAATGGATTGGGTTTTAGGTTATTTTCATGTTATTGAATGTGGGGAAATTTTCTTTCTACATCTCATGTAAGATGCACACCTTCCATGTATGGTTATAATTCAGTAAAACTTTTTGAGTCATGTGCACAATTCCATGCCCATGCGCACTCTTCATGAATAATATTAACATGCTTTGATTGATTAGTATAGTTCATGTTTAGGTTCCTTTAATTGCTGCTTAAGTTAGTTGCATGTTAGATTAGGTTTAGTTTGTTTCTAAGTTTAGTTTATTTTATTTTTAGAAATATTCATTTCTAATTCCATGCATGTTTCCATTTCTAAGATCTTTTAATTCTTAGAATAAATCAAATACAATCTTCTTTGGCTAGGATAGGAAATTTAAACAAAATCTAATTACTTAAAAATCCATGAGATTCCTCATAGGATTGACCTCACTCACATACAATTACTATATTGATTTATGCACTTAAATGTATTTCAAAAAATACACCAAGTTTTTGCTCCGTTGCTAGGAAAATCACAACTAATTTGTAGTTGGATTTTTTGTTTAGATTATTTATCTCTGGTCGTATATCTAGGTTGCATTAGATTATGCTTTTTCATTCATATAGCCCAAGTGAGGGGCATGGTGGCCCACAGTTGAACTTCATTAGAAACTCCACCTGTTACCCTCTAACCCTCTCCTTACTTTCCTAGTGTAGTTGCATTTAGTGTAGAATTGGATTTTGGATGATAGTGTAATTCACATAGTTTAGTTCATTCATAATAACTTGTTGCATAATTTTTAGAACTGCTGCAATACAATAGAACATCATTTTTGTGGACCTTTCGAGGGCTCCGCCCTCAAAGTCCCCAGTAGGGACATGCCGCCCCTTGTACCCCCGACTAGCTAACTACATAGCTCAACTTGTAAAGAACTCTACTAAGTGCATTTCATTTAGAGGTTTTATGTGCATTTCATTTAAGCATTAGTTTACTTTTCCTTGTATACTATTTTCTTTATTGCTTTATGGTGGATGGATCACATTTGTAGTAAGGGCATCCCAAGAGCCCTCATAATACAAGGGTTAGATTTAATCAACATTTCCTTGGCCCACCTAGGTAATCAAATCAATTTCTTGTATACTAGTGATCCAACCCTTAAATCTTAATTTAATATCAAGTAGCAAGAGACTTAGGGTACTAAGCTTGTAGGACCCTTTTCAAAGGAGAAGATCTACTATCACTCTAATGGCTTTTGAACATCATGGTTATAGTGGGTATGCAAAATCCAAGTGATTTTTCCCACCTTTTGTTAATGTTTGTTGAGGTCTAAATACCTTCTTACATGAGAATTGTATTAACCACTTTAAAGCAGAATCTAACTAGTAAGCAGTAGTAGAGCTTGGATAAAAGGAGTTATCTAGATTTAGGTCTAAAAGCTACCACCCCACAGATTAACAAAGATAACAAAATAGCTTTTTAGTGAATCATTAGGATTGATTATGCATCATTTAGAGTTAGGAGTCTCATTGCATCATATAGATAGGATTTCATCTTGGTGCATGCATGGTCGTAGATCTCAGAACATGAAATTAGTACCATTTCATCTTGTGATTAAATGCACCTACAAGTAAGGGGTAAAAAATCAAATTCCTAACCCCGAGCAAACCCACCCACTGTAGTTGAGCCAAAGGCCATTAGAGCTTTCTATGTGCCACTTAAATTAAATACTCCCTCATGCATCACACTGCCACCTACCAATGCATACTATTTTAAGCAAAAACCAATTACTCCCATCCTATTAAGGTTTATAGAGAGAGAGAGAGAGAGAGAGAGAGAGAGAGAGAGAGAGAGAGAGAGAGAGAGAGAGAGAGAGAGAGAGAGAGAGAGAGAGAGAGAGAGAGGATCCATACCTACATATCAAGGAGTTCCTTGATATTTATTTCATATTTAAGTCTTAAATTTTTTTGAATGATTCTATTGGGCTTAGATTGCTTCCCTTCTCATTAAAAGACAAGGCCAAATCTTGGCTAAATTCTTTAGAGGTTGATTTCATTACCACATGGGACTAGTTGTCCAAAAATTTTCTGAACAAATTCTTTCCAATCCATAAAAATAATGCCCTTCATAGGAAGATTATAAATTTTTAGTAGAGAGATGATGAGCAATATTATGAGTTTTGGGAAAGGTGGAATGAATTGCTGCAAAAGTGTCCCTACCATGGTTTTGAAAAATGGCAACAATTTTCAATACTTTTATGAGGGACTCACACCTCAAAATAGAAGGATCATAGATGCCACTAGTGGAGGGCCATCGAGATGAAAAATGAGACAAAGGCCTGGGAATTTTTTGAGATCTTAGTTGAAAATTCCCAGCAATGGGATTATTTAAATCATTGAGATAGAAATTTCTTACCCCAAAAGAGAGGGGGGCCTTTATGAAATAGGAGTAAACATAGACATGTCATATAAGTTTGACTCCTTGGCTCAACTATTAGACAAGGTTCAAAAAAATTGATTCAAAATTTGATGCCTTCATGGATGAAAGTGCATCCATGAAACCTCCATAAGAGGTTTGTTCTATTTGTTCCAACCCAACACACATAATGTTAGCCTATCCATTTGAACATGTGTACCAGAATACCTTTTAGAACAAGCGGATGCAATGAATGTATATTGCAATCCTAGCAATAATCTTTATTCTAAGATCTACAATCTAGGACGGGCTAGGTATCTTAACTTTTCATGGTCTAAGTACACTCACTAGGGAGGTCCATCTATAAATCCCCTATGCAAAACATTCCTAGAGTTTTAGTTCCCTAGTAACCACCTAGTTTTCTATTTTTTCAACAACCAAAGAAACCAACCTTTGAGGAAAATGTACAGTTATTCATGGAGAGATCCCTTAAACAATAGGAGGAGACTAGACAGGCCCTAAAATAATTCCATAATGAGAGTCGACAAGCCACCAATGTCAATTCTCAACTATTGCTGAACTAGAAATTCAGATGAGCCAATTGTCACCTACATTGAATGATACTAGAAAGGGAGAATTTTCTAGTCAGCCAATCCCAAAATCTAAGGGATAGTTTGAAATAGGGTCATCTTCAAATTCCTAAAGACCCCTTGAATAAGCAAAGTCAATAACTACCCTTAGGAGTGGATGTCAAATAGATAACAAGCTAGGATAGAGTGAGGAAAAACTAGAGGAGGATGAATCAGCTATCGCATAGGAGAGAGAAAAGACAAAAACCTCAAACTCTATCTGAACCTATAGTGGAGGCACCTTATGTGCCCAAAGCTCCATTCCCTTAGCTACTAAACAAGGCTAAGAAAGGAACTAATTTCCATGAGATAATGGATGAGTTCAAGCATATGCAAATCAATATCTCATTACTCAATGCTATTAAAGACATTCCTACCTATGTCAGGTTTCTCAAAGAGCTCTACACACAAAAGTGCAAGCTTAATATGCAAAAGAAAGCCTTCCTCACTGAGCAGGTGAGCACTTTGATTTAGCATTAGACTCCTCCAAAGTTTAGAGATGTAGGTTGTCCTAGCATCTGATGCATTATGGGAGACCATGTCATTGATAAGGCACTATTAGATTTAGAGGCTAGTGTAAACTTATTGCCATATTCTATCTATAAGCAACTAAGGCTAGGTGAACTTAAACCAACCAATACCACATTACAACTTGCAACATGTTAGTAAAGATTCCATGTGATATGGTTGAGGATATGTTAATACAGGTGGACTAGGTCTATTTCCTTGTAAATTTTATTGTCCTAGATATCTAAACTGTATCAAAACCTAGTAGTTAGATCTTGGTAATTCTTGGATGTCCATTTTTTGCAGCATCCAATGCCATGACTCATTGTATAAAATAGTGTGATGAAATTATCTTTAGGCAACATGAAAGTAAAGTGCAATGTTTTTAGTATTGATCAATAACATTTAAACCTAGATGATTCCTGTGTAGTCAATTTGATTGAAGGTTTAGTTCAAGATGCTAATCCACCATCGTCTACCTTAGATCCACATGAGTCATGTCTAGCACACATTAATTTTGACATCGATATAAACAAGTCCATATAAGAGGTAAATAATCTTTTAGATGCTGCACAGATCATGGATACCTTCAAATGGGAACCTCAAGTGGAACCTCTTCATCCTTTTAATTCTATTCTTGCAGCTTTAGTAGAAAAACCACTTATTTTGGTTTTTAAGCAATTGCCTAATAATCTAAATTATTTGTACCTAGGACCTGATGAATCATTGTTCATAAGATAGCTTTAGGGTGGACCATAGCGGACATTAAAGTAATTAACCCTACATAGAATTCACCTAGAAGAAAATGCTAAGCCATTTAGAGAAATAGAAAGGAGACTAAATCCTAACATGAAAGAGGTTGTGAGAGACGAAGTGCTTAAACTCTTAGATGTTGCTGTTATATACCCCATTTCTAATAGCACTTGGATAAGCCTAGTTTAGGTTGTACCCAAGAAATCCAGAGTCACAGTAATCCATAATGAGGATAATGAACCAGTCCCCAGTCGCATGAACATCGTGTCATATGCCTTTTGAACTCTGCAATGCTCTAGCTACTTTCAAAGGTGTATGCTAAGCAGATTTATTATATGGTGGAGAGGTTATTAAAAGTGTTTATGGATAATTTTTCAATATTTGGGTTGTCATTTGATGAATGACTACACTATTTGAAATTAGTCTTTGCTAGGTGTCAGGAAAAGAATTCAGTGCTTAACTAGGAAAAATGTCATTTTATGGTAAAAATGAGATTATTTTGGGCCACATCATATCACACAAAGGCACAAAAATTGATAAAGCCAAAGTGGATCTCATTTCTAATCTACCTCCTCTGAGGACAATGAAGGAAATCTGATCATTTTTAGGTCATGTTGAATTTTATAGAAGATTCATTAAAGATTTTAGTAAAATTTCTAAGCCCCTATGTAATTTACTTATGAAGGAGGCAACCTTTGATTTTGATGATAATTGTATGAAAGCATTTGAGCACTTAAAGGTTGAACTCACTTTTGTGCCTATCATTCGACTACTAAATTGGAGTGCACTATTTGAAATAATGTGTGGTGCTTTGACTACATGATCGATGCTGTGTTGGGGTAGCATATTGATAAACTCCCTCATGTGATATATTATGCTAGTAAGACCCTCAATGATGCCCATCTTAATTATTCTACTACCGAGAAAGAGGTGTTGGTTGTTGTATTTGCATTGGATAAATTTAGATCTTATTTGCTAAGACCTAAGGTTATAGTCTATTTAGACCATACAACATTAAAATACCTTCTTTATAAGGAGGATTCCAAATGAAGATTGATTCAATGGATATTATTGCTACATGAGTTTGATTTAGAAATTCCAAATAAGAAAGGTTCTAAAAACATTGTAGCAGACCCTTTGTTCGGGTTAATTGTGGAGTCTACTCGTGAAAATGCGTCTTTAATAGAAACCATCCCATATGAATAGCTCTTACACCTTTCCCATTTACCTTTGTAATCCAATATTATCAATTATCTTGTTATGGGTCAAATGCCTAATCAATGGTTTAGATAAGATAGAAAAAGATTTCTTGTCGAGGTTAAGCACTTTTCATGGGATGATCTATACTTATTCAAGTATTGTCCTAATTAGGTCATTGGAGATGCATACCAGATACTGAACATCATTGAATCATTTCCTTTTTTCCATAATCATGCATTGGGGGGGTGCATTTGAGTGCAAGAAAGACAATTGTAAAAATTTTGCAGCGTGGTTTCTATTGGCCTACCATTTTCAAGGGTTCACATGCTTATTGCATAACATGTGCATATTGTCAATAGTTAGGGAGTATAAGAAAAAGTGATATAATGCATCTGAACCCTATTCTGATCATTGAGCCTTTTGATGTTTGGGGCATCAACTTTATGGACCTTTTCCCAATCCTTTGGTTACCTCTTGTAATATCCTCAATTTTTAATCTTAAATTAGTGATAAAATTAAATAAATTAAATTAAAAATTTTATCTATAGAATTTGGTTCTGAAAACTAAAAACTAGAAAGTACACATCAATAGGATTCCAATGACATAAAGAACATAGAAAACGGAGCTCAAACGGAGAAGTTATGAGCCGTTAAAGATAGAGGAGCAAATTAGTAATTTAGAGGCACCGAAACATAGGGGACTGTTTTGATAATGGCACCCCTTCCATCCTCCCCTATCAGATTCGACAATTTTTCCAAAAAAATCATCGAAGGGAAGGCGTATAAGGGAAGAGTCCCCTTCCTCCTAGCACGTTTCCTTCTCCAGTAGCCCCTACTCCGTTCAATCTCCACCAAACAAGGATGTTGACAAGGATGGCACGGCAGCAACCATTGGCAACCCAGATCCAACGTCCCATCGGCAGACCCAGGTAATGCCTCCCACCCTCTTGTCATTCTAAACCTTTCCTGGCACCCTATCCTTAGATCTAGGACAAGTTAGGTTCCACCGACTGGTTAAACAACGGTGAAGATAGATCCGTCAGATCTGTGAAAAATAAGAACTCCATGTACCCAATGAAGATTGTGGGAATAGGTTGATGAAATAGTGTTAGATTATAGATCGGACCATCCATCTAGTGCATAAGAAACCCACGGCCAAACCCTTTAACTTTGAGGGAGATCTGACGGTGGACAACGCTAAAAATCACAAAGAACAGTACGTAGGAGAAATTTAGGAATGTGAGAAAAATTGAGAAAAAACCTTAGTTTTTGTCAAAATCAATCAAAAGACATGTTAAAAATGGAAACTACATGAAATTTCGAGCAAAATGGTGTAAAAATCATGAAGATTGGGCACTTATGAGGTCACCGGCGACGACCAGACCCTAATAGTCTTCCCTGGTGTCGGCTCTTGCATCGATGACCTGGCACTGACGCTAGGATGCTGAGTAGGATGCCCCAGCGGGAACACAGCACAGGCGCGCGTAGTTGTGGGTGGGAGCACCTGCGTGCTGTCACCAATGGTCTAGATGCCCTGCATCCTAGCGACCAAGACGCATATGGAGTGCGCCCTGGTAACCATGTGACGACTCGGGTTTTATATGATGCAAATTTGATAAAAAGGCGAGATCTCTTGTTTTATAAATATGAAATGCATGAAAATCTTTTTCGTTTTGGAAAACAATCTTTCATAAAAATCCCGAGTGTTAGAACACATTTCCAAATTATCTAGCCATGGCATAGTTTTAAATTAACATTATTCCCAAGAAAGTGTTAGTCACAGCCTCAACTATAGAGAGTAACTACAATCAAGTAACATTGAAAGATAAGGTAGGGGTTTACTTACTTGCACTTAGTCTGGGTGTCTTCTGTCACAAGCGTTCCTTGCGCTTAAGTGTTTACTTTGTGTCTGAAAAATGTTGAGAATTGGGTGAGTATATACTATACTCAGTAGGAGTCTATCACTACTAGTTTTACAATGCATGCTATATTTAAAATCATATGCTCTTTCAAGACATGTGCATGTTTGAACACTCATGCTCAATATCGATATCAAAAACCATTGTCAAATTGAAATACTAACGACTTAAAGAATCGCACAAACCAAGTCAAAAGTATCATATATATCATAACATAATGATATGCATAAGATGCTTCATTGAATCCAACTCATGGATATCTAGTATGGTATGGTCAGCCAACCTCATATCATGCCATATGCAATGCAAGTAAGTCCATGAAACCATAGGGCCCAACTATGCCCATGGCCTCGCCGCCGTGTGGTCCCCGGGTACCTAGGGACACAACGTCATAGCCTCCACGGGGCATATGACACATCGACCCAGTGCCGTGGCACCAATGGTAGCCCCCTGTACCACATGCAGTCGATGTAGGGACATGCCCTTTTTGGGCGTGGTACCTAATCCACCTAGTAGTGGTAGAGGCTGGGAGGCCACCCCAACCTCTCGGCATAGCGCCCACGAGCTTACTAGCCCAAATCATATACGATCAAACAAGCAAAAACATCTCTTTTTCAAAACCTATCCTCTTTGGGTCCCTCACAACTGTCTGGTCCTCACAACTGCCTACCCAGCATCTTTTGGGCACTCCAGCGTCTTTTGGCAACCCTCAAGGACATGCAAATTTTGCAAGAACTCAATGCTCACAAATCATGCAATATATGCAATTATTTGCAAAACATGTCTATGCATAATGTATTTATCATATGCATGTTGAATTCATTTATATGCTAAACAAGTCATAAAATAAGTCATGCTAAACAAGTCATATACGTATACTTAAAACATGCAGTCTCAAAACAATCATGGCTCTTTTTAAAAGTCTAGTAGCGATAGAGCACCTACCTGGCTAGGTCGCGTTAATCCCCTTGTCCTCATATGCTCCTGAACATGGTTTGGGGAATCAAGGTTAGTTTGACATATCTTTTATAGGTTTTAGAGTGGTTGGTCTTACTACTTAGGCATTAAGGGTTCATCCCCATGCCTATGGGTGTCCTAAGGTCCTAATTGGGCCTTGGTATCATTAGTTTTCCAAAGGTCTAGTGGCCATGCACTACCATCCTATTCTAAGGGTCGTTCCTACCTTAGATTGGGCCTTGATCAAGGATTTTATAGTTTGGGTGTGTCCGCGTCGTCGACATGGACACAACGCCTTTCACGGCGCCTCAATCGGAGCTATAGATCTCAAGTTATAAGCCTTTTAGTATCACGTGTACATAAAAGGTCAAATGAAGCAAGGTGGAAGCCTGGGACGCTAAGGCGTCCCGCCTCAGCGGGTGCTTCTGCAGACGCACCCTGGCTTCCACCCAGTTTTTCATTTGCGGGCGCGTCCATCTGGTTCTCTCAACGCATAGAACGCATTTCCTTCGTTGGGGGACCGGGGTGTCCTCCGGACGCCCTGGTTCGACCCTGTCGAACCAGTGTGGCCCAGGGATTGTCCTTGGGTCCTTTGTGACTCTCCAGGGCCCGTTTTTGCATGATTTTTCATGCAAAAACTTAGGGAAACTTAGCTTAGGACTAATGGGAAGACGGGTTTGGAGGGATTTTGGGCATACCTGGCTCGTTGCTGGGTTTTTCTCCACGTTTCTCCGCTTGGTTGCTTCTCTAAAATGGGTTTTTCTTAAGCTTTTGGACTGCCATTAGAGGCGCCCAAGAGCTCTATTTATAGAGCTATAAGAGGGTTCTGGAGGGGGCTCTCACCGCCCTCGAATGGCGTGGAGAAATCTTTAGAATGGTGGTGATTTCTCCTCCAAACACCTCCGTTCTAGAACCCCTGGGAGGTTGAAGAAAGGGGGTGCCCGTATGAAAATGGGCCCATGTGTTTTTTAGGCTAAATCCATTTTTTAATGAAAATTACATTTTTGCCCCTAAACTTCAAAGGCCATAACTTGCTCATTTTAACTCCGTTTTAGGTGATTTTGGTCTTGTTGGATTCCCTTTTCCGAGACGCACCTAATGGTACCATTTTTAGGACCAAATTTCTATGTTTAGTTAGGGTAAATAGTGAAATGACCAAAATACCCTTATTTCCAAAAAGTAAACTTTTCATTGCTAACTTGGGATTTTAATGTTACAAAATTGGAGTCATTACAAACCAGGACACACATGGCATGTCTTGGAGCTATTGCGTCTTGGGAACGCTAGTTTACACCAGTGTAAACTTGGGTCGTAGGTGTAAATCTGTGCAAATGCACCACCCGACCCCTATAAATTAATATTATAAAGTATTTTCACAAAAACTTGATTTTGAGAGCTACAGAGGTCCAAATCACGATTGGAAACATCTGTTGTGATTGTCTTGACGATGTAGACCTAGATTTAACTTAAAAACTTATGATTGACCACTTTTAATTTAGGAAAAAATATAAAATAACATTGTGGTATTGACAGGTATATTTGAATGTTTAAGATAAGGGGATTATACGCTCGAGTTGAGTGATCTCACATCGAGGTAGGTGACGACACTTAATGCTTTGTCTTGATTTTAAAATTTTACATCATCATAGCATCATGATTGACTGTGATTAAAATTGCATTATTTAAATTAATCTAAAAATTTATGAGACTCAGAATCTTATATATTATGATTAATATTTGATTCAACAAAGTATTAAATGGATTATGATTGTTGATTTCATGAGCTTGATACTACATATTTATGCATGATTAGAAATTTTCTCTTTTTATTGTACCATTGAAACTGATGGGTTTTCATAAGGAAAGGGGAGGCTTGGTGGCTGGTCCTTTTAGAGGCTAACCCTAGGATGAGGGGTGTGCCTTGGAGATTGCGAGCCACGAGTGCTCCTGGGTTTCAAGATATGTGTTTTCTATGTTTTGGGTTTTATGACAGGTGCTCTCACCAAGTGGATGTCATGCTAGGAGGGAGTAGGGACGGCCACCCACCCTTCGAGATTTGTGATGTGATTGTGATATGATAGACACCTGCCCACAAATGGCTTTCGATAGGGGTTTGGTAAGATGGATAGTCCACACTATCGGTTCAGGCCTTTCCATGGGGATGGACGTTAAGTCTCCCATTATGGTGTCGATGGGGAGCGACGGTGGTTGAGACCTTGGAGGGTTGCCACTGCAGCATGACGATCCATGCTCTTGTTCTGTATGCTTGCATGATGAGCATGGAGATATTGTTGTATACCTAGGTGTGACGACACTCAAAGGAGTGATATGAGTACTCATGATCTGTTTATACGAGTGTATGGGACACTCATGGGACTGACGTATCTTAGGGTGCCCTGTTATGATTATATGCTCATTTACATTAGATCATATCATGTTTTAAATCCATGACATACATGTTTTATCATACATGATGTTTTAAGATTATGTTGGCATTGCTTATAATGATTTTACTTTCATAGAGGATAGATCTTCTTATTATATCACCACTGTTATTCGATTATCCCATCATTATTATATTAGATGTCTATGTACCTACACAAGCAATAGCTTACTAAGGCATTGCTTTGTTTTGGCAATGCCTTAGATCTTGAGCGTGGCAGCAGGAAGGGCAAGACTATTGAGAGACCGTGATAGTAGCGGATTCCTATACTTTGACTGATAGACAATGACGTGAGTTAATAAACGGACTACCATTTGATTTTCTTTATGGACTGTATACTTTCATTTCATGAGATTTATTATGATAGTTATATATATGATGGACAATGATGTGAGATGTTATGATGGATAGACCCTGGGCCACATTGTTATTATGTTTTGGATATTTATTATTTTAAAAATAAGGGCGTTGATGATTTGACGTTGGTTTGACATGTGTATTGTTTCATTTGTATCACCACAAAATTTTAATTATGTCTTAAATTATAATCATGATGTTTTGAAAAAAGAAAATAACACCTAGAGGTTTTCAATAAATGTTTTAATAAATAATTAATAGAATCTTTTTATTTTGAGATCCCGACTATGACTATTATAATAATTATTATTATTATAAAAAAAAACCTAGGGTGCCACACCTCTACATCCTTGTGGGAGTGGACTATACGTCCAAATGGGTGGAAGTTATAGCATGTAATATCAATGGCCACAAGGTGGTCATCAAGTTTTTGAAAGAAAATATATTTGCAGGCTTTGGTACTCTACATGTTATGATTAATGATGGGGGAAGACACTTTTGCAATAGGGTGTTTGAGAATTTAATGAAAAAATATGGTGTTACTCATAGAATTGCTACCCCATACCATCCTTAGACCAGTGGACAAGTAGAAATGTCAAGTAGGGAGATGAAGTTACTCTTAGAAAAGATAGTTAATCCTAGTTGAAAAGATTGGTCTTTAAGACTTAGTGATGCTTTATGGGCCATACAAAATTCAAGACCCCTATAGGCATGTCACCTTGCTATTCGTTCTGTGAAAGGGCTTGTCATCTCCCAGTATAACTTGAATGTAAAGCATATTGGGCAATTAAAAAGCTTGATTTTGACTTAGATAGTGTTGGGACCCATGGGAAGCTCCAACTTAATGGGTTGGATGAACTTAGGAAAGATGCATATGAGTTTGCTAGGACATATAAGGATAGAATGAAATCCCATCATGATAAACATATCCTGCTTAAATCCTTTACACCAAGACAAAAAGTCCTTTTGTGTAACTCTAGCTTGCATCTATTTCTTGGGAAACTTTTTTGTCCATGGACTAGGCCTTACATTGTACATATTATTTACCCTCATGGGGTAGTCAAGATTGAAAATGATGTGGGGATTGCCAAAGTAAATGGACATAATTGAAACCCTATATAGAGTTGGTAAACCCTAAAATGGAGGAGATTTTACTCAATGAAGTAGTCTTCCATGACCCACCATAGCATGTCTCATGACACTTGCATCCATCGTGAGTCCAACATTCATCATTGTCTTTCATCATTGTATTCCATCACATGCGTTTGGAAGAAGATGTTAGACTTAGCTCTCATTGAGAGGCATCTAACATTTTTAGAGTCTCATTTTCTCTAGGTTACCCAGCCAACATATAGGGGTCCTATGTTTTAAAACAATGGGGATAATGTTTAGTTTAGGTCTAGGGTGTAGATGTGCATGATATTTCTGAGTGTTTCTTGTATTCATTAAAAAAGAAAAATTTAAGGTCAAAGTTCCTTTAATGTGATGAGAAATGGATTTTTCGAATCTTAGTATTTTCCTACTTTAACTTGTTAATAGAAATGCATATGGTTAATTCTACATTTTATTCATGTCCTAAAGTGTTTATGAAGTTAAATCTCGAAACACATTTACACATAGTGCGTAACCTAGACTGCTAAATAGTTATAACTTAGAGATCCTACGGAAAATTAGTGGAGACTTATACATTGTGAATATTAGAGACTATCATCTTTCTGAGGGTTATATAACTCCCTATTTTCTTTCGATCATGAATTTTGAAATATCCTAGTATCATTGTTTTGGTTAATTGCCAAGAATCATAGTAAGAGTATTAACTTTCTTTCCTGAACATTTATTGAATTTGATAGGTTATAAGAAACCTAGGAAATGATATAGGCCACCCTTATTTTAGTTAGAGACATAAAACCTACCTAGTATGTTTTACCACTACATAGACCCATTGAGCCTCTTGGTAAGCCTTTTCTTTCCAAAAACATATCTACCTTAACTTAGAAACCTAGTAAAATATCAATTACCTATTCTTCAAAAATGAGTAGAGATGGTTTTTACTAGTTTATCTGATCATGTGGTAAAAATTGGCGTAGTTGACCATGCTAGTTGAGATTCAAATGAATATTGTCCATACCATTGGTTAGGCTTAGACTAATTGCCATACCATTGGTGAAAAGAACTAATGAAGCACAATATTGCTTATACTAGGTTTACAAAATCCTCACCCTCTCTCTCTCTCTCTCTCTCTCTCTCTCTCTCTCTCTCTCTCTCTCTCTCTCTCTCTCTCTCTCTCTCTCTCTCTCTCTCAGTTTGTGTGTAAATTACATGGCAAGCAAGGTTTGGGCATTCTTTGTTTTTCCATATTTTAATATTATCTTATTTTTATTTTATTTTACCTTTTTGTTTATATTAAAAAATTTTGTGTAAGAAATTGGCTAGTAGACCTTGAGATATGGTTTTGTTAGTTATTTTGAATGCACCTTGATAGAAGATGTGTACTTAAGGAATCTCGTGTAGTAGGAGGGGTCTTTCTATAGTTTTAGAAGTAAAGAGTACTTGTTTGAAGGAGCTTAGTAGCAGAGCATGGTTTAGTACATTTTTTCCTAAGAAATACAAGTGAAATAATTTATGATAATTCAAATAATCAATTTTATTTTTCAAATTCAAAGGGGAGCCTTAGCACAATGGTAAAATTGTCATTGTGTGACATGGATCATGGGTTCAAGACATGAAAATAGCCTCTTCCGAAAATGTAAGGTAAGGTTGCATACTATAAACCCTTTGTGGTTTGCCCCTCCACAGAACCACGCATATGCTGGAGCTTCATGCACCGAGCTACCCTTTTTTAAAACTCCTATCATGTACCACACTATAATATGGTATTCTTTCTTCCACAATAGTTGTATACAAAATTGAACACTTGAAAAAATTTAATAATTACTATTTAAGTATGACAGTGTAATCAATGTTGTTTCTGAGATGAGAAGGCTTATGGTCATTAAGGCCTATTCGTGCTAGGGTATTTAAAGAAAAACTTGATGATCTAAAGAAATAATTATTATAAAGAAACATTTCCATCCATATATGATCATGTTGGTGCGGACATATTTGAAATAGGATCCCAAGAATAATTTGGATCAGCATAAGTTTTGGAACCATACATTTAGATATTGGTGAAAACCTATGTTTGGTCAAGCTAGCTTACAAATTATTCGAATCACTAAATTGAGGGTCCAATTGACATTCATTCATTTAAACATATATAATAGGAGAGTCTTGCACCAAATGTGACATCCCAATTTTTTTCAAAAACAATTCTTGAATTATTCTTTATAAACATGCACTGGAATTCTTATTAAATATTTCATGCATTTAGGAGTTTAGAAACTTATAATATTTAAAGAAGTTTTCAAAAATCCACCTTTAGACTAGGGTCACTTCATCATATATTCACATAAGTCAATTAAAGTGTGTGTGTGTGTGTGTATATATATATATATATGCATTGAAATAAAAGAAAATAAAGTAGAGAAATACTTACAGAATGATGCTCATCCAAAGCAAGAATTAAGGAAACCCAAAATTACAGAAAGGACTCCGAAGGGAATTTAGTATAAGAAGGGGAAAGATTACAAGGAGAGGGAAACGATTACAAGAGGCAGCAAGCTTAGCATTAGAAGAGCGACCAAGCAAGCAATGCCTAACATGCCTGTCCAACATGCTAAGATAATACTACCTATTGTTACCTATTGTTACTGCCTGTCCAACATGCCTATCAACTATGGCAAAAACCCTTTAAACACATATGGAAAACACACCTATGCGACTTAACAAAAGACCAATAGCAGAATAAACAGCATAATCCAAACCACAGTAATGTATCAAATCATAAAATAATAAAATAAAGTTGCATAAAACAATCCAAGAAATAGCAACACAAATAAACTAACCCATGATATTATAGATCCATACTACCAGCTCAAAAAATTCAACCTAACATGGCTTTGATACCATTTGAAGCATGCATTAAAATAAAAGAAAATAAAGTAGAGAAATACTTATAGAACGATCCTCATCCAAAGCAAGAATTGAGGAAACTAAAAATTACAGAAAGGACCCCAAAGGGATTTTATTATAAGAAGAGGAAAGATTACAAGGGGAGGGAAACGATTACAAGAGACAGCAAGCTTAGCATTAGAAGAGCAACTAAGCAAGCGATGCCTAATGGACTGACTTGAGAAACTATTTATAGACTTAGGATCTGGAACTTCACATTAGTTGGAATCTGTTACAATAATTGGACTTAATTATTACAAACATGATTTAACATAAAGAAAAGTAGGAAATGACATAAAGGAAAAGTGGATTACTCATAATTGAGGTTTGTTTTTGAAAAGGGATTCTTTTGCATTATTGGTGGGGCCGCAATCTTCATTGGAGATCTTCACTATCTTCCTTGTCTTGAGTCGCCTTGATTTTCTCTTCTACCCTTTTGTCGTATTCAGCAACTAGCTTCTAAAACTGGACATTAGGAGGAGGGATTTCTCGAGGAAGATGAGCTTTAATATTTTTCTTATTAATTTTGTCTTGAAGAAACTGGGATAACATAGCCATAGAAGCATCCCAGTAATCCTCAAAATTGTCCTCTTCATTCGGATCCTGACTATCCTGAAAGATATTATCTTTGGACATTGCATCCTGAGATTTCGCCGATGATGACTCAGCTAGAGAGATATTAAAGGATTGCATTACTTGATTCTTTATATAATCCATACATTTGACCAAAATTTGTCCTTTTGAATTAGTCGGGTATTTTCGCTGAAGCATCTTCTTAATTTCTTCAATAGAGGCTGAAGAGTGATGACTGGGTGCATTTTCCCAAACAGCTTTATTATGCTGAATGACCTTCTCAATTTCTTGGGCCTTGCCCTTGTATCAAAATTTGTCCACCATTTAACAAAATAGATTCGTTTAAGAGCCTGAATATTAAGCTCATCAGTACTAATGGTCATTGACCACTTCCATATCCATGGGATATCAAATTTAATAAAGAAAGTTGCCTCATATTGAACTATTATTAACTAGTCTGGAGGAATATTATTGATCTCGGGTGCATATTCTACCCATCGATTGTAAAGCTCCTTGAGTCGCTATGGCAATATGGCCAAAGTCGGACTGAATCTTTTCCACCAATGGTAAAACCACGGGTGAATATCCTTCTTTATTATTTTGGGATTGATTCTGATAAACCATGAATGTTTCTTCATTTCATTTTTGAGGTACATAATATTTTGCTAAAATTAACGACAGATTTGTCATGATTATAAGTGGCTTATTTCCACAACTTTTATTTCCTAAGGGAATTTCTCCATAAGAATTTGGCTTCTCCCAACATGCGGAGGATAATTATTATTTTTCCAATTTCAGAATACTACTGTAATAACTCCAATTTTTGTAATTGATTGAGAAAATCAATAAAGTTTGAGTTTTAGATATTTCGGGCTGAAATATTAGGGTTATTTAGAATATACTTTTTATAAAAGTATAATCAAATCATAAAGACATGTAAAATTGAAATTAAACTTAGCAAACCCTTCAAAATGACTGTAAGCACAACAAATTCTAAATTCAGATGAGAAATCCTTAAGTTTCTTCATTTCTTGGACAAAAGGGGTAAAATAGTAATTTTACCCAAAAATCAAAATCTCCCAAAAATCAAAATATGAGACATCAAAATTTAGAATGTACTAAGAAATACGAATCCAACGCCACTAAGTACACTCAAATCCGAGATCATAAGAATAAAACCCAAAATTTTATGCATAAATGGCAAAAAAGTCTTTTTACACCATGTGGGGCCCACATGGGGCCCACAAGGGACCCAAAAACCAATCTTATCAACAACCCACATGAAGTCATGGGTCAAAAAACATCAACTGGTCTTGGGGAAGAAAAATGGGGCATGGGGAAGAAAAAATGGAGCATGGAAGACTTTCATGCCATTTAATAATAAAAAAAATAAAATATTATAATCATGAAAAAAGACCCAAAATGCCTATAAATACATCCCAAAAATTCCTCCAAAAATCCTCATAAAATCCCCACAAAATTTTCTTCATTCTCCTTAAAAAATTAGACCTAGATCCCTCCCCAAAAATCCAAAATTTCCAAGAGGCATCTCTCTTTTCAATTTGTTTTTCTTTTTAGATTGGAACAAGAGACCTAAAATCAATTAGGCACTCTGTTCCAGATCTAATTTGATCAATTCCACCATCCAAAACTTCCCAACATATTTATTCTACAAAACCCCTAAAGAAATTTCAAGATTCAACGGTTCAAACAACGAAAATTTGCAAGAAAGGTGGATCTTAGGCCATATCTTCATCAACAAAGTATTTTTTTAAATTGGGCATATAACCGAGGTTTTTTCTCTAATTAGGTAGGTGGAAATACTTTCCATAGATGTTTAATACTGTTTTATGTAACTTTTAGCTTACTGTAATTTATTTTGGTAATAAAAAGGTAAAAATAAAGTAAACACCAGAACCCTTAATTCTGGATGATAGAGTGCTCAGATGAAAATTCTGACTGCACCAATCGATCCAGAATGGCCAAAACCCCTAGGGTAGAATTTTCACAAAGATCAGAGATGTTTTGGTCCCTCAATTGAGAGAGGATTGATGGGACGGTCCAGAATGGACTGTTCGATCTCCGGATCTAACGACGCCCAAGACACACATGTGACGCACAATCGGAAACGGCGCGTGTGCTGCTCGTGGGGCGTCGTCCCAAGCGAGACGACAGCGCGTCCATCAAATCCACGAGCGAACGCGCCCAGCGACAGCTCTGTTTATGGGTGCGCAGATGACGAGCGTTTCGCTTGTCCCGTCCGCGTCTATGGACGCACCTCAAGGGCATTTCCTCTATTCATCCCAGCAGACGAGCCCAACCAACCGAATGCGTCCGCCCGGTTAGGTTTTTCCCCCGAAAGATCTGGGCCGTCCGTTCCTTGAGCCTAGATCAAATCCAGGCCCTAGGAAGGACTATGAACTTCCAAATTCAATTCCAGAGTCATCTGAACTCCAAATTGAGATAAAAAAGAAGCTATGGAAAGCTTGAAACCTCTATTTACTGATGAAATAATAAAATGGATATACTATTCAGTACAAACTTTCTGTATTAAAGAAATAAGTTTCCAATTACCTAGATCTTCAAGATCTGAGATGATCAGATCTTAAAAATATGTTTTAATAATGATATACTATTGAAATAAAGTGAGATCTATGGTTTAATTGGATATATATGAGATATATTAAGGGATCTACCCATTATGGTAGAAAAACCCTAAAAATACAAAGGGACCCATTTGATCAATGAGATCAAGTGTGATCAGATCCTTGGGATGGAAAGAATAAATGTTGATATGATGAAATCTAAGGAAATCATGGATGGATTATGACAAAAATAGATCAATATGATCTTTTGACCTTAATAAAGAAAATTCCCTAAATATAACTAAATCCTTAATCAAAGGAAAAGATCTAAGATCAAATAGTTGGATCATAAGTAAAGGTTTCTAAAAGTGTTAATGTAATTAGTTTCATTTTATATAATAGCATTTTAAATATGATTATGTTATAAAGCATGCTAGTATAACATTTTGACTTTAGCATGATATGTGATTTCATTGTTATCATAAGGTGCTAGATTTAATTATTTTAAGTACCTTGCCTCATTATCATTAAATGTTAAATTATGTAGTTTTATGCTTTGAATTTATAATTCATTTATGGTTAAATGTTATTAGTAGATTTACTTGTTATGAGATAAAGAGCATAAAACATCAAAAATGTATTCTAATGAGAAAGTAGAGTTTCATTACACAAATAAGAATGGAGTACTTTGGACTTAATTAGTAAGGGCTATAGTTAGTAGGACAATATAAGGATTATCAAGTCCTTGGCCAAAATTAGGAAAAGAATAATAAACCCCATGAATGACATTATAAATATTTATGGACTTAATTAAAATCCATTAGAAAGAGTACTTAGGGTAAACATGCTTATAGGAACCTTATGAAAGGTTGAGCTATGGTCATTCTAATGAATGATGAACATAGTGGTTAAGGGGGTTATCTAATAGAGCTTTGCTCCTCCCCTACCTTTCGTTGACATTTGTGACGTCTAAACGCCTCCTTACATGAGGATTGAAGTAACCACTTTCTGTTCACCCATTCAGCTAGTAAGCCTTAGCCAATTGAAAATAAGAGGAGTAGTCTAGATTTAGGCTTGAATAAGCTACCTTCAACCAACACATTAACTGGTTGAATAATAATAATAAGAGCATAAAAGGTTAGTGAATTACCTAATCCTAATAAAAACAGTGAGTAAGATAAGAATGATCAAACAAGATCCATTAGATCTTGGATGATCAAGAACAATAAGAATAAGAACACTATATTGTACTTAGTATGCATGTTTATTAGTATACTTGTTATAGTTCATTAGATTAGATAATCCAAACCCTTGATCAAAGATGATTCAAGGAAGAAAACCAAATCATCCTCCATAGGGATGATCCAATAATTGAACTTAGATCAAAGAAGAACTAGATAATAGAAGATCTAGGACCTTGATCTTTATCAACATGTGTAGATTGTCAATCAATGGATCTATGAAAGATCAAGATCAAGGAGATGGACATACAAAGACCTAGAGATAGAAAAATACTTAGATATGAATGATCTAAAGATCATTCTAAACATTAGATCTAGTGATCAATAGGATTGTTCATAATTTATATATTGACAATATGTATGGATGTACAGATTACATACATTAGTTAGGATAATGGAAGATCGGGGAAAAGAGATCAATCCTTAAAGGTAGGAGGATTTGATGAATGCATACATGATTGTACTCATGATCTTATGCTGACAAGAGTAATGATAATACTTGTATTAAATCTCTTAAAAACCTTATGATCCAACCAAACACATATAAGATGGTTAAGGACTAAACTATAAGTGGATAGGGAATTAGGAAATATTTCAGCCCTAAGTAAACAGACATATGGTCTGATATATATGAAATCTATTTTACATACAAGCTTGGAGGCTTGTGAGTTTGTTTTAATAGGCATAACCTAGGGGAATGCTATTGCTAGAGGAGTTATGAGGGTTTGACCACTCGCTCCTTGAAATTTGATGATGTGATGATACCTTGCCCTAAGAGAGGCTAAAAGTCAGGTGGTGGCAATTATGGGAAGGCCACCACTGTGAAAGTCTTGTCCCCCCCATACGGGCAGTGACATAATATTTTCCACTGTGGTATCAGTGGTGAACAGGGCAGTTATCCGAGCGCTAGTACGGATCAGACTGTAGCATAACAACCTTTTTGATTATTTTGCACTATGATGCATATGATAATAGGCATAGTGAAATGCCTTATGTTGTAGCATAATGAAATGCTAGGTAATTATATATTACCAATATTTCCCAAGAAGGGAAATTCCCAGTATAAGATTAGCTGTAATACTAAATTCTCAAAATGAAGAGAATTGATCAGCTTAGTTGGGAATGATATTTGACTATTTTCACAAATTTAACTAGTTTACCCATGAAGGGTATGTATGTATATAGATATACATAACTTACAAAGTAAAGAGTATGTTTAAGGATAATGGGATTATGAAGTATTGGAATTACATTGTCAATGTTATGTTTCTTAAATCCCCTACCAAGCATTGCTTGCTGAGATATTGTACTTGTTGTAATATCTCAGATACAGGGAAGGAGAGTTAGGAGCTGAAGACGATAGAAGACTTGAAGAGAATAATCTTCAAGGTATACCCTTGAAGACATGTATTTTTCTTTGTTGAGAGTTTTATTGTATGGTGAGCTTGAGTTTTGGATTATGTAATTTGGACAAGTATTGTACTAGATTTAGCTGTACTGTGAACCACTGGATGGATCCTGAAGTTTAATAAAAGTATATTCCTTCAATGGAATTTTATTTCATACACAAATTGTACTTATGTTATGTATGAAGTGGTGGCTTGTGTTTTCAAAACAAGTTCTAAAGAAAAGAATTTCTACTGCTTTGTTTTGCAAAAAAATTTTACACTCTTAAGGGCCATGCCTTTCAAAATACATTACAAAATGTGTTACAAAAACCTGGGTCGTCACAACTACATCCCAAGGATTTTGAGGGTCACAACCTCTCAGCATCTCTTTGCGATCAAGGTGGAGTATTACATCTTGATGTTCTTAGAGTACATATTGCTCCATCGTCATTGTTAAAATTTCTTTTGCAGATTTATGCGGAGTAAACTGTTGTCTAGGCAACTCATGATCATTGGAGCATTGAATCAGATTATTACTCGACTGGCGGATATTACCCAGAGATATTAACTTAGACATTGAAGCCTCATTCATCAACAAGGGCCATTGGCTTTGTTTTCCTTTTCAGTCTTGGGTAGTACCACGACCTCTACCTCTACCCCATCCACGGGTATTACCTGGGGTAATCCAACCACCTGGATCACTCATGATCCCTGCAAGAATTCACGAGTTAGAAAATCTGGAAGAGAATTACATTCTCCCTTGATGTATTCAATATCAAAGTCAAAGACAGATAACTATGCCTGCTAACTAGCAAATATTTGGGTAGAAATAATATTTTTCACATCTTTTCTATTATTTGCTTAGCATCACTACAATCAATTCTAAGTAAATTTTTTTGATTAAGTAAATCATTTTGGAATTTTTAAATACATTTAACAATTGAAATCATTTCCTTTTTGATAGTAGAATATTTCTTTTGAGTATCGTTCCATTTTCTTGAGGTAAATCTCACTAATTCATCTTTATTAGAAGAAGAGTTTATTTGTTTAAGGATACCTCCATAACAAATATCAGAGGCATCTGTTTCTGCAATTTTAAACCATTCAAAGTTAGCAACATTTAAATAGGGAAGAGATGTAACCTTAGATTTTATTTTTCTTACCATTCGGGTATGTTCATCAGACCAAGGCTTTGTATTTTTTCTCAGTTTATTAAATAAGATGGCTGTATCTGTAGTAAGATTTTGATAATAATCAGAGACATAATTTAAAGAGCCTAAAAACCTTTGCAACTGCTTATTATCAGCGATTTCATTTGAAAATTCAAAAGCAAATTTGATACTTCTCTGAATAGGAATGATCCTTCCTTGAAAAATATTATGTCCTAAGAATCTAACTTCTTGCTGAAACAGTTTCATTTTTGAAGCAGATAAAACTAAACCATTCTTCTAAATTAACCATATGAATATTTCAAGATGTTTAAAGTGTTGATCAATTGATTTAGAAAATATGAGTAGATCATCAATATATGATATAATGAATTAACTATACGAATTAACAATATCATTCATGATCTTCTAGGATTCGGAAGGAGCATTTTTCAAACCAAATGGCCTAACATTCCATTCATACTGACCAAAAGGAATAGTAAAAGTAGTTTTAGACCTGTCACATTCATGGATCTAGATTTTCCAGTATCCAGATTTAAGATCAAATTTTGAAAATATTACTGATCCTTGAAGTCTATTAAGAAGATCTCTTTTATTACTGATAAGATATCTAATCCATTGAAGAACTTTGTTCAGAGGCTTATAATTAATAACCAATCTTGGTTTATCTCTTTCTTTTTCTGCTGCGTTATTAACATAGAAAGCAGTACAACTCCATGGAGATGAAGAATTGGGAATGAGACTTTTCTGAATAAGATCATTTATCTCATTTTTACATGGCTCTATATATTCAGAGTTCATTTGGGCTGGCATAGCCTTAGTGGGGATATTATCTTCTGTAAACCCTTCTACATAGGGAAGAGAAATGTAGTGGATCTTTCTATTCCAGAAAGCATTAGGTAGATCATTGCAGAGATTCTCAAGGAAAGTATGAAGAAGATTTTTAACCTTTTGTTGGAAATTTTTATCCTGGATATTATTCTGGACATCTTGATAAGCAATTTCTTCTTTAATAAAATTAATTTGTTGTTCTTTAAGAAGAATTCTCCTAGCTTCATTAAGCAAATGGGTTTTAGGATCTGTTAAGAATTTGAAGGAAAACTATCTATCCTCATTAGTGAAATATATAATAATAGTATCGATTTTATCAATTGGCATTATATTATGCAAGAAAGGAGTTCTAAGTATGACATGATGATGTAAGTCCTTAACTAACATAAAAGAAGTAGGAATGCATATATTATCATTATAGACCACAACATTATTCAACTTAAAATTGATTTTCAAATTGTTATTACTAGCTGAAGTTAAACTTTAACTAACATAAAAGAAGTAGGAATGCATATATTATCATTATAGACCACAACATTATTCAACTTAAAATTGATTTTCAAATTGTTATTACTAGCTGAAGTTAAACTTTGTGAAGTTTTCTCAAAATATTTTGTTGGAATCAAACCTTCTTGGATACAGCTAATGTCTGCACCACTATCAACAAGAGCTATAAGGTGTGATCGGTACCATTCTCCTCCAACAGAGATTGTAATATTAATATACCACTTCTGTGAAGTAACTTGTCTTATTAAATCAAGGTATTACAGTTCTGGATCAAAAGCATCTACATTAGATGTTTCACCTATTACTTGTTCTGTTTTTTCTAATTTGGCTATTCGTTTGTCTAAAAGATTGTTTTCATTTTTTAACAGGGCAATTTCTGTTTTAAGATTATTAATCTCATGCTTTAAATCCTCTACTAACACATTAGCTGGAAGAACTAGTTTATTACCTAGTCTTTTAGTAACTTCAGACATACGGTAAACATTATCAATATCAATTAATTTTTTAGATTGTTCTTTACGGAATGAAGATATTATTTTCTCAAGGAGTAGGTTCTTTAGTTCTTGATTTTCTATTTTAGTAATTACTTCAAGAAGATCCTGTTGAGATTGAGATAGAACATTTATAGAAAGATTATTCATTTCAACTATAGATTTCCAGTATTCAGAATCTTTTTCAAGTGTATTGCACTGGTTATAGCATGGTTCATTGTCTGAGTCAGACGATGATGATTCAAAATCTATGTTGTCAGATAACTCAGATTCAAAAGAATTGAGCATAATTTTATAAAGCTATTGCTTTATGTCTTCATCTATTTGAAGTTCTTGAATTTTCTTTTGAGTCCAACATCTATTAACATAATGACCCATTTTTTGGCATTTATAATACTTTATTCTAGATTTCTCTTTCTTATAGGAAATTTTTCCAGTTTAAAAATTCTTGATTTGTTTAAATTTCTGATTATGTTTTTTAGAAAAATGTTTTTTCTTATGAGGAGCATATTGTTTCTTGTCTTTGTTAGGAGTTTTTATTTTTGGCACATCTACCGCAAATTGTTGACAGAATTCTCCTAACTGTTTCTTTTATGTTATTTTTTCTCTTTTTAATTGATTTCTTAACTTAATTTCATTACAAAGAGTTATGCCTTCATTTACACAGGAATGAATTAATTGCCCATAAGATAATGTTTCGTAGGGAATTTCCCCATTAAATTGGGTTTTTAAGTAATTCTTTACCCTAGTGGCAAACAGATAAGGAAGACCATCAACGCATTTTTGCTTCCAGTATGACTGGCCTGCATCATGTAAATGAAGGACTTTGGCTAGGAAAACATCCTTATACCAACAAAAGTGAGTAAGGGAAGGACATCTAAGATTTTGAAGTAATGCCCTTGAATTTTCAAATTGAGATTGTATACTTCCTGTGAAGTGTTGTATTATAGTACAGACTAAAGTATAGATTGCATCTTCACGAGGTTGACTTGTATGAGGTTCCATTTTAACTATATTAAGGATTTCATCTTTTTGGGCTTAAGTTATTATATCATCCCACCAACCTTTAAGGTTTCTAGTAAATCCAGATATTATCATTAAAGCTATTAGCCTATCGGTATTACCTTTTTGTTTGCAGACAGTTGAGTACATTAAAAATCTATGTACGGTTTGATAAATTTGATTTTATGTCATACCATCTATATTCCACTCATAAATTGAGTTAGCTCTATATTCATTCTGTAGGTAAATATCATTTTCTTCTATTAAAACATTTGTAGGAGTAGGTCATTTATAATAATACCCACTTAGATTTTAGGTTCTCTTTCAATTTTATTTACCTGAGAAAATTGGTTCTGAAGTTGGAGAATCTCTCCTTCACTCATTTCATCTTGAGTTTCTTGTTGGCTATTATCTTCAGGATCTCATTCAATTTCAGATTCATGGGCTGACAAAGTACTAATACTAAGATAAGACATTTTTTATTTAAGTATTTTGAGGATTTCCTCAGTGTCAGTTTCTAATTTAAATCCTTGAATGTCGGGAGGAGGTTTTATTTAAGGTTCAATTTTCTCTAGGTGTTGTTGTTTTTTAACCTTTATTGAATTTATGTAAGCCAAAATCTGACTTATTCCATTTTCAATATTAACTATTTTCTCACCCATTGTTTGAATATACAAATTAATATAATTATTCTATTTTATTAAACTACTAAGGCCATTTAGGGCAGAGGATGAATCCACATAAGCGGTAGTGTTAAGATCTCTTCCTTCTGAGGGAAGTCTTAAAGGAGTTGCCGGAGTTGCCAGAAATATAGCATCCCACTTTTTTTTACTACCCAAGGCTTCGATACATTTCAAAATAGAGAAAAATCTACTAAGGCAAGTGCTATCAGAGAACAATTAGCCGATCCAGATTTGCGAATTATTACAGACCATTCATTGGTGGAATGGAAGGAATTAGGGGAAGCAGGGTCCACTAGGAATGAATGGGAAGATTGAAAAATTGGAAGAAGAAAGGATTTTTTGGTTAGATGCATGGAATTAGCTAAGCATTTTATTCGAACAAATGTAGAACCAGAACGGATGGTTTTGTGCCTATTACCAGTTCTTCCTCTTGAGTTGAGACCAATCATACAGATAGATGGGGGGTAAACCAATGAGTTCGGATATTAATGAACTCTATCGAAGAGTTATCTATCGCAACAATACTCTTACTAATCCATTAACAATAAGTAGATCTACACCAGGGGAATTAGTAATGTGTCAGGAGAAATTGGTACAAGAAGCCGTGGATACACTTCTTGATAATGGGATTCGTAGGCAACTAATGAGGGACTGTCATAATAAAGTTTACAAGTCATTTTCAGATGTAATTGAAGGCAAAGAGGGAAGATTTCGTGAGACTCTACTTGGTAAACGGGTAGATTATTCGAGGCGTTCCGTCATTGTCGTGGGCCCTTCGCTTTCATTACACCGATATGGATTACCTCGAGAAATAGCAATAGAACTTTTCCAGACATTTGTAATTCGTGGTCTAATCAAACAACATGTTGCTTCCAACATAGCGATTGCAAAAAGTAAAATTCGGGAAAAAGAGCCAATTGTATGGGAAATACTTCAAGAAATTATGCAGGGGCATCCTGTATTGCTGAATAGAGAACCTACCCTGCATAGATTAGGCATATAGGCCTTCCAGCCCATTTTAGTGGAGGGACGTGCTATTTGTTTACATCCATTAGTTCGTAAGGGATTCAATGCAGACTTTGATGGGGATCAAATGGCTGTTCATGTACCTTTATCTTTGGAAGCTCAAGCAGAGGCTCGTTTACTCATGTTTTCTCATATGAATCTCTTGTCTCCAACTATTCAGCACCCAAGTTCCATGGCTTTGCATCTGCTATCCCGATCATGATTTTCCTACCCCCATAGGTAAAGGAAAGGTCGTTCCCTTTTGGGCTAGTTGTGGGTGAGGAGGGATTCGAACCCATGCAAAAGGTTTAGTGGAAAAATTTGTTGATAAAACAATGAATCCTGATAGCAAACGAGGAATTTTTAGAATTCAACAACAACAATTTTAATACTATAATATTCATTATGAAAAGCAAAAAAAGTAATTGATAAGAAAAAGAGGGAGATCTATTTGAATGGGGAATTTAATACTATAATATTCATTATGAAAAGTAAAAAAAGGTACAGTAAACCTGTTTTGATTGTCCTCTAAATTTATGTCCTCTTCCTCCCCATGTAGAAAAGGAATATATAAATCAATCAAATTACGGGAAGCTTCGTGAAGGGAGTTAAACTTCCATTCATCCATATTTCAAGAAAAAGTATCTCTTGTTTCTCATTCTCATTCCCATTCCCATAAGAATGAATACTATGATTCGCATTTCGAATAGGCATGGATACAGCCTCTATAGGATAACTTCCATCTTGATAGTTATTGGGGGTTTTCATACGATATCCGTGATCCCTCTCGATTTGTAATCCAATACACAAATCAATTGGTTCCGTTAGGCTAGCTATATGCTGTGTAGCATCAACAATTTTCATAAAATGTGACTAATGGCCAAGAATCAAAACAAGATTTTGTACCGACCCAGTAAGGATGAAGTATTATCAACAAAGTTTTCCACTGATACGACATGCTATTTTTTCCATTCATTCCCTTTCAGAATCAGTCGTAGTCTTACAAGCTATACTGATGGTATGGACGAATTCCTTGCTTCATCCAAATGTGTAAAAGATCATAGCCGCACTTAAAAGTCGAGTACTCTACCGTTGAGTTAGCAACCCAGAGAAATGTGGTGTGTAGATATGATCAGAATAAAAAATAAATAAAGAAATTGGGATTACTCGACCCCGTCAAAACATTGAACAAGTAATAGTAAGAAATCTAAAAGAAAATTTGATGATCAATTATGAACATCAAAATTAAGAGATCAGATTAAAATACAACGGATTCCCGGCTCAATCTAAATAATCAATCTAAATAAATGTCAAACTTTATTAACTACTCATATTTTTTTTTATCAATATTTAATTGATTTTTTTTTTTTTTTCATTAATCAGTAAGAAGACACTTCTTATTTTGCAGCGAATTTGGCGAATTCACCATTTGAATTTGAGTGAAACGAAGTAAAGAAACAAACTTATGGGACTAGGATAAATGGATCTATTTATCCACGATCGGATTATATTTGTTCAATACACTATTGTCAATATGAATTGAATGTTAAAGAAAATACAAACGTGTGTTAATTTATACTGATAACGATCAAAATCTCAATACTAATACTAGTATTGATACTAATACTAATAGTAATGATACAGAAGAGGTCGCTTTGTTACGTTACTCGCAACAATCAAATTTTCATCGGGATCTAATCAAAGGATCTATGCGCACTCAAAGACGTTAAACAATTACTTGGGAAATGTTTCAAGCAAATGTGCGTTCCCCACTTTTCTTGGACAGAATAGACAAACCATTTTTTTTTCTTTTGATATCTCCGGAATGATGAACCCATTTTTTAGGAGGTGGGTGGAGAAAGACCCGGATTTCAAAGTTTCAGATTTTGAAGAGGAAGAAGCAAAAGAAAAAGAGAAAAAATAAGAGGAGAAAGAAGAAGAGAATGAGCGTATAACAATAGCAGAAACCTGGGATACTATTATATTTGCTCAAGCGATAAGAGGTTCTATGTTAGTAACCCAATCGATTCTTAGAAAATACATCATATTACCTTAATTGATAATAGCTAAAAATCTTGGCCGTATGTTATTATTTCAACTCCTTGAGTGGTACAAAGATTTCAAGGAGTGGAATAAAGAGATGCATGTTAAATGTACCTACAATGGTGTTCAATTATCAGAAACAGAATTTCTGAAAGACTAGTTAACAGACAGTATTCAAATAAAGATCTCATTTCCTTTCTGTCTGAAACCTTGGCATAAATCTAAACTACGATCTCATTCTGAAGAGCCAATGAAAAAGAAGGAAAAAGAACAAAACTGCAACTTCTATATTTATTATCGCATTCATTGCTGCTCCTCCAGTAGATATTGATGGTATTCGGGAACCTGTTTCTGGGTCTTTGCTTTATGGAAACAATATTATCTCTGGTGCCATTATTCCTACTTCTGCAGCTATAGCTTTGCATTTTTACCCAATATGGGAAGCAGCATCCGTTGACGAATGGTTATACAATGGTGGTCCTTATGAACTAATTGTTCTACACTTCTTACTTGGTGTAGCTTGTTACATGGGTCATGAGTAGGAACTTAGTTTCCATCTGGGTAATCGCCCTTGGATTGCTGTTGCATATTCAGCTCCTGTTGTAGCTGCTGCTGTTGTTTTCTTGATCTACCCTATTGGTCAAGGAAGCTTCTTTAATGGTATGCCTTTAGGAATTTCTGGTACTTTCAATTTCATGATTGTATTCCAGGCTGAGCACAATATCCCTATGCATCCATTTCACATGTTAGGCGTAGTTGATGTATTCGGCGGCTCCCTATTTAGTGCTATGCATGGTTCCTTGGTAACCTCTAGTTTGATCAGGGAAACCACTGAAAATGAGTATGCTAACGTAGGTTACAGATTCAGTCAAGAGGAAGAAACTTATAATATTGTTGCTGCTCACGGTTATTTTGGCCGATTGGTCTTCCAATATGCTAGTTTCAACAATTCTCGTTCCCTACACTTCTTCCTAGCTACTTGGCCTGTAGTAGGTATCTGGTTCACTACTTTAGGTATCAGTACCATGGCTTTCAACCTAAATGGTTTCAATTTCAACCAATCCGTAGTTGATAGTCAAGGTCGTGTTATTAACACTTGGGCTGATATAATCAACCGTGCTAACCTTGGTATGGAAGTTATGCATGAACGTAATGCTCACAACTTCCCTCTAGACCTAGCTGCTGTTGAAGCTCCATCTACAAATGGATAATACTTTGATTCAGTCTTAGTGTATATGAAACGTTGATGGAGCAATACCAAACCCATCTATAGATAGGTTTGGTATTGCTCTGTTCGATTCAGTAGTGTTTTACTCACGTAAGTATTTTTTTTCCATTTTGATTTCTTTATTTCAACGTTCTTAATGGAATATTATTCTTGTTTGATTAATGATCGAAGATCATACTTTCGTTCTATATTAATCGAAAATTGATGTATGTTCTTACAAATCACTAGTTTTTTTCCTCTAGCCATTCTTTCTTTTTACGTTTACAAGATTGATATTTTATGTCCAATAGTTGTGTCTCAGTATGATAGTAAGAAAAACTAAATACAATATGTGCAATATGAAATAATGTAATAATAAATGAAATTGAGTACTTTACAGATAGGAGGGGCGGATGTAGCCAAGTGGATCAAGGCAGTGGATTGTGAATCCACCATGCACGGGTTCAATTCCCGTCGTTCACTCACTTTTTTTTATTTTCTTATTTACGGCGACGAAAGAATAAAAATATCACTATATTTATTCCTTTTCCTACTTCTTCTTCCAAGTGCAAGATAACCCCAAGGGGTTGTGGGTTTTTTTCTACCAATTGGGGCCCTTCCTTCACCACCCCCATGGGGATGGTCTACAGGATTCATAACTACTCCTCTTACTACATGACGCTTACCTAGCCAACGCTTAGATCTGGTTCTACCCAAACTTTTCTGGTTCACCCCAACATTATCCACTTGTCTGACTATTGTTGAGCAGTTTTTGGATATCAAACGGACCTCCCCAGATGGTAATCTTAATGTGGCCGATTTACCCTCTTTTGCAAGTAGTTTCGCTATAGCACCTGCTGCTCTAGCTAATTGTCCACCCTTTCCAAGGGTGATTTCTATGTTGAAGTAGATTCTTCTTTTTGATCAATAAAAACCTCTTCCCAAACTGTACAAGCTTCTTCCAAAGCATATGGCTTTTTGGATGTATATGATGATATCTAGACAGATGGATCTTCTATGAATCGTATGATGAAGTACCACATGAGTGGATATATAGGAATCCAAATCTGCCGAATCACTCATGTTATGATCTTATACATCCTAGGTCTCTCCGTTCCGTCATCTGGCTTATGTTCTTCATGTAGCATTCAGACCGAATGACTCTATGAAATTACGTCGATACTTCCACATATTATGGGTAACGTAGGAGACATCTCTATTTTTCACCGGGGATCTTTAAAATTACCATTGCTTAGCTTTCAATTCGCCTCTGACCATCAAATGAAATGTGAATAACCCGTCCTCCTCTCTTTGAAACAAGGGGTACTTCTGGTTCTGTTCGTGCTTCAAACAATTTTTTCTTCTCCATATTACCATATCTCTAGAGTTAATAATTTTATATGAGGAACTATTGAACTCAATCACTTGCTGCCGTTACTCTTGAGTTTTCTGTTGAGGTCTATCCCGTAGAGGTACTCAAATCAGTGATCGATTTCTAGGTTTCGTCGTAAACCTAATTGGTTACTTCCAATTACGTAAATCAATAGTTCAAACCGCACTCAAAGGTAGGGCATTTCCCATTGATATAGGAACTTCTGTACCAGAAACAATGGTATCTCCAATTATAGCCCCTCTAGGATGTAAAATATATCTCTTCTCACCATCCCCATAGTGTATGAGACAAATGCATGCATTTCGATTAGGGTCGTATTCTATGGTTACAATTCTACCAGATATGTCTTTTTCATTCCGTCCAAAATCGATTTTACAGTATAGATGCTTATGACCTCCCCCTCTGTGCCTTGCGGTAATGATTCCTCTGGCATTATGACCTTTACCACAACGATGATGTCCATAGATCAAATTATTTCATAGATTGGATTTCACTTGATTGTATACGGCTCCATTGCGTGTGCTCGGGGTAGAAGTTTTGTATAAATGTATTGCTGTGTTATTAAGTATTTTGATTTAAGTTCTTTTCTCTCTAAGAGGTGGAATAGAATAACCCGGTTGAAGCGTAATGATCATATGTCTGTAATGCATTGTATGTCCCATAATCAAGATAGTGGCTATTATCAGGAGTAGTATGGGCTAATGAGGCATGGGGATCTTATTGGAATTGGGATCCTAAGGAAACTTGGGCATTTATTACTTGGACCATATTTGCAATTTATTTACATACAAGAACAAATCACAGTTTGCAAGGTGTGAATTCGGCAATTGTGGCTTCTATGGGATTTCTTATAATTTGGATATGTTATTTTGGGGTCAATCTATTAGGAATAGGGCTACATAGTTATGGTGCATTCACATTAATATCTAATTGAAGAAAGGCCCTAAAGAATACATGAGAACATCGTCGTCCCATATATAAGGAAAGTTTGTGCGAGTTTTTGAGAACCATTTGAATCACTACAAATGGTTCTCAAAAACTCCAGATGTATCTGATTCCAATTCCAAGTCACTTCATGTTTTTTTTCATTGTACAGTGAACGATTTTTGATTTTTTAAATCACAGAATTATTTGCCTTTCTATTTTATTCATGAAAACTATTTAGAAAAGTAATTAGATAGAATAGCTTCTACCTTCTCAACTGATAATGAGAGAACGAAATCGGGATAAATACCGATACCTATTATGGGTAGAAATAGACAAATCGAAACAAACAGTTCTCACGGTCTAGAATCTACAAAATAGGAGTTTGTAACATTGGATAGTTTGTATCCATAGAACATCTGGCGTAACATAGATAATGAATAAATAGGGGTTAATATCATTCCAATTGCCATTACAAAAGTAATTAGTATTTTTGACATTAAAAGATATTTCGGACTGGTAACTATTCCAAAAAAGACTACCAATTCTGCAACAAAACCACTCATTCTTGGCAATGCAAGAGAAGCCATCGAGAAGCTATTGAACATAGTAAATATTTTTGGCATTGGGACAGCTACCCCCCCCCATTTCATCTAGATACACAAGACGTGTTCTATCGTAACTCGTTCTGGCCAAGAAAAAGAGTGCAACACCAATAAATCCATGAGAGATTATTTGTAAAATGTCTCCATTGAGTCCCGTATCCATTATCGAACCAATTCCAATAATTGTGAAACCGATATGAGATACGGAGGAATAGGTGAAGAAGGCCTATATGGAGAATACACAGTTGACCGAGCCTAATTCTAATTGTTTTGTTCCGAAGCAAAGATATCCATGGGGGCCGGTTCGTCCTATTCAGATATTCATGACCAAGAGGTACTGGATTCTCTTTTGGATAGGCCCTTAAAGGAGAAGACTAGAATGCCAACAGACATCTATTATCTAATTCCCCGACCCGATAGTACCCATTTTAGGAACGTCCAGTGCCAAAGTCACTGAATGGGGAAGTCGCCAATCCCTAAAAAGGATTATGTAATGTACTT